>CM055879.1:20528829-21820704 GCA_029582165.1 Portulaca oleracea
GGGCTGGGTACAAGGCAAGGTGGCCCACCATCGCATCATTCACGAACACCCCGCCGCCTAGAGGCGGCGCCGCCGCGGGTGAGGGGCACGCCACCCGTGGTGGCGACTCAGAACAAATGCGGAATGCCACCGACCGCGTACGACAAGAAACACTACCGAAGCACACCGGGACAGCAAGGAATCAATATCCTATGCAAACGTATCGATCGGCAACTTATTCACGCTTGGCACGCTTCCGAGGTAACCCGAGCCTCATTGTTCCATCATCCGTCCGGACAGTTCGGCATGTGGCGCGTGTCGACGGTGCCTTTGACGAGGTTGCCATGCCACGCCATGCATGGACGCTCATTGTCGTCGACATCGCCGGCCGATGTCGCCATTATCGTCGACTATCGCTGGCACTGTCGCTGCCCCAGCACTTGCCAAGCACCTCCCCTATAAACAGCTTTAAGTGAATAACTCCATCTACGGCCAGTGGCATAGTTTTGACAAAAAAATGGGCATGGCTTTTTTTTGAGTTCTAGATTTTTCCAATTTTTTCCGAGGATACCCCTGGGTAGATAATAATGTTAGTTTACTAAAAATCATTTTTCGGAATTTTTTCGCAGCCCGGGTTATTTTATATAATTTTTTATTTGCGAAAACGGAAAACATTCCAAAAAATCGTAGATAAATCAGAAAAATGCAAGGCAAGTTTCTAAATTCCTTAAAAATCAAGGGGAAGTAGACTGCAAATTATTTTGCACATCCGACGTCGGATGCCCCGGGTTTTAGGCCCGGGATCGCTTTTTCCCGAGCGGGCACGGGAGGAGACGAAGGAAGGCTCCAAAAAATCACTACAAATACTGTAAAATAGCTAAATGGGACAAGGAAATGATCTGCAAAATTTGAGGGAAAACGGACGATCGAAAGCTAGAGGAGTGTCCCGGAACCGGGCGACTTAGAGCGTCCCGAGGCCTGGCCAAAGATGATGTATAATGAGACCAAAGATGATCAAATTATACAAAAGCTAAGGATCTTTAAAAACCAAGATAAGAATCTTGCTTCTCAAAGTTCTTAAGGTTCGAAAATGGGATCGAATTGAATGTAAAAGATGGAAAAGAACTATGGGAAATGGTTACCAAAATGTTGATGATGGACGAGGTGAATGGACGAATGCTTGGATGAATGAACAACAATGGCGACTTGAAGCTTCTTGGAAGGATAAAGGCACACCACCTTCAAGAGATCTTCAATTCCTTTCTATCACCACCAAGGATAGAAGAAGGGAGATGATTTCGTTCTCCCTCAAGAGAAACGAAAAAGACTAGCACAAAACTAGAGAGAAAAACATCATGTGTTTACTTGTATTTGATTTATGAATGAATGAATTACTAGGCACCCTAAGGGGTCTATTTATACTACTAGAGTCCCCCCTTAGGCGTGTACAAAAAAAGAAAAGAGCCACTTAGGGCTTACATCATCTACTCTAATGATTACATCATAAAGAAAACAATGAACTAAGCTAGATTACAAATGATGATAACTTGCTCTATACTTAACCAAATTTAAAGATTCTTGAACCATTAGAAAGCTCTTGGAATGTAGAACATTTCACTCTAGGACACTTTCCTTGGTAGCTTCATGGTTCTTGAGTTAGAGATCAAATCATCACTCTTTCATGGTTAAGTGATGTATATTTGCCTAGCTATATACATCAATGCCTAGCTAAAGGACCTCAATCCAGCTAGAAGCTACAAATGTCGCCTTGGGTATCAACAACTACAAGGGTTTATTAGCTCAAGGAAGAAAGCATGAAGGACCTTGATGGTATTCTAGCTTACATGGAGTTACTCTCACATTTGGAGGACATCAATGAGCATAAATAACTCTCAAGTCCTTATTGAGAAGTCATCTCTCACGGCAGCAAAGGACTCCATCAAGTACAGTTTGATATTTTGCTCTATAACTCTAGATCCATACATCTATTGAGGAAATCATCAAAAGACAGATTGGAGCTCTTTCAATAAGCTTTCTAATGGTTTTTGAATCAATGAAAACGGACAAGTATTGAAGGAGTTATAGCAATTTATTTCTAGAGTTGTATTTTAGAGTTTATGATGTCATAAATAGGATATATGATGTAATAGTTGATTCTTGGTTTCTTGAACCCTAGGTACACGTCCAAGGGGTCCCTAAAGTAGTATAAATAGACCCCCTAGGGTGCCATTGTATTCATTCAATCATATATCAAATACAAAGCAAACACATGGTGTTTTCTCTCTAGTTTTGTGCTAGTGTGTCGTTACTCTTGAGGGAGAACGAGTATCCCCTTCTTCTATTCTAAGATTGGCTATCTTAGATGGTGAAAGGAAGGAATTGAAGAGTCTTGAAGGTGGTGTGCCTTTATCCTTCAAGGGAGCTTCAAATCGCCATTATCATTCATCCATCCAAACGACATTCATCAAGAATTCATCAAGAATTTAACAAGAACCCAAAGCATTTCATCGTCCATCATTCGTCCTTATCAAACCTTCATTTGGTAATCATCTTTCATAGTTCTTTCCATCTTTTCTATCCATTTCCATTCCATTTTCGCACATTAAGAACTTTGAGAAGGGAGATTTTTTATCTTCGTTTTAAAGATCCTTAACCCTTTTGTGTAATGTGATCTTGTGATCCCATTATACATCAAAATTGGTATCAGAGCCTAGGAGATTGATTGTTGTGGTTCTTGATATCATCTTTTTACAATCTTTCCACCACAAATCCATCCTCCACCATCCCCATTCTCACGCCACCCATAATGATGCATAATGGATCACAAGACAACCAAAATGCCAGGAAAGAACACGGATCAAAAACACAAGTAAGAACTTGCAAGAGATGAATCAGACAAAAGGACCTTTACAGTGATAGAACAGCGGAAAGTTGATAGAATTTGATAGAATTTGATAGAATTGAGCAACGAAACCTTTCAGATTGATACAGACACACCACAATCTTCAAGAGCTCCTACTCCTCCTGTCACCACCCAAGAATGCTCAATCTTGGATTAGAAGAGAAGATTTCACACGAAAAACCCAAAGGCAATTCGTTTCCTAGCCAAAGACTAGAGAGAAACAACACATTGTGTTTGAATCTGATTTTATTGAATATGAGATAATATGATATACAAGGCACCCCTAGGGGGGTATTTATAGGAATAGGAAAAACCCCTCCCTAAAGAAACGTCACCTCAGCAAGGCCGCGTTACCCGGCAAGGCCCTTTAGGCGACACTACCCGACAAGGCCCTTGAAAAAAGCACTCTTACAACAAAGGCCCTTTAAAAATACAATATCTCCTAAACAAATGTACATAAGGAATAACCCTTCCACACAGCTAAATGACACTTCAAGACTCTTGAGATAAGGAGCTCAAAAGTCCTTTAGTTTTGGAGATACTCGCGACACAACCACTAGAAGCAATGTGCAGCAGGCTGGCAATGTCCTTCAGTGCTTCTTCTTGATGCATTGAAGTATGATATGCATCATTCTCCCTCTCTTGAAAAGAGCTTGCCCACAAACTTGGAATTTCTTCATCTTCATTATAATAGGGCTTCAGATCACATACATTGAAAGTACAACTTCCTTCATACTCATCTTCCATCTTCAAACGATAAGCGTTATCACCAAGTCTTTCTAAGACCTCATAAGGTCCTTCACCTCTCGGTTTCAATTTCCCTTTTCTCTTACTTGGAAATCTCTCTTTCTTCAAGTGTAACCATACTAAATCTCCAGGCTTAAAGATAACCTTCTTCCTCTTTCGATTCACTTTCTCTTCAACCTTTTGAGTATATCTCTTAATCTTCTCACGAACTTCTTCATGCAGCTTCTTAATCTCCTCTACTCTTTTACTTGCTTCAAAACTAAACTTCGTAGATGTAGAGATAGGAGATAAATCCATGGGTTTAAGAGGATTTCTTCCATAGACAACTTCAAATGGAGATAACTTTGTAGCACGATTAGGACTTCTATTATATGCAAACTCGTGATGCTCAACAAAGTATCCCAACTCTTCTTTTCTTTATTCACCAATGTCCTCAACAAGGCTCCCAAGGTTCGATTGACGACCTCCGTTTGTCCATCCGTTTGTGGATGACAAGCCGTGCTAAACTTGAGCCTTGTTCCCATTTTCTTCCAAAGAGTAACCCAAAAGTGACTTAGAAACTTAGAATCTCTATCACTCACCATAGTCTTGGGTATGCCATGCAACTTCACAATTTCATCAAAATATAAGGTAGCAACTTTCGTAGCATCATATGTAGTATTGCAAGGTACAAAATGCGCCATCTTTGAAAATCGATCTATAACCACCATAATAGAATCTTTACCTCTTTGAGTTCGAGGTAGACCCACAATGAAGTCTAAACTCACATCTTCCCAAGGGTGATATGGGATAGGTAGCGGTGTATATAAGCCTTGTGGTAACACATGTGACTTGGCAAGGTTGCAAGTACCACATCTCTTAACAATATGCTCAACATCCTTCACCATGCTAGGCCAGAAATAATAATCTCTCAACATCAAATAAGTCTTCTCTATACCAAAATGACCCGCTAAGGCACCTCCATGAACTTCTTGAATCAACAATTCGCGCAATGAGGTCCTTGGTATACATAACTGATTTCCTTTGAACAAGAAACCATCTTCAATATGAAACATTTCATGAGGATGTTTCTTTGCCAATTCATACACTTCTTTGAAATCTTGGTCATCTTGATAAAGGTCCTTGATATGCTCAAATCCAGCAATGTTAGAATCAAGAACATATGTAAGTAAGTACCTTCGTGATAGAGCATCAGCGCCCTTGTTCAAATGCCCGGCCTTATGCTTGATCACAAACTGAAAAGCTTGCATAAATTCAACCCATTTTGCATGTCGTGGGTTAAGCTTGTGTTGGCCTTGGATAAACTTGAGAGCTTCATGATCACTATGTAGAATAAACTCTCCACTTAGCAAATAATGCCTCTAATGCTCAAGAGCTCTTATAATGGCATAGAACTCCTTGTCATATGTACTAAACTTCCTTTTGGCATCATTCAACTTCTCGCTAAAGTAGGCTATTGGCCTTCCCTCTTGTGTAAGGACAGCACCAATACCAACTCCACTAGCATCCACTTCTACTTCAAATACTTTGTCAAAACATGGTAAGGCTAGAAGAGGTGCGTTACATAACTTCTCTTTGATACTTTCAAACGCCAATTGAGCGTTTTTATTCCATGTAAACTCCCTTTGCTTCAACAACTCAGTCATAGGAGCCAAAATAGTAGAGAAATTCTTGATAAACCTTCTATAAAATGAAGCTAATCCATGAAATGATCGTACCTCATGTATACTCGTTGGTGTTGGCCATTCTTGGATAGCTTTGACCTTTCCTGCATCTACTTGAATCCCATTTTTGGAGAGCACATATCCAAGGAAGATGACCTTGGGTGAAAAGAACGAGCACTTCTCCAAGTTGGCGTAGAGCTTTTCTTTCTCCAAGATACACAAAACTAGCTCTAAATGCTTTACATGGTCATTCTCACTTCTACTATATACAAGTATGTCATCAAAATATACAACAACACACTTTCCAATCAAAGATTTCAATACATGATTCATTAACCTCATGAAAGTAGAAGGAGCATTTGTTAGACCAAAGGGCATTACTAACCATTCATATAAGCCTTCTTTGGTTTTGAAAGCTGTTTTCCATTCATCTCCTTCACATATGCGAATTTGATGATATCCACTCTTCAAGTCAATCTTTGAAAACACGACACTTCCATAAAGTTCATCAAGAAGGTCCTCCAGACGTGGAATGGGAAAACGATATTTGATGGTGATTTTGTTGATGGACCTACAATCCATGCACATACGTTGGGTACCATCCTTCTTTGGAACAAGTAACACTAGGACAGCACATGGACTCATGCTTGGACGAATAAGGCCCTTCTGGAGTAGCTCATCAACTTGCCTTTGAACCTCATGGGATTCCTTGGGGTTCATTCGGTAGGCTTGCTTATTTGGCAATGTGGTTCCCGGAATGAGATCAATCTTGCGTTCAATGTCCCTTCTTGGTGGCAATCCTTGGGGCATTTCTTTTGGAAACAAGTGACCAAACCTCCTCATCAAGGGTGAAAGCCGAGGACGTTCATGAGTTGGGGAAGCTTGATCTTCTTGGATATTCGCCAATATCAACTCTTTATGCTCAAAGAATTCATGTTGTTCCGCCTTTAGTAAGGACACAATGTTAGTCTCCCGTTCTTTCTCTTTTGTTGGTGGAGGCCGAATAGAAGAAGGGGGCAAAGGAGCCAATGTAATCTTCTTCTTGTTGATGACGAATGAGTAGGTATTCAATCTTCCATCATGAGTTACATACCTATCAAAAAGCCACGGTCTACCAAACAAAATATGACAAGCATCCATGGGTATTACATCACACCATACATCATCTTTATAATTCTTCCCAATGGACAATGAGACTAATACACATTTATCAACTCTAATGCCCTTCCCATGGCTTAACCACTGAATACTATAAGGAGATGGATGAGAACTTACATCCAATTTCAACTTTTCTACCATTATAGTAGAGGCGGCATTAGTACAACTACCTCCATCAATTATAAGAGAGCATACCTTTCCTTGAACAGTACACCGAGTATGGAATATGTTCTCACGTTGCTCCATGTAATTTGGGGTAGAAGCCATACTTAACGCCCTTCTAAGCACCAACAATTCACCTTCATCCGCTGGCTCAACCTCCTCATCATTATCCTCCTCATTTTCGGCAACCTCACAAGGTTCCACTTCTTGTTCACTTTCATACAAGCTTGGTTCAACAAACAAAGCACTTTGATATTCAACAAGAGAAACCGTGCGCTTGTTAGGACATTCGGATGCTATATGACCCAAACCTTGGCACCTAAAACATCTTCTGGGTTGTAATGTCCTTGGTTCTTGGACTTGGGTTATGGGTGGGGGATTTTGTGGCTGGTTTAATGTGGGTTTGGCGTAGGGTTTAAGGGAGGATGGGGGCTGATTTTGTGGAGTTTTTGATTGTGTTTGGGGATAAGGACGTTGGGTATAGGGTTTGGATGTGTTTGGGAACGACCTTTGCGGTTCCTTGGCTCTTTCTTTTCTTTGCCTTTCCACTTTCATAGCCAAGTTACTTAGCTCATCAAGAGATTCATATGAATGTAATTCAACTATATGACGTATCCAATCATTCAAACCAATCAAATAACGTACCAGAATTTGTGGTTCCTTTTCCTTGAGATCACAACGCCAAAGGAGGTGTTCAAACTCCCTTGTGTATTCTTCCACCGATTTAGAGCCTTGGACAAGCTTTTGCAACTTGTAGTAGTTGTCTTCAACGTATGATTGGGGTAGGAATTTGCTTTGTAATTTGGACTTCATCTTCTCCCATGAACGAATCTTGTCTTTTCCTTTTGCAACTCTCTTCTTTTGAAGGTTAGTCCACCAAATACTAGCATGTTTTCTCAATTTCAAAGCAACGTACTTCACCTTGAGATCATCACTACATTCTTTCAACTCAAAAACACGTTCAACCGTGTGTATCCAATCAAGATAATCTTCTACATTCAAACTACCATTAAATTCAGGAACTTCGACTTTAAAATCCAAACGTTCATGCCTTTTAGACTTTGAACTACCTTCACCATGTGACGAGATATCATCACGCATGGTTCCTTCACGTAACATTCTGTTTTCTTCCATTTGCTTACCCAATTGCACACGCAAAAATGCTAGTTGTTGCTCAAGTTCATAAACCTCATTTGATTTGGATTCATCGTTTGCCATTAGAAATCAACTTGATGTCATATGACTCACGAGGGAAAGGGACGGATTTGGGCTTGGTTTGTGTTTAGGACGAGGGTTCTTTGAGGAGCTATGGGTTCTTTATGAGTTCTTGATGGGTTCTTGATGGGTTCTTGATGAGTTCTTGGAAGAACTATCAAAAGGGGCGTGTATAACGTGGGGTTTATGTGATTTTGTGACAAAACAAGGTCCAAGATTCATGCAAGAAACAAAAGGGGATTCATCTAAACATGGCTCTGATACCAAATTGATGCATAATGGATCACAAGACAACCAAAATGCCAAGAAAGAACACGGATCAAAAACACAAGTAAGAACTTGCAAGAGATGAATCAGATAAAAGGACCTTTACAGCGATAGAACAGCGGAAACTTGATAGAATTTGATAGAATTGAGCAACGAAACCTTTCAGATTGATACAGACACACCACAATCTTCAAGAGCTCCTACTCCTCCTGTCACCACCCAAGAATGCTCAATCTTGGATTAGAAGAGAAGATTTCACACGAAAAACCCAAAGGCAATTCGTTTCCTAGCCAAAGACTAGAGAGAAACAACACATTGTGTTTGAATCTGATTTTATTGAATATGAGATAATATAATATACAAGGCACCCCTAGGGGAGTATTTATAGGAATAGGAAAAACCCCTCCCTAAAGAAACGTCACCTCAGCAAGGCCGCGTTACCCGGCAAGGCCCTTTTAGGCGACACTACCCGACAAGGCCCTTGACAGAAAAACAGACTCTTACAACAAAGGCCCTTTAAAAATACAATATCTCCTAAACAAATGTACATAAGGAATAACCCTTCCACACAGCTAAATGACACTTCAAGACTCTTGAGATAAGGAGCTCAAAAGTCCTTTAGTTTTGGAGATACTCGCGACACAACCACTAGAAGCAATCTGCAGCAGGCTGGCAATGTCCTTTAGTGCTTCTTCTTGATGCATTGAAGTATGATATGCATCACATAAGTTCTTCCAAGAACTCATCAAGAACTCATAAAGAACCATAAACTCCACAAAAAAAAACCTTAAACCAAACTCAAACCTAGCCTAAACACATTCCCCATTTTGTCCCCTACATTCCCCACTAAACCGTGAGTCTTGCTTGAAGTCTTTCTTCATCAAGATTCATATGCTATGTCTTGCAAAAGATCTTTTCATGAATTCACCAAGTGAATTGAAACGCTTGGAGCAACAACTTGATGATCTCACCAAACAAATGGAAGAACTTGGGATCCTTCAAAAGGGATCAAGAAGAGCAAATTCACGTGAGATACATCCTTATGAGGTTGAATATGAAGCACCTTACGAATGGAGTAAACGTCCCAGCAAGAAGAATGGAAATAAAGTTCAAGAAGAGTTCTTGCCCTACAAATACAAAGGAGATTACATCAACAAGCTTGAAAGAATGGAGCAAGGGAGCAAGGACGTGGTTGAATACACAATAGAATTCAGGTGGCAACTGTGGAAGTATGCCCTTAAGGAGGATGATCAACGAGTTTTGGTATGTTACTCTCTTGGTCTTAATGATTACATTCGGCGTGTTGTTGTATATCAATCTTGCACAAACTTGGAGGAGTTAAGTTCTTTAGCCCTTGATGTTGAAATACAAGTAAAGAGTAAAGAACTTTGGGATAGAACCCATATACAACAAAGACCTCACAAACCATCCCAACAATCCCACGCCAAGGACCTTGAAACTAAGCCACAAACTCGTCCCAAACCTCTCGTCCAAACGCCTCCAAAACAACCCCAACAACCTATTACCCATCACTCCACAAAAAAGCCCCTAAACCTCCCCACACCTACTATCCAAAGCTCCACAAAACAGCCCCTAAACCTCCCCATTCCTATTGTCCAAGACGAGGAAATCATTGACCAAAGTACAAGTCTATCTTGCCAAAGTTTTGATCATGTTGAAAGTGTATGTCAAACGTCATCCTATGAGCAACCAGAATTTGAAAGTGAATCATTTGATGTATTTGACATGTATGAGGATGTTCATGAAGTATGCGATAACCTTGGCACGAATGAGGAAGTTAATGTAGTATGTAGCGTACCTAAATATGAGTTTCGAGTATATGACAATCCATTGTATGAGGAGAATAATGATGAGATTCGAGTATATGACAACCCATTGTATGAGGAGGAAAGTGTGAATGAAGAAGTTGAATTTGCCGAATGTGATGTTTTTGTTGAAAATGAGCAAGTTCAAGAAGTATGTAGTAGCATGGCTAAAGAAGTAAATGAGGTACACATAGAGGAGGATCTTGAAGTAGAGGACGTAGAAGAATTGAATGTAGAAGAGCTACATGATGAAATGTGTTCATTGATCCGAGAAGGAGAAAGTTGTGCCATCATTGACGTTGACATTGATCTTGACCAAGATATTAGCCTCGCTACAACAAATGTCCAAGAATTGCAAATGAAGAGTTATTCACACCATGGCGATGATCTTCATATGGATCCAAGAAGTTTAGTAAGTCTTGCTTTTTACAAGATTTGCAAAGATTCATTATATTGTAATATTACTTCTATGGATTCTTGTTATACTTTGTTGGAAGAATCAAAGTTGTATGATAGGAGTATCATGCTCCAAGAGGCGTCCTTAGTACCACCTTGTGTCTCACGGCTCAAGGAGGATCAAAGTACTCGTATGGCACTTATGGAGAATAAGTATCATGAATTTGAAGAACCAAGGAGTCTCATTCTTACACCAATGGAGGTTGGAAACCTTGGGCCTATAAAGGATCAAGATCCTTTACCATCACTTGTTCTCATTTGTGAATATTTGGATGAAAGACAAGCACCATCAATAAGTGACCTCTCTCACTTATCTCTTTTGGTTCGTTTCTCTTCCATGAGTATTATCATGCATCAAAGGCTGCCACCAAATCCTATGATTCATCACCGAATAGTCTTTGCAAAGGATCAAGTGCAATTCATGGATAACTACATCAATGTCCTTGATTTTTATAGTATACAACATATTTTGAAAGAGTATGTACCAGTGCAATGTAAAGAGATTGTATTTGTATACTTTGATAACATTTTTGTATGTAGTAGAAGTAGAAAGGAGTATGTAAATCCTTTGGAGTTAGCCTTAGCGAAGCATAAGAAGCCACATGGAGAATTGGAGAAGTACTTGGAGAAATGTCCTTACCTCTCGTCCAAGAATATGCTATCTCACCATATCTCATCAAATGGAGTAATTCAAGTGGACAAAAGGAAGAAAAGAATTATTCAAGAAGGGTCCATATTTGCATCTATACTTGAGGTACTATGTCTCTTAAAGGATGCTAAAGATCGTCATATTCTTTTATTCCCTATTCTTGCATCATATTTGTTCATTACAAATGGAGTTGAGAAAGGTGAAGTCCTATCTCAAGGAAGTTGTCCCATGGATTATTTTGGTGAAATACCAAGTGGAGAAAAGAAGAAGCTACATGCTTATGGCTTAGCATTCATACTTGTTG
This sequence comes from Portulaca oleracea, assembly GCA_029582165.1. Lineage (NCBI taxonomy): Eukaryota > Viridiplantae > Streptophyta > Magnoliopsida > Caryophyllales > Portulacaceae > Portulaca > Portulaca oleracea. Next base: position 20,540,159 of record CM055879.1, read on the forward strand.
CTATCATGAGGATATTTGAGCAAAAGGATTATTATCTTGAAGGATTCATGCTTAAGATTAGTGATTCTTGCAAAGTATTGGAGTATGTTTCATGTGATAAGGAGATCAAGCCATCATTATGCTTTGAGATGAAGTACTTGATTCGTTCATCAAAATCAAGTCACTTGGAGGAAGCAAGTCCTTTGACTAAAGGAAGTTTTCTAACGAAGAGATACATGTTTCATTCCAGAGTACTTAGTCTTGAATATATCAAGGAGTTGTATGAAGATGATGATGATTTTAAAGAAGTATACAAGGTATGTGAGAAGCATCCTCAACAATCCTTTTATATTGATCATGGATTTCTTTTCAAAGGGAATCAAGTGTGTATTCCAAGGAGTGGAATTCGTGAAATCTTGATCATGGAAGTACATGGAAGTTCTTTTGATCATTTGGGTCTACTCAATACATATTTCAAGATGAAGGAGTATTATTTCTGGCCTAGCATGATCGTTGATATCAAGTATAAGCTGCAATATTGTGACATTTGCAATCCTTCTATACCATATGGAGATGAAAGCTTGAATTTTACGGTTGAAGTGCCATGGATTCAAGGAAGTCAAGATGATATTAAGATCGTTGAAGGTCCTCCTTCAAAGATGGAACACCATATTACTATTGTCTTCATCATGAGTTACAAGTGATGTATATTTGCCTAGCTATATACATCAAGGCCTAGCTAAAGGACCTCTATCCAGCTAGAAGCTACAAATGTCGCCTTGGGTATCAACAACTACAAGGGTTTATTAGCTCAAGGAAGAAAGCATGAAGGACCTTGATGGTATTCTAGCTTACATGGAGTTACTCTCACATTTGGAGGACATCAATGAGCGTAAATAACTCTCAAGTCCTTATTGAGAAGTCATCTCTCACAAAGAAGGACTCCATCAAGTACAGTTCGATATTTTGCTCTATAACTCTAGATCTATACATCTATTGAGGAAATCATCAAAAGATAGATTGGAGCTATTTCAATAAGCTTTCTAATGGTTTTTGAATCAACGAAAACGGACAAGTATTGAAGGAGTTATAGCAATTTCTTTCTAGAGTTGTATTTTAGAGTTTATGATGTCATAAATAGGATATATGATGTAATAGTTGATTCTTGGTTTCTTGAACCCTAGGTACACGTCCAAGGGGTCCCTAAAGTAGTATAAATAGACCCCCTAGGGTGCCATTGTATTCATTCAATTCAAGTCATTCAATAAATCAAATACAAAAACAAGGTGTTGTTTTCTCTCTAGCTTTTGTGCTAGTCTTTTCGTTTATCTTGAGGGAGTTTCGAAGTTATCCCCTTCTTCTATTCAAGGGTGGCATCCTTGAAAGTGAAAGGAAGGAATTGAAGAGTTCTTTGAGGTGGTGTGGCTGTATCCTCATCGATCCTTCAAAAGCCAATCTATCCAACTATCCATTCCATCGGTCATTCACTACATTCATCCATCCAAACGTCATTCATCAAGAATTCATCAAGAATTCAACAAGAATTCATCAAGAACCCAAAGCCTTCAACCGTCCATCATTCGTTCATCATCTTACCTTCATTCGGTAATCATCTTTCATAGTTCTTTCTATCCATTTTCAATCTATTTTTCGCCCCTTAAGAACTTTGAGAAAGGAGATTCTTATCTTCGATTTTAAAGATCCTTAACCCTTTTGTGTTAATGTGATCTTGTGATCCCATTATACATCAAAATTGGTATCAGAGCTTAGGAGATTGATTCTCTTAGTTCTTGATCCATCTTTTCACCATCTTTCCATCAAAAATCCATCCCCATCATCCCACCATCATCACGCCACCCATGAGTTCTTCCAAGAACCCATCAAGAACTCATAAAGAACCATAAACTCCACAAAGAACCCATATCCCAAACACAATCCGCCCCAAATACAAACCTCTCTCGTCCTTTACCCATCCAAAACCCCTAAACCATGAATCTTGCAATCTTTTTGCACCAAGATTGATCAAAATGGACGATTCTAGCAAGAATTCCCAACGTGAGCTACAATGCTTGAAGCAACAACTTGATGATCTCACCAAACAAATGGAAGAACTTGGGATTCTTCCAAAGGGATCAAGAAGCACAAAATCACGTGTGGTTCACTCTTCTAAGGTTGAATATGAAGCACCTTATGAATGGAGTAAACGTTCCAGCAAGAAGAATGGAAATAAAGTTCAAGAAGAGTTCTTGCCCTACAAATATAAAGGAGATTACTTCAACAAGCTTGAAATAATGGAGCAAGTGATGTATATTTGCCTAGCTATATACATCAAGGTCTAGCTACAAGGACCTTAATCCAGTTTGAAGCTACAAATGTCGTCTTGGGTTTATCAAGGTAGAAGGCGTAAAGGACCTTGAAGGTACTCTAAGCTTAGTCCTCACACTTCTAAGCTTATATGGAGTTACTCTCACATTTGGAGGACATCAATGAGCTTAAATCATTCTCAAGTCCTTATTGAAAAGTCATCTCTCGCGGCAGCAAAAGACTCCATCAAGTACAGTTCGATATTTTGCTCTATAATTCTGGATCCATACGTCTATTGAGGAAATCATGAAAAGACAGATTGGAGATCTTTCAATAAGCTTTCCAATGGTTTTTGAATCATTGAAAACGGACAAGTATTGAAGGAGTTATAGCAATTTCTTTCTAGAGTTGTATTTTAGAGTTTATGATGTCATAAATAGGATATATGATGTAATAGTTGATTCTTGGTTTCTTGAACCCTAGGTACACGTCCAAGGGGTCCTAGAGTAGTATAAATAGACCCCCTAGGGTGCCATTGTATTCATTCATTACATCTCATATCAAATACAAATCAAACACATGATGTGTTGTTCTCTCTAGCTTTGTGCTAGTCTCTTCGTTTCTCTTGAGGGAGGACGAAAACTATCCTTGATGCATAATGGGATAAAAAATGATCACATTACACACGATTTAAGGATCTTTAAAAACCAAGATAAGAATCTTGCTTCTCAAAGTTCTCAAGGATCCAAAAATGAATGATAATGGATGAAGATAAACGAAAAGATGGTGAAATTCGTTTACCCAAAATCAATTGAAGTTTGATGAACGATGGATGAATGACGAATGATGAATGATGATGAACGACACTCTTTGAACGTTTGAAGAACGAATGAAGATGATTGAATGCTTGATGAATTCTTGATGAATTCTTGATGAATGTCGTTGAATGGTTGAATGATAATGGCGATTTGAAGCTCTCTTGAAGGATATAGGCACACCACCTTCAAAACTCTTCAATTCCTTCCTTTCACCATCTAAGGTAGCCAACCTTAGAATAGAAGAAGGGGATACTCGTTCTCCCTCAAGAGAAACGAAAACTCTAGCTCAAAACTAGAAAGAAAACAACACCTTGTGTTTGTATTTGATTTATTGAATGACTTGAATTGAATGAATCCAATGGCACCCTAGGGGGTCTATTTATACTACCTTAGGGACCCATTGGACGTGTACCTAGGGTTCAAGAAACCAAGAATCAACTATTACATCATATATCCTATTTATGACATCATAAACTCTAAAATACAACTCTAGAAAGAAATTGCTATAACTCCTTCAATACTTGTCCGTTTTCATTGATTCAAAAACCATTGGAAAGCTTATTGAGAGAGCTCCAATCTGTCTTTTGATGATTTCCTCAATAGATGTATGGATCTAGAGTTATAGAGCAAAATATCGAACTATACTTGATGGAGTCCTTTGCTGCCGTGAGAGATGACTTCTCAATAAGGACTTGAGAGTTATTTATGCTCATTGATGTCCTCCAAATGTGAGAGTAACTCCATGTAAGCTAGAATACCATCAAGGTCCTTCATGCTTTCTTCCTTGAGCTAATAAACCCTTGTAGTTGTTGATACCTAGGGCGACATTTGTAGCTTCTAGCTGGATAGAGGTCCTTTAGCTAGGCCTTGATGTATATAGCTAGGCAAATATACATCATTCTCCCCCGGTTAAAAAACGTTTGTCCTCAAACTTAGACAAAACTTCTTCTAAACCAGTACATAACACTTCTTCTTCCTTGTTTATAAGATGTCTTCCCATATGTGTTATTGACATCACTTCTCTTGTTCCTTCTTATGAGTTTACAACTTCTCTTCTTGAATGCCTTGAAATCATCATAGATTCCTTTGATGCTTGACTTGAACTTCCACTTTCTTCCAAGTCTTCTCATGAATAATCCAATGATATCATGGTGCTTCAAATCTCGTTTATTCATGGAGATTGTAGAAATCTCATATAACTTCTCAACTTCAAAGTATAGATTCACAACCTTGTAACTCATGATAGTAATATGGTGTTCCATCTTTGAAGAATGACCTCCAACGATCATAATATCATCTCGACTTCCTTGAATCCGTGGCATTTCAACCATAAAATTCAAGCTTTCATCTCCATATGGTATAGAAGGATTGCAAATGTCACAATTTTGCAACTTATACTCGATATCAACGATCATGCTAGGCCAGAAATAATACTCCTTCATCTTAAGATACGTATTGAGTAGACCCAAATGATCAAAAGAACTTCCATGTACTTCCATGATCAAGATTTCACGAATTCCACTCCTTGGAATACACACTTGATTCCCTTTGAAAAGAAATCCATGATCAATATAAAAGGATTGTTGAGGATGCTTCTCACATACCTTGTATACTTCTTTAAAATCATCATCATCTTCATACAACTCCTTGATATATTCAAGACTAAGTACTCTTGAATCAAACATGTATCTCCTCGTTAGAAAACTTCCTTTAGTCAAAGGACTTGCTTCCTCCAAGTGACTTGATTTTGATGAACGAATCAAGTACTTCATCTCAAAACATGATGATGGCGTGATCTCCTCTTCATATGAACAATACTCCAATACTTTGTAAGATTCACGAGGCTTAAGCATGATTCCTCCAAGATAATATTCCTTTTGCTCAAATATCCTCATGATAGCAACAAGTATGAATGCTAAGCCATAAGCATGAAGCTTCTCCTTTTCTCCAATTAGTATATCACCAAAATAATCCATGGGACAACTTCCTTGAGATAGGACTTCACCTTTCTCAACTCCATTTGTAATGAACAAATATGATGCGAGAATAGGAAATAAAAGAATATGATGATCTTTAGCATCCTTTAAGAGACATAGTACCTCAAGTATAGATGCAAGTATGGATCCTTCTTGAATATTTCCTTTCTTCCTTTTGTCCACTTGAATTACTCCATTTGATGAGATATGTTGAGATAGCTCATTCTTGGACGAGAGGTAAGGACAATTCTCCAAGTACTTCTCCAATTCTCCTTGTGGCTCCTCATGCTTTGTCATGATCAAGACTAACTCCAAAGGATTTACATGCTTTTTTCTACTTCTACTACATACAAAAATGTTATCAAAGTATACAAATACAATCTCTTTACATTGCAATGGTACATACTCTTTCAAAATATGTTGTATACTATGAGAACCAAAACCGTTGATGTAGTTATCCACGAATTGAGTTTGATCCCAAAGAGATAAGTGAGAGAGGTCACTTGTCGATGGTGCTTGTCTTTCATCCAAATATTCACAAATGAGAACAAGTGATGGCATAGGATCTTGATCCTTTATAGGCTCACGGTTTCCAACCTCCATTGGTGTAAGAATGAGACTCCTTGGTTCTTCAAATTCATGATACTTATTCTCCATAAGTGTCATAAGAATGCTTTGATCCTCCGTGGGCCATGAGTTACAAGAGGGTAATAAGGACGTCTCTTGGAGCATGATACTCCAATCATACAACTTTGATTTTCCAAACAAAGTATAACAAAAATCCATAGAAGTAATATTACAATATAATGAATCTTTGCAAATCTTGTAAAAACAAAGACTTACTAAACTTCTTGGATCAAGGTGTATGTTGTCGTCATAAACGTGTAGAGTAGGAAGTGAATAGCTCTCCAAATCCTTCATTTTGATCCTCTTTGTAGAAACGTCAATGTCAAGATCAATGCCCTCGTCAATACTACAATGGGAAGTACAATCTTCTCCTTCTTGATTCAATGGACATACTTCTTTTTGAATGGTATATTGAGAGTAAGAAATAGGCTCTCTTTGTTGTAGATCATTTGATACACTAGCCTCTTTCAAGACTCTACTTACAACAAGCAACTCTTCTCCACTTAATTCTTCTACTTCCTCTACTTCAAGATCCTCCTCTATGTGTACTTCATTTACTTCTTTAGCCATGCTACTACATACTTCTTGAACTTGCTCATTTTCAACAAAATCATCACATTCGGCAAATTCAACTTCTTCATTCACGCCTTCCTCCTCATACAATGGGTTGTCATATACTCGAAACTCGTCATTATTCTCCTCATACAATGGATTGTCATACACTTTAAACTCATCTTTAGGCACGCTACATACTACATTAACTTCCTCTTTTGTGCCAAGCTTATCACATACTTCATGAACATCCTCATACACATCGAGTACATCAAATGATTCACTTCCAAATTCTGGTTGCTCATAGGATGACGTTTGGCATACACTTTCAACATGATCAAAATGAGTTCTATCCCAAAGTTCTTTACTCTTTACTTCTATTTCAACATCAAGGGCTAAAGAACTTAACTCCTTCAAGTTTGCGTAAGATTGATGTACAACAACACACCAAATGTAAACATTAAGACCAAGAGTATAACATACCAAAATGTCTGGATCATCCTCCTTAAGGCCATACTTCCGTAGTTGCCGTCTGAATTCTATGGTATATTCAACCACGTCCTTGCTCCCTTGCTTCATTATTTCAAGCTTGTGGAAGTTATCTCCTTTGTATTTGTAGGGCAAGAACTCTTCTTGAACTTTATTTTCGTTCTTCTTGCTGGACCGTTTGCTCCATTCATAAGGTGCTTCATATTCAACCTTAGAAGAGTGAACCACACGTGATTTTGTGCTTCTTGATCCCTTTGGAAGAATCCCAAGTTCTTCCATTTGTTTGGTGAGATCATCAAGTTGTTGCTTCAAGCATTGTAGCTCACATTGGGAATTCTTGCTAGAATCGTCCATCTTGATCAATCTTGGTGCAAAAAGATTGCAAGATTCATGGTTTAGGGGTTTTGGATGGGTAAAGGACGAGAGAGGTTTGTATTTGGGGCGGGTTGTGTTTCGGCTATGGGTTCTTTGTGGAGTTTATGGTTCTTTATGAGTTCTTTATGAGTTCTTGGAAGAACTCATGGGTGGCGTGATGATGGGGGAATGGTGGGGATGGGTTTGTGATGTAAAGATGGTGAAAAGATGGATCAAGAACTAAGAGAATCAATCTCCTAAGCTCTGATACCACTTTTGATGCATAATGGGATCAAAAATGATCACATTACACACGATTTAAGGATCTTTAAAAACCAAGATAAGAATCTTGCTTCTCAAAGTTCTCAAGGATCCAAAAATGAATGATAATGGATGAAGATAAACGAAAAGATGGTGAAATTCGTTTACCCAAAATCAATTGAAGTTTGATGAACGATGGATGAATGACGAATGATGAATGATGATGAACGACACTCTTTGAACGTTTGAAGAACGAATGAAGATGATTGAATGCTTGATGAATTCTTGATGAATTCTTGATGAATGTCGTTGAATGGTTGAATGATAATGGCGATTTGAAGCTCTCTTGAAGGATATAGGCACACCACCTTCAAAACTCTTCAATTCCTTCCTTTCACCATCTAAGGTAGCCAACCTTAGAATAGAAGAAGGGATACTCGTTCTCCCTCAAGAGAAACGAAAACTCTAGCTCAAAACTAGAAAGAAAACAACACCTTGTGTTTGTATTTGATTTATTGAATGACTTGAATTGAATGAATCCAATGGCACCCTAGGGGGTCTATTTATACTACCTTAGGGACCCCTTGGACGTGTACCTAGGGTTCAAGAAACCAAGAATCAACTATTACATCATATATCCTATTTATGACATCATAAACTCTAAAATACAACTCTAGAAAGAAATTGCTATAACTCCTTCAATACTTGTCCGTTTTCATTGATTCAAAAACCATTGGAAAGCTTATTGAGAGAGCTCCAATCTATCTTTTGATGATTTCCTCAATAGATGTATGGATCTAGAGTTATAGAGCAAAATATCGAACTATACTTGATGGAGTCCTTTGCTGCCGTGAGAGATGACTTCTCAATAAGGACTTGAGAGTTATTTATGCTCATTGATGTCCTCCAAATGTGAGAGTAACTCCATGTAAGCTAGAATACCATCAAGGTCCTTCATGGTTTCTTCCTTGAGCTAATAAACCCTTGTAGTTGTTGATACCCAAGGCGACATTTGTAGCTTCTAGCTGGATAGAGGTCTTTTAGCTAGGCCTTGATGTATATAGCTAGGCAAATATACATCAATCCCCTTCTTCTATCCAAGGTTGGCGTCCTTGGTGGTGATAGGAAGGATTTGAAGCATTCTTGAAGGTGGTGTGGCTGTATCCTCCAAGATTCTTCAAAGAGCCATTATCATTCTATCATTCTAGTGAGTTTTGTTTGATTCATTAGAATGCTTTCAATTGCATTTTCACTGTTTCTATCTTTCATTTACACATCTAAAGTACTAAATCATAAGATAGATTCATCAATCCATTCGTTTTCAACATTCCTACATTCGTCCATTCATTCTACATTCATCAATCATTCGTTCGTTCATCATTTCCATTCGTTTGTTAATAATCTTTCATAGTTCTTTCCATCTTTTTCATCCATTTCTATTCCATTTTTGGTTCTTTGGAACTTTGAGAAGGGAGATTCCTATCTTCGTTTTTAAAGATCCTTAGATTGTGTGTAATGAGATCATCCCTTGGTCCCATTATGCATCAGCAAGGGATCAAGGACGTGATTGAATATACCATAGAATTCAGACGGCAACTACGGAAGTATGGCCTGAAGGAGAATGATCAACGAGTTTTGGTATGTTATACTCTTGGTCTGAATGATTACATTTGGTGTGTTGTTGTACATCAATCTTACGCAAACTTGGAGGAGTTAAGTTCTTTAGCCCTTGATGTTGAAATAGAAGTAAAGAGTAAAGAACTTTGGGATAGAACTCATTTTGATCATGTTGAAAGTGTATGTCAAACGTCATCCTATGAGCAACCAGAATTTGGAAGTGAATCATTTGATGTATTTGATGTGTTTGAGGATGTTCATGAAGTATGTGATAACCTTGGCACGAATGTGGAAGTTAATGTAGCATGTAGCGTACCTAAAGATGAGTTTAAAGTGTATGACAATCCATTGTATGAGGAGAATAATGATGAGTTTCAAGTATATGACAACCCATTATATAAGGAGGAAGGCGTGAATGAAGAAGTTGAATTTGCCGAATGTGATGTTTTTGTTGAAAATGAGCAAGTTCAAGAAGTATGTAGTAGCATGGCTAAAGAAGTAAATGAGGTACACATAGAGGAGAATCTTAAAGTAGAGGAAGTAGAAGAATTGAATGGAGAAGAGCTACGTGATGAAATGTGTTCATTGATCCAAGAAGGAGAAAGTTGTGCCATCATTGACGTTGACATTGATCTTGACCAAGATATTAGCCTCGCTACAACAAATGTCCAAGAATTGCAAATGAAGAGTTATTCACACCATGGCAATGATCTTCATATGGATCCAAGAAGTTTAGTGAGTCTTGCTTTTTACAAGATTTGGAAAGATTCATTATATTGTAATATTACTTCTATGGATTCTTGTTATACTTTGTTGGAAGAATCAAAGTTGTATGATAGAAGTATCATGCTCCAAGAGGCGTCCTTATTACTACCTTGTGTCTTACGACTCAAGGAGGATGAAAGTACTCTTATGGCACTTATGGAGAATAAGTATCATGAATTTGAAGAACCAAGGAGTCTCATTCTTACACCAATGGAGGTTGGAAACCGTGAGCCTATAAAGGATCAAGATCCTTTACCATCACTTGTTCTCATTTGTGACTATTTGGATGAAAGACAAGCACCATCAACAAGTGACCTCTCTCACTTATCTCTTTTGGTACGTTTCTCTTCCATGAGTATTATCATGCATCAAAGGCTGCCACCAAATCCTATGATTCATCACCGAATGGTCTATGCAAAGGATCAAGCACAATTCATGGATAACTACATCAATGTCCTTGATTCTCATAGTATACAACATATTTTGAAAGAGTATGTACCATTGCAATGTAAAGAGAATGTATGTGTATACTTTGATAATATTTTTGTATGTAGTAGAAGTAGAAAGGAGTATGTAAATCCTTTGGAGTTAGCCTTAGCGAAGCATAAGAAGCCACAAGGAGAATTGGAGAAGTACTTGGAGAAATGTCCTTACCTCTCGTCCAAGAATATGCTATCTCACCATATCTCATCAGATGGAGTAATTCAAGTGGACAAAAGGAAGAAAAGAATTATTCCAGAAGGGTCCATACTTGCATCTATACTTGAGGTACTATGTCTCTGAAAGGATGCTAAAGATCGTCATATTCTTTTATTCCCTATTCTTGCATCATATTTGTTCATTACAAAAGGAGTTGAGAAAGGTGAAGTGATGCATAATGGATCACAAGACAACCAAAATGCCAAGAAAGAACACGGATCAAAACACAAGTAAGAACTTGCAAGAGATGAATCAGATAAAAGGACCTTTACAGCGATAGAACAGCGGAAACTTGATAGAATTTGATAGAATTTGATAGAATTGAGCAACGAAACCTGTCAGATTGATACAGACACACCACAATCTTCAAGAGCTCCTACTCCTCCTGTCACCACCTAAGAATGCTCAATCTTGGATTAGAAGAGAAGATTTCACACGAAAAACCCAAAGGCAATTCGTTTCCTAGCCAAAGACTAGAGAGAAACAACACATTGTGTTTGAATCTGATTTTATTGAATATGAGATAATATGATATACAAGGCACCCCTAGGGGGGTATTTATAGGAATAGGAAAAACCCCTCCCTAAAGAAACGTCACCTCAGCAAGGCGTTACCGTGAGGCCCTTCAGGCGACACTACCCGACAAGGACCTTGACAGAAAAACAGACTCTTACAACAAAGGCCCTTTAAAAATACAATATCTCCTAAACAAATGTACATTAGGAATAACCCTTCCACACAGCTAAATGACACTTCAAGACTCTTGAGATAAAGAACTCAAAAGTCCTTTAGCTTTAAAGATATTCACGTCGCAACTACTTGAAACAGTTTGTAGCAGACCGGCAATGTCCTTCAGTGCTTCTTCTTGATGCATTGAAGTATGATATGCATCATTCTCCCTCTCTTGAAAAGAGTTTGCCCACAAACTTGGAATTTCTTCATCTTCATTATAATAGGGCTTAAGATCACACACATTGAAAGTACAACTTCCTTCATACTCATCTTCCATCTTCAAACGATAAGCGTTATCACCAAGTCTTTCTAAGACCTCATAAGGTCCTTCACCTCTCGATTTCAATTTCCCTTTTCTCTTACTTGGAAATCTCTCTTTCTTCAAGTGTAACCATACTAAATCTCCAGGCTTAAAGATAACCTTCTTCCTCTTTCGATTCACTTTCTCTTCAACCTTTTGAGTATATCTCTTAATCTTCTCACGAACTTCTTCATGCAGCTTCTTAATCTCCTCTACTCTTTTACTTGCTTCAAAACTAAACTTCGTAGATGTAGAGATAGGAGATAAATCCATGGGTTTAAGATGATTTCTTCCATAGACAACTTCAAATGGAGATAACTTTGTAGCACGATTAGGACTTCTATTATATGCAAACTCGGCAATGCTCAACAAAGTATCCCAACTCTTCTTTTCTTTATTCACCAATGTCCTCAACAAGGCTCCCAAGGTTCGATTGGCGACCTCCGTTTGTCCATCCGTTTGTGGATGACAAGCCGTGCTAAACTTGAGCCTTGTTCCCATTTTCTTCCAAAGAGTAACCCAAAAGTGACTTAGAAACTTAGAATCTCTATCACTCACCATAGTCTTGGGTATGCCATGCAACTTCACAATTTCATCAAAATATAAGGTAGCAACTTTCGTAGCATCATATGTAGTATTGCAAGGTACAAAATGCGCCATCTTTGAAAATCGATCTACAACCACCATAATAGAATCTTTACCTCTTTGAGTTCGAGGTAGACCCACAATGAAGTCTAAACTCACATCTTCCCAATGGTGATATGGGAAAGGTAGCGGTGTATATAAGCCTTGTGGTAACACATGTGACCTGGCAAGGTTGCAAGTACCACATCTCTTAACAATATGCTCAACATCCTTCACCATGCTAGGCCAGAAATAATAATCTCTCAACATCAAATAAGTCTTCTCTATACCAAAATGACCCGCTAAGGCACCTCCATGAACTTCTTGAATCAACAATTCGCGCAATGAGGTCCTTGGTATACATAATTGATTTCCTTTGAATAAGAAACCATCTTCAATATGAAACATTTCATGAGGATGTTTCTTTGACAACTCATATACTTCTTTGAAATCTTGATCATCTTGATAAAGGTCCTTAATATGTTCAAATCCAGCAATGTTAGAATCAAGAACATATGTAAGTAAGTACCTTCTCGAAAGAGCATCAGCGCCCTTATTCAAATGCCCGGCCTTATGCTTGATCACAAACTGAAAAGCTTGCATAAATTCAACCCATTTTGCATGTCGTGGGTTAAGCTTGTGTTGGCCTTGGATAAACTTGAGAGCTTCATGATCTCTATGTAGAATAAACTCTCCACTTAGCAAATAATGCCTCCAATGCTCAAGAGCTCTTATAATGGCATAGAACTCCTTGTCATATGTACTAAACTTCCTTTTGGCATCATTCAACTTCTCGCTAAAGTAGGCTATTGGCCTTCCCTCTTGTGTAAGGACAGCACCAATACCAACTCCACTAGCATCCACTTCTACTTCAAATACTTTGTCAAAACATGGTAAGGCTAGAAGAGGAGCATTACATAACTTCTCTTTGATACCTTCAAACGCCAATTGAGCGTTTTTGTTCCATGTAAACTCCCTTTGCTTTAACAACTCAGTCATAGGAGCCAAAATAGTAGAGAAATTCTTGATAAACCTTCTATAAAATGAAGCTAATCCATGAAATGATCGTACCTCATGTATACTCGTTGGTGTTGGCCATTCTTGGATAGCTTTGATCTTTCCTTCATCTACTTGAATCCCATTTTTGGAGAGCACATATCCAAGGAAAATGACCTTGGTTGAAAAGAACGAGCACTTCTCCAAGTTGGCGTAGAGCTTTTCTTTCTCCAAGATATACAAAACTAGCTCTAAATGCTTTACATGGTCATTCTCACTTCTACTATATACAAGTATGTCATCAAAATATACAAGAACACACTTTCCAATCAAAGGTTTCAATACATGATTCATTAACCTCATGAAAGTAGAAGGAGCATTTGTTAGATCAAAGGGCATTACTAACCATTCATATAAGCCTTCTTTGGTTTTGAAAGCTGTTTTCCATTCATCTCCTTCACATATGCGAATTTGATGATAGCCACTCTTCAAGTCAATCTTTGAAAACACGACACTTCCATAAAGTTCATCAAGAAGGTCCTCCAGACGTGGAATGGGAAAACGATATTTGATGGTGATTTTGTTGATGGACCTACAATCCATGCACATACGTTGGGTACCATCCTTCTTTGGAACAAGTAACACCGGGACAGCACATGGACTCATGCTTGGACGAATAAGGCCCTTCTGGAGTAGCTCATCAACTTGCCTTTGAACCTCATGGGATTCCTTGGGGTTCATTCGGTAGGCTTGCTTATTTGGCAATGTGGTTCCCGGAATGAGATCAATCTTGTGTTCAATGTCCCTTCTTGGTGGCAATCCTTGGGGCATTTCTTTTGGAAACAAGTGACCAAACCTCCTCATCAAGGGTGAAAGCCGAGGACGTTCATGAGTTGGGGAAGCTTGATCTTCTTGGATATTCGCCAATATCAACTCTTTATGCTCAAAGAATTCATGTTGTTCCGCCTTTAGTAAGGACACAATGTTAGTCTCCCGTTCTTTCTCTTTTGTTGGTGGAGGCCGAATAGAAGAAGGGGGCAAAGGAGCCAATGTAATCTTCTTCTTGTTGATGACGAATGAGTAGGTATTCAATCTTCCATCATGAGTTACATACCTATCAAAAATTCACGGTCTACCAAACAAAATATGACAAGCATCCATGGGTATTACATCACACCATACATCATCTTTATAATTCTTCCTAATGGACAATGAGACTAATACACATTTATCAACTCTAATGCCCTTCCCATGGCTTAACCACTGAATACTATAAGGAGATGGATGAGAACTTACATCCAATTTCAACTTTTCTACCATTATAGTAGAGGCGGCATTAGTACAACTACCTCCATCAATTATAAGAAAGCATACCTTTCCTTGAACAGTACACCGAGTATGGAATATGTTCTCACGTTGCTCCATGTCATTTTGGGGTAGAAGCCATACTTAACGCCCTTCTAAGCACCAACAATTCACCTTCATCCGCTGGCTCAACCTCCTCATCATTATCCTCCTCATTTTCGGCAACCTCACAAGGTTCCACTTCTTGTTCACTTTCATACAAGCTTGGTTCAACAAACAAAGCACTTTGATATTCAACAAGAGAAACCGTGCGCTTGTTAGGACATTCGGATGCTATATGACCCAAACCTTGGCACCTAAAACATCTTCTTGGTTGTAATGTCCTTGGTTCTTGGACTTGGGTTTTGGGTGGGGGATTTTGTTGCTGGTTTAATGTGGGTTTGGCGTAGGGTTTAAGGGAGGATGGGGGCTGATTTTGTGGAGCTTTTGATTGTGTTTGGGGATAAGGACGTTGGGTATAGGGTTTGGATGTGTTTGGGAACGACCTTTGCGGTTCCTTGGCTCTTTCTTTTCTTTGCCTTTCCACTTTCATAGCCAAGTTACTTAGCTCATCAAGAGATTCATATGAATGTAATTCAACTATATAACGTATCCAATCATTCAAACCAATCAAATAACGTACCAGAATTTGTGGTTCCTTTTCCTTGAGATCACAACGCCAAAGGAGGTGTTCAAACTCCCTTGTGTATTCTTCACCGATTTAGAGCCTTGGACAAGCTTTTCCAACTTGTAGTAGTTGTCTTCAACGTATGATTGGGGTAGGAATTTGCTTTGTAATTTGGACTTTTCCCATGAACGAATCTTGTCTTTTCCTTTTGCAACTCTCTTCTTTTGAAGGTTAGTCCACCAAATACTAGCATGTTTTCTCAATTTCGAAGCAACGTACTTCACCTTGAGATCATCACTACATTCTTTCAACTCAAAAACACGTTCAACCGTGTGTATCCAATCAAGATAATCTTCTACATTCAAACTACCATTAAATTCAGGAACTTCGACTTTAAAATCCAAACGTTCATGCCTTTTAGACTTTGAACTACCTTCACCATGTGACGAGATATCATCACGCATGGTTCCTTCACGTAACATTCTGTTTTCTTCCATTTGCTTACCCAATTGCACACGCAAAAATGCTAGTTGTTGCTCAAGTTCATAAACCTCATTTGATTTGGATTCATCGTTTGCCATTAGAAATCAACTTGATGTCATATGACTCACGAGGGAAAGGGACGGATTTGGGCTTGGTTTGTGTTTAGGACGAGGGTTCTTTGAGGAGCTATGGGTTCTTTATGAGTTCTTGATGGGTTCTTGATGGGTTCTTGATGAGTTCTTGGAAGAACTATCAAAAGGGGCGTGTATAACGTGGGGTTTATGTGATTTTGTGACAAAACAAGGTCCAAGATTCATGCAAGAAACAAAAGGGGATTCATCTAAACATGGCTCTGATACCAAATTGATGCATAATGGATCACAAGACAACCAAAATGCCAAGAAAGAACACGGATCAAAACACAAGTAAGAACTTGCAAGAGATGAATCAGATAAAAGGACCTTTACAACGATAGAACAGCGGAAACTTGATAGAATTTGATAGAATTTGATAGAATTGAGCAACGAAACCTTTCAGATTGATACAGACACACCACAATCTTCAAGAGCTCCTACTCCTCCTGTCACCACCCAAGAATGCTCAATCTTGGATTAGAAGAGAAGATTTCACACGAAAAACCCAAAGGCAATTCGTTTCCTAGCCAAAGACTAGAGAGAAACAACACATTGTGTTTGAATCTGATTTTATTGAATATGAGATAATATGATATACAAGGCACCCCTAGGGGGGTATTTATAGGAATAGGAAAAACCCCTCCATAAAGAAACGTCACCTCAGCAAGGCCGCGTTACCCGGCAAGGCCCTTTAGGCGACACTACCCGATAAGGCCCTTGACAGAAAAACAGACTCTTACAACAAAGGCCCTTTAAAAATACAATATCTCCTAAACAAATGTACATAAGGAATAACCCTTCCACACAGCTAAATGACACTTCAAGACTCTTGAGATAAAGAACTCAAAAGTCCTTTAGCTTTAAAGATATTCACGTCGCAACTACTTGAAACAGTTTGTAGCAGACCGGCAATGTCCTTCAGTGCTTCTTCTTGATGCATTGAAGTATGATATGCATCATGAAGTCCTATCTCAAGGAAGTTGTCCCATGGATTATTTTGGTGAAATACCAAGTGGAGAAAAGAAGAAGCTACATGCTTATGGCTTAGCATTCATACTTATTGCTATCATGAGGATATTTGAGCAAAAGGATTATTATCTTGATGGATTCATGCTTAAGCTTTGTGAATCTTACAAAGTATTGGAGTATGTTTCATGTGATAAGGAGATCAAGCCATCATTATGTTTTGAGATGAAGTACTTGATTCGTTCATCAAAATCAAGTCACTTGGAGGAAGCAAGTCCTTTGACTAAAGGAAGTTTTCTAATGAGGAGATACATGTTTGATTCAAGAGTACTTAGTCTTGAATATATCAAGGAGTTGTATGAAGATGATGATGATTTTAAAGAAGTATACAAGGTATGTGAGAAGCATCCTCAACAATCCTTTTATATTGATCATGGATTTCTTTTCAAAGGGAATCAAGTGTATTCAAGGAGTGGAATTCGTGAAATCTTGATCATGGAAGTACATGGAAGTTCTTTTGATCATTTGGGTCTACTCAATACGTATCTCAAGATGAAGGAGTATTATTTCTGGCCTAGCATGATCGTTGATATCGAGTATAAGCTGCAATATTGTGACATTTGCAATCCTTCTATACCATATGGAGATGAAAGCTTGAATTTTATGGTTGAAGTGCCATGGATTCAAGGAAGTCAAGATGATATTAAGATCGTTGAAGGTCATCCTTCAAAGATGGAACACCATATTACTATTGTCTTCATCATGAGTTACAAGCTTGTGAATCTATACTTTTGAAGTTGAGAAGTTATATGAGATTTCTACAATCTCCATGAATAAACGAGATTTGAAGCACCATAATATCATTGGCTTATTCATGAGAAGACTTGGAAGAAAGTGGAAGTTCAAGTCAAGCATCAAAGGAATCTATGATGATTTCAAGGCATTCAAGAAGAGAAGTTGTAAACTCATAAGAAGGAACAAGAGAAGTGATGTCAATAACACATATGGCAAGACATCTTATAAAGAAGGAAGGAAAAAAAAGGAAGAAGAAGTTTTGTCTAAGTTTGAGGACAAACTTTTTCAACCAGGGGAGAATGATGTATATTCTATCCAGCTAGAAGCTACAAATGTCGCCTTGGGTATCAACAACTACAAGGGTTTATTAGCTCAAGGAAGAAAGCATGAAGGACCTTGATGGTATTCTAGCTTACATGGAGTTACTCTCACATTTGGAGGACATCAATGAGCATAAATAACTCTCAAGTCCTTATTGAGAAGTCATCTCTCACGGCAGCAAAGGACTCCATCAAGTACAGTTCGATATTTTGCTCTATAACTCTAGATCTATACATCTATTGAGGAAATCATCAAAAGATAGATTGGAGCTATTTCAATAAGCTTTCTAATGGTTTTTGAATCAACGAAAACGGACAAGTATTGAAGGAGTTATAGCAATTTCTTTCTAGAGTTGTATTTTAGAGTTTATGATTTCATAAATAGGATATATGATGTAATAGTTGATTCTTGGTTTCTTGAACCATAGGTACACGTCCAAGGGGTCCCTAAAGTAGTATAAATAGACCCCCTAGGGTGCCATTGTATTCATTCAATCATTCATTCATATATCAAATACAAACACAAGGTGTTGTTTTCTCTCTATCTTTTGTGCTAGTCTTTTCGTTTCTCTTGAAGGAGTTTCGAAGTTATCCCCTTCTTCTATTCACGGGTGGCATCCATGAAGGTGAAAGGAAGGAATTGAAGAGTTCTTTAAGGTGGTGTGGCTGTATCCTCATCGATCCTTCAAAAGCCAATCTATCCAACTATCCATTCCATCGGTCATTCACTACATTCATCCATCCAAACGTCATTCATCAAGAATTCATCAAGAATTCATCAAGAATTCAACAAGAATTGATCAAGAACCCAATGCCTTCAACCGTCCATCATTCGTTCATCATCTTACCTTCATTTGGTAATCATCTTTCATAGTTCTTTCTATCCATTTTCAATCTATTTTTCGCCCCTTAAGAACTTTGAGAAAGGAGATTCTTATCTTCGTTTTTAAAGATCCTTAACCCTTTTGTGTAATGTGATCTTGTGATCCCATTATACATCAACAAGCTTGTTCATGAGAACTTTGATCTATACTTTGAAGTTGAGAAGTTATATGAGATTTCTACAATCTCCATGAATAAACGAGATTTGAAGCACCATAATATCATTGGCTTATTCATGAGAAGACTTGGAAGAAAGTGGAAGTTCAAGACAAGCATCAAAGGAATCTATGATGATTTCAAGGAATTCAAGAAGAGAAGTTGTAAACTCATAAGAAGGAACAAGAGAAGTGATGTCAATAACACATATGGGAAGACACTTATAAAGAAGGAAGGAAAACAAGGAAGAAGAAGTGTTATGTACTGGTTTAGAAGAAGTTTTGTCTAAGTTTGAGGACAAACTTTTTCAACCGGGGGAGAATGATGTATATTTGCCTAGCTATATACATCAATGCCTAGCTAAAGGACCTCAATCCAGCTAGAAGCTACAAATGTCGCCTTGGGTATCAACAACTACAAGGGTTTATTAGCTCAAGGAAGAAAGCATGAAGGACCTTGATAGTATTCTAACTTACATGGAGTTACTCTCACATTTGGAGGACATCAATGAGCATAAATAACCCTCAAGTCCTTATTGAGAAGTCATCTCTCACGGCAGCAAAGGACTCCATCAAGTACAGTTCGATATTTTGCTCTATAACTCTAGATCCATACATCTATTGAGGAAATCATCAAAAGACAGATTGGAGCTCTTTCAATAAGCTTTCTAATGGTTTTTGAATCAATGAAAACGGACAAGTATTGAAGGAGTTATAGCAATTTCTTTCTAGAGTTGTATTTTAGAGTTTATGATGTCATAAATAGGATATATGATGTAATAGTTGATTCTTGGTTTCTTGAACCCTAGGTACACGTCCAAGGTGATGTATATTTGCCTAGCTATATACATCAAGGTCTAGCTACAAGGACCTTAATCCAGTTTGAAGCTACAAATGTCGTCTTGGGTTTATCAAGGTAGAAGGTGTAAAGGACCTTGAAGGTACTCTAAGCTTAGTCCTCACACTTCTAAGCTTATATGGAGTTACTCTCACATTTGGAGGACATCAATGAGCTTAAATCATTCTCAAGTCCTTATTGAAAAGTCATCTCTCACGTGAAAAGACTCCATCAATGTGATTCGATATTTTGCTCTATAGTTCTGGATCCATACGTCTATTGAGGAAATCATCAAAAGACATATTGGAGATCTTTAAATAAGCTTTCCAATGGTTTTTGAATCATTGAAAACGGACAAGTATTGAAGGAGTTATAGCAATTTTTTTCTAGAGTTGTATTTTAGAGTTTATGATGTCATAAATAGGATATATGATGTAATAGTTGATTCTTGGTTTCTTGAACCCTAGGTACACGTCCAAGGGGTCCTACAGTAGTATAAATAGACCCCCTAGGGTGCCATTGTATTCATTCATTCAATCATATATCAAAATACAATCAAACACATGATGTGTTGTTCTCTCTAGCTTTGTGCTAGTCTCTTCGTTTCTCTTGAGGGAGGACGGAAACTATCCCCTTCTTCTATCCAAGATTGGCGTCCTTGGTGGTGATAGGAAGGATTTGAAGCATTCTTGAAGGTGGTGTGGCTGTATCCTCCAAGATTCTTCAAAGAGCCATTATCATTCTATCATTCTAGTGAGTTTTGTTTGATTCATTAGAATTCTTTCAATTGCATTTTCATTGTTTCTATCTTTCATTTACACATCTAAAGTACTAAATCATAAGATAGATTCATCAATCCATTCGTTTTCAACATTCCTACATTCGTCCATTCATTCTACATTCATCAATCATTCGTTCGTTCATCATTTCCATTCGTTTGTTAATCATCTTTCATAGTTCTTTCCATCTTTTTCATCCATTTCTATTCGATTTTTGGTTCTTTGGAAATTTGAGAAGGGAGATTCCTATCTTCGTTTTTAAAGATCCTTAGATTGTGTGTAATGAGATCATCCCTTGGTCCCATTATGCATCACAAGGGGTCCCTAAAGTAGTATAAATAGAACCCCTAGGGTGCCATTGTATTCATTCAATCATATATCAAATACAAAGCAAACAGATGGTGTTTTCTCTCTAGTTTTGTGCTAGTGTGTCGTTACTCTTGAGGGAGAACGAGTATCCCCTTCTTCTATTCTAAGATTGGCTATCTTAGATGGTGAAAGGAAGTAATTGAAGAGTCTTGAAGGTGGTGTGCCTTTATCCTTCAGGGGAGCTTCAAATCGCCATTATTATTCATCCATCCAAACGACATTCATCAAGAATTCATCAAGAATTCAACAAGAACCCAAAGCATTTCATCGTCCATCATTCGTCCTTATCAAACCTTCATTTGGTAATCATCTTTCATAGTTCTTTCCATCTTTTCTATCCATTTCCATTCCATTTTCGCACATTAAGAACTTTGAGAAGGGAGATTTTTATCTTCGCTTTTAAAGATCCTTAACCCTTTTGTGTAATGTTATCTTGTGATCCCATTATACATCATTAAGACCATTCGAATGTAGACCAAATGTGATAGTTTCAAGCTCTTTGTAATTGTAGCCAAGTGTTTGACTTCCATGATGTAGTTTTGGAACCAAATCTACATCATTCCCCCCTAGTTGAAAAGAGTTTGTCCTCAAACTTGGAAGTTCTCCAATATCTCCATAAAAGGGCTTGAGATCACTCACATTAAAAGTGCAACTCCCTTCATAGTCTTCTCCAAGTTGCAATTTATAAGCGTTATCACCAATCTTCTCCAAAACTTTATAAGGACCATCTCCTCTTGGTGCAAGCTTACCTTTCCTTCTAAGCAACAAATTGATGATCTTGCCAAGCAAATGGAGGAATGTGGAATTCTTCCAAAGGGATCAAGAAGCACAAAATCACGTGTGGTTCACTCTTCTAAGATTTCTTACCATCTGATTACAAAGGTGACTCCATCAACAATCTTGAAGGAGTTAAGCAAGGGAGCATGGATGTACTTGATTATACAATAGAGTTCAAGTGGCAACTATGGAAGTATGCCCTTAAGGAGGATAATCCACGAGTTTTGGTATGTTACTTTCTTGGTCTTAATGATTAAATTCGGCATGTTGTTGTAAATCAACCTTACACAAGCTTGGAAGAGTTGAGTTCTTTAGCTCTTAATGTTGAAATACAAGCAAAGAGTAAAGAAGTTCGGGATAAAACCCATATACAACAAAGACCCCCATTTCCCACAAAACCACCAAACACAAAAGCTCCACAAAATCAGCCCCCATCCCATCCTAAACCTCTAATCCAAAGCTCCTCAAAACAGCCTATAAAACTTCCCACTCCCATTGTCCCAAGTACATGTCTATATTACCAAAGTGTTGATCATGTTGAAAGTGCATGTCCTAAGGAGAAAGAAGTATCTTTGGTTGATTGTCAAAGATCATTAAGCATGCAACCAGAAATTGAAATTGTGGTATTTGATGTATTTGACGAGCATGAGGATGTTCATAAACTTGGCATGAATGAGGTATGTAGCGTGCCTAATGAAGTACACGAGGAAGAAAAAGAGAAGGATATTTGATGTATATTTGCCTAGCTATATACATCAAGGCCTAGCTAAAGGACCTCAATCCAGCTAGAAGCTACAAATGTCGCCTTGGGTATCAACAACTACAAGGGTTTATTAGCTCAAGGAAGAAAGCATGAAGGACCTTGATGGTATTCTAGCTTACATGGAGTTACTCTCACATTTGGAGGACATCAATGAGCATAAATAACTCTCAAGTCCTTATTGAGAAGTCATCTCTCACGGCAGCAAAGGACTCCATCAAGTACAGTTCGATATTTTGCGCTATAACTCTAGATCCATACATCTATTGAAGGAGTTATAGAAATTTCTTTCTAGAGTTGTATTTTAGAGTTTATGATGTCATAAATAGGATATATGATGTAATAGTTGATTCTTGGTTTCTTGAACCCTAGGTACACGTCCAAGGTGATGTATATTTGCCTAGCTATATACATCAAGGTCTAGCTACAAGGACCTTAATCCAGTTTGAAGCTACAAATGTCGTCTTGGGTTTATCAATGTAGAAGGCGTAAAGGACCTTGAAGGTACTCTAAGCTTAGTCCTCACACTTCTAAGCTTATATGGAGTTACTCTCACATTTGGAGGGCATCAATGATCTTAAATCATTCTCAAGTCCTTATTGAAAAGTCATCTCTCGCGGCAGTAAAAGACTCCATCAAGTACAGTTCGATATTTTGCTCTATAGTTCTGGATCCATACGTCTATTGAGGAAATCATCAGAAGACAGATTGGAGATCTTTCAATAAGCTTTCCAATGGTTTTTGAATCATTGAAAACGGACAAGTATTGAAGGAGTTATAGCAATTTCTTTCTAGAGTTGTATTTTAGAGTTTATGATGTCATAAATAGGATATATGATGTAATAGTTGATTCTTGGTTTCTTGAACCCTAGGTACACGTCCAAGGGGTCCTAGAGTAGTATAAATAGACCCCCTAGGGTGCCATTGTATTCATTCATTCAATCATATATCAAAATACAATCAAACACATGATGTGTTGTTCTCTCTAGCTTTGTGCTAGTCTTTTCGTTTCTCTTGAGGGAGGACGGAAACTATCCCCTTCTTCTATCCAAGATTGGCGTCCTTGGTGGTGATAGGAAGGATTTGAAGCATTCTTGAAGGTGGTGTGGCTGTATTCTCCAAGATTCTTCAAAGAGCCATTATCATTCTATCATTCTAGTGAGTTTTGTTTGATTCATTAGAATTCTTTCAATTGCATTTTCATTGTTTCTATCTTTCATTTACACATCTAAAGTACTAAATCATAAGATAGATTCATCAATCCATTCGTTTTCATTATTCCTACATTCGTCCATTCATTCTACATTCATCAATCATTCGTTCGTTCATCATTTCCATTCGTTTGTTAATCATCTTTCATAGTTCTTTCCATCTTTTTCATCCATTTCTATTCCATTTTTGGTTCTTTGGAACTTTGAGAAGGGAGATTCCTATCTTCGTTTTTAAAGATCCTTAGATTGTGTGTAATGAGATCATCCCTTGGTCCCATTATGCATCAAAAGGGGTCCCTAAAGTAGTATAAATAGACCCCCTAGGGTGCCATTGTATTCATTCAATCATATATCAAATACAAAGCAAACACATGGTGTTTTCTCTCTAGTTTTGTGCTAGTGTGTCGTTACTCTTGAGGGAGAACGAGTATCCCCTTCTTCTATTCTAAGATTGGCTATCTTAGATGGTGAAAGGAAGGAATTGAAGAGTCTTGAAGGTGGTGTGCCTTTATCCTTCAGGGGAGCTTCAAATCGCCATTATCATTCATCCATCCAAACGACATTCATCAAGAATTCATCAAGAATTCATCAAGAATTCAACAAGAACCTAAAGCATTTCATCGTCCATCATTCGTCCTTATCAAACCTTCATTTGGTAATCATCTTTCATTGTTTTTTCCATCTTTTCTATCCATTTCCATTCCATTTTCGCACATTAAGAACTTTGAGAAGGGAGATTTTTATCTTCGCTTTTAAAGATCCTTAACCCTTTTGTGTAATGTTATCTTGTGATTCCATTATACATCATTAAGACCATTCGAATTTAGACCAAATGTGATAGTTTCAAGCTCTTTGTCAATGTAGCCAAGTATTTGACTTCCATGATGTAGTTTTGGAACCAAATCTACATCATTCCCCCCTAGTTGAAAAGAGTTTGTCCTCAAACTAGGAAGTTCTCCAATATCTCCATAAAAGGGCTTGAGATCACTCACTTTAAAAGTGCAACTCCCTTCATAGTCTTCTCCAAGTTGCAATTTATAAGCGTTATCACCAATCTTCTCCAAAACTTTATAAGGACCATCTCCTCTTGGTGCAAGCTTACCTTTCCTTCTAAGCAACAAATTGATGATCTTGCCAAGCAAATGGAGGAATGTGGAATTCTTCCAAAGGGATCAAGAAGCACAAAATCACGTGTGGTTCACTCTTCTAAGGTTGAATATGAAGCACCTTATGCACGGAGTAAACATTCCAACAAGAAGAATGGGAAGAAAGTTCAAAAAGATTTCTTACCATCCGATTACAAAGGTGACTCCATCAACACTCTTGAAGGAGTTAAGCAAGGGAGCATGGATGTACTTGATTATGCAATAGAGTTCAAGTGGCAACTATGGAAGTATGCCCTTAAGGAGGATGATCCACGAGTTTTGGTATGTTACTTTCTTGGTCTTAATGATTACATTCGGCATGTTGTTGTAAATCAACCTTACACAAGCTTGGAAGAGTTGAGTTCTTTAGCTCTTGATGTTGAAATACAAGCAAAGAGTAAAGAAGTTCGGGATAAAACCCATATACAACAAAGACCTCCATTTCCCACAAAACAACCAAACACAAAAGCTCCACAAAATCAGCCCCCATCCCATCCTAATCCTCTAATCCAAAGCTCCTCAAAACAGCCTATAAACCTTCCCACTCCCATTGTCCCAAGTACATGTCCATATTACCAAAGTGTTGATCATGTTGAAAGTGCATGTCCTAAGGAGAAAGAAGTATCTTTGGTTGATTGTCAAAAATCATTAAGCATGCAACCAGAAATTGAAAGTGTGGTATTTGATGTATTTGACGAGCATGTGGATGTTCATAAACTTGGCATGAATGAGGTATGTAGCGTGCCTAATGAAGTACACGAGGAAGAAAAAGAGGAGGATATTTGATGTATATTTGCCTAGCTATATACATCAAGGCCTAGCTAAAGGACCTCAATCCAGCTAGAAGCAACAAATGTCGCCTTGGGTATCAACAACTACAAGGGTTTATTAGCTCAAGGAAGAAAGCATGAAGGACCTTGATGGTATTCTAGCTTACATGGAGTTACTCTCACATTTGGAGGACATCAATGAGCATAAATAACTCTCACGTCCTTATTGAGAAGTCATCTCTCACGGCAGCAAAGGACTCCATCAAGTACAGTTCGATATTTTGCTCTATAACTCTAGATCCATACATCAATTGAGGAAATCATCAAAAGACAGATTGGAGCTCTTTAAATAAGCTTTCTAATGGTTTTTGAATCAATGAAAACGGACAAGTATTGAAGGAGTTATAGCAATTTCTTTCTAGAGTTGTATTTTAGAGTTTATGATGTCATAAATAGGATATATGATGTAATAGTTGATTCTTGGTTTCTTGAACCCTAGGTACACGTCCAAGGTGATGTATATTTGCCTAGCTATATACATCAAGGTCTAGCTATAAAGACCTTAATCCAGTTTGAAGCTACAAATGTCGTCTTGGGTTTATCAAGGTAGAAGGCGTAAAGGACCTTGAAGGTACTCTAAGCTTAGTCCTCACACTTCTAAGCTTATATGGAGTTACTCTCACATTTGGAGGGCATCAATGAGCTTAAATTATTCTCAAGTCCTTATTGAAAAGTCATCTCTCGCGGCAGCAAAAGACTCCATCAAGTACAGTTCGATATTTTGCTCTATAGTTCTGGATCCATACGTCTATTGAGGAAATCATCAAAAGACAGATTGGAGATCTAAAGTACTAAATCATAAGATAGATTCATCAATCCATTCGTTTTCAACATTCCTACATTCGTCCATTCATTCTACATTCATCAATCATTCGTTCGTTCATCATTTCCATTCGTTTGTTAATCATCTTTCATAGTTCTTTACATCTTTTTCATCCATTTCTATTCCATTTTTGGTTCTTTGGAACTTTGAGAAGGGAGATTCCTATCTTCGTTTTTAAAGATCCTTAGATTGTGTGTAATGAGATCATCCCTTGGTCCCATTATGCATCACAAGGGGTCCCTAAAGTAGTATAAATAGACCCCCTAGGGTGCCATTGTATTCATTCAATCATATATCAAATACAAAGCAAACACATGGTGTTTTCTCTCTAGTTTTGTGCTAGTGTGTCGTTACTCTTGAGGGAGAACGAGTATCCCCTTCTTCTATTCTAAGATTGGCTATCTTAGATGGTGAAAGGAAGGAATTGAAGAGTCTTGAAGGTGGTGTGCCTTTATCCTTCAGGGGAGCTTCAAATCGCCATTATCATTCATCCATCCAAACGACATTCATCAAGAATTCATCAAGAATTCATCAAGAATTCAACAAGAACCCAAAGCATTTCATCGTCCATCATTCGTCCTTATCAAACCTTCATTTGGTAATCATCTTTCATAGTTCTTTCCATCTTTTCTATCCATTTCCATTCCATTTTCGCAAATTAAGAACTTTGAGAAGGGAGATTTTTATCTTCTCTTTTTAAGATCCTTAACCCTTTTGTGTAATGTTATCTTGTGATCCCATTATACATCATTAAGACCATTCGAATGTAGACCAAATGTGATAGTTTCAAGCTCTTTGTAATTGTAGCCAAGTATTTGACTTCCATGATGTAGTTTTGGAACCAAATCTACATCATTCCCCCCTAGTTGAAAAGAGTTTGTCCTCAAACTAGGAAGTTCTCCAATATCTCCATAAAAGGGCTTGAGATCACTCACATTAAAAGTGCAACTCCCTTCATAGTCTTCTCCAAGTTGCAATTTATAAGCGTTATCACCAATCTTCTCCAAAACTTTATAAGGACCATCTCCTCTTGGTGCAAGCTTACCTTTCCTTCTAAGCAACAAATTGATGATCTTGCCAAGCAAATGGAGGAATGTGGAATTCTTCCAAAGGGATCAAGAAGCACAAAATCACGTGTGGTTCACTCTTCTAAGGTTGAATATGAAGCACCTTATGCACGGAGTAAACATTCCAACAAGAAGAATGGGAAGAAAGTTCAAAAAGATTTCTTACCATCCGATTACAAAGGTGACTCCATCAACAATCTTGAAGGAGTTAAGCAAGGGAGCATGGATGTACTTGATTATACAATAGAGTTCAAGTGGCAACTATGGAAGTATGCCCTTAAGGAGGATGATCCACGAGTTTTGGTATGTTACTTTCTTGGTCTTAATGATTACATTCGGCATGTTGTTGTAAATCAACCTTACACAAGCTTGGAAGAGTTGAGTTCTTTAGCTCTTGATGTTGAAATACAAGCAAAGAGTAAAGAACTTCGGGATAAAACCCATATACAACAAAGACCCCCATTTCCCACAAAACAACCAAACACAAAAGCTCCACAAAATCAGCCCCCATCCCATCCTAAACCTCTAATCCAAAGCTCCTCAAAACAGCCTATAAACCTTCCCACTCCCATTGTCCTAAGTACATATCTATATTACCAAAGTGTTGATCATGTTGAAAGTGCATGTCCTAAGGAGAAAGAAGTATCTTTGGTTGATTGTCAAACATCATTAAGCATGCAACCAGAAATTGAAAGTATGGTATTTGATGTATTTGACGAGCATGAGGATGTTCATAAACTTGGCATGAATGAGGTATGTAGCGTGCCTAATGAAGTACACGAGGAAGAAAAAGAGGAGGATATTTGATGTATATTTGCCTAGCTATATACATCAAGGCCTAGCTAAAGGACCTCAATCCAGCTAGAAGCTACAAATGTCGCCTTGGGTATCAACAACTACAAGGGTTTATTAGCTCAAGGAAGAAAGCATGAAGGACCTTGATGGTATTCTAGCTTACATGGAGTTACTCTCACATTTGGAGGACATCAATGAGCATAAATAACTCTCAAGTCCTTATTGAGAAGTCATCTCTCACGGCAGCAAAGGACTCCATCAAGTACAGTTCGATATTTTGCTCTATAACTCTAGATCCATACATCTATTGAGGAAATCATCAAAATACAGATTGGAGCTCTTTCAATAAGCTTTCTAATGGTTTTTGAATCAATGAAAACGGACAAGTAATGAAGGAGTTATAGCAATTTCTTTCTAGAGTTCTATTTTAGAGTTTATGATGTCATAAATAGGATATATGATGTAATAGTTGATTCTTGGTTTCTTGAACCCTAGGTACACGTCCAAGGTGATGTATATTTGCCTAGCAATATACATCAAGGTCTAGCTACAAGGACCTTAATCCAGTTTGAAGCTACAAATGTCGTCTTGGGTTTATCAAGGTAGAAGGCGTAAAGGACCTTGAAGGTACTCTAAGCTTAGTCCTCACACTTCTAAGCTTATATGGAGTTACTCTCACATTTGGAGGACATCAATGAGCTTAAATCATTCTCATGTCCTTATTGAAAAGTCATCTCTCGCGGCAGCAAAAGACTCCATCAAGTACAGTTCGATATTTTGCTCTATAGTTCTGGATCCATACGTCTATTGAGGAAATCATCATAAGACAGATTGGAGATCTTTCAATAAGCTTTCCAATGGTTTTTGAATCATTGAAAACGAACAAGTAATGAAGGAGTTATAGCAATTTCTTTCTTGAGTTGTATTTTAGAGTTTATGATGTCATAAATAGGATATATGATGTAATAGTTGATTCTTGGTTTCTTGAACCCTAGGTACACGTCCAAGGGGTCCTAGAGTAGTATAAATAGACCCCCTAGGGTGCCTTTGTATTCATTCATTCAATCATATATCAAAATACAATCAAACACATGATGTGTTGTTCTCTCTAGCTTTGTGCTAGTCTCTTCGTTTCTCTTGAGGGAGGACGGAAACTATCCCCTTCTTCTTTCCAAGATTGGCGTCCTTGGTGGTGATAGGAAGGATTTGAAGCATTCTTGAAGGTGGTGTGGCTGTATCCTCCAAGATTCTTCAAAGAGCCATTATCATTCTATCATTCTAGTGAGTTTTGTTTGATTCATTAGAATTCTTTCAATTGCATTTTCATTGTTTCTATCTTTCATTTACACATCTAAAGTACTAAATCATAAGATAGATTCATCAATCCATTCGTTTTCAACATTCCTACATTCGTCCATTCATTCTACATTCATCAATCATTCGTTCGTTCATCATTTCCATTCGTTTGTTAATCATCTTTCATAGTTCTTTCCATCTTTTTCATCCATTTCTATTCCATTTTTGGTTCTTTGGAACTTTGAGAAGGAGATTCCTATCTTCGCTTTTAAAGATCCTTAGATTGTGTAATGAGATCATCCCTTGGTCCCATTATGCATCACAAGGGGTCCCTAAAGTAGTATAAATAGACCCCCTAGGGTGCCATTGTATTCATTCAATCATATATCAAATACAAAGCAAACACATGGTGTTTTCTCTCTAGTTTTGTGCTAGTGTGTCGTTACTCTTGAGGGAGAACGAGTATCCCCTTCTTCAATTCTAAGATTGGCTATCTTAGATGGTGAAAGGAAGGAATTGAAGAGTCTTGAAGGTGGTGTGCCTTTATCCTTCAGGGGAGCTTCAAATCGCCATTATCATTCATCCATCCAAACGACATTCATCAAGAATTCATCAAGAATTCAACAAGAACCCAAAGCATTTCATCGTCCATCATTCGTCCTTATCAAACATTCATTTGGTAATCATCTTTCATAGTTCTTTCCATCTTTTCTATCCATTTCCATTCCATTTTCGCACATTAAGAACTTTGAGAAGGGAGATTTTTATCTTCGCTTTTAAAGATCCTTACCCCTTTTGTGTAATGTTATCTTGTGATCCCATTATACATCATTAAGACCATTCGAATGTAGACCAAATGTGATAGTTTCAAGCTCTTTGTCAATGTAGCCAAGTATTTGACTTCCATGATGTAGTTTTGGAACCAAATCTACATCATTCCCCCCTAGTTGAAAAGAGTTTGTCCTCAAACTAGGAAGTTCTCCAATATCTCCATAAAAGGGCTTGAGATCACTCACATTAAAAGTGCAACTCCCTTCATAGTCTTCTCCAAGTTGCAATTTATAAGCGTTATCACCAATCTTCTCCAAAACTTTATAAGGACCATCTCCTCTTGGTGCAAGCTTACCTTCCCTTCTAAGCAACAAATTGATGATCTTGCCAAGAAAATGGAGGAATGTGGAATTCTTCCAAAGGGATCAAGAAGCACAAAATCACGTGTGGTTCACTCTTCTAAGGTTGAATATGAAGTACCTTATGCACGGAGTAAACATTCCAACAAGAAGAATGGGAAGAAAGTTCAAAAAGATTTCTTACCATCTGATTACAAAGGTGACTCCATCAACAATCTTGAAGGAGTTAAGCAAGGGAGCATGGATGTACTTGATTATACAATAGAGTTCAAGTGGCAACTATGGAAGTATGCCCTTAAGGAGGATAATCCACGAGTTTTGGTATGTTACTTTCTTGGTCTTAATGATTAAATTCGGCATGTTGTTGTAAATCAACCTTACACAAGCTTGGAAGAGTTGAGTTCTTTAGCTCTTGATGTTGAAATACAAGCAAAGAGTAAAGAACTTCGGGATAAAACCCATATACAACAAAGACCCCCATTTCCCACAAAACAACCAAACACAAAAGCTCCACAAAATCAGCCCCCATCCCATCCTAAACCTCTAATCCAAAGCTCCTCAAAATAGACTATAAACCTTCCCACTCCCATTGTCCCAAGTACATGTCTATATTACCAAAGTGTTGATCATGTTGAAAGTGCATGTCCTAAGGAGAAAGAAGTATCTTTGGTTGATTGTCAAACATCATTAAGCATCTGACTGAAATTGAAAGTATGGTATTTGATGTATTTGTGAGCATGAGGATGTTCATAAACTTGGCATGAATGAGGTATGTGGCGTGCCTAATGAAGTACGAGGAAGAAAAGAGGAGGATATTTGATGTATATTTGCCTAGCTATATACATCAAGGCCTAGCTAAAGGACCTCAATCCAAATTTAGAAGCTACAAATGGGTATCAACAACTACAAGGGTTTATTAGCTCAAGGAAGAAAGCATGAAGGACCTTGATGGTATTCTAGCTTACATGGAGTTACTCTCACATTTGGAGGACATCAATGAGCATAAATAACTCTCAAGTCCTTATTGAGAAGTCATCTATCACGTGACAAGGACTCCATCAAGTGATTCGATATTTTGCTCTATAACTCTAGATCCATACATCTATTGAGGAAATCATCAAAAGACAGATTGGAGCTCTTTCAATAAGCTTTCTAATGGTTTTTGAATCAATGAAAACGGACAAGTATTGAAGGAGTTATAGCAATTTCTTTCTAGAGTTGTATTTTAGAGTTTATGATGTCATAAATAGGATATATGATGTAATAGTTGATTCTTGGTTTCTTGAACCCTAGGTACACGTCCAAGGTGATGTATATTTGCCTAGCTATATACATCAAGGTCTAGCTACAAGGACCTTAATCCAGTTTGAAGCTACAAATGTCGTCTTGGGTTTATCAAGGTAGAAGGCGTAAAGGACCTTGAAGGTACTCTAAGCTTAGTCCTCACACTTCTAAGCTTATATGAAGTTACTCTCACATTTGAAGGACATCAATGAGCTTAAATCATTCTCAAGTCCTTATTGAAAAGTCATCTCTCGCGGCAGCAAAAGACTACATCAAGTACAGCTCGATATTTTGCTCTATAGTTCTGGATCCATACGTCTATTGAGGAAATCATCAAAAGACAGATTGGAGATCTTTCAATAAGCTTTCCAATGGTTTTTAAATCATTGAAAACGGACAAGTATTGAAGGAGTTATAGCAATTTCTTTCTAGAGTTGTATTTTAGAGTTTATGATGTCATAAATAGGATATATGATGTAATAGTTGATTCTTGGTTTCTTGAACCCTAGGTACACGTCCAAGGGGTCCTAGAGTAGTATAAATAGACCCCCTAGGGTGCCATTGTATTCATTCATTCAATCATATATCAAAATACAATCAAACACATGATGTGTTGTTCTCTCTAGCTTTGTGCTAGTCTTTTCGTTTCTCTTGAGGGAGGACGGAAACTATCCCCTTCTTCTATCCAAGATTGGCGTCCTTGGTGGTGATAGGAAGGATTTGAAGCATTCTTGAAGGTGGTGTGGCTGTATCCTCCAAGATTCTTCAAAGAGCCATTATCATTCTATCATTCTAGTGAGTTTTGTTTGATTCATTAGAATTCTTTCAATTGCATTTTCATTGTTTCTATCTTTCATTTACACATCTAAAGTACTAAATCATAAGATAGATTCATCAATCCATTCGTTTTGAACATTCCTACATTCGTCCATTCATTCTACATTCATCAATCATTCGTTCGTTCATCATTTCCATTCGTTTGTTAATCATCTTTCATAGCTCTTTCCATCTTTTTCGTCCATTTCTATTCCATATTTCGTTCTTTGGAACTTTGAGAAGGGAGATTCCTATCTTCCTTTTTAAAGATCCTTAGATTGTGTGTAATGAGATCATCCCTTGGTCCCATTATGCATCACAAGGGGTCCCTAAAGTAATATAAATAGACCCCCTAGGGTGCCATTGTAATCATTCAATCATATATCAAATACAAAGCAAACACATGGTGTTTTGTCTCTAGTTTTGTGCTAGTGTGTCGTTACTCTTGAGGGAGAACGAGTATCCCCTTCTTCTATTCTAAGATTGGCTATCTTAGATGGTGAAAGGAAGGAATTGAAGAGTCTTGAAGGTGGTGTGCCTTTATCCTTCAGGGGAGCTTCAAATCGCCATTATCATTCATCCATCCAAACGACATTCATCAAGAATTCATCAAGAATTCAACAAGAACCCAAAGCATTTCATCGTCCATCATTCGTCCTTATCAAACCTTCATTTGGTAATCATCTTTCATAGTTCTTTCCATCTTTTCTATCCATTTCCATTCCATTTTCGCACATTAAGAACTTTGAGAAGGGAAATTTTTATCTTCGCTTTTAAAGATCCTTAACGCTTTTGTGTAATGTTATCTTGTGATCCCATTATACATCATTAAGACCATTCGAATGTAGACCAAATGTGATAGTTTCAAGCTCTTTGTCAATGTAGCCAAGTATTTGACTTCCATGATGTAGTTTTGGAACCAAATCTACATCATTCCCCCCTAGTTGAAAAGAGTTTGTCCTCAAACTAGGAAGTTCTCCAATATCTCCATAAAAGGGCTTGAAATCACTCACATTAAAAGTGCAACTCCCTTCACAGTCTTCTCCAAGTTGCAATTTATAAGCGTTATCACCAATCTTCTCCAAAACTTTATAAGGACCATCTCCTCTTGGTGCAAGCTTACCTTTCCTTCTAAGCAACAAATTGATGATCTTGCCAAGCAAATGGAGGAATGTGGAATTCTTCCAAAGGGATCAAGAAGCACAAAATCACGTGTGGTTCACTCTTCTAAGGTTGAATATGAAGCACCTTATGCACAAAGGTGACTCCATCAACAATCTTGAAGGAGTTAAGCAAGGGAGCATGGATGTACTTGATTATACAATAGAGTTCAAGTGGCAACTATGGAAGTATGCCCTTAAGGAGGATGATCCACGAGTTTTGGTATGTTACTTTCTTGGTCTTAATGATTACATTCGGCATGTTGTTGTAAATCAACCTTACACAAGCTTGGAAGAGTTGAGTTCTTTAGCTCTTGATGTTGAAATACAAGCAAAGAGTAAAGAACTTCGGGATAAAACCCATATACAACAAAGACCCCCATTTCCCACAAAACAACCAAACACAAAAGCTCCACAAAATCAGCCCCCATCCCATCCTAAACCTCTAATCCAAAGCTCCTCAAAACAGCCTATAAACCTTCCCACTCCCATTGTCCCAAGTACATGTCTATATTACCAAAGTGTTGATCACGTTGAAAGTGCATGTCCTAAGGAGAAAGAAGTATCTTTGGTTGATTGTCAAACATCATTAAGCATGCAACCAGAAATTGAAAGTGTGGTATTTGATGTATTTGACGAGCATGAGGATGTTCTTAAACTTGGCATGAATGAGGTATGTAGCGTGCCTAATGAAGAACACGAGGAAGAAAAGGAGGAGGATATTTGATGTATATTTGCCTAGCTATATACATCAAGGCCTAGCTAAAGGACCTCAATCCAGCTAGAAGCTACAAATGTCGCCTTGGGTATCAACAACTACAAGGGTTTATTAGCTCAAGGAAGAAAGCATGAAGGACCTTGATGGTATTCTAGCTTACATGGAGTTACTCTCACATTTGGAGGACATCAATGAGCATAAATAACTCTCAAGTCCTAATTGAGAAGTCATCTCTCACGGCAGCAAAGGACTCCATCAAGTGCATTTCGATATTTTGCTCTATAACTCTAGATCCATACATCTATTGAGGAAATCATCAAAAGACAGATTGGAGCTCTTTCAATAAGCTTTCCAATGGTTTTTAAATCATTGAAAACGGACAAGTATTGAAGGAGTTATAGCAATTTCTTTCTAGAGTTGTATTTTAGAGTTTATGATGTCATAAATAGGATATATGATGTAATAGTTGATTCTTGGTTTCTTGAACCCTAGGTACATGTCCAAGGGGTCCTAGAGTAGTATAAATAGACCCCCTAGGGTGCCATTGTATTCATTCATTCAATCATATATCAAAATACAATCAAACACATGATGTGTTGTTCTCTCTAGCTTTGTGCTAGTCTCTTCGTTTCTCTTGAGGAGGGGAAACTATCCCCTTCTTCTATCCAAGATTGGCGTCCTTGGTGGTGATAGGAAGGATTTGAAGCATTCTTGAAGGTGGTGTGGCTGTATCCTCCAAGATTCTTCAAAGAGCCATTATCATTCTATCATTCTAGTGAGTTTTGTTTGATTCATTAGAATTCTTTCAATTGCATTTTCATTGTTTCTATCTTTCATTTACACATCTAAAGTACTAAATCATAAGATAGATTCATCAATCTATTCGTATTCAACATTCCTACATTCGTCCATTCATTCTACATTCATCAATCATTCGTTCGTTCATCATTTCCATTCGTTTGTCAATCATCTTTCATAGTTCTTTCCATCTTTTTCATCCATTTCTATTCCATTTTTGGTTCTTTGGAACTTTGAGAAGGGAGATTCCTATCTTCCTTTTTAAAGATCCTTAGATTGTGTGTAATGAGATCATCCCTTGGTCCCATTATGCATCACAAGAGGTCCCTAAAGTAGTATAAATAGACCCCCTAGGGTGTCATTGTAATCATTCAATCATATATCAAATACAAAGCAAACACATGGTGTTTTCTCTCTAGTTTTGTGCTAGTGTGTCGTTACTCTTGAGGGAGAACGAGTATCCCCTTCTTCTATTCTAAGAGTGGCTATTTTAGATGGTGAAAGGAAGGAATTGAAGAGTCTTGAAGGTGGTGTGCCTTTATCCTTCAGGGGAGCTTCAAATCGCCATTATCATTCATCCATCCAAACGACATTCATCAAGAATTCATCAAGAATTCAACAAGAACCCAAAGCATTTCATCGTCCATCATTCGTCCTTATCAAACCTTCATTTGGTAATCATCTTTCATAGTTATTTCCATCTTTTCTATCCATTTCCATTCCATTTTCGCACATTAAGAACTTTGAGAAGGGAGATTTTTATCTTCGCTTTTAAAGATCCTTACCCCTTTTGTGTAATGTTATCCTGTGATCCCATTATACATCATTAAGACCATTCGAATGTAGACCAAATGTGATAGTTTCAAGCTCTTTGTCAATGTAGCCAAGTATTTGACTTCCATGATGTAGTTTTGGAACCAAATCTACATCATTAAACCATAGTTGAAAAGAGTTTGTCCTCAAACTAGGAAGTTCTCCAATATCTCCATAAAAGGGCTTGAGATCACTCACATTAAAAGTGCAACTCCCTTCATAGTCTACTCCAAGTTGCAATTTATAAGCGTTATCACAAATCTTCTCCAAAACTTTATAAGGACCATCTCCTCTTGGTGCAAGCTTACCTTTCCTTCTAAGCAACAAATTGATGATCTTGCCAAGCAAATGGAGGAATGTGGAATTCTTCCAAAGGGATCAAGAAGCACAAAATCACGTGTGGTTCACTCTTCTAAGGTTGAATATGAAGCACCTTATGCACGGAGTAAACATTCCAACAAGAAGAATGGGAAGAAAGTTCAAAAAGATTTCTTACCATCCGATTACAAAGGTGACTCCATCAACAATCTTGAAGGAGTTAAGCAAGGGAGCATGGATGTACTTGATTATACAATAGAGTTCAAGTGGCAACTATGGAAGTATGCCCTTAAGGAGGATGATCCACGAGTTTTGGTATGTTACTTTCTTGGTCTTAATGATTACATTCGGCATGTTGTTGTAAATCAACCTTACACAAGCTTGGAAGAGTTGAGTTCTTTAGCTCTTGATGTTGAAATACAAGCAAAGAGTAAAGAACTTCGGGATAAAACCCATATACAACAAAGACCCCCATTTCCCTTAAAACAACCAAACACAAAAGCTCAACAAAATCAGCCCCCATCCCATCCTAAACCTCTAATCCAAAGCTCCTCAAAACAGCCTATAAACCTTCCCACTCCCATTGTCCCAAGTACATGTCTATATTACCAAAGTGTTGATCATGTTGAAAGTGCATGTCCTAAGGAGAAAGAAGTATCTTTGGTTGATTGTCAAACATCATTAAGCATGCTGACTGAAATTGAAAGTGTGGTATTTGATGTATTGTGAGCATGAGGATGTTCATAAACTTGGCATGAATGAGGTATGTAGCGTGCCTAATGAAGTACACGAGGAAGAAAAAGAGGAGGATATTTGATGTATATTTGCCTAGCTATATACATCAAGGCCTAGCTAAAGGACCTCAATCCAGCTAAAAGCTACAAATGTCGCCTTGGGTATCAACAACTACAAGGGTTTATTAGCTCAAGGAAGAAAGCATGAAGGACCTTGATGGTATTCTAGCTTACATGGAGTTACTCTCACATTTGGAGGACATCAATGAGCATAAATAACTCTCAAGTCCTTATTGAGAAGTCATCTCTCACGGCAGCAAAGGACTCCATCAAGTACAGTTCGATATTTTGCTCTATAACTCTAGATCCATACATCTATTGAGGAAATCATCAAAAGACAGATTGGAGCTCTTTCAATAAGCTTTCTAATGGTTTTTGAATCAATGAAAACGGACAAGTATTGAAGGAGTTATAGCAATTTCTTTCTAGAGTTGTATTTTAGAGTTTATGATGTCATAAATAGGATATATGATGTAATAGTTGATTCTTGGTTTCTTGAACCCTAGGTACACGTCCAAGGTGATGTATATTTGCCTAGCTATATACATCAAGGTCTAGCTACAAGGACCTTAATACAGTTTGAAGCTACAAATGTCGTCTTGGGTTTATCAAGGTAGAAGGCGTAAAGGACCTTGAAGGTACTCTAAGCTTAGTCCTCACACTTCTAAGCTTATATGGAGTTACTCTCACATTTGGAGGACATCAATGAGCTTAAATCATTCTCAAGTCCTTATTGAAAAGTCATCTCTCATGCAAAGAAAAGACTCCATCAAATGCATTCGATATTTTGCTCTATAGTTCTGGATCCATACGTCTATTGAGGAAATCATCAGAAGACAGATTGGAGATCTTTCAATAAGCTTTCCAATGGTTTTTGAATCATTGAAAACGGACAAGTATTGAAGGAGTTATAGCAATTTCTTTCTAGAGTTGTATTTTAGAGTTTATGATGTCATAAATAGGATATATGATGTAATAGTTGATTCTTGGTTTCTTGAACCCTAGGTACACGTCCAAGGGGTCCTAGAGTAGTATAAATAGACCCCCTAGGGTTCCATTGTATTCATTCATTCAATCATATATCAAAATACAATCAAACACATGATGTGTTGTTCTCTCTAGCTTTGTGCTAGTCTCTTCGTTTCTCTTGAGGGAGGATGGAAACTATCCCCTTCTTCTATCCAAGATTGGCGTCCTTGGTGGTGATAGGAAGGATTTGAAGCATTCTTGAAGGTGGTGTGGCTGTATCCTCCAAGATTCTTCAAAGAGCCATTATCATTCTATCATTCTAGTGAGTTTTGTTTGATTCATTAGAATTCTTTCAATTGCATTTTCATTGTTTCTATCTTTCATTTACACATCTAAAGTACTAAATCATTAGATAGATTCATCAATCCATTCGATTTCAACATTCCTACATTCGTCCATTCATTCTACATTCATCAATCATTCGTTCGTTCATCATTTCCATTCGTTTGTTAATCATCTTTCATAGTTCTTTCCATCTTTTTCATCCATTTCTATTCCATTTTTTGTTCTTTGGAACTTTGAGAGAGAGATTCTATCTTTTTTTTTAAGATCCTCATTGTGTTGTGTGTGTCATCATCCCCCATTCCCATTATGCATCACAGAAGTCCTAGTAGTAGTATAAATAGACCCTAGTGTGCATTCATTCATTTTTATCAATCATATATCAAAAACAAAAACACAAGTGTTTTTCTCTTTTTTTGTTTGTGTGTGTGTTGTCTCGAGGTCTTGAGAGTATCCCTTCTTCTTATCTAAGATTTCTTATCTCTTAGATGGAAAAAAGGAAAAAGAAAGAAAGAGAAAGGTGGTGTGCCTTTATCCTTTAGGGGAGCTTCAAATCGCCATTATCATTCATCCATCCAAACGACATTCATCAAGAATTCATCAAGAATTCAACAAGAACCCAAAGAATTTCATCGTCCATCATTCGTCCTTATCAAACCTTCATTTGGTAATCATATTTCATAGTTCTTTCCATCTTTTCTATCCATTTCCATTCCATTTTCGCGCATTAAGAACTTTGAGATGGGAGATTTTTATCTTCGCTTTTAAAGATCCTTAACCCTTTTGTGTAATGTTATCTTGTGATCCCATTATACATCATTAAGACCATTCGAATGTAGACCAAATGTGATAGTTTCAAGCTCTTTGTCAATGTAGCCAAGTATTTGACTTCCATGATGTAGTTTTGGAACCGAATCTACATCATTCCCCCCTAGTTGAAAAGAGTTTGTCCTCAAACTAGGAAGTTCTCCAATATCTCCATAAAAGGGCTTGAGATCACTCACATTAAAAGTGCAACTCCCTTCATAGTCTTCTCCAAGTTGCAATTTATAAGCGTTATCACCAATCTTCTCCAAAACTTTATAAGGACCATTTCCTCTTGGTGCAAGCTTACCTTTCCTTCTAAGCAACAAATTGATGATCTTGCCAAGCAAATGGAGGAATGTGGAATTCTTCCAAAGGGATCAAGAAGCACAAAATCACGTGTGGTTCACTCTTCTAAGGTTGAATATGAAGCACCTTATGCACGGAGTAAACATTCCAACAAGAAGAACGGGAAGAAAGTTCAAAAAGATTTCTTACCATCCGATTACAAAGGTGACTCCATCAACAATCTTGAAGGAGTTAAGCAAGGGAGCATGGATGTACTTGATTATACAATAGAGTTCAAGTGGCAACTATGGAAGTATGCCCTTAAGGAGGATGATCCACGAGTTTTGGTATGTTACTTTCTTGGTCTTAATGATTACATTCGGCATGTTGTTGTAAATCAACCTTACACAAGCTTGGAAGAGTTGAGTTCTTTAGCTCTTGATGTTGAAATACAAGCAAAGAGTAAAGAACTTCGGGATAAAACCCATATACAACAAAGACCCCCATTTCCCACAAAACAACCAAACACAAAAGCTCCACAAAATCAGCCCCCATCCCATCCTAAACCTCTAATCCAAAGCTCCTCAAAACAGCCTATAAACCTTCCCACTCCCATTGTCCCAAGTACATGTCTATATTACCAAAGTGTTGATCATGTTGAAAGTGCATGTCCTAAGGAGAAAGAAGTATCTTTGGTTGATTGTCAAACATCATTAAGCATGCAACCAGAAATTGAAAGTGTGGTATTTGATGTATTTGACGAGCATGAGGATGTTCATAAACTTGGCATGAATGAGGTATGTAGCGTGCCTAATGAAGTACAGTTCGATATTTTGCTCTATAGTTCTGGATCCATATGTCTATTGAGGAAATCATCAGAAGACAGATTGGAGATCTTTCAATAAGCTTTCCAATGGTTTTTGAATCATTGAAAACGGA
The DNA here is from genome assembly GCA_029582165.1 of Portulaca oleracea. Taxonomy (NCBI): domain Eukaryota; kingdom Viridiplantae; phylum Streptophyta; class Magnoliopsida; order Caryophyllales; family Portulacaceae; genus Portulaca; species Portulaca oleracea. The sequence continues at coordinate 20,580,823 of CM055879.1, forward strand.
CAAGTATTGAAGGAGTTATAGCAATTTCTTTCTAGAGTTGTATTTTAGAGTTTATGATGTCATAAATAGGATATATGATGTAATAGTTGATTCTTGGTTTCTTGAACCCTAGGTACACGTCCAAGGGGCCCTAGAGTAGTATAAATAGACCAGCTAGGGTGCCATTGTATTCATTCATTCAATCATATATCAAAATACAATCAAACACATGATGTGTTGTTCTCTCTATCTTTGTGCTAGTCTCTTCGTTTCTCTTGAGGGAGGACGGAAACTATCCCCTTCTTCTATCCAAGATTGGCGTCCTTGGTGGTGATAGGAAGGATTTGAAGCATTCTTGAAGGTGGTGTGGCTGTATCCTCCAAGATTCTTCAAAGAGCCATTATCATTCTATCATTCTATTGAGTTTTGTTTGATTCATTAGAATTCTTTCAATTGCATTTTCATTGTTTCTATCTTTCATTTACACATCTAAAGTACTAAATCATAAGATAGATTCATCAACCCATTCGTTTTCAACATTCCTACATTCGTCCATTCATTCTACATTCATCAATCATTCGTTCGTTCATCATTTCCATTCGTTTGTTAATCATCTTTCATAGTTCTTTCCATCTTTTTCATCCATTTCTATTCCATTTTTGGTTCTTTGGAACTTTGAGAAGGGAGATTCCTATCTTCGTTTTTAAAGATCCTTAGATTGTGTGTAATGAGATCATCCCTTGGTCCCATTATGCATCACAAGGGGTCCCTAAAGTAGTATAAATAGACCCCCTAGGGTGCCATTGTATTCATTCAATCATATATCAAATACAAAGCAAACACATAGTGTTTTCTCTCTAGTTTTGTGCTAGTGTGTCGTTACTCTTGAGGTAGAACGAGTATCCCCTTCTTCTATTCTAAGATTGGCTATCTTAGATGGTGAAAGGAAGGAATTGAAGAGTCTTGAAGGTGGTGTGCCTTTATCCTTTAGGGGAGCTTCAAATCGCCATTATCATTCATCCATCCAAACGACATTCATCAAGAATTCATCAAGAATTCAACAAGAACCCAAAGAATTTCATCGTCCATCATTCGTCCTTATCAAACCTTCATTTGGTAATCATTTTTCATAGTTCTTTCCATCTTTTCTATCCATTTCCATTCCATTTTCGCACATTAAGAACTTTGAGATGGGAGATTTTTATCTTCGCTTTTAAAGATCCTTAACCCTTTTGTGTAATGTTATCTTGTGATCCCATTATACATCATTAAGACCATTCGAATGTAGACCAAATGTGATAGTTTCAAGCTCTTTGTCAATGTAGCCAAGTATTTGACTTCCATGATGTAGTTTTGGAACCAAATCTACATCATTCCCCCCTAGTTGAAAAGAGTTTGTCCTCAAACTAGGAAGTTCTCCAATATCTCCATAAAAGGGCTTGAGATCACTCACATTAAAAGTGCAACTCCCTTCATAGTCTTCTCCAAGTTGCAATTTATAAGCGTTATCACCAATCTTCTCCAAAACTTTATAAGGACCATTTCCTCTTGGTGCAAGCTTACCTTTCCTTCTAAGCAACAAATTGATGATCTTGCCAAGCAAATGGAGGAATGTGGAATTCTTCCAAAGGGATCAAGAAGCACAAAATCACGTGTGGTTCACTCTTCTAAGGTTGAATATGAAGCACCTTATGCACGGAGTAAACATTCCAACAAGAAGAATGGGAAGAAAGTTCAAAAAGATTTCTTACCATCCGATTACAAAGGTGACTCCATCAACAATCTTGAAGGAGTTAAGCAAGGGAGCATGGATGTACTTGATTATACAATAGAGTTCAAGTGGCAACTATGGAAGTATGCCCAAGGAGGATGATCCACGAGTTTTGGTATGTTACTTTCTTGGTCTTAATGATTACATTCGGCATGTTGTTGTAAATCAACCTTACACAAGCTTGGAAGAGTTGAGTTCTTTAGCTCTTGATGTTGAAATACAAGCAAAGAGTAAAGAACTTCGGGATAAAACCCATATACAACAAAGACCCCCATTTCCCACAAAACAACCAAACACAAAAGCTCCACAAAATCAGCCCCCATCCCATCCTAAACCTCTAATCCAAAGCTCCTCAAACAGCCTATAAACCTTCCCACTCCCATTGTCCCAAGTACATGTCTATATTACCAAAGTGTTGATCATGTTGAAAGTGCATGTCCTAAGGAGAAAGAAGTATCTTTGGTTGATTGTCAAACATCATTAAGCATGCAACCAGAAATTGAAAGTGTGGTATTTGATGTATTTGACGAGCATGAGGATGTTCATAAACTTGGCATGAATGAGGTATGTAGCGTGCCTAATGAAGTACACGAGGAAGAAAAAGAGGAGGATATTTGATGTATATTTGCCTAGCTATATACATCAAGGCCTAGCTAAAGGACCTCAATCCAGCTAGAAGCTACAAATGTCTCCTTGGGTATCAACAACTACAAGGGTTTATTAGCTCAAGGAAGAAAGCATGAAGGACCTTGATGGTATTCTAGCTTACATGGAGTTACTATCACATTTGGAGGACATCAATGAGCATAAATAACTCTCAAGTCCTTATTGAGAAGTCATCTCTCACGGCAGCAAAGGACTCCATCAAGTACAGTTCGATATTTTGCTCTATAACTCTAGATCCATACATCTATTGAGGAAATCATCAAAAGACAGATTGGAGCTCTTTCAATAAGTATTGTAGGAGTTATAGCAATTTCTTTCTAGAGTTGTATTTTAGAGTTTATGATGTCATAAATAGGATATATGATGTAATAGTTGATTCTTGGTTTCTTGAACCGTAGGTACACGTCCAAGGTGATGTATATTTGCCTAGCTATATACATCAAGGTCTAGCTACAAGGACCTTAATCCAGTTTGAAGCTACAAATGTCGTCTTGGGTTTATAAGGTTGAAGGCGTAAAGGACCTTGAAGGTACTCTAAGCTTAGTCCTCACACTTCTAAGCTTATATGGAGTTACTCTCACATTTGGAGGACATCAATGAGCTTAAATCATTCTCAAGTCCTTATTGAAAAGTCATCTCTCATGACAAAAGACTCCATCAAGTATTCGATATTTTGCTCTATAGTTCTTGATCCATACGTCTATTGAGGAAATCATCAAAAGACAGATTGGAGATCTTTCAATAAGCTTTCCAATGGTTTTTGAATCATTGAAAACGGACAAGTATTGAAGGAGTTATAGCAATTTCTTTCTAGAGTTGTATTTTAGAGTTTATGATGTCACAAATAGGATATATGATGTAATAGTTGATTCTTGGTTTCTTGAACCCTAGGTACACGTCCAAGGGGTCCTAGAGTAGTATAAATAGACCCCCTAGGGTCACATTGTATTCATTCATTCAATCATATATCAAAATACAATCAAACACATGATGTGTTGTTCTCTCTAGCTTTGTGCTAGTCTCTTCGTTTCTCTTGAGGGAGGACGGAAACTATCCCCTTTTTCTATCCAAGATTGGCGTCCTTGGTGGTGATAGGAAGGATTTGAAGATTTCTTGAAGGTGGTGTGGCTGTATCCTCCAAGATTCTTCAAAGAGCCATTATCATTCTATCATTCTAGTGAGTTTTGTTTGATTCATTAGAATTCTTTCAATTGCATTTTCATTGTTTCTATCTTTCATTTACACATCTAAAGTACTAAATCATTAGATAGATTCATCAATCCATTCGATTTCAACATTCCTACATTCGTCCATTCATTCTACATTCATCAATCATTCGTTCGTTCATCATTTCCATTCGTTTGTTAATCATCTTTCATAGTTCTTTCCATCTTTTTCATCCATTTCTATTCCATTTTTGGTTCTTTGGAACTTTGAGAAGGGAGATTCCTATCTTCGTTTTTAAAGATCCTTAGATTGTGTGTAATGAGATCATCCCTTGGTCCCATTATGCATCACAAGGGGTCCCTAAAGTAGTATAAATAGACCCCCTAGGGTGCCATTGTATTCATTCAATCATATATCAAATACAAAGCAAACACATGGTGTTTTCTCTCTAGTTTTGTGCTAGTGTGTCGTTACTCTTGAGGGAGAACGAGTATCCCCTTCTTCTATTCTAAGATTGGCTATCTTAGATGGTGAAAGGAAGGAATTGAAGAGTCTTGAAGGTGGTGTGCCTTTATCCTTTAGGGGAGCTTCAAATCGCCATTATCATTCATCCATCCAAACGACATTCATCAAGAATTCATCAAGAATTCAACAAGAACCCAAAGAATTTCATCGTCCATCATTCGTCCTTATCAAACCTTCATTTGGTAATCATTTTTCATAGTTCTTTCCATCTTTTCTATCCATTTCCATTCCATTTTCGCACATTAAGAACTTTGAGATGGGAGATTTTTATCTTCGCTTTTAAAGATCCTTAACCCTTTTGTGTAATGTTATCTTGTGATCCCATTATACATCATTAAGACCATTCGAATGTAGACCAAATGTGATAGTTTCAAGCTCTTTGTCAATGTAGCCAAGTATTTGACTTCCATGATGTAGTTTTGGAACCGAATCTACATCATTCCCCCCTAGTTGAAAAGAGTTTGTCCTCAAACTAGGAAGTTCTCCAATATCTCCATAAAAGGGCTTGAGATCACTCACATTAAAAGTGCAACTCCCTTCATAGTCTTCTCAAGTTGCAATTTATAAGCGTTATCACCAATCTTCTCCAAAACTTTATAAGGACCATTTCCTCTTGGTGCAAGCTTACCTTTCCTTCTAAGCAACAAATTGATGATCTTGCCAAGCAAATGGAGGAATGTGGAATTCTTCCAAAGGGATCAAGAAGCACAAAATCACGTGTGGTTCACTCTTCTAAGGTTGAATATGAAGCACCTTATGCAGAGTAAACATTCCAACAAGAAGAAACGGAAGAAAGTTCAAAAGATTTCTTACCATCCGATTACAAAGTGACTCCATCAACAATCTTGAAGGAGTTAAGCAGGAGCATGGATGTACTTGATTATACAATAGAGTTCAAGTGGCAACTATGGAAGTATGCCCTTAAGGAGGATGATCCACGAGTTTTGGTATGTTACTTTCTTGGTCTTAATGATTACATTCGGCATGTTGTTGTAAATCAACCTTACACAAGCTTGGAAGAGTTGAGTTCTTTAGCTCTTGATGTTGAAATACAAGCAAAGAGTAAAGAACTTCGGGATAAAACCCATATACAACAAAGACCCCCATTTCCCACAAAACAACCAAACACAAAAGCTCCACAAAATCAGCCCCCATCCCATCCTAAACCTCTAATCCAAAGCTCCTCAAAACAGCCTATAAACCTTCCCACTCCCATTGTCCCAAGTACATGTCTATATTACCAAAGTGTTGATCATGTTGAAAGTGCATCTCCTAAGGAGAAAGAAGTATCTTTGGTTGATTGTCAAACATCATTAAGCATGCAACCAGAAATTGAAAGTGTGGTATTTGATGTATTTGACGAGCATGAGGATGTTCATAAACTTGGCATGAATGAGGTATGTAGCGTGCCTAATGAAGTACACGAGGAAGAAAAAGAGGAGGATATTTGATGTATATTTGCCTAGCTATATACATCAAGGCCTAGCTAAAGGACCTCAATCCAGCTAGAAGCTACAAATGTCTCCTTGGGTATCAACAACTACAAGGGTTTATTAGCTCAAGGAAGAAAGCATGAAGGACCTTGATGGTATTCTAGCTTACATGGAGTTACTATCACATTTGGAGGACATCAATGAGCATAAATAACTCTCAAGTCCTTATTGAGAAGTCATCTCTCACGGCAGCAAAGGACTCCATCAAGTACAGTTCGATATTTTGCTCTATAACTCTAGATCCATACATCTATTGAGGAAATCATCAAAAGACAGATTGGAGCTCTTTCAATAAGTATTGTAGGAGTTATAGCAATTTCTTTCTAGAGTTGTATTTTAGAGTTTATGATGTCATAAATAGGATATATGATGTAATAGTTGATTCTTGGTTTCTTGAACCGTAGGTACACGTCCAAGGTGATGTATATTTGCCTAGCTATATACATCAAGGTCTAGCTGAGGACCTTAATCGGTTTGAAGCTACAAATGTCGTCTTGGGTTTATAAGGTTGAAGGCGTAAAGGACCTTGAAGGTACTCTAAGCTTAGTCCTCACACTTCTAAGCTTATATGGAGTTACTCTCACATTTGGAGGACATCAATGAGCTTAAATCATTCTCAAGTCCTTATTGAAAAGTCATCTCTCGCGGCAGCAAAAGACTCCATCAAGTACAGTTCGATATTTTGCTCTATAGTTCTTGATCCATACGTCTATTGAGGAAATCATCAAAAGACAGATTGGAGATCTTTCAATAAGCTTTCCAATGGTTTTTGAATCATTGAAAACGGACAAGTATTGAAGGAGTTATAGCAATTTCTTTCTAGAGTTGTATTTTAGAGTTTATGATGTCACAAATAGGATATATGATGTAATAGTTGATTCTTGGTTTCTTGAACCCTAGGTACACGTCCAAGGGGTCCTAGAGTAGTATAAATAGACCCCCTAGGGTTCCATTGTATTCATTCATTCAATCATATATCAAAATACAATCAAACACATGATGTGTTGTTCTCTCTAGCTTTGTCAGTCTCTTCGTTTCTCTTGAGGGAGGACGGAAACTATCCCCTTCTTCTATCCAAGATTGGCGTCCTTGGTGGTGATAGGAAGGATTTGAAGATTTCTTGAAGGTGGTGTGGCTGTATCCTCCAAGATTCTTCAAAGAGCCATTATCATTCTATCATTCTAGTGAGTTTTGTTTGATTCATTAGAATTCTTTCAATTGCATTTTCATTGTTTCTATCTTTCATTTACACATCTAAAGTACTAAATCATTAGATAGATTCATCAATCCATTCGATTTCAACATTCCTACATTCGTCCATTCATTCTACATTCATCAATCATTCGTTCGTTCATCATTTCCATTCGTTTGTTAATCATCTTTCATAGTTCTTTCCATCTTTTTCATCCATTTCTATTCCATTTTTGGTTCTTTGGAACTTTGAGAAGGGAGATTCCTATCTTCGTTTTTAAAGATCCTTAGATTGTGTGTAATGAGATCATCCCTTGGTCCCATTATGCATCACAAGGGGTCCCTAAAGTAGTATAAATAGACCCCCTAGGGTGCCATTGTATTCATTCAATCATATATCAAATACAAAGCAAACACATGGTGTTTTCTCTCTAGTTTTGTGCTAGTGTGTCGTTACTCTTGAGGGAGAACGAGTATCCCTTCTTCTATTCTAAGATTGGCTATCTTAGATGGTGAAAGGAAGGAATTGAAGAGTCTTGAAGGTGGTGTGCCTTTATCCTTCAGGGGAGCTTCAAATCGCCATTATCATTCATCCATCCAAACGACATTCATCAAGAATTCATCAAGAATTCAACAAGAACCCAAAGCATTTCATCGTCCATCATTCGTCCTTATCAAACCTTCATTTGGTAATCATCTTTCATAGTTCTTTCCATCTTTTCTATCCATTTCCATTCTATTTTCACATTAAGAACTTTGAGATGGGAGATTTTATCTTCGCTTTTAAAGATCCTTAACCCTTTGTGTAATGTTAACTTGTGATCCCATTATACATCATTAAGACCATTCGAATGTAGACCAAATGTGATAGTTTCAAGCTCTTTGTCAATGTAGCCAAGTATTTGACTTCCATGATGTAGTTTTGGAACCAAATCTACATCATTCCCCCCTAGTTGAAAAGAGTTTGTCCTCAAACTAGGAAGTTCTCCAATATCTCCATAAAGGGCTTGAGATCACTCACATTAAAAGTGCAACTCCTTCATAGTCTTCTCAAGTTGCAATTTATAAGCGTTATCACCAATCTTCTCCAAAACTTTATAAGGACCATCTCCTCTTGGTGCAAGCTTACCTTTCCTTCTAAGCAACAAATTGATGATCTTGCCAAGCAAATGGAGGAATGTGGAATTCTTCCAAAGGGATCAAGAAGCACAAAATCACGTGTGGTTCACTCTTCTAAGGTTGAATATGAAGCACCTTATGCACGGAGTAAACATTCCAACAAGAAGAACGGGAAGAAAGTTCAAAAAGATTTCTTACCATCCGATTACAAAGGTGACTCCATCAACAATCTTGAAGGAGTTAAGCAAGGGAGCATGGATGTACTTGATTATACAATAGAGTTCAAGTGGCAACTATGGAAGTATGCCCTTAAGGAGGATGATCCACGAGTTTTGGTATGTTACTTTCTTGGTCTTAATGATTACATTCATGTTGTTGTAAATCAACCTTACACAAGCTTGTAAGAGTTGTGTACTTTAGCTCTTGATGTTGAAATACAAGCAAAGAGTAAAGAACTACGGGATAAAACACATATACAAAAAATACACCCATTTCCAAAAAAACAACAAAAAACAAAAGCTCCAAAATCAGCCCCCATCCCATCCTAAACCTCTAATCCAAAGCTCCTCAAAACAGCCTATAAACCTTCCCACTCCCATTGTCCCAAGTACATGTCTATATTACCAAAGTGTTGATCATGTTGAAAGTGCATGTCCTAAGGAGAAAGAAGTATCTTTGGTTGATTGTCAAACATCATTAAGCATGCAACCAGAAATTGAAAGTGTGGTATTTGATGTATTTGACGAGCATGAGGATGTTCATAAACTTGGCATGAATGAGGTATGTAGCGTGCCTAATGAAGTACACGAGGAAGAAAAAGAGGAGGATATTTGATGTATATTTGCCTAGCTATATACATCAAGGCCTAGCTAAAGGACCTCAATCCAGCTAGAAGCTACAAATGTCTCCTTGGGTATCAACAACTACAAGGGTTTATTAGCTCAAGGAAGAAAGCATGAAGGACCTTGATGGTATTCTAGCTTACATGGAGTTACTATCACATTTGGAGGACATCAATGAGCATAAATAACTCTCAAGTCCTTATTGAGAAGTCATCTCTCACGGCAGCAAAGGACTCCATCAAGTACAGTTCGATATTTTGCTCTATAACTCTAGATCCATACATCTATTGAGGAAATCATCAAAAGACAGATTGGAGCTCTTTCAATAAGTATTGTAGGAGTTATAGCAATTTCTTTCTAGAGTTGTATTTTAGAGTTTATGATGTCATAAATAGGATATATGATGTAATAGTTGATTCTTGGTTTCTTGAACCGTAGGTACACGTCCAAGGTGATGTATATTTGCCTAGCTATATACATCAAGGTCTAGCTACAAGGACCTTAATCCAGTTTGAAGCTACAAATGTCGTCTTGGGTTTATAAGGTTGAAGGCGTAAAGGACCTTGAAGGTACTCTAAGCTTAGTCCTCACACTTCTAAGCTTATATGGAGTTACTCTCACATTTGGAGGACATCAATGAGCTTAAATAATTCTCAAGTCCTTATTGAAAAGTCATCTCTCGCGGCAGCAAAAGACTCCATCAAGTACAGTTCGAGATTTTGCTCTATAGTTCTTGATCCATACGTCTATTGAGGAAATCATCAAAAGACAGATTGGAGATCTTTCAATAAGCTTTCCAATGGTTTTTGAATCATTGAAAACGGACAAGTATTGAAGGAGTTATAGCAATTTCTTTCTAGAGTTGTATTTTAGAGTTTATGATGTCACAAATAGGATATATGATGTAATAGTTGATTCTTGGTTTCTTGAACCCTAGGTACACGTCCAAGGGGTCCTAGAGTAGTATAAATAGACCCCCTAGGGTTCCATTGTATTCATTCATTCAATCATATATCAAAATACAATCAAACACATGATGTGTTGTTCTCTCTAGCTTTGTGCGAGTCTCTTCGTTTCTCTTGAGGGAGGACGGAAACTATCCCCTTCTTCTATCCAAGATTGGCGTCCTTGGTGGTGATAGGAAGGATTTGAAGATTTCTTGAAGGTGGTGTGGCTGTATCCTCCAAGATTCTTCAAAGAGCCATTATCATTCTATCATTCTAGTGAGTTTTGTTTGATTCATTAGAATTCTTTCAATTGCATTTTCATTGTTTCTATCTTTCATTTACACATCTAAAGTACTAAATCATTAGATAGATTCATCAATCCATTCGATTTCAACATTCCTACATTCGTCCATTCATTCTACATTCATCAATCATTCGTTCGTTCATCATTTCCATTCGTTTGTTAATCATCTTTCATAGTTCTTTCCATCTTTTTCATCCATTTCTATTCCATTTTTGGTTCTTTGGAACTTTGAGAAGGGAGATTCCTATCTTCGTTTTTAAAGATCCTTAGATTGTGTGTAATGAGATCATCCCTTGGTCCCATTATGCATCACAAGGGGTCCCTAAAGTAGTATAAATAGACCCCCTAGGGTGCCATTGTATTCATTCAATCATATATCAAATACAAAGCAAACACATGGTGTTTTCTCTCTAGTTTTGTGCTAGTGTGTCGTTACTCTTGAGGGAGAACGAGTATCCCCTTCTTCTATTCTAAGATTGGCTATCTTAGATGGTGAAAGGAAGGAATTGAAGAGTCTTGAAGGTGGTGTGCCTTTATCCTTCAGGGGAGCTTCAAATCGCCATTATCATTCATCCATCCAAACGACATTCATCAAGAATTCATCAAGAATTCAACAAGAACCCAAAGCATTTCATCGTCCATCATTCGTCCTTATCAAACCTTCATTTGGTAATCATCTTTCATAGTTCTTTCCATCTTTTCTATCCATTTCCATTCCATTTTCGCACATTAAGAACTTTGAGATGGGAGATTTTATCTTCGCTTTTAAAGATCCTTAACCCTTTTGTGTAATGTTATCTTGTGATCCCATTATACATCATTAAGACCATTCGAATGTAGACCAAATGTGATAGTTTCAAGCTCTTTGTCAATGTAGCCAAGTATTTGACTTCCATGATGTAGTTTTGGAACCAAATCTACATCATTCCCCCCTAGTTGAAAAGAGTTTGTCCTCAAACTAGGAAGTTCTCCAATATCTCCATAAAAGGGCTTGAGATCACTCACATTAAAAGTGCAACTCCCTTCATAGTCTTCTCCAAGTTGCAATTTATAAGCGTTATCACCAATCTTCTCCAAAACTTTATAAGGACCATCTCCTCTTGGTGCAAGCTTACCTTTCCTTCTAAGCAACAAATTGATGATCTTGCCAAGCAAATGGAGGAATGTGGAATTCTTCCAAAGGGATCAAGAAGCACAAAATCACGTGTGGTTCACTCTTCTAAGGTTGAATATGAAGCACCTTATGCACGGAGTAAACATTCCAACAAGAAGAACGGGAAGAAAGTTCAAAAAGATTTCTTACCATCCGATTACAAAGGTGACTCCATCAACAATCTTGAAGGAGTTAAGCAAGGGAGCATGGATGTACTTGATTATACAATAGAGTTCAAGTGGCAACTATGGAAGTATGCCCTTAAGGAGGATGATCCACGAGTTTTGGTATGTTACTTTCTTGGTCTTAATGATTACATTCGGCATGTTGTTGTAAATCAACCTTACACAAGCTTGGAAGAGTTGTGTTCTTTAGCTCTTGATGTTGAAATACAAGCAAAGAGTAAAGAACTTCGGGATAAAACCCATATACAACAAAGACCCCCATTTCCCACAAAACAACCAAACACAAAAGCTCCACAAAATCAGCCCCCATCCCATCCTAAACCTCTAATCCAAAGCTCCTCAAAACAGCCTATAAACCTTCCCACTCCCATTGTCCCAAGTACATGTCTATATTACCAAAGTGTTGATCATGTTGAAAGTGCATGTCCTAAGGAGAAAGAAGTATCTTTGGTTGATTGTCAAACATCATTAAGCATCTGACAGAAATTGAAAGTGTGGTATTTGATGTATTTGACGAGCATGAGGATGTTCATAAACTTGGCATGAATGAGGTATGTAGCGTGCCTAATGAAGTACACGAGGAAGAAAAAGAGGAGGATATTTGATGTATATTTGCCTAGCTATATACATCAAGGCCTAGCTAAAGGACCTCAATCCAGCTAGAAGCTACAAATGTCTCCTTGGGTATCAACAACTACAAGGGTTTATTAGCTCAAGGAAGAAAGCATGAAGGACCTTGATGGTATTCTAGCTTACATGGAGTTACTATCACATTTGGAGGACATCAATGAGCATAAATAACTCTCAAGTCCTTATTGAGAAGTCATCTCACGGCGACAAAGGACTCCATCAAGTCTGATTCGATATTTTGCTCTATAACTCTAGATCCATACATCTATTGAGGAAATCATCAAAAGACAGATTGGAGCTCTTTCAATAAGTATTGAAGGAGTTATAGCAATTTCTTTCTAGAGTTGTATTTTAGAGTTTATGATGTCATAAATAGGATATATGATGTAATAGTTGATTCTTGGTTTCTTGAACCGTAGGTACACGTCCAAGGTGATGTATATTTGCCTAGCTATATACATCAAGGTCTAGCTACAAGGACCTTAATCCAGTTTGAAGCTACAAATGTCGTCTTGGGTTTATAAGGTTGAAGGCGTAAAGGACCTTGAAGGTACTCTAAGCTTAGTCCTCACACTTCTAAGCTTATATGGAGTTACTCTCACATTTGGAGGACATCAATGAGCTTAAATCATTCTCAAGTCCTTATTGAAAAGTCATCTCTCGCGGCAGCAAAAGACTCCATCAAGTACAGTTCGATATTTTGCTCTATAGTTCTTGATCCATACGTCTATTGAGGAAATCATCAAAAGACAGATTGGAGATCTTTCAATAAGCTTTCCAATGGTTTTTGAATCATTGAAAACGGACAAGTATTGAAGGAGTTATAGCAATTTCTTTCTAGAGTTGTATTTTAGAGTTTATGATGTCACAAATAGGATATATGATGTAATAGTTGATTCTTGGTTTCTTGAACCCTAGGTACACGTCCAAGGGGTCCTAGAGTAGTATAAATAGACCCCCTAGGGTTCCATTGTATTCATTCATTCAATCATATATCAAAATACAATCAAACACATGATGTGTTGTTCTCTCTAGCTTTGTGCGAGTCTCTTCGTTTCTCTTGAGGGAGGACGGAAACTATCCCCTTCTTCTATCCAAGATTGGCGTCCTTGGTGGTGATAGGAAGGATTTGAAGATTTCTTGAAGGTGGTGTGGCTGTATCCTCCAAGATTCTTCAAAGAGCCATTATCATTCTATCATTCTAGTGAGTTTTGTTTGATTCATTAGAATTCTTTCAATTGCATTTTCATTGTTTCTATCTTTCATTTACACATCTAAAGTACTAAATCATTAGATAGATTCATCAATCCATTCGATTTCAACATTCCTACATTCGTCCATTCATTCTACATTCATCAATCATTCGTTCGTTCATCATTTCCATTCGTTTGTTAATCATCTTTCATAGTTCTTTCCATCTTTTTCATCCATTTCTATTCCATTTTTGGTTCTTTGGAACTTTGAGAAGGGAGATTCCTATCTTCGTTTTAAAGATCCTTAGATTGTGTGTAATGAGATCATCCCTTGGTCCCATTATGCATCACAAGGGTCCCTAAAGTAGTATAAATAGACCCTAGGGTGCCATTGTATTCATTCAATCATATATCAAATACAAAGCAAACACATGGTGTTTTCTCTCTAGTTTTGTGCTAGTGTGTCGTTACTCTTGAGGGAGAACGAGTATCCCCTTCTTCTATTCTAAGATTGGCTATCTTAGATGGTGAAAGGAAGGAATTGAAGAGTCTTGAAGGTGGTGTGCCTTTATCCTTCAGGGGAGCTTCAAATCGCCATTATCATTCATCCATCCAAACGACATTCATCAAGAATTCATCAAGAATTCAACAAGAACCCAAAGCATTTCATCGTCCATCATTCGTCCTTATCAAACCTTCATTTGGTAATCATCTTTCATAGTTCTTTCCATCTTTTCTATCCATTTCCATTCCATTTTCGCACATTAAGAACTTTGAGATGGGAGATTTTATCTTCGCTTTTAAAGATCCTTAACCCTTTTGTGTAATGTTATCTTGTGATCCCATTATACATCATTAAGACCATTCGAATGTAGACCAAATGTGATAGTTTCAAGCTCTTTGTCAATGTAGCCAAGTATTTGACTTCCATGATGTAGTTTTGGAACCAAATCTACATCATTCCCCCCTAGTTGAAAAGAGTTTGTCCTCAAACTAGGAAGTTCTCCAATATCTCCATAAAAGGGCTTGAGATCACTCACATTAAAAGTGCAACTCCCTTCATAGTCTTCTCCAAGTTGCAATTTATAAGCGTTATCACCAATCTTCTCCAAAACTTTATAAGGACCATCTCCTCTTGGTGCAAGCTTACCTTTCCTTCTAAGCAACAAATTGATGATCTTGCCAAGCAAATGGAGGAATGTGGAATTCTTCCAAAGGGATCAAGAAGCACAAAATCACGTGTGGTTCACTCTTCTAAGGTTGAATATGATGCACCTTATGCACGAAATAAACATTCCAACAAGAAGAATGGGAAGAAAGTTCAAAAAGATTTCTTACCATTCGATTACAAAGGTGACTCCATCAACAATCTTGAAGGAGTTAAGCGAGGGAGCATGGATGTACTTGATTATACAATAGAGTTCAAGTGGCAACTATGGAAGTATGCCCTTAAGGAGGATGATCCACGAGTTTTGGTATGTTACTTTCTTGGTCTTAATGATTACATTCGGCATGTTGTTGTAAATCAACCTTACACAAGCTTGGAAGAGTTGAGTTCTTTAGCTCTTGATGTTGAAATACAAGCAAAGAGTAAAGAACTTCGGGATAAAACCCATATACAACAAAGACCCCCATTTCCCACAAAACAACCAAACACAAAAGCTCCACAAAATCAGCCCCCATCCCATCCTAAACCTCTAATCCAAAGCTCCTCAAAACAGCCTATAAACCTTCCCACTCCCATTGTCCCAAGTACATGTCTATATTACCAAAGTGTTGATCATGTTGAAAGTGCATGTCCTAAGGAGAAAGAAGTATCTTTGGTTGATTGTCAAACATCATTAAGCATGCAACCAGAAATTGAAAGTGTGGTATTTGATGTATTTGTGAGCATGAGGATGTTCATAAACTTGGCATGAATGAGGTATGTAGCGTGCCTAATGAAGTACACGAGGAAGAAAAAGAGGAGGATATTTGATGTATATTTGCCTAGCTATATACATCAAGGCCTAGCTAAAGGACCTCAATCCAGCTAGAAGCTACAAATGTCTCCTTGGGTATCAACAACTACAAGGGTTTATTAGCTCAAGGAAGAAAGCATGAAGGACCTTGATGGTATTCTAGCTTACATGGAGTTACTATCACATTTGGAGGACATCAATGAGCATAAATAACTCTCAAGTCCTTATTGAGAAGTCATCTCTCACGGCAGCAAAGGACTCCATCAAGTACAGTTCGATATTTTGCTCTATAACTCTAGATCCATACATCTATTGAGGAAATCATCAAAAGACAGATTGGAGCTCTTTCAATAAGTATTGAAGGAGTTATAGCAATTTCTTTCTAGAGTTGTATTTTAGAGTTTATGATGTCATAAATAGGATATATGATGTAATAGTTGATTCTTGGTTTCTTGAACCGTAGGTACACGTCCAAGGTGATGTATATTTGCCTAGCTATATACATCAAGGTCTAGCTACAAGGACCTTAATCCAGTTTGAAGCTACAAATGTCGTCTTGGGTTTATAAGGTTGAAGGCGTAAAGGACCTTGAAGGTACTCTAAGCTTAGTCCTCACACTTCTAAGCTTATATGGAGTTACTCTCACATTTGGAGGACATCAATGAGCTTAAATCATTCTCAAGTCCTTATTGAAAAGTCATCTCGCGTGACAAAGACTCCATCAATCTGATTCGATATTTTGCTCTATAGTTCTTGATCCATACGTCTATTGAGGAAATCATCAAAAGACAGATTGGAGATCTTTCAATAAGCTTTCCAATGGTTTTTGAATCATTGAAAACGGACAAGTATTGAAGGAGTTATAGCAATTTCTTTCTAGAGTTGTATTTTAGAGTTTATGATGTCACAAATAGGATATATGATGTAATAGTTGATTCTTGGTTTCTTGAACCCTAGGTACACGTCCAAGGGGTCCTAGAGTAGTATAAATAGACCCCCTAGGGTTCCATTGTATTCATTCATTCAATCATATATCAAAATACAATCAAACACATGATGTGTTGTTCTCTCTAGCTTTGTGCGAGTCTCTTCGTTTCTCTTGAGGGAGGACGGAAACTATCCCCTTCTTCTATCCAAGATTGGCGTCCTTGGTGGTGATAGGAAGGATTTGAAGATTTCTTGAAGGTGGTGTGGCTGTATCCTCCAAGATTCTTCAAAGAGCCATTATCATTCTATCATTCTAGTGAGTTTTGTTTGATTCATTAGAATTCTTTCAATTGCATTTTCATTGTTTCTATCTTTCATTTACACATCTAAAGTACTAAATCATTAGATAGATTCATCAATCCATTCGATTTCAACATTCCTACATTCGTCCATTCATTCTACATTCATCAATCATTCGTTCGTTCATCATTTCCATTCGTTTGTTAATCATCTTTCATAGTTCTTTCCATCTTTTTCATCCATTTCTATTCCATTTTTGGTTCTTTGGAACTTTGAGAAGGAGATTCCTATCTTCGTTTTAAAGATCCTTAGATTGTGTGTAATGAGATCATCCCTTGGTCCCATTATGCATCACAAGGGTCCCTAAAGTAGTATAAATAGACCCCCTAGGGTGCCATTGTATTCATTCAATCATATATCAAATACAAAGCAAACACATGGTGTTTTCTCTCTAGTTTTGTGCTAGTGTGTCGTTACTCTTGAGGGAGAACGAGTATCCCCTTCTTCTATTCTAAGATTGGCTATCTTAGATGGTGAAAGGAAGGAATTGAAGAGTCTTGAAGGTGGTGTGCCTTTATCCTTCAGGGGAGCTTCAAATCGCCATTATCATTCATCCATCCAAACGACATTCATCAAGAATTCATCAAGAATTCAACAAGAACCCAAAGCATTTCATCGTCCATCATTCGTCCTTATCAAACCTTCATTTGGTAATCATCTTTCATAGTTCTTTCCATCTTTTCTATCCATTTCCATTCCATTTTCGAACATTAAGAACTTTGAGATGGGAGATTTTTATCTTCGCTTTTAAAGATCCTTAACCCTTTTGTGTAATGTTATCTTGTGATCCCATTATACATCATTAAGACCATTCGAATGTAGACCAAATGTGATAGTTTCAAGCTCTTTGTCAATGTAGCCAAGTATTTGACTTCCATGATGTAGTTTTGGAACCAAATCTACATCATTCCCCCCTAGTTGAAAAGAGTTTGTCCTCAAACTAGGAAGTTCTCCAATATCTCCATAAAAGGGCTTGAGATCACTCACATTAAAAGTGCAACTCCCTTCATAGTCTTCTCCAAGTTGCAATTTATAAGCGTTATCACCAATCTTCTCCAAAACTTTATAAGGACCATCTCCTCTTGGTGCAAGCTTACCTTTCCTTCTAAGCAACAAATTGATGATCTTGCCAAGCAAATGGAGGAATGTGGAATTCTTCCAAAGGGATCAAGAAGCACAAAATCACGTGTGGTTCACTCTTCTAAGGTTGAATATGAAGCACCTTATGCACGGAGTAAACATTCCAACAAGAAGAATGGGAAGAAAGTTCAAAAAGATTTCTTACCATCCGATTACAAAGGTGACTCCATCAACAATCTTGAAGGAGTTAAGCAAGGGAGCATGGATGTACTTGATTATACAATAGAGTTCAAGTGGCAACTATGGAAGTATGCCCTTAAGGAGGATGATCCACGAGTTTTGGTATGTTACTTTCTTGGTCTTAATGATTACATTCGGCATGTTGTTGTAAATCAACCTTAAACAAGCTTGGAAGAGTTGAGTTCTTTAGCTCTTGATGTTGAAATACAAGCAAAGAGTAAACAACTTCGGGATAAAACCCATATACAACAAAGACCCCCATTTCCCTTAAAACAACCAAACACAAAAGCTCAACAAAATCAGCCCCATCCCATCCTAAACCTCTAATCCAAAGCTCCTCAAAACAGCCTATAAACCTTCCCACTCCCATTGTCCCAAGTACATGTCTATATTACCAAAGTGTTGATCATGTTGAAAGTGCATGTCCTAAGGAGAAAGAAGTATCTTTGGTTGATTGTCAAACATCATTAAGCATGCAACCAGAAATTGAAAGTGTGGTATTTGATGTATTTGACGAGCATGAGGATGTTCATAAACTTGGCATGAATGAGGTATGTAGCGTGCCTAATGAAGTACACGAGGAAGAAAAAGAGGAGGATATTTGATGTATATTTGCCTAGCTATATACATCAAGGCCTAGCTAAAGGACCTCAATCCAGCTAGAAGCTACAAATGTCGCCTTGGGTATCAACAACTACAAGGGTTTATTAGCTCAAGGAAGAAAGCATGAAGGACCTTGATGGTATTCTAGCTTACATGGAATTTCTCTCACATTTGGAGGACATCAATGAGCATAAATAACTCTCAAGTCCTTATTGAGAAGTCATCTCTCACGGCAGCAAAGGACTCCATCAAGTACAGTTCGATATTTTGCTCTATAACTCTAGATCCATACATCTATTGAGGAAATCATCAAAAGACAGATTGGAGCTCTTTCAATAAGCTTTCTAATGGTTTTTGAATCAATGAAAACGGACAAGTATTGAAGGAGTTATAGCAATTTCTTTCTAGAGTTGTATTTTAGAGTTTATGATGTCATAAATAGGATATATGATGTAATAGTTGATTCTTGGTTTCTTGAACCCTAGGTACACGTCCAAGGTGATGTATATTTGCCTAGCTATATACATCAAGGTCTAGCTACAAGGACCTTAATCCAGTTTGAAGCTACAAATGTCGTCTTGGGTTTATCAAGGTAGAAGGCGTAAAGGACCTTGAAGGTACTCTAAGCTTAGTCCTCACACTTCTAAGCTTATATGGAGTTACTCTCACATTTGGAGGACATCAATGAGCTTAAATCATTCTCAAGTCCTTATTGAAAAGTCATCTCTCGCGGCAGCAAAAGACTCCATCAAGCACAGTTTGATATTTTGCTCTATAGTTCTGGATCCATACGTCTATTGAGGAAATCATCAAAAGACAGATTGGAGATCTTTCAATAAGCTTTCCAATGGTTTTTGAATCATTGAAAACGGACAAGTATTGAAGGAGTTATAGCAATTTCTTTCTAGAGTTGTATTTTAGAGTTTATGATGTCATAAATAGGATATATGATGTAATAGTTGATTCTTGGTTTCTTGAACCCTAGGTACACGTCCAAGGGGTCCTAGAGTAGTATAAATAGACCCCTAGGTTCCATTGTATTCATTCATTCAATCATATATCAAAATACAATCAAACACATGATGTTGTTCTCTCTAGCTTTGTGCTAGTCTCTTCGTTTCTCTTGAGGAGGACGAAACTATCCCCTTCTTCTATCCAAGATTGGCGTCCTTGGTGGTGATAGGAAGGATTTGAAGCATTCTTGAAGGTGGTGTGGCTGTATCCTCCAAGATTCTTCAAAGAGCCATTATCATTCTATCATTCTAGTGAGTTTTGTTTGATTCATTAGAATTCTTTCAATTGCATTTTCATTGTTTCTATCTTTCATTTACACATCTAAAGTACTAAATCATAAGATAGATTCATCAATCCATTCGTTTTCAACATTCCTACATTCGTCCATTCATTCTACATTCATCAATCATTCGTCCGTTCATCATTTCCATTCGTTTGTTAATCATCTTTCATAGTTCTTTCCATCTTTTTCATCCATTTCTATTCCATTTTTGGTTCTTTGGAACTTTGAGAAGGGAGATTCCTATCTTCGTTTTTAAAGATCCTTAGATTGTGTGTAATGAGATCATCCCTTGGTCCCATTATGCATCACAAGGGGTCCTTAAAGTAGTATAAATAGACCCCCTAGGGTGCCATTGTATTCATTCAATCATATATCAAATACAAAGCAAACACATGGTGTTTTCTCTCTAGTTTTGTGCTAGTGTGTCGTTACTCTTGAGGGAGAACGAGTATCCCCTTCTTCTATTCTAAGATTGGCTATCTTAGATGGTGAAAGGAAGGAATTGAAGAGTCTTGAAGGTGGTGTGCCTTTATCCTTCAGGGGAGCTTCAAATCGCCATTATCATTCATCCATCCAAACGACATTCATCAAGAATTCATCAAGAATTCAACAAGAACCCAAAGCATTTCATCGTCCATCATTCGTCCTTATCAAACCTTCATTTGGTAATCATCTTTCATAGTTCTTTCCATCTTTTCTATCCATTTCCATTCCATTTTCGCACATTAAGAACTTTGAGATGGGAGATTTTTATCTTCGCTTTTAAAGATCCTTAACCCTTTTGTGTAATGTTATCTTGTGATCCCATTATACATCATTAAGACCATTCGAATGTAGACCAAATGTGATAGTTTCA
Source organism: Portulaca oleracea (assembly GCA_029582165.1). Classification (NCBI taxonomy): domain Eukaryota; kingdom Viridiplantae; phylum Streptophyta; class Magnoliopsida; order Caryophyllales; family Portulacaceae; genus Portulaca; species Portulaca oleracea. The sequence goes on from CM055879.1 coordinate 20,601,312, forward strand.
AGCTCTTTGTCAATGTAGCCAAGTATTTGACTTCCATGATGTAGTTTTGGAACCAAATCTACATCATTCCCCCCTAGTTGAAAAGAGTTTGTCCTCAAACTAGGAAGTTCTCCAATATCTCCATAAAAGGGCTTGGATCACTCACATTAAAAGTGCAACTCCCTTCATAGTCTTCTCCAAGTTGCAATTTATAAGCGTTATCACCAATCTTCTCCAAAACTTTATAAGGACCATCTCCTCTTGGTGCAAGCTTACCTTTCCTTCTAAGCAACAAATTGATGATCTTGCCAAGCAAATGGAGGAATGTGGAATTCTTCCAAAGGGATCAAGAAGCACAAAATCACGTGTGGTTCACTCTTCTAAGGTTGAATATGAAGCACCTTATGCACGGAGTAAACATTCCAACAAGAAGAATGGGAAGAAAGTTCAAAAAGATTTCTTACCATCCGATTACAAAGGTGACTCCATCAACAATCTTGAAGGAGTTAAGCAAGGGAGCATGGATGTACTTGATTATACAATAGAGTTCAAGTGGCAACTATGGAAGTATGCCCTTAAGGAGGATGATCCACGAGTTTTGGCATGTTACTTTCTTGGTCTTAATGATTACATTCGGCATGGATTTGTAAATCAACCTTACACAAGCTTGGAAGAGTTGAGTTCTTTAGCTCTTGATGTTGAAATACAAGCAAAGAGTAAAGAACTTCGGGATAAAACCCATATACAACAAAGACCCCCATTTCCCACAAAACAACCAAACACAAAAGCTCCACAAAATCAGCCCCCATCCCATCCTAAACCTCTAATCCAAAGCTCCTCAAAACAGCCTATAAACCTTCCCACTCCCATTGTCCCAAGTACATGTCTATATTACCAAAGTGTTGATCATGTTGAAAGTGCATGTCCTAAGGAGAAAGAAGTATCTTTGGTTGATTGTCAAACATCATTAAGCATGCAACCAGAAATTGAAAGTGTGGTATTTGATGTATTTGACGAGCATGAGGATGTTCATAAACTTGGCATGAATGAGGTATGTAGCGTGCCTAATGAAGTACACGAGGAAGAAAAAGAGGAGGATATTTGATGTATATTTGCCTAGCTATATACATCAAGGCCTAGCTAAAGGACCTCAATCCAGCTAGAAGCTACAAATGTCGCCTTGGGTATCAACAACTACAAGGGTTTATTAGCTCAAGGAAGAAAGCATGAAGGACCTTGATGGTATTCTAGCTTACATGGAGTTACTCTCACATTTGGAGGACATCAATGAGCATAAATAACTCTCAAGTCCTTATTGAGAAGTCATCTCTCACGGCAGCAAAGGACTCCATCAAATGATTCGATATTTTGCTCTATAACTCTAGATCCATACATCTATTGAGGAAATCATCAAACGACAGATTGGAGCTCTTTCAATAAGCTTTCTAATGGTGTTTGAATCAATGAAAACGGACAAGTATTGAAGGAGTTATAGCAATTTCTTTCTAGAGTTGTATTTTAGAGTTTATGATGTCATAAATAGGATATATGATGTAATAGTTGATTCTTGGTTTCTTGAACCCTAGGTACACGTCCAAGGTGATGTATATTTGCCTAGCTATATACATCAAGGTCTAGCTACAAGGACCTTAATCCAGTTTGAAGCTACAAATGTCGTCTTGGGTTTATCATGTAGAAGGCGTAAAGGACCTTGAAGGTACTCTAAGCTTAGTCCTCACACTTCTAAGCTTATATGGAGTTACTCTCACATTTGGAGGACATCAATGAGCTTAAATCATTCTCAAGTCCTTATTGAAAAGTCATCTCTCGCGGCAGCAAAAGACTCCATCAAGCACAGTTTGATATTTTGCTCTATAGTTCTGGATCCATACGTCTATTGAGGAAATCATCAAAAGACAGATTGGAGATCTTTCAATAAGCTTTCCAATGGTTTTTGAATCATTGAAAACGGACAAGTATTGAAGGAGTTATAGCAATTTCTTTCTAGAGTTGTATTTTAGAGTTTATGATGTCATAAATAGGATATATGATGTAATAGTTGATTCTTGGTTTCTTGAACCCTAGGTACACGTCCAAGGGGTCCTAGAGTAGTATAAATAGACCCCCTAGGGTTCCATTGTATTCATTCATTCAATCATATATCAAAATACAATCAAACACATGATGTGTTGTTCTCTCTAGCTTTGTGCTAGTCTCTTCGTTTCTCTTGAGGGAGGACGGAAACTATCCCCTTCTTCTATCCAAGATTGGCGTCCTTGGTGGTGATAGGAAGGATTTGAAGCATTCTTGAAGGTGGTGTGGCTGTATCCTCCAAGATTCTTCAAAGAGCCATTATCATTCTATCATTCTAGTGAGTTTTGTTTGATTCATTAGAATTCTTTCAATTGCATTTTCATTGTTTCTATCTTTCATTTACACATCTAAAGTACTAAATCATAAGATAGATTCATCAATCCATTCGTTTTCAACATTCCTACATTCGTCCATTCATTCTACATTCATCAATCATTCGTTCGTTCATCATTTCCATTCGTTTGTTAATCATCTTTCATAGTTCTTTCCATCTTTTTCATCCATTTCTATTCCATTTTTTGTTCTTTGGAACTTTGAGAAGGGAGATTCCTATCTTCGTTTTTAAAGATCCTTAGATTGTGTGTAATGAGATCATCCCTTGGTCCCATTATGCATCACAAGGGGTCCCTAAAGTAGTATAAATAGACCCCCTAGGGTGCCATTGTATTCATTCAATCATATATCAAATACAAAGCAAACACATGGTGTTTTCTCTCTAGTTTTGTGCTAGTGTGTCGTTACTCTTGAGGGAGAACGAGTATCCCCTTCTTCTATTCTAAGATTGGCTATCTTAGATGGTGAAAGGAAGGAATTGAAGAGTCTTGAAGGTGGTGTGCCTTTATCCTTCAGGGGAGCTTCAAATCGCCATTATCATTCATCCATCAAAACGACATTCATCAAGAATTCATCAAGAATTCAACAAGAACCCAAAGCATTTCATCGTCCATCATTCGTCCTTATCAAACCTTCATTTGGTAATCATCTTTCATAGTTCTTTCCATCTTTTCTATCCATTTCCATTCCATTTTCGCACATTAAGAACTTTGAGATGGGAGATTTTTATCTTCGCTTTTAAAGATCCTTAACCCTTTTGTGTAATGTTATCTTGTGATCCCATTATACATCATTAAGATCATTCGAATGTAGACCAAATGTGATAGTTTCAAGCTCTTTGTCAATGTAGCCAAGTATTTGACTTCCATGATGTAGTTTTGGAACCAAATCTACATCATTCCCCCCTAGTTGAAAAGAGTTTGTCCTCAAACTAGGAAGTTCTCCAATATCTCCATAAAAGGGCTTGAGATCACTCACATTAAAAGTGCAACTCCCTTCATAGTCTTCTCCAAGTTGCAATTTATAAGCGTTATCACCAATCTTCTCCAAAACTTTATAAGGACCATCTCCTCTTGGTGCAAGCTTACCTTTCCTTCTAAGCAACAAATTGATGATCTTGCCAAGCAAATGGAGGAATGTGGAATTCTTCCAAAGGGATCAAGAAGCACAAAATCACGTGTGGTTCACTCTTCTAAGGTTGAATATGAAGCACCTTATGCACGGAGTAAACATTCCAACAAGAAGAATGGGAAGAAAGTTCAAAAAGATTTCTTACCATCCGATTACAAAGGTGACTCCATCAACAATCTTTAAGGAGTTAAGCAAGGGAGCATGGATGTACTTGATTATACAATAGAGTTCAAGTGGCAACTATGGAAGTATGCCCTTAAGGAGGATGATCCACGAGTTTTGGTATGTTACTTTCTTGATCTTAATGATTACATTCGGCATGTTGTTGTAAATCAACCTTACACAAGCTTGGAAGAGTTGAGTTCTTTAGCTCTTGATGTTGAAATACAAGCAAAGAGTAAAGAACTTCGGGATAAAACCCATATACAACAAAGACCCCCATTTCCCACAAAACAACCAAACACAAAGCTCCACAAAATCAGCCCCATCCCATCCTAAACCTCTAATCCAAAGCTCCTCAAATAGCCTATAAACCTTCCCACTCCCATTGTCCCAAGTACATGTCTATATTACCAAAGTGTTGATCATGTTGAAAGTGCATGTCCTAAGGAGAAAGAAGTATCTTTGGTTGATTGTCAAACATCATTAAGCATGCAACCAGAAATTGAAAGTGTGGTATTTGATGTATTTGACGAGCATGAGGATGTTCATAAACTTGGCATGAATGAGGTATGTAGCGTGCCTAATGAAGTACACGAGGAAGAAAAAGAGGAGGATATTTGATGTATATTTGCCTAGCTATATACATCAAGGCCTAGCTAAAGGACCTCAATCCAGCTAGAAGCTACAAATGTCGCCTTGGGTATCAACAACTACAAGGGTTTATTAGCTCATGGAAGAAAGCATGAAGGACCTTGATGGTATTCTAGCTTACATGGAGTTACTCTCACATTTGGAGGACATCAATGAGCATAAATAACTCTCAAGTCCTTATTGAGAAGTCATCTCTCACGACAGCAAAGGACTCCATCAAGTACAGTTCGATATTTTTCTCTATAACTCTAGATCCATACATCTATTGAGGAAATCATCAAAAGACAGATTGGAGCTCTTTCAATAAGCTTTCTAATGGTTTTTGAATCAATGAAAACGGACAAGTATTGAAGGAGTTATAGCAATTTCTTTCTAGAGTTGTATTTTAGAGTTTATGATGTCATAAATAGGATATATGATGTAATAGTTGATTCTTGGTTTCTTGAACCCTAGGTACACGTCCAAGGTGATGTATATTTGCCTAGCTATATACATCAAGGTCTAGCTACAAGGACCTTAATCTAGTTTGAAGCTACAAATGTCGTCTTGGGTTTATCAAGGTAGAAGGCGTAAAGGACCTTGAAGGTACTCTAAGCTTAGTCCTCACACTTCTAAGCTTATATGGAGTTACGCTCACATTTGGAGGACATCAATGAGCTTAAATCATTCTCAAGTCCTTATTGAAAAGTCATCTCATGCAAGAAAAGACTCCATCAAGCACAGTTTGATATTTTGCTCTATAGTTCTGGATCCATACGTCTATTGAGGAAATCATCAAAAGACATATTGGAGATCTTTCAATAAGCTTTCCAATGGTTTTTGAATCATTGAAAACGGACAAGTATTGAAGGAGTTATAGCAATTTCTTTCTAGAGTTGTATTTTAGAGTTTATGATGTCATAAATAGGATATATGATGTAATAGTTGATTCTTGGTTTCTTGAACCCTAGGTACACGTCCAAGGGGTCCTAGAGTAGTATAAATAGACCCCCTAGGGTTCCATTGTATTCATTCATTCAATCATATATCAAAATACAATCAAACACATGATGTGTTGTTCTCTCTAGCTTTGTGCTAGTCTCTTCGTTTCTCTTGAGGGAGGACGGAAACTATCCCCTTCTTCTATCCAAGATTGGCGTCATTGGTGGTGATAGGAAGGATTTGAGGCATTCTTGAAGGTGGTGTGGCTGTATCCTCCAAGATTCTTCAAAGAGCCATTATCATTCTATCATTCTAGTGAGTTTTGTTTGATTCATTAGAATTCTTTCAATTGCATTTTCATTGTTTCTATCTTTCATTTACACATCTAAAGTACTAAATCATAAGATAGATTCATCAATCCATTCGTTTTCAACATTCCTACATTCGTCCATTCATTCTACATTCATCAATCATTCGTTCGTTCATCATTTCCATTCGTTTGTTAATCATCTTTCATAGTTCTTTCCATCTTTTTCATCCATTTCTATTCCATTTTTGGTTCTTTGGAACTTTGAGAAGGGAGATTCCTATCTTCGTTTTTAAAGATCCTTAGATTGTGTGTAATGAGATCATCCCTTGGTCCCATTATGCATCACAAGGGGTCCCTAAAGTAGTATAAATAGACCCCCTAGGGTGCCATTGTATTCATTCAATCATATATCAAATACAAAGCAAACACATGGTGTTTTCTCTCTAGTTTTGTGCTAGTGTGTCGTTACTCTTGAGGGAGAACGAGTATCCCCTTCTTCTATTCTAAGATTGGCTATCTTAGATGGTGAAAGGAAGGAATTGAAGAGTCTTGAAGGTGGTGTGCCTTTATCCTTCAGGGGAGCTTCAAATCGCCATTATCATTCATCCATCCAAACGACATTCATCAAGAATTCATCAAGAATTCAACAAGAACCCAAAGCATTTCATCGTCCATCATTCGTCCTTATCAAACCTTCATTTGGTAATCATCTTTCATAGTTCTTTCCATCTTTTCTATCCATTTCCATTCCATTTTCAACATTAAGAACTTTGAGATGGGAGATTTTTATCTTCGCTTTAAAGATCCTTAACCCTTTTGTGTAATGTTATCTTGTGATCCCATTATACATCATTAAGACCATTCGAATGTAGACCAAATGTGATAGTTTCAAGCTCTTTGTCAATGTAGCCAAGTATTTGACTTCCATGATGTAGTTTTGGAACCAAATCTACATCATTCCCCCCTAGTTGAAAAGAGTTTGTCCTCAAACTAGGAAGTTCTCCAATATCTCCATAAAAGGGCTTGAGATCACTCACATTAAAAGTGCAACTCCTTCATAGTCTTCTCCAAGTTGCAATTTATAAGCGTTATCACCAATCTTCTCCAAAACTTTATAAGGACCATCTCCTCTTGGTGCAAGCTTACCTTTCCTTCTAAGCAACAAATTGATGATCTTGCCAAGCAAATGGAGGAATGTGGAATTCTTCCAAAGGGATCAAGAAGCACAAAATCACGTGGTTCACTCTTCTAAGGTTGAATATGAAGCACCTTATGCACGGAGTAAACATTCCAACAAGAAGAATGGGAAGAAAGTTCAAAAGATTTCTTACCATCCGACATAAAGGTGACTCCATCAACAATCTTGAAGGAGTTAAGCAAGGAGCATGGATGTACTTGATTATACAATAGAGTTCAAGTGGCAACTATGGAAGTATGCCCTTAAGGAGGATGATCCACGAGTTTTGGTATGTTACTTTCTTGATCTTAATGATTACATTCGGCATGTTGTTGTAAATCAACCTTACACAAGCTTGGAAGAGTTGAGTTCTTTAGCTCTTGATGTTGAAATACAAGCAAAGAGTAAAGAACTTCGGGATAAAACCCATATACAACAAAGACCCCCATTTCCCACAAAACAACCAAACACAAAAGCTCCACAAAATCAGCCCCCATCCCATCCTAAACCTCTAATCCAAAGCTCCTCAAAACAGCCTATAAACCTTCCCACTCCCATTGTCCCAAGTACATGTCTATATTACCAAAGTGTTGATCATGTTGAAAGTGCATGTCCTAAGGAGAAAGAAGTATCTTTGGTTGATTGTCAAACATCATTAAGCATGCAACCAGAAATTGAAAGTGTGGTATTTGATGTATTTGACGAGCATGAGGATGTTCATAAGCTTGGCATGAATGAGGTATGTAGCGTGCCTAATGAAGTACACGAGGAAGAAAAAGAGGAGGATATTTGATGTATATTTGCCTAGCTATATACATCAAGGCCTAGCTAAAGGACCTCAATCCAGCTAGAAGCTACAAATGTCGCCTTGGGTATCAACAACTACAAGGGTTTATTAGCTCAAGGAAGAAAGCATGAAGGACCTTGATGGTATTCTAGCTTACATGGAGTTACTCTCACATTTGGAGGACATCAATGAGCATAAATAACTCTCAAGTCCTTATTGAGAAGTCATCTCTCACGGCAGCAAAGGACTCCATCAAGTACAGTTCGATATTTTGCTCTATAACTCTAGATCCATACATCTATTGAGGAAATCATCAAAAGACAGATTGGAGCTCTTTCAATAAGCTTTCTAATGGTTTTTGAATCAATGAAAACGGACAAGTATTGAAGGAGTTATAGCAATTTCTTTCTAGAGTTGTATTTTAGAGTTTATGATGTCATAAATAGGATATATGATGTAATAGTTGATTCTTGGTTTCTTGAACCCTAGGTACACGTCCAAGGTGATGTATATTTGCCTAGCTATATACATCAAGGTCTAGCTACAAGGACCTTAATCCAGTTTGAAGCTACAAATGTCGTCTTGGGTTTATCAAGGTAGAAGGCGTAAAGGACCTTGAAGGTACTCTAAGCTTAGTCCTCACACTTCTAAGCTTATATGGAGTTACTCTCACATTTGGAGGACATCAATGAGCTTAAATCATTCTCAAGTCCTTATTGAAAAGTCATCTCTCGCGGCAGCAAAAGACTCCATCAAGTACAGTTCGATATTTTGCTCTATAGTTCTGGATCCATACGTCTATTGAGGAAATCATCAAAAGACATATTGGAGATCTTTCAATAAGCTTTCCAATGGTTTTTGAATCATTGAAAACGGACAAGTATTGAAGGAGTTATAGCAATTTCTTTCTAGAGTTGTATTTTAGAGTTTATGATGTCATAAATAGGATATATGATGTAATAGTTGATTCTTGGTTTCTTGAACCCTAGGTACACGTCAAGGGTCCTAGAGTAGTATAAATAGACCCTAGGGTTCCATTGTATTCATTCATTCAATCATATATCAAAATACAATCAAACACATGATGTGTTGTTCTCTAGCTTTGTGCTAGTCTCTTCGTTTCTCTTGAGGAGGACGAAACTATCCCCTTCTTCTATCCAAGATTGGCGTCCTTGGTGGTGATAGGAAGGATTTGAGGCATTCTTGAAGGTGGTGTGGCTGTATCCTCCAAGATTCTTCAAAGAGCCATTATCATTCTATCATTCTAGTGAGTTTTGTTTGATTCATTAGAATTCTTTCAATTGCATTTTCATTGTTTCTATCTTTCATTTACACATCTAAAGTACTAAATCATAAGATAGATTCATCAATCCATTCGTTTTCAACATTCCTACATTCGTCCATTCATTCTACATTCATCAATCATTCGTTCGTTCATCATTTCCATTCGTTTGTTAATCATCTTTCATAGTTCTTTCCATCTTTTTCATCCATTTCTATTCCATTTTTGGTTCTTTGGAACTTTGAGAAGGGAGATTCCTATCTTCGTTTTTAAAGATCCTTAGATTGTGTGTAATGAGATCATCCCTTGGTCCCATTATGCATCACAAGGGGTCCCTAAAGTAGTATAAATAGACCCCCTAGGGTGCCATTGTATTCATTCAATCATATATCAAATACAAAGCAAACACATGGTGGTTTCTCTCTAGTTTTGTGCTAGTGTGTCGTTACTCTTGAGGGAGAACGAGTATCCCCTTCTTCTATTCTAAGATTGGCTATCTTAGATGGTGAAAGGAAGGAATTGAAGAGTCTTGAAGGTGGTGTGCCTTTATCCTTCAGGGGAGCTTCAAATCGCCATTATCATTCATCCATCCAAACGACATTCATCAAGAATTCATCAAGAATTCAACAAGAACCCAAAGCATTTCATCGTCCATCATTCGTCCTTATCAAACCTTCATTTGGTAATCATCTTTCATAGTTCTTTCCATCTTTTCTATCCATTTCCATTCTATTTTCGCACATTAAGAACTTTGAGAAGGGAGATTTTTATCTTCGCTTTTAAAGATCCTTAACCCTTTTGTGTAATGTTATCTTGTGATCCCATTATACATCATTAAGACCATTCGAATGTAGACCAAATGTGATAGTTTCAAGCTCTTTGTCAATGTAGCCAAGTAGTTGACTTCCATGATGTAGTTTTGGAACCAAATCTACATCATTCCCCCCTAGTTGAAAAGAGTTTGTCCTCAAACTAGGAAGTTCTCCAATATCTCCATAAAAGGGCTTGAGATCACTCACATTAAAAGTGCAACTCCCTTCATAGTCTTCTCGAGTTGCAATTTATAAGCGTTATCACCAATCTTCTCAAAACTTTATAAGGACCATCTCCTCTTGGTGCAAGCTTACCTTTCCTTCTAAGCAACAAATTGATGATCTTGCCAAGCAAATGGAGGAATGTGGAATTCTTCCAAAGGGATCAAGAAGCACAAAATCACGTGTGGTTCTCTCTTCTAAGGTTGAATATGAAGCACCTTATGCACGGAGTAAACATTCCAACAAGAAGAATGGGAAGAAAGTTCAAAAAGATTTCTTACCATCCGATTACAAAGGTGACTCCATCAACAATCTTGAAGGAGTTAAGCAAGGGAGCATGGATGTACTTGATTATACAATAGAGTTCAAGTGGCAACTATGGAAGTATGCCCTTAAGGAGGATGATCCACGAGTTTTGGTATGTTACTTTCTTGGTCTTAATGATTACATTCGGCATGTTGTTGTAAATCAACCTTACACAAGCTTGGAAGAGTTGAGTTCTTTAGCTCTTGATGTTGAAATACAAGCAAAGAGTAAAGAACTTCGGGATAAAACCCATATACAACAAAGACCCCCATTTCCCACAAAACAACCAAACACAAAAGCTCCACAAAATCAGCCCCCATCCCATCCTAAACCTCTAATCCAAAGCTCCTCAAATCTGCCTATAAACCTTCCCACTCCCATTGTCCCAAGTACATGTCTATATTACCAAAGTGTTGATCATGTTGAAAGTGCATGTCCTAAGGAGAAAGAAGTATCTTTGGTTGATTGTCAAACATCATTAAGCATGCAACCAGAAATTGAAAGTGTGGTATTTGATGTATTTGACGAGCATGAGGATGTTCATAAACTTGGCATGAATGAGGTATGTAGCGTGCCTAATGAAGTACACGAGGAAGAAAAAGAGGAGGATATTTGATGTATATTTGCCCAGCTATATACATCAAGGCCTAGCTAAAGGACCTCAATCCAGCTAGAAGCTACAAATGTCGCCTTGGGTATCAACAACTACAAGGGTTTATTAGCTCAAGGAAGAAAGCAAGAAGGACCTTGATGGTATTGTAGCTTACATGGAGTTACTCTCACATTTGGAGGACATCAATGAGCATAAATAACTCTCAAGTCCTTATTGAGAAGTCATCTCTCACGGCAGCAAAGGACTCCATCAAGTACAGTTCGATATTTTGCTCTATAACTCTAGATCCATACATCTATTGAGGAAATCATCAAAAGACAGATTGGAGCTCTTTCAATAAGCTTTCTAATGGTTTTTGAATCAATGAAAACGGACAAGTATTGAAGGAGTTATAGCAATTTCTTTCTAGAGTTTTATTTTAGAGTTTATGATGTCATCAATAGGATATATGATGTAATAGTTGATTCTTGGTTTCTTGAACCCTAGGTACACGTCCAAGGTGATGTATATTTGCCTAGCTATATACATCAAGGTCTAGCTACAAGGACCTTAATCCAGTTTGAAGCTACAAATGTCGTCTTGGGTTTATCAAGGTAGAAGGCGTAAAGGACCTTGAAGGTACTCTAAGCTTAGTCCTCACACTTCTAAGCTTATATGGAGTTACTCTCACATTTGGAGGACATCAATGAGCTTAAATCATTCTCAAGTCCTTATTGAAAAGTCATCTCTCGCGGCAGCAAAAGACTCCATCAAGTACAGTTCGATATTTTGCTCTATAGTTCTGGATCCATACGTCTATTGAGGAAATCATCAAAAGACATATTGGAGATCTTTCAATAAGCTTTCCAATGGTTTTTGAATCATTAAAAACGGACAAGTATTGAAGGAGTTATAGCAATTTCTTTCTAGAGTTGTATTTTAGAGTTTATGATGTCATAAATAGGATATATGATGTAATAGTTGATTCTTGGTTTCTTGAACCCTAGGTACACGTCCAAGGGGTCCTAGAGTAGTATAAATAGACCCCCTAGGGTTCCATTGTATTCATTCATTCAATCATATATCAAAATACAATCAAACACATGATGTGTTGTTCTCTCTAGCTTTGTGCTAGTCTCTTCGTTTCTCTTGAGGGAGGACAGAAACTATCCCCTTCTTCTATCCAAGATTGGCGTCCTTGGTGGTGATAGGAAGGATTTGAGGCATTCTTGAAGGTGGTGTGGCTGTATCCTCCAAGATTCTTCAAAGAGCCATTATCATTCTATCATTCTAGTGAGTTTTGTTTGATTCATTAGAATTCTTTCAATTGCATTTTCATTGTTTCTATCTTTCATTTACACATCTAAAGTACTAAATCATAAGATAGATTCATCAATCCATTCGTTTACAACATTCCTACATTCGTCCATTCATTCTACATTCATCAATCATTCGTTCGTTCATCATTTCCATTCGTTTGTTAATCATCTTTCATAGTTCTTTCCATCTTTTTCATCCATTTCTATTCCATTTTTGGTTCTTTGGAACTTTGAGAAGGGAGATTCCTATCTTCGTTTTTAAAGATCCTTAGATTGTGTGTAATGAGATCATTCCTTGGTCCCATTATGCATCACAAGGGGTCCCTAAAGTAGTATAAATAGACCCCCTAGGGTGCCATTGTATTCATTCAATCATATATCAAATACAAAGCAAACACATGGTGGTTTCTCTCTAGTTTTGTGCTAGTGTGTCGTTACTCTTGAGGGAGAACGAGTATCCCCTTCTTCTATTCTAAGATTGGCTATCTTAGATGGTGAAAGGAAGGAATTGAAGAGTCTTGAAGGTGGTGTGCCTTTATCCTTCAGGGGAGCTTCAAATCGCCATTATCATTCATCCATCCAAACGACATTCATCAAGAATTGATCAAGAATTCAACAAGAACCCAAAGCATTTCATCGTCCATCATTCGTCCTTATCAAACCTTTATTTGGTAATCATCTTTCATAGTTCTTTCCATCTTTTCTATCCATTTCCATTCCATTTTCGCACATTAAGAACTTTGAGATGGGAGATTTTTATCTTCGCTTTTAAAGATCCTTAACCCTTTTGTGTAATGTTATCTTGTGATCCCATTATACATCATTAAGACCATTCGAATGTAGACCAAATGTGATAGTTTCAAGCTCTTTGTCAATGTAGCCAAGTATTTGACTTCCATGATGTAGTTTTGGAACCAAATCTACATCATTCCCCCCTAGTTGAAAAGAGTTTGTCCTCAAACTAGGAAGTTCTCCAATATCTCCATAAAAGGGCTTGAGATCACTCACATTAAAAGTGCAACTCCCTTCATAGTCTTCTCCAAGTTGCAATTTATAAGCGTTATCACCAATCTTCTCCAAAACTTTATAAGGACCATCTCCTCTTGGTGCAAGCTTACCTTTCCTTCTAAGAAACAAATTGATGATCTTGCCAAGCAAATGGAGGAATGTGGAATTCTTCCAAAGGGATCAAGAAGCACAAAATCACGTGTGGTTCTCTCTTCTAAGGTTGAATATGAAGCACCTTATGCACGGAGTAAACATTCCAACAAGAAGAATGGGAAGAAAGTTCAAAAAGATTTCTTACCATCCGATTACACAGGTGACTCCATCAACAATCTTGAAGGAGTTAAGCAAGGGAGCATGGATGTACTTGATTATACAATAGAGTTCAAGTGGCAACTATGGAAGTATGCCCTTAAGGAGGATGATCCACGAGTTTTGGTATGTTACTTTCTTGGTCTTAATGATTACATTCGTGTTGTTGTAAATCAACCTTACACAAGCATGGAAGAGTTGAGTACTATAGCTCTAGATGTTGAAATACAAGCAAAGATTAAAGAACTTCGTGATAAAACCCATATACAACAAAGACCCCATTCCCACAAAACAACCAAACACAAAAGCTCCACAAAATCAGCCCCCATCCCATCCTAAACCTCTAATCCAAATCTCCTCAAAACAGCCTATAAACCTTCCCACTCCCATTGTCCCAAGTACATGTCTATATTACCAAAGTGTTGATCATGTTGAAAGTGCATGTCCTAAGGAGAAAGAAGTATCTTTGGTTGATTGTCAAACTTCATTAAGCATGCAACCAGAAATTGAAAGTGTGGTATTTGATGTATTTGACGAGCATGAGGATGTTCATAAACTTGGCATGAATGAGGTATGTAGCGTGCCTAATGAAGTACACGAGGAAGAAAAAGAGGAGGATATTTGATGTATATTTGCCCAGCTATATACATCAAGGCCTAGCTAAAGGACCTCAATCCAGCTAGAAGCTACAAATGTCGCCTTGGGTATCAACAACTACAAGGGTTTATTAGCTCAAGGAAGAAAGCAAGAAGGACCTTGATGGTATTGTAGCTTACATGGAGTTACTCTCACATTTGGAGGACATCAATGAGCATAAATAACTCTCAAGTCCTTATTGAGAAGTCATCTCTCACGGCAGCAAAGGACTCCATCAAGTACAGTTCGATATTTTGCTCTATAACTCTAGATCCATACATCTATTGAGGAAATCATCAAAAGACAGATTGGAGCTCTTTCAATAAGCTTTCTAATGGTTTTTGAATCAATGAAAACGGACAAGTATTGAAGGAGTTATAGCAATTTCTTTCTAGAGTTGTATTTTAGAGTTTATGATGTCATAAATAGGATATATGATGTAATAGTTGATTCTTGGTTTCTTGAACCCTAGGTACACGTCCAAGGTGATGTATATTTGCCTAGCTATATACATCAAGGTCTAGCTACAAGGACCTTAATCCAGTTTGAAGCTACAAATGTCGTCTTGGGTTTATCAAGGTAGAAGGCGTAAAGGACCTTGAAGGTACTCTAAGCTTAGTCCTCACACTTCTAAGCTTATATGGAGTTACTCTCACATTTGGAGGACATCAATGAGCTTAAATCATTCTCAAGTCCTTATTGAAAAGTCATCTCTCGCGGCAGCAAAAGACTCCATCAAGTACAGTTCGATATTTTGCTCTATAGTTCTGGATCCATACGTCTATTGAGGAAATCATCAAAAGACATATTGGAGATCTTTCAATAAGCTTTCCAATGGTTTTTGAATCATTGAAAACGGACAAGTATTGAAGGAGTTATAGCAATTTCTTTCTAGAGTTGTATTTTAGAGTTTATGATGTCATAAATAGGATATATGATGTAATAGTTGATTCTTGGTTTCTTGAACCCTAGGTACACGTCCAAGGGGTCCTAGAGTAGTATAAATAGACCCCCTAGGGTTCCATTGTATTCATTCATTCAATCATATATCAAAATACAATCAAACACATGATGTGTTGTTCTCTCTAGCTTTGTGCTAGTCTCTTCGTTTCTCTTGAGGGAGGACAGAAACTATCCCCTTCTTCTATCCAAGATTGGCGTCCTTGGTGGTGATAGGAAGGATTTGAGGCATTCTTGAAGGTGGTGTGGCTGTATCCTCCAAGATTCTTCAAAGAGCCATTATCATTCTATCATTCTAGTGAGTTTTGTTTGATTCATTAGAATTCTTTCAATTGCATTTTCATTGTTTCTATCTTTCATTTACACATCTAAAGTACTAAATCATAAGATAGATTCATCAATCCATTCGTTTTCAACATTCCTACATTCGTCCATTCATTCTACATTCATCAATCATTCGTTCGTTCATCATTTCCATTCGTTTGTTAATCATCTTTCATAGTTCTTTCCATCTTTTTCATCCATTTCTATTCCATTTTTGGTTCTTTGGAACTTTGAGAAGGGAGATTCCTATCTTCGTTTTTAAAGATCCTTAGATTGTGTGTAATGAGATCATCCCTTGGTCCCATTATGCATCACAAGGGGTCCCTAAAGTAGTATAAATAGACCCCCTAGGGTGCCATTGTATTCATTCAATCATATATCAAATACAAAGCAAACACATGGTGTTTTCTCTCTAGTTTTGTGCTAGTGTGTCGTTACTCTTGAGGGAGAACGAGTATCCCCTTCTTCTATTCTAAGATTGGCTATCTTAGATGGTGAAAGGAAGGAATTGAAGAGTCTTGAAGGTGGTGTGCCTTTATCCTTGTGGCGACTTCAAATCGCCATTATCATTCATCCATCCAAACGACATTCATCAAGAATTCATCAAGAATTCAACAAGAACCCAAAGCATTTCATCGTCCATCATTCGTCCTCATCAAACCTTCATTTGGTAATCATCTTTCATAGTTCTTTCCATCTTTTCTATCCATTTCCATTCCATTTTCGCACATTAAGAACTTTGAGATGGGAGATTTTTATCTTCGCTTTTAAAGATCCTTAACCCTTTTGTGTAATGTTATCTTGTGATCCCATTATACATCATTAAGACCATTCGAATGTAGACCAAATGTGATAGTTTCAAGCTCTTTGTCAATGTAGCCAAATATTTGACTTCCATGATGTAGTTTTGGAACCAAATCTACATCATTCCCCCCTAGTTGAAAAGAGTTTGTCCTCAAACTAGGAAGTTCTCCAATATCTCCATAAAAGGGCTTGAGATCACTCACATTAAAAGTGCAACTCCCTTCATAGTCTTCTCCAAGTTGCAATTTATAAGCGTTATCACCAATCTTCTCCAAAACTTTATAAGGACCATCTCCTCTTGGTGCAAGCTTACCTTTCCTTCTAAGCAACAAATTGATGATCTTGCCAAGCAAATGGAGGAATGTGGAATTCTTCCAAAGGGATCAAGAAGCACAAAATCACGTGTGGTTCACTCTTCTAAGGTTGAATATGAAGCACCTTATGCACGGAGTAAACATTCCAACAAGGAGAATGGGAAGAAAGTTCAAAAAGATTTCTTACCATCCGACATAGGTGACTCCATCAACAATCTTGAAGGAGTTAAGGGAGCATGGATGTACTTGATTATACAATAGAGTTCAAGTGGCAACTATGGAAGTATGCCCTTAAGGAGGATGATCCACGAGTTTTGGTATGTTACTTTCTTGGTCTTAATGATTACATTCGGCATGTTGTTGTAAATCAACCTTACACAAGCTTGGAAGAGTTGAGTTCTTTAGCTCTTGATGTTGAAATACAAGCAAAGAGTAAAGAACTTCGGGATAAAACCCATATACAACAAAGACCCCCATTTCCCACAAAACAACCAAACACAAAAGCTCCACAAAATCAGCCCCCATCCCATCCTAAACCTCTAATCCAAAGCTCCTCAAAACAGCCTATAAACCTTCCCACTCCCATTGTCCCAAGTACATGTCTATATTACCAAAGTGTTGATCATGTTGAAAGTGCATGTCCTAAGGAGAAAGAAGTATCTTTGCTTGATTGTCAAACATCATTAAGCATGCAAACTAAATTGAAAGTGTGGTATTTGATGTATTTGACGAGCATGAGGATGTTCATAAACTTGGCATGAATGAGGTATGTAGCGTGCCTAATGAAGTACACGAGGAAGAAAAAGAGGAGGATATTTGATGTATATTTGCCTAGCTATATACATCAAGGCCTAGCTAAAGGACCTCAATCCAGCTAGAAGCTACAAATGTCGCCTTGGGTATCAACAACTACAAGGGTTTATTAGCTCAAGGAAGAAAGCATGAAGGACCTTGATGGTATTGTAGCTTACATGGAGTTACTCTCACATTTGGAGGACATCAATGAGCATAAATAACTCTCAAGTCCTTATTGAGAAGTCATCTCTCACGCAAAGAAAGGACTCCATCAAGTCTGATTCGATATTTTGCTCTATAACTCTAGATCCATACATCTATTGAGGAAATCATCAAAAGACAAATTGGAGCTCTTTCAATAAGCTTTCCAATGGTTTTTGAATCAATGAAAACGGACAAGTATTGAAGGAGTTATAGCAATTTCTTTCTAGAGTTGTATTTTAGAGTTTATGATGTCATAAATAGGATATATAATGTAATAGTTGATTCTTGATTTCTTGAACCCTAGGTACACGTCCAAGGGGTCCCTAAAGTAGTATAAATAGACCCCCTAGGGAGCCATTGTATTCATTCAATTCAAGTCATTCAATAAATCAAATACAAACACAAGGTGTTGTTTTCTCTCTAGTTTTGAGCTAGAGTTTTCGTTTCTCTTGAGGGAGAACGAGTATCCCCTTCTTCTATTCTAAGGTTGGCTACCTTAGATGGTGAAAGGAAGGAATTTAAGAGTCTTGAAGGTGGTGTGCCTATATCCTTCAAGAGAGCTTCAAATCGCCATTATCATTCAACTATTCAAACGACATTCATCAAGAATTCATCAAGAACTCATCAAGCATTCAACCATCTTCATTCGTTCTTCAAACGTTCAAAGAGTGTCGTTTTTCATCATTCATCAATCGTCATTCCATCATTCGTTCATCATCATACCTTCATTTGGTAATCATCTTTCATAGTTCTTTCCATCTTTTCTATCCATTTCCATTTCATTTTCGCACATTAAGAACTTTGAGAAGGGAGATTTTCATCTTCGCTCTTAAAGATCCTTAGCCCCTTTGTGTAATGTGATCTTGTGATCCCATTATGCATCAAAAGTGGTATCAGAGCTTAGGAGATTGATTCTCTTAGTTCTTGATCCATCTTTTCACCATCTTTCCATCACAAACCCATCCCCACCATTTCCCCATCATCACGCCACCCATGAGTTCTACTAAGAACTCATAAAGAACCATAAACTCCACAAAGAACCCATAGCCCAAACACAATCCGCCCCAAATACAAACCTCTCTCGTCCTTTACCCATCCAAAACCCCTAAACCATGAATCTTGCAATCTTTTTGCACCAAGATTGATCAAGATGGACGATTCTAACAAGAATTCCCAACGTGAGCTACAATGCTTGAAGCAACAAATTGATGATCTTGCCAAGCAAATGGAAGAATGTGGAATTCTTCCAAAGGGATCTTATGAATGGAGTAAACGTTTCAGCAAGAAGAATAGAAATAAAGTTCAAGAAGAGTTCTTGCCCTACAAATACAAAGGAGATTACTTCCACAAGCTTGAAATAATGAAGCAAGGACGTGGTTGAATATACCATAGAATTCAGACGGCAACTACTGAAGTATGGCCTTAAGGAGGATGATCCAGACGTTTTGGTATGTTATACTCTTGGTCTTAATGTTTACATTTGGTGTGTTGTTGTACATCAATCTTACGCAAACTTGAAGGAGTTAAGTTCTTTAGCCCTTGATGTTGAAATAGAAGTAAAGAGTAGAGAACTTTGGGATAGAACTCATTTTGATCATGTTGAAAGTGTATGCCAAACGTCATCCTATGAGCAACCAGAATTTGGAAGTGAATCATTTGATGTACTCAATGTGTATGAGGATGTTCATGAAGTGTGTGATAACCTTGGCACAAATGAGGAAGTTAATGTAGTATGTAGCGTGCCTAAAAATGAGTTTAAAGTGTATGACAATCCATTGTATGAGGAGAATAATGATGAGTTTCAAGTATATGACAACCCATTGTATGAGGAGGAAGGCGTGAATGAAGAAGTTGAATTTGCCGAATGTGATGATTTTGTTGAAAATGAGCAAGTTCAAGAAGTATGTAATAGCATGGCTAAAGAAGTAAATGAGGTACACATAGAGGAGGATCTTGAAGTAGAGGAAGTAGAAGAATTGAATGGAGGAGAGCTACGTGATGAAACGTGTTCATTGATCCGAGAAGGAGAAACTTGCGCCATCATTGACGTTGACATTGATCTTGACCAAGATATTAGCCTCGCTACAACAAATGTCCAAGAATTGCAAATGAAGAGCTATTAACACCATGGCAATGATCTTCATATGGATCCAAGAAGTTTAGTAAGTCTTGCTTTTTACAAGATTTGCAAAGATTCATTATATTGTAATATTACTTCTATGGATTCTTGTTATACTTTGTTGGAAGAATCAAAGTTGTATGATAGAAGTATCATGCTCCAAGAGGCGTCCTTATTACCACCTTGTGTCTCACGGTTCAAGGAGGATCAAAGTACTCTTATGGCACTTATGGAGAATAAGTATCATGAATTTGAAGAACCAAGGAGTCTCATTCTTACACCAATGGAGGTTGGAAACCATGGGTCTATAAAGGATCAAGATCCTTTACCATCACTTGTTCTCATTTGTGAATATTTGGATGAAAGACAAGCACCATCAACAAGTGACCTCTCTCACTTATCTCTTTTGGTTCGTTTCTCTTCCATGAGTATTATCATGCATCAAAGGCTGCCACCAAATCCTATGATTCATCATCGAATGGTCTATGCAAAGGATCAAGCGCAATTCATGGATAACTACATCAATGTCCTTGATTTTCATAGTATACAACATATTTTGAAAGAGTATGTACCATTGCAATGTAAAGAGAATGTATGTGTATACTTTGATAACATTTTTGTATGTAGTAGAAGTAGAAAGGAGTATGTAAATCCTTTGCAGTTAGCCTTAGCGAAGCATAAGAAGCCACATGGAGAATTGGAGAAGTACTTGGAGAATTGTCCTTACCTCTCGACCAAGAATGAGCTATCTCAACATATCTCATCAAATGGAGTAATTCAAGTGGACAAAAGGAAGAAAGGAAATATTCAAGAAGGATCCATACTTGCATCTATACTTGAGGTACTATGTCTCTTAAAGGATGCTAAAGATCATCATATTCTTTTATTTCCTATTCTCGCATCATATTTGTTCATTACAAATAGAGTTGAGAAAGGTGAAGTCCTATCTCAAGGAAGTTGTCCCATGGATTATTTTGGTGAAATACCAAGTGGAGAAAAGAAGAATCTACATGCTTATGGCTTAGCATTCATACTTGTTGCTATCATGAGGATATTTGAGCAAAAGTAATATTATCTTGGAGGAATCATGCTTAAGCTTCGTGAATCTTACAAAGTATTGGAGTATGTTTCATATGAAGAGGAGATCACGCCATCATCACGTTTTGAGATGAAATACTTGATTCGTTCATCAAAATCAAGTCACTTGGAGGAAGCACGTCCTTTGACTAAAGGAAGTTTTCTAACGAGGAGATACATGTTTGATTCAAGAGTACTTAGTCTTGAATATATCAACGAGTTGTATGAAGATGATGATGATTTTAAAGAAGTATACAAGGTATGTGAGAAGCATCCTCAACAATCCTTTTATATTGATCATGGATTTCTTTTCAAAGGGAATCAAGTGTGCATTCCAAGGAGTGGAATTCGTGAAATCCTTATCATGGAAGTACATGGAAGTTCTTTTGATCATTTGGGTCTACTCAATACATATCTCAAGATGAAGGAGTATTATTTCTGGCCTAGCATGATCGTTGATATCGAGTATAAGCTGCAATATTGTGACATTTGCAATCCTTCTATACCATATGGAGATGAAAGCTTGAAATTTATGGTTGAAGTGCCCTGGATTCAAGGAAGACAAGATGATATTAAGTTCGTTGAAGGTCATCCTTCAAAGATGGAACACCATATTACTATTGTCTTCATCATGAGTTACAAGCTTGTGAATCTATACTTTGAAGTTGAGAAGTTATATGAGATTTCTACAATCTCCATGAATAAACGAGATTTGAAGCACCATAATATCATTGGCTTATTCATGAGAAGACTTGGAAGAAAGTGGAAGTTCAAGTCAAGCATCAAAGGAATCTATTATGATTTCAAGGCATTCAAGAAGAGAAGTTGTAAACTCATAAGAAGGAACAAGAGAAGTGATGTCAATAACACATATGGGAAGACATCTTATAAACAAGGAAGAAGAAGTGTTATGTACTGGTTTAGAACAAGTTTTGTCTAAGTTTGAGGACAAACTTTTTTTAACCGGGGGAGAATGATGTATATTTGCCTAGCTATATACATCAAGGCCTAGCTAAAAGACCTCTATCCAGCTAGAAGCTACAAATGTCGCCTTGGGTATCAACAACTACAAGGGTTTATTAGCTCAAGGAAGAAAGCATGAAGGACCTTGATGGTATTCTAGCTTACATGGAGTTACTCTCACATTTGGAGGACTTCAATGAGCATAAATAACTCTCAAGTCCTTGTTGAGAAGTCATCTCTCACGGCAGCAAAGGACTCCATCAAGTACAGTTCGATATTTTGCTCTATAACTCTAGATCCATACATCTATTGAGGAAATCATCAAAAGACAGATTGGAGCTCTTTCAATAAGCTTTCCAATGGTTTTTGAATCAATGAAAACGGACAAGTATTGAAGGAGTTATAGCAATTTCTTTCTAGAGTTGTATTTTAGAGTTTATGATGTCATAAATAGGATATATGATGTAATAGTTGATTCTTGGTTTCTTGAACCCTAGGTACACGTCCAAGGGGTCCCTAAAGTAGTATAAATAGACCCCCTAGGGTGCCATTGTATTCATTCAATTCAAGTCATTCAATAAATCAAATACAAACACAAGGTGTTGTTTTCTCTCTTGTTTTGAGCTAGAGTTTTCGTTTCTCTTGAGGGAGAACGAGTATCCCCTTCTTCTATTCTAAGGTTGGCTACCTTAGATGGTGAAAGGAAGGAATTGAAGAGCCTTGAAGGTGGTGTGCCTATATCCTTCAAGAGAGCTTCAAATCGCCATTATCATTCAACCATTCAAACGACATTCATCAAGAATTCATCAAGAACTCATCAAGCATTCAACCATCTTCATTCGTTCTTCAAACGTTAAAAGAGTGTCGTTTTTCATCATTCATCAATCGTCATTCCATCATTCGTTCATCATCATACCTTCATTTGGTAATCATCTTTCATAGTTCTTTCCATCTTTTCTATCCATTTCCATTTCATTTTCGCACATTAAGAACTTTGAGAAGGGAGATTTTCATCTTCGCTCTTAAAGATCCTTAGCCCTTTTGTGTAATGTGATCTTGTGATCCCATTATGCATCAATATTGTACTAGAAAAGATGTATGTAGAAGAATTAAATGGAGAAGAGTTGCATGTTGTAAGTAGAGTCTTGAAAGAGGATAGTGTCCCGCAAGATCAACAACAAAGAGAGCTTATTTCTTACTCTCATTATACCATTCAAGAAGAAGTATGTTCATTGATCCAAGGAAGAAAAAGTAGTGCCATCTATGAGGATCTTGACGCGAGCATTGGCGTTGATAAGGATCATGGCAATGGTATTAGCCTCGCTACAACAAGGGTCCAAACATTACAAATGGAGAGCTATTCACATGGTCATTCATTTCGTGACAAGGACATTCATTTTGATCCAAGAAGTTTAGTAAGTCTTGCTTTTTACAAGATTTGCAAAGATTCATTATATTGTAATATTACTTCTATGGATTCTTGTTATACTTTGTTGGAAGAATCAAAGTTGTATGATAGGAGTATCATGCTCCAAGAGGCGTCCTTATTACCACCTTATGTCTCACGGCTCAAGGAGGATCAAAGTACTCTTATGGCACATATAGTGATGTATATTTGCCTAGCTATATACATCAAGGCCTAGCTAAAGGACCTCAATCTAGCTAGAAGCTACAAATGTCGCCTTGGGTATTAACAACTACAAGGGTTTATTAGCTCAAGGAAGAAAGCATGAAGGACCTTAATGGTATTCTAGCTTACATGGAGTTACTCTCACATTTGGAGGACATCAATGAGCATAAATAACTCTCAAGTCCTTATTGAGAAGTCATCTCTCACGGCAGCAAAGGACTCCATCAAGTACAGTTCGATATTTTGCTCTATAACTCTAGATCCATACATCTATTGAGGAAATCATCAAAAGACAGATTGGACTCCCAAGTCCTTATTGAGAAGTGATGTATATTTGCCTTGCTATATACATCAAGGCCTAGCTAAAGGACCTCTATCCAGCTAGAAGCTACAAATGTCGCCTTGGGTATCAACAACTACAAGGGTTTATTAGCTCAAGGAAGAAAGCATGAAGGACCTTGATGGTATTCTAGCTTACATGGAGTTACTCTCACATTTGGAGGACATCAATGAGCATAAATAACTCTCAAGTCCTTATTGAGAAGTCATCTCTCACTAGTGAAGAAAGGACTCCATCAAGTACAGTTCGATATTTTGCTCTATAACTCTAGATCCATACATCTATTGAGGAAATCATCATAAGACAGATTGGAGCTCTTTCAATAAGCTTTCCAATGGTTTTTGAATCAATGAAAACGGACAAGTATTGAAGGAGTTATAGCAATTTCTTTCTAGAGTTGTATTTTAGAGTTTATGATGTCATAAATAGGATATATGATGTAATAGTTGATTCTTGGTTTCTTGAACCCTAGGTACACGTCCAAGGGGTCCCTAAAGTAGTATAAATAGGCCCCCTAGGGTGCCATTGTATTCATTCAATTCAAGTCATTCAATAAATCAAATACAAACACAAGGTGTTGTTTTCTCTCTAGTTTTGAGCTAGAGTTTTCGTTTCTCTTGAGGGAGAACGAGTATCCCCTTCTTCTATTCTAAGGTTGGCTACCTTAGATGGTGAAAGGAAGGAATTGAAGAGCCTTGAAGGTGGTGTGCCTATATCCTTCAAGAGAGCTTCAAATCGCCATTATCATTCAACCATTCAAACGACATTCATCAAGAATTCATCAAGAACTCATCAAGCATTCAACCATCTTCATTCGTTCTTCAAACGTTAAAAGAGTGTCGTTTTTCATCATTCATCAATCGTCATTCCATCATTCGTTCATCATCATACCTTCATTTGGTAATCATCTTTCATAGTTCTTTCCATCTTTTCTATCCATTTCCATTTCATTTTCGCACATTAAGAACTTTGAGAAGGAGATTTTCATCTTCGCTCTTAAAGATCCTTAGCCCTTTTGTGTAATGTGATCTTGTGATCCCATTATGCATCAATATTGTACTAGAAAAGATGTATGTAGAAGAATTAAATGGAGAAGAGTTGCATGTTGTAAGTAGAGTCTTGAAAGAGGATAGTGTCCCGCAAGATCAACAACAAAGAGAGCTTATTTCTTACTCTCATTATACCATTCAAGAAGAAGTATGTTCATTGATCCAAGGAAGAAAAAGTAGTGCCATCTATGAGGATCTTGACGCGAGCATTGGCGTTGATAAGGATCATGGCAATGGTATTAGCCTCGCTACAACAAGGGTCCAAACATTACAAATGGAGAGCTATTCACATGGTCATTCATTTCGTGGCAAGGACATTCATTTTGATCCAAGAAGTTTAGTAAGTCTTGCTTTTTACAAGATTTGCAAAGATTCATTATATTGTAATATTACTTCTATGGATTCTTGTTATACTTTGTTGGAAGAATCAAAGTTGTATGATAGGAGTATCATGCTCCAAGAGGCGTCCTTATTACCACCTTATGTCTCACGGCTCAAGGAGGATCAAAGTACTCTTATGGCAGATATAGTGATGTATATTTGCCTAGCTATATACATCAAGGCCTAGCTAAAGGACCTCAATCTAGCTAGAAGCTACAAATGTCGCCTTGGGTATCAACAACTACAAGGGTTTATTAGCTCAAGGAAGAAAGCATGAAGGACCTTAATGGTATTCTAGCTTACATGGAATTACTCTCACATTTGGAGGACATCAATGAGCATAAATAACTCTCAAGTCCTTATTGAGAAGTCATCTCTCACGGCAGCAAAGGACTCCATCAAGTACAGTTCGATATTTTGCTCTATAACTCTAGATCCATACATCTATTGAGGAAATCATCAAAAGCCAGATTGGACTCCCAAGTCCTTATTGAGAAGTGATGTATATTTGCCTTGCTATATACATCAAGGCCTAGCTAAAGGACCTCTATCCAGCTGGAAGCTACAAATGTCGCCTTGGGTATCAACAACTACAAGGGTTTATTAGGTCAAGGAAGAAAGCATGAAGGACCTTGATGGTATTCTAGCTTACATGGAGTTACTCTCACATTTGGAGGACATCAATGAGCATAAATAACTCTCAAGTCCTTATTGAGAAGTCATCTCTCACGGCAGCAAAGGACTCCATCAAGTACAGTTCGATATTTTGCTCTATAACTCTAGATCCATACATCTATTGAGGAAATCATCATAAGACAGATTGGAGCTCTTTCAATAAGCTATTACATCATATATCCTATTTATGACATCATAAACTCTAAAATACAACTCTAGAAAGAAATTGCTATAACTCCTTCAATACTTGTTCGTTTTCATTGATTCAAAAACCATTGGAAAGCTTATTGAAAGAGCTCCAATCTGTCTTTTGATGATTTCCTCAATAGATGTATGGATCTAGAGTTATAGAGCAAAATATCGAACTGTACTTGACGGAGTCCTTTGCTGCCGTGAGTGATGCATAATGAATCAAACAAATCCATTATACACGAATTGGAGAAAGGATCGTTCACAAGTAAGAACTTGTGATTGTTGATTTCTCAAAGAAACACATGATATGAAGGAATTTGGAATGAAATGGATGGCTATGGACGAGAGTTCTAATGCATATGACTAAAATGACAATCAAGAGAAACAAAGACAAAGCCAAGATCATACCAATGGTGAAGAACAACTCGTCAAAGCGTAGAACAATGATAGAAATGGCAATGGAAACCTCCTTGATTGATATAGACGCACCACAATCAATTTGATATCCAACTCCTCCTTTGCACCATCCAAGATTGCTCCCTCTTGGAATAGAAGAAGAGATTCAATCGAAATCCCCTCAAGGAATTCGAACTTCTAACAAAAATGCTAGAATACTAAAGCATGACAACTTTAGAGAGAATTTGTGATTATTATTCAATTGTATGAGATGATGAAATGAAGCACCCTAAGGGGTCTATTTATACTACTTGGAAGCCCCCTTAGACGTGCACATTTCAAGAAAGAGGCCTCTTGAGGCTTACATCATCCTACATAAGTATGACATCATAAAGAAACAAGTAAACTACACTAGATTTCAATTGATCATAACTCTCTCAATTCTCATCCAATCTTCAAGATTCTTGTATCACTTGAAAGCTCTTGGAGAGTAGATCAAATCACCCTTGGATGTCTTTTATGATAGAATCAAGGATTTTGAGATATAGAACAAATCATCGAACCTTCACTTGAGAAACAAGTTGGACGTGTATCTAGCATGATTGTTTCAAGCTCCTTGTAGATGATGTCTAGCTTTTGATGCTCATGATGGAGATTTGAGACCCAATCTACATCATTCCCCCCTAGTTGAAAAGAGTTTGCCCTCAAACTAGGAAGCTCTTCTCCTTCTTGATAGTATGGTTTGAGATCACTTACATTGAAAGTGCAACTTCCCTCATAACCATCATCTAGCTTCAACTTATATGCATTTTCTCCAATCTTCTCAATCACTTCAAAAGGACCATCACTTCTCGGTTTCAATTTCCCTTTTCTTCTATTCGGAAACCTTTCTTTCTTGAGATGTATCCATACCAAGTCTCCAGGTTTGAAAATAACTTTCTTCCTCTTTTGATTGACCTTCTCTTCAACCTTTTGAGTATATCTCATAATCTTTTCACGAACCACCTCATGTAACTTCTTAATCTCCTCAACTCTCTTATTAGCTTCAAAACTGAACTTAGTTGATGTAGATATAGGAGATAAACCCATAGGCTTGAGAGGGTTCTTACCATACACAACTTCAAATGGAGATAACTTTGTAGCTCGATTTGGACTCCGATTATAAGCAAATTCAGCATGACTTAGCAAAGTATCCCAACTTTTCTTATCCTTGCTCACCAAAGCTCGTAATAAGGCTCCCAACGTACGGTTGACAACTTCAGTTTGTCCATCCGTTTGTGGGTGACATGTCGTACTAAATTTGAGCTTTGTACCCAACTTCTTCCATAATGTAATCCAAAAATGACTAAGGAATTTTGAATCCCTGTCACTCACCATAGTCTTTGGAATACCATGTAACTTCACAACTTCTTCAAAGTAGAGATTTGCAACTTTGGTAGCATTATAGGTAGTATGGCAAGGAATGAAATGTGCCATCTTTGAGAATCTATCAACAACAACCATAATAGAATCTTTTCCTCTTTGAGTCCTTGGTAGACCCACAACGAAGTCAAGACTCACATCTTCCCATGGATGGTAGGGAATTGGTAGAGGCGTGTATAACCCTTGTGGTAGAACATGAGACTTAGCAAGATTGCAAGTCCCACATCTTTTCACAATATGCTCAACATCTTTGATCATGCTTGGCCAAAAATAATGATCTCTCATCATCAAATATGTCTTTTCAATACCAAAATGACCAGCTAGGGCTCCTCCATGAACCTCCATGATCAATAACTCACGCAAACTACTCCTTGGGATGCAAAGTTGGTTTCCTTTAAAAAGAAACCGTTCTTCAATGTGAAACATCTCATGTGGATGCTTCTTTGAAAGCTCAAATACTTCTTTGAAATCTTGATCATCCTCATACACATCTTTAATATGATCAAATCCAACAACTTTTGAATCCAGATTATGTGTAAGCAAGTACCTTCTTGCAAGAGCATCGACACCTTTGTTCAAATGTCCGGCTTTGTGTTTGATCACAAATTGGAATGATTGCATGAACTCAACCCATTTGGCATGTCGTGGATTGAGTTTATGTTGCCCTTGAATGTACATGAGAGCTTCATGATCACTATGAAGAATAAACTCTCCACTTAGTAGATAATGCCTCCAATGCTCAAGAGCTCGTATAATGGCATAGAACTCTTTATCATACGTGCTATACTTTCTCTTTGTCTCATTCAACTTCTCACTAAAATAAGCAATTGGCCTTCCTTCTTGAGACAAAACCGCTCCAATACCAACACCACTTGCATCTACTTCAACTTCAAAGACTTTATCAAAACATGGCAAGACAAGTATTGGTGCATTACAAAGCTTCTCTTTGATTACTTCAAACGCCTTTTCAGCACTTCTACTCCATTCAAACTCCTTATTCTTCAACAACTCGGTCATAGGAGCCATGATAGTGCTAAAATTCTTGATAGATCTTCTATAGAAGGAAGCTAAACCATGAAATGATCGTACCTCATGGGTAGTCGTTGGTGTAGGCCATTCATGTATAGCTTTGATCTTTCCTTGATCCACTTGAATTCCATCTTGTGATAGCACATATCCAAGGAAGACGACCTTGGGTGAGAAGAAGGAACATTTCTCCATGTTGGCGTAGAGCTTCTCTTTCTCCAAGATACACATGACTAGCTCTAAATGCTTTACATGATCAAGCTCACTCTTACTATACACAAGAATGTCATCAAAGTACACTACTACACATTTGCCAATCAAAGGCTTCAATACATGATTCATTAAGCGCATGAATGTAGAAGGTGCATTAGTAAGACCAAATGGCATGACTAACCATTCATATAGACCGTCTTTTGTCTTGAAAGCCGTTTTCCATTCATCACATTCATGGATACGAATTTGGTGATACTCCCATATAACTCATCAAGTAGATCCTCCAAGCGTGGAATAGGGAATCTATACTTGATAGTTATTTTGTTGATGGACCTACAATCCATACACATACGTTGTGAACCATCTTTCTTTGGAACTAATAACACCGGGACGGCACATGGGCTCATGCTAGGCCTTATCAAGCCCTTTGAAAGTAGCTCATCAACTTGCTTTTGTACCTCTTGAGCTTCTTTAGGGTTCATTCTATATGCCGCTTTGTTTGGAAGGATGGCTCCGGGAATGAGATCAATCTTGTGTTCTATCTCCCTTCTTGGTGGCAAACCGTGTGGCATCTCATTAGGGAACATATGATTGAACCTTCTTAGGATGGGTTGGAGCCGTGGATGTTCTTGCGTTGGGGACGTTTGTTCCTCTTGCAAATTGGCCAAAAATCAACTCTTTTTGCTCATGGGACTCATGTTGATCCGCCTTTAGCAAAGAAACAATATTGGACTCCTTTTCTTGCTCCTTTTTTTGGGGTGGCCGAATGATAGAAGAAGGTGGCAATGGGGCCAAAGTGATCTTCTTCTTGTTGATGGTGAAGGAATAAGTGTTCATTCTCCCATCATGTGTAACGTACCTATCAAAAAGCCAAGGTCTCCCAAGCAAGATATGACAAGCATCCATTGGTATTACATCACACCATATTTGATCTTTGTAACTCTTCCCAATGGATAAAGATACAAGCACAAGTTTATCAATCTTTATGCCCTTCCCATGACTCAACCATTGTATATTGTAAGGAGAGGGGTGAGTACTCACTTCTAACTTCAATTTTTCAACCATTGTAGTAGAAGCCGCATTAGTACAACTACCACCATCTATAATGAGTGAACATACCTTCCCTTGAACCGTACACCTCGTATGGAAGATAGTTTCTCGTTGCTCCAATTCATTTGGTGTAGAAGCCACGCTTAAGGCCCTTCTTAACACA
This sequence comes from Portulaca oleracea, assembly GCA_029582165.1. Lineage (NCBI taxonomy): Eukaryota > Viridiplantae > Streptophyta > Magnoliopsida > Caryophyllales > Portulacaceae > Portulaca > Portulaca oleracea. The sequence goes on from CM055879.1 coordinate 20,631,440, forward strand.
AGTAACTCTCCATCATCCGCTTCTTCCACATTCTCCTCTTCACAAACGTCATTCTCCTCCTCAAGTTGCTCTTCTTCATATTCATTTTCATGGCAACTTGGTTCAACATATAAAGCACTTTGATACTCAACAAGAGAGACTACACGCTTGTTAGGACACTCCGATGCAATATGGCCCAAACCTTGGCACCTAAAACATCTTCTTGGGGGTAATGTCCTTGGTTCTTGGACATGGGTTTTGGATGGGGGATTTTGTGGCTGATTTTGTGGGGTTTTTCCGTAGGGTTTTTGGGAGGATGGGGGTTGATTTTGTGGAGTTTTGTATTGTGTTTGGGTGGGTGGACGTGTGGTATATGGTTTGGATTGTGTAGGGTACGTTCGCATGGTATCTTTTCCTCTTTCTTTCCTATGCCTTTCTACTTTCAAGGCCAAGGTACTTAATTCATCCAACGATTGATAAGAATGTAACTCAACAACATTACGTATCCAATCATTCAAACCAATTAGGAAACGTACCAAAACTTTTGGCTCATTCTCCTTTAAGTCACAACGCCAAAGGAGATGTTCAAACTCCTTGGTATACTCTTCCACCGATTTGGATCCTTGAACTAGCTTTCGAAGTTTGACATAGTTGTCTTGGACGTAACTTTGGGGTAGGAACTTGCTTTGCAATTTGGACTTCATCTTCTCCCATGAACGAATCTTTTCCTTTCCCTTTGCTTGGCGCTTCTTTTGCAAGTTGGTCCACCAAATAGAAGCGTGCTTCCTCAACTTCAATGCTACATACTTCACTTTTAGCTCATCATTAACTTCTTTCAAATCAAACACCCTTTCTACCGTTTGAATCCAATCAAGAAATACCTCCGGATCTAAACTACCATCAAATTCGGGTATTTCAACTTTAAAATCAAAACGTTCACCTCTTCTTGAGAATGAACTAGGCGTGCCATATGAAGCATCTTGATCAACATTTAAAGACTCCTTTTGTAAAGCACGATTCAAATCCATATAAGTCTTTAATTGTTTTTGCAACATCTCAATTTGCATCCTCATAGCGTCGGCATTCTTAGGTGAACTAGATTGAGACTCGTCCATTTGATTCAATCTTGATGTCAAATTAGAACTCTCGTAGGGTAGGGAAGGATTTGGCTAGGTTTGTGTTTGGTTTTGGGGTTCTTTGTGGAGCTTAAGGTTCTTTATGAATTCTTGATGAATTCTTGATGGGTTCTTGATGGGTTCTTGATGAGTTCTTGGAAGAACTCAAGGGTGGCGTGTGAATATGATGGGGTAAGGGACGATTTTGGCTAGGTTAGTGTTTGGTCTAGGGTTCTTTGTGGAGCTTAAGGTTCTTTATGAATTCTTGATGAATTCTTGATGAGTTCTTGATGGGTTCTTGATGAGTTCTTGGAAGAACTCAACAATGGCGTGTGGTTTGTGATGAAAACAAGGTAAAAACGATGCAAGACACACGAGATATCAACAAGCTAAGCTCTGATACCACTTTTGAAGCATAATGAATCAAACAAATCCATTATACACGAATTGGAGAAAGGATCGTTCACAAGTAAGAACTTGTGATTGTTGATTTCTCAAAGAAACACATGAAATGAAGGAATTTGGAATGAAATGGATGGCTATGGACGAGAGTTCTAATGCATATGACTAAAATGACAATCAAGAGAAACAAACACAAAGCCAAGTGATGTATCCCAGACCCAAGGACCTTTAACTCAACAGGCTAGGAAACATCATAGGAACCCAAGGACCTCACGTATGACTCAATAACCCAACAAAGGAGGGAAAAACAACCATAAATGATGTAGTTATCTCCAGAATGACGAGGAAACCAAGCTTGAATAAACCATATAATAGCAAAAGACTCACGAAGGACATTCAGAATCAGATCAAAGGACCTTACGTTGGTTCAGAGAAGCAACGCCAAAGGAACAAAACAGCAACTACGAATGGAGAATGATGAGCTTAACTCAAATGGCGATTAGAACCAGATTCACTCACACCATATAACATCAAGAAACTCACGAAGGATCAAGAACTTACTCAAACATATTCGAACTCAACACGAAGGAGTGGAAAGGATGTATATAAGCTCACCAACGCACTGATTCTAGCAAGCTTATAACACCACAAGAACACAAACTACCTCGAGACAGCAAGTAACCACAGCAATAGGATGCAAGAAGCATCAAGGAGCGAAAAACAAATGAAAGAAAAGACAGAGACAAGTATTTTCTCACTTGTTACAGTACTTAAACACCTTCAAGTGAAAAGAATACCCGGGCAAGCTTGAAGGACCTCGTTTGGTTACAGAATTTAATCACCTTCCAAATGAGATATCAACAAGTCCACACAACACCACTAGATTGCCAAATCTAGATACTGGAGTGGAAACGAGAGTTTGAAAAACTCACAAACTAAGAACCTCTCGGTTTCTTGGGGTTTTGTATTTCATATAAGTTGTTGAGTTTCAAAATACAAAGGTTCATATATATAAGGCTCGGCTGGAAGCATGCAAGCAACCAAGCACACAAGCACACAAGTAGCTAAACCATCTAGAGTGAGGTTTCCTAATGACGAAGAAACCTCCTAAACGTCCTTAATTAAGCTAATACAATTGTTTAAGACTAATACATATCTTCACCATGAAGTACTCGTCCAAATGGGTGGCAAGGAGGACCAATAGGAGCATTACACGTGGCACTTCTCCACTGGAGCAATGTCCTTCACTTGGATCCTAATCCGTGCAAGACAAATGAAGAAACACAAGTGGTTTTGTTTCAAAGTCAGCTGGAACCTTCCTTGGACCTCTAATAATATTAGAAAACCGGACTCCATGTGAAAAGACCAAAATACCCTTGAAAGAACACCAAAATATCAAACAGACCCCAGATAAAGGTCCTTATCGCGCGCTCAGAAACAAACTGCTATGTAGAACTCAAATGACCTTCAGACGAAGCAAACTTGGCATTATGAAAACTTGAACAACATGCGTCAAAAACTTCATAGGGACAAAAATTGGACGAGAAGCCTCAATCTGGAGATATTAAAAGAAATACCGAAGTTGTCCCATAGGATAGAGGACCTTGACCTGCCAAATGACCAACTCCTTTCTTGATTTCTTCCACGGCTAAGTAACAACCTTGGATGACCTGAACATGCTTGAACTGTCTCTCATCAAAAGGGTCTCAATGTTGAGATAATGAAGGAGTCATATAGGATGAATGACCTCCCTTTACGCCCTTGCCCTTCTGGTACTCCTGAATGACCTCCAAGCATGCTTGCACCATAGGAGTTGGTGAAGGCTGATTCCCATCATACCCCCCAAGTTGAGAAAAGTTTGTCCTCAAACTTGGATGGTTTTTCTCTTCAAAATAGTGTGTCCACAAGGACATTGATGATGATCCCCCTTCATAAGGGTCAACTTCAATCTGCTCAAAATAAGAACAATACATTCGACTCTCGAGCCGTATTAAGACATTGGGGACATAAAGTAACTCAAAGCACTTCACCAAGGTTTCATTCATTGACCAGTGAACACTGATCATCCCAAGGACCTCAAATGAGTCCTCTAGCCTTAGCAACAACTTGGTAGAAGCACCTTTTCTCCCATATGCCTTTGCCTCACCATCAACCATGGTACTAGCAAGATGTCCAAGACATTGCATTGATGTGCTATTCAACCTTTCAGCATGAAATACAACCACCAACTTTAGGATTTTGAAGGGCTCATTGGGGTTCTTTGAGTAGCTTGGTTGTGTGGGAAAGATGATACCAGGGTCAAAAGATTTTTGGATGGTCCTTTGTAGGGTAAGGCTAGGCGGTAGATCATGAGAAACTCCACCTATCCTTGTGAGGACCAACGAATCATGGGTCAAGATAAGGTCTTCAACCCTACCAAGGATTTTCAGAAACCATAGGTTCAAGGATGGAAACCTAGGTTCGTGGGTTATGAGGGTTGGCTCTTTTGTGGACGGTAGTAATGTGGAGATAAAGGGGCATGGAAAGATGGTTTGAGAACTCCCCTTGTTAAAAAGGAAGTTACTTGGTATGATGTGTTTTTGTGGGGCGATAGAGGCTGTTTTGTGGGTTAAGGACAGTGGGGGTTTAAGTGGAGGGGTGATGGTAGGGTTAGAAACAAACCAAGGCTGGTTGGGGGTATATAGATCGAAACTTGGCTGTATCAAGGACCTCGAGGCATAGCGGTTGACAATTTGAGCAGAAGGGTATTCGACATAAGTGCTTCTCTTGCTAAGCATGGTGAGGGCATTATGCAACAATGTGTTTCCTCGCACAACTTCCTCAATAAAAAACCAAGGCATATTCTCCAACATAGAGCATGTGATCAAGGACTTAACAACACTCCAAATGAAACCACAACAAACATCATCAAGGCTCACAAAATCAAGATAATAGGGCTTCACTTCTATTTCATGTTCTGACTCATCCAAAGTTGTATAATCACGATAACCTCCTTAACACAACACCAAGGCACATGAAATTCCACAAAACATGCATTCTTGAAACTCCCAACAAACCAAAATATTCCCAAGTACATTTCATTCATGCCCAACAAAATAATGCAGCAAGGACATTCTTGAGATCCCACACCTTGACCAAAATATTGGACACCAATTAATTTGAAAAGGATCAAGGTTGGAAAATTAACATTACCAGTAATGAACTCCTCCATTGAGCTTGTAGGGGGCATTATACTCCATTCCTCATACTTTAACCTCCTTCCCTTCCACCTCTTCCGCTCTGGTCTTCTTGTAACCTCCAAGTTCACCCATGGAAGTGACCTTGATTGGAAATCAACCAACTCAACATTGAAGCCACTGGAAGCTTCATCCTCCATTTTCATCCTTGTCGCACCTAAAGATGCCATGATGCTCATAATCACGAACTGGGGCTCAGATTCTGCCAATGTCATTGGCTGACAGAATCCCAAGGTCGTTGACGGTGACAAGGACAGACAGTCCTCAACTCCGAATCAGCAAGCTTGGAAGGAAGTTCGGCAGTGTAATCTTCATCTCTTTGAGCCTCTAAGATCTCTTCATCATCTTCACTTTCATCAAATCTAGGAGGGAGATCAAAATCGACCTCTTGCTCATCCTCTTGAGATTGAACCTCAAAAGAATCAAAAAGGGCCTCATCAACTTCTTTAATGTCATCAAATTCTGGAGGGAGATCAAAGTTAATCTCTACATCCTCCTGAACTTGATGTTCCTCCTTGTGAACCAAAGGTAGTTCACATGCCTTCCTTGAATCATGGAGAAACTCATAGCACGCCATTTCCAACTGTAGCACCTTGAGATCAAGGAGATCATGCTCACGTTTCAATCTCTTTTTCTCCTTTAAAACATGATCACTCTTTTGAGATGAAGGTTTTCTAGACAACATGGCTAAGGTTCTTTTGTGGAGGGAATAAAAAGGATTGTGTTTGGGCTAAATGGAAGCTTAACCACCAGGAGAGTAGTCAAGCTCTGATACCAATTATGATGTATCCCAGACCCAAGGACCTTTAACTCAACAGGCTAGGAAACATCATAGGAACCCAAGGACCTCACGTATGACTCAATAACCCAACAAAGGAGGGAAAAACAACCACAAATGATGTAGTTATCTCCAGAATGACGAGGAAACCAAGCTTGAATAAACCATATAATAGCAAAAGACTCACGAAGGACATTCAGAATCAGATCAAAGGACCTTACGTTGGTTCAGAGAAGCAACGCCAAAGGAACAAAACAGCAACTACGAATGGAGAATGATGAGCTTAACTCAAATGGCGATTAGAACCAGATTCACTCACACCATATAACATCAAGAAACTCACGAAGGTTCAAGAACTTACTCAAACATATTCGAACTCAACACGAAGGAGTGGAAAGGATGTATATAAGCTCACCAACGCACTGATTCTAGCAAGCTTATAACACCACAAGAACACAAACTACCTCGAGACAGCAAGTAACCACAGCAATAGGATGCAAGAAGCATCAAGGAGCGAAAAACAAATGAAAGAAAAGACAGAGACAAGTATTTTCTCACTTGTTACAGTACTTAAACACCTTCAAGTGAAAAGAATACCCGGGCAAGCTTGAAGGACCTCGTTTGGTTACAGAATTTAATCACCTTCCAAATGAGATATCAACAAGTCCACACAACACCACTAGATTGCCAAATCTAGATACTGGAGTGGAAACGAGAGTTTGAAAAACTCACAAACTAAGAACCTCTCGGTTTCTTGGGGTTTTGTATTTCATATAAGTTGTTGAGTTTCAAAATACAAAGGTTCATATATATAAGGCTCGGCTGGAAGCATGCAAGCAACCAAGCACACAAGCACACAAGTAGCTAAACCATCTAGAGTGAGGTTTCCTAATGACGAAGAAACCTCCTAAACGTCCTTAATTAAGCTAATACAATTGTTTAAGACTAATACATATCTTCACCATGAAGTACTCGTCCAAATGGGTGGCAAGGAGGACCAATAGGAGCATTACACGTGGCACTTCTCCATTGGAGCAATGTCCTTCACTTGGATCCTAATCCGTGCAAGACAAATGAAGAAACACAAGTGGTTTTGTTTCAAAGTCAGCTGGAACCTTCCTTGGACCTCTAATAATATTAGAAAACCGGACTCCATGTGAAAAGACCAAAATACCCTTGAAAGAACACCAAAATATCAAACAGACCCCAGATAAAGGTCCTTATCGCGCGCTCAGAAACAAACTTCTATGTATAACTCAAATGACCTTCAGACGAAGCAAACTTGGCATTATGAAAACTTGAACAACATGCGTCAAAAACTTCATAGGGACAAAAATTGGACGAGAAGCCTCAATCTGGAGATATTAAAAGAAATACCGAAGTTGTCCCATAGGATAAAGGACCTTGAACTGCCAAATGACCAACTCCTTTCTTGATTTCTTCCACGGCTAAGTAACAACCTTGGATGACCTGAACATGCTTGAACTGTCTCTCATCAAAAGGGTCTCAATGTTGAGATAATGAAGGAGTCATATAGGATGAATGACCTCCCTTTACGCCCTTGCCCTTCTGGTACTCCTGAATGACCTCCAAGCATGCTTGCACCATAGGAGTTCCCATCACCAAGATCATACCAATGGTGAAGAACAACTCGTCAAAGCGTAGAACAATGATAGAAATGGCAATGGAAACCTCCTTGATTGATATAGACGCACCACAATCAATTTGATATCCAACTCCTCCTTTGCACCATCCAAGATTGCTCCCTCTTAGAATAGAAGAAGAGATTCAATCGAAATCCCCTCAAGGAATTCGAACTTCTAACAAAAATGCTAGAATACTAAAGCATGACAACTTTAGAGAGAATTTGTGATTATTATTCAATTGTATGAGATGATGAAATGAAGCACCCTAAGGGGTCTATTTATACTACTTGGAAGCCCCCTTAGACGTGCACATTTCAAGAAAGAGGCCTCTTGAGGCTTACATCATCCTACATAAGTATGACATCATAAAGAAACAAGTAAACTACACTAGATTTCAATTGATCATAACTCTCTCAATTCACATCCAATCTTCAAGATTCTTGTATCACTTGAAAGCTCTTGGAGAGTAGATCAAATCACCCTTGGATGTCTTTTATGATAGAATCAAGGATTTTGAGATATAGAACAAATCATCGAACCTTCACTTGAGAAACAAGTTGGACGTGTATCTAGCATGATTGTTTCAAGCTCCTTATAGATGATGTGTAGCTTTTGATGCTCATGATGGAGATTTGAGACCCAATCTACATCAGTGAAAGATGACTTCTGAATAAGGACTTGAGAGTTATTTATGCTCATTGATGTCCTCCAAATGTGAGAGTAACTCCATGTAAGCTAGAATACCATCAAGGTCCTTCATGCTTTCTTCCTTGAGCTAATAAACCCTTGTAGTTGTTGATACCCAAGGCGACATTTGTAGCTTCTAGCTAGATTGAGGTCCTTTAGCTAGGCCTTGATGTATATAGCTAGGCAAATATACATCATTCTCCCCCGGTTGAAAAAGTTTGTCCTCAAACTTAGACAAAACTTCTTCTAAACCAGTACATAACACTTCTTCCTTGTTTATAAGATGTCTTCCCATATGTGTTATTGACATCACTTCTCTTGTTCCTTCTTATGAGTTTACAAATTCTTTTCTTGAATACCTTGAAATCATCATAGATTCCTTTGATGCTTGACTTGAACTTCCACTTTCTTCCAAGTCTTCTTGAATATCATGGTGCTTCAAATCTCGTTTATTCATGGAGATTGTAGAAATCTCATATAACTTCTCAACTTCAAAGTATAGATTCATAACCTTGTAACTCATGATAGTGATATGGTGTTCCATCTTTGAAGAATGACCTCCAACGATCATAATATCATCTCGACTTCCTTGAATCCGTGGCATTTCAACCATAAAATTCAAGCTTTCATCTCCATATGATATAGAAGGATTGCAAATGTCACAATATTGCAACTTATACTCGACATCAACGATCATGCTAGGCCAGAAATAATACTCCTTCATCTTGACATACGTATTGAGTAGACCCAAATGATCAAAAGAACTTCTATGTACTTTCATGATCAAGATTTCACGAATTCCACTCCTTGGAATACACACTTGATTCCCTTTGAAAAGAAATCCATGATCAATATAAAAGGATTGTTGAGGATGCTTCTCACATACCTTGTATACTTCTTTAAAATCATCATCTTCTTCATACAACTCCTTGATATATTCAAGACTAAGTACTCTTGAATCAAACATGTATCTCCTCGTTAGAAAACTTCCTTTAGTCAAAGGACTTGCTTCCTCCAAGTGACTTGATTTTGATGAATGAATCAAGTACTCCATTTCAAAACATGATGATGACGTGATCTCCTCTTCATATGAAACATACTCCAATACTTTGTAAGAATCACGAAGCTTAAGCATGAATCCTTCAAGATAATAATCCTTTTGCTCAAATATCCTCATGATAGCAACAAGTATGAATGCTAAGCCATAAGCACTTGGTATTTCACCAAAATAATCCATGGGACAACTTCCTTGAGATAGGACTTCACCTTTCTCAACTCCATTTGTAATGAACAAATATGATGCAAGAATAGGGAATAAAAGAATATGACGATCTTTAGCATCCTTTAAGAGACATAGTGCCTCAAGTATAGATGCACGTATGGACCCTTCTTGAATAATTCTTTTCTTCCTTTTCTCCACTTGAATTACTCCATTTGATGAGATATGGTGAGATAGCATATTCTTGGACAAGAGGTAAGGACATTTCTCCAAGTACTTCTCCAATTCTCCATGTGGCTTCTTATGCTCCGTCAAGACTAACTCCAAAGGATTTACATACTCCTTTCTACTTCTACTACATACAAAAATGTTATCAAAGTATACACATACATTCTCTTTACATTGCAATGGTACATACTCTGATGTAGATTGGGTCTCAAATCTCCATCATGAGCATCAAAAGCTAGACATCATCTACAAGGAGCTTGAAACAATCATGCTAGATACACGTCCAACTTGTTTCTCAAGTGAAGGTTCGATGATTTGTTCTATATCTCAAAACCCTTGATTCTTTCATAAAAGACATCCAAGGGTGATTTGATCTACTCTCCAAGAGCTTTCAAGTGATACAAGAATCTTGAAGATTGGATGAGAATTGAGAGAGTTATGATCAAATGAAATCTAGTGTAGTTTACTTGTTTCTTTATGATGTCATACTTATGTAGGATGATGTAAGCCTCAAGAGGCCTCTTTCTTGAAATGTGCACGTCTAAGGGGGCTTCCAAGTAGTATAAATAGACCCCTTAGGGTGCTTCATTTCATCATCTCATTCTATTGAATCATAATACACAAATTCTCTCTAAAGTTGTCATGCTTTAGTATTCTAGCATTTTTGTTAGAAGTTCGAATTCCTTGAGGGGATTTCGATTGAATCTCTTCTTCTATTCCAAGAGGGAGCAATCTTGGATGGTGCAAAGGAGGAGTTGGATATCAAATTGATTGTGGTGCGTCTATATCAATCAAGGAGGTTTCCATTGCCATTTCTATCATTGTTCTACGCTTTGACGAGTTGTTCTTCACCATTGGTATGATCTTGGCTTTGTCTTTGTTTCTCTTGATTGTCATTTTAGTCATATGCATTAGAACTCTCGTCCATAGCCATCCATTTCATTCCAAATTCCTTCATTTCATGTGTTTCTTTGAGAAATCAACAATCACAAGTTCTTACTTGTGAACGATCCTTTCTCCAATTCGTGTATAATGGATTTGTTTGATTCATTATGCATCAAAAGTGGTATCATAGCTTAGGAGATTGATTCTCTTAGTTCTTGATCCATCTTTTCACCATCTTTCCATCACAAACCCATCCCCAGCATTCCCCCATCATCACGCCACCCATGAGTTCTTCCAAGAACTCATAAAGAACTCATAAAGAACCTTAAGCCCCACAAAGAACCCCAAAACCAAACACAAACCTAGCCAAATCCGTCCCTACCCTACGAGAGTTCTAATTTGACATCAAGATTGAATCAAATGGACGAGTCTCAATCTAGTTCACCTAAGAATGCCGACGCTATGAGGATGCAAATTGAGATGTTGCAAAAACAATTAAAGACTTATATGGATTTGAATCGTGCTTTACAAAAGGAGTCTTTAAATGTTGATCAAGATGCTTCATATGGCACGCCTAGTTCATTCTCAAGAAGAGGTGAACGTTTTGATTTTAAAGTTGAAATACCCGAATTTGATGGTAGTTTAGATCCGGAGGTATTTCTTGATTGGATTCAAACGGTAGAAAGGGTGTTTGATTTGAAAGAAGTTAATGATGAGCTAAAAGTGAAGTATGTAGCATTGAAGTTGAGGAAGCACGCTTCTATTTGGTGGACCAACTTGCAAAAGAAGCGCCAAGCAAAGGGAAAGGACAAGATTCGTTCATGGGAGAAGATGAAGTCCAAATTGCAAAGCAAGTTCCTACCCCAAAATTACGTCCAAGACAACTATGTCAAACTTCAAAAGTTAGTTCAAGGATCCAAATCGGTGGAAGAGTATACCAAGCAGTTTGAACATCTCCTTTGGCGTTGTGACTTAAAGGAGAATGAGCCACAAGTTTTGGTACGTTTCCTAATTGGTTTGAATGATTGGATACGTAATATTGTTGAGTTACATTCTTATCAATCGTTGGATGAATTAAGTACCTTGGCCTTGAAAGTAGAAAGGCAAAGGAAAGAAAGAGGAAAAGATACCATGCGAACGTACCCTACACAAACCAAACCATATACCACACGTCCACCCACCCAAACACAATACAAAACTCCACAAAATCAACCCCCATCCTCCCAAAAACCCTACGGAAAAACCCAACAAAATCAGCCACAAAATCCCCCATCCAAAACCCATGTCCAAGAACCAAGGACATTACCCCCAAGAAGATGTTTTAGGTGCCAAGGTTTGGGCCATATTGCATCGGAGTGTCCTAACAAGCGTGTAGTCTCTCTTGTTGAGTATCAAAGTGCTTTATATGTTGAACCAAGTTGCCATGAAAATGAATATGAAGAAGAGCAACTTGAGGAGGAGAATGACGTTTGTGAAGAGAAGAATGTGGAAGAAGCGGATGATGGAGAGTTACTTGTGTTAAGAAGGGCCTTAAGCGTGGCTTCTACACCAAATGAATTGGAGCAACGAGAAACTATCTTCCATACGAGGTGTACGGTTCAAGGGAAGGTATGTTCACTCATTATAGATGGTGGTAGTTGTACTAATGCGGCTTCTACTACAATGGTTGAAAAGATGAAGTTAGAAGTGAGTACTCACCCCTCTCCTTACAATATACAATGGTTGAGTCATGGGAAGGGCATAAAGATTGATAAACGTGTGCTTGTATCTTTATCCATTGGGAAGAGTTACAAAGATCAAATATGGTGTGATGTAATACCAATGGATGCTTGTCATATTTTGCTTGGGAGACCTTGGCTTTTTGATAGGTACGTTACACATGATGGGAGAATGAACACTTATTCCTTCACCATCAACAAGAAGAAGATCACTTTGGCCACATTGCCACCTTCTTCTATCATTCGGCCACCCCAACAAAAGGAGCAAGAAAAAGAGTCCAATATTGTTTCTTTGCTAAAGGCGGATCAACATGAGTTCCATGAGCAAAAAGAGTTGATTTTGGCCAATTTGCAAGAGGAACAAACGTCCCCAACGCAAGAACATCCACGGCTCCAACCCATCCTAAGAAGGTTCAATCATATGTTCCCTAATGAGATGCCACACGGTTTGCCACCAAGAAGGGAGATAGAACACAGGATTGATCTCATTCCCGGAGCCATCCTTCCAAACAAAGCGGCGTATAGAATGAACCCTAAAGAAGCTCAAGAGGTACAAAAGCAAGTTGATGAGCTACTTTCAAAGGGCTTGATAAGGCCGAGCATGAGCCCATGTGCCGTCCCGGTGTTATTAGTTCCAAAGAAAGATGGTTCGCAACGTATGTGTATGGATTGTAGGTCCATCAACAAAATAACTATCAAGTATAGATTCCCTATTCCACGCTTGGAGGATCTACTTGATGAGTTATATGGGAGTATTGTCTTTTCGAAAGTGGATTTGAGAAGTGGATATCACCAAATTCGTATCCATGAAGGTGATGAATGGAAAACGGCTTTCAAGACAAAAGAAGGTCTATATGAATGGTTAGTCATGCCATTTGGTCTTACTAATGCACCTTCTACATTCATGCGCTTAATGAATCATGTATTGAAGCTTTTGATTGGCAAATGTGTAGTAGTGTACTTTGATGACATTCTTGTGTATACTAAGAGTGAGCTTGATCATGTAAAGCATTTAGAGCTAGTCATGTGTATCTTGGAGAAAGAGAAGCTCTACGCCAACATGGAGAAATGTTCCTTCTTCTCACCCAAGGTCGTCTTCCTTGGATATGTGCTATCACAAGATGGAATTCAAGTGGATCAAGGAAAGATCAAAGCTATACATGAATGGCCTACACCAACGACTATCCATGAGGTACGATCATTTCATGGTTTAGCTTCCTTCTATAGAAGATTTATCAAGAATTTTAGCACTATCATGGCTCCTATGACCGAGTTGTTGAAGAATAAGGAGTTTGAATGGAGTAGAAGTGCTGAAAAGGCGTTTGAAGTAATCAAAGAGAAGCTTTGTAATGCACCAATACTTGTCTTGCCATGTTTTAATAAAGTCTTTGAAGTTGAAGTAGATGCAAGTGGTGTTGGTATTGGAGCGGTTTTGTCTCAAGAAGGAAGGCCAATTGCTTATTTTAGTGAGAAGTTGAATGAGACAAAGAGAAAGTATAGCACGTATGATAAAGAGTTCTATGCCATTATACGAGCTCTTGAGCATTGGAGGCATTATCTACTAAGTGGAGAGTTTATTCTTCATAGTGATCATGAAGCTCTCAAGTACATTCAAGGGCAACATAAACTCAATCCACGACATGCCAAATGGGTTGAGTTCATGCAATCATTCCAATTTGTGATCAAACACAAAGCCGGACATTTGAACAAAGGTGCCGATGCTCTTTCAAGAAGGTACTTGCTTACACATATTCTTGATTCAAAAGTTGTTGGATTTGATCATATTAAAGAATTGTATGAGGATGATCAAGATTTCAAAGAAGTATTTGAGCTTTCAATGAAGCATCCACATGAGATGTTTCATATTGAAGAAGGGTTTCTTTTTAAAGGAAACCAACTTTGTATCCCAAGGAGTAGTTTGCGTGAGTTATTGATCATGGAGGTTCATAGAGGAGCCCTAGCTGGTCATTTTGGTATTGAGAAGACTTATTTGATGATGAGAGATCATTATTTTTGGCCAACATTGATCAAAGATGTTGAGCATATTGTGAAAAGATGCGGGACTTGCAATCTTGCTAAGTCTCATGTTCTACCGCAAGGATTATATACGCCTCTACCAATTCCCTACCATCCATGGGAAGATGTGAGTCTTGACTTCGTTTGGGTCTACCAAGGACTCAAAGAGGAAAAGATTCTATTATGGTTGTTGATAGATTCTCAAAGATGGCACATTTCATTCCTTGCCATACTACCTATGATGCTACCAAAGTTGCAAATCTCTACTTTGAAGAGGTTGTGAAGTTACATGGTATTCCAAAGACTATGGTGAGTGACAGGGATTCAAAATTCCTTAGTCATTTTTGGATTACATTATGGAAGAAGTTGGGTACAAAGCTCAAATTTAGCACGGCATGTCACCCACAAACGGATGGACAAACTGAAGTTGTCAACCGTACGTTGGGAGCCTTATTACGAGCTTTGGTGAGCAAGGATAAGAAAAGTTGGGATACTTTGCTAAGTCATGCTGAATTTGCTTATAATCGGAGTCCAAATCGAGCTACAAAGTTATCTCCATTTGAAGTTGTGTATGGTAAGAACCCTCTCAAGCCTATGGATTTATCTCCTATATCTACATCAACTAAGTTCAGTTTTGAAGCTAATAAGAGAGTTGAGGAGATTAAGAAGTTACATGAGGAGGTTCGTGAAAAGATTATGAGATATACTCAAAAGGTTGAAGAGAAGGTCAATCAAAAGAGGAAGAAAGTTTTTTTGAAACCTGGAGACTTGGTATGGATACATCTCAAGAAAGAAAGGTTTCCAAATAGAAGAAAAGGGAAATTGAAACCGAGAAGTGATGGTCCATTTGAAGTGATTGAGAAGATTGGAGAAAAGGCATATAAAATGAAACTAGATGATGGTTATGAGGGAAGTTGCACTTTCAATGTAAGTGATCTCAAACCATACTATCAAGAAGGAGAAGAGCTTCCTAGTTTGAGGGCAAACTCTTTTCAACTAGGGGGGAATGATGTAGATTGGGTCTCAAATCTCCATCATGAGCATTAAAAGCTAGACATCATCTACAAGGAGCTTGAAACAATCATGCTAGATACACGTCCAACTTGTTTCTCAAGTGAAGGTTCGATGATTTGTTCTATATCTCAAAATCCTTGATTCTATCATAAAAGACATCCAAGGGTGATTTGATCTACTCTCCAAGAGCTTTCAAGTGATACAAGAATCTTAAAGATTGGTTGAGAATTGAGAGAGTTATGATCAAATGAAATCTAGTGTAGTTTACTTGTTTCTTTATGATGTCATACTTATGTAGGATGATGTAAGCCTCAAGAGGCCTCTTTCTTGAAATGTGCACGTCTAAGGGGGCTTCCAAGTAGTATAAATAGACCCCTTAGGGTGCTTCATTTCATCATCTCATTCTATTGAATCATAATACACAAATTCTCTCTAAAGTTGTCATGCTTTAGTATTCTAGCATTTTTGTTAGAAGTTCGAATTCCTTGAGGGGATTTCGATTGAATCTCTTCTTCTATTCCAAGAGGGAGCAATCTTGGATGGTGCAAAGGAGGAATTGGATACCAAATTGATTGTGGTGCGTCTATATCAATCAAGGAGGTTTCCATTGCCATTTCTATCATTGTTCTACGCTTTGACGAGTTGTTCTTCACCATTGGTATGATCTTGGCTTTGTCTTTGTTTCTCTTGATTGTCATTTTAGTCATATGCATTAGAACTCTCGTCCATAGCCATCCATTTCATTCCAAATTCCTTCATTTCATGTGTTTCTTTGAGAAATCAACAATCACAAGTTCTTACTTGTGAACGATCCTTTCTCCAATTCGTGTATAATGGATTTGTTTGATTCATTATGCATCATACTCTTTCAAAATATGTTGTATACTATGACAATCAAGGACATTGATGTAGTTATCCATGAATTGCGCTTGATCCTTTGCATAGACCATTCGATGATGAATCATAGGATTTGGTGGCAGCCTTTGATGCATGATAATACTCATGGAAGAGAAACGTACCAAAAGAGATAAGTGAGAGAGGTCACTTGTTGATGGTACTTGTCTTTCATCCAAATATTCACAAATGAGAACAAGTGATGGTTATAGGCTCTCGGTTTCCAACCTCCATTGGTGTAAGAATGAGACTCCTTGGTTCTTCAAATTCATGATACTTATTCTCCATAAGTGCCTTAAGAGTATTTTGATCCTCCTTGAGCCGTGAGACACAAGGTGGTAATAAGGACGCCTCTTGGAGCATGATACTTCTATCATACAACTTTGATTCTTCCAACAAAGTATAACAAGAATCCATAGAAGTAATATTACAATATAATGAATCTTTGCAAATCTTGTAAAAAGCAAGACTTACTAAACTTCTTGGATCCATATGAAGATCATTCTTCATTTGCAATTCTTGGACATTTGTTGTAGCGAGGCTAATATCTTGGTCAAGATCAATGTCAACGTCAATGATGGCACAACTTTCTCCTTCTTGGATCAATGAACACATTTCATCATGTAGCTCTTCTACTTCCTCTACTTCAAGATCCTCCTCTATGTGTACCTCATTTACTTCTTTAGCCATGCTACTACATACTTCTTGAACTTGCTCATTTTCAACAAAAACATCACATTTGGCAAATTCAACTTCTTCATTCACGCCTTCCTCCTCATACAATGGGTTGTCAAATACTTGAAACTCATCATTATTCTCCTCATACAATGGATTGTCATACACTTTAAACTCATCTTTAGGCACGCTACATACTACATTAACTTCCTCATTTGTGCCAAGGTTATCACACACTTCATGAACATCCTCATACACATCGAGTACATCAAATGATTCACTTCCAAATTCTGGTTGCTCATAGGATGACGTTTGGCATACACTTTCAACATGATCAAAATGAGTTCTATCCCAAAGTTCTTTACTCTTTACTTCTATTTCAACATCAAGGGCTAAAGAACTTAACTCCTTCAAGTTTGCGTAAGATTGATGATGTATATTTGCCTAGCTATATACATCAAGGTCTAGCTACAAGGACCTTAATCCAGTTTGAAGCTACAGATGTCGTCTTGGGTTTATCAAGGTAGAAGGCGTAAAGGACCTTGAAGGTACTCTAAGCTTAGTCCTCACACTTCTAAGCTTATATGGAGTTACTCTCACATTTGGAGGACATCAATGAGCTTACATCATTCTCAAGTCCTTATTGAAAAGTCATCTCTCGCGGCAGCAAAAGACTCCATCAAGTACAGTTCGATATTTTGCTCTATAATTCTGGATCCATACGTCTATTGAGGAAATCATCAAAAGACAGATAGTAGATCTTTCAATAAGCTTTCCAATGGTTTTTGAATCATTGAAAACGGACAAGTATTGAAGGAGTTATATCAATTTCTTTCTAGAGTTGTATTTTAGAGTTTATGATGTCATAAATAGGATATATGATGTAATAGTTGATTCTTGGTTTCTTGAACCCTAGGTGCACGTCCATGGGAGTCTTAGAGTAGTATAAATAGACCCCTTGGGTGCCATTGTATTCAATTTAATTCATTCATATATCAAATACAAAGTAAACACATGGTGTTGTTTTCTCTCTAGCTTTTGTGCTAGTTTTCGTTTCTCTTGAGGGAGTTTCGAAGTTATCCTCTTCTTCTATTCAAGGGTGGCATCCTTGAAGGTGAAAGGAAGGAATTGAAGAGTTCTTTGAGGTGGTGTGGATGTATCCTCATCGATCCTTCAAAAGCCAAATCTATCCAACTATCCATTCCATCGTTCATTCAACTACAACCTCACGACATTCAACAAGAATTCATCAAGAATCCAAAGCATTCAAACCGTCCATCATTCGTTCATCATCTTACCTTCATTTGGTAATCATCTTTCATAGTTCTTTCCATCTTTTTCATCCATTTCTGATGCATAATGGGATCACAAGATCACATTACACAAAAGGGCTAAGGATCTTTAAGAGCGAAGATGAAAATCTCCCTTCTCAAAGTTCTTAATGTGCGAAAATGAAATGGAAATGGATAGAAAAGATGGAAAGAACTATGAAAGATGATTACCAAATGAAGGTATGATGATGAACGAATGATGGAATGACGATTGATGAATGATGATAAACGACACTCTTTGAACGTTTGAAGAACGAATGAAGATGGTTGAATGCTTGATGAGTTCTTGATGAATTCTTGATGAGTTCTTGATGAATGTCGTTTGAATGGTTGAATGATAATGGCGACTTGAGCTCTCTTGAAGGATACAGGCACACCACCTTCAAGACTCTTCAATTCCTTCCTTTCACCATCTAAGGTAGCCAACCTTAGAATAGAAGAAGGGGATACTCGTTCTCCCTCAAGAGAAACGAAAACTCTAGCTCAAAACTAGAAAGAAAACAACACCTTGTGTTTGTATTTGATTTATTGAATGACTTGAATTGAATGAATACAATGGCACCCTAGGGGGTCTATTTATACTACTTTAGGGACCCCTTGGACGTGTACCTAGGGTTCAAGAAACCAAGAATCAACTATTACATCATATATCCTATTTATGACATCATAAACTCTAAAATACAACTCTAGAAAGAAATTGCTATAACTCCTTCAATACTTGTCCGTTTTCATTGATTCAAAAACCATTGGAAAGCTTATTGAAAGAGCTCCAATCTGTCTTTTGATGATTTCTTCAATAGATGTATGGATCTATAGTTATAGAGCAAAATATTGAACTATACTTGATGGAGTCCTTTGCTGCCGTGAGAGATGACTTCTCAATAAGGACTTGGGAGTTATTTATGCTCATTGATGTCCTCCAAGTGTGAGAGTAACTCCATGTAAGCTAGAATACCATCAAGGTCCTTCATGCTTTCTTCCTAGAGCTAATAAACCCTTGTAGTTGTTGATACCCAAGGCGACATTTGTAGCTTCTAGCTAGATTGAGGTCCTTTAGCTAGGCCTTGATGTATATAGCTAGGCAAATATACATCATTCTCCCCCGGTTGAAAAAGTTTGTCCTCAAACTTAGACAACACTTCTTCTAAACCAGTACATAACACTTCTTCTAAGCTCATCCTTCTTCTTATAAGAGATCTTTCCAAAAGTATTGTTCACATCAACTTGCTTCTTCCTCTTGCATTTCTTGAAGAGATTACAAACTCTCTTTTTAAATGCTTTGAAATCATCATAGATCCCTTTGATGCTTGACTTGAACTTCCACTTTCTTCCAAGTCTTCTCATGAATAATCCAATGATATCATGGTGCTTCAAATCTCGTTTCTTCATAGAGAATGTAGAATCCTCATATAACTTCTCAACTTCAAAGTATAGATTCACAAGCTTGTAACTCATGATGAAGACAATAGTAAGACTTCCTTGAATCCATGGTACTTCAACCTTAGAATTCAAGCTTTCATCTCCATATAGTATAGAAGGATTGCAAATATCACAACATTGTAACGTTTGCACAATGTCAACGATCATGCTAGGCCAGAAATAATACTCCTTTATCTTGAAATACGTATTGAGTAGACCCAAATGATCAAAAGAACTGCCATGTACTTCCATGATCAAGATTTCACGAATTCCACTCCTTGGAATGCACACTTGATTCCCTTTGAAAAGAAATCCATGATCAATATAAAAGGATTGTTGAGGATGCTTCTCACATACCTTGTATACTTCGTTAAAATCATCATCATCTTCATACAACTCCTTGATATATTCAAGACTAAGTACTCTTGAATCAAACATGTTTCTCCTCGTTAGAAAACTTCCTTTAATCAAAGGACTTGCTTCCTCCAAGTGACTTGATTTTGACGAATGAATCAAGTACTTCATCTCAAAGCATAATGATGTCTTGATCTCCTTATCACATGAAACATACTCCAATACTTTGTAAGAATCACAAAGCTTAAGCATGAATCCTCCAAGATAATAATCCTTTTGCTCAAATATCCTCATGATAACAACAAGTATGAATGCAAAGCCATCAGCATGAAGTTTCTCCTTTTCTCCAATTAGTATATCACCAAAATAATCCATGGGACAACTTCCTTGAGATAGGACTTCACCTTTCTCAACTCCATTTGTAATGAACAAATACGATGCGAGAATAGGAAATAAAAGAATATGACGATCATTAGCATCCTTTAAGAGACATAGTACCTCAAGTATAAATGCAAGTATGGACCCTACTTGAATAGTTCTTTTCTTCCTTTTGTCCACTTGAATTACTCCATTTGATGAGATATGTTGAGATAGCATATTCTTGGACAAGAGGTAAGGACATTTCTCCAAGTACTTCTCCAATTCTCCTTGTGGCTTCTTATGATCCGTCAAGACTAACTCCAAAAGATTTACATACTCCTTTCTACTTCTACTACATACAAAAATGTTATCAAAGTATACACATACATTCTCTTTACATTGCAATGGTACATACTCTTTCAAAATATGTTGTATACTATGACAATCAAGGACATTGATGTAGTTATCCATGAATTGCGCTTGATCCTTTGCATAGACCATTCGGTGATGAATCATAGGATTTGGTGGCAGCCTTTGATGCATGATAATACTCATGGAAGAGAAACGTACCAAAAGAGATAAGTGAGAGAGGTCACTTGTTGATAGTGCTTGTCTTTCATCCAAATATTCACAAATGAGAACAAGTGATGGTAAAGGATCTTGATCCTTTATAGACCCACGGTTTCCAACCTCCATTGGTGTAAGAATGAGACTCCTTGGTTCTTCAAATTCATGATACTTATTCTCCATAAGTGCCATAAGGGTACTTTGATCCTCCTTGAGCCGTGAGACACAAGGTGGTAATAAGGACGCCTCTTGGAGCATGATACTCCTTTCATACAACTTTGATTCTTCCAACAAAGTATAACAAGAATCCATAGAAGTAATATTACAATATAATGAATCTTTGCAAATCTTGTAAAAAGCAAGACTTACTAAACTTCTTGGATCCATATGAAGATCATGGCCATGGTGTGAATAACTCTTCATTTGCAATTCTTGGACATTTGTCGTAGCGAGGCTAATATCTTGGTCAAGATCAATGTCAACGTCAATGATGGTACAACTTTCTCCTTCTCGGATCAATGAACACGTTTCATCACGTAGCTCTCCTCCATTCAATTCTTCTTCTACTTCCTCTACTTCAAGATCCTCCTCTATGTGTACCTCATTTACTTCTTTAGCCATGCTACTACATACTTCTTGAACTTGCTCATTTTCAACAAAATCATCACATTCGGCAAATTCAACTTCTTCATTCACGCCTTCCTCCTCATACAATGGGTTGTCATATACTTGAAACTCATCATTATTCTCCTCATACAATGGATTGTCATACACTTTAAACTCATCTTTAGGCACGCTACATACTACATTAACTTCCTCATTTGTGCCAAGGTTATCACACACTTCATGAACATCCTCATACACATCGAGTACATCAAATGATTCACTTCCAAATTCTAGTTGCTCATAGGATGACGTTTGGCATACACTTTCAACATGATCAAAATGAGTTCTATCCCAAAGTTCTTTACTCTTTACTTCTATTTCAACATCAAGGGCTAAAGAACTTAACTCCTTCAAGTTTGCGTAAGATTGATGTACAACAACACACAAAATGTAAACATTAAGACTAAGAGTATAACATACCAAAACGTCTGGATCATCCTCCTTAAGGCCATACTTCCGTAGTTGCCGTCTGAATTCTATGGTATATTCAACCACGTCCTTGCTCCCTTGCTTCATTATTTCAAGCTTGTGGAAGTAATCTCCTTTGTATTTGTAGGGCAAGAACTCTTATTGAACTTTATTTCTATTCTTCTTGCTGAAACGTTTACTCCATTCATAAGGTGCTTCATATTCAACCTTAGAAGAGTGAACCATACGTGATTTTGTGCTTCTTGATCCCTTTGGAAGAATTCCACATCATAAACTCTAAAATACAACTCTAGAAAGAAATTGCTATAACTCCTTCAATACTTGTCCGTTTTCATTGATTCAAAAACCATTGGAAAGCTTATTGAAAGAGCTCCAATCTGTCTTTTGATGATTTCCTCAATAGATGTATGGATCTAGAGTTATAGAGCAAAATATCGAACTGTACACAATAAGGTCCTCCATTGCCGCGAATTCAATAAGGACTCTTATTGCCGAGAGTATTTTGAGCTCATTGATGACCTCCATATATGAGAGTAACTCCATGTAAGCTAGAATAACATCAAGGTCCTTCATGCTTGCTTCCTTGATGTATAGAGCTTAATAAACCATTGTAATTGATGATGTCGTTGATGTCTTTTGTAACTTGAAGCTAGATCAAGGTCCTCTTAGCTAACCTTGATGTATATAGCTAGGCTATTATGCATCATTCTCCGGTTGAAAAGTTTGTCCTCAAACTTTAGACAAGACTTTCTTTAAAACCATCATATAACTTCAATCACAAAACTTCTTTGATTCGTACTCACAAGTGATCATATAAACTTCTTCTTCAAAGCCCTTCTTCCTTCTTTGTAAGATGTCTTTCCATATGTGTTGTTCCGTCAACTTGCTTCTTCCTCTTACGTTTCTTGAAGAGACTACAAACTCTCTTCTTAAACGCTTTGAAATCATCATAGATTCCTTTGATGCTTGACTTGAACTTCCACTTTCTTCCAAATTTTCATAACTAATCCAATGACGTCATGGAAGTTCAAATCTCGTTTCTTCATAGAGAATGTAGAATCCTCATATAACTTCTCAACTTCAAAGTATAGATTCACAAGCTTGTAACTCATGATGAAGACAATAGTAAGACTTCCTTGAATCCATGGTACTTCAACCTTAGAATTCAAGCTTTCATTTCCATATAGTATAGAAGGATTGCAAATATCACAACATTGTAACGTTTGCTCAATGTCAACGATCATGCTAGGCCATAAATAATACTCCTTCATCTTGAAATACGTATTGAGTAGACCCAAATGATCAAAAGAACTCCCATGTACTTCCATGATCAAGATTTCACGAATTCCACTCCTTGGAATGCACACTTGATTCCCTTTGAAAAGGAATCCATGATCAATATAAAAGGATTGTTGAGGATGCTTCTCACATACCTTGTATACTTCTTTAAAATCATCATCATCTTCATACAACTTCTTGATATATTCAAGACTAAGTACTCTTGAATCAAACATGTATCTCCTCGTTAGAAAACTTCCTTTAGTCAAAGGACTTGCTTCCTCCAAGTGACTTGATTTTGATGAACGAATCAAGTACTTCATCTCAAAACATGATGATGGCGTGATCTCCTCTTCATATGAAACATACTCCAATACTTTGTAAGATTCACGAAGCTTAAGCATGATTCCTCCAAGATAATATTCCTTTTGCTCAAATATCCTCATGATAGCAACAAGTATGAATGCTAAATCATAAGCATATATCTTCTTCTTTTCTCCACTTGATATATCACCAAAATAATCCATGGGACAACTTCCTTGAGATAGGACTTCACCTTTCTCAACTCCATTTGTAATGAACAAATATGATGCAAGAATAGGGAATAAAAGAATATGACGATCATTAGCATCCTTTAAGAGACATAGTACCTCAAGTATAGATGCAAGTATGGACCCTCCTTGAATAATTCTCTTCTTCCTTTTGTCCACTTGAATTACTCCATTTGATGAGATATTGTGAGATAACATATTCTTGGACGAGAGGTAAGGACATTTCTCCAAGTACTTCTCCAATTCTCCTTGTGGCTTCTTATGCTTCGTTAAGGCTAACTCCAAAGGATTTACATACTCCTTTCTACTTCTACAACATACAAAAATATTATCAAAGTATACACATACATTCTCTTTATATTGCAATGGTACATACTCTTTCAAAATATGTTGTATACTATGAAAATCAAGGACATTGATGTAGTTGTCCATGAGTTGCGCTTGATCCTTTGTATAGACCATTCGGTGATGAATCATAGGATTTGGTGGTAGCCTTTGATGCATGATAATACTCATGGAAGAGAAACGTACCAAAAGAGATAAGTGAGAGAGGTCACTTGTTGATGGTGCTTGTCTTTCATCCATATATTCACAAATGAGAACAAGTGATGGTAAAGGATCTTGATCCTTTATAGACCCACGGTTTCCAACCTCCATTGGTGTAAGAATGAGACTCCTTGGTTCTTCAAATTCATGATACTTATTCTCCATAAGTGCCATAAGAGTACTTTGATCCTCCTTGAGCCGTGAGACACAAGGTGGTAATAAGGACGCCTCTTGGAGCATGATACTCCTTTCATACAACTTTGATTCTTCCAACAAAGTATAACAAGAATCCATAGAAGTAATATTACAATATAATGAATCTTTGCAAATCTTGTAAAAAGCAAGACTTACTAAACTTCTTGGATCCATATGAAGATCATGGCCATGGTGTGAATAACTCTTCATTTGCAATTCTTGGACATTTGTCGTAGCGAGGCTAATATCTTGGTCAAGATTAATGTCAACGTCAATGATGGCACAACTTTCTCCTTCTCGGATCAATGAACACGTTTCATCACGTAGCTCTCCTCCATTCAATTCTTCTACTTCCTCTACTTCAAGATCCTCCTCTATGTGTACCTCATTGACTTCTTTAGCCATGCTACTACATCTTGAACTTGCTCATTTTCATCAAAATCATCACATTCGGCAAATTCAACTTCTTCATTCACGCCTTCCTCCTCATACAATGGGTTGTCATATACTTGAAACTCATCATTATTCTCCTCATACAATGGATTGTCATACACTTTAAACTCATCTTTAGGCACGCTACATACTACATTAACTTCCTCATTTGTGCCAAGGTTATCACACACTTCATGAACATCCTCATACACATCGAGTACATCAAATGATTCACTTCCAAATTCTGGTTGCTCATAGGATGACGTTTGGCATACACTTTCAACATGATCAAAATGAGTTCTATCCCAAAGTTCTTTACTCTTTACTTCTATTTCAACATCAAGGGCTAAAGAACTTAACTCCTTCAAGTTTGCGTAAGATTGATGTACAACAACACACCAAATGTAAACATTAAGACCAAGAGTATAACATACCAAAACGTCTGGATCATCCTCCTTAAGGCCATACTTCCGTAGTTGCCGTCTGAATTCTATGGTATATTCAACCACGTTCTTGCTCCCTTACTTCATTATTTCAAGCTTGTGGAAGTAATCTCCTTTGTATTTGTAGGGCAAGAACTCTTCTTGAACTTTATTTCTATTCTTCTTACTGAAACGTTTACTCCACTCATAAGGTGCTTCATATTCAACCTTAGAAGAGTGAACCATACGTGATTTTGTGCTTCTTGATCTCTTTGGAAGAATTCAACATTCTTCCATTTGCTTGGCAATATCATCAATTTTTTGCTTCAAGCATTGTAGCTCACGTTCGGAATTCTTGCTAGAATCGTCCATCTTGATCAATCTTGGTGCAAAAAGATTGCAAGATTCATGGTTTAGGGGTTTTGGATGGGTAAAGGACGAGAGAGGTTTGTATTTGGGGCGGATTGTGTTTGGGCTATGGGTTCTTTGTGGAGTTTATGGTTCTTGATGAGTTCTTTATGAGTTCTTGGAAGAACTCATGGGTGGCGTGATGATGGGGGAATGGTGGGGATGGTTTTGTGATGGAAAGATGGTGAAAAGATGGATCAAGAACTAAGAGAATCAAACTCCTAAGCTCTGATACCACTTTTGATGCATAATGGGATCACGAGATCACATTACACAAAAGGGTTAAGGATCTTTAAGAGCGAAGATAAAAATCTCCCTTCTCAAAGTTCTTAATGTGCGAAAATGAAATGGAAATGGATAGAAAAGATGGAAAGAACTATGAAAGATGATTACCAAATGAAGGTATGATGATGAACGAATGACGATTGATGAATGATGATAAACGACACGCTTTGAACGTTTGAAGAACGAATGAAGATGGTTGAATGCTTGATGAGTTCTTGATGAATGTCGTTTGAATGGTTGAATGATAATGGCGATTTGAAGCTCTCTTGAAGGATACAGGCACACCACCTTCAAGACTCTTCAATTCCTTCCTTTCACCATCTAAGGTAGCCAACCTTAGAATAGAAGAAGGGGATACTCGTTCTCCCTCAAGAGAAACGAAAACTCTAGCTCAAAACTAGAGAGAAAACAAACCCTTGTGTTTGTATTTGATTTATTGAATGACTTCAATTGAATGAATACAATGGCACCCTAGGGGGTCTATTTATACTACTTTAGGGACCCCTTGGACGTGTACCTAGGGTTCAAGAAACCAAGAATCAACTATTACATCATATATCCTAGTTATGACATCATAAACTCTAAAATACAACTCTAGAAAGAAATTGCTATAACTCCTTCAATACTTGTCCGTTTTCATTGATTCAAAAACCATTGGAAAGCTTATTGAAAGAGCTCCAATCTGTCTTTTGATGATTTCCTCAATAGATGTATGGATCTAGAGTTATAGAGAAAAATATCGAACTGTACACGATAAGGTCCTCCATTGCCGCGAATTCAATAAGGACTCTTATTGCCGAGAGTATTTTGAGCTCATTGATGACCTCCATATATGAGAGTAACTCCATGTAAGCTAGAATAACATCAAGGTCCTTCATGCTTGCTTCCTTGATGTATAGAGCTTAATAAACCATTGTAATTGATGATGTCGTTGATGTCTTTTGTAACTTGAAGCTAGATCAAGGTCCTCTTAGCTAACCTTGATGTATATAGCTAGGCTATTATGCATCACGTTCTCCCTCAAGAGAAACGGAAACTCTAGCTCAAAACTAGAAAGAAAACAACACCTTGTGTTTGTATTTGATTTATTGAATGACTTGAATTCAATGAATACAATGGCACCCTAGGGGGTCTATTTATACTACTTTAGGGACCCCTTGGACGTGTACCTAGGGTTCAAGAAACCACGAATCAACTATTACATCATATATCCTATTTATGACATCATAAACTCTAAAATACAACTCTAGAAAGAAATTGCTATAACTCCTTCAATACTTGTCCGTTTTCATTGATTCAAAAACCATTGGAAAGCTTATTGAGAGAGCTCCAATCTGTCTTTTGATGATTTCCTCAATAGATGTATGGATCTAGAGTTATAGAGCAAAATATCGAACTATACTTGATGGAGTCCTTTGCTGCCGTGAGAGATGACTTCTCAATAAGGACTTGAGAATGATGTAAGCTCATTGATGTCCTCCAAATGTGAGAGTAACTCCATGTAAGCTAGAATACCATCAAGGTCCTTCATGCTTTCTTCCTTGAGCTAATAAACCCTTGTAGTTGTTGATGCCCAAGGCGACATTTGTAGCTTCTAGCTAGATTGAGGTCCTTTAGCTAGGCCTTGATGTATATAGCTAGGCAAATATACATCAATTTCTATTCCATTTTTGGTTCTTTGGAACTTTGAGAAGGGAGATTCCTATCTTCGCTTTTATAGATCCTTAGCCCTTTTGTGTAATGTGATCTTGTGATCCCATTATGCATCAAATTTGGTATCAGAGCCAAGGAGTTTGATTCTCTTAGTTCTTGAACCATCTTTTACCCATCTTTCCATCACAAATTTCATCCCCCATCTTCTCTCCATCACACGCCACCCATAAGTTCTTCCAAGAATTCATCAAGAACTCATAAAGAACCAATAGCTCCCCAAAAAAATCCCATAGCCCAAACACAAACCGAACCCAAACACAACCCCCTCTCATCCCCACGTGCTAACCCCAAACCCATGAGTTTTTTGTGATCTTTTTGTATCAAGATTCATATTCTATGGCTTGCAAAAGATCTAGCATGAGTTCTCAACGTGAATTACAACGCTTGGAGCAACAAATTGGTGATCTCACCGAACAAATGGAAGAATTTGGGATCCTTCCAAAAGGATCAAGAAGGACTTGTTCAGTGACTACATCAACAAGCTTGAAAGAATGAAGCAAGGGAGCAAGGATGTGGTCGAATATACAATAGAATTCAGGCGGCTATTATGGAAATATGCTCTTGAGGAGGATGATCAACGAGTTGTGGTATGTTACTTCCTTGGTCTTAATGATTACATTCGACGTGTTGTTGTAAATCAACCTTTCACAAACTTGGAAGAGTTAAGTTCTTTAGCTTTTTATGTTGAAGTAAAGAGTAAAGAACTCTTGGAGAAAACCCGTACACACACAAAAACTCCACAAAATCAGCCCCCATCCCACCTCACACCTACTATCCAAAGCTCCTCAAAACAGCCCATAAACCTCCCCATTCCCATTGTCCAAGACGAGGAAATCATTGACCAAAGTACAAGTCTATCTTGCCAAAGTTTTGATCATGTTGTAAGTGCAAGTCAAACGTCATCCTATGAGCAACCAGAATTTGAAAGTGAATCATTTGATGTATTTGACGTGTATGAGGATACTAATGAAGTATGTGATAACCTTGGCATGAATGAGGAAGATAATGTAGTTTGTAGCATGCCTAAAGAAGAGTTTAAGGTGTATGACAATCCCTTGTATGAGGAGAATCATGATGAGTTTCGAGTATATGTCAACCCATTGTATGAGGAGGAAGGCGTAAATGAAAAAGAGCAACGTGATAAGATGTGTTCATTGTTCCAAGAAGGAGAAAGTAGTGTCATCTATGAGGATCTTGACGCTAGCACTGGCATCGATAAGGACCATGGCAATGATATTGGCCTTACTACAACAAGGGTCCAAACATTGCAAATGGAGAGCTATTCACATGGTCATTCACTTCATGACAAGGACATTCATTTTGATCCAAGAAGTTTAGTAAGTCTTTGTTTTTACAATATTTGTAAAGATTCATTGTATTGTAATATTACTTCTATGGATTCTTGTAATACTTTGTTGGAAGAAACAAAGTTGTATGATAGGAGTATCAAGCTCCAAGAGGCGTCCTTATTACCACCTTGTGTTTCACGACTCAAGGAGGGTCAAAGCATTCTTATGACACTTGTGGAGAATAAGTATCATGAATTCGAAGAACCAAGGAGTCTCATTCTTACACCAATGGAGGTTGGAAACCGTGAGCCTACAAAGGATCAAGAGCCTATGCCATCACTTGTTCTCATTTGTGAATATTTGGATAAAAGACAAGCACCATCGACAAGTGACCTCTCTCACTTATCTCTTTGGGATCAAGCTCAATTCGTGGATAACTACATCAACGGTTTTGGTTCTCATAGTATACAACATATTTTGAAAGAGTATGTACCATTGCAATGTAAAGAGATTGTATTTGTATACTTTGATAACATTTTTGTATGTACTAGAAGTAGAAAGGAGTATATAAATCCTTTGGAGTTAATCTTGATCATGACAAAGCATGAGGAGCCACAAGGAGAATTGGAGAAGTACTTGGAGAATTGTCCTTACCTCTCGTCCAAGAATGAGCTATCTCAACATATCTCATCAAATGGAGTAATTCAAGTGGACAAAAGGAAGAAAGAAACTATTCAAGAAGGATCCATACTTGCATCTATACATGAGGTACTATGTCTCTTAAAGGATGCTAAAGATCATCATATTCTTTTACTTCCTATTCTCGCATCGTATTTGTTCATTACAAATGGAGTTGAGAAAGGTGAAGTCCTATCTCAAGGAAGTTGTCCCATGGATTATTTTGGTGATATACTAATTGGAGAAAAGGAGAAGCTTCATGCTTATGGCTTTGCATTCATACTTGTTGTTATCATGAGGATATTTGAGCAAAAGGATTATTATCATCTTAAGTTTTGTGATTCTTACAAAGTATTGGAGTATGCTTCATATGATAAGGAGATCAAGCTATCATTATACTTTGACATGAAGTACTTGATTCGTTCATCAAAATCAAGTCACTTGGAGGAAGCAAGTCCTTTGACTAAAGGAAGTTTTCTAACGAGGAGATACATGTTTGATTCAAAATTACTTGAGCTTGGATATATCAAGGAGTTATATGCAGATGATGATATTTTGCTCTATAACTCTAGATCCATACATCTATTGAGGAAATCATCAAAAGACAGATTGGAGCTCTCTCAATAAGCTTTCCAATGGTTTTTGAATCAATGAGAACGGACAAGTATTGAAGGAGTTATAGCAATTTCTTTCTAGAGTTGTATTTTAGAGTTTATGATGTCATAAATAGGATATATGATGTAATAGTTGATTCTTGGTTTCTTGAACCCTAGGTACACGTCCAAGGGGTCCCTAAGGTAGTATAAATAGACCCCCTAGGGTGCCATTGTATTCATTCAATTCAAGTCATTCAATAAATCAAATACAAACACAAGGTGTTGTTTTCTCTCTAGTTTTGAGCTAGAGTTTTCGTTTCTCTTGAGGGAGAACGAGTATCCCCTTCTTCTATTCTAAGATTGGCTATCTTAGATGGTGAAAGGAAGGAATTGAAGAGTCTTGAAGGTGGTGTGCCTATATCCTTCAAGAGAGCTTCAAATCGCCATTATCATTCAACCATTCAAACGACATTCATCAAGAACTCATCAAGAATTCATCAAGAATTCATCAAGAACTCATCAAGCATTCAACCATCTTCATTCGTTCTTCAAACGTTCAAAGAGTGTCGTTTATCATCATTCATCAATCGTCATTCCATCATTCGTTCATCATCATACCTTCATTTGGTAATCATCTTTCATAGTTCTTTCCATCTTTTCTATCCATTTCCATTTCATTTTCGCACATTAAGAACTTTGAGAAGGGAGATTCCTATCTTCGTTTTTAAAGATCCTTAGCCCTTTTGTGTAATGTGATCTTGTGATCCCATTATGCATTAAAAGTGGTATCAGAGCTTAGGAGGTTGATTCTCTTAGTTCTTGATCCATCTTTTCACCATCTTTCCATCACAAACCCATTCCCACCATTCCCCCATCATCACGCCACACATGAGTTCTACCAAGAACTCATAAAGAACCATAAACTCCACAAAGAACCCATAGCCCAAACACAATCCGCCCCAAATACAAACCTCTCTCGTCCTTTACCCATCCAAAACCCCTAAACCATGAATCTTGCAATCTTTTTGCACCAAGATTGATCAAGATGGACGATTCTAGCAAAATTTCCCAACGTGAGCTACAATGCTTGAAGCAACAAATTGATGATATTGCCAAGCAAATGGAAGAATGTTGAATTCTTCCAAAGGGATCAAGAAGCACAAAATCACGTATGGTTCACTCTTCTAAGGTTGAATATGAAGCACCTTATGAATGGAGTAAACGTTTCAGCAAGAAGAATAGAAATAAAGTTCAAGCAGAGTTCTTGCCCTACAAATACAAAGGAGATTACTTCCACAAGCTTGAAATAATGAAGCAAGGGAGCAAGGACGTGGTTGAATATACCATAGAATTCAGACCGCAACTACGGATGTATGGCCTTAAGGAGGATGATCCAGACGTTTTGGTTTGCTATATTCTTGGTCTTAATGTTTACATTTGGTGTGTTGTTGTACATCAATCTTACGCAAACTTGAAGGAGTTAAGTTCTTTAGCCCTTGATGTTGAAATAGAAGTAAAGAGTAAAGAACTTTGGGATAGAACTCATTTTGATCATGTTGAAAGTGTATGCCAAACGTCATCCTATGAGCAACCAGAATTTGGAAGTGAATCATTTGATGTACTCGATGTGTATGAGGATGTTCATGAAGTGTGTGATAACCTTGGCATAAATGAGGAAGTTAATGTAGTATGTAGCGTGCCTAAAGATGAGTTTAAAGTGTATGACAATCCATTGTATGAGGAGAATAATGATGAGTTTCAACTATATGACAACCCATTGTATGAGGAGGAAGGCGTGAATGAAGAAGTTGAATTTGCCAAATGTGATGTTTTTGTTAAAAATGAGCAAGTTCAAGAAGTATGTAGTAGCATGGCTAAAGAAGTAAATGAGGTACACATAGAGGAGGATCTTGAAGTAGAGGAAGTAGAAGAGCTACATGATGAAATGTGTTCATTGATCCAAGAAGGAGAAAGTTGTGCCATCATTGACGTTGACATTGATCTTGACCAAGATATTAGCCTCGCTACAACAAATGTCCAAGAATTGCAAATGAAGAGTTATTCACACCATGGCAATGATCTTCATATGGATCCAAGAAGTTTAGTAAGTCTTGCTTTTTACAAGATTTGCAAAGATTCATTATATTGCAATATTACTTCTATGGATTCTTGTTATACTTTGTTGGAAGAATCAAAGTTGTATGATAGAAGTATCATGCTCCAAGAGGCGTCATTATTACCACCTTGTGTCTCACGGCTCAAGGAGGATCAAAATACTCTTATGGCACTTATGGAGAATAAGTATCATGACTTGGAAGAACCAAGGAGTCTCATTCTTACTCCAATGGAGGTTGGAAACCGAGAGCCTATAAAGGATCAAGATCCTTTACCATCACTTGTTCTCATTTGTAAATATTTGGATGAAAGACAAGCACCATCAACAAGTGACCTCTCTCACTTATCTCTTTTGGTACGTTTCTCTTCCATGAGTATTATCATGCATCAAAGGCTGCCACCAAATCCTATGATTCATCATCGAATGGTCTATGCAAAGGATCAAGCGCAATTCATGGATAACTACATCAATGTCCTTGATTGTCATAGTATACAACATATTTTGAAAGAGTATGTACCATTGCAATGTAAAGAGAATGTATGTGTATACTTTGATAACATTTTTGTATGTAGTAGAAGTAGAAAGGAGTATGTAAATCCTTTGGAGTTAGTCTTGACGGAGCATAAGAAGCCACATGGAGAATTGGAGAAGTACTTGGAGAAATGTCCTTACCTCTTGTCCAAGAATATGCTATCTCAACATATCTCATCAAATGGAGTAATTCAAGTGGACAAAAGGAAGAAAAGAATTATTCAAGAAGGGTCCATACTTGCATCTATACTTGAGGTACTATGTCTCTTAAAGGATGCTAAAGATCGTCATATTCTTTTATTCCCTATTCTTGCATCATATTTGTTCATTACAAATGGAGTTGAGAAAGGTGAAGTCCTATCTCAAGGAAGTTGTCCCATGGATTATTTTGGTGAAATATCAAGTGCTTATGGCTTAGCTTTCATACTTGTTGCTACCATGAGGATATTTGAGCAAAAGGATTATTATCTTGAAGGATTCATGCTTAAGCTTTGTGATTCTTACAACGTATTGGAGTATGTTTCATGTGATAAGGAGATCAAGCCATCATTATGCTTTGAGATGAAGTGCTTGATTCATTCATCAAAATCAAGTCACTTGGAGGAAGCAAGTCTTTTGACTAAAGGAAGTTTTCTAACGAGGAGATACATGTTTGATTCAAGAGTACTTAGTCTTGAATATATCAAGGAGTTGTATGAAGATGACGATGATTTTAAAGAAGTATACAAGGTATGTGAGAAGCATCTTCAACAATCCTTTTATATTGATCATGGATTTCTTTTCAAAGGGAATCAAGTGTGTATTCCAAGGAGTGGAATTCGTGAAATCTTAATCATGGAAGTACATGGAAGTTCTTTTGATCATTTGGGTCTACTCAATACATATTTCAAGATGAAGGAGTATTATTTCTGGCCTAGCATGATCGTTGATATCGAGTATAAACTGCAATATTGTGACATTTGCAATCCTTCTATACCATATGGAGATGAAAGCTTGAATTTTATGGTTGAAGTGCCATGGATTCAAGGAAGTCAAGATGATATTAAGATCGTTGAAGGTCATCCTTCAAAGATGGAACATCATACTACTATTGTCTTCATCATGAGTTACAAGCTTGTGAATCTATACTTTGAAGTTGAGAAGTTATATGAGATTTCTACAATCTCCATGAATAAACGAGATTTGAAGCACCATAATATCATTGGCTTATTCATGAGAAGACTTGGAAGAAAGTGGAAGTTCAAGTCAAGCATCAAAGGGATCTATGATGATTTCAAAGCATTTAAAAAGAGAGTTTGTAATCTCTTCAAGAAATGCAAGAGGAAGAAGCAAGTTGATGTGAACAATACTTTTGGAAAGATCTCTTATAAGAAGAAGGATGAGCTTAGAAGAAGTGTTATGTACTGGTTTAGAAGAAGTTTTGTCTAAGTTTGAGGACAAACTTTTTCAACCGGGGGAGAATGATGTATATTTGCCTAGCTATATACATCAAGGCCTAGCTAAAGGACCTCAATCTAGCTAGAATCTACAAATGTCGCCTTGGGTATCAACAACTACAAGGGTTTATTAGCTCAAGGAAGAAAGCATGAAGGACCTTGATGGTATTCTAGCTTACATGGAGTTACTCTCACATTTGGAGGACATCAATGAGCATAAATAACTCTCAAGTCCTTATTGAGAAGTCATCTTGATGCATAATGGGATCACAAGATCACATTACACAAAAGGATTAAGGATCTTTAAAAGCGAAGATAAGAATCTCCCTTCTCAAAGTTCTTAAGAACCAAAAATGGAATGGAAATGGATGAAAAAGATGGAAAGAACTATGAAAGAACCAAATAGATGGAAATAATGAACGAATGGACAAACGAATGTCGAATGATGATGACGAATGAACATATGATGAAGCTTGGACGTGTTTAATAAAGAACAAACACTTCTTGTTGAATGCTTGATGAATTCTTGTTGAATTCTTGATGAATTCTTGTTGAATTCTTGATGAACAACACGAAATGGATGATAAATGGATGAACGATCGTTGGATAGTCGATGGCTTTTGAAGATTCTTTGAAGGATACAGCCACACCACCTTCAAGAATACTTCAATTCCTTCCTTTCACCACTAAGGATGCCAACCTTAGCTAGAAGAAGGGGATGATTCGAATCCCACAAGAGAGAAACGAAAAGAACCTAGCATGAAAGCTAGAATGAACACACCATGTGTTTGATATCTAAAAATTCAATGTGAATGAATTGATTTACAAAGCACCCTAAGGGGGGTATTTATAGTGGAGAACCCTCCCTTATGGCGTGTACAACATCAAGAAACTAGCCCATATTGGCTTACATCATTCATCCAAATGCTTACATCATAAAGAAAACAATGTACTAAACTATATTACAAATATGAATAACTCCTTGGATTCTCATCCAAACTTAAAGATTCTTGAACCATATGAAAGCTCTTGGAATGTAGAATAATCCTCTCTAGGATGACTTCTATGATAGCTTCATGGTCCTTGAATTAAGGAGCAAAAGTATACGACCACATGAGTTGATCCCTTCCAAGTAGAGAGATATATGAGAGACTTGAGCTCTTCTTTCTTCTAGGTGAGTATTAGATGTCTCCATGGTTGACCTTGATGCATAAGGCCATCAATTCTGCATCATACACCCCCGGTTGAAAAAGTTTGTCCTCAAACTTTGGAAGATCAACTCTCGCTTGCCTTCTTCACAAAGACTTTCTTCTTGAAAGCTTTGAAGTCATCATAGATCCCTTTGATGAACTTCTTAAACTTTCTTCCGATGATTTCTCGAACACCATAAGGTTTGGACTTGCATTTCTTCATCGTGAACGTGGGTTGTTCACGTTGCTTCTTACTCCCCAAGTCTATTCTTACCACTTTACCCTTGTCATTTAGCATTAAACAATGTACCTTGATGACTTGGGCTATTTCATCCTTACGAATTCTCGGCCTTTCAACCAAGTGATCTAAGTAGATAGCTCTTGGATGCTCATGGAAGATATGCTTCATAGGAAGATTCAAAATGTGATGGATACTTGGATCCGTTTCTTCCTTCTCCAGATGTGTAAGAATAGGATCCTTATATTCCTCATGCCCTTGATACTCCATCTTCATAATTGACACGATATGACGTTTCTCCTCCTTTAGCCGAGATGGGGGATCAAGAGGTGCCAAAGTGATCCTCTTTTGGTTGATGGTGAGAGTGTAAGTGTTGGCCCTTCCATCATGTATGACGTGTCTATCATATAACCATGGCCTTCCCAATAAAACATGACAAGTATCCATGGGAACTATATCACACCATAATGAATCTTGATAATTCTTTCCAATTGAAAGACTCACCAAAACACGTTGATCCACACGAATGCCTTGCCCAAGGTTTAGCCATTGTATTGTGTAGGGTGTGGGATGTGGGCTAATCTCCATTTGCAACTTCTTGACCATTGTTGTAGAGGCGGCATTGGTGCAACTTTCTCCATCTATGATCAAGGAGCATACTCTCCCTTGGATGGTACAACGAGAGCGAAAAATTGCTTCTCTTTGTAGTTGATCTTTCGGCATATTTGTGATATTCAAGGCCCTTTCTACCACGAGTAGTTCTCCTTCATCCGGCTCTTCCACATATTCTTCTACTACATCTTCCTCTTCTTTGGCGTCAACCCTAGCTCCTTCTTCTTTCTCATACTCCGGCTCTACATATAAAGCACTTTGGTATTCCACCAAAGACACTACTCGCTTGTTTGGACACTCAAGGCATAATGTCCCAACCCCTGGCATCGAAAACACCTTCTTGATGCTATGGGTTTGGTCTCTTGGACGTGAGGTTTAGGGATGGATGGGGGCTGATTTTGTGGAGTTTTTGTGTGATTGTGTTTCGTGGATGGTGGAGGGTTTGGATGGGACGTAGGGTGGGGCGTTTCTTGTGGAGTTTGGTATTTGTTTGAGACTTCTTTCCCCTTATTTCTCCTTTGTTTTTCAACTTTAAGGGACAAGGAGCTCAATTCATCCAAGGTTTTGTATGGTTGTAATTCCACAACGTGTCTAATCCCATCATTAAGACCAAAAAGATAACGTACCAAACTTTGTGGCTCGTTCTCCTTTAGATCACACCTCCAAAGTAGATGCTCAAATTCCTTTGTGTACTCCTCCACGCTTCTTCCTCCTTGGACCAATCTTTGCAATTTGTAGTAGTTGTCATGTAGGTAGCTAGATGGTAGGAACTTTTCTTGGAGCTTCCTTTTCATCTTATCCCATGTTCGCACCTTATCTTTCCCCTTTGCTTGCCGCTTCTTTTGCAAGTTTGTCCACCAAATGCTTGCGTGTTTTCGTAGCTTTAGGGCAACATATTTGACCTTCTTATTATCTTCCACATCTTTGAGATCAAAGACCCTTACAACGGTTTGTATCCAATCCAAGAAAACTTCCGGATCAAGATCACCAACAAATTCGGGGATCTCCACTTTGAAGTCGAACCTTTCCTCCTTTGGACGTCCACGCCTCCTTCTTGGAACGTCCTCTTCTCCTTCTCCACTTGATGATTTACTTGATACTTCCTCAAGATTCTCCCTATCTTGAAGGCGCATGTAGTATGCTAATTGCTTGTTGAGATACTTGATTCTTTGTTTCATCTTCTCAACATTTTCTGGGGACGATGGAGAGGACTTTGTAGGAGAGCTTGGACTAGCCATTAGAACCTATCTTGATTCACAAAGATCACAAGAAACTCATGGAATGAAGGTTAGCACGGATGGGACGTGAGGGGGAATTGGTTGGATTTGTGTTTGGGCTCACGGGTTCTTTGTGGAGTTTATGATTCTTTATGAGTTCTTGATGAATTCTTGATGAATTCTTGGAAGAACTCTAGGGTGGCGTGTGATGGAGAGATGATGGGGAATGAAATTTTGTGATGGACGTGTGATGGGGAACGTGTGGGAGAGGGAAAGATTGTAAAAAGATTGTTTCAAGAACTAAGAGATTTCAAACTCCTTAGCTCTGATACCACTTTTGATGCATAATGGGATCACAAGATCACATTACACAAAAGGATTAAGGATCTTTAAAAGCGAAGATAAGAATCTCCCTTCTCAAAGTTCTTAAGAACCAAAAATGGAATGGAAATGGATGAAAAAGATGGAAAGAACTATGAAAGATGGTTACCAAATAGATGGAAATAATGAACGAATGGACAAACGAATGTCGAATGATGATGACGAATGAACGTATGATGAAGCTTGGACGTGTTTAATAAAGAACAAACACTTCTTGTTGAATGCTTGATGAATTCTTGTTGAATTCTTGATGAAGAACACGAAATGGATGATAAATGGATGAACGATCGTTGGATAGTCGATGGCTTTTGAAGATTCTTTGAAGGATACAGCCACACCACCTTCAAGAATACTTCAATTCCTTCCTTTCACCACTAAGGATGCCAACCGTAGCTAGAAGAAGGGGATGATTCGAATCCCACAAGAGAGAAACGAAAAGAACCTAGCATGAAAGCTAGAATGAACACACCATGTGTTTGATATCTAAAAATTCAATGTGAATGAATTGATTTACAAAGCACCCTAAGGGGGGTATTTATAGTGGAGAACCCTCCCTTATGGCGTGTACAACATCAAGAAACTAGCCCATATTGGCTTACATCATTCATCCAAATGCTTACATCATAAAGAAAACAATGTACTAAACTATATTACAAATATGAATAACTCCTT
The DNA here is from genome assembly GCA_029582165.1 of Portulaca oleracea. Taxonomy (NCBI): domain Eukaryota; kingdom Viridiplantae; phylum Streptophyta; class Magnoliopsida; order Caryophyllales; family Portulacaceae; genus Portulaca; species Portulaca oleracea. The sequence goes on from CM055879.1 coordinate 20,669,844, forward strand.
GGATTCTCATCCAAACTTAAAGATTCTTGAACCATATGAAAGCTCTTGGAATGTAGAATAATCCTCTCTAGGATGACTTCTATGATAGCTTCATGGTCCTTGAATTAAGGAGCAAAAGTATACGACCACATGAGTTGATCCCTTCCAAGTAGAGAGATATATGAGAGACTTGAGCTCTTCTTTCTTCTAGGTGAGTATTAGATGTCTCCATGGTTGACCTTGATGCATAAGGCCATCAATTATGCATCACATCTCTCACGGCAGCAAAGGACTCCATCAAGTACAGTTCGATATTTTGCTCTATAACTCTAGATCCATACATCTATTGAGGAAATCATCAAAAGACAGATTGGACTCCCAAGTCCTTATTGAGAAGTCATCTCTCACGGCAGCAAAGGACTCCATCAAGTATAGTTCGATATTTTGCTCTATAACTCTAGATCCATACATCTATTGAGGAAATCATCAATAGACAGATTGGAGCTCTCTCAATAAGCTTTCCAATGGTTTTTGAATCAATGAAAACGGACAAGTATTGAAGGAGTTATAGCAATTTCTTTCTAGAGTTGTATTTTAGAGTTTATGATGTCATAAATAGGATATATGATGTAATAGTTGATTCTTGGTTTCTTGAACCCTAGGTACACGTCCAAGGGGTCCCTCAGGTAGTATAAATAGACCCCCTAGGGTGCCATTGTATTCATTCAATTCAAGTCATTCAATAAATCAAATACAAACACAAGGTGTTGTTTTCTCTCTAGTTTTGAGCTAGAGTTTTCGTTTCTCTTGAGGGAGAACGAGTATCCCCTTCTTCTATTCTAAGATTGGCTATCTTAGATGGTGAAAGGAAGGAATTGAAGAGTCTTGAAGGTGGTGTGCCTATATCCTTCAAGAGAGCTTCAAATCGCCATTATCATTCAACCATTCAAACGACATTCATCAAGAACTCATCAAGAATTCATCAAGAATTCATCAAGAACTCATCAAGCATTCAACCATCTTCATTTGTTCTTCAAACGTTCAAAGAGTGTCGTTTATCATCATTCATCAATCGTCATTCCATCATTCGTTCATCATCATACCTTCATTTGGTAATCATCTTTCATAGTTCTTTCCATCTTTTTCTATCCATTTCCATTTCATTTTTGTACATTAAGAACTTTGAGAAGGGAGATTCCTATCTTCGTTTTTAAAGATCCTTAGCCTTTTTGTGTAATGTGATCTTGTGATCCCATTATGCATCATATAGAGAATAAGTATCATGAATTTTAAGAACCAAGGAGTCTCATTCTTACACCAATGGAGGTTGGAAACCGTGAGCCTATAAAGGATCAAGATCCTTTACCATCACTTGTTCTCATTTGTGAATATTTGGATGAAAGACAAGCACCATCAACAAGTGACCTCTCTCACTTATCTCTTTTGGTACGTTTCTCTTCCATGAGTATTATCATGCATCAAAGGCTGCCACCAAATCCTATGATTCATCACCGAATGGTCTATGCAAAGGATCAAGCGCAATTCATGGATAACTACATTAATGTCCTTGATTTTCATAGTATACAACATATTTTGAAAGAGTATGTACCATTGCAATGTAAAGAGATTCTATTTGTATACTTTGATAACATTTTTGTATGTAGTAGAAGTAGAAAGGAGTATGTAAATCCTTTGGAGTTAGCCTTAGCGAAGCATAAGAAGCCATATGGAGAATTGGAGAAGTACTTGGAGAAATGTCCTTACCTCTCGTCCAAGAATATGCTATCTCACCATATCTCATCAAATGGAGTAATTCAAGTGGACAAAAGGAAGAAAAGAATTATTCAAGAAGGGTCCATACTTGCATCTATACATGAGGTACTATGTCTCTTAAAGGATGCTAAAGATCGTCATATTCTTTTATTCACTATTCTTGCATCATATTTGTTCATTACAAATGGAGTTGAGAAAGGTGAAGTCCTATCTCAAGGAAGTTATCCCATGGATTATTTTGGTGATATACCAAGTGGAGAAAAGAAGAAGCTACATGCTTATGGCCTAGTTGATGTAGATTGGGTCCCAAATCTCCATCATGGGAGGCAAATGCTAGACATTATCCAAAAGGAGCTTTAAACACTCATGTTAGCTACACGTCCAACTAGCTTCTCCAATGGAGGTTTGATGATTTGCTCTCTATCTCAAGATCCTTAAAGCTACTATGGAAGACATCCAAGGATGATTTGATCTACTCTCCAAGAGCTTTCAAATGACTCAAGAATCTTTAGATTTGAGTTAGTATCGCAAGTTTCCCGCATTTGTAATCTAGCTTAGTTCATTGTTTTCTTTATGATGTAATGATGATGTAAGCTAAGATGGGATGATACCCATGCCTTGTACACGCTTAGGGAGGCTTCTATTCCTATAAATAGACCCCTTAGGGTGCCTCATTTCACACATTACATTCTATTGAATCATAATAAACACCCAAATTCTCTCTAAAGTTGTCATGCTTTAGTTTCTAGCATTCTAGCTAGAGTTTCGGATTCCTTGAGGGGATTTGATGCATAATGAATCAAAACTAATCCATTATACACGATATGAAAACGGATCGTTCACAAGTAAGAACTTGTGATTGTTGATTTCTCAAAGAAACGAATGAAACGAACGGAAATGATATGAAACGAAAGGCTTTGGACGAGAGTTCTAGAGATTATGACAAGAATGACAATCAAGAGAAACAAAAGACTAATCAAACGTACCAATCCAACGAAGAACAACACGATTTTGATGTAGAAACAAGATAGAATTTGGCAATGGAAACCTCCTTGATTGATATAGACGCACCACAATCAATTTGATATCCAACTCCTCCTTTGCACCAACCAAGATTGCTCCCTCTTGGAATAGAAGAGAAGATTTGATCGAAATCCCCTCAAGGAATTCGAATCCTAGCTAGAAATGCTAGAAACTAAAGCATGACAACTTTAGAGAGAATTTGTGTTTATTATTCAATAGAATGAGATGTGTGAAATGAAGCACCTTAAGGGGTCTATTTATACTACAAATGCCCCCTCTTAGGCGTGTACAATCAAGAAACTAGGCCTCTTGAGGCTTACATCATCCTACACAAATATGACATCATAAAGAAACAAGTAAACTATACTAGATTACATTTGATGATAACTTGCTCTACACTTAACCAAATTTAAAGATTCTTGAACCATATGAAAGCTCTTTGAATGTAGTTTAATCAACTCTAGGATGACTTCCATGATAGCCTTATGGTTCTTGAGTTAGAGAGCAAATCATCATTCCTCCATGAATAAGACCACTCGAATGTAAACCCATTGTGATAGTTTCAAGCTCTTTGTTGATGTAGCTTAGCATTTGACGCTCATGATGGAGATTTGAGACCCAATCTACATCATTCCTCCCTAGTTGAAAAGAGTTTGCCCTCAAACTAGGAAGTTCTTCTCCTTCTTGATAGTAAGGTTTAAGATCACTTACATTGAAAGTGCAACTTCCCTCATAACCATCATCTAGTTTCAACTTATAAGCATTATCTCCGATCTTCTCAATGACTTCAAAAGGACCATCACTTCTTGGTTTTAATTTCCCTTTTCTTCTATTCGGAAACCTTTCTGATGCATAATGAGACCAAGGGATGATCTCATTACACAATATCTAAGGATCTTTAAAAACGAAGATAGGAATCTCCCTTCTCAAAGTTCCAAAGAACCAAAAATGGAATAGAAATGGACGAAAAGGATGGAAAGAACTATGAAAGATGATTACCCAACGAATGGAAATGATGAACGAATGGTTGAACGAATGATGGATGATGTTTGAACGATAATGGCTTTGAAGATTCTTGGAGGATACAGCCACACCACCTTCAAGAGACCTTCAATTCCTTCCTATCACCACCAAGGACGCCAATCTTGGATAGAAGAAGGGGATAGTTTCGTTCTCCCTCAAGAGAAACGAAGGGAAACTAGCACAAAGCTAGAGAGAACAACACATCATGTGTTTGATTGTATTTGATATATGATTGAATGAATGAATACAATGGCACCCTAGGGGTCTATTTATACTACTCTAAGACCCCTTGGACGTGTACCTAGGGTTCAAGAAACCAAGAATCAACTATTACATCATATATCCTATTTATGACATCATAAACTCTAAAATACAACTCTAGAAAGAAATTGCTATAACTCCTTCAATACTTGTCCGTTTTCAATGATTCAAAAACCATTGGAAAGCTTATTGAAAGATCTCCAATCTGTCTTTTCATGATTTCCTCAATAGACGTATGGATCTAGAATTATAGAGCAAAATATCGAACTGTACTTGATGGAGTCTTTTGCTGCCGCAAGAGATGACTTTTCAATAAGGACTTGAGAATGATTTAAGCTCATTTGATGTCCTCCAAATGTGAGAGTAACTCCATATAAGCTTAGAAGTGTGAGGACTAAGCTTAGAGCACCTTCAAGGTCCTTTACGCCTTCTACCTTGATAAACCCAAGACGACATTTGTAGCTTCAAACTGGATTAAGGTCCTTGTAGCTAGACCTTCATGTATATAGCTAGGCAAATATACATCATTCTCCCCCGGTTGAAAAAGTTTGTCCTCAAACTTAGACAAAAATTCTTCTAAACCAGTACATAACACTTCTTCTTCCTTGTTTTCCTTCCTTCTTTATAAGATGTCTTCCCATATGTGTTATTGACATCACTTCTCTTGTTCCTTCTTATGAGTTTACAACTTCTCTTCTTGAATGCCTTGAAATCATCATAGATTCCTTTGATGCTTGACTTGAACTTCCACTTTCTTCCAAATTTTCTCATGACTAATCCAATGACATCATGGAACTTCAAATCTCGTTTCTTCATAGAGAATGTAGAAACCTCATATAACTTCTCAACTTCAAAGTATAGATTCACAAGCTTGTAACTCATAATGAAGACAATAGTACGACTTCCTTGAATCCATGGTACTTCAACCTTAGAATTCAAGCTTTCATCTCCATATGGTATAGAAGGATTGCAAATATCACAACATTGTAACATTTGCTCAATGTCAACGATCATGCTAGGCCAGAAATAATACTCCTTCATCTTGTAATACGTATTGAGAAGACCCAAATGATCAAAAGAACTTCCATGCACTTCCATGATTAAGAAGTCACGAATTCCACTCCTTGAAATACACAATTGATCCCCTTTGAAAAGAAATCCATGATTAATATGAAAGGGTTGTTGATGATGCTTCTCACATACCTTGAATACTTCTTTAAAATCATCATCATCTTCATATAACTCCTTGATATATCCAAGCTCGAGTAATTTTGAATCAAACATGTATCTGCTCGTTAGAAAACTTCCTTTAGTCAAAGGACTTGCTTCCTCCCAGTGACTTGATTTTGATGAACGAATCAAGTACTTCATCTCAAAATGTAATGATGGCTTGATCTCCTTATCATATGAAGCATACTCCAATACTTTGTAAGAATCACAAAGCTTAAGGATGAATCCTCCATGATAATAATCCTTTTGCTCAAATATCCTTATGATAACAACAAGTATGAATGCAAAGCCATAAGCATCAAGCTTCTCCTTTTCTCCAATTAGTATATCACCAAAATAATCCATGGGACAACTTCCTTGAGATAGGACTTCACCTTTCTCAACTCCATTTGTAATGAACAAATATGATGCGAGAATAGGAAATAAAAGAATATGATGATCTTTAGCATCCTTTAAGAGACATAGTACCTCAAGTATAGATGCAAGTATGGATCCTTCTTGAATAGTTCCTTTCTTCCTTTTGTCCACTTGAATTACTCCATTTGATGAGATATGTTGAGATAGCTCATTCTTGGACGAGAGGTAAGGACAATTCTCCAAGTACTTCTCCAATTGTCCTTGTGGCTCCTCATGCTTTGTCATGATCAAGACTAACTCCAAAGGATTTACATACTCCTTTCTACTTCTACTACATACAAAAATGTTATCAAAGTATACAAATACAATCTCTTTACATTGGAATGGTACATACTCTTTCATCCAAATCGTTGATGTAGTTATCCACGAATTGAGCTTGATCCCAAAGAGATAAGTAGGAGAGGTCACTTGTCGATGGTGCTTGCCTTTCATCCAAATATTCACAAATGAGAACAAGTGATGGCATAGGATCTTGATCCTTTAAAGTCTCAAGGTTTCCAACCTCCATTGGTGTAAGAATGAGACTCCTTGGTTCTTCAAATTCATGATACTTATTCTCCATAAGTGTCATAAGAATGCTTTGACCCTCCTTGAGCCGTGAAACACAAGGTGGTAATAAGGACGCTTATTGGAGCATGATACTCCTATCATACAACTTTGATTCTTCCAACAAAGTATTACAAGAATCCATAGAAGTAATATTACAATACAATGAATCTTTGCAAATATTGTAAAAACAAAGACTTACTAAACTTCTTGGATCAAAATTAATGTCCTTGTCATGAAGTGAATGACCGTGTGAATAGCTCTCCATTTGCAATGTTTGGACCCTTGTTGTAGTAAGGCCAATATCATTGCCATGGTCCTTATCAATGCCAATGCTAGCGTCAAGATCCTCATAGATGGCACTACTTCCTCCTTCTTGGAACAATGAACACATCTTATCACGTTGCTCTTCTTCATTCACGCCTTTCTCCTCATACAATGGGTTGACATATACTCGAAACTCATCATTATTCTCCTCATACAATGGATTGTCATACACCTTAAACTCTTCTTTAGGCATGCTACAAACCACAATAGCTTCCTCATTCATGCCAAGGTTATCACATACTTCATGAGCATCCTCATACACGTCAAATACATCAAATGATTCACTTTCAAATTCTAGTTGCTCATAGGATGATGTTTGACTTGCACTTGCAACATGATCAAAACTTTGGCAAGATAGACTTGTACTTTGGTCAATGATTTCCTCGTCTTGGAGAATGGGAATGCGGAGATTTATGGGCTGTTTTGAGGTGCTTTGGTTAGTAGGTGTGAGATGGGATGGGGGCTTGATGCATAATGGATCACAAGACAACCAAAATGCCAAGAAAGAACACGGATCAAAAACACAAGTAAGAACTTGCAAGAGATGAATCAGATAAGGACCTTTACAGCGTACTGAACAGCGGAAACTTTGATAGAATTTGATAGAATTGAGCAACGAAACCTTTCAGATTGATACAGACACACCACAATCTTCAAGAGCTCCTACTCCTCCTGTCACCACCCAAGAATGCTCAATCTTGGATTAGAAGAGAAGATTTCACATGAAAAACCCAAAGGCAATTCGTTTTCTAGCCAAAGACTAGAGAGAAACAACACATTGTGTTTGAATCTGATTTTATTGAATATGAGATGATATGATCTCTTTACAAGGGACCCAAGGGGTCTATTTATAGGAATAGGAAAACCCCTCCCTATAGGCGCGTCACCCTAGCAAGGCAACATCAACCCGGCAAGGCCCTTTAGGCGATACTTACAACAAAGGCCCTTTAAAGAAAATACAATATCTCCTAAAATACAACTCCAATACTAAAGATTCAAAAACCAAAATGTACATAAGGAATAACCCTTCCACACAGCTAAATGACACTTCAAGACTCTTGAGATAAGGAGCTCAAAAGTCCTTTAGCTTTGGAGATATTCGCGACGCAACCATTTGAAACAGTTTGCAGCAGGCTGGCAATGTCCTTCAGGGCTTCTTCCTGATGCATTGAAGGATGATATGCATCATTCTCCCTCTCTTGAAAAGAGTTTGCCCTCAAACTTGGAATTTCTTCATCTTCATTATAATAGGGCTTAAGATCACACACATTGAAAGTACAACTTCCTTCATACTCATCTTGCATCTTCAAACGATAAGCGTTATCACCAAGTCTTTCTAAGACCTCGTAAGGTCCTTCACCTCTCGGTTTCAATTTCCCTTTTCTCTTACTTGGAAATCTCTCTTTCTTCAAGTGTAACCATACTAAATCTCCAGGCTTGAAAATAACCTTCTTCCTCTTTTGATTCACTTTCTCTTCAACGTTTTGAGTATATCTCTTAATCTTCTCACGAACTTCTTCATGCAACTTCTTAATCTCCTCTACTCTTTTACTTGCTTCAAAACTAAACTTCGTAGATGTAGAGATAGGAGATAAATCCATAGGTTTAAGAGGATTTCTTCCATAGACAACTTCAAATGGAGATAACTTTGTAGCACGATTAGGACTTCTATTATAAGCAAACTCGGCAATGCTTAACAAAGTATCCCAACTTTTCTTTTCTTTATTCACCAATGTCCTCAACAAGGCTCCCAAGGTTCGATTGACTACCTCCGTTTGTCCATCCGTTTGTGGATGACAAGCCGTACTAAACTTGAGCCTTGTTCCCATTTTCTTCCAAAGAGTAACCCAAAAGTGACTTAGAAACTTAGAGTCTCTATCACTCACCATAGTCTTGGGTATTCCATGCAACTTCACAACTTCATCAAAATATAAAGTAGCAACTTTCGTAGCATCATATGTAGTGTTGCAAGGTACAAAATGCGCCATCTTTGAAAATCGATCTACAACCACCATAATAGAATCTTTACCTCTTTGAGTTCGAGGTAGACCCACAATGAAGTCTAAACTCACATCTTCCCAAGGGTAATATGGAATAGGTAGCGGTGTATATAAGCCTTGTGGTAACACATGTGACTTGGCAAGGTTGCAAGTACCCCATCTCTTAACAATATGCTCAATATCCTTCACCATGCTAGACCAGAAGTAATAATCTCTCAACATCAAATAAGTCTTCTCTATACCAAAATGACCCGCTAAGGCACCTCCATGAACTTCTTGAATCAACAATTCACGCAATGAGGTCCTTGGTATACATAATTGATTTCCTTTGAATAAGAAACCATCTTCAATGTGAAACATTTCATGAGGATGTTTCTTCGCCAAAACATACACTTCTTTGAAATCTTGGTCATCTTGATAAAGGTCCTTAATATGTTCAAATCCAGCAATATTAGAATCAAGAACATATGTAAGTAAGTACCTTCGTGATAGAGCATCAGCGCCCTTATTCAAATGCCCGGCCTTATGCTTGATAACAAACTGAAAAGCTTGCATAAATTCAACCCATTTAGCATGTCGTGGGTTAAGCTTGTGTTGGCCTTGGATAAACTTGAGAGCTTCATGATCACTATGTAGAATAAACTCTCCACTTAGTAGATAATGCCTCCAATGCTCAAGAGCTCTTATAATGGCATAGAACTCCTTTTCATATGTACTAAACTTCCTTTTGGCATCATTCAACTTCTCGCTAAAGTAGGCTATTGGCCTTCCCTCTTGTGTAAGGACAGCACCAATACCAACTCCACTAGCATCCACTTCTACTTCAAATACTTTTTCAAAACAAGGTAAGGCTAGAAGAGGTGCATTACATAACTTCTCTTTGATACCTTCAAACGCCAATTGAGCGTTTTTATTCCATGTAAACTCCCTTTGCTTCAACAACTCAGTCATAGGAGCCAAAATAGTAGAGAAATTCTTGATAAACCTTCTATAAAATGAAGTTAATCCATGAAATGATCGTACCTCATGTATACTCGTTGGTGTTGGCCATTCGTGGATAGCTTTGATCTTCCCTTCATCTACTTGAATTCCATTCTTGGAGAGCACATATCCAAGGAAAATGACCTTGGTTGAAAAGAACGAACACTTCCCCAAGTTGGCGTAGAGCTTTTCTTTCTCCAAGATACACAAAACTAGCTCTAAGTGCTTTACATGATCAATCTCACTTCTACTATATACAAGTATGTCATCAAAGTATACTACAACACACTTTCCAATCAAAGGTTTCAATACATGATTCATTAACCTCATGAAAGTAGAAGGAGCATTTGTTAGACCAAAGGGCATTACTAACCATTCATATAAGCCTTCTTTGGTTTTGAATGCCGTTTTCCATTCATCTCCTTCACATGTGCGAATTTGATGATATCCACTCTTCAAGTCAATCTTTGAAAACACGACACTTCCATAAAGTTCATCAAGAAGGTCCTCCAGACGTGGAATGGGAAAACGATATTTGATGGTGATTTTGTTGATGGACCTACAATCCATGCACATACGTTGGGTACCATCTTTCTTTGGAACAAGTAACACTGGGACAGCACATGGACTCATGCTTAGACGAACAAGGCCCTTCTGGAGTAGCTCATCAACTTGCCTTTGAACCTCATGGGATTCCTTGGGGTTCATTCGGTAGGCTTGCTTATTTGGCAATGTGGTTCCCGGAATGAGATCAATCTTGTGTTCAATGTCCCTTCTTGGTGGCAATCCTTGGGGCATTTCTTTTGGAAACAAATGACCAAACCTCCTCATCAAGGGTGAAAACTGAGGACGTTCATGAGTTGGGGAAGCTTGATCTTCTTGGATATTCGCCAATATCAACTCTTTATGCTCAAAGAATTCATGTTGTTCTGCCTTTAGTAAAGATACAATGTTAGTCTCCCGTTCTTTCTCTTTTGTTGGTGGAGGCCGAATAGAAGAAGGGGGCAATGGAGCCAATGTAATCTTCTTCTTGTTGATGACGAATGAGTAGGTATTCAATCTTCCATCATGAGTTACATACCTATCAAAAAGCCACGGTCTACCAAACAAAATATGACAAGCATCCATGGGTATTACATCACACCATACATCATCTTTATAATTCTTCCCAATGGACAATGAGATTAATACACGTTTATCAACTCTAATGCCCTTCCCATGGCTTAACCATTGAATATTATAAGGAGATGGATGAGAACTTACAACCAAATTCAACTTTTCTACCATTGTAGTAGAGGCGGCATTAGTACAACTACCTCCATCAATTATAAGAGAGCATACCTTTCCTTGAACGGTACACCTAGTATGGAATATATTCTCACGTTGCTCCATGTCATTTGGGGTAGAAGCCATACTTAACACCCTTCTAAGCACCAACAATTCACCTTCATCCGCTGGCTCAACCTCCTCATCATTATCCTCCTCATTTTCGGCAACCTCACAAGGTTCCACTTCATGTTCACTTTCATACAAGCTTGGTTCAACAAACAAAGCACTTTGATATTCAACAAGAGAAACCGTGCGCTTGTTAGGACATTCGGATGCAATATGACCCAAACCTTGGCACCTAAAACATCTTCTTGGTTGTAATGTCCTTGGTTCTTGGACTTGGGTTTTGGGTGGGGGATTTTGTGGCTGGTTTAATGTGGGTTTGGCGTAGGGTTTAAGGGAGGATGGGGGCTGATTTTGTGGAGCTTTTGATTGTGTTTGGGGATAAGGACGTTGGGTATAGGGTTTGGATGTGTTTGGGAACGTCCTTTGCAGTTCCTTGGCTCTTTCTTTTCTTTGCCTTTCCACTTTCATCGCCAAGTTACTTAGCTCATCAAGAGATTCATATGAATGTAATTCAACTATATGACGTATCCAATCATTCAAACCAATCAAGTAACGCACTGCATTTGTGGTTCCTTTTCCTTGAGATCACAACGCCAAAGGAGATGTTCAAACTCCCTTGTGTATTCTTCCACTGATTTAGAGCCTTGGACAAGCTTTTGCAACTTGTAGTAGTTGTCTTCAACGTATGATTGGGGTAGGAATTTGCTTTGTAATTTGGACTTCATCTTCTCCCATGAACGAATCTTGTCCTTCCCTTTTGCAACTCTCTTCCTTTGAAGGTTAGTCCACCAAATACTAGCATGTTTTCTCAATTTCAAAGCAACGTACTTCACCTTGAGATCATCACTACATTCTTTCAACTCAAAAACACGTTCAACCGTGTGTATCCAATCAAGATAATCTTCTACATTTAAACTACCATTAAATTCAGGAACTTCGACTTTAAAATCCAAACGTTCATGCCTTTTAGACTTTGAACCACCTTTACCATGTGACGAGACATCATCACGTATAGTTCCTTCACGTAACATTCTGTTTTCTTCCATTTGCTTACCAAATTGCACACGCAAAAATGCTAGTTGTTGCTCAAGTTCATAAACCTCATTTGATTTGGATTCATCGTTTGCCATTAGAAATCAACTTGATGTCATATGACTCACGAGGGAAAGGGACGGATTTGGGCTTGGTTTGTGTTTAGGACGAGGGTTCTTTGAGGAGCTATGGGTTCTTTATGAGTTCTTGATGGGTTCTTGATGAGTTCTTCATGAGTTCTTGGAAGAACTATCAAAAGGGGCGTGTATAACGTGGGGTTTATGTGGTTTTGTAACAAAACAAGGTCCAAGATTCATGCAAGAAACAAAGGAGATTCATCTAAACATGGCTCTGATACCAAATTGATGCATAATGGATCACAAGACAACCAAAATGCCAAGAAAGAACACGGATCAAAAACACAAGTAAGAACTTGCAAGAGATGAATCAGATAAGGACCTTTACAGCGTACTGAACAGCGGAAACTTTGATAGAATTTGATAGAATTGAGCAACGAAACCTTTCAGATTGATACAGACACACCACAATCTTCAAGAGCTCCTACTCCTCCTGTCACCACCCAAGAATGCTCAATCTTGGATTAGAAGAGAAGATTTCACACGAAAAACCCAAAGGCAATTCGTTTTCTAGCCAAAGACTAGAGAGAAACAACACATTGTGTTTGAATCTGATTTTATTGAATATGAGATGATATGATCTCTTTACAAGGGACCCAAGGCGTCTATTTATAGGAATAGGAAAACCCCTCCCTATAGGCGCGTCACCCTAGCAAGGCAACATCAACCCGGCAAGGCCCTTTAGGCGATACTTACAACAAAGGCCCTTTAAAGAAAATACAATATCTCCTAAAATACAACTCCAATACTAAAGATTCAAAAACCAAAATGTACATAAGGAATAACCCTTCCACACAGCTAAATGACACTTCAAGACTCTTGAGATAAGGAGCTCAAAAGTCCTTTAGCTTTGGAGATATTCGCGACGCAACCATTTGAAACAGTTTGCAGCAGGCTGGCAATGTCCTTCAGGGCTTCTTCCTGATGCATTGAAGGATGATATGCATCAGGGCTGATTTTGTGGAGTTTTTGTGAGTGTACGGGTTTTGTCCAAGAGTTCTTTACTCTTTACTTCAACATAAAAAGCTAAAGAACTTAACTCTTCCAAGTTTGTGAAAGGTTGATTTACAACAACACGTCGAATGTAATCATTAAGACCAAGGAAGTAACATACCACAACTCGTTGATCATCCTCCTCAAGAGCATATTTCCATAATAGCCGCCTGAATTCTATTGTATATTCGACCACATCCTTGCTCCCTTGCTTCATTCTTTTAAGCTTGTTGATGTAGTCACGTGAACAAGCCCTTCTTGATCCTTTTGGAAGGATCCTAAATTCTTCCATTTGTTCGGTGAGATCATCAATTTGTTGCTCCAAGCGTTGTAATTCACGTTGAGAACTCATGCTAGATCTTTTGCAAGCCATAGAATATGAATCTTGATACAAAAAGATCACAAAAAACTCATGGGTTTGGGGTTAGCACGTGGGGATGAGAGGGGGGTTGTGTTTGGGTTCGGATTGTGTTTGGGCTATGGGTTTTTTGTGGAGCTAATGGTTCTTTATGAATTCTTGATGAATTCTTGATGAGTTCTTGGAAGAACAAATGGATGGCGTGTGATGGAGAGATGGTAGGAACGTTTTTGTGATGGAAAGTTTTGTAGAAAGATGGTTCAAGAACTAAGAGACTCAAACTCCTAAGCTCTGATACCAATTTTGATGCATAATGAGACCAAGGAATGATCTCATTACACAATATCTAAGGATCTTTAAAAACGAAGATAGGAATCTCCCTTCTCAAAGTTTCAAAGAACCAAAAATGGAATAGAAATGGACGAAAAGGATGGAAAGAACTATGAAAGATGATTACCCAACGAATGGAAATGATGAACGAATGGTTAAACGAATGATGGATGATGTTTGAACGATAATGGCTTTGAAGATTCATGGAGGATACAGCCACACCACCTTCAAGAGACCTTCAATTCCTTCCTATCACCACCAAGGACGCCAATCTTGGATAGAAGAAGGGGATAGTTTCGTTCTCCCTCAAGAGAAACGAAGGGAAACTAGCACAAAGCTAGAGAGAACAACACATCATGTGTTTGATTGTATTTGATATATGATTGAATGAATGAATACAATGGCACCCTAGGGGTCTATTTATACTACTCTAGGACCCCTTGGACGTGTACCTAGGGTTCAAGAAACCAAGAACCAACTATTACATCATATATCCTATTTATGACATCATAAACTCTAAAATACAACTCTAGTGATGTATATTTGCCTAGCTATATACATCAAGGCCTAGCTAAAGGACCTCTATCCAGCTAGAAGCTACAAATGTCGCCTTGTGTATCAACAACTACAAGGGTTTATTAGCTCAAGGAAGAAAGCATGAAGGACCTTGATGGTATTCTAGCTTACATGGAGTTACTCTCACATTTGGAGGACATCAATGAGCTTAAATAACTCTCAAGTCCTTATTGAGAAGTCATCTCTCACGGCAGCAAAGGACTCCATCAAGTACAGTTCGATATTTTGCTCTATAACTCTAGATCCATACATCTATTGAGGAAATCATCAAAAGACAGATTGGAGCTCTTTCAATAAGCTTTCCAATGGTTTTTGAATCAATGAAAACGGACAAGTATTGAAGGAGTTATAGCAATTTCTTTCTAGAGTTGTATTTTAGAGTTTATGATGTCATAAATAGGATATATGATGTAATAGTTGATTCTTGGTTTCTTGAACCCTAGGTACACGTCCAAGGGGTCCCTAAAGTAGTATAAATAGACCCCTAGGGTGCCATTGTATTGATTCAATTCAAGTCATTCAATATATCAAATACAAACACAAGGTGTTGTTTTCTCTCTAGCTTTTGTGCTAGTCTTTTCGTTTCTCTTGAGGGAGTTTCAAAGTTATCCCCTTCTTCTATTCAAGGGTGGCATCCTTGAAGGTGAAAGGAAGGAATTGAAGAGTTCTTTGAGGTGGTGTGGCTGTATCCTCATCGATCCTTCAAAAGCCAAATCTATCCAACTATCCATTCCATCGTTCATTCAACTACATTCATCCAACCTCACGTCATTCATCAAGAATTCATCAAGAATTCAACAAGAATTCATCAAGAACCCAAAGCATTCAAACCGTCCATCATTCGTTCATCAAGGAATTAATCCCTCTTTTCGTTTATCTTCATCCATTATCATTCATTTTTGGATCCTTGAGAACTTTGAGAAGCAAGATTCTTATCTTGGTTTTTAAAGATCCTTAAATCGTGTGTAATGTGATCATCTTTGATCCCATTATGCATCAAAAGTGGTATCAGAGCTTAGGAGATTGATTCTCTTAGTTCTTGATCCATCTTTTCACCATCTTTCCATCACAAACCCATCCCCACCATTCCCCCATCATCACGCCACCCATGAGTTCTTCCAAGAACTCATAAAGAACTCATAAAGAACCATAAACTCCACAAAGAACCCATAGCCCAAACACAACCCGCCCCAAATACAAACCTCTCTCGTCCTTTACCCATCCAAAACCCCTAAACCATGAATCTTGCAATCCTTTTGCACCAAGATTGATCAAGATGGACGATTCTAGCAAGAATTCCCAACGTGAGCTACAATGCTTGATGCAACAACTTGATGATCTCACCAAACAAATGGAAGAACGTGGGATTCTTCCAAAGGGATCAAGAAGCACAAAATCACGTATGGTTCACTCTTCTAAGGTTGAATATGAAGCACCTTATGAATGGAGTAAACGTTTCAGCAAGAAGAATAGAAATAAAGTTCAAGAAGAGTTCTTGCCCTACAAATACAAAGGAGATTACTTCCACAAGCTTGAAATAATGAAGCAAGGGAGCAAGGACGTGGTTGAATATACCATATAATTTAGACGGCAACTACGGAAGTATGGCCTTAAGGAGGATGATCCAGACGTTTTGGTATGTTATACTCTTGTCTTAATGTTTACATTTGGTGTGTTGTTGTACATCAATCTTACGCAAACTTGGAGGAGTTAAGTTCTTTAGCCCTTGATGTTGAAATAGAAGTAAAGAGTAAAGAACTTTGGGATAGAACTCATTTTGATCATGTTGAAAGTGTATGTCAAACGTCATCCTATGAGCAACTAGAACTTGAAAGTGAATCATTTGATGTATTCGATGTGTATGAGGATGTTCATGAAGTATGTGATAACCTTGGCACAAATGAGGAAGTTAATGTAGTATGTAGCGTGCCTAAAGATGAGTTTAAAGTGTATAACAATCCATTGTATGAGGAGAATAATGATGAGTTTCAAGTATATGACAACCCATTGTATGAGGAGGAAGGCGTGAATGAAGAAGTTGAATTTGCCGAATGTGATGATTTTGTTGAAAATGAGCAAGTTCAAGAAGTATGTAGTAGCATGGCTAAAGAAGTAAATGAGGTACACATAGAGGAGGATCTTGAAGTAGAGGAAATAGAAGAATTGAATGGAGGAGAGCTACGTGATGAAATGTGTTCATTGATCCGAGAAGGAGAAAGTTGTGCCATCATTGACGTTGACATTGATCTTGACCAAGATATTAGCCTCGCTACAACAAATGTCCAAGAATTGCAAATGAAGAGTTATTCACACCATGGCAATGATCTTCATATGAATCCAAGAAGTTTAGTAAGTCTTGCTTTTTACAAGATTTGCAAAGATTCATTATATTGCAATATTACTTCTATGGATTCTTGTTATACTTTGTTGGAAGAATCAAAGTTGTATGATAGAAGTATCATGCTCCAAGAGGCGTCCTTATTACCACCTTGTGTCTCACGGCTCAAGGAGGATCAAAGTACTCTTATGGCACTTATGGAGAATAAGTATCATGAATTTGAAGAACCAAGGAGTCTCATTTTTACACCAATGGAGGTTGGCAACCGTGGGCCTATAAAGGATCAAGATCCTTTACCATCACTTGTTCTCATTTGTGAATATTTGGATGAAAGACAAGCACCATCAACAAGTGACCTCTCTCACTTATCTCTTTTGGTACGTTTCTCTTCCATGAGTATTATCATGCCTCAAAGGCTGCCACCAAAGCCTATGATTCATCACCGAATGGTCTATGTAAAGGGTCAAGCGCAACTCATCGATAACTACATCAATGTCCTTGATTCTCATAGTATACAACATATTTCGAAAGAGTATGTACCATTGCAATGTAAAGAGAATGTATGTGTATACTTTGATAACATTTTTGTATGTAGTAGAAGTAGAAAGGAGTATGTAAATTTTTTGGAGTTAGCCTTAGCGAAGCATAAGAAGCCACATGGAGAATTGGAGAAGTACTTGGAGAAATGTCCTTACCTCTCGTCCAAGAATATGCTATGTCAACAAATCTCATCAAATAGAGTAATTCAAGTGGATAAAAGGAAGAAAGGAGTTATTCAAGAAGGGTCCATACTTGCATCTATATATGAGGTACTATGTCTCTTAAAGGATGCTAATGATCATCATATTCTTTTATTCCCTATTCTTGCATCATATTTGTTCATTACAAATGGAGTTGAGAAAGGTGAAGTCCTATCTCAAGGAAGTTGTCCCATGGATTATTTTGGTGATATACCAAGTGGAGAAAAGAAGAAGCTTCACGCTTATGGCTTAGTATTCATACTTGTTGCTATCATGAGGATATTTGAGCAAAAGGAATATTATCTTGGAGGAATCATGCTTAAGCTTCGTGAATCTTACAAAGTATTGGAGTATGTTTCATATGAAGAGGAGATCACGTCATCATCATGTTTAGAGATGGAGTACTTGATTCGTTCATCAAAATCAAGTCACTTGGAGGAAGCAAGTCCTTTGACTAAAGGAAGTTTTCTAACGAGGAGATACATGTTTGATTCAAGAGTACTTAGTCTTGAATATATCAAGGAGTTGTATGAAGATGATGATGATTTTAAAGAAGTATACAAGGTATCTGAGAAGCATCCTCAACAATCCTTTTATATTGATCATGGATTTCTTTTCAAAGGGAATCAGGTGTGTATTCCCAGGAGTGGAATTCGTGAAAACTTGATCATGGAAGTACATGGAAGTTCTTTTGATCATTTGGGTCTACTCAATACGTATCTTAAGATGAAGGAGTATTATTTCTGGCCTAGCATGATCGTTGATATCGAGTATAAGTTGCAAAATTGTGACATTTGCAATCCTTCTATACCATATGGAGATGAAAGCTTGAATTTTATGGTTGAAGTGCCATGGATTCAAGGAAGTCAAGATGATATTAAGATCGTTGAAGGTCATCCTTCAAAGATGGAACACCATATTACTATTGTCTTCATCATGAGTTACAAGCTTGTGAATCTATACTTTGAAGTTGAGAAGTTATATGAGATTTCTACAATCTCCATGAATAAACGAGATTTGAAGCACCATAATATCATTGGCTTATTCATGAGAAGACTTGGAAGAAAGTGGAAGTTCAAGTCAAGCATCAAAGGAATCTATGATGATTTCAAGGCATTCAAGAAGAGAATTTGTAAACCTATAAGAAGGAACAAGAGAAGTGATGTCAATAACACATATGGGAAGACATCTTATAAACAAGGAAGAAGAAGTGTTATGTACTGGTTTAGAAGAAGTTTTGTCTAAGTTTGAGGACAAACTTTTTTTAACCGGGGGAGAATGATGTATATTTGCCTAGCTATATACATCAAGGCCTAGCTAAAGGACCTCTATCCAGCTAGAAGCTACAAATGTCGCCTTGGGTATCAACAACTACAAGGGTTTATTAGCTCAAGGAAGAAAGCATGAAGGACCTTGATGGTATTCTAGCTTACATGGAGTTACTCTCACATTTGGAGGACATCAATGAGCTTAAATAACTCTCAAGTCCTTATTGAGAAGTCATCTCTCACGGCAGCAAAGGACTCCATCAAGTACAGTTCGATATTTTGCTCTATAACTCTAGATCCATACATCTATTGAGGAAATCATCAAAAGACAGATTGGAGCTCTTTCAATAAGCTTTCCAATGGTTTGTGAATCAATGAAAACGGACAAGTATTGAAGGAGTTATAGCAATTTCTTTCTAGAGTTGTATTTTAGAGTTTATGATGTCATAAATAGAATATATGATGTAATAGTTGATTCTTGGTTTCTTGAACCCTAGGTACACGTCCAAGGGGTCCCTAAAGTAGTATAAATAGACCCCCTAGGGTGCCATTGTATTGATTCAATTCAAGTCATTCAATAAATCAAAAACAAACACAAGGTGTTGTTTTCTCTCTAGTTTTGTGCTAGAACTTTCGTTTCTCTTGAGGGAGAACGAGTATTCCCTTCTTCTATTCTAAGATTGGCTATCTTAGATGGTGATAGGAAGGAATTGAAGAGTCTTGGAGGTGGTGTGCCTATATCCTTCAAGAGAGCTTCAAATCGCCATTATCATTCAACCATTCAAACGACATTCATCAAGAACTCATCAAGAATTCATCAAGAACTCATCAAGCATTCAATCATCTTCATTCGTTCTTCAAACGTTCAAAGAGTGTCGTTCATTATCATTCATCAATCATCATTCCATCGTTCATCAAACTTCCATTTGATCTTGGTAAACGAATTAATCCCTCTTTTCGTTTATCTTCATCCATTATCATTCATTTTTGGATCCTTGAGAACTTTGAGAAGCAAGATTCTTATCTTGGTTTTTAAAGATCCTTAAATCGTGTGTAATGTGATCATCTTTGATCCCATTATGTATCATCTAGAAAGAAATTGCTATAACTCCTTCAATACTTGTCCGTTTTCAATGATTCAATAACCATTGGAAAGCTTATTGAAAGATCTCAAATCTGTCTTTTCATGATTTCCTCAATAGACGTATGGATCTAGAATTATAGAGCAAAATATCGAATCAGATTGATGGAGTCTTTTGCTGCCGCAAGAGATGACTTTTCAATAAGGACTTGAGAATGATTTAAGCTCATTTGATGTCCTCCAAATGTGAGAGTAACTCCATATAAGCTTAGAAGTGTGAGGACTAAACTTAGAGTACCTTCAAGGTCCTTTACGCCTTCTACCTTGATAAACCCAAGACGACATTTGTAGCTTCAAACTGGATTATGGTCCTTGTAGCTAGACCTTCATGTATATAGCTGGGCAAATATACATCACTTTCTTTCTTGAGATGTATCCATACCAAGTCTCCAGGGTTGAAAATAACTTTCTTCCTCTTTTGATTGACCTTCGTCAACCCTTTGGGTATACCTCATAATCTTTTCACGAACCTCCTCATGTAACTTCTTAATCTCCTCCACTCTCTTACTAGCTTCAAAACTGAATTTAGTTGATGTAGACATAGGAGATAAATCCATAGGCTTGAGAGGGTTCTTACCATACACAACTTCAAATGGAGATAACTTTGTAGCTCGATTTGGACTTCGATTATAAGCAAATTCAGCATGACTTAGCAAAGTATCCCAACTTTTCTTGTCCTTGCTCACCAAAGCTCGTAATAAGGCTCCCAACGTACGATTGACAACTTCAGTTTGTCCATCCGTTTGGGGATGACATGCCGTGCTAAATTTGAGCTTTGTACCCAACTTCTTCCATAATGTAATCCAAAAATGACTAAGGAATTTTGAATCCCTATCACTCACCATAGTCCTTGGGATACCATGTAGCTTCACAACTTCTTCAAAGTAGAGATTGGCAACTTTGGTAGCATCATAGGTAGTATCGAAAGGAATGAAGTGTGCCATCTTTGAGAATCTATCAACAACAACCATAATAGAATCTTTCCCTCTTTGAGTCCTTTGTAAACCCACAACGAAGTCAAGACTCACATCTTCCCATGGATGGAAGGGAATAGGTAGAGGCGTGTATAACCCTTGTGGTAGAACATGAGACTTGGCAAGGTTGCAAGTCCCACATCTTTTTACAATATGCTCAACATCTTTGATCATGCATGGCCAAAAATAATGATCTCTCATCATTAAATAACTCTTTTCAATACCAAAGTGATGTATATTTGCCTAACTATATACATCAAGGCCTAGCTAAAGGACCTCAATCTAGCTAGAAGCTACAAATGTCGCCTTGGGTATCAACAATTACAAGGGTTTATTAGCTCAAGGAAGAAAGCATGAAGGACCTTGATGGTATTCTAGCTTACATAGAGTTACTCTCACATTTGGAGGACATCAATGAGCATAAATAACTCTCAAGTCCTTATTGAGAAGTCATCTCTCACGGCAGCAAAGGACTCCATCAAGTGTAGTTTGATATTTTGCTCTATAACTCTAGATCCATACATCTATTGAGGAAATCATCAAAAGAAAGATTGGAGCTCTCTCAATAAGCTTTCCAATGGTTTTTGAATCAATGAAAACGGACAAGTATTGAAGGAGTTATAGCAATTTCTTTCTAGAGTTGTATTTTAGAGTTTATGATGTCATAAATAGAATATATGATGTAATAGTTGATTCTTGGTTTCTTGAACCCTAGGTACACGTCCAAGGGGTCCCTAAAGTAGTATAAATAGACCCCCTAGGGTGCCATTGTATTGATTCAATTCAAGTCATTCAATAAATCAAAAACAAACACAAGGTGTTGTTTTCTCTCTAGTTTTGTGCTAGAACTTTCGTTTCTCTTGAGGGAGAACGAGTATTCCCTTCTTCTATTCTAAGATTGGCTATCTTAGATGGTGATAGGAAGGAATTGAAGAGTCTTGGAGGTGGTGTGCCTATATCCTTCAAGAGAGCTTCAAATCGCCATTATCATTCAACCATTCAAACGACATTCATCAAGAACTCATCAAGAATTCATCAAGAACTCATCAAGCATTCAATCATCTTCATTCGTTCTTCAAACGTTCAAAGAGTGTCGTTCATTATCATTCATCAATCATCATTCCATCGTTCATCAAACTTCCATTTGATCTTGGTAAACGAATTAATCCCTCTTTTCGTTTATCTTCATCCATTATCATTCATTTTTGGATCCTTGAGAACTTTGAGAAGCAAGATTCTTATCTTGGTTTTTAAAGATCCTTAAATCGTGTGTAATGTGATCATCTTTGATCCCATTATGTATCATCTAGAAAGAAATTGCTATAACTCCTTCAATACTTGTCCGTTTTCAATGATTCAATAACCATTGGAAAGCTTATTGAAAGATCTCAAATCTGTCTTTTCATGATTTCCTCAATAGACGTATGGATCTAGAATTATAGAGCAAAATATCGAACTGTACTTGATGGAGTCTTTTGCTGCCGCAAGAGATGACTTTTCAATAAGGACTTGAGAATGATTTAAGCTCATTTGATGTCCTCCAAATGTGAGAGTAACTCCATATAAGCTTAGAAGTGTGAGGACTAAACTTAGAGTACCTTCAAGGTCCTTTACGCCTTCTACCTTGATAAACCCAAGACGACATTTGTAGCTTCAAACTGGATTATGGTCCTTGTAGCTAGACCTTCATGTATATAGCTGGGCAAATATACATCACTTTCTTTCTTGAGATGTATCCATACCAAGTCTCCAGGGTTGAAAATAACTTTCTTCCTCTTTTGATTGACCTTCTCTTCAACCCTTTGGGTATACCTCATAATCTTTTCACGAACCTCCTCATGTAACTTCTTAATCTCCTCCACTCTCTTACTAGCTTCAAAACTGAATTTAGTTGATGTAGACATAGGAGATAAATCCATAGGCTTGAGAGGGTTCTTACCATACACAACTTCAAATGGAGATAACTTTGTAGCTCGATTTGGACTTCGATTATAAGCAAATTCAGCATGACTTAGCAAAGTATCCCAACTTTTCTTGTCCTTGCTCACCAAAGCTCGTAATAAGGCTCCCAACGTACGATTGACAACTTCAGTTTGTCCATCCGTTTGGGGATGACATGCCGTGCTAAATTTGAGCTTTGTACCCAACTTCTTCCATAATGTAATCCAAAAATGACTAAGGAATTTTGAATCCCTATCACTCACCATAGTCCTTGGGATACCATGTAGCTTCACAACTTCTTCAAAGTAGAGATTGGCAACTTTGGTAGCATCATAGGTAGTATCGAAAGGAATGAAGTGTGCCATCTTTGAGAATCTATCAACAACAACCATAATAGAATCTTTCCCTCTTTGAGTCCTTTGTAAACCCACAACGAAGTCAAGACTCACATCTTCCCATGGATGGAAGGGAATAGGTAGAGGCGTGTATAACCCTTGTGGTAGAACATGAGACTTGGCAAGGTTGCAAGTCCCACATCTTTTTACAATATGCTCAACATCTTTGATCATGCATGGCCAAAAATAATGATCTCTCATCATTAAATAACTCTTTTCAATACCAAAGTGATGTATATTTGCCTAACTATATACATCAAGGCCTAGCTAAAGGACCTCAATCTAGCTAGAAGCTACAAATGTCGCCTTGGGTATCAACAATTACAAGGGTTTATTAGCTCAAGGAAGAAAGCATGAAGGACCTTGATGGTATTCTAGCTTACATAGAGTTACTCTCACATTTGGAGGACATCAATGAGCATAAATAACTCTCAAGTCCTTATTGAGAAGTCATCTCTCACGGCAGCAAAGGACTCCATCAAGTGTAGTTTGATATTTTGCTCTATAACTCTAGATCCATACATCTATTGAGGAAATCATCAAAAGAAAGATTGGAGCTCTCTCAATAAGCTTTCCAATGGTTTTTGAATCAATGAAAACGGACAAGTATTGAAGGAGTTATAGCAATTTCTTTCTAGAGTTGTATTTTAGAGTTTATGATGTCATAAATAGGATATATGATGTAATAGTTGATTCTTGGTTTCTTGAACCCTAGGTACACGTCCAAGGGGTCCCTAAAGTAGTATAAATAGACCCCCTAGGGTGCCATTATATTGATTCAATTCAAGTCATTCAATATATCAAATACAAACACAAGGTGTTGTTTTCTCTCTAGCTTTTGTGCTAGTCTTTTCGTTTCTCTTGAGGGAGTTTCGAAGTTATCCCCTTCTTCTATTCAAGGGTGGCATCCTTGAAGGTGAAAGGAAGGAATTGAAGAGTTCTTTGAGGTGGTGTGGCTGTATCCTCATCGATCCTTCAAAAGCCAAATCTATCCAACTATCCATTCCATCGTTCATTCAACTACATTCATCCAACCTCACGTCATTCATCAAGAATTCATCAAGAATTCAACAAGAATTCATCAAGAACCCAAAGCATTCAAACCGTCCATCATTCGTTCATCATCATACCTTCATTTGGTAATCATCTTTCATAGTTCTTTCCATCTTTTCTATCCATTTCCATTTCATTTTCGCACATTAAGAACTTTGAGAAGGGAGATTTTCATCTTCGCTCTTAAAGATCCTTAGCCCTTTTGTGTAATGTGATCTTGTGATCCCATTATGCATCAAAAGTGCTATCAGAGCTTAGGAGATTGATTCTCTAAGTTCTTGATCCATCTTTTCACCATCTTTCCATCACAAACCCATCCCCACCATTCCCCGATCATCACGCCACCCATGAGTTCTACCAAGAACTCATAAAGAACCATAAACTCCACAAAGAACCCATAGCCCAAACACAATCCGCCCCAAATACAAACCTCTCTCGTCCTTTACCCATCCAAAACCCCTAAACCATGAATCTTGCAATCTTTTTGCACCAAGATTGATCAAGATGGACGATTCTAGCAAAATTTCCCAATGTGAGCTACAATGCTTGAAGCAACAAATTGATGATATTGCCAAGCAAATGGAAGAATGTGGAATTCTTCCAAAGGGATCAAGAAGCACAAAATCACGTATGGTTCACTCTTCTAAGGTTGAATATGAAGCACCTTATGAATGGAGTAAACGTTTCAGCAAGAAGAATAGAAATAAAGTTCAAGAAGAGTTCTTGCCCTACAAATACAAAGGAGATTACTTCCACAAGCTTGAAATAATGAAGCAAGGGAGCAAGGACGTGGTTGAATATACCATAGATTTCAGACGGCAACTACGGAAGTATGGCCTTAAGGAGGATGATCCAGACGTTTTGGTATGTTATACTCTTGGTCTTAATGTTTACATTTGGTGTGTTGTTATACATCAATCTTACGCAAACTTGGAGGAGTTAAGTTCTTTAGCCCTTGATGTTGAAATAGAAGTAAAGAGTAAAGAACTTTGGGATAGAACTCATTTTGATCATGTTGAAAGTGTATGTCAAACGTCATCCTATGAGCAACTAGAACTTGAAAGTGAATCATTTGATGTATTCGATGTGTATGAGGATGTTCATGAAGTATGTGATAACCTTGGCACAAATGAGGAAGTTAATGTAGTATGTAACGTGCCTAAAGATGAGTTTAAAGTGTATGACAATCCATTGTATGAGGAGAATAATGATGAGTTTCAAGTATATGACAACCCATTGTATGAGGAGGAAGGCGTGAATGAAGAAGTTGAAATTGCCGAATGTGATGTTTTTGTTGAAAATGAGCAAGTTCAAGAAGTATGTAGTAGCATGGCTAAAGAAGTAAATGAGGTACACATAGAGGAGGATCTTGAAGTAGAGGAAGTAGAAGAATTGAATGGAGAAGAGCTACGTGATGAAATGTGTTCATTGATCCAAGAAGGAGAAAGTTGTGCCATCATTGACGTTGACATTGATCTTGACCAAGATATTAGCCTCGCTACAACAAATGTCCAAGAATTGCAAATGAAGAGTTATGCACACCATGGCAATGATCTTCATATGGATCCAAGAAGTTTAGTAAGTCTTGCTTTTTACAAGATTTGCAAAGATTCATTATATTGTAATATTAGTTCTATGGATTCTTGTTATACTTTGTTGGAAGAATCAAAGTTGTATGAAAGGAGTATCATGCTCCAAGAGGCGTCCTTATTACCACCTTGTGTCTCACGGCTCAAGGAGGATCAAAGTACTCTTATGGCACTTATGGAGAATAAGTATCATGAATTTGAAGAACCAAGGAGTCTCATTCTTACACCAATGGAGGTTGGAAACCGAGAGCCTATAAAGGATCAAGATCCTTTACCATCACTTGTTCTCATTTGTGAATATTTGGATGAAAGACAAGCACCATCAACAAGTGACCTCTCTCACTTATCTCTTTTGGTACGTTTCTCTTCCATGAGTATTATCATGCATCAAAGGCTGCCACCAAATCCTATGATTCATCATCGAATGGTCTATGCAAAGGATCAAGCGCAATTCATGGATAACTACATCAATGTCCTTGATTGTCATAGTATACATACAACATATTTTGAAAGAGTATGTACCATTGCAATGTAAAGAGAATGTATGTGTATACTTTGATAACATTTTTGTATGTAGTAGAAGTAGAAAGGAGTATGTAAATCCTTTGGAGTTAGTCTTGACGGAGCATAAGAAGCCACATGGAGAATTGGAGAAGTACTTGGAGAAATGTCCTTACCTCTCGTCCAAGAATATGTTATCTCACCATATCTCATCAAATGGAGTAATTCAAGTGGACAAAAGGAAGAAAGGAATTATTCAAGAAGGGTCCATATTTGCATCCATACTTGAGGTACTATGTCTCTTAAAGGATGCTAAAGATCGTCATATTCTTTTATTCCCTATTCTTGCATCATATTTGTTCATTACAAATGGAGTTGAGAAAGGTGAAGTCCTATCTCAAGGAAGT
Source organism: Portulaca oleracea (assembly GCA_029582165.1). Lineage (NCBI taxonomy): Eukaryota > Viridiplantae > Streptophyta > Magnoliopsida > Caryophyllales > Portulacaceae > Portulaca > Portulaca oleracea. Next base: position 20,696,572 of record CM055879.1, read on the forward strand.
TGTCCCATGGATTATTTTGGTGAAATACCAAGTGCTTATGGCTTAGCATTCATACTTGTTGCTATCATGAGGATATTTGAGCAAAAGGATTATTATCTTGAAGGATTCATGCTTAAGCTTCGTGATTCTTACAAAGTATTGGAGTATGTTTCATATGAAGAGGAGATCACGTCATCATCATGTTTTGAAATGGAGTACTTGATTCATTCATCAAAATCAAGTCACTTGGAGGAAGCAAGTCCTTTGACTAAAGGAAGTTTTCTAACGAGGAGATACATGTTTGATTCAAGAGTACTTAGTCTTGAATATATCAAGGAGTTGTATGAAGAAGATGATGATTTTAAAGAAGTATACAAGGTATGTGAGAAGCATCCTCAACAATCCTTTTATATTGATCATGGATTTCTTTTCAAAAGGAATCAAGTGTGTATTCCAAGTAGTGGAATTCGTGAAATCTTGATCATGGAAGTACATAGAAGTTCTTTTGATCATTTGGGTCTACTCAATACGTATCTCAAGATGAAGGAGTATTATTTCTGGCCTAGCATGATCGTTGATATCGAGTATAAGCTGCAATATAGTGACATTTGCAATCCTTCTATACCATATGGAGATGAAAGCTTGAATTTTTTGGTTGAAATGCCACGGATTCAAGGAAGTCGAGATGATATTATGATCGTTGGAGGTCATTCTTCAAAGATGGAACACCATATTACTATCATGAGTTACAAGCTTGTGAATCTATACTTTGAAGTTGAGAAGTTATATGAGATTTCTACAATCTCCATGAATAAACGAGATTTGAAGCACCATGATATCATTGGATTATTCATGAGAAGACTTGGAAGAAAGTGGAAGTTCAAGTCAAGCATCAAAGGAATCTATGATGATTTCAAGGCATTCAAGAAGAGAATTTGTAAACTCATAAGAAGGAACAAGAGAAGTGATGTCAATAACACATATGGGAAGACATCTTATAAACAAGGAAGAAGAAGTGTTATGTACTGGTTTAGAAGAAGTTTTGTCTAAGTTTGAGGACAAACTTTTTTTTAACCGGGGGAGAATGATGTATATTTGCCTAGCTATATACCTCAAGGCCTAGCTAAAGGACCTCAATCTAGCTAGAAGTTACAAATGTCGCCTTGGGTATCAACAACTACAAGGGTTTATTAGATCAAGGAAGAAAGCATGAAGGACCTTGATGGTATTCTATCTTACATGGAGTTACTCTCACATTTGGAGGACATCAATGAGCATAAATAACTCTCAAGTCCTTATTGAGAAGTCATCTCTCACGGCAGCAAAGGACTCCATCAAGTGTAGTTTGATATTTTGCTCTATAACTCTAGATCCATACATCTATTGAGGAAATCATCAAAAGACAGATTAGAGCTCTCTCTCAATAAGCTTTCCAATGGTTTTGAATCAATGAAAACGGACAAGTATTGAAGGAGTTATAGCAATTTCTTTCTAGAGTTGTATTTTAGAGTTTATGATGTCATAAATAGGATATATGATGTAATAGTTGATTCTTGGTTTCTTGAACCCTAGGTACACGTCCAAGGGGTCCCTAAAGTAGTATAAATAGACCCCCTAGGGTGCCATTGTACTGATCCAATTCAAGTCATTCAATATATCAAATACAAACACAAGGTGTTGTTTTCTCTCTAGGTTTTGTGCTAGTCTTTTCGTTTCTCTTGAGGGAGTTTCGAAGTTATCCCCTTCTTCTATTCAAGGGTGGCATCCTTGAAGGTGAAAGGAAGGAATTGAAGAGTTCTTTGAGGTGGTGTGGCTGTATCCTCATCGATCCTTCAAAAGCCAAATCTATCCAACTATCCATTCCATCGTTCATTCAACTACATTCATCCAACCTCACGTCATTCATCAAGAATTCATCAAGAATTCAACAAGAATTCATCAAGAACCCAAAGCATTCAAACCGTCCATCATTCGTTCATCATCATACCTTCATTTGGTAATCATCTTTCATAGTTCTTTCCATCTTTTCTATCCATTTCCATTTCATTTTCGCACATTAAGAACTTTGAGAAGGGAGATTTTCATCTTCGCTCTTAAAGATCCTTAGCCCTTTTGTGTAATGTGATCTTGTGATCCCATTATGCATCACAAAGTGACCAGCTAGGGCTCCTCCATGAACCTCCATGATCAACAATTCACGTAAGCTACTCCTTGGGATACAAAGTTGATTTCCTTTAAAAAGAAACCCCTCTTCAATGTGAAAACATCTCGTGTGGATGCTTCTTTGAGAGCTCAAATACTTCTTTGAAATCTTAATCTTCCTCATACAAATCTTTAATATGATCAAATCCAACAACTTTTGAATCAAGAATATGTGTAAGCAAGTACCTTCTTGAAAGAGCATCGGCACCTTTATTCAAATGCCCGGCCTTGTGTTTGATCACAAATTGGAATGATTGCATGAATTCAACCCATTTGGCATGTCGTGGATTGAGTTTATGTTGCCCTTGGACGTATTTGAGAGCTTCGTGATCACTATCAAGGATAAACTCTCCACTTAGTAGATAATGTCTCCAATGCTCAAGAGCTCGTATAATGGCATAGAACTCTTTGTCATACGTACTATACTTTCTCTTGGCCTCATTCAACTTCTCACTAAAATAAGTAATTGGCCTTCCTTCTTGAGACAAAACCGCTCCAATACCAACACCACTTGCATCTACTTCAACTTCAAAGACTTTGTCAAAAAATGGCAAGACAAGTATTGGTGCATTACAAAGCTTCTCTTTGATTATCTCAAACGCTCTTTCAGCACTTCTACTCCATTCGAACTCTTTAATTTTCAACAACTCGGTCATAGGAGCCATAATAGTGCTAAAATTCTTGATAAATGTTCTATAGAAGGAAGCTAAACCATGAAATGACCGTACCTCATGGATGGACGTTGGTGTAGGCCATTCGTGTATAGCTTTGATCTTTCCTTGATCCACTTGAATACCATCTTGTGATAGCACATATCCAAGGAAGACGACCTTGGGTGAGAAGAAAGAACATTTCTCCATGTTTGCGTAGAGCTTCTCTTTCTCCAAGATACACATAACTAGCTCTAAATGCTTTACATGATCTAGTTCACTCTTACTGTATATAAGAATGTCATCAAAGTACACTACTACACATTTGCCAATCAAAGGCTTCAATACATGATTCATTAAGCGCATGAATGTAGAAGGTGCATTAGTAAGACCAAATGGCATGACTAACCATTCATATAGACCTTCTTTTGTCTTGAAAGCCGTTTTCCACTCATCACCTTCATGGATACGGATTTGGTGATATCCACTTCTCAAATCCACTTTGGAGAAGACTATACTCCCAAATAACTCATCAAGTAGATCCTCCAAGCGTGGAATAGGGAATCTATACTTGATAGTTATCTCGTTGATGGACCTACAATCCATACACATGCGTTGCGAACCATCTTTCTTTGGAACTAGTAACACTGGAACGGCACATGGACTCATGCTAGGCCTTATCAAACCCTTTGAAAGTAGCTCATCAACCTGTTTTTGTACCTCTTGAGCTTCTTTAGGATTCATTCTATACGCCGCTTTGTTTGGAAGGATGGCTCCGGGAATGAGATCAATCTTGTGCTCTATCTCCCTTCTTGGTGGCAAACCGTGTGGCATCTCATTAGGAAACAAATGATTGAACCTCCTTAGGATGGGTTGGAGCCGTGGGTGTTCACGAGTTGGGGCAACTTGTTCCTCTTGCAAATTAGCCAAAATCAACTCCTTTTGCTCATGGAACTCATGTTGATCCGCTTTTAGCAAAGAAACAATATTGGACTCCTTCTCTTGCTCCTTTTGTTGGGGTGGCCGAATGATAGAAGAAGGTGGCAAAGGGGCCAATGTGATCTTCTTATTGTTGATGGTGAGGGAATAAGTATTCATTCTCCCATCATGTGTGACGTACCTATCAAAAAGCCAAGGTCTCCCAAGCAAAATATAGCAAGCATCCATTGGTATTACATCACACCATATTTGATCTTTATAACTCTTCCCAATGGATAAAGATACAAGCACACGTTTATCAATCTTAATACCCTTCCCATGACTCAACCATTGTATATTGTAAGGAGAGGGATGAGATCTCACTTCTAACTTCAATTTTTCAACCATTGTAGTGGACGCCGCATTAGTCTTCATATTCACTTTCATGGCAACTCGGTTCAACATATAAAGCACTTTGATACTCAACAAGAGAGACTACACGTTTGTTAGGACATTCGGATGCAATATGGCCCAATCCTTGGCACCTAAAACATCTTCTTGGAGGCAATGTCCTTGGTTCTTGGACATGGGGTTTGGATGGGGGATTTTGTGGCTGATTTTGTGGGGTTTTTCCGTAGGGTTTTTGGGAGGATGGGGGCTGATTTTGTGGAGTTTTGTATTGTGTTTGGGTAGGTGGACGTGTGGTATAAGGTTTGGATTGTGTAGGGTACGTTCTCATGGTATCTTTTCCTCTTTCTTTCCTTTGCCTTTCTACTTTCAAGGCCAAAGTACTTAATTCATCCAATGATTGATAAGGATGTAACTCAACAACATTACGTACCCAATTAGAAAACGTACCAAAACTTGTTGCTCATTCTCCTTCAAATCACAACGCCAAAGGAGATGTTCAAACTCCTTGGTATACTCTTCCACCGATTTGGATCCTTGAACTAGTTTTGGAGCTTGACATAATTGTCTTGGATGTAGCTTTGGGGTAAAAACTTACCTTGCAATTTAAACTTCATCTTTTCCCATGAACGAATCTTGTCCTTTCCCTTTGCTTGTCGCTTCTTTTGCAAGTTAGTCCATCAAATAGAAGCATGCTTTCTCAACTTCAATGCTGCATACTTCACTTTTAGTTCATCATTAACTTCTTTCAAATCAAACACTCTTTCAACCGTTTGAATCCAATCAAGAAATACCTCCGGATCTAAACTACCATCAAATTCGGGTATTTCAACTCTAAAATCAAAACGTTCACCCCTTCTTGAGAATGGACTAGGCGTGCCATATGAAGCATCTTCATTAGACTCCTTTTGTAAAGCACGATTCAAATCCATATAGGTCTTTAATTGTTTTTGCAACATATCAATTCGCAACCTCATAGTTCAACGTCCTTAAGTGAGCTAGATTGATGTATAATGGGATCACAAGATCACATTACACAAAAGGATTAAGGATCTTTATAAACGAAGATGAAAATCTCCCTTCTCAAAGTTCTTAAGGGGCGAAAAATAGATTGAAAATGGATAGAAAGAACTATGAAAGATGATTACCAAATGAAGGTAAGATGATGAACGAATGATGGACGGTTGAAGGCTTTGGGTTCTTGATGAATTCTTGTTGAATTCTTGATGAATTCTTGATGAATTCTTGATGAATGACGTGAGGTTGGATGAATGTAGTTGAATGAACGACGGAATGGATAGTTGGACTGATTGGCTTTTGAAGGATCGATGAGGATACAGCCACACCACCTCAAAGAACTCTTCAATTCCTTCCTTTCACCTTCAAGGATGCCACCCTTGAATAGAAGAAGGGGATAACTTCGAAACTCCCTCAAGAGAAACGAAAAGACTAGCATAAAAGCTAGAGAGAAAACAACACCTTGTATTTGTATTTGATATATGAATGAATGAATACAATGGTACCCTAGGGGGTCTATTTATACTACTTTAGGGACCCCTTGGACGTGTACCTAGGGTTCAAGAAACCAAGAATCAACTATTACATCATATATCCTATTTATGACATCATAAACTCTAAAATACAACTCTAGAAAGAAATTGCTATAACTCCTTCAATACTTGTCCGTTTTCATTGATTCAAAAACCATTGGAAAGCTTATTGAAAGAGCTCCAATCTGTCTTTTGATGATTTCCTCAATAGACGTATGGATCTAGAGTTATAGAGCAAAATATCGAACTGTACTTGATGGAGTCCTTTGCTGCCGTGAGAGATGACTTCTCAATAAGGACTTGAGAGTTATTTATGCTCATTGATGTCCTCCAAATGTGAGAGTAACTCCATGTCAGCTAGAATACCATCAAGGTCCTTCATGCTTTCTTCCTTGAGCTAATAAACCCTTGTAGTTGTTGATACCCAAGTAGACATTTGTAGCTTCTAGCTGGATTGAGGTCCTTTAGCTAGGCATTGATGTATATAGCTAGGCAAATATACATCATTCTCCCCCGGTTGAAAAAGTTTGTCCTCAAACTTAGACAAAACTTCTTCTAAACTAGTACATAACACTTCTTCTTCCTTGTTTTCCTTCCTTCTTATGAGTTTACAACTTCTCTTCTTGAATGCCTTGAAATCATCATAGATTCCTTTGATGCTTGACTTGAACTTCCACTTTCTTCCAAGTCTTCTCATGAATAAGCCAATGATATTATGGTGCTTCAAATCTCGTTTATTCATGGAGATTGTAGAAATCTCATATAACTTCTCAACTTCAAAGTATATATTCACAAGCTTGTAACTCATGATGAAGACAATAGTAATATGGTGTTCCATCTTTGAAGGATGACCTTCAACGATCTTAATATCATCTTGTCTTCCTTGAATCCATGGCACTTCAACCATAAAATTCAAGCTTTCATCTCCATATGGTATAGAAGGATTGCAAATGTCACAATATTGCAGCTTATACTCGATATCAACGATCATGCTAGGCCAGAAATAATACTCCTTCATCTTGAGATATGTATTGAGTAGACCCAAATGATCAAAAGAACTTTCATGTACTTCCATGATAAGGATTTCACGAATTCCACTCCTTGGAATGCACACTTGATTCCCTTTGAAGAGAAATCCATGATCAATATAAAAGGATTGTTGAGGATGCTTCTCACATACCTTGTATACTTCTTTAAAATCATCATCATCTTCATACAACTCCTTGATATATTCAAGACTAAGTACTCTTGAATCAAACATGTATCTCCTCGTTAGAAAACTTCCTTTAGTCAAAGGACTTGCTTCCTCCAAGTGACTTGATTTTGATGAATGAATCAAGTACTCCATCTCAAAGCATAATGATGGCTTGATCTCCTTTTCACATGAAACATACTCCAATACTTTGTAAGAATCACAAAGCTTAAGCATGAATCCTTCAAGATAATAATCCTTTTGCTCAAATATCCTCATGATAGCAACAAGTATGAATGCTAAGCCATAAGCATGTAGCTTCTTCTTTTCTCCACTTGGTATTTCACCAAAATAATCCATGGGACAACTTCCTTGAGATAGGACTTCACCTTTCTCAACTCCATTTGTAATGAACAAATATGATGCAAGAATAGGGAATAAAAGAATATGATGATCATTAGCATCCTTTAAGAGACATAGTACCTCAAGTATGGATGCAAGTATGGACCCTTCTTGAATAGTTCCTTCTTTCCTTTTGTCCACTTGAATTATTCCATTTGATGAGGTATGTTGAGATCGCTCATTCTTGGACGAGAGGTAAGGACAATTCTCTAAGTACTTCTCCAATTCTCCATGTGGCTCCTCATGCTTCGTCAAGACTAACTCCAAAGGATTTACATACTCCTTTCTACTTCTACTACATACAAAAATGTTATCAAAGTATACACATGCATTCTCTTTACATCGCAATGGTACATACTCTTTCGAAATATGTTGTATACTATGAGAATCAAAGTCGTTGATGTAGTTATCCATGAATTGCACTTGATCCTTTGCATAGACCATTCGGTGATGAATCATAGGATTTGGTGGCAGCCTTTGATGCATGATAATACTCATGGAAGAGAAACGTACCAAAAGAGATAAGTGAGAGAGGTCACTTGTTGATGGTGCTTGTCTTTCATCCAAATATTCACAAATGAGAACAAGTTGATGCATAATGAATCAAATAATTCCATTATACACGAATTGGAGAAAAGGATCGTTCACAAGTAAGAACTTGTGTTTGTTGATTTCTCAAAGAAACGCATGAAACGAAGGAATTTGGAATGAAATGGATGGCTATGGACGAGAGTTCTAATGCATAAGACTAAAATGACAATCAAGAGAAACAAAGACAAAGCCAAGATCATACCAATGGTGAAGAACAACTCGTCAAAGCGTAGAACATTGATAGAAATGGCAATGGAAACCTCCTTGATTGATATAGACGCACCACAATCAATTTGATATCCAACTCCTCCTTTGCACCATCCAAGATTGCTCCCTCTTGAACTAGAAGAGAAGAGACGTACCAAAACTTGTGGCTCATTCTCCTTCAAGTCACAACGCCAAAGGAGATGTTCAAACTCTTTGGTATACTCTTCCACCGATTTGGATCCTTGAACAAGCTTTTGAAGTTTGGCATAGTTGTCTTGGACGTAACTTTGGGGTAGGAATTTGCTTTGTAATTTGGACTTCATCTTCTCCCATGAACGAATCTTATCCTTCCCCTTTGCTTGGCGTTTCTTTTGCAAGTTAGTCCACAAAATAGAAGCGTGCTTCCTCAACTTCAATGCTACATACTTTACTTTTAGCTCATCATTAACTTCTTTCAAATCAAACACTCTTTCTACCGTTTGAATCCAATCAAGAAATACCTCCGGATCTAAACTACCATCAAATTCGGGTATTTCAACTTTAAAATCAAAACGTTCACCTCTTCTTGAGAATGAACTAGGCGTGCCATATGAAGCATCTTGATCAACATTTAAAGACTCCTTTTGTAAAGCTCGATTCAAATCCATACAAGTCTTTAATTGTTTTTGCAACATCTCAATTTGCATCCTCATAGCGTCGGCATTCTTAGGTGAACTAGATTGAGACTCGTCCATTTGATTCAATCTTGACGTCAAATTAGAACTCTCGTAGGGTAGGGACGGATTTGGCTAGGTTTGTGTTTGGTTTTGGGGTTCTTTGTGGGGCTTAAGGTTCTTTATGAATTCTTGATGAATTCTTGATGGGTTCTTGATGTGTTCTTGATGAGTTCTTGGAAGAACTCAAGAGTGGCGTGTGAATATGATGGGGTAAGGGACGATTTTGGCTAGTTTAGTGTTTGGTCTAGGGTTCTTTGTGGAGCTTAAGGTTCTTTATGAATTCTTGATGAATTCTTGATGAGTTCTTGATGGGTTCTTGATGGGTTCTTGATGAGTTCTTGGAAGATCTCAACAATGGCGTGTGGTTTGTGATGAAAACAAGGAAAAAACGATGCAAGACACACGAGATATCAACAAGCTAAGCTCTGATACCACTTTTGATGCATAATGAATCAAACAATTCCATTATACACGAATTGGAGAAAAGGATCGTTCACAAGTAAGAACTTGTGTTTGTTGATTTCTCAAAGAAACGCATGAAACGAAGGAATTTGGAATGAAATGGATGGCTATGGACGAGAGTTCTAATGCATAAGACTAAAATGACAATCAAGAGAAACAAAGACAAAGCCAAGATCATACCAATGGTGAAGAACAACTCGTCAAAGCGTAGAACAATGATATAAATGGCAATGGAAACCTCCTTGATTGATATAGACGCACCACAATCAATTTGATATCCAACTACTCCTTTGCACCATCCAAGATTGCTCCCTCTTGAACTAGAAGAGAAGATTTGATCGAAATCCCCTCAAGGAATTCGAATCCTAGCTAGAAATGCTAGGAACTAAAGCATGACCACTTTAGAGAGAATTTGTGTATTATGATTCAATAGAATGAGATGATGAAATGAAGCACCCTAAGGGGTCTATTTATACTACTTGGAAGCCCCCTTAGACGTGCACATTTCAAGAAAGAGGCCTCTTGAGGCTTACATCATCCTACATAAGTATGACATCATAAAGAAACAAGTAAACTACACTAGATTTCATTTGATCATAACTCTCTCAATGCTCATCCGATCTTCAAGATTCTTGTATCACTTGAAAGCTCTTGGAGAGTAGATCAAATCACCCTTGGATGTCTTTTATGATAGAATCAAGGATTTTGAGATATAGAAGAAACCATCAACCCTTCACTTGGAAAATGAGTTGGACGTGTACTACCCATGATCTCTTCAAGCTCTTTGGAGATGATGTCAAGCTTTAGATGCTCATGATGGAGATTTGAGAGTAAATCTACATCATTCCCCCCTAGTTGAAAAGAGTTTGCCCTCAAACTAGGAAGCTCCTCACCTTCTTGATAATATGGTTTGAGATCACTTACATTGAAAGTGCAACTTCCCTCATAACCATCATCTAGCTTCAACTTATATGCATTATCTCCAATCTACTCAATCACTTCAAATGGACCATCACTTCTCGGTTTCAATTTCCCTTTTCTTCTATTTGGAAACCTTTCTTTCTTGAGATGTATCCATACCAAGTCTCCAGGTTTGAAAATAACTTTTTTCCTCTTTTGATTGACCTTCTCTTCAACCTTTTGAGTATATCTCATAATCTTTTCACGAACCTTCTCATGTAACTTCTTAATCTCCTCCACTCTCTTACTAGCTTCAAAACTGAACTTAGTTGATGTAGATATAGGAGATAAATCCATAGGCTTGAGAGGGTTCTTACCATACACAACTTCAAATGGAGATAACTTTGTAGCTCGATTTGGACTCCGATTATAAGCAAATTCAGCATGACTTAACAAAGTATCCCAACTTTTCTTATCCTTGCTCACCAAAGCTCGTAATAAGGCTCCCAACGTACGGTTGACAACTTCAGTTTGTCCATCCGTTTGTGCGTGACATGTCGTGCTAAATTTGAGCTTTGTACCCAACTTCTTCCATAATGTAACCTAAAAATGACTAAGGAATTTTGAATCCCTGTCACTCACCATAGTCTTTGGAATACCATGTAACTTCACAACTTCTTCAAAGTAGAGATTTGCAACTTTGGTAGCATCATAGGTAGTATGGCAAGGAATGAAATGTGCCATCTTTGAGAATCTATCAACACAACCACAATAGAATCTTTTCCTCTTTGAGTCCTTGGTAGACCCACAACGAAGTCAAGACTCACATCTTCCCATGGATGGTAAGGAATTGGTAGAGGCGTGTATAACCCTTGTGGTAGAACATGAGACTTAGCAAGATTGCAAGTCCCACATCTTTTCACAATATGCTCAACATCTTTGATCATGCTTGGCCAAAAATAATGATCTCTCATCATCAAATAAGTCTTCTCAATACCAAAATGACCAGCTAGGGCTCCTCCATGAACCTCCATGATCAATAATTCACGCAAGCTACTCCTTGGGATACAAAGTTGATTTCCTTTAAAAAGAAACCCTTCTTCAACGTGAAACATCTCATGTGGATGCTTCTTTGAAAGCTCAAATACTTCTTTGAAATCTTGATCATCCTCATACAAATCTTTAATATGATCAAATCCAACAACTTTTGAATCAAGAATATGTGTAAGCAAGTACCTTCTTGAAAGAGCATCGGCACCTTTGTTCAAATGTCCGGCTTTGTGTTTGATCACAAATTGGAATGATTGCATGAACTCAACCCATTTGGCATGTCGTGGATTGAATTTATGTTGCCCTTGAATGTACTTGAGAGCTTCATGATCACTATGAAGAATAAACTCTCCACTTAGTAGATAATGCCTCCAATGCTCAAGAGCTCGTATAATGGCATAGAACTCTTTATCATACGTACTATACTTTCTCTTTGTCTCATTTAACTTCTCACTAAAATAAGCAATTGGCCTTCCTTCTTGAGACAAAACCGCTCCAATACCAACACCACTTGCATCTACTTCAACTTCAAAGACTTTATCAAAACATGGCAAGACAAGTATTGGTGCATTACAAAGCTTCTACTCCATTCAAACTCCTTATTCTTCAACAACTCGGTCATAGGAGCCATGATAGTGCTAAAATTCTTGATAAATCTTCAATAGAAGGAAGCTAAACCATGAAATGATCGTACCTCATGGATAGTCGTTGGTGTAGGCCATTCATGTATAACTTTGATCTTTCCTTGATCCACTTGAATTCCATCTTGTGATAGCACATATCCAAGGAAGACGACCTTGGGTGAGAAGAAGGAACATTTCCCCATGTTGGCGTAGAGCTTCTCTTTCTCCAAGATACACATGACTAGCTCTAAATGCTTTACATAATCAAGCTCACTCTTACTATAAACAAGAATGTCATCAAAGTACACTACTACACATTTGCCAATCAAAGGCTTCAATACATGATTCATTAAGCGCATGAATGTAGAAGGTGCATTAGTAAGACCAAATGGCATGACTAACCATTCATATAGACCTTCTTTTGTCTTGAAAGCCGTTTTCCATTCATCACCTTCATGGATACGAATTTGGTGATATCCACTTCTCAAATCCACTTTCGAAAAGACAATACTCCTATATAACTCATCAAGTAGATCGTCCAAGCGTGGAATAGGGAATCTATACTTGATAGTTATCTTGTTGATGGACCTACAATCCATACACATACGTTGCGAACCATCTTTCTTTGGAACTAATAACACCGGGACGGCACATGGGCTCATGCTAGGCCTTATCAAGCCCTTTGAAAGTAGCTCATCAACTTGCTTTTGTACCTCTTGAGCTTCTTTAGGGTTCATTCTATATGCCGCTTTGTTTGGAAGGATGGCTCCGGGAATTATATCAATCTTGTGTTCTATCTCCCTTCTTGGTGGCAAACCGTGTGGCATCTCATTAGGGAACATATGATTGAACCTCCTTAGGATGGGTTGGAGTCGTGGATGTTCTTGCGTTGGGGACGTTTGTTCCTCTTGCAAATTGGCCAAAATCAACTCTTTTTGCTCATGGAACTCATGTTGATCCGCCTTTAGCAAAGAAACAATATTGGACTCCTTTTCTTGCTCCTTTTGTTGGGGTGGCCGAATGATAGAAGAAGGTGGCAATGGGGCCAAAGTGATCTTCTTCTTGTTGATGGTGAAGGAATAAGTGTTCATTCTCCCATCATGTGTAACGTACCTATCAAAAAGCCAAGGTCTCCCAAGCAAAATATGACAAGCATCCATTGGTATTACATCACACCATATTTGATCTTTGTAACTCTTCCCAATGGATAAAGATACAAGCACACGTTTATCAATCTTTATGCCCTTCCCATGACTCAACCATAGTATATTGTAAGGAGAGGGATGAGTACTCACTTCTAACTTCAACTTTTCAACCATTGTAGTAGAAGCCGCATTAGTACAACTACCACCATCTATAATGTGTGAACATACCTTCCCTTGAACCGTACACCTCGTATGGAAGATAGTTTCTCGTTGCTCCAATTCATTTGGTGTAGAAGCCACGCTTAATACCCTCCTCAACACAAGTAATTCTCCATCATCCGCTTCTTCCACATTCTCCTCTTCACAAACGTCATTCTCCTCAAGTTGCTCTTCTTCATATTCACTTTCATGACAACTTGGTTCAACATATAAAGCACTTTGATACTCAACAAGAGAGACTACACGTTTGTTAGGACATTCCGATGCAATATGGCCCAATCCTTGGCACCTAAAACATCTTCTTTGAGGTAATGTCCTTGGTTCTTGGACATGGGGTTTGGATGGGGGATTTTGTGGCTGATTTTGTGGAGTTTTTCCGTAGGGTTTTTGGGAGGATGGGGGTTGATTTTGTGGAGTTTTGTATTGTGTTTGGGTAGGTGGACGTGTGGTATAAGGTTTGGATTGTGTAGGGTACGTTCTCATGGTATCTTTTCCTCTTTCTTTCCTTTGCCTTTCTACTTTCAAGGCCAAAGTACTTAATTCATCCAACGATTGATAAGAATGTAACTCAACAACATTACGTATCCAATCATTCAAACCAATTAGGAAACGTACCAAAACTTGTGGCTCATTCTCCTTCAAGTCACAACGCCAAAGGAGATGTTCAAACTCTTTGGTATACTCTTCCACCGATTTGGATCCTTGAACAAGCTTTTGAAGTTTGACATAGTTGTCTTGGACGTAACTTTGGGGTAGGAATTTGCTTTGTAATTTGGACTTCATCTTCTCCCATGAACGAATCTTATCCTTCCCCTTTGCTTGGCGTTTCTTTTGCAAGTTAGTCCACCAAATAGAAGTGTGCTTCCTCAACTTCAATGCTACATACTTCACTTTTAGCTCATCAGTAACTTCTTTCAAATCAAACACTCTTTCTACCGGTTGAATCCAATCAAGAAATACCTCCGGATCTAAACTACCATCAACTTCGGGTCTTTCAACTTTAAAATCAAAACGTTCACCTCTTCGAGAATGAACTAGGCGCCATATGAAGCATCTGGATCAACATTGCAAGACTCCTTTTGTAAAGCTCGATTCAAATCCATACCAGTCTTTAATTGATTTTGCAACATCTCAATTTGCATCCTCATAGCGTCGGCATTCTTAGGTGAACTAGATTGAGACTCGTCCATTTGATTCAATCTTGACGTCAAATTAGAACTCGTAGGGTAGGGACGGATTGGCTAGGCTAGGTTCAGGTTTGGTTTTGGGGTTCTTTGTGGGGCTTAAGGTTCTTTATGAATTCTTGATGAATTCTTGATGGGTTCTTGATGTGTTCTTGATGAGTTCTTGGAAGAACTCAAGGCGCGTGTGAATATGATGGGGTAAGGGACGATTTTGGCTAGTTTAGTGTTTGGTCTAAGGTTCTTTGTGGAGCTTAAGGTTCTTTATGAATTCTTGATGAATTCTTGATGAGTTCTTGATGGGTTCTTGATGTGTTCTTGATGAGTTCTTGGAAGATCTCAACAATGGCGTGTGGTTTGTGATGAAAACAAGGAAAAACGATGCAAGACACACGAGATATCAACAAGCTAAGCTCGATACCACTTTTGATGTATAATGAATCAAACAATTCCATTATACACGAATCGAGAAAAGGATCGTTCACAAGTAAGAACTTGTGTTTGTTGATTTCTCAAAGAAACGCATGAAACGAAGGAATTTGGAATGAAATGGATTGCTATGGACGAGAGTTCTAATGCATAAGACTAAAATGACAATCAAGAGAAACAAAGACAAAGCCAAGATCATACCAATGGTGAAGAACAACTCGTCAAAGCGTAGAACAATGATAGAAATGGCAATGGAAACCTCCTTGATTGATATAGACGCACCACAATCAATTTGATATCCAACTCCTCCTTTGCACCATCCAAGATTGCTCCCTCTTGAACTAGAAGAGAAGATTTGATCGAAATCCCCTCAAGGAATTCGAATCCTAGCTAGAAATGCTAGGAACTAAAGCATGACCACTTTAGAGAGAATTTGTGTATTATGATTCAATAGAATGAGATGATGAAATGAAGCACCCTAAGGGGTCTATTTATACTACTGGAAGCCCCTTAGACGTGAACATTTCAAGAAAGAGGCCTCTTGTGGCTTACATCATCCTACATAAGTATGACATCATAAAGAAACAAGTAAACTACACTAGATTTCATTTGATCATAACTCTCAATTCTCATCCGATCTTCAAGATTCTTGTATCACTTGAAAGCTCTTGAGAGTAGATCAAAACACCCTTGGATGTCTTTTATGATAGAATCAAGGATTTTGAGATATAGAAGAAACCATCAACCCTTCACTTGGAAAATGAGTTGGACGTGTATTACCCATGATCTCTTCAAGCTCTTTGGAGATGATGTCAAGCTTTTGATGCTCATGATGGAGATTTGAGAGTAAATCTACATCACAAGTGATGGTAAAGGATCTTGATCCTTTATAGGCTCACGGTTTCCAACCTCCATTGGTGTAAGAATGAGACTCCTTGGTTCTTCAAATTCATGATACTTATTCTCCATAAGTGCCATAAGAGTACTTTGATCCTCCTTGAGTCGTGAGACACAAGGTAATAAGGACGCCTCTTGGAGCATGATACTCCTATCATACAACTTTGATTCTTCCATATGAAGATCATTGCCATGGTGTGAATAGCTCTTCATTTGTAATTCTTGGACATTTGTTGTAGCGAGGCTAATATCTTGGTCAAGATCAATGTCAACGTCAATGATGGCACAACTTTCTCCTTCTCGGATCAATGAACACATTTTATCACGTAGCTCTTCTCCATTCAATTCTTCTACTTCCTCTACTTCAAGATCCTCCTCTATGTGTACTTCATTTACTTCTTTAGCCATGCTACTACATACTTCTTGAACTTGCTCATTTTCAACAAAATCATCACATTCGGCAAATTCAACTTCTTCATTTACGCCTTCCTCCTCATACAATGGATTGTCATACACTTTAAACTCATCTTTAGGCACGCTACATACTACATTAACTTCCTCATTCGTGCCAAGGTTATCACATACTTCATGAACATCCTCATACGCGTCAAATACATCAAATGATTCACTTTCAAATTCGTTGCTCATAGGATGACATTTGACATACTCTTTCAACATGATCAAAACTTTGGCAAGATAGACTTGTACTTTGGTCAATGATTTCCTCGTCTTGGATAATAGGAATGGGGAGGTTTAGGGGCTGTTTTGTGGAGTGATGGGCAATAGGTTGTTGGGGTTGTTTTGTAGGCGTTTGGACGAGAGGTTTGGGACGAGTTTGTGGCTTAGCTTCAAGGTCCTTGGCGTAGGATTGTTGGGATGGTTTGTGAGGTCTTTGTTGTATATGGGTTCTATCCCAAAGTTCTTCACTCTTTACTTGCATTTCAACATCAAGGGCTAAAAAACTTAACTCCTCCTCCAAGTTTGCGTAAGATTGATGTACAACATACCAAAACTCGTTGATCATTCTCCTTAAGGCCATACTTCCGTAGTTGCCGTCTGAATTCTATGGTATATTCAATCACGTCCTTGCTCCCTTGCTCCATTATTTCAAGCTTGTTGAAGTAATCTCCATTGTATTTGTAGGGCAAGAACTCTTCTTGAACTTTATTTCCATTCTTCTTGCTGGAACGTTTACTCCATTCATAAGGTGCTTCATATTCAACCTTAGAAGAGTGAACCACACGTGATTTTGTGCTTGATTCCTTTGGAAGAATTCCACATTCTTCCATTTGCTTGGCAAGATCATCAATTTGTTGCTTCAAGCATTGTAGCTCACGTTGGGAATTTTTGCTAGAATCATCCATCTTGATCAATCTTGGTGCAAAAAGATTGCAAGATTCATGGTTTAGGGGTTTTGGATGGGTAAAGGACGAGAGAGGTTTGTATTTGGGGCGGATTGTGTTTGGGCTATGGGTTCTTTGTGGAGTTTATGGTTCTTTATGAGTTCTTGATGGGTTCTTGGAAGAACTCATGGGTGGCGTAATGATGGTGGGATGATGGGGATGGATTTTTGATGGAAAGATGGTAAAAAGATGGATCAAAAACTAAGAGAATCAATCTCCTAAGCTGTGATACCAATTTTGATGTATAATGGGATCACAAGATCACATTACACAAAAGGGTTAAGGATCTTTAAAAACGAAGATAAGAATCTCCTTTCTCAAAGTTCTTAAGGGGCGAAAAATAGATTGAAAATGGATAGAAAGAACTATGAAAGATGATTACCAAATGAAGGTAAGATGATGAACGAATGATGGACGGTTGAAGGCTTTGGGTTCTTGATGAATTCTTGTTGAATTCTTGATGAATTCTTGATGAATTCTTGATGAATGACGTGAGGTTGGATGAATGTAGTTGAATGAACGACGGAATGGATAGTTGGATAGATTGGCTTTTGAAGGATCGATGAGGATACAGCCACACCACCTCAAAGAACTGTTCAATTCCTTCCTTTCACCTTCAAGGATGCCACCCTTGAATAGAAGAAGGGGATAACTTCGAAACTCCCTCAAGAGAAACGAAAAGACTAGCACAAAAGCTAGAGAGAAAACAACACCTTGTATTTGTATTTGATATATGAATGAATGAATACAATGGCACCCTAGGGGGTCTATTTATACTACTTTAGGGACCCCTTGGACGTGTACCTAGGGTTCAAGAAACCAAGAATCAACTATTACATCATATATCCTATTTATGACATCATAAACTCTAAAATACAACTCAAGAAAGAAATTGCTATAACTCCTTCAATACTTGTCCATTTTCATTGATTCAAAAACCATTGGAAAGCTTATTGAAAGAGCTCCAATCTGTCTTCTGATGATTTCCTCAATAGACGTATGGATCTAGAGTTATAGAGCAAAATATCGAACTGTACTTGATGGAGTCCTTTGCTGCCGTGAGAGATGACTTCTCAATAAGGACTTGAGAGTTATTTATGCTCATTGATGTCCTCCAAATGTGAGAGTAACTCCATGTAAGCTAGAATACCATCAAGGTCCTTCATGCTTTCTTCCTTGAGCTAATAAACCCTTGTAGTTGTTGATACCCAAGGCGACATTTGTAGCTTCTAGCTGGATTGAGGTCCTTTAGCTAGGCATTGATGTATATAGCTAGGCAAATATACATCATAGATTGAGACTCGTCCATTTGATTCAATCTTGATGTCAAATTATAACTCTCGTAGGGTAAGGGACGGATTTGGCTAGGTTTGTGTTTGGTCTTAGGGTTCTTTGTGGAGCTTTAAGGTTCTTGATGAATTCTTGATGAATTCTTGATGGGTTCTTGATGAATTCTTGACGAATTCTTGATGAGTTCTTGATGAGTTCTTGGAAGAACTCAAGGGTGGCGTGTGAATGTGATGAAAACACGGTGTAAAACGATGCAAGAAACGAAAGATATCAACAAGCTAAGCTCTGATACCACTTTTGATGCATAATGAATCAAAACAAATCCATTATACACGAAATGAAAACGGATCGTTTACAAGTAAGAACTTGTGATTGTTGATTTCTCAAAGAAACAAATGAAACGAATGGAAATGATATGAAACGAAAGGCTTTGGACGAGAGTTCTAGAGATTATGACAAGAATGACAATCAAGAGAAACAAAAGACTCAGCAAAAACGTACCAACAATGAAGAACAATTCAACGTGATCAAGAAACAAGATAGAATTTGGCAATGGAAACCTCCTTGATTGATATAGACGCACCACAATCAATTTGATATCCAACTCCTCCTTTGCACCATCCAAGATTGCTCCCTCTTGGAATAGAAGAGAAGATTTGATCGAATTCCCCTCAAGGAATCCGAAAACTAGCTAGAAATGCTAGAAGCTAAAGCATGACAACTTTAGAGAGAATTTGTGTTTATTATTCAATAGAATGAGATGTGTCAAATGAAGCACCCTAAGGGGTCTATTTATACTAGTTGGAAGCCCCCTTAGGCGTGTACAAATCAAGAAAGAGGGGAAATCTAGCTTACATCATCTAATACATGAATGACATCATAAAGAAACAAGTAAACTAAACTAGATTACATTTGATGATAACTCTCTCAATTCATATCCGAATTTAAAGATTCTTGAACCATGTGAAAGCTCTTTAAATGTAGATTAATCCACTCTAGGACGTCTTCCATGATAGCCTTATGGTTCTTGAGATAGAGATCAAATCATCGAACCTCCACTTGCGAATCTAGTTGAACGTGTAGCTAGCATGATTGTTTCAAGCTCCTTTTGAATAAAGTCTAGCTTTTGACCCTCATGATGGAGATTTGAGACACAATCTACATCATTCCCTAGTTGAAAGAGTTTGTCCTCAAACTAGGAAGTTCTTCTCCTTCTTGATAATAAGGTTTGAGATCACTTACATCAAAGTGTAACTCCTCATAACCATCATCTAGTTTCAACTTATAAGCATTATCTCCGATCTTCTCAATGACTTCAAAAGGACCATCACTTCTTGGTTTCAATTTCCTTTTCTTCTATTCTAAACCTTTCTTTCTTGAGATGTATCCATACCAAGTCTCCAGGTTTGAAAATAACTTTCTTCCTCTTTTGATTGACCTTCTCTTCAACCCTTTGGGTATACCTCATAATCTTTTCACGAACCTCCTCATGTAACTTCTTAATCTCCTCCACTCTCTTACTAGCTTCAAAACTGAATTTAGTTGATGTAGACATAGGAGATAAATCCATAGGCTTGAGAGGGTTCTTACCATACACAACTTCAAATGGAGATAACTTTATAGCTCGATTTGGACTTCGATTATAAGCAAATTCAGCATGACTTAGCAAAGTATCCCAACTTTTCTTGTCCTTGCTCACCAAAGCTCGTAATAAGGTGATGCATAATTGATGGCCTTATGCATCAAGGTCAACCATGGAGACATCTAATACTCACCTAGAAGGAAGAAGAGCTCAAGTCTCTCATATATCTCTCTACTTGGAAGGGATCAACTCATATGGTCGTATACTTTTGCTCCTTAATTCAAGGACCATGAAGCTATCATAGAAGTCATCCTAGAGAGGATTATTTTACATTCCAAGAGCTTTCATAAGGTTCAAGAATCTTTAAGTTTGGATGAGAATCCAAGGAGTTATCATCATTTGAAATCTAGTTTAGTTCATTGTTTTCTTTATGATGTAATCATTAGAATAGATGATGTAAGCCTCAAGGGGCCTATTTCTTGATTTGTGCACGTCTAGGGAGGGCTAGGATTACTATAAATACCCCCCTTAGGCCTCTTGTAATCTCATTCATTCATATATCAAATACAAAGTAAACACATGGTGTTGTTTTCTCTCTAGCTTTTGTGCTAGTTTTCGTTTCTCTTGAGGGAGTTTCGAAGTTATCCCCTTCTTCTATTCAAGGGTGGCATCCTTGATGGTGAAAGGAAGGAATTGAAGGTCTCTTGAAGGTGGTGTGGCTATATCCTTCCAAGAGTCTTCGAAAGCCATCATCTATCCATCGTTCATTCATCCATTTATCATCCATTTCGTGTTATTCATCAAGAATTCAACAAGAATTCATCAAGCATTCAACAAGAAGCGTTTGTTCTTCATCAAACACGTCCAAGCTTCATTCGTTCATCATTCGTTTGTCCATTTGTTCATTATTTCCATCCAATTGGTAATCATCTTTCATAGTTCTTTCCATCCTTTTCATTCATTTCTATTCCATTTTTGGTTCTTTGGAACTTTGAGAAAGGAGATTCCTATCTTCGTTTTTAAAGATCCTTAGATATTGTGTAATGAGATCATCCCTTGGTCCCATTATGCATCATAAGGCTCCCAACGTACGGTTGACAACTTCAGTTTGTCCATCCGTTTGGGGATGACATGCCGTACTAAATTTGAGCTTTGTACCCAACTTTTTCCATAAGGTAATCCAAAAATGACTAAGAAATTTTGAATCTCTATCACTCACCATAGTCCTTGGGATACCATGTAGCTTCACTACTTCTTCAAAGTAGAGATTTGAAACTTTAGTAGCATCATAGGTAGTATGGCAAAGAATTAAGTGTGCCATCTTCGAGAATCTATCAACAACAACCATAATAGAATCTTTCCCTCTTTGAGTCCTTGGTAGACCCACAACGAAGTCAAGGCTCACATCTTCCCATGGATGGTAGGGGATAGGTAGAGGCGTATATAACCCTTGTGGTAGAACATGAGATTTGGCAAGGTTGCAAGTCCCACATCTTTTTACAATATGCTCAACATCTTTGATCATGCTTGGCCAAAAATAATGATCTCTCATCATCAAATAAGTCTTCTCAATACCAAAGTGACCAGCTAGGGCTCCTCCATGAACCTCCATGATCAATAATTCACGCAAGCTACTCCTTGGGATACAAAGTTGATTCCCTTTGAAAAGAAACCCTTCTTCACTATGAAACATCTCGTGTGGATGCTTCTTTGAGAGCTCAAATACTTCTTTGAAATCTTGATCATCCTCATACAAATCCTTAATATGATCAAATCCAACAACTTTTGAATCAAGAATATGTGTAAGCAAGTACCTTCTTGAAAGAGCATCGGCACCTTTATTCAAATGCCCGGCCTTGTGTTTGATCACAAATTGGAATGATTGCATGAACTCAACCCATTTGGCATGTCGTGGATTGAGTTTATGTTGCCCTTGGATGTATTTGAGAGCTTCGTGATCACTATGAAGAATAAACTCCCCACTTAGTAGATAATGTCTCCAATGCTCAAGAGCTCGTATATTGGCATAGAACTCTTTGTCATAATGCACTATACTTTCACTTTGCCTCATTCAACTTCTCACTAAAATAAGCAATTGGCCTTCCTTCGAGACAAAACCGCTCCAATACCAACACCACTTGCATCTACTTCAACTTCAAAGATTTTGTCAAAACATGGCAAGACAAGTATTGGTGCATTACAAAGCTTCTCTTTGATTATTTCAAACGCCCTTTCAGCACTTCTACTCCATTCGAACTCTTTATTTTTCAACAACTCGGTCATAGGAGCCATAATAGTGCTAAAATTCTTGATAAATCTTCTATAGAAGGAAGCTAAACCATGAAATGATCGTACCTCATGGATGGACGTTGGTGTAGGCCACTCTTGTATAGCTTTGATCTTTCCTTGATCCACTTGAATACCATCTTGTGATAGTACATATCCAAGGAAGACGACCTTGGGTGAGAAGAAGGAACATTTCTCCATGTTTGCGTAGAGCTTCTCTTTCTCCAAGATACACATGACTAGCTCTAAATGCTTTACATGATCAAGCTCATTCTTACTCTATATAAGAATGTCATCAAAGTACACTACTACACATTTGCCAATCAAAGGCTTCAATACATGATTCATTAAGCGCATGAATGTAGAAGGTGCATTAGTAAGACCAAATGGCATGACTAACCATTCATAGAGACCTTCTTTTGTCTTGAAAGCCGTTTTCCACTCATCACCTTCATGGATACGGATTTGGTGATATCCACTTCTCAAATCCACTTTGGAGAAGACAATACTCCCATATAACTCATCAAGTAGATCCTCCAAGCGTGGAATAGGGAACCTATACTTGATAGTTATCTTGTTGATGGACCTACAATCCATACACATGCGTTGCGAACCATCTTTCTTTGGAACTAGTAAAACCAGAACGACACATGGACTCATGCTAGGCCTTATCAAACCTCTTGAAAGTAGCTCATCAATAATTCACGCAAGCTGCTCCTTGGGATACAAAGTTGATTCCCTTTGAAAAGAAACCCTTCTTCACTATGAAACATCTCGTGTGGATGCTTCTTTGAGAGCTCAAATACTTCTTTGAAATCTTAATCTTCCTCATACAAATCTTTAATATGATCAAATCCAACAACTTTTGAATCAAGAATATGTGTAAGCAAGTACCTTCTTGAAAGAGCATCGGCACCTTTATTCAAATGCCCGGCCTTGTGTTTGATCACAAATTGGAATGATTGCATGAATTCAACCCATTTGGCATGTCGTGGATTGAGTTTATGTTGCCCTTGGACGTATTTGAGAGCTTCGTGATCACTATCAAGGATAAACTCTCCACTTAGTAGATAATGTCTCCAATGCTCAAGAGATCGTATAATGGCATAGAACTCTTTGTCATACGTACTATACTTTCTCTTGGCCTCATTCAACTTCTCACTAAAATAAGTAATTGGCCTTCCTTCTTGAGACAAAACCGCTCCAATACCAACACCACTTGCATCTACTTTAACTTCAAAGACTTTGTCAAAACATGGCAAGACAAGTATTGGTGCATTACAAAGCTTCTCTTTGATTATCTCAAACGCTCTTTCAGCACTTCTACTCCATTCGAACTCTTTAATTTTCAACAACTCGGTCATAGGAGCCATAATAGTGCTAAAATTCTTGATAAATGTTCTATAGAAGGAAGCTAAACCATGAAATGACCGTACCTCATGGATGGACGTTGGTGTAGGCCATTCGTGTATAGCTTTGATCTTTCCTTGATCCACTTGAATACCATCTTGTGATAGCACATATCCAAGGAAGACGACCTTGGGTGAGAAGAAAGAACATTTCTCCATGTTTGCGTAGAGCTTCTCTTTCTCCAAGATACACATAACTAGCTCTAAATGCTTTACATGATCTAGTTCACTCTTACTGTATATAAGAATGTCATCAAAGTACACTACTACACATTTGCCAATCAAAGGCTTCAATACATGATTCATTAAGCGCATGAATGTAGAAGGTGCATTAGTAAGACCAAATGGCATGACTAACCATTCATATAGACCTTCTTTTGTCTTGAAAGCCGTTTTCCACTCATCACCTTCATGGATACGGATTTGGTGATATCCACTTCTCAAATCCACTTTGGAGAAGACTATACTCCCAAATAACTCATCAAGTAGATCCTCCAAGCGTGGAATAGGGAATCTATAGTTGATAGTTATCTCGTTGATGGACCTACAATCCATACACATGCGTTGCGAACCATCTTTCTTTGGAACTAGTAACACTGGAACGGCACATGGACTCATGCTAGGCCTTATCAAACCCTTTGAAAGTAGCTCATCAACCTGTTTTTGTACCTCTTGAGCTTCTTTAGGATTCATTCTATACGCCGCTTTGTTTGGAAGGATGGCTCCGGGAATGAGATCAATCTTGTGCTCTATCTCCCTTCTTGGTGGCAAACCGTGTGGCATCTCATTAGGAAACAAATGATTGAACCTCCTTAGGATGGGTTGGAGCCGTGGGTGTTCACGAGTCAGCAACTTGTTCCTCTTGCAAATTAGCCAAAATCAACTCCTTTTGCTCATGGAACTCATGTTGATCCGCTTTTAGCAAAGAAACAATATTGGACTCCTTCTCTTGCTCCTTTTGTTGGGGTGGCCGAATGATAGAAGAAGGTGGCAAAGGGGCCAATGTGATCTTCTTATTGTTGATGGTGAGGGAATAAGTATTCATTCTCCCATCATGTGTGACGTACCTATCAAAAAGCCAAGGTCTCCCAAGCAAAATATAGCAAGCATCCATTGGTATTACATCACACCATATTTGATCTTTATAACTCTTCCCAATGGATAAAGATACAAGCACACGTTTATCAATCTTAATACCCTTCCCATGACTCAACCATTGTATATTGTAAGGGGAGGGATGAGATCTCACTTCTAACTTCAATTTTTCAACCATTGTAGTGGACGCCACATTAGTCTTCATATTCACTTTCATGGCAACTCGGTTCAACATATAAAGCACTTTGATACTCAACAAGAGAGACTACACGTTTGTTAGGACATTCGGATGCAATATGGCCCAACTGCACCTAAAACATCTTCTTGGAGGCAATGTCCTTGGTTCTTGGACATGGGGTTTGGATGGGGATTTTGTGGCTGATTTTGTGGGGTTTTTCCGTAGGGTTTTGGGAGGATGGGGCTGATTTTGTGGAGTTTTGTATTGTGTTTGGGTAGGTGGACGTGTGGTATAAGGTTTGGATTGTGTAGGGTACGTTCTCATGGTATCTTTTCCTCTTTCTTTCCTTTGCCTTTCTACTTTCAAGGCCAAAGTACTTAATTCATCCAATGATTGATAAGGATGTAACTCAACAACATTACGTACCCAATTAGAAAACGTACCAAAACTTGTTGCTCATTCTCCTTCAAATCACAACGCCAAAGGAGATGTTCAAACTCCTTGGTATACTCTTCCACCGATTTGGATCCTTGAACTAGTTTTGGAGCTTGACATAATTGTCTTGGATGTAGCTTTGGGGTAAAAACTTGCCTTGCAATTTGGACTTCATCTTTTCCCATGAACGAATCTTGTCCTTTCCCTTTGCTTGTCGCTTCTTTTGCAAGTTAGTCCATCAAAT
Organism: Portulaca oleracea; assembly: GCA_029582165.1. Classification (NCBI taxonomy): domain Eukaryota; kingdom Viridiplantae; phylum Streptophyta; class Magnoliopsida; order Caryophyllales; family Portulacaceae; genus Portulaca; species Portulaca oleracea. Next base: position 20,722,215 of record CM055879.1, read on the forward strand.
AGAAGCATGCTTTCTCAACTTCAATGCTGCATACTTCACTTTTAGTTCATCATTAACTTCTTTCAAATCAAACACTCTTTCAACCGTTTGAATCCAATCAAGAAATACCTCCGGATCTAAACTACCATCAAATTCGGGTATTTCAACTCTAAAATCAAAACGTTCACCCCTTCTTGAGAATGGACTAGGCGTGCCATATGAAGCATCTTCATTAGACTCCTTTTGTAAAGCACGATTCAAATCCATATAGGTCTTTAATTGTTTTTGCAACATATCAATTCGCAACCTCATAGTTCAACGTCCTTAAGTGAGCTAGATTGATGTATAATGGGATCACAAGATCACATTACACAAAAGGATTAAGGATCTTTAAAAACGAAGATGAAAATCTCCCTTCTCAAAGTTCTTAAGGGGCGAAAAATAGATTGAAAATGGATAGAAAGAACTATGAAAGATGATTACCAAATGAAGGTAAGATGATGAACGAATGATGGACGGTTGAAGGCTTTGGGTTCTTGATGAATTCTTGTTGAATTCTTGATGAATTCTTGATGAATTCTTAATGAATGACGTGAGGTTGGATGAATGTAGTTGAATGAACGACGGAATGGATAGTTGGACTGATTGGCTTTTGAAGGATCGATGAGGATACAGCCACACCACCTCAAAGAACTCTTCAATTCCTTCCTTTCACCTTCAAGGATGCCACCCTTGAATAGAAGAAGGGGATAACTTCGAAACTCCCTCAAGAGAAACGAAAAGACTAGCACAAAAGCTAGAGAGAAAACAACACCTTGTATTTGTATTTGATATATGAATGAATGAATACAATGGTACCCTAGGGGGTCTATTTATACTACTTTAGGGACCCCTTGGACGTGTACCTAGGGTTCAAGAAACCAAGAATCAACTATTACATCATATATCCTATTTATGACATCATAAACTCTAAAATACAACTCTAGAAAGAAATTGCTATAACTCCTTCAATACTTGTCCGTTTTCATTGATTCAAAAACCATTGGAAAGCTTATTGAAAGAGCTCCAATCTGTCTTTTGATGATTTCCTCAATAGACGTATGGATCTAGAGTTATAGAGCAAAATATCGAACTGTACTTGATGGAGTCCTTTGCTGCCGTGAGAGATGACTTCTCAATAAGGACTTGAGAGTTATTTATGCTCATTGATGTCCTCCAAATGTGAGAGTAACTCCATGTCAGCTAGAATACCATCAAGGTCCTTCATGCTTTCTTCCTTGAGCTAATAAACCCTTGTAGTTGTTGATACCCAAGGCGACATTTGTAGCTTCTAGCTGGATTGAGGTCCTTTAGCTAGGCATTGATGTATATAGCTAGGCAAATATACATCATTCTCCCCCGGTTGAAAAAGTTTGTCCTCAAACTTAGACAAAACTTCTTCTAAACTAGTACATAACACTTCTTCTTCCTTGTTTTCCTTCCTTCTTATGAGTTTACAACTTCTCTTCTTGAATGCCTTGGAATCATCATAGATTCCTTTGATGCTTGACTTGAACTTCCACTTTCTTCCAAGTCTTCTCATGAATAAGCCAATGATATTATGGTGCTTCAAATCTCGTTTATTCATGGAGATTGTAGAAATCTCATATAACTTCTCAACTTCAAAGTATATATTCACAAGCTTGTAACTCATGATGAAGACAATAGTAATATGGTGTTCCATCTTTGAAGGATGACCTTCAACGATCTTAATATCATCTTGTCTTCCTTGAATCCATGGCACTTCAACCATAAAATTCAAGCTTTCATCTCCATATGGTATAGAAGGATTGCAAATGTCACAATATTGCAGCTTATACTCGATATCAACGATCATGCTTGGCCAGAAATAATACTCCTTCATCTTGAGATATGTATTGAGTAGACCCAAATGATCAAAAGAACTTCCATGTACTTCCATGATAAGGATTTCACGAATTCCACTCCTTGGAATGCACACTTGATTCCCTTTGAAGAGAAATCCATGATCAATATAAAAGGATTGTTGAGGATGCTTCTCACATACCTTGTATACTTCTTTAAAATCATCATCATCTTCATACAACTCCTTGATATATTCAAGACTAAGTACTCTTGAATCAAACATGTATCTCCTCGTTAGAAAACTTCCTTTAGTCAAAGGACTTGCTTCCTCCAAGTGACTTGATTTTGATGAATGAATCAAGTACTCCATCTCAAAGCATAATGATGGCTTGATCTCCTTTTCACATGAAACATACTCCAATACTTTGTAAGAATCACAAAGCTTAAGCATGAATCCTTCAAGATAGTAATCCTTTTGCTCAAATATCCTCATGATAGCAACAAGTATGAATGCTAAGCCATAAGCATGTAGCTTCTTCTTTTCTCCACTTGGTATTTCACCAAAATAATCCATGGGACAACTTCCTTGAGATAGGACTTCACCTTTCTCAACTCCATTTGTAATGAACAAATATGATGCAAGAATAGGGAATAAAAGAATATGATGATCATTAGCATCCTTTAAGAGACATAGTACCTCAAGTATGGATGCAAGTATGGACCCTTCTTGAATAGTTCCTTCTTTCCTTTTGTCCACTTGAATTATTCCATTTGATGAGGTATGTTGAGATCGCTCATTCTTGGACGAGAGGTAAGGACAATTCTCTAAGTACTTCTCCAATTCTCCATGTGGCTCCTCATGCTTCGTCAAGACTAACTCCAAAGGATTTACATACTCCTTTCTACTTCTACTACATACAAAAATGTTATCAAAGTATACACATGCATTCTCTTTACATCGCAATGGTACATACTCTTTCGAAATATGTTGTATACTATGAGAATCAAAGTCGTTGATGTAGTTATCCATGAATTGCACTTGATCCTTTGCATAGACCATTCGGTGATGAATCATAGGATTTGGTGGCAGCCTTTGATGCATGATAATACTCATGGAAGAGAAACGTACCAAAAGAGATAAGTGAGAGAGGTCACTTGTTGATGGTGCTTGTCTTTCATCCAAATATTCACAAATGAGAACAAGTTGATGCATAATGAATCAAACAATTCCATTATACACGAATTGGAGAAAAGGATCGTTCACAAGTAAGAACTTGTGTTTGTTGATTTCTCAAAGAAACGCATGAAACGAAGGAATTTGGAATGAAATGGATGGCTATGGACGAGAGTTCTAATGCATAAGACTAAAATGACAATCAAGAGAAACAAAGACAAAGCCAAGATCATACCAATGGTGAAGAACAACTCGTCAAAGCGTAGAACATTGATAGAAATGGCAATGGAAACCTCCTTGATTGATATAGACGCACCACAATCAATTTGATATCCAACTCCTCCTTTGCACCATCCAAGATTGCTCCCTCTTGAACTAGAAGAGAAGAGACGTACCAAAACTTGTGGCTCATTCTCCTTCAAGTCACAACGCCAAAGGAGATGTTCAAACTCTTTGGTATACTCTTCCACCGATTTGGATCCTTGAACAAGCTTTTGAAGTTTGACATAGTTGTCTTGGACGTAACTTTGGGGTAGGAATTTGCTTTGTAATTTGGACTTCATCTTCTCCCATGAACGAATCTTATCCTTCCCCTTTGCTTGGCGTTTCTTTTGCAAGTTAGACCACAAAATAGAAGCGTGCTTCCTCAACTTCAATGCTACATACTTCACTTTTAGCTCATCATTAACTTCTTTCAAATCAAACACTCTTTCTACCGTTTGAATCCAATCAAGAAATACCTCCGGATCTAAACTACCATCAAATTCGGGTATTTCAACTTTAAAATCAAAACGTTCACCTCTTCTTGAGAATGAACTAGGCGTGCCATATGAAGCATCTTGATCAACATTTAAAGACTCCTTTTGTAAAGCTCGATTCAAATCCATACAAGTCTTTAATTGTTTTTGCAACATCTCAATTTGCATCCTCATAGCGTCGGCATTCTTAGGTGAACTAGATTGAGACTCGTCCATTTGATTCAATCTTGACGTCAAATTAGAACTCTCGTAGGGTAGGGACGGATTTGGCTAGGTTTGTGTTTGGTTTTGGGGTTCTTTGTGGGGCTTAAGGTTCTTTATGAATTCTTGATGAATTCTTGATGGGTTCTTGATGTGTTCTTGATGAGTTCTTGGAAGAACTCAAGAGTGGCGTGTGAATATGATGGGGTAAGGGACGATTTTGGCTAGTTTAGTGTTTGGTCTAGGGTTCTTTGTGGAGCTTAAGGTTCTTTATGAATTCTTGATGAATTCTTGATGAGTTCTTGATGGGTTCTTGATGGGTTCTTGATGAGTTCTTGGAAGATCTCAACAATGGCGTGTGGTTTGTGATGAAAACAAGGAAAAAACGATGCAAGACACACGAGATATCAACAAGCTAAGCTCTGATACCACTTTTGATGCATAATGAATCAAACAATTCCATTATACACGAATCGAGAAAAGGATCGCTCACAAGTAAGAACTTGTGTTTGTTGATTTCAAAGAAACGCATGAAACGAAGGAATTTGGAATGAAATGGATGGCTATGGACGAGTTCTAATGCATAAGACTAAAATGACAATCAAGAGAAACAAAGACAAAGCCAAGATCATACCAATGGTGAAGAACAACTCGTCAAAGCGTAGAACAATGATATAAATGGCAATGGAAACCTCCTTGATTGATATAGACGCACCACAATCAATTTGATATCCAACTACTCCTTTGCACCATCCAAGATTGCTCCCTCTTGAACTAGAAGAGAAGATTTGATCGAAATCCCCTCAAGGAATTCGAATCCTCGCTAGAAATGCTAGGAACTAAAGCATGACCACTTTAGAGAGAATTTGTGTATTATGATTCAATAGAATGAGATGATGAAATGAAGCACCCTAAGGGGTCTATTTATACTACTTGGAAGCCCCCTTAGACGTGCACATTTCAAGAAAGAGGCCTCTTGAGGCTTACATCATCCTACATAAGTATGACATCATAAAGAAACAAGTAAACTACACTAGATTTCATTTGATCATAACTCTCTCAATGCTCATCCGATCTTCAAGATTCTTGTATCACTTGAAAGCTCTTGGAGAGTAGATCAAATCACCCTTGGATGTCTTTTATGATAGAATCAAGGATTTTGAGATATAGAAGAAACCATCAACCCTTCACTTGGAAAATGAGTTGGACGTGTATTACCCATGATCTCTTCAAGCTCTTTGGAGATGATGTCAAGCTTTAGATGCTCATGATGGAGATTTGAGAGTAAATCTACATCATTCCCCCCTAGTTGAAAAGAGTTTGCCCTCAAACTAGGAAGCTCCTCACCTTCTTGATAATATGGTTTGAGATCACTTACATTGAAAGTGCAACTTCCCTCATAACCATCATCTAGCTTCAACTTATATGCATTATCTCCAATCTTCTCAATCACTTCAAATGGACCATCACTTCTCGGTTTCAATTTCCCTTTTCTTCTATTTGGAAACCTTTCTTTCTTGAGATGTATCCATACCAAGTCTCCAGGTTTGAAAATAACTTTTTTCCTCTTTTGATTGACCTTCTCTTCAACCTTTTGAGTATATCTCATAATCTTTTCACGAACCTTCTCATGTAACTTCTTAATCTCCTCCACTCTCTTACTAGCTTCAAAACTGAACTTAGTTGATGTAGATATAGGAGATAAATCCATAGGCTTGAGAGGGTTCTTACCATACACAACTTCAAATGGAGATAACTTTGTAGCTCGATTTGGACTCCGATTATAAGCAAATTCAGCATGACTTAACAAAGTATCCCAACTTTTCTTATCCTTGCTCACCAAAGCTCGTAATAAGGCTCCCAACATACGGTTGACAACTTCAGTTTGTCCATCCGTTTGTGCGTGACATGTCGTGCTAAATTTGAGCTTTGTACCCAACTTCTTCCATAATGTAACCCAAAAATGACTAAGGAATTTTGAATCCCTGTCACTCACCATAGTCTTTGGAATACCATGTAACTTCACAACTTCTTCAAAGTAGAGATTTGCAACTTTGGTAGCATCATAGGTAGTATGGCAAGGAATGAAATGTGCCATCTTTGAGAATCTATCAACAACAACCACAATAGAATCTTTTCCTCTTTGAGTCCTTGGTAGACCCACAACGAAGTCAAGACTCACATCTTCCCATGGATGGTAAGGAATTGGTAGAGGCGTGTATAACCCTTGTGGTAGAACATGAGACTTAGCAAGATTGCAAGTCCCACATCTTTTCACAATATGCTCAACATCTTTGATCATGCTTGGCCAAAAATAATGATCTCTCATCATCAAATAAGTCTTCTCAATACCAAAATGACCAGCTAGGGCTCCTCCATGAACCTCCATGATCAATAATTCACGCAAGCTACTCCTTGGGATACAAAGTTGATTTCCTTTAAAAAGAAACCCTTCTTCAACGTGAAACATCTCATGTGGATGCTTCTTTGAAAGCTCAAATACTTCTTTGAAATCTTGATCATCCTCATACAAATCTTTAATATGATCAAATCCAACAACTTTTGAATCAAGAATATGTGTAAGCAAGTACCTTCTTGAAAGAGCATCGGCACCTTTGTTCAAATGTCCGGCTTTGTGTTTGATCACAAATTGGAATGATTGCATGAACTCAACCCATTTGGCATGTCGTGGATTGAATTTATGTTGCCCTTGAATGTACTTGAGAGCTTCATGATCACTATGAAGAATAAACTCTCCACTTAGTAGATAATGCCTCCAATGCTCAAGAGCTCGTATAATGGCATAGAACTCTTTATCATACGTACTATACTTTCTCTTTGTCTCATTTAACTTCTCACTAAAATAAGCAATTGGCCTTCCTTCTTGAGACAAAACCGCTCCAATACCAACACCACTTGCATCTACTTCAACTTCAAAGACTTTATCAAAACGCCTTTTCAGCGCTTCTACTCCATTCAAACTCCTTATTCTTCAACAACTCGGTCATAGGAGCCATGATAGTGCTAAAATTCTTGATAAATCTTCGATAGAAGGTAGCTAAACCATGAAATGATCGTACCTCATGGATAGTCGTTGGTGTAGGCCATTCATGTATAACTTTGATCTTTCCTTGATCCACTTGAATTCCATCTTGTGATAGCACATATCCAAGGAAGACGACCTTGGGTGAGAAGAAGGAACGTTTCCCCATGTTGGCGTAGAGCTTCTCTTTCTCCAAGATACACATGACTAGCTCTAAATGCTTTACATGATCAAGCTCACTCTTACTATAAACAAGAATGTCATCAAAGTACACTACTACACATTTGCCAATCAAAGGCTTCAATACATGATTCATTAAGCGCATGAATGTAGAAGGTGCATTAGTAAGACCAAATGGCATGACTAACCATTCATATAGACCTTCTTTTGTCTTGAAAGCCGTTTTCCATTCATCACCTTCATGGATACGAATTTGGTGATATCCACTTCTCAAATCCACTTTCGAAAAGACAATACTCCCATATAACTCATCAAGTAGATCCTCCAAGCGGAATAGGAATCTATACTTGATAGTTATCTTGTTGATGGACCTACAATCCATACACATACGCGAACCATCTTTCTTTGGAACTAATAACACCGGACGGCATATGGGCTCATGCTAGGCCTTATCAAGCCCTTTGAAAGTAGCTCATCAACTTGCTTTTGTACCTCTTGAGCTTCTTTAGGGTTCATTCTATATGCCGCTTTGTTTGGAAGGATGGCTCCGGGAATGAGATCAATCTTGTGTTCTATCTCCCTTGTTGGTGGAAAACCGTGTGGCATCTCATTAGGGAACATATGATTGAACCTCCTTAGGATGGGTTGGAGCCGTGGATGTTCTTGCGTTGGGGACGTTTGTTCCTCTTGCAAATTGGCCAAAATCAACTCTTTTTGCTCATGGAACTCATGTTGATCCGCCTTTAGCAAAGAAACAATATTGGACTCCTTTTCTTGCTCCTTTTGTTGGGGTGGCCGAATGATAGAAGAAGGTGGCAATGGGGCCAAAGTGATCTTCTTCTTGTTGATGGTGAAGGAATAAGTGTTCATTCTCCCATCATGTGTAACGTACCTATCAAAAAGCCAAGGTCTCCCAAGCAAAATATGACAAGCATCCATTGGTATTACATCACACCATATTTGATCTTTGTAACTCTTCCCAATGGATAAAGATACAAGCACACGTTTATCAATCTTTATGCCCTTCCCATGACTCAACCATAGTATATTGTAAGGAGAGGGATGAGTACTCACTTCTAACTTCAACTTTTCAACCATTGTAGTAGAAGTCGCATTAGTACAACTACCACCATCTATAATGTGTGAACATACCTTCCCTTGAACCGTACACCTCGTATGGAAGATAGTTTCTCGTTGCTCCAATTCATTTGGTGTAGAAGCCACGCTTAATACCCTCCTCAACACAAGTAATTCTCCATCATCCGCTTCTTCCACATTCTCCTCTTCACAAACGTCATTCTCCTCCTCAAGTTGCTTTTCTTCATATTCACTTTCATGACAACTTGGTTCAACATATAAAGCACTTTGATACTCAACAAGAGAGACTACACGTTTGTTAGGACATTCCGATGCAATATGGCCCAATCCTTGGCACCTAAAACATCTTCTTTGAGGTAATGTCCTTGGTTCTTGGACATGGGGTTTGGATGGGGGATTTTGTGGCTGATTTTGTGGAGTTTTTCCGTAGGGTTTTTGGGAGGATGGGGGTTGATTTTGTGGAGTTTTGTATTGTGTTTGGGTAGGTGGACGTGTGGTATAAGGTTTGGATTGTGTAGGGTACGTTCTCATGGTATCTTTTCCTCTTTCTTTCCTTTGCCTTTCTACTTTCAAGGCCAAAGTACTTAATTCATCCAACGATTGATAAGAATGTAACTCAACAACATTACGTATCCAATCATTCAAACCAATTAGGAAACGTACCAAAACTTGTGGCTCATTCTCCTTCAAGTCACAACGCCAAAGGAGATGTTCAAACTCTTTGGTATACTCTTCCACCGATTTGGATCCTTGAACAAGCTTTTGAAGTTTGACATAGTTGTCTTGGACGTAACTTTGGGGTAGGAATTTGCTTTGTAATTTGGACTTCATCTTCTCCCATGAACGAATCTTATCCTTCCCCTTTGCTTGGCGTTTCTTTTGCAAGTTAGTCCACCAAATAGAAGTGTGCTTCCTCAACTTCAATGCTACATACTTCACTTTTAGCTCATCATTAACTTCTTTCAAATCAAACACTCTTTCTACCGTTTGAATCCAATCAAGAAATACCTCCGGATCTAAACTACCATCAAATTCGGGTATTTCAACTTTAAAATCAAAACGTTCACCTCTTCTTGAGAATGAACTAGGCGTGCCATATGAAGCATCTTGATCAACATTTAAAGACTCCTTTTGTAAAGCTCGATTCAAATCCATACAAGTCTTTAATTGTTTTTGCAACATCTCAATTTGCATCCTCATAGCGTCGGCATTCTTAGGTGAACTAGATTGAGACTCGTCCATTTGATTCAATCTTGACGTCAAATTAGAACTCTCGTAGGGTAGGGACGGATTTGGCTAGGTTTGTGTTTGGTTTTGGGGTTCTTTGTGGGGCTTAAGGTTCTTTATGAATTCTTGATGAATTCTTGATGGGTTCTTGATGTGTTCTTGATGAGTTCTTGGAAGAACTCAAGGGTGGCGTGTGAATATGATGGGGTAAGGGACGATTTTGGCTAGTTTAGTGTTTGGTCTAAGGTTCTTTGTGGAGCTTAAGGTTCTTTATGAATTCTTGATGAATTCTTGATGAGTTCTTGATGGGTTCTTGATGGGTTCTTGATGAGTTCTTGGAAGATCTCAACAATGGCGTGTGGTTTGTGATGAAAACAAGGAAAAAACGATGCAAGACACACGAGATATCAACAAGCTAAGCTCTGATACCACTTTTGATGTGTAATGAATCAAACAATTCCATTATACACGAATTGGAGAAAAGGATCGTTCACAAGTAAGAACTTGTGTTTGTTGATTTCTCAAAGAAACGCATGAAACGAAGGAATTTGGAATGAAATGGATGGCTATGGACGAGAGTTCTAATGCATAAGACTAAAATGACAATCAAGAGAAACAAAGACAAAGCCAAGATCATACCAATGGTGAAGAACAACTCGTCAAAGCGTAGAACAATGATAGAAATGGCAATGGAAACCTCCTTGATTGATATAGACGCACCACAATCAATTTGATATCCAACTCCTCCTTTGCACCATCCAAGATTGCTCCCTCTTGAACTAGAAGAGAAGATTTGATCGAAATCCCCTCAAGGAATTCGAATCCTAGCTAGAAATGCTAGGAACTAAAGCATGACCACTTTAGAGAGAATTTGTGTATTATGATTCAATAGAATGAGATGATGAAATGAAGCACCCTAAGGGGTCTATTTATACTACTTGGAAGCCCCCTTAGACGTGAACATTTCAAGAAAGAGGCCTCTTGAGGCTTACATCATCCTACATAAGTATGACATCATAAAGAAACAAGTAAACTACACTAGATTTCATTTGATCATAACTCTCTCAATTCTCATCCGATCTTCAAGATTCTTGTATCACTTGAAAGCTCTTGGAGAGTAGATCAAAACACCCTTGGATGTCTTTTATGATAGAATCAAGGATTTTGAGATATAGAAGAAACCATCAACCCTTCACTTGGAAAATGAGTTGGACGTGTATTACCCATGATCTCTTCAAGCTCTTTGGAGATGATGTCAAGCTTTTGATGCTCATGATGGAGATTTGAGAGTAAATCTACATCACAAGTGATGGTAAAGGATCTTGATCCTTTATAGGCTCACGGTTTCCAACCTCCATTGGTGTAAGAATGAGACTCCTTGGTTCTTCAAATTCATGATACTTATTCTCCATAAGTGCCATAAGAGTACTTTGATCCTCCTTGAGTCGTGAGACACAAGGTAATAAGGACGCCTCTTGGAGCATGATACTCCTATCATACAACTTTGATTCTTCCAACAAAGTATAACAAGAATCCATAGAAGTAATATTACAATATAATGAATCTTTGCAAATCTTGTAAAAAGCAAGACTTACTAAACTTCTTGGATCCATATGAAGATCATTGCCATGGTGTGAATAGCTCTTCATTTGTAATTCTTGGACATTTGTTGTAGCGAGGCTAATATCTTGGTCAAGATCAATGTCAACGTCAATGATGGCACAACTTTCTCCTTCTCGGATCAATGAACACATTTTATCACGTAGCTCTTCTCCATTCAATTCTTCTACTTCCTCTACTTCAAGATCCTCCTCTATGTGTACTTCATTTACTTCTTTAGCCATGCTACTACATACTTCTTGAACTTGCTCATTTTCAACAAAATCATCACATTCGGCAAATTCAACTTCTTCATTTACGCCTTCCTCCTCATACAATGGATTGTCATACACTTTAAACTCATCTTTAGGCACGCTACATACTACATTAACTTCCTCATTCGTGCCAAGGTTATCACATACTTCATGAACATCCTCATACGCGTCAAATACATCAAATGATTCACTTTCAAATTCTGGTTGCTCATAGGATGACATTTGACATACTCTTTCAACATGATCAAAACTTTGGCAAGATAGACTTGTACTTTGGTCAATGATTTCCTCGTCTTGGATAATAGGAATGGGGAGGTTTAGGGGCTGTTTTGTGGAGTGATGGGCAATAGGTTGTTGGGGTTGTTTTGTAGGCGTTTGGACGAGAGGTTTGGGACGAGTTTGTGGCTTAGCTTCAAGGTCCTTGGCGTAGGATTGTTGGGATGGTTTGTGAGGTCTTTGTTGTATATGGGTTCTATCCCAAAGTTCTTCACTCTTTACTTGCATTTCAACATCAAGGGCTAAAAAACTTAACTCCTCCTCCAAGTTTGCGTAAGATTGATGTACAACATACCAAAACTCGTTGATCATTCTCCTTAAGGCCATACTTCCGTAGTTGCCGTCTGAATTCTATGGTATATTCAATCACGTCCTTGCTCCCTTGCTCCATTATTTCAAGCTTGTTGAAGTAATCTCCATTGTATTTGTAGGGCAAGAACTCTTCTTGAACTTTATTTCCATTCTTCTTGCTGGAACGTTTACTCCATTCATAAGGTGCTTCATATTCAACCTTAGAAGAGTGAACCACACGTGATTTTGTTCTTCTTGATTCCTTTGGAAGAATTCCACATTCTTCCATTTGCTTGGCAAGATCATCAATTTGTTGCTTCAAGCATTGTAGCTCACGTTGGGAATTTTTGCTAGAATCATCCATCTTGATCAATCTTGGTGCAAAAAGATTGCAAGATTCATGGTTTAGGGGTTTTGGATGGGTAAAGGACGAGAGAGGTTTGTATTTGGGGCGGATTGTGTTTGGGCTATGGGTTCTTTGTGGAGTTTATGGTTCTTTATGAGTTCTTGATGGGTTCTTGGAAGAACTCATGGGTGGCGTAATGATGGTGGGATGATGGGGATGGATTTTTGATGGAAAGATGGTAAAAAGATGGATGAAAAACTAAGAGAATCAATCTCCTAAGCTGTGATACCAATTTTGATGTATAATGGGATCACAAGATCACATTACACAAAAGGGTTAAGGATCTTTAAAAACGAAGATAAGAATCTCCTTTCTCAAAGTTCTTAAGGGGCGAAAAATAGATTGAAAATGGATAGAAAGAACTATGAAAGATGATTACCAAATGAAGGTAAGATGATGAACGAATGATGGACGGTTGAAGGCTTTGGGTTCTTGATGAATTCTTGTTGAATTCTTGATGAATTCTTGATGAATTCTTGATGAATGACGTGAGGTTGGATGAATGTAGTTGAATGAACGACGGAATGGATAGTTGGATAGATTGGCTTTTGAAGGATCGATGAGGATACAGCCACACCACCTCAAAGAACTCTTCAATTCCTTCCTTTCACCTTCAAGGATGCCACCCTTGAATAGAAGAAGGGGATAACTTCGAAACTCCTCAAGAGAAACGAAAAGACTAGCACAAAAGCTAGAGAGAAAACAACACCTTGTATTTGTATTTGATATATGAATGAATGAATACAATGGCACCCTAGGGGGTCTATTTATACTACTTTAGGGACCCCTTGGACGTGTACCTAGGGTTCAAGAAACCAAGAATCAACTATTACATCATATATCCTATTTATGACATCATAAACTCTAAAATACAACTCTAGAAAGAAATTGCTATAACTCCTTCAATACTTGTCTGTTTTCATTGATTCAAAAACCATTGGAAAGCTTATTGAAAGAGCTCCAATCTGTCTTTTGATGATTTCCTCAATAGACGTATGGATCTAGAGTTATAGAGCAAAATATCGAACTGTACTTGATGGAGTCCTTCACGCCGTGAGAGATGACTTCTCAATAAGGACTTGAGAGTTATTTATGCTCATTGATGTCCTCCAAATGTGAGAGTAACTCCATGTAAGCTAGAATACCATCAAGGTCCTTCATGCTTTCTTCCTTGAGCTAATAAACCCTTGTAGTTGTTGATACCCAAGGCGACATTTGTAGCTTCTAGCTGGATTGAGGTCCTTTAGCTAGGCATTGATGTATATAGCTAGGCAAATATACATCATAGATTGAGACTCGTCCATTTGATTCAATCTTGATGTCAAATTAGAACTCTCGTAGGGTAAGGGACGGATTTGGCTAGGTTTGTGTTTGGTCTTAGGGTTCTTTGTTGAGCTTTAAGGTTCTTGATGAATTCTTGATGAATTCTTGATGGGTTCTTGATGAATTTTTGACGAATTCTTGATGAGTTCTTGATGAGTTCTTGGAAGAACTCAAGGGTGGCGTGTGAATGTGATGAAAACACGGTGTAAAACGATGCAAGAAACGAAAGATATCAACAAGCTAAGCTCTGATACCACTTTTGATGCATAATGAATCAAAACTAATCCATTATACACGAAATGAAAACGGATCGTTCACAAGTAAGAACTTGTGATTGTTGATTTCTCAATGAAACAAATGAAACGAATGGAAATGATATGAAACGAAAGGCTTTGGACGAGAGTTCTAGAGATTATGACAAGAATGACAATCAAGAGAAACAAAAGACTCAGCAAAAACGTACCAACAATGAAGAACAATTCAACGTGATCAAGAAACAAGATAGAATTTGGCAATGGAAACCTCCTTGATTGATATAGACGCACCACAATCAATTTGATATCCAACTCCTCCTTTGCACCATCCAAGATTGCTCCCTCTTGGAATAGAAGAGAAGATTTGATCGAATTCCCCTCAAGGAATCCGAAAACTAGCTAGAAATGCTAGAAGCTAAAGCATGACAACTTTAGAGAGAATTTGTGTTTATTATTCAATAGAATGAGATGTGTCAAATGAAGCACCCTAAGGGGTCTATTTATACTAGTTGGAAGCCCCCTTAGGCGTGTACAAATCAAGAAAGAGGGGAAATCTAGCTTACATCATCTAATACATGAATGACATCATAAAGAAACAAGTAAACTAAACTAGATTACATTTGATGATAACTCTCTCAATTCATATCCGAATTTAAAGATTCTTGAACCATGTGAAAGCTCTTTAAATGTAGATTAATCCACTCTAGGACGTCTTCCATGATAGCCTTATGGTTCTTGAGATAGAGATCAAATCATCGAACCTCCACTTGCGAATCTAGTTGAACGTGTAGCTAGCATGATTGTTTCAAGCTCCTTTTGAATAAAGTCTAGCTTTTGACCCTCATGATGGAGATTTGAGACACAATCTACATCATTCCCCCCTAGTTGAAAAGAGTTTGTCCTCAAACTAGGAAGTTCTTCTCCTTCTTGATAATAAGGTTTGAGATCACTTACATTGAAAGTGTAACTCCCCTCATAACCATCATCTAGTTTCAACTTATAAGCATTATCTCCGATCTTCTCAATGACTTCAAAAGGACCACCACTTCTTGGTTTCAATTTCCCTTTTCTTCTATTCGGAAACCTTTCTTTCTTGAGATGTATCCATACCAAGTCTCCAGGTTTGAAAATAACTTTCTTCCTCTTTTGATTGACCTTCTCTTCAACCCTTTGGGTATACCTCATAATCTTTTCACGAACCTCCTCATGTAACTTCTTAATCTCCTCCACTCTCTTACTAGCTTCAAAACTGAATTTAGTTGATGTAGACATAGGAGATAAATCCATAGGCTTGAGAGGGTTCTTACCATACACAACTTCAAATGGAGATAACTTTGTAGCTCGATTTGGACTTCGATTATAAGCAAATTCAGCATGACTTAGCAAAGTATCCCAACTTTTCTTGTCCTTGCTCACCAAAGCTCGTAATAAGGTGATGCATAATTGATGGCCTTATGCATCAAGGTCAACCATGGAGACATCTAATACTCACCTAGAAGGAAGAAGAGCTCAAGTCTCTCATATATCTCTACTTGGAAGGATCAACTCATATGGTCGTATACTTTTGCTCCTTAATTCAAGGACCATGAAGCTATCATAGAAGTCATCCTAGAGGATTATTTTACATTCCAAGAGCTTTCATAAGGTTCAAGAATCTTTAAGTTTGGATGAGAATCCAAGGAGTTATCATCATTTGAAATCTAGTTTAGTTCATTGTTTTCTTTATGATGTAATCATTAGAATAGATGATGTAAGCCTCAAGAGGCCTATTTCTTGATTTGTGCACGTCTAGGGAGGGCTAGGATTACTATAAATACCCCCCTTAGGCCTCTTGTAATCTCATTCATTCATATATCAAATACAAAGTAAACACATGGTGTTGTTTTCTCTCTAGCTTTTGTGCTAGTTTTCGTTTCTCTTGAGGGAGTTTCGAAGTTATCCCCTTCTTCTATTCAAGGGTGGCATCCTTGAAGGTGAAAGGAAGGAATTGAAGGTCTCTTGAAGGTGGTGTGGCTATATCCTTCCAAGAGTCTTCGAAAGCCATCATCTATCCATCGTTCATTCATCCATTTATCATCCATTTCGTGTTATTCATCAAGAATTCAACAAGAATTCATCAAGCATTCAACAAGAAGCGTTTGTTCTTCATCAAACACGTCCAAGCTTCATTCGTTCATCATTCGTTTGTCCATTTGTTCATTATTTCCATCCAATTGGTAATCATCTTTCATAGTTCTTTCCATCCTTTTCATTCATTTCTATTCCATTTTTGGTTCTTTGGAACTTTGAGAAAGGAGATTCCTATCTTCGTTTTTAAAGATCCTTAGATATTGTGTAATGAGATCATCCCTTGGTCCCATTATGCATCATAAGGCTCCCAACGTACGGTTGACAACTTCAGTTTGTCCATCCGTTTGGGGATGACATGCCGTACTAAATTTGAGCTTTGTACCCAACTTTTTCCATAAGGTAATCCAAAAATGACTAAGAAATTTTGAATCTCTATCACTCACCATAGTCCTTGGGATACCATGTAGCTTCACAACTTCTTCAAAGTAGAGATTTGCAACTTTAGTAGCATCATAGGTAGTATGGCAAGGAATTAAGTGTGCCATCTTCGAGAATCTATCAACAACAACCATAATAGAATCTTTCCCTCTTTGAGTCCTTGGTAGACCCACAACGAAGTCAAGGCTCACATCTTCCCATGGATGGTAGGGGATAGGTAGAGGCGTATATAACCCTTGTGGAAGAACATGAGATTTGGCAAGGTTGCAAGTCCCACATCTTTTTACAATATGCTCAACATCTTTGATCATGCTTGGCCAAAAATAATGATCTCTCATCATCAAATAAGTCTTCTCAATACCAAAGTGACCAGCTAGGGCTCCTCCATGAACCTCCATGATCAATAATTCACGCAAGCTACTCCTTGGGATACAAAGTTGATTCCCTTTGAAAAGAAACCCTTCTTCACTATGAAACATCTCGTGTGGATGCTTCTTTGAGAGCTCAAATACTTCTTTGAAATCTTGATCATCCTCATACAAATCCTTAATATGATCAAATCCAACAACTTTTGAATCAAGAATATGTGTAAGCTACCTTCTTGAAAGAGCATCGGCACCTTTATTCAAATGCCCGGCCTTGTGTTTGATCACAAATTGGAATGATTGCATGAACTCAACCCATTTGGCATGTCGTGGATTGAGTTTATGTTGCCCTTGGATGTATTTGAGAGCTTCGTGATCACTATGAAGAATAAACTCCCCACTTAGTAGATAATGTCTCCAATGCTCAAGAGCTCGTATAATGGCATAGAACTCTTTGTCATACGTACTATACTTTCACTTTGCCTCATTCAACTTCTCACTAAAATAAGCAATTGGCCTTCCTTCTTGAGACAAAACCGCTCCAATACCAACACCACTTGCATCTACTTCAACTTCAAAGATTTTGTCAAAACATGGCAAGACAAGTATTGGTGCATTACAAAGCTTCTCTTTGATTATTTCAAACGCCCTTTCAGCACTTCTACTCCATTCGAACTCTTTATTTTTCAACAACTCGGTCATAGGAGCCATAATAGTGCTAAAATTCTTGATAAATCTTCTATAGAAGGAAGCTAAACCATGAAATGATCGTACCTCATGGATGGACGTTGGTGTAGGCCACTCTTGTATAGCTTTGATCTTTCCTTGATCCACTTGAATACCATCTTGTGATAGTACATATCCAAGGAAGACGACCTTGGGTGAGAAGAAGGAACATTTCTCCATGTTTGCGTAGAGCTTCTCTTTCTCCAAGATACACATGACTAGCTCTAAATGCTTTACATGATCAAGCTCATTCTTACTCTATATAAGAATGTCATCAAAGTACACTACTACACATTTGCCAATCAAAGGCTTCAATACATGATTCATTAAGCGCATGAATGTAGAAGGTGCATTAGTAAGACCAAATGGCATGACTAACCATTCATAGAGACCTTCTGTTGTCTTGAAAGCCGTTTTCCACTCATCACCTTCATGGATACGGATTTGGTGATATCCACTTCTCAAATCCACTTTGGAGAAGACAATACTCCCATATAACTCATCAAGTAGATCCTCCAAGCGTGGAATAGGAAACCTATACTTGATAGTTATCTTGTTGATGGACCTACAATCCATACACATGCGTTGCGAACCATCTTTCTTTGGAACTAGTAAAACCAGAACGACACATGGACTCATGCTAGGCCTTATCAAACCTCTTGAAAGTAGCTCATCAACCTGTTTTTGTACCTCTTGAGCTTCCTTAGGATTCATTATGTACGCCGCTTTGTTTGGAAGGATGGCTCCGGGAATGAGATCAATTTTGTGCTCTATCTCCCTTCTTGGTGGTAAACCGTGTGGCATCTCATTAGGGAACAAATGATTGAACCTCCTTAGGATGGGTTGGAGCCGTGGGTGTTCACGAGTTGGGGCAGGTTGTTCCTCTTGCAAATTAGCCAAAATCAACTCCTTTTGCTTAAGGAACTCATGTTGATCCGCTTTTAGCAAAGAAACAATATTGGACTCCTTCTCTTGCTCCTTTTGTTTGGGTGGCCGAATGATAGAAGAACGTGGCAAAGGGGCCAATGTGATCTTCTTCTTGTTGATGGTGAAGGAATAAGTGTTCATTCTCCCATCATGTGTGACGTACCTATCAAAAAGCCAAGGTCTCCCAAGCAAAATATGGCAAGCATCCATTGGTATTACATCACACCATATTTGATCTTTATAACTCTTCCCAATGGAAAAAGATACAAGCACACGTTTATCAATCTTAATACCCTTCCCATGACTCAACCATTGTATATTGTAAGGAGAGGGATGAGAACTCACTTCTAACTTCAATTTTTCAACCATTGTAGTGGAAGCCGCATTAGTACAACTACCACCATCTATAATGAGTGAACATACCTTCCCTTGAACCGTACATCTAGTATGGAAGATAGTTTCACGTTGCTCCAATTCGTTTGGTGTAGAAGCCACGCTTAATGCCCTCCTCAACACAAGTAATCCTCCATCATCCGCTTCTTCCACATTTTCCTCTTCACAAACGTCATTCTCCTCCTCAAGTTGCTCTTCTTCATATTCACTTTCATGGCAACTCGATTCAACATATAAAGCACTTTGATACTCAACAAGAGAGACTACACGTTTGTTAGGACATTCGGAAGCAATATGGCCCAATCCTTGGCACCTAAAACATCTTCTTGGAGGCAATGTCCTTGGTTCTTGGACATGGGGTTTGGATGGGGGATTTTGTGGCTGATTTTGTGGGGTTTTTCCGTAGGGTTTTTGGGAGGATGGGGGCTGATTTTGTGGAGTTTTGTATTGTGTTTGGGTAGGTGGACGTGTGGTATAAGGTTTGGATTGTGTAGGGTACGTTCTCATGGTATCTTTTCCTCTTTCTTTCCTTTGCCTTTCTACTTTCAAGGCCAAAGTACTTAATTCATCCAATGATTAATAAGGATGTAACTCATCAACATTACGTACCCAATCATTCAAACCAATTAGAAAACGTACCAAAACTTGTGGCTCATTCTCCTTCAAATCACAACGCCAAAGGAGATGTTCAAACTCCTTGGTATACTCTTCCACCGATTTGGATCCTTGAACTAGCTTTTGGAGCTTGACATAATTGTCTTGGATGTAGCTTTGGGGTAAAAACTTGCCTTGCAATTTGGACTTCATCTTTTCCCATGAACGAATCTTGTCCTTTCGCTTTGCTTGTCGCTTCTTTTGCAAGTTAGTCCACCAAATAGAAGCATGCTTTCTCAACTTCAATGCTACATACTTCACTTTTAGTTCATCATTAACTTCTTTCAAATCAAACACTCTTTCAACCGTTTGAATCCAATCAAGAAATACCTCCGGATCTAAACTACCATCAAATTCGGGTATTTCAACTCTAAAATCAAAACGTTCACCCCTTCTTGAGAATGGACTAGGCGTGCCATATGAAGCATCTTCATTAGACTCCTTTTGTAAAGCACGATTAAAATCCATATAGGTCTTTAATTGTTTTTGCAACATATCAATTCGCAACCTCATATCTTCAACGTCCTTAGGTGAGCTAGATTGAGACTCGTCCATTTGATTCAATCTTGATGTCAAATTAGAACTCTCGTAGGGTATCTTGGATTAGAAGAGAAGATTTCACACGAAAAACCCAAAGGGAATTCGATTTCTAGCCAAAACTAGAGAGAACTAAAGCATCAACTTTAGACATTGTATTGAATGTATGAATATGAGATGTGTTTACAAGGCACCCCTAGGGGGGTATTTATAGTAGGAAACCTCCCCTTAGGCGTCACCCCTCTTCAAGATTAGGCCCTTTAAGGGCTTATATCATCCCACTCAATTATGACATCATTTAAATACAATATCTCCTAAAATACAACTCCAATACTAAAGATTCAAAAACCAAAATGTACATAAGAGAAAGCTCTATCATATGGCTTGATTAGAACTTTAAGGCCCTTGTGATAAGGAGCTCAATAGTCCTCTAGGAGTAGAGATGCCCGTGATGTAACTTGAAATGCCTTGGAGTAGGATAGTAAAGTCTCCATGGTTGACCTTGATGCATAAGGCCATCAATTATGCATCATACACCCCCGGTTGAAAAAGTTTGCCCTCAAACTTTGGAAAAATCAACCCTTACTTGCCTTCTTCACAAAGACTTTCTTTTTGAAAGCTTTGAAGTCATCATAGATTCCTTTGATGAACTTCTTAAACTTTCTTCCGATCAATTCTCGAACACCATAAGACTTGGATTTGCGTTTCCCATCTTGAACGTGGGTTGTTCATGTCGTTTCTCACTTCCCAAGTCTATTCTTACCACTTTACCCTTGTCATTTATCATGAAACAATGCACTTTGATGACTTGGGCTATTTCATCCTTTTGAATTTTCGCCTTTCAACCAAGTGATCTAAGTAGATATCTTTTGGATGCTCATGGAAGATATGCCATGGGAAGTTTAAAATGTGATGGATACTTGGATCCGTTTCATTCTTCTCCAAATGTGTAAGAATAGGATCCTTATACTCTTCATGCCCTTGATACTCCATCTTCATGATTGACACAATATGACGTTTCTCCTTTTGCCGAGATGGTGGATCAAGAGGTGCCAAAGTGATCCTCTTTTGGTTGATGGCGAGAGTGTAAGTGTTGGCCCTCCCATCATGTATGACATGTCTATCATATAACCATGGTCTTCCCAATAAAACATGACAAGTATCCATGGGAACTATATCACACCACAATGAATCTTGATAATTCTTTCCAATTGAAAGACTCACCAAAACTTGTTGATCCACACGAATGCCTTGCCCAAGGTTTAGCCATTGTATTGTGTAGGGGGTGGGATGTGGGCTAATCTCCATTTGCAACTTCTTGACCATTGTTGTAGAGGCGGCATTGGTGCAACTTCCTCCATCTATGATCAAGGAGCAAACTCTCCCTTGGATGGTACAACGAGAGCGGAAAATTACTTCTCTTTGTAGTTGATCTTTCGGCACATTTGTGATTTTCAAGGCCCTTTCTACCACAAGTAGTTCTCCTTCATCCGGCTCTTCCACATATTCTTCTACTACATCTTCCTCATCTTTGGCGTCAACCTTAACTTCTTCTTCTTTCTCATACTCCGGCTCTACATATGAAGCACTTTAGTATTCCACCAAAGACACTACTCGCTTGTTTGGACACTCCGAAGCATAATGTCCCAATCCTTGGCATCGAAAACACCTTCTTGGAGCTAATGTTCTTGGTTCTTGGACTTGGGTTTTGGATGGGGGATTTTGTGGCTGGTTTATTGTGGGTTTGGCGTAGGGTTTAAGGGAGGATGGGGGCTGATTTTGTGGAGCTTTTGATTGTGTTTGAGAGTAAGGGAGTGGGGTATAGGGTCTTTGAGGTTCCTTGGCTCTTTCCTTCCTTTGTCTTTCCACTTTCATAGCCAAGTTACTTAGCTCATCAAGGGATTCATAAGGATGTAATTCTACAACATGACGTATCCAATCATTCAAACCAATCAAGTAACGTACCAGAACATGTTGTTCCTTCTCCTTGAGATCACAACGCCAAAGGAGGTGTTCAAATTCCCTTGTGTATTCTTCGACCGATTTAGAGCCTTGGACAAGCTTTTGCAGCTTGTAGTAGTTGTCGTGGACGTATGATTGGGGAAGAAACTTGGATTGCAATTTTGACTTCATCTTATCCCAAGAACGGATCTTTTCTTTCCCTTTTGCAACTCTCTTCTTTTGAAGGTTAGTCCACCAAATAGAAGCATGTTTTCTTAATTTCAAAGCAACGTACTTCACCTTGAGCTCATCACTACAATCTTTCAACTCAAAGACACGTTCAACGGTATGTATCCAATCAAGATAATCCTCAACATTAAGACTACCATCAAATTCGGGAACTTCTACTTTAAAATCCAAACGATCATGCATTTTAGACTTCGAACTACTTTCACCATGTGACGAAACACCATCACGTAGAGAACCTTCACGTAGCATTTTATTCTCTTCCATTTGTTTACCCAATTGCACATGCAAAAATGCTATTTGTTGCTCAAGTTTATAAACCTCATTTGATTTAGATTCATCGTTTGCCATTAGAAATCAACTTGATGTCATATGAACTCACGAGGGAAAGGGACGGATTTGGGCTTGGTTTGTGTTTAGGACGAGGGTTCTTTGAGGAGCTACGGGTTCTTTATGAGTTCTTGATGGGTTCTTGATGGGTTCTTGATGAGTTCTTGATGAGTTCTTGGAAGAACTATCAAAGGGGCGTGTATAACGTGGGGTTTATGTGATTTTGTGACAAAACAAGGTCCAAGATTCATGCAAGAAACAAAGGAGATTCATCTAAACATAGCTCTGATACCAAATTGATGCATAATGGATCACAATTCAACCAAAATGCCAAGAAAGAACACGGATCATAACACAAGTAAGAACTTGAGAGATGAATCAAAGATGGAGCGAAATAAGGAATGAAATATGAGATCAAAGGACAAAAGATGTAGATGATTTAGGCGGATTCGTGAGTTTAATCATGAATTTGAAGACAATCAAGTGAATTCACAACTAGCAAAACAAAAGAAATCAAACGACTTACAATGATGAAGAACCAAACGAGAAGCGAGAAAGAACTTGATAGAATTGAGCAACGAAGCCTCTCCAATTGCTAAAGCCACACCACAATCTTCAAGAGCTCCTACTCATCCTTTCACCACCCAAGAATGCTCAATCTTGGATTAGAAGAGAAGATTTCACGAAAAACCCAAAGGGAATTAGATTTATAGCCAAAAGTATAGAGAACAAAAGCATCAACTTTAGACATTATATTGAATCTATGAATAACAGATGTGTTTACAACGCACCCCTAGGGGGGTATATATAGTAGGAAACCACCACATAGGCGTCACACCACTTCAAGAATAGGCCCTTTAAGGGCTAACATCACACTCAATTATGACATCATTTAAAGAAAATACAATATCTCCTAAAATACAACTCCAATACTAAAGATTCAAAAACCAAAATGTACATAAGAGAAAGCTCTATCATATGGCTTGATTAGAACTTTAAGGCCCTTGTGATAAGGAGCTCAATAGTCCTCTAGGAGTAGAGATGCCCGTGATGTAACTTGAAATGCCTTGGAGTAGGATAGTAAAGTCTCCATGGTTGACCTTGATGCATAAGGCCATCAATTATGCATCATACACCCCCGGTTGAAAAAGTTTGCCCTCAAACTTTGGAAAAATCAACCCTTACTTGCCTTCTTCACAAAGACTTTCTTTTTGAAAGCTTTGAAGTCATCATAGATTCCTTTGATGAACTTCTTAAACTTTCTTCCGATCAATTCTCGAACACCATAAGACTTGGATTTGCGTTTCCCCATCTTGAACGTGGGTTGTTCATGTCGCTTCTCACTTCCCAAGTCTATTCTTACCACTTTACCCTTGTCATTTATCATGAAACAATGCACTTTGATGACTTGGGCTATTTCATCCTTTTGAATTTTCGGCCTTTCAACCAAGTGATCTAAGTAGATATCTTTTGGATGCTCATGGAAGATATGCTTCATGGGAAGTTTCAAAATGTGATGGATACTTGGATCCGTTTCATTCTTCTCCAAATGTGTAAGAATAGGATCCTTATACTCTTCATGCCCTTGATACTCCATCTTCATGATTGACACAATATGACGTTTCTCCTTTTCTTGAGATGGTTGATCAAGAGGTGCCATAGTGATCCTCTTTTGGTTGATGGCGAGAGTGTAAGTGTTGGCCCTCCCATCATGTATGACATGTCTATCATATAACCATGGTCTTCCCAATAAAACATGACAAGTATCCATGGGAACTATATCACACCACAATGAATCTTGATAATTCTTTCCAATTGAAAGACTCACAAAACTTGTTGATCCACACGAATGCCTTGCCCAAGGTTTAGCCATTGTATTGTGTAGGGGGTGGGATGTGGGCTAATCTCCATTTGCAACTTCTTGACCATTGTTGTAGAGGCGGCATTGGTGCAACTTCCTCCATCTATGATCAAGGAGCAAACTCTCCCTTGGATGGTACAACGAGAGCGGAAAATTGCTTCTCTTTGTAGTTGATCTTTCGACATTTGTGATATTCAAGGCCCTTTCTACCACAAGTAGTTCTCCTTCATCCGGCTCTACCACAAAATCTTCTACTACAAATTCATCATCTTTGGCGTCACCTTAACTTCTTCTTCTTTCTCATGCTCCGGCTCTACATATGAAGCACTTTGGTATTCCACCAAAGACACTACTCGCTTGTTTGGACACTCCGAAGCATAATGTCCCAATCCTTGGCATCGAAATCACCTTCTTGGAGCTAATGTTCTTGGTTCTTGGACTTGGGTTTTGGATGGGGGATTTTGTGGCTGGTTTATTGTGGGTTTGGCGTAGGGTTTAAGGGAGGATGGGGGCTGATTTTGTGGAGCTTTTGATTGTGTTTGAGAGTAAGGGAGTGGGGTATAGGGTCTTTGAGGTTCCTTGGCTCTTTCCTTCCTTTGTCTTTCCACTTTCATAGCCAAGTTACTTAGCTCATCAAGGGATTCATAAGGATGTAATTCTACAACATGACGTATCCAATCATTCAAACCAATCAAGTAACGTACCAGAACTTGTGGTTCCTTCTCCTTGAGATCACAACGCCAAAGGAGGTGTTCAAATTCCCTTGTGTATTCTTCGACCGATTTAGAGCCTTGGACAAGCTTTTGCAGCTTGTAGTAGTTGTCGTGGACGTATGATTGGGGAAGAAACTTGGATTGCAATTTTGACTTCATCTTATCCCAAGAACGGATCTTTTCTTTCCCTTTTGCAACTCTCTTCTTTTGAAGGTTAGTCCACCAAATAGAAGCATGTTTTCTTAATTTCAAAGCAACGTACTTCACCTTGAGCTCATCACTACAATCTTTCAACTCAAAGACACGTTCAACGGTATGTATCCAATCAAGATAATCCTCAACATTAAGACTACCATCAAATTCGAACTTCTACTTTAAAATCCTAACGATCATGCCTTTTAGACTTGAACTACTTTCACCATGTGAAAACACCATCACGTAGAGAACCTTCACGTAGCATTTTATTCTCTTCCTTTTGTTTACCCAATTGCACACGCAAAATGCTATTTGTTGCTCAAGTTAATAAACCTCATTTGATTTAGATTCATCGTTTGCCATTAGAAATCAACTTGATGTCATATGAACTCACGAGGAAAGGGACGGATTTGGGCTTGGTTTGTGTTTAGGACGAGGTTCTTTGAGGAGCTTGGGTTCTTTATGAGTTCTTGATGGGTTCTTGATGGGTTCTTGATGAGTTCTTGATGACTTCTTGGAAGAACTATCAAAGGGGCGTGTATAACGTGGGGTTTATGTGATTTTGTGACAAAACAAGGTCCAAGATTCATGCAAGAAACAAAGGAGATTCATCTAAACATAGCTCTGATACCAAATTGATGCATAATGGATCACAATTCAACCAAAATGCCAAGAAAGAACACGGATCATAACACAAGTAAGAACTTGCAAGAGATGAATCAAAGATGGAACGAAATAAGGAATGAAATATGAGATCAAAGGACAAAAGATGTAGATGATTTAGGGGCTGATTCGTGAGTTTAATCATGAATTTGAAGACAATCAAGTGAATTCACAACTAGCAAAACAAAAATAAATCAAACGACTTACAATGATGAAGAACCAAACGAGAAACGAGAGAAAGAACTTGATAGAATTGAGCAACGAAGCCTCTCCAATTGCTACAGCCACACCACAATCTTCAAGAGCTCCTACTCATCGTTTCACCACCCAAGAATGCTCAATCTTGGATTAGAAGAGAAGATTTCACACGAAAAACCCAAAGGGAATTCGATTTCTAGCCAAAACTAGAGAGAACTAAAGCATCAACTTTAGACATTGTATTGAATGTATGAACATGAGATTTGTTTACAAAGCACCCCTAGGGGGGTATTTATAGTAGGAAACCTCCCCTTAGGCGTCACCCCTCTTCAAGATTAGGCCCTTTAAGGGCTTACATCATCCCACTCAATTATGACATCATTTAAAGAAAATACAATATCTCCTAAAATACAACTCCAATACTAAAGATTCAAAAACCAAAATGTACATAAGAGAAAGCTCTATCATATGGCTTGATTAGAACTTTAAGGCCCTTGTGATAAGGAGCTCAATAGTCCTCTAGGAGTAGAGATGCCCGTGATGTCACTTGAAATGCCTTGGAGTAGGATAGTAAAGTCTCCATGGTTGACCTTGATGCATAAGGCCATCAATTATGCATCATACACCCCCGGTTGAAAAAGTTTGCCCTCAAACTTTGGAAAAATCAACCCTTACTTGCCTTCTTCACAAAGACTTTCTTTTTGAAAGCTTTGAAGTCATCATAGATTCCTTTGATGAACTTCTTGAACTTTCTTCCGATCAATTCTCGAACACCATAAGACTTGGATTTGCGTTTCCCCATCTTGAACGTGGGTTGTTCATGTCGCTTCTCACTTCCCAAGTCTATTCTTACCACTTTACCCTTGTCATTAATCATTAAACAATGCACTTTGATGACTTGGGCTATTTCATCCTTTTGAATTTTCGGCCTTTCAACCAAGTGATCTAAGTAGATATCTTTTGGATGCTCATGGAAGATATGCTTCATGGGAAGTTTCAAAATGTGATGGATACTTGGATCCGTTTCATTCTTCTCCAAATGTGTAAGAATAGGATCCTTATACTCTTCATGCCCTTGATACTCCATCTTCATGATTGACACAATATGACGTTTCTCCTTTTGCCGAGATGGTGGATCAAGAGGTGCCAAAGTGATCCTCTTTTGGTTGATGGCGAGAGTGTAAGTGTTGGCCCTCCCATCATGTATGACATGTCTATCATATAACCATGGTCTTCCCAATAAAACATGACAAGTATCCATGGGAACTATATCACACCACAATGAATATTGATAATTCTATCCAATTGAAAGACTCACCAAAACTTGTTGATCCACACGAATGCCTTGCCCAAGGTTTAGCCATTGTATTGTGTAGGGGGTGGGATGTGCGCTAATCTCCATTTGCAACTTCTTGACCATTGTTGTAGAGGCGGCATTGGTGCAACTTCCTCCATCTATGATCAAGGAGCAAACTCTCCCTTGGATGGTACAACGAGAGCGGAAAATTGCTTCTCTTTGTAGTTGATCTTTCGGCACATTTGTGATATTCAAGGCCCTTTCTACCACAAGTAGTTCTCCTTCATCCGGCTCTTCCACATATTCTTCTACTACATCTTCCTCATCTTTGGCGTCAACCTTAACTTCTTCTTCTTTCTCATACTCCAGCTCTACATATGAAGCACATTGGTATTCCACCAAAGACACTACTCGCTTGTTTGGACACTCCGAAGCATAATGTCCCAATCCTTGGCATCGAAAACACCTTCTTGGAGCTAATGTTCTTGGTTCTTGGACTTAGGTTTTGGATGGGGGATTTTGTGGCTGGTTTATTGTGGGTTTGGCGTAGGGTTTAAGGGAGGATGGGGGCTGATTTTGTGGAGCTTTTGATTGTGTTTGAGAGTAAGGGAGTGGGGTATAGGGTCTTTGAGGTTCCTTGGCTCTTTCCTTCCTTTGTCTTTCCACTTTCAATGCCAAGTTACTTAGCTCATCAAGGGATTCATAAGGATGTAATTCTACAACATGACGTATCCAATCATTCAAACCAATCAAGTAACGTACCAGAACTTGTGGTTCCTTCTCCTTGAGATCACAACGCCAAAGGAGGTGTTCAAATTCCCTTGTGTATTCTTCGACCGATTTAGAGCCTTGGACAAGCTTTTGCAGCTTGTAGTAGTTGTCGTGGACGTATGATTGGGGAAGAAACTTGGATTGCAATTTTGACTTCATCTTATCCCAAGAACGGATCTTTTCTTTCCCTTTTGCAACTCTCTTCTTTTGAAGGTTAGTCCACCAAATAGAAGCATGTTTTCTTAATTTCAAAGCAACGTACTTCACCTTGAGCTCATCACTACAATCTTTCAACTCAAAGACACGTTCAACGGTATGTATCCAATCAAGATAATCCTCAACATTAAGACTACCATCAAATTCGGGAACTTCTACTTTAAAATCCAAGCGATCATGCCTTTTAGACTTCGAACTACTTTCACCATGTGACGAAACACCATCACGTAGAGAACCTTCACGTAGCATTTTATTCTCTTCCATTTGTTTACCCAATTGCACACGCAAAAATGCTATTTGTTGCTCAAGTTCATAAACCTCATTTGATTTAGATTCATCGTTTGCCTTTAGAAATCAACTTGATGTCATATGAACTCACGAGGGAAAGGGACGGATTTGGGCTTGGTTTGTGTTTAGGACGAGGGTTCTTTGAGGAGCTACGGGTTCTTTATGAGTTCTTGATGGGTTCTTGATGGGTTCTTGATGAGTTCTTGATGAGTTCTTGGAAGAACTACGTGGGGTTTATGTGATTTTGTGACAAAACAAGGTCCAAGATTCATGCAAGAAACAAAGGAGATTCATCTAAACATAGCTCTGATACCAAATTGATGCATAATGGATCACAATTCAACCAAAATGCCAAGAAAGAACACGGATCATAACACAAGTAAGAACTTGCAAGAGATGAATCAAAGATGGAACGAAATAAGGAATGAAATATGAGATCAAAGGACAAAAGATGTAGATGATTTAGGGGCTGATTCGTGAGTTTAATCATGAATTTGAAGACAATCAAGTGAATTCACAACTAGCAAAACAAAAAGAAATCAAACGACTTACAATGATGAAGAACGAGCGAAACGAGAGAAAGAACTTGATAGAATTGAGCGAAGCCTCTCCAAATGCTACAGCCACACCACAATCTTCAAGAGCTCCTACTCAACCTTTCACCACCCAAGAATGCTCAATCTTGGATTAGAAGAGAAGATTTCAAACTAAAAACACAAATGGAATTCGATTTCTAGCACAAACTAGAGAACTAAAGCATCAACTTTAGACATTGTATTGAATGTATGAATATGAGATTTGTTTACAAGGAACCCCTAGGGGGGTATTTATAGTAGGAAACCTCCCCTTAGGCGTCACCCCTCTTCAAGATTAGGCCCTTTAAGGGCTTACATCATCCCACTCAATTATGACATCATTTAAAGAAAATACAATATCTCCTAAAATACAACTCCAATACTAAAGATTCAAAAACCAAAATGTACATAAGAGAAAGCTCTATCATATGGCTTGATTAGAACTTTAAGGCCCTTGTGATAAGGAGCTCAATAGTCCTCTAGGAGTAGAGATGCCCGTGATGTCACTTGAAATGCCTTGGAGTAGGATAGTAAAGTCTCCATGGTTGACCTTGATGCATAAGGCCATCAATTATGCATCATACACCCCCAGTTGAAAAAGTTTGCCCTCAAACTTTGGAAAAATCAACCCTTACTTGCCTTCTTCACAAAGACTTTCTTTTAAAGCTTTGAAGTCATCATAGATTCCTTTGATGAACTTCTTAAACTTTCTTCCGATCAATTCTCGAACACCATAAGACTTGGATTTGCGTTTCCCCATCTTGAACGTGGGTTGTTCATGTCGCTTCTCACTTCACAATTCTATTCTTACAACTTTACCCTAGTCATTAATCATTAAAAAATTCAATTTGATGACTTTGTCTATTTCATACTTTTGAATTTTCTTACTTTCAACCAAATGATCTAAGTAGATATCTTTTGGATGCTCATGGAAGATATGCTTCATGGGAAGTTTCAAAATGTGATGGATACTTGGATCCGTTTCATTCTTCTCCAAATGTGTAAGAATAGGATCCTTATACTCTTCATGCCCTTGATACTCCATCTTCATGATTGACACAATATGACGTTTCTCCTTTTGCCGAGATGGTGGATCAAGAGGTGCCAAAGTGATCCTCTTTTGGTTGATGGCGAGAGTGTAAGTGTTGGCCCTCCCATCATGTATGACATGTCTATCATATAACCATGGTCTTCCCAATAAAACATGACAAGTATCCATGGGAACTATATCACACCACAATGAATCTTAATAATTCTATCCAATTGAAAGACTCACCAAAACTTGTTGATCCACACGAATGCCTTGCCCAAGGTTTAGCCATTGTATTGTGTAGGGGGTGGGATGTGCGCTAATCTCCATTTGCAACTTCTTGACCATTGTTGTAGAGGCGGCATTGGTGCAACTTCCTCCATCTATGATCAAGGAGCAAACTCTCCCTTGGATGGTACAACGAGAGCGGAAAATTGCTTCTCTTTGTAGTTGATCTTTCGGCACATTTGTGATATTCAAGGCCCTTTCTACCACAAGTAGTTCTCCTTCATCCGGCTCTTCCACATATTCTTCTACTACATCTTCCTCATCTTTGGCGTCAACCTTAACTTCTTCTTCTTTCTCATACTCCAGCTCTACATATGAAGCACTTTGGTATTCCACCAAAGACACTACTCGCTTGTTTGGACACTCCGAAGCATAATGTCCCAATCCTTGGCATCGAAAACACCTTCTTGGAGCTAATGTTCTTGGTTCTTGGACTTGGGTTTTGGATGGGGGATTTTGTGGCTGGTTTATTGTGGGTTTGGCGTAGGGTTTAAGGGAGGATGGGGGCTGATTTTGTGGAGCTTTTGATTGTGTTTGAGAGTAAGGGAGTGGGGTATAGGGTCTTTGAGGTTCCTTGGCTCTTTCCTTCCTTTGTCTTTCCACTTTCATAGCCAAGTTACTTAGCTCATCAAGGGATTCATAAGGATGTAATTCTACAACATGACGTATCCAATCATTCAAACCAATCAAGTAACGTACCAGAACTTGTGGTTCCTTCTCCTTGAGATCACAACGCCAAAGGAGGTGTTCAAATTCCCTTGTGTATTCTTCGACCGATTTAGAGCCTTGGACAAGCTTTTGCAGCTTGTAGTAGTTATCGTGGACGTATGATTGGGGAAGAAACTTGGATTGCAATTTTGACTTCATCTTATCCCAAGAACGGATCTTTTCTTTCCTTTTGCAACTCTCTTCTTTTGAAGGTTAGTCCACCAAATAGAAGCATGTTTTCTTAATTTCAAAGCAACGTACTTCACCTTGAGCTCATCACTACAATCTTTCAACTCAAAGACACGTTCAACGGTATGTATCCAATCAAGATAATCCTCAACATTAAGACTACCATCAAATTCGGGAACTTCTACTTTAAAATCCAAACGATCATGCCTTTTAGACTTCGAACTACTTTCACCATGTGACGAAACACCATCACGTAGAGAACCTTCACGTAGCATTTTATTCTCTTCCATTTGTTTACCCAATTGCACACGCAAAAATGCTATTTGTTGCTCAAGTTAATAAACCTCATTTGATTTAGATTCATCGTTTGCCATTAGAAATCAACTTGATGTCATATGAACTCACGAGGGAAAGGGACGAATTTGGGCTTGGTTTGTGTTTAGGACGAGGGTTCTTTGAGGAGCTACGGGTTCTTTATGAGTTCTTGATGGGTTCTTGATGGGTTCTTGATGAGTTCTTGATGAGTTCTTGGAAGAACTATCAAAAGGGCGTGTATAACGTGGGGTTTATGTGATTTTGTGACAAAACAAGGTCCAAGATTCATGCAAGAAACAAAGGAGATTCATCTAAACATAGCTCTGATACCAAATTGATGCATAATGGATCACAATTCAACCAAAATGCCAAGAAAGAACACGGATCATAACACAAGTAAGAACTTGCAAGAGATGAATCAAAGATGGAACGAAATAAGGAATGAAATATGAGATCAAAGGACAAAAGATGTAGATGATTTAGGGGCTAATTCGTGAGTTTAATCATGAATTTGAAGACAATCAAGTGAATTCACAACTAGCAAAACAAAAAGAAATCAAACGACTTACAATGATGAAGAACCAAACGAGAAACGAGAGAAAGAACTTGATAGAATTGAGCAACGAAGCCTCTCCAATTGCTACAGCCACACCACAATCTTCAAGAGCTCCTACTCCTCCTTTCACCACCCAAGAATGCTCAATCTTGGATTAGAAGAGAAGATTTCACACGAAAAACCCAAAGGGAATTCGATTTCTAGCAAAAATTAGAGAGAACTAAAGCATCAACTTTAGACATTGTATTGAATGTATGAATATGAGATGTGTTTACAAGGCACCCCTAGGGGGGTATTTATAGTAGGAAACCTCCCCTTAGGCGTCACCCCTCTTCAAGATTAGGCCCTTTAAGGGCTTACATCATCCCACTCAATTATGACATCATTTAAAGAAAATCTGATATCTCTAAAATCTGACTCAATACTAAAGATTCAAAACCAAAATGTACATAAGAAAGCTCTATCATATGGCTTGATTAGAACTTTAAGGCCCTTGTGATAAGGAGCTCAATAGTCCTCTAGGAGTAGAGATGCCCGTGATGTCACTTGAAATGCCTTGGAGTAGGATAGTAAAGTCTCCATGGTTGACCTTGATGCATAAGGCCATCAATTATGCATCATACACCCCCGGTTGAAAAAGTTTGCCCTCAAACTTTGGAAAAATCAACCCTTACTTGCCTTCTTCACAAAGACTTTCTTTTTGAAAGCTTTGAAGTCATCATAGATTCCTTTGATGAACTTCTTAAACTTTCTTCCGATCAATTCTCGAACACCATAAGACTTGGATTTGCGTTTCCCCATCTTGAACGTGGGTTGTTCATGTCGCTTCTCACTTCCCAAGTCTATTCTTACCACTTTACCCTTGTCATTTATCATGAAACAATGCACTTTGATGACTTGGGCTATTTCATCCTTTTGAATTTTACCTTTCAACCAAGTGATCTAAGTAGATATCTTTTGGATGCTCATGGAAGATATGCTTCATGGGAAGTTTCAAAATGTGATGGATACTTGGATCCGTTTCATTCTTCTCCAAATGTGTAAGAATAGGATCCTTATACTCTTCATGCCCTTGATACTCCATCTTCATGATTGACACAATATGGCGTTTCTCCGTTTTCCGAGATGGTGGATCAAGAGGTGCCAAAGTGATCCTCTTTTGGTTGATGGCGAGAGTGTAAGTGTTGGCCCTCCCATCATGTATGACATGTCTATCATATAACCATGGTCTTCCCAATAAAACATGACAAGTATCCATGGGAACTATATCACACCACAATGAATCTTGATAATTCTTTCCAATTGAAAGACTCACCAAAACTTGTTGATCCACACGAATGCCTTGCGAGTTTAGCCATTGTATTGTGTAGGGGTGGGATGTGGGCTAATCTCCATTTGCAACTTCTTGACCATTGTTGTAGAGGCGGCATTGGTGCAACTTCCTCCATCTATGATCAAGGAGCAAACTCTCCCTTGGATGGTACAACGAGAGCGGAAAATTGCTTCTCTTTGTAGTTGATCTTTCGGCACATTTGTGATATTCAAGGCCCTTTCTACCACAAGTAGTTCTCCTTCATTCGGCTCTTCCACATATTCTTCTACTACATCTTCCTCATCTTTGGCGTCAACCTTAACTTCTTCTTCTTTCTCATACTCCGGCTCTACATATGAAGCACTTTGGTATTCCACCAAAGACACTACTCGCTTGTTTGGACACTCCGAAGCATAATGTCCCAATCCTTGGCATCGAAAACACCTTCTTGGAGCTAATGTTCTTGGTTCTTGGACTTGGGTTTTGGATGGGGGATTTTGTGGCTGGTTTATTGTGGGTTTGGCGTAGGGTTTAAGGGAGGAGTGGGGCTGATTTTGTGGAGCTTTTGATTGTGTTTGAGAGTAAGGGAGTGGGGTATAGGGTCTTTGAGGTTCCTTGGCTCTTTCCTTCCTTTGTCTTTCCACTTTCATAGCCAAGTTACTTAGCTCATCAAAGGGATTCATAAGGATGTAATTCTACTGACATGGCGTATCAATCATTCAAACCAATCAAGTAACGTGCAGAACTTGTGGTTCCTTCTCCTTGAGATCCTGGCCAAAGGAGGTGTTCAAATTCCCTTGTGTATTCTTCGACCGATTTAGAGCCTTGGACAAGCTTTTGCGGCTTGTAGTAGTTATCGTGGGCGTATGATTGGGAAGAAACTTGGATTGCAATTTTGACTTCATCTTATCCCGAAGCGGATCTTTTCTTTCCCTTTTGCAACTCTCTTCTTTTGAAGGTTAGTCCACCAAATAGAAGCATGTTTTCTTAATTTCAAAGCGTACTTCACCTTGAGCTCATCACTACAATCTTTCAACTCAAAGACACGTTCAACGGTATGTATCAATCAAGATAATCCTCAACATTAAGACTACCATCAAATTCGGGAACTTCTACTTTAAAATCCAAGCGATCATGCCTTTTAGACTTGAACTACTTTCACCATGTGACGAAACACCATCACGTAGAGAACCTTCACGTAGCATTTTATTCTCTTCCATTTGTTTACCCGATTGCACGCAAAAATGCTATTTGTTGCTCGAGTTCATAAACCTCATTTGATTTAGATTCATCGTTTGCCATTAGAAATCAACTTGATGTCATATGAACTCACGAGGAAAGGGATTTGGGCTTGGTTTGTGTTTAGGGCGAGGTTCTTTGAGGAGCTACGGGTTCTTTATGA
The DNA here is from genome assembly GCA_029582165.1 of Portulaca oleracea. NCBI lineage: Eukaryota > Viridiplantae > Streptophyta > Magnoliopsida > Caryophyllales > Portulacaceae > Portulaca > Portulaca oleracea. Next base: position 20,757,366 of record CM055879.1, read on the forward strand.
GTTCTTGATGGGTTCTTGATGGGTTCTTGATGAGTTCTTGATGAGTTCTTGGAAGAACTATCAAAGGCGTGTATAACGTGGGGTTTATGTGATTTTGTGACAAAACAAGGTCAAGATTCATGCAAGAAACAAAGGAGATTCATCTAAACATAGCTCGATACCAAATTGATGCATAATGGATCACAATTCAGCAAAATGCCAAGAAAGAACACGGATCATAACACAGTAAGAACTTGCAGAGATGAATCAAAGATGGAGCGAAATAAGGAATGAAATATGAGATCAAAGGACAAAAGATGTAGATGATTTAGGGGCTGATTCTTGAGTTTAATCATGAATTTGAAGACAATCAAGTGAATTCACAACTAGCAAAACAAAAAGAAATCAAGCGACTTACAATGATGAAGAACGAGCGAGAAGCGAGAGAAAGAACTTGATAGAATTGAGCAGCGAAGCCTCTCCAATTGCTACTGCCACACCACAATCTTCAAGAGCTCCTACTCCTCCTTTCACCACAAGAATGCTCAATCTTGGATTAGAAGAGAAGATTTCACGAAAAACCCAAAGGGAATTCGATTTCTAGCCAAAACTAGAGAGAACTAAAGCATCGACTTTAGACATTGTATTGAATGTATGAATATGAGATGTGTTTACAAGGCACCCCTAGGGGTATTTATAGTAGGAAACCTCCTTAGGCGTCACCCCTCTTCAAGATTAGGCCCTTTAAGGGCTTACATCATCCACTCAATTATGACATCATTTAAAGAAAATCTGATATCTCTAAAATCTGACTCGATACTAAAGATTCAAAACCAAAATGTACATAAGAAAGCTCTATCATATGGCTTGATTAGAACTTTAAGGCCCTTGTGATAAGGAGCTCAATAGTCCTCTAGGAGTAGAGATGCCCGTGATGTCACTTGAAATGCCTTGGAGTAGGATAGTAAAGTCTCATGGTTGACCTTGATGCATAAGGCCATCGATTATGCATCATACACCCCGGTTGAAAAAGTTTGCCCTCAAACTTTGGAAAAATCAACCCTTACTTGCCTTCTTCACAAAGACTTTCTTTTGAAAGCTTTGAAGTCATCATAGATTCCTTTGATGAACTTCTTAAACTTTCTTCGATCGATTCTCGAACACCATAAGACTTGGATTTGCGTTTCCCGTCTTGAGCGTGGGTTGTTCGTATGCTTCTCACTTCCCAAGTCTATTCTTACCACTTTACCCTTGTCATTTATCATGAAACAATGCACTTTGATGACTTGGGCTATTTCATCCTTTTGAATTTTCGCCTTTGACCAAGTGATCTAAGTAGATATCTTTTGGATGCTCATGGAAGATATGCTTCATGGGAAGTTTCAAAATGTGATGGATACTTGGATCCGTTTCATTCTTCTCCAAATGTGTAAGAATAGGATCCTTATACTCTTCATGCCCTTGATACTCCATCTTCATGATTGACCTGATATGACGTTTCTCCTTTTCTTGAGATGGTGGATCGAGAGGTGCCAAGTGATCCTCTTTTGGTTGATGGCGAGAGTGTAAGTGTTGGCCCTCCCATCATGTATGACATGTCTATCATATAACCATGGTCTTCCCAATAAAACATGACAAGTATCCATGGGAACTATATCACACCACAATGAATCTTGATAATTCTTTCCAAATGAAAGACTACTTTAAAACTTGTTGATCCACGCGAATGCCTTGCCCGAGTTTAGCCATTGTATTGTGTAGGGGGTGGGATGTGGGCTAATCTCCATTTGCAACTTCTTGACCATTGTTGTAGAGGCGGCATTGGTGCAACTTCCTCCATCTATGATCAAGGAGCAAACTCTCCCTTGGATGGTACAACGAGCGGAAAATTGCTTCTCTTTGTAGTTGATCTTACGGCAAATTTGTGATATTCAATGCCCTATCTAACACAATTAGTTCTCCTTCATCAGGCACTAAAACATATTATACTACTACATATTCCTCATCTTTGGCGTCAACATTAACTGCTTCTTCTTTCTCATACTAAGGCTATACATATGAAGCACTTTGGTATTCCACCAAAGACACTACTCGCTTGTTTGGACACTCCGAAGCATAATGTCCCAATCCTTGGCATCGAAAACACCTTCTTGGAGCTAATGTTCTTGGTTCTTGGACTTGGGTTTTGGATGGGGGATTTTGTGGCTGGTTTATTGTGGGTTTGGCGTAGGGTTTAAGGGAGGATGGGGGCTGATTTTGTGGAGCTTTTGATTGTGTTTGAGAGTAAGGGAGTGGGGTATAGGGTCTTTGAGGTTCCTTGGCTCTTTCCTTCCTTTGTCTTTCCACTTTCATAGCCAAGTTACTTAGCTCATCAAGGGATTCATAAGGATGTAATTCTACAACATGACGTATCGATCATTCAAACCAATCAAGTAACGTGCGAACTTGTGGTTCCTTCTCCTTGAGATCACAATGCGAAGGAGGTGTTCAAATTCCCTTGTGTATTCTTCGCCAGATTTAGAGCCTTGGACAAGCTTTTGCGGCTTGTAGTAGTTATCGTGGGCGTATGATTGGGAAGAAACTTGGATTGCAATTTTGACTTCATCTTATCCCGAAGCGGATCTTTTCTTTCCTTTTGCAACTCTCTTCTTTTGAAGGTTAGTCCACCAAATAGAAGCATGTTTTCTTAATTTCAAAGCAACGTACTTCACCTTGAGCTCATCACTACAATCTTTCAACTCAAAGACACGTTCAACGGTATGTATCCAATCAAGATAATCCTCAACATTAAGACTACCATCAAATTCGGGAACTTCTACTTTAAAATCCAAGCGATCATGCCTTTTAGACTTCGAACTACTTTCACCATGTGAGAAACACCATCACGTAGAGAACCTTCACGTAGCATTTTATTCTCTTCCATTTGTTTACCCGATTGCTGCATGAAAATGCTATTTGTTGCTCGAGTTCATAAACCTCATTTGATTTAGATTCATCGTTTGCCATTAGAAATCAACTTGATGTCATATGAACTCACGAGGAAAGGGCGGATTTGGGCTTGGTTTGTGTTTAGGGCGAGGTTCTTTGAGGAGCTACGGGTTCTTTATGAGTTCTTGATGGGTTCTTGATGGGTTCTTGATGAGTTCTTGATGAGTTCTTGGAAGAACTATCAAAGGGGCGTGTATAACGTGGGGTTTATGTGATTTTGTGACAAAACAAGGTCCAGATTCATGCAAGAAACAAAGGAGATTCATCCAAACATAGCTCTGATACCAAATTGATGCATAATGGATCACAATTCAACCAAAATGCCAAGAAAGAACACGGATCATAACACAAGTAAGAACTTGCAAGAGATGAATCAAAGATGGAACGAAATAAGGAATGAAATATGAGATCAAAGGACAAAAGATGTAGATGATTTAGGGGCTGATTCGTGAGTTTAATCATGAATTTGAAGACAATCAAGTGAATTCACAACTAGCAAAACAAAAAGAAATCAAACGACTTCTGATGATGAAGAACGAGCGAGAAGCGAGAGAAAGAACTTGATAGAATTGAGCAACGAAGCCTCTCCAATTGCTACAGCCACACCACAATCTTCAAGAGCTCCTACTCCTCCTTTCACCACCCAAGAATGCTCAATCTTGGATTAGAAGAGAAGATTTCACACGAAAAACCCAAAGGGAATTCGATTTCTAGCATTTTATAGAGAGAACTAAAGCTTCTACTTTAGACATTGTATTGAATTTATGAATATGAGATGTGTTTACAAGGCACCCCTAGGGGTATTTATAGTAGGAAACCTCCCTTAGGCGTCACCCCTCTTCAAGATTAGGCCGCTTTGGGGCTTACATCATCCCACTCAATTATGACATCATTTAAAGAAAATCTGATATCTCTAAAATCTGACTCAATACTAAAGATTCAAAACCAAAATGTACATAAGAGAAAGATCTATCATATGGCTTGATTAGAACTTTAAGGCCCTTGTGATAAGGAGCTCAATAGTCCTCTAGGAGTAGAGATGCCGTGATGTCACTTGAAATGCCTTGGAGTAGGATAGTAAAGTCTCATGGTTGACCTTGATCGTAAGGCCATCAATTATGCATCATACACCCCCGGTTGAAAAAGTTTGCCCTCAAACTTTGGAAAAATCAACCCTTACTTGCCTTCTTCACAAAGACTTTCTTTTTGAAAGCTTTGAAGTCATCATAGATTCCTTTGATGAACTTCTTAAACTTTCTTCCGATCAATTCTCGAACACCATAAGACTTGGATTTGCGTTTCCCATCTTGAACGTGGGTTGTTCATGTCGCTTCTCACTTCCCAAGTCTATTCTTACCACTTTACCCTTGTCATTAATCATTAAACAATGCACTTTGATGACTTGGGCTATTTCATCCTTTTGAATTTTCGGCCTTTCAACCAAGTGATCTAAGTAGATATCTTTTGGATGCTCATGGAAGATATGCTTCATGGGAAGTTTCAAAATGTGATGGATACTTGGATCCGTTTCATTCTTCTCCAAATGTGTAAGAATAGGATCCTTATACTCTTCATGCCCTTGATACTCCATCTTCATGATTGACCTGATATGGCGTTTCTCCTTTTCTTGAGATGGTGGATCGAGGTGCCAAAGTGATCCTCTTTTGGTTGATGGCGAGAGTGTAAGTGTTGGCCCTCCCATCATGTATGACATGTCTATCATATAACCATGGTCTTCCCAATAAAACATGACAAGTATCCATGGGAACTATATCACACCACAATGAATCTTGATAATTCTTTCCAATTGAAAGACTCACCAAAACTTGTTGATCCACACGAATGCCTTGCGAGTTTAGCCATTGTATTGTGTAGGGGTGGGATGTGCGCTAATCTCCATTTGCAAGTTCTTGACCATTGTTGTAGAGGCGGCATTGGTGCAACTTCCTCCATCTATGATCAAGGAGCAAACTCTCCCTTGGATTGTACAACGAGAGCGGAAAATTGCTTCTCTTTGGAGTTGATCTTCGGCACATTTGTGATATTCAAGGCCCTTTCTACCACAAGTAGTTCTCCTTCATCGGCTCTTCCACATATTCTTCTACTACATCTTCCTCATCTTTGGCGTCAACCTTAACTTCTTCTTCTTTCTCATACTCTATATGAAGCACTTTGGTATTCCACCAAAGACACTACGCTTGTTTGGACACTCCAAGCATAATGTCCCAATCCTTGGCATCGAAAACACCTTCTTGGAGCTAATGTTCTTGGTTCTTGGACTTGGGTTTTGGATGGGGGATTTTGTGGCTGGTTTATTGTGGGTTTGGCGTAGGGTTTAAGGGAGGATGGGGCTGATTTTGTGGAGCTTTTGATTGTGTTTGAGAGTAAGGGAGTGGGGTATAGGGTCTTTGAGGTTCCTTGGCTCTTTCCTTCCTTTGTCTTTCCACTTTCATAGCCAAGTTACTTAGCTCATCAAGGGATTCATAAGGATGTAATTCTCTGACATGGCGTATCCAATCATTCAAACCAATCAAGTAACGTGCGAACTTGTGGTTCCTTCTCCTTGAGATCACAACGCCAAATGAGCTGTTCAAATTCCCTAGTGAATTCTTCGACCGATTTAGAGCCTTGGACAAGCTTTGCGGCTTGTAGTAGTTATCGTGGGCGTATGATTGGGAAGAAACTTGGATTGCAATTTTGACTTCATCTTATCCCGAAGCGGATCTTTTCTTTCCCTTTTGCAACTCTCTTCTTTTGAAGGTTAGTCCACCAAATAGAAGCATGTTTTCTTAATTTCAAAGCAACGTACTTCACCTTGAGCTCATCACTACAATCTTTCAACTCAAAGACACGTTCAACGGTATGTATCCAATCAAGATAATCCTCATCATTAAGACTACCATCAAATTCGGGAACTTCTACTTTAAAATCCAAACGATCATGCCTTTTAGACTTCGAACTACTTTCACCATGTGACGAAACACCATCACGTAGAGAACCTTCACGTAGCATTTTATTCTCTTCCATTTGTTTACCCAATTGCACAGGCAAAAATGCTATTTGTTGCTCAAGTTAATAAACCTCATTTGATTTAGATTCATCGTTTGCCATTAGAAATCAACTTGATGTCATATGAACTCACGAGGGAAAGGGACGGATTTGGGCTTGGTTTGTGTTTAGGACGAGGGTTCTTTGAAGAGCTACGGGTTCTTTATGAGTTCTTGATGGGTTCTTGATGGGTTCTTGATGAGTTCTTGATGAGTTCTTTGAAGAACTATCAAAGGGGCGTGTATAACGTGGGGTTTATGTGATTTTGTGACAAAACAAGGTCCAAGATTCATGCAAGAAACAAAGGAGATTCATCTAAACATAGCTCTGATACCAAATTGATGCATAATGGATCACAATTCAACCAAAATGCCAAGAAAGGACACGGATCATAACACAAGTAAGAACTTGCAAGAGATGAATCAAAGATGGAACGAAATAAGGAATGAAATATGAGATCAAAGGACAAAAGATGTAGATGATTTAGGGGCTGATTTGTGAGTTTAATCATGAATTTGAAGACAATCAAGTGAATTCACAACTAGCAAAACAAAAAGAAATCAAACGACTTACAATGATGAAGAACCAAACGAGAAACGAGAGAAAGAACTTGATAGAATTGAGCAACGAAGCCTCTCCAATTGCTACAGCCACACCACAATCTTCAAGAGCTCCTACTCCTCCTTTCACCACCCAAGAATGCTCAATCTTGGATTAGAAGAGAAGATTTCACACGAAAACCCAAAGGGAATTCGATTTCTAGCCAAAACTAGAGAGAACTAAAGCATCAACTTTAGACATTGTATTGAATGTATGAATATGAGATGTGTTTACAAGGCACCCCTAGGGGGGTATTTATAGTAGGAAACCTCCCCTTAGGCGTCACCCTCTTCAAGATTAGGCCCTTTAAGGGCTTACATCATCCCACTCAATTATGACATCATTTAAAGAAAATACAATATCTCCTAAAATACAACTCCAATACTAAAGATTCAAAAACCAAAATGTACATAAGAGAAAGCTCTATCATATGGTTTGATTAGAACTTTAAGGCCCTTGTGATAAGGAGCTCAATAGTCCTCTAGGAGTAGAGATGCCCGTGATGTCACTTGAAATGCCTTGGAGTAGGATAGTAAAGTCTCCATGGTTGACCTTGATGCATAAGGCCATCAATTATGCATCATACACCCCCGGTTGAAAAAGTTTGCCCTCAAACTTTGGAAAAATCAACCCTTACTTGCCTTCTTCACAAAGACTTTCTTTTAAAGCTTTGAAGTCATCATAGATTCCTTTGATGAACTTCTTAAACTTTCTTCCGATCAATTCTCGAACACCATAAGACTTGGATTTGCGTTTCCCCATCTTGAACGTGGGTTGTTCATGTCGCTTCTCACTTCCCAAGTCTATTCTTACCACTTTACCCTTGTCATTTATCATGAAACAATGCACTTTGATGACTTGGGCTATTTCATCCTTTTGAATTTTCGGCCTTTCAACCAAGTGATCTAAGTAGATATCTTTTGGATGCTCATGGAAGATATGCTTCATGGGAAGTTTCAAAATGTGATGGATACTTGGATCCGTTTCATTCTTCTCCAAATGTGTAAGAATAGGATCCTTATACTCTTCATGCCCTTGATACTCCATCTTCATGATTGACACAATATGACGTTTCTCCTTTTGCCGAGATGGTGGATCAAGAGGTGCCAAAGTGATATTCTTTTGGTTGATGGCGAGAGTGTAAGTGTTGGCCCTCCCATCATTTATGACATGTCTATCATATAACCATGGTCTTCCCAATAAAACATGACAAGTATCCATGGGAACTATATCACACCACAATGAATCTTGATAATTCTTTCCAATTGAAAGACTCACCAAAACTTGTTGATCCACACGAATGCCTTGCCCAAGGTTTAGCCATTGTATTGTGTAGGGGGTTGGATGTGCGCTAATCTCCATTTGCAACTTCTTGACCATTGTTGTAGAGGCGGCATTGGTGCAACTTCCTCCATCTATGATCAAGGAGCAAACTCTCCCTTGGATTGTACAACGAGAGCGGAAAATTGCTTCTCTTTGTAGTTGATCTTTCGGCACATTTGTGATATTCAAGGCCCTTTCTACCACAAGTAGTTCTCCTTCATCCGGCTCTTCCACATATTCTTCTACTACATCTTCCTCATCTTTGGCGTCAACCTTAACTTCTTCTTCTTTCTCATACTCCGGCTCTACATATGAAGCACTTTGGTATTCCACCAAAGACACTACTCGCTTGTTTGGACACTCCGAAGCATAATGTCCCAATCCTTGGCATCGAAAACACCTTCTTGGAGCTAATGTTCTTGGTTCTTGGACTTGGGTTTTGGATGGGGGATTTTGTGGCTGGTTTATTGTGGGTTTGGCGTAGGGTTTAAGGGAGGATGGGGGCTGATTTTGTGGAGCTTTTGATTGTGTTTGAGAGTAAGGGATATTGGAATAGGGTCTTTGAGGTTCCTTGGCTCTTTCCTTCCTTTGTCTTTCCACTTTCATAGCCAAGTTACTTAGCTCATCAAGGGATTCATAAGGATGTAATTCTACAACATGACGTATCCAATCATTCAAACCAATCAAGTAACGTACCAGAACTTGTGGTTCCTTCTCCTTGAGATCACAACGCCAAAGGAGGTGTTCAAATTCCCTTGTGTATTCTTCGACCGATTTAGAGCCTTGGACAAGCTTTTGCAGCTTGTAATAGTTGTCGTGGACGTATGATTGGGGAAGAAACTTGGATTGCAATTTTGACTTCATCTTATCCCAAGAACGGATCTTTTCTTTCCCTTTTGCAACACTCTTCTTTTGAAGGTTAGTCCACCAAATAGAAGCATGTTTTCTTAATTTCAAAGCAACGTACTTCACCTTGAGCTCATCACTACAATCTTTCAACTCAAAGACACGTTCAACGGTATGTATCCAATCAAGATAATCATCAACATTAAGACTACCATCAAATTCGGGAACTTCTACTTTAAAATCCAAACGATCATGCATTTTAGACTTCGAACTACTTTCACCATGTGACGAAACACCATCACGTAGAGAACCTTCATGTAGCATTTTATTCTCTTCCATTTGTTTACCCAATTGCACACGCAAAAATGCTATTTGTTGCTCAAGTTCATAAACCTCATTTGATTTAGATTCATCGTTTGCCAATAGAAATCAACTTGATGTCATATGAACTCACGAGGGAAAGGGACGGATTTGGGCTTGGTTTGTGTTTAGGACGAGGGTTCTTTGAGGAGCTACGGGTTCTTTATGAGTTCTTGATGGGTTCTTGATGGGTTCTTGATGAGTTCTTGATGACTTCTTGGAAGAACTATCAAAGGGGCGTGTATAACGTGGGGTTTATGTGATTTTGTGACAAAACAAGGTCCAAGATTCATGCAAGAAACAAAGGAGATTCATCTAAACATAGCTCTGATACCAAATTGATGCATAATGGATCACAATTCAACCAAAATGCCAAGAAAGAACACGGATCATAACACAAGTAAGAACTTGCAAGAGATGAATCAAAGATGGAACGAAATAAGGAATGAAATATGAGATCAAAGGACAAAAGATGTAGATGATTTAGGGGCTGATTCGTGAGTTTAATCATGAATTTGAAGACAATCAAGTGAATTCACAACTAGCAAAACAAAAAGAAATCAAACGACTTACAATGATGAAGAACCAAACGAGAAACGAGAGAAAGAACTTGATAGAATTGAGCAACGAAGCCTCTCCAATTGCTACAGCCACACCACAATCTTCAAGAGCTCCTACTCCTCCTTTCACCACCCAAGAATGCTCAATCTTGGATTAGAAGAGAAGATTTCACACGAAAAACCCAAAGGGAATTCGATTTCTAGCCAAAACTAGAGAGAACTAAAGCATCAACTTTAGACATTGTATTGAATGTATGAATATGAGATGTGTTTACAAGGCACCCCTAGGGGGGTATTTATAGTAGGAAACCTCCCCTTAGGCGTCACCCCTCTTCAAGATTAGGCCCTTTAAGGGCTTACATCATCCCACTCAATTATGACATCATTTAAAGAAAATACAATATCTCCTAAAATACAACTCCAATACTAAAGATTCAAAAACCAAAATGTACATAAGAGAAAGCTCTATCATATGGCTTGATTAGAACTTTAAGGCCCTTGTGATAAGGAGCTCAATAGTCCTCTAGGAGTAGAGATGCCCGTGATGTCACTTGAAATGCCTTGGAGTAGGATAGTAAAGTCTCCATGGTTGACCTTGATGCATAAGGCCATCAATTATGCATCATACACCCCCGGTTGAAAAAGTTTGCCCTCAAACTTTGGAAAAATCAACCCTTACTTGCCTTCTTCACAAAGACTTTCTTTTTGAAAGCTTTGAAGTCATCATAGATTCCTTTGATGAACTTCTTAAACTTTCTTCCGATCAATTATAGCACCACCTAAGCCTTGGATTTTCGTTTCCCCATCTTGAGCGTGGGTTGTTCATGTCGCTCACTTCCCAAGTCTATTCTTACCACTTTACCCTTGTCATTTATCATGAAACAATGCACTTTGATGACTTGGGCTATTTCATCCTTTTGAATTTTCGGCCTTTCAACCAAGTGATCTAAGTAGATATCTTTTGGATGCTCATGGAAGATATGCTTCATGGGAAGTTTCAAAATGTGATGGATACTTGGATCCGTTTCATTCTTCTCCAAATGTGTAAGAATAGGATCCTTATACTCTTCATGCCCTTGATACTCCATCTTCATGATTGACAATATGACGTTTCTCCTTTTGAGATGGTGGATCAAGAGGTGCCAAAGTGATCCTGTTTTGGTTGATGGCGAGAGTGTAAGTGTTGGCCCTCCCATCATGTATGACATGTCTATCATATAACCATGGTCTTCCCAATAAAACATGACAAGTATCCATGGGAACTATATCACACCACATTGAATCTTGATAATTCTTTCCAATTGAAAGACTCACCAAAACTTGTTGATCCACACGAATGCCTTGCCCAAGGTTTAGCCATTGTATTGTGTAGGGGGTGGGATGTGGGCTAATCTCCATTTGCAACTTCTTGACCATTGTTGTAGAGGCGGCATTGGTGCAACTTCCTCCATCTATGATCAAGGAGCAAACTCTCCCTTGGATGGTACAACGAGAGCGGAAAATTGCTTCTCTTTGTAGTTGATCTTTCGGCACATTTGTGATATTCAAGTCCCTTTCTACAACAAGTAGTTCTCCTTCATCCGGCTCTTCCACATATTCTTCTACTACATCTTCCTCATCTTTGGCGTCAACCTTAACTTCTTCTTCTTTCTCATACTCCGGCTCTACATATGAAGCACTTTGGTATCCCACCAAAGACACTACTCGCTTGTTTGGACACTCCGAAGCATAATGTCCCAATCCTTGGCATCGAAAACACCTTCTTGGAGCTAATGTTCTTGGTTCTTGGACTTGGGTTTTTGATGGGGGATTTTGTGGCTGGTTTATTGTGGGTTTTGCGTAGGGTTTAAGGGAGGATGGGGGCTGATTTTGTGGAGCTTTTGATTGTGTTTGAGAGTAAGGGAGTGGGGTATAGGGTCTTTGAGGTTCCTTGGCTCTTTCCTTCCTTTGTCTTTCCACTTTCATAGCCAAGTTACTTAGCTCATCAAGGGATTCATAAGGATGTAATTCTACAACATGACGTATCCAATCATTCAAACCAATCAAGTAACGTACCAGAACTTGTGGTTCCTTCTCCTTGAGATCACAACGCCAAAGGAGGTGTTCAAATTCCCTTGTGTATTCTTCGACCGATTTAGAGCCTTGGACAAGCTTTTGCAGCTTGTAGTAGTTGTCGTGGACGTATGATTGGGGAAGAAACTTGGATTGCAATTTTGACTTCATCTTATCCCAAGAACGGATCTTTTCTTTCCCTTTTGCAACTCTCTTCTTTTGAAGGTTAGTCCACCAAATAGAAGCATGTTTTCTTAATTTCAAAGCAACGTACTTCACCTTGAGCTCATCACTACAATCTTTCAACTCAAAGACACGTTCAACGGTATGTATCCAATCAAGATAATCCTCAACATTAAGACTACCATCAAATTCGGGAACTTCTACTTTAAAATCCTAACGATCATGCCTTTTAGACTTCGAACTACTTTCACCATGTGACGAAACACCATCACGTAGAGAACCTTCACGTAGCATTTTATTCTCTTCCATTTGTTTACCCAATTGCACACGCAAAAATGCTATTTGTTGCTCAAGTTAATAAACCTCATTTGATTTAGATTCATCGTTTGCCATTAGAAATCAACTTGATGTCATATGAACTCACGAGGGAAAGGGACGGATTTGGGCTTTGTTTGTGTTTAGGACGAGGGTTCTTTGAGGAGCTACGGGTTCTTTATGAGTTCTTGATGGGTTCTTGATGGGTTCTTGATGAGTTCTTGATGACTTCTTGGAAGAACTATCAAAGGGGCGTGTATAACGTGGGGTTTATGTGATTTTGTGACAAAACAAGGTCCAAGATTCATGCAAGAAACAAAGGAGATTCATCTAAACATAGCTCTGATACCAAATTGATGCATAATGGATCACAATTCAACCAAAATGCCAAGAAAGAACACGGATCATAACACAAGTAAGAACTTGCAAGAGATGAATCAAAGATGGAACGAAATAAGGAATGAAATATGAGATCAAAGGACAAAAGATGTGGATGATTTAGGGGCTGATTCGTGAGTTTAATCATGAATTTGAAGACAATCAAGTGAATTCACAACTAGCAAAACAAAAATAAATCAAACGACTTACAATGATGAAGAACCAAACGAGAAACGAGAGAAAGAACTTGATAGAATTGAGCAACGAAGCCTCTCCAATTGCTACAGCCACACCACAATCTTCAAGAGCTCCTACTCCTCCTTTCACCACCCAAGAATGCTCAATCTTGGATTAGAAGAGAAGATTTCACACGAAAAACCCAAAGGGAATTCGATTTCTAGCCAAAACTAGAGAGAACTAAAGCATCAACTTTAGACATTGTATTGAATGTATGAATATGAGATGTGTTTACAAGGCACCCCTAGGGGGGTATTTATAGTAGGAAACCTCCCCTTAGGCGTCACCCCTCTTCAAGATTAGGCCCTTTAAGGGCTTACATCATCCCACTCAATTATGACATCATTTAAAGAAAATACAATATCTCCTAAAATACAACTCCAATACTAAAGATTCAAAAACCAAAATGTACATAAGAGAAAGCTCTATCATATGGCTTGATTAGAACTTTAAGGCCCTTGTGATAAGGAGCTCAATAGTCCTCTAGGAGTAGAGATGCCCGTGATGTCACTTGAAATGCCTTGGAGTAGGATAGTAAAGTCTCCATGGTTGACCTTGATGCATAAGGCCATCAATTATGCATCATACACCCCCGGTTGAAAAAGTTTGCCCTCAAACTTTGGAAAAATCAACCCTTACTTGCCTTCTTCACAAAGACTTTCTTTTTGAAAGCTTTGAAGTCATCATAGATTCCTTTGATGAACTTCTTAAACTTTCTTCCGATCAATTCTCGAACACCATAAGACTTGGATTTGCGTTTCCCCATCTTGAACGTGGGTTGTTCATGTCGCTTCTCACTTCCCAAGTCTATTCTTACCACTTTACCCTTGTCATTTATCATGAAACAATGCACTTTGATGACTTGGGCTATTTCATCCTTTTGAATTTTCGGCCTTTCAACCAAGTGATCTAAGTAGATATCTTTTGGATGCTCATGGAAGATATGCTTCATGGGAAGTTTCAAAATGTGATGGATACTTGGATCCGTTTCATTCTTCTCCAAATGTGTAAGAATAGGATCCTTATACTCTTCATGCCCTTGATACTCCATCTTCATGATTGACACAATATGACGTTTCTCCTTTTGCCGAGATGGTGGATCAAGAGGTGCCAAAGTGATCCTCTTTTGGTTGATGGCGAGTGTAAGTGTTGGCCCTCCCATCATGTATGACATGTCTATCATATAACCATGGTCTTCCCAATAAAACATGACAAGTATCCATGGGAACTATATCACACCACATTGAATCTTGATAATTCTTTCCAATTGAAAGACTCACCAAAACTTGTTGATCCACACGAATGCCTTGCCCAAGGTTTAGCCATTGTATTGTGTAGGGGGTGAGATGTGGGCTAATCTCCATTTGCAACTTCTTGACCATTGTTGTAGAGGCGGCATTGGTGCAACTTCCTCCATCTATGATCAAGGAGCAAACTCTCCCTTGGATGGTACAACGAGAGCGGAAAATTGCTTCTCTTTGTAGTTGATCTTTCGGCACATTTGTGATATTCAAGTCCCTTTCTACAACAAGTAGTTCTCCTTCATCCGGCTCTTCCACATATTCTTCTACTACATCTTCCTCATCTTTGGCGTCAACCTTAACTTCTTCTTCTTTCTCATACTCCGGCTCTACATATGAAGCACTTTGGTATCCCACCAAAGACACTACTCGCTTGTTTGGACACTCCGAAGCATAATGTCCCAATCCTTGGCATCGAAAACACCTTCTTGGAGCTAATGTTCTTGGTTCTTGGACTTGGGTTTTGGATGGGGGATTTTGTGGCTGGTTTATTGTGGGTTTGGCGTAGGGTTTAAGGGAGGATGGGGGCTGATTTTGTGGAGCTTTTGATTGTGTTTGAGAGTAAGGGAGTAAGGTATAGGGTCTTTGAGGTTCCTTGGCTCTTTCCTTCCTTTGTCTTTCCACTTTCATAGCCAAGTTACTTAGCTCATCAAGGGATTCATAAGGATGTAATTCTACAACATGACGTATCCAATCATTCAAACCAATCAAGTAACGTACCAGAACTTGTGGTTCCTTCTCCTTGAGATCACAACGCCAAAGGAGGTGTTCAAATTCCCTTGTGTATTCTTCGACCGATTTAGAGCCTTGGACAAGCTTTTGCAGCTTGTAGTAGTTGTCGTGGACGTATGATTGGGGAAGAAACTTGGATTGCAATTTTGACTTCATCTTATCCCAAGAACGGATCTTTTCTTTCCCTTTTGCAACTCTCTTCTTTTGAAGGTTAGTCCACCAAATAGAAGCATGTTTTCTTAATTTCAAAGCAACGTACTTCACCTTGAGCTCATCACTACAATCTTTCAACTCAAAGACACGTTCAACGGTATGTATCCAATCAAGATAATCCTCAACATTAAGACTACCATCAAATTCGGGAACTTCTACTTTAAAATCCTAAAGATCATGCCTTTTAGACTTGAACTACTTTCACCATGTGACGAAACACCATCACGTAGAGAACCTTCACGTAGCATTTTATGCTCTTCCATTTGTTTACCCAATTGCACACGCAAAACTGCTATTTGTTGCTCAAGTTAATAAACCTCATTTGATTTAGATTCATAGTTTGCAATTTGAAATCAACTTGATGTCATATGAACTCACGAGGAAAGGGACGGTTGGGCTTTGTTTGTGTTTAGGACGAGGGTTCTTTGAGGAGCTACGGGTTCTTTATGAGTTCTTGATGGGTTCTTGATGGGTTCTTGATGAGTTCTTGATGACTTCTTGGAAGAACTATCAAAGGCGTGTATAACGGGGTTTATGTGATTTTGTGACAAAACAAGGTCCAAGATTCATGCAAGAAACAAAGGAGATTCATCTAAACATAGCTCTGATACCAAATTGATGCATAATGGATCACAATTCAACCAAAATGCCAAGAAAGAACACGGATCATAACACAAGTAAGAACTTGCAAGAGATGAATCAAAGATGGAACGAAATAAGGAATGAAATATGAGATCAAAGGACAAAAGATGTGGATGATTTAGGGGCTGATTCGTGAGTTTAATCATGAATTTGAAGACAATCAAGTGAATTCACAACTAGCAAAACAAAAATAAATCAAACGACTTACAATGATGAAGAACCAAACGAGAAACGAGAAAGAACTTGATAGAATTGAGCAACGAAGCCTCTCCAATTGCTACAGCCACACCACAATCTTCAAGAGCTCCTACTCATCCTTTCACCACCCAAGAATGCTCAATCTTGGATTAGAAGAGAAGATTTCACACGAAAAACCCAAAGGGAATTCGATTTCTAGCCAAAACTAGAGAGAACTAAAGCATCAACTTTAGACATTGTATTGAATGTATGAATATGAGATGTGTTTACAAGGCACCCCTAGGGGGGTATTTATAGTAGGAAACCTCCCCTTAGGCGTCACCCCTCTTCAAGATTAGGCCCTTTAAGGGCTTACATCATCCCACTCAATTATGACATCATTTAAAGAAAATACAATATCTCCTAAAATACAACTCCAATACTAAAGATTCAAAAACCAAAATGTACATAAGAGAAAGCTCTATCATATGGCTTGATTAGAACTTTAAGGCCCTTGTGATAAGGAGCTCAATAGTCCTCTAGGAGTAGAGATGCCCGTGATGTCACTTGAAATGCCTTGGAGTAGGATAGTAAAGTCTCCATGGTTGACCTTGATGCATAAGGCCATCAATTATGCATCATACACCCCCGGTTGAAAAAGTTTGCCCTCAAACTTTGGAAAAATCAACCCTTACTTGCCTTCTTCACAAAGACTTTCTTTTTGAAAGCTTTGAAGTCATCATAGATTCCTTTGATGAACTTCTTAAACTTTCTTCCGATCAATTCTCGAACACCATAAGACTTGGATTTGCGTTTCCCCATCTTGAACGTGGGTTGTTCATGTCGCTTCACTTCCCAAGTCTATTCTTACCACTTTACCCTTGTCATTTATCATGAAACAATGCACTTTGATGACTTGGGCTATTTCATCCTTTTGAATTTTCGCCTTCAACCAAGTGATCTAAGTAGATATCTTTGGATGCTCATGGAAGATATGCTACATGGGAAGTTTCAAAATGTGATGGAAACTTGGATCCGTTTCATTCTTCTCCAAATGTGTAAGAATATGATACATATAATCATCATGCCCATTATACACCATATTCATGATTGAAACAAAATTACGTTTATCCTTTTTCCGAGATGGTGGATCAAGAGGTGCCAAAGTGATCCTCTTTTGGTTGATGGCGAGAGTGTAAGTGTTGGCCCTCCCATCATGTATGACATGTCTATCATATAACCATGGTCTTCCCAATAAAACATGACAAGTATCCATGGGAACTATATCACACCACATTGAATCTTGATAATTCTTTCCAATTGAAAGACTCACCAAAACTTGTTGATCCACACGAATGCCTTGCCCAAGGTTTAGCCATTGTATTGTGTAGGGGGTGGGATGTGGGCTAATCTCCATTTGCAACTTCTTGACCATTGTTGTAGAGGCGGCATTGGTGCAACTTCCTCCATCTATGATCAAGGAGCAAACTCTCCCTTGGATGGTACAACGAGAGCGGAAAATTGCTTCTCTTTGTAGTTGATCTTTCGGCACATTTGTGATATTCAAGGCCCTTTCTACCACAAGTAGTTCTCCTTCATCCGGCTCTTCCACATATTCTTCTACTACATCTTCCTCATCTTTGGCGTCAACCTTAACTTCTTCTTTCTTCTCATACTCCATTTACATATGAAGCACTTTGGTATTCCACCAAAGACACTACTCGCTTGTTTGGACACTCCGAAGCATAATGTCCCAATCCTTGGCATCGAAAACACCTTCTTGGAGCTAATGTTCTTGGTTCTTGGACTTGGGTTTTGGATGGGGGATTTTGTCGCTGGTTTATTGTGGGTTTGGCGTAGGGTTTAAGGGAGGATGGGGGCTGATTTTGTGGAGCTTTTGATTGTGTTTGAGAGTAAGGGAGTGGGGTATAGGGTCTTTGAGGTTCCTTGGCTCTTTCCTTCCTTTGTCTTTCCACTTTCATAGCCAAGTTACTTAGCTCATCAAGGGATTCATAAGGATGTAATTCTACAACATGACGTATCCAATCATTCAAACCAATCAAGTAACGTACCAGAACTTGTGGTTCCTTCTCCTTGAGATCACAACGCCAAAGGAGGTGTTCAAATTCCCTTGTGTATTCTTCGACCGATTTAGAGCCTTGGACAAGCTTTTGCAGCTTGTAGTAGTTGTCGTGGACGTATGATTGGGGAAGAAACTTGGATTGCAATTTTGACTTCATCTTATCCCAAGAACGGATCTTTTCTTTCCCTTTTGCAACTCTCTTCTTTTGAAGGTTAGTCCACCAAATAGAAGCATGTTTTCTTAATTTCAAAGCAACGTACTTCACCTTGAGCTCATCACTACAATCTTTCAACTCAAAGACACGTTCAACGGTATGTATCCAATCAAGATAATCCTCAACATTAAGACTACCATCAAATTCGGGAACTTCTACTTTAAAATCCAAACGATCATGCCTTTTAGACTTCGAACTACTTTCACCATGTGACGAAACACCATCACGTAGAGAACCTTCACGTAGCATTTTATTCTCTTCCATTTGTTTACCCAATTGCACACGCAAAAATGCTATTTGTTGCTCAAGTTAATAAACCTCATTTGATTTAGATTCATCGTTTGCCATTAGAAATCAACTTGATGTCATATGAACTCACGAGGGAAAGGGACGGATTTGGGCTTGGTTTGTGTTTAGGACGAGTGTTCTTTGAGGAGCTACGGGTTCTTTATGAGTTCTTGATGGGTTCTTGATGGGTTCTTGATGAGTTCTTGATGAGTTTTTGGAAGAACTATCATCAAGCATTCAACAAGAAACGTTTGTTCTTCATCATCACGTCCAAGCTTCATCAAAGCTTCATTCGTTCATTATTTTCATCCATTTGGTAATCATCTTTCATAGTTCTTTCCATCCTTTTTCATCCATTTCTATTCTATTTTTGGTTCTTTGGAACTTGGAGAAAGGAGATTCCTATCTTCGTTTTTAAAGATCCTTAGATATTGTGTAATGAGATCATCCCTTGGTCTCATTATGCATCACTCTACTTCAAGATCCTCCTCTATGTGTACCTCATTTACTTCTTTAGCCATGCTACTACATACTTCTTGAACTTGCTCATTTTCAACAAAATCATCACATTCGGCAAATTCAACTTCTTCATTCACGCCTTCCTCCTCATATAATGGGTTGTCATATACTTGAAACTCATCATTATTCTCCTCATACAATGGATTGTCATACACTTTAAACTCATCTTTAGGCACGCTACATACTACATTAACTTCCTCATTTGTGCCAAGGTTATCACACACTTCATGAACATCCTCATACGCATTGAGTACATCAAATGATTCACTTCCAAATTCTGGTTGCTCATAGGATGACGTTTGGCATACACTTTCAACAAGATCAAAATGAGTTCTATCCCAAAGTTCTTTACTCTTTACTTCTATTTCAACATCAAGGGCTAAAGAACTTAACTCCTTCACGTTTGCGTAAGATTGATGTACAACAACACACCAAATGTAAACATTAAGACCAAGAGTATAACATACCAAAACGTCTGGATCATCCTCCTTAAGGCCATACTTCCGTAGTTGCCGTCTGAATTCTATGGTATATTCAACCACGTCCTTGCTCCCTTGCTTCATTATTTCAAGCTTGTGGAAGTAATCTCCTTTGTATTTGTAGGGCAAGAACTCTTCTTGAACTTTATTTCTATTCTTCTTGCTGAAACGTTTACTCCATTCATAAGGTGCTTCATATTCAACCTTAGAAGAGTGAACCATACGTGATTTTGTGCTTCTTGATCCCTTTGGAAGAATTCCACATTCTTCCATTTGCTTGGCAATATCATCAATTTGTTGCTTCAAGCATTGTAGCTCACGTTGGGAAATTTTGCTAGAATCGTCCATCTTGATCAATCTTGGTGCAAAAAGATTGCAAGATTCATGGTTTAGGGGTTTTGGATGGGTAAAGGACGAGAGAGGTTTGTATTTGGGGGTGATTGTGTTTGGGCTATGGGTTCTTTGTGGAGTTTATGGTTCTTTATGAGTTCTTGGTAGAACTCATGGGTGGCGTGATGATGGGGGAATGGTGGGGATGGGTTTGTGATGGAAAGATGGTGAAAAGATGGATCAAGAACTAAGAGAATCAATCTCCTAAGCTCTGATACCACTTTTGATGCATAATGGGATCACAAGATCTCATTACACCAAAGGGCTAAGGATCTTTAAGAGCGAAGATGAAAATCTCCCTTCTCAAAGTTCTTAATGTGCGAAAATGAAATGGAAATGGATAGAAAAGATGGAAAGAACTATGAAAGATGATTACCAAATGAAGGTATGATGATGAACGAATGATGGAATGACGATTGATGAATGACGATAAACGACACTCTTTGAACGTTTGAAGAACGAATGAAGATGGTTCAATGCTTGATGAGTTCTTGATGAATTCTTGATGAGTTCTTGATGAATGTCGTTTGAATGGTTGAATGATAATGGCGATTTGAAGCACTCTTGAAGGATATAGGCACACCACCTTCAAGACTCTTCAATTCCTTCCTTTCACCATCTAAGGTAGCCAACCTTAGAATAGAAGAAGGGGATACTCGTTCTCCCTCAAGAGAAATGAAAACTCTAGCTCAAAACTAGAGAGAAAACAACACCTTGTGTTTGTATTTGATTTATTGAATGACTTGAATTGAATGAATACAATGGCACCCTAGGGGGTCTATTTATACTACCTTAGGGACCCCTTGGACGTGTACCTAGGGTTCAAGAAACCAAGAATCAACTATTACATCATATATCCTATTTATGACATCATAAACTCTAAAATACAACTCTAGAAAGAAATTGCTATAACTCCTTCAATACTTGTCCGTTTTCATTGATTCAAAAACCATTGGAAAGCTTATTGAGAGAGCTCCAATCTGTCTTTTGATGATTTCCTCAATAGATGTATGGATCTAGAGTCATAGAGCAAAATATCGAACTATACTTGATGGAGTCCTTTGCTGCCGTGAGAGATGACTTCTCAATAAGGACTTGAGAGTTATTTATGCTCATTGATGTCCTCCAAATGTGAGAGTAACTCCATGTAAGCTAGAATACCATCAAGGTCCTTCATGCTTTCTTCCTTCAGCTAATAAACCCTTGTAGTTGTTGATACCCAAGGCGACATTTGTAGCTTCTAGCCAGATTGAGGTCCTTTAGCTAGGCCTTGATGTATATAGCTAGGCAAATATACATTAGTGTAGAAGCCACGCTTAATGCCCTCCTCAACACAAGTAATTCTCCATCATCCGCTTCTTCCACATTCTCCTCTTCACAAAAGTCATTCTCCTCCTCAAGTTGCTCTTCTTCATATTCACTTTCATGACAACTTGGTTCAACATATAAAGCACTTTGATACTCAACAAGAGAGACTACACGTTTGTTAGGACATTCCGATGCAATGTGGCCCAATCCTTGGCACCTAAAACATCTTCTTGGAGGTAATGTCCTTGGTTCTTGGACATGGGGTTTGGATGGGGGATTTTGTGGCTGATTTTGTGGAGTTTTTTCCGTAGGGTTTTTGGGAGGATGGGGGTTGATTTTGTGGAGTTTTGTATTGTGTTTGGGTAGGTGGACGTGTGGTATAAGGTTTGGATTGTGTAGGGTACGTTCTCATGGTATCTTTTCCGCTTTCTTTCCTTTGCCTTTCTACTTTCAAGGCCAAAGTACTTAATTCATCCAACGATTGATAAGAATGTAACTCAACAACATTACGTATCCAATCATTCAAACCAATTAGGAAACGTACCAAAACTTGTGGCTCATTCTCCTTCAAGTCACAACGCCAAAGGAGATGTTCAAACTCTTTCAATAAGGCAGAATCGGTGGAAGAATATACTAAGGAGTTTGAACATCTCCTTTGGCGTTGTGATTTGAAGGAGAATGAGCCAGAAGTTTTGGTACGTTTTCTAATTGGTTTAAATGATTGGATACGTAATATTGTTGAGCTACATTCTTATCAATCATTGGATGAATTAAGTACTTTGGCCTTGAAAGTAGAAAGGCAAAGGAAAGAAAGAGGAAAAGATACCATGAGAACGTACCCTACATAATCCAAACCTTATACCACACGTCCACCTACCCAAACACAATACAAAACTCCACAAAGTCAGCCCCCATCCTCCCAAAAACCCTACGGAAAAACCCCACAAAATCAGCCACAAAATCCCCCATCCAAACCCCATGTCCAAGAACCAAGGACATTGCCTCCAAGAAGATGTTTTAGGTGCCAAGGATTGGGCTATATTGCATCCGAATGTCCTAATAAACGTGTAGTCTCTCTTGTTGAGTATCAAAGTGCTTTATATGTTGAACCGAGTTGCCATGAAAGTGAATATGAAGAAGAGCAACTTGAGGAGGAAAATGACATTTGTGAAAAGGAAAATGTGGAAGAAGCAGATGATGGAGAATTACTTGTGTTGAGGAGGGCATTAAGCGTGGCTTCTACACCAAACGAATTGGAGCAACGTGAAACTATCTTCCATACTAGATGTACGGTTCAAGGGAAGGTATGTTCACTCATTGATGTATATTTGCCTAGCTATATACATCAAGGCCTAGCTAAAGGACCTCAATCTAGCTAGAAGCTACAAATGTCGCCTTGGGTATCAACAACTACAAGGGTTTATTAGCTCAAGGAAGAAAGCATGAAGGACGTTGATGGTATTCTAGCTTACATGGAGTTACTCTCACATTTGGAGGACATCAATGAGCATAAATAACTCTTAAGTCCTTATTGAGAAGTCATCTCTCACGGCAGCAAAGGACTCCATCAAGTACAGTTCGATATTTTGCTCTATAACTCTAGATCCATACATCTATTTGATGTATCCCAGACCCAAGGACCTTTAACTCAACAGGCTAGGAAACATCATTGGAACCCAAGGACCTCACGTATGACTCAATAACCCAACAAAGGAGGGAAAAACAACCACAAATGATGTAGTTATCTCCATAATGACGAGGAAACCAAGCTTGAATAAACCATATAATAGCAAAGGACTCACGAAGGACATTCAGAATCAGATCAAAGGACCTTACGTTGGTTCAGAGAAGCAACGCCAAAGGAACAAAACAGCAACTACGAATGGAGAATGATGAGTTTAACTCAAAAGGCAATTAGAACCAGGTTCACACACACCATATAACATCAAGAAACTCACAAAGGTTTAGGAACTCACTCAAACAGATCTGAACTCAACACGAAGGAGTGGAAATGATGTATATAAGCTCACCAAGGCACTGATTCAAGCAAGCTTATAACACCACAAGAACACCAATATCTCGGGACAGCAAATAACCACAACAATATGATGCAATAAGCATCAAGGAGCGAAAAACAAATGAAAGAAAAGATAGAGACAAGTACTTTCTCACTTGTTACAGTACTTAAACACCTTCAAGTGAAAAGAATACCCGGGCAAGCTTGAAGGACCTCGTTTGGTTACAGAATTTAATCACCTTCCAAATGAGATCTCAACAAGTCCACACAACACCACTAGATTGCCAAATCTAGATACTGGAGTGGAAACGAGAGTTTGAAAAACTCACAAACTAAGAACCTCTCGGTTTCTTGGGGTTTTGTATTTCATATAAGTTGTTGAGTTTCAAAATACAAAGGTTCATATATATAAGGCTCGGCTGGAAGCATGCAAGCAACCAAGCACACAAGTAGCTAGACCATCTAGAGTGAGGTTTCCTAATGACGAAGAAACCTCCTAAACGTCCTTAATTAAGCTAAATACAACTGATTAAGACTAATACATATCTTCACCATGAAGTACTCGTCCAAATGGGTGGCAAGGAGGACCAATAGGAGCATTACACGTGGCACTTCTCCATTGGAACAATGTCCTTCACTTGGATCCTAATCCGTGCAAGACAAATGAAGAAACACAAGTGGTTTTGTTTCAAAGTCAGCTGGAACCTTCCTTGGACCTCTAATAATATTAGAAAAACCGGACTCCATGTGAAAAGACCAAAATACCCTTGAAAGAACACCAAAATATCAAACAGACCCCAGATAAAGGTCCTTATCGCGCGCTCAGAAACAAACTGTTGTGTAGAACTCAAATGACCTTCAGACCATGCAATCTTGGGCATTATGAAAAGCTTGAAGAAAAGCTTGAACAACATACTTCAAAAGCTTCCTAGGGACAAATTGAAGAAGAAACCTTAATTCTGAGATAGTGAGACAAATGTCGAAGGTGTCCCATATGATAAAGGACCTTGACCTGCCAAATGACCAACTCCTTTCTTGATTTCTTCCACGGCTAAGTAACAAACTTGGATGACCTGAACATGCTTGAACTGTCTCTCATCAAAAGGGTCTCAATGTTGAGATAATGAAGGAGTCATATAGGATGAATGACCTCCCTTTACGCCCTTGCCCTTCTGGTACTCCTGAATGACCTCCAAGCATGCTTGCACCATAGGAGTTGGTGAAGGCTGATTCCCATCATACCCCCCAAGTTGAGAAAAGTTTGTCCTCAAACTTGGATGGTTTTTCTCGTCAGAATAGTGTGTCCACAAGGACATTGATGTCGATCCGCCTTCATAAGGGTCAACTTCAATCTGCTCAAAATAAGAACAATACATTCGACTCTCGAGCCGTATTAAGACATTGGGGACATAAAGTGATGCATATCATACTTCAATGCATCAAGAAGAAGCACTGAAGGACATTGCCGGTCTGCTACAAACTGTTTCAAGTAGTTGCGACGTGAATATCTTTAAAGCTAAAGGACTTTTGAGTTCTTTATCTCAAGAGTCTTGAAGTGTCATTTAGCTGTGTGGAAGGGTTATTCCTTATGTACATTTGTTTAGGAGATATTGTATTTTTAAAGGGCCTTTGTTGTAAGAGTGCTTTTTCCACAAGGGCCTTGTCGGGTAGTGTCGCCTAAAGGGCCTTGCCGGGTAACGCGGCCTTGCTGAGGTGACGTTTCTTTAGGGAGGGGTTTTTCCTATTCCTATAAATACCCCCCTAGGGGTGCCTTGTATATCATATTATCTCATATTCAATAAAATCAGATTCAAACACAATGTGTTGTTTCTCTCTAGTCTTTGGCTAGAAACGAATTCTCTTTGGGTTTTTCGTGTGAAATCTTCTCTTCTAATCCAAGATTGAGCATTCTTGGGTGGTGACAGGAGGAGTAGGAGCTCTTGAAGATTGTGGTGTGTCTGTATCAATCTGAAAGGTTTCGTTGCTCAGTTCTATCAAATTCTATTAAAGTTTCCGCTGTTCAATCCGCTGTAAAGGTCCTTTATCTGATTCATCTCTTGCAAGTTCTTACTTGTGTTTTTGATCCGTGTTCTTTCTTGGCATTTTGGTTGTCTTGTGATCCATTATGCATCAATTTGGTATCAGAGCCATGTTTAGATGAATCCCCTTTTGTTTCTTGCATGAATCTTGGACCTTGTTTTGTCACAAAATCACATAAACCCCACGTTATACACGCCCCTTTTGATAGTTCTTCCAAGAACTCATCAAGAACCCATCAAGAACTCATAAAGAACCCATAGCTCCTCAAAGAACCCTCGTCCTAAACACAAACCAAGCCCAAATCCGTCCCTTTCCCTCGTGAGTCATATGACATCAAGTTGATTTCTAATGGCAAACGATGAATCCAAATCAAATGAGGTTTATGAACTTGAGCAACAACTAGCACTTTTGCGTGTGCAATTGGGTAAGCAAATGGAAGAAAACAGAATGTTACGTGAAGGAACCATGCGTGATGATATCTCGTCACATGGTGAAGGTAGTTCAAAGTCTAAAAGGCATGAACGTTTGGATTTTAAAGTCGAAGTTCCTGAATTTAATGGTAGTTTGAATGTAGAAGATTATCTTGATTGGATACACACGGTTGAACGTGTTTTTGAGTTGAAAGAATGTAGTGATGATCTCAAGGTGAAGTACGTTGCTTTGAAATTGAGAAAACATGCTAGTATTTGGTGGACTAACCTTCAAAAGAAGAGAGTTGCAAAAGGAAAAGACAAGATTCGTTCATGGGAGAAGATGAAGTCCAAATTACAAAGCAAATTCCTACCCCAATCATACGTTGAAGACAACTACTACAAGTTGCAAAAGCTTGTCCAAGGCTCTAAATCGGTGGAAGAATACACAAGGGAGTTTGAACACCTCCTTTGGCGTTGTGATCTCAAGGAAAAGGAACCACAAATTCTGGTACGTTATTTGATTGGTTTGAATGATTGGATACGTCATATAGTTGAATTACATTCATATGCATCTCTTGATGAGCTAAGTAACTTGGCTATGAAAGTGGAAAGGCAAAGAAAAGAAAGAGCCAAGGAACCGCAAAGGTCGTTCCCAAACACATCCAAACCCTATACCCAACGTCCTTATCCCCAAACACAATCAAAAGCTCCACAAAATCAGCCCCCATCCTCCCTTAAACCCTACGCCAAACCCACATTAAACCAGCCACAAAATCCCCCACCCAAAACCCAAGTCCAAGAACCAAGGACATTACAACCCAGAAGATGTTTTAGGTGCCAAGGTTTGGGTCATATAGCATCCGAATGTCCTAACAAGCGCACGGTTTCTCTTGTTGAATATCAAAGTGCTTTGTTTGTTGAACCAAGCTTGTATGAAAGTGAACAAGAAGTGGAACCTTGTGAGGTTGCCGAAAATGAGGAGGATAATGATGAGGAGGTTGAGCCAGCGGATGAAGGTGAATTGTTGGTGCTTAGAAGGGCGTTAAGTATGGCTTCTACCCCAAATGACATGGAGCAACGTGAGAACATATTCCATACTCGGTGTACTATTCAAGGAAAGGTATGCTCTCTTATAATTGATGGAGGTAGTTGTACTAATGCCGCCTCTACTATAATGGTAGAAAAGTCGAAATTGGATGTAAGTACTAGGCTTCCATGATGTAGGTTTGGGACCAAATCTACATCATTCCCCTCTAGTTGAAAAGAGTTTGTCCTCAAAACTAGGAAGTTCTCCATTATCTCCATAAAAGGGCTTGAGAACACTCACACTAAAAGTGCAACTCCCTTCATAGTCTTCTCCAAGTTGCAATTTATAAGCGTTATCACCAATCTTCTCCAAAACTTTATAAGGACCATCTCCTCTTGGTGCAAGCTTACCTTTCCTCTTGGTAGGAAATCTTTCTTTCTTCAAGTGAATCCAAACAAGATCTCCAGGCTCAAATACAACCTTCTTCCTTGATTTATTCACTTTATTTGATACACTCGAGGTATACTTCTCAATTTTAGCTCGAACCTCCTCATGTAGCTTCTTAATCTCTTCCACCCTTTTGTTAGCTTCAAAACTAAACTTTGTTGATGTAGAGATGGGCGTGAGATCCATAGGTTGGAGAGGGTTCCTTCCATAAACAACTTGAAAAGGTGACAACCCTGTGTCTTTACTTGGACTTCGATAGAAGGCAAATTCAACATGACATAGAAGAGTATCCCAACCCTTCTTGTCTTTACTTACCAATATCCGAAGAAGAGCTCCCAAAGTTTGATTAGTCACTTCGGTTTGTCCATCCGTTTGTGGATGACATGCGGTGCTAAATTTCAATGTTGTACCAAGCTTCTTCCATAAAGTAAGCCAAAAATGACTAAGGAACTTGGAATCTCGATCACTCACCATGGTCTTTGGAATGCCATGTAGCTTCACTATTTCCTCAAAATAAAGGTTTGCAACCTTAGTCGCATCATAAGTAGTATGGCATGGAATAAAATGAGCCATCTTGGAAAATCTATCAACGACCACCATAATAGAATCTTTGCCTCTTTGTGTTCTTGGTAGACCAACAACGAAGTCTAAACTCACATCTTCCCATGGATGATGTGGAATGGGCAAAGGAGTATACAACCCTTGTGGTAAAGCATGTGCCTTTGAAATATTGCAAGTATTACACCTCTTTACCATGTGCTCAACATCTTTAATAATGCTTGGCCAAAAATAATGTTCCTTCATCATAAGGTAGGTCTTTTCAATTCCAAAGTGACCGGCCAACGATCCTCCATGGACCTCCATGATTAATAACTCTCGAATGCTACTTTTAGGGATACAAAGTTGATTCCCATTGAAGAGAAACCCATTTTAAATGTGGAAAAGATGATGGGGATGCTTCTTACAAAGCTCATAAACCTCCTTAAAATCCTCATCATTTTCATACAACTCTTTGATATGCTCAAAACCAAGGACTCTTGAATCTAAAACATGGGTAAGTAAGTACCTTCTTGATAAAGCATCCGCTCCTTTGTTTAGATGACCCGCTTTATGTTTGATCACAAAATGGAATGCTTGCATATACTCCACCCATTTGGCGTGCCTTGGGTTTAACTTGTGTTGCCCTTGGATGAATTTAAGAGCTTCATGATCACTATGTAAGATGAATTCACCACTTAGAAGATAATGCCTCCAATGTTCAAGAGCTCTTATGATGGCATAGAACTCTCTGTCATAGGTGTTATACTTCCTCTTAGCTTCATTCAACTTCTCACTAAAGTAAGAAATGGGGCGGCCTTCTTGGGTTAGGACGGCTCCAATTCCTACTCCACTTACATCCACTTCAACTTCAAACACTTTATCAAAACATGGTAAAGCAAGAATAGGTGCATAGCACAATTTCTCCTTAATCACTTCAAACGCTTCATTAGCACCTCTAGTCCATGTAAACTCCTTCTCTTTCAACAATTCAGTCATAGGTGCAAGAATGGAGCTAAAATTCCTTATAAACCTTCTATAGAAAGATGCTAAACCATGAAAGCTTCGTACCTTATGAATGGACTTTGGTGTAGGCCACTCTTGAATAGCTTTCACCTTCTCCTTGTCGACTTGTATGCCCTCTTGTGAAAGAACATATCCAAGGAACACAATCTTGGATGAGAAGAATTGGCATTTCTCCAAATTGGCGTAGAGCTTCTAATGTATAATGAGACCAAAGATGATCAAATTATACAAAAGCTAAGGATCTTTAAAAACCAAGATAAGAATCTTGCTTCTCAAAATTGTTAGGGTTCGAAAATGGGATCGAAATGAATGGAAAAGATGGAAAAGAACTATGGGAAATGGTTACCAAAAGGTTGATGATGGACCAATGGATGAACGAACGAATGCTTGGATGATCAACAATGGCGACTTGAAGCTTCTTGGAAGGATAAAGGCACACCACCTTCAAGAGATCTTCAATTCCTTCCTATCACCACCAAGGATGCCAACCTTGGATAGAAGAAGGGAGATAGTTTCGTTCTCCCTCAAGAGAAACGAGAATGACTAGCACAAAACTAGAGAGAAAAACATCATGTGTTTACTTGTATTTGATTTATGAATGAATGAGATTACAAGGCACCCTAAGGGGTCTATTTATACTACTAGAGGCCCCCTTTAGGCGTGTACAAAACAAGAAATGACCCACTTAGGGCTTACATCATCTACTCTAATGATTACATCATAAAGAAAACAACAAACTAAGCTAGATTACAAATGATGATATCTTGTTCTATACTTAACCAAATTTAAAGATTCTTGAACCATTAGAAAGCTCTTGGAATGTAGAACATTTCACTCCAGGACAATTTTCTTGGTAGCTTCATGGTTCTTGAGTTAGAGAGCAAAACATCACTCCTTCATGGTTAAGACCATTCGAATGTAGACCAAATGTGATAGTTTCAAGCTCTTTGTCAATGTAGCTAAGTATTTGACTTCCATGATGTAGGTTTGGAACCAAATCTACATCAATGCTTTCTCCCTTGAGCTAATAAACCCTTGTAGTTGTTGATACCCAAGGCGACATTTGTAGCTTCTAGCTGGATAGAGGTCCTTTAACTAGGCCTTGATGTATATAGCTAGGCAAATATACATCATTCTCCCCCGGTTGAAAAAGTTTGTCCTAAAACTTAGACAAAACTTCTTCTTCCTTGTTTTCCTTCCTTCTTTATAAGATGTCTTCCCATATGTGTTATTGACATCACTTCTCTTGTTCCTTCTTATGAGTTTACAACTTTTCTTCTTGAATGCCTTGAAATCATCATAGATTCCTTTGATGCTTGACTTGAACTTCAACTTTCTTCCAAGTCTTCTCATGAATAAGCCAATGATATCATGGTGCTTCAAATCTCGTTTATTCATGGAGATTGTAGAAATCTCATATAACTTCTCAACTTCAAAGTATAGATTCACAAGCTTGTAACTCATGATGAAGACAAAAGTAATATGGTGTTCCATCTTTGAAGGATGACCTTCAACGATCTTAATATCATCTCGATTCCTTGAATCCTTGGCACTTCAACCATAAAATTCAAGCTTTCATGTCCATATGGTATAGAAGGATTGCAGATGTCACAATATTGCAGCTTATACTCGATATCAACGATCATGCTAGGCCATAAATAATACTCCTTCATCTTGAAATATGTATTGAGTAGACCCAAATGATCAAAAGAACTTCCATGTACTTCCATGATCAAGATTTCACGAATTCCACTCCTTGGAATACACACTTGATTCCCTTTGAAAAGAAATCCATGATCAATATAAAAGGATTGTTGAGGATGCTTCTCACATACCTTGTATACTTCTTTAAAATCATCATCATCTTCATACAACTCCTTGATATATTCAAGACTAAGTACTCTTGAATCAAACATGTATCTCCTCGTTAGAAAACTTCCTTTTGTCAAAGGACCTGCTTCCTGCAAGTGACTTGATTTTGATGAACGAATCAAGTACTTCATCTCGAAGCATAATGATGGCTTGATCTCCTTATCACATGAAACATACTCCAATACTTTGTAAGAATCACAAAGCTTAAGCATGAATCCTTCAAGATAATAATCCTTTCGCTCAAATATCCTCATGATAGAAACAAGTATGAATGCTAAGCCATAAGCATGTAGCTTCTTCTTTTCTCCACTTGGTATTTCACCAAAATAATCCATGGGACAACCTCCTTGAGATAGGACTTCACCTTTCTCAACTCCATTTGTAATGAACAAATATGATGCAAGAATAGGGAATAAAAGAATATGACGATCTTTAGCATCCTTTAAGAGACATAGTACCTCAAGTATAGATGCAAGTATGGACCCTTCTTGAATAATTCTTTTCTTCCTTTTGTCCACTTGAATTACTCCATTTGATGAGATATGGTGAGATAACATATTCTTGAAGGAGAGGTAAGGACATTTCTCCAAGTACTTCTCCAATTCTCCATGTGGCTTCTTATGCTTCGCTAAGGCTAACTCCAAAGGATTTACATACTCCTTTCTACTTCTACTACATACAAAAATGTTATCAAAGTATACAAATACAATCTCTTTACATTGCAATGGTATATACTCTTTCAAAATATGTTGTATACTATGAAAATCAAGGACTTTGATGTAGTTATCCATGGATTGCGCTTGATCCTTTGCATAGACCATTCGGTGATGAATCATAGGATTTGTGATGTATATTTGCCTAGCTATATACATCAAGGCCTAGCTAAATGACCTCTATCCAGCTAGAAGCTACAAATGTCGCCTTGGGTATCGACAACTACAAGGGTTTATTAGCTGAAGGAAGAAAGCATGAAGGACCTTGATGGTATTCTAGCTTACATGGAGTTACTCTCACATTTGGAGGACATCAATGAGCATAAATAACTCTCAAGTCCTTATTGAGAAGTCATCTCTCACGGCAGCAAAGGACTCCATCAAATACAGTTCGATATTTTGCTCTATAACTCTAGATCCATACATCTATTGAGGAAATCATCAAAAGACATATAGGAGCTCTTTCAATAAGCTTTCTAATGGTTTTTGAATCAATGAAAACGGACAAGTATTGAAGGAGTTATAGCAATTTCTTTCTAGAGTTGTATTTTAGAGGTTATGATGTCAAAAATAGGATATATGATGTAATAGTTGATTCTTGGTTTCTTGAACCCTAGGTACACGTCCGAGGGGTCCTAAAAGTAGTATAAATAGACCCCCTAGGGTGCCATTGTATTCATTCATTACATCTTATATCAAATACAAAGTAAACACATTGTGTTTTCTCTCTAGCTTGTGTGCTAGAATTGGTTCTCTTGAGGGAGAGTCTTTTGAATCTCTTCTTCTATTCTAAGATTGGCTATCTTAGATGGTGATAGGAAGAGTTGGAGGATTCTAGGAGTGGTGAATCTGTATCTCCTTAGAAGATCCCAAGCCGTTAATCATTCGATCAAACGATTCATTCTTGTTGTAAGTTTCAACCTATTCTTTTGAATCTTTTGATTTCCATTGCATT
The DNA here is from genome assembly GCA_029582165.1 of Portulaca oleracea. Taxonomy (NCBI): domain Eukaryota; kingdom Viridiplantae; phylum Streptophyta; class Magnoliopsida; order Caryophyllales; family Portulacaceae; genus Portulaca; species Portulaca oleracea. The sequence continues at coordinate 20,789,628 of CM055879.1, forward strand.
TTCATTACATTCTTTTCCATATCAACTAGAATACATCCCCATTCATTCGTTCATCCATCCATCCATTCATTCATCATCCATTATTCATTCATTTACACGCCATTTCCATCTTTATTCATTCATTCTTGTGATCAAGAATCAATCTATCCAACCCCAAGTTTAAAGATCCTTATATTGTTGTGTAATGTGATCATCCTTGATCCCATTATACATCAAAATTGGTATCAGAGCCTAGGAGATTGATTCTTGTGGTTCTTGATATCATCTTTTAGAATCTTTCAACCACAAATCCATCCCCCACCATCCCACCATTCTCATGCCACCCATAAGTTCTTCCAATAACTCATCAAGAACTCAACAAGAACTCATCAAGAACTCATAAAGAATCATAAACTCCACAAAAAACCTTAAACCAACTCAAACCTAGCCTAAACACATTCCCCATTTCGTCCCCTACATTCCCCACTAAACCGTGAGTCTTGCTTGAAGTCTTTCTTCATCAAGATTCATATTCTTTGTCTTGCAAAAGATCTTTTCATGAATTCACCAAGTGAATTGAAACGCTTGGAGCAACAACTTGATGATCTCACCAAACAAATGGAAGAACTTGGGATCCTTCAAAAGGGATCAAGAAGAGCAAATTCACGTGAGATACATCCTTATGAGGTTGAATATGAAGCACCTTATGAATGGAGTAAACGTTCCAGCAAGAAGAATGGAAATAAAGTTCAAGAAGAGTTCTTGCCATACAAATACAAAGGAGATTACATCAACAAGCTTGAAATAATGGAGCAAGGGAGCAAGGACGTGGTTGAATATACCATAGAATTTAGACGGCAACTACGGAAGTATGGCCTTAAGGAGGATGATCCACACGTTTTGGTATGTTATACTCTTGGTCTTAATGATTACATTTGGTGTGTTGTTGTATATCAATCTTACGCAAACTTGAAAGAGTTAAGTTCTTTAGCTCTTGATGTTGAAATTCAAGTAAAGAGTAAAGAACTCTTGGACAAAATCCGTACACAACAACCTATTGCCCATCACTCCACAAAACAGCCCCTAAACCTCCCCACACCTAATATCCAAAGCTCCACAAAACAGCCCCTAAACCTCCCCATTCCTATTGTCCAAGACGAGGAAATCAATGACCAAAGTACAAGTCTATCTTGCCAAAGTTTGGATCATGTTGAAAGTGTATGTCAAACGTCATCCTATGAGCAACTAGAATTTGAAAGTGAATCATTTGATGTATTCGATGTGTATGAGGATGTTCATGAAGTATGTGATAACCTTGGCACGAATGAGGAAGTTAATGTAGTATGTAGCGTGCCTAAAGATGAGTTTAAAGTGTATGACAATCCATTGTATGAGGAGAATAATGAAGAGTTTTGAGTATATGACAACCCATTGTATGAGGAGGAAGGCGTGAATGAAGAAGTTGAATTTGCCGAATGTGATGTTTTTGTTGAAAATGAGTAAGTTCAAGAAATATGTAGTAGCATGGCTAAAGAAGTAAATGAAGTACACATAGAGGAGGATCTTGAAGTAGAGGAAGTAGAAGAATAAAATGGAGAAGAGCTACGTGATGAAATGTGTTCATTGATCCGAGAAGGAGAAAGTTGTTCCATCATTGACGTTGACATTGATCTTGACCAAGATATTAGCCTCGCTACAACAAATGTCCAAGAATTGCAAATGAAGAGTTATTCACACCATGGCAATGATCTTCATATGGATCCAAGAAGTTTAGTAAGTCTTGCTTTTTACAAGATTTGCAAAGATTCATTATATTGTAATATTACTTCTATGGATTCTTGTTATACTTTCTTGGAAGAATCAAAGTTGTATGATAGGAGTATCATGCTCCGAGAGGCGTCCTTATTACAACCTTGTGTCTCACGGCTCAAGGAGGATCAAAGTACTCTTATGGCACTTATGGAGAATAAGTATCATAAATTTGAAGAACCAAGGAGTCTCATTCTTACACCAATGGAGGTTGGAAACCGTGGGCCTATAAAGGATCAAGATCCTTTACCATCACTTGTTCTCATTTGTGAATATTTGGATGAAAGACAAGCACCATCAACAAGTGACTTCTCTCACTTATCTCTTTTGGTACGTTTCTCTTCCATGAGTATTATCATGCATCAAAGGCTACCACCAAATCCTATGATTCATCACCGAATGGTCTATGCAAAGGATCAAGCACAATTCATGGATAACTACATCAACGTCCTTGATTTTCATAGTAAACAACATATTTTGAAAGAGTATGTACCATTGCAATGTAAAGAGAATGTATTTGTATACTTTGATAATATTTTTGTATGTAGTAGAAGTAGAAAGGAGTATGTAAATCCTTTGGAGTTAGCCTTAGCGAAGCATAAGAAGCCACATGGAGAATTGGAGAAGTACTTGGAGAAATGTCCTTACCTCTCCTTCAAGAATATGTTATCTCACCGTATCACATCAAATGGAGTAATTCAAGTGGACAAAAGGTAGAAAAGAATTATTCAAGAAGGGTCCATACTTGCATCTATACTTGAGGTAGTATGTCTCTTAAAGGATGCTAAAGATCGTCATATTCTTTTATTCCCTATTCTTGCATCATATTTGTTCATTACAAATGGAGTTGAGAAAGGTGAAGTCCTATCTCAAGGAAGTTGTCCCATGGATTATTTTGGTGAAATACAAGTGGAGAAAAGAAGAAGCTACATGCTTATGGCTTAGCATTCATACTTGTTGCTATCATGAGGATATTTGAGCAAAAGGATTATTATCTTGAAGGATTCATGCTTAAGCTTTGTGATTCTTACAAAGTATTGGAGTATGTTTCATGTGATAAGGAGATCAAGCCATCATTATGCTTTGAGATGAAGTACTTGATTCGTTCATCAAAATCAAGTCACTTGGAGGAAGCAAGTCCTTTGACTAAAGGAAGTTTTCTAACGAGGAGATACATGTTTCATTCAAGAGTACTTAGTCTTGAATATATCAAGGAGTTGTATGAAGATGATGATGATTTTAAAGAAGTATACAAGGTATGTGAGAACCATCCTCAACAATCCTTTTATATTGATCATGGATTTCTTTTCAAAGGGAATCAAGTGTGTATTCCAAGGAGTGGAATTCGTGAAATCTTGATCATGGAAGTACATGGAAGTTCTTTGGATCATTTCGGTCTACTCAATACATATTTCAAGATGAAGGAGTATTATTTCTTGCCTAGTATGATCGTTGATATCGAGTATAAGCTGCAATATTGTGACATTTGCAATCCTTCTATACCATATGGAGATGATGAATTTTATGGTTGAAATGCCATGGATTCAAGGAAGAAAAGATGATATTAAGATCGTTGAAGGTCATCCTTCAAAGATGGAACACCATATTACTATTGTCTTCATCATGAGTTACAAGCTTGTGAATCTATACTTTGAAGTTGAGAAGTTATATGAGATTTCTACAATCTCCATGAATAAATGAGATTTGAAGCACCATAATATCATTGGCTTATTCATGAGAAGACTTGGAAGAAAGTGGAAGTTCAAGTCAAGCATCAAAGGAATCTATGATGATTTCAAGGCATTCAAGAAGAAAAGTTGTAAACTCATAAGAAGGAACAAGAGAAGTCATGTCAATAACACATATGGAAAGACATCTTATAAAGAAGGAAGGAAAACAAGGAAGAAGAAGTTTTGTCTATGTTTGAGGACAAACTTTTTCAACCGGGGGAGAATGATGTATATTTGCCTAGCTATATACATCAAGGCCTAGCTAAAGGACCACTATCCAGCTAGAAGCTACAAATGTCGCCTTGGGTATCGAAAACTACAAGGGTTTATTAGCTCAAGGAAGAAAGCGTGAAGGACCTTAATGGTATTCTAGCTTACATGGAGTTACTCTCACATTTGGAGGACATCAATGAGCATAAATAACTCTCAAGTCCTTATTGAGAAGTCATCTCTCACGGCAGCAAAGGACTCCATCAAGTACAGTTCGATATTTTTCTCTATAACTCTAGATCCATACATCTATTGAGGAAATCATCAAAAGACAGATTGGCGCTCTTTAAATAAGATTTATAATGGTTTTTGAATCAATGAAAACGGACAAGTATTGAAGGAGTTATAGCAATTTCTTTCTAGAGTTGTATTCTAGAGTTTATGATGTCATAAATAGGATATATGATGTAATAGTTGATTCTTGGTTTCTTGAACCCTAGGTACACGTCCAAGGGGTCCTAAGAGTAGTATAAATAGACCCCCTAGGGTGCCATTGTATTCATTCATTACATCTTATATCAAATACAAAGTAAACACATTGTGTTTTCTCTCTAGCTTGTGTGCTAGAATTGGTTCTCTTGAGGGAGAGTCTTTTGAATCTCTTCTTCTATTCTAAGATTGGCTATCTTAGATTGTGATAGGAAGAGTTGGAGAATTCCAGGAGTGGTGAATCTGTATCTCCTTAGTAGATCCCAAGCCGTATATCATTCGATCAAACGATTCATTCTTGTTGTAAGTTTCAATCTATTCTTTTGAATCTTTTGATTTCCATTGCATTTTCATTCCATTCTTTTCCATACCAACCAGAATACATCCCCATTCATTCGTTCATCCATCCATCCATTCATTCATCATCCGTTATTCATTCATTTACACTCCATTTCCATCTTTATTCATTCATTCTTGTGATCAAGAATCAATCTATCCAACCCCAACTTTAAAGATCCTTATATTGTTGTGTAATGTGATCATCCTTGATCCCATTATACATCAATTCAAGAAACCAAGAACAGATGTATGGATCTAGAGTTATAGAGCAAAATATCGAACTGTACTTGATGGAGTCCTTTGCTGCCGTGAGAGATGACTTCTCAATAAGGACTTGAGAGTTATTTATGCTCATTGATGTCCTCCAAATGTGAGAGTAACTCCATGTAAGCTAGAATACCATCAAGGTCCTTCACGCTTTCTTCCTTGAGCTAATAAACCCTTGTAGTTTTCGATACCCAAGGCGACATTTGTAGCTTCTAGCTGGTAGAGGTCCTTTAACTAGGCCTTGATTTATATAGCTAGGCAAATATACATCAAAATGGAATGCTTGCATATACTCCACCCATTTGGCGTGCCTTGGGTTTAACTTGTGTTGCCCTTGGATGAATTTAAGAGCTTCATGATCACTATGTAAGATGAATTCACCACTTAGAAGATAATGCCTCCAATACTCAAGAGCTCTTATGATGGCATAGAACTCTTTGTCATAGGTGCTATACTTCCTCTTAGCTTCATTCAACTTCTCACTAAAGTAAGAAATGGGGCGGCCTTCTTGGGTTAGGACGGCTCCAATTCCTACTCCACTTACATCCACTTCAACTTCAAATACTTTATCAAAACATGGTAAAGCGAGAATAGGTGCATGGCACAATTTCTCCTTAATCACTTCAAACGCTTCATTAGCACCTCTAGTCCATGTAAACCATGAAAGTTTCGTACCTCATGAATGGACTTTGGTGTAGGCCACTCTTGAATAGCTTTCACCTTCTTCTTGTCGACTTGTATGCCCTCTTGTGAAAGAACATATCCAAGGAACACAATCTTCGATGAGAAGAAATGGCATTTCTCTAAATTGGCGTAGATGCTTTACATGTTCCCTTTCACTTCTACTATATACAAGAATATCATCAAAAATAAACTACTACACATTTGCCAATAAGAGGCTTCAATACATGATTCATTAAACGCATAAAAGTAGATGGTGCATTTGTAAGGCCATATGGCATCACAAGCCATTCATATAATCCCTCCTTGGTCTTGAATGCCGTTTTCCACTCATCTCTTTCATGAATCCTTATTTGATGATATCCACTCCTTAAATCAACTTTAGAAACACAACAATTTCATGTAGCTCATCAAGTAGATCCTCAAGGCGTGGGATTGGGAATCTATACTTGATTGTGATTTTGTTTATGGCTCGACAATCCATACACATTCTTTGAGACCCATCTTTCTTAGGCACAAGTAAGACCAGAACGGCACATGGACTCATGCTTTCACACACCAAGCCTTTGGATAGGAGCTCATCTACTTGCCTTTGTACTTCTTGAGCTTCCTTTGGATTCATTCGATAGGCCGATTTGTTGTTAAGCATAGAACCCGGAACTAGATCAATTTTGTGCTCAATTTCTCTCCTTGGAGGTAATCCCTTGGGCATCTCTTTTGGGAACAAGTGCTTGAATCGTTCCAAAAGAGGGTGAAGACGTGCATGCTCAATGGTTGGGGTCGCTTCTTCCTCCTCCAAGTTTGCTAGAATAAGATCTTTATGCTCTTGGAATTCATGATATTCGACCTTCATGAATGTCACAATGTTAGTCTCCTCCTTTTGTTGTTGTTGTTGGGGACGTATGATTGATGATGGTGAGAGAGGAGCCAAAGTGATCTTCTTTTTGTTGAGAATAAACGTGTATGTGTTCATTCTCCCGTCATGCGTGACATGCCTATGAAAAAGCCAAGGTCTCCCAAGCAAAATATGACAAGCATCCATTGGAATTACATCACACCAAATAGAACCTTTATAGTTTCTACCAATGGAAAGACTTACAAGTACACGTTGAACCACTCGAATTCCCTTCCCATGACTTAGCCATTGAATGGTGTTAGAGGATGGGTGTGGACTAACCACCAATTGTAGTTAGTTCACCATGGTTGTAGAAGCAGCATTTGTGCAACTTCCTCCATCAATGATTAGAGAACACACCTTGACTTGAATAGTACACCTTGTATGAATGATATTCTGCCTTTATTCTAGCTCGTTTGAGACACAAGCAACACGTAAGGCCCTTCTTACTACTAACATTTCTCCTTCATCGGCCTCCTCTACCTCCTCTTCCTCATTCACGTCACTTTCTACTTCTTTCTCATGTTCATTTTCATAACACTCCGGTTCTACATACAAAGCACTTTGATATTCCACCAAAGATACTACCCTTTTGTTAGGACACTCCGAAGCACAATGTCCTAAGCCTTGACAACAAAAACACCTTCTTGGGGCTAGGGGTTTTGGTTCTTGGACGTGGGGTTTGGGGATGGATGGGGGTTGATTTTGTTGTGTTCTTGTGTTTGGTTGTTTTGTGGGGAATGTGGATTTTTGTGGTGGAATGTAAGAACGTGTGTTTTATGGGGGTTTGTATGTGGTTTGATACTTGGTCACGTTTTCTTTCCCTCTTTCCTTTCTTTGCCTTTCTACTTTAAAGGTTAAAGAACTCAATTCGTCCAAAGATTGGTAAGGATGTAATTCAACAATGTTACGAATCCAATCATTTAGACCATATAGAAAACGTACCAAAGTTTGAGGTTCATCCTCTTGGAGATCACAACGCCAAAGGATATGCTCGAATTCCTTTGTGTACTCCTCAATACTTTTGCTCCCTTGGACCAAACGTTGTAATTTGTAATAGTTATCTTGGAGATAACTTGGTGGTAGGAACTTTTCTTGCAACTTCTTCTTCATTTTGATCCATGCTCTGATCTTGTCCTTCCCTTGTATTTGCCTCTTCTTTTGCAAGTTAGTCCACCAAATGGACGCATGTTTTCGCAATTTAAGAGCCACATATTTCACTTTCTTTTCGTCTTGGACCTCCTTAAGATCAAAGACACGTTCAACAGTTTGCATCCAATCTAGAAAGTTTTCAAGATCAAGATTACCATCAAACTCAGGGATCTCCACTTTGAAGTCGAAACGTTCCTCCCTTGGGGGACGTCTTTGCGGCACTACTTCATCACTTTCATTAACCTCACTATCTCCACGGTTCACCCTATGTTGTAGATGCATGTATCTCTTAAGTTGATCGTTGAGATAGGTGATTCTTTTCTTCAAAGCTTCAACATCTTCTTGGGGTTCCGTAGGTGTAGGTGTCGAAGTGCTTGAATCTTCCATCTTGAAAAATCTTGGTGCAAAAAGATTGCAAGAATCACGGTTTTGGGGTTTTGGGGGGTAAAGGACGAGAGGGGTTTGTGATTAGGTGGATTTTGTGTTTGATTTGGGGTTCTTTGTGGAGTTTATGGTTCTTTATGAGTTCTTGATGAGTTCTTCTTGAGTTCTTAATGAGTTCTTGGAAGAACTTATGGGTGGCGTGAGAATGGTGGGATGATGGAGGATAGATTTGTGGTGGAAAGATTGTAAAAAGATGGTGCTAGAACTAAGAGAATCAAACTCCTAAGCTCTGATACCAATTTTGATGTATAATGGGATCACAAGATCTCATTACACAAAAGGGTTTAGGATCTTTAAGAGCGAAGATGAAAATCTCCCTTCTCAAAGTTCTTAGGATTCGAAAATGGAATGGAAATGGATAGAAAAGATGGAAAAAACTTTGAAAGATGATTACCAAACGAATGTGGTAGATGAACGAATGGATGAACGATTGAAAATGATTTGATTGATGAACGATAATGGCGATTGAAGCACCTTTGAAGGATAAAGACACACCACCTTCAAGACTCTTCAATTCCTTCCTTTCACCACCAAGGATGCCAACCTTAGATAGAAGAATGGGAGAAACTCGAAACTCCCTCAAGAGTTCGAAAACTAGCAAGGCTAGAGAGAAAACAACAACATCAAGTGTGTGTTTGAATTTTGTATATTGATTGAATTGAATTGAATTACAAGGCACCCAAGGGGTCTATTTATACTAAATGGAAGCCCCCTTGGCGTGTACAAATCAAGAAAAGAGGTGTAAACTAGCTTACATCATCTAATACAAGAATGACATCATAAAGAAACAAATGAACTAAGCTAGATTACATTTGATGATAACTCTCTCAATTCTTCTCCAAATTTAAAGATTCTCGAACCATTGGAAAGCTCTTGGAATGTAGATCATTTCACTCTAGGACACTTTCCTTGGTAGCTTCATGGTTCTAGAGTTAGAGAGCAAATCATCACTCCTTCATGGTTAAGACCATTCGAATGTAGACCAAATGTGATAGTTTCAAGTTCCTTGTCAATGTAGCTAAGTACTTGACTTCCATGATGTAGGTTTGGAACCAAATCTACATCATTACCCCCTAGTTGAAAAAAGTTTGTCCTCAAACTAGGAAGTTCTCCATTATCTCCATAAAAGGGCTTGAGATCGCTCACACAAAAAGTGCAACTCCCTTCATAGTCTTCTCCAAGTTGCAATTTATAAGCGTTATCACCAATCTTCTCCAAAACTTTATAAGGACCATCTCCTCTTAGTGCAAGCTTACCTTTCCTCTTGGTAGGAAATCTTTCTTTCTTCAAGTGAATCCAAACAAGATCTCCAGGCTCAAATACAACCTTCTTCCTTGATTTATTCACTCTATTTGATACACTTGAGGTATACTTCTCCATTTTAGCTCGAACCTCCTCATGTAGCTTCTTAATCTCTTCCACCCTTTTGTTAGCTTCAAAACTAAACTTTGTTGATGTAGAGATGGGCGTGAGATCCATAGGTTGGAGAGGGTTCCTTCCATAAACAACTTGAAAAGGTGACAACCCTGTGGCTTTACTTGGACTTCGATTGAAGGCAAATTCAGCATGACATAAAAAAGTATCCCAATCATTCTTGTCTTTACTTACCAATATCCGAAGAAGAGCTCCCAAAGTTTGATTAGTCACTTCGGTTTGTCCATCCGTTTGTGGATGACATGCGGTGCTAAACTTCAATGTTGTACCAAGCTTCTTCCATAAAGTAAGCCAAAAATGAATAAGGAACTTGGAATCTCGATGACTCACCATGGTCTTTGGAATGCCATGTAGCTTCACTATTTCCTCAAAATAAAGGTTTGCAACCTTAGTAGCATCATAAGTAGTATGGCATGGAATAAAATGAGCCATCTTGGAAAATCTATCAACGACCACCATAATAGAATCTTTTCCTCTTTGTGTTCTTGGTAGACCAACAACAAAGTCTAAACTCACATCTTCTCATGGATGATGTGGAATGGGCAAAGGAGTATACAACCCTTGTGGTAAAGCATGTGCCTTTGAAATATTGCAAGTATTACACCTCTTTACCATGTGCTCAACACCTTTAATCATGCTTGGCCAAAAATAATGTTCCTTCATCATAAGGTAGGTCTTTTGAATTCCAAAGTGACCCGCCAATGATCCTCCATGGACCTTCATGATTAATAACTCTCGGATGCTACTTTTAGGGATACAAAGTTGATTCCCTTTGAAGAGAAACCCATTTTCAATGTGGAAAAGTTGATGGGGATTCTTCTTACAAAGCTCTTAAACCTCCTTAAAATCCTCATCATTTTCATACAACTCTTTGATATGCTCAAAACCAAGGACTCTTGAATCTAAAACATGGGTAAGTAAGTACCTTCTTGATAAAGCATCCGCTCCTTTGTTTAGATGACCCGCTTTATGTTTGATCACAAAATGGAATGCTTGCATATACTCCACCCATTTGGCGTGCCTTGGGTTTAACTTGTGTTGCCCTTGGATGAATTTAAGAGCTTCATGATCACTATGTAAGATGAATTCAACACTTAGAAGATAATGCCTCCAATGTTCAAGAGCTCTTATGATGGCATAGAACTCTTTGTCATAGGTGCTATACTTCCTCTTAGCTTCATTCAACTTCTCACTAAAGTAAGAAATGGGGCGGCCTTCTTGGGTTAGGACGGCTCCAATTCCTACTCCACTTACATCCACTTCAACTTCAAACACTTTATCAAAACATGGTAAAGCAAGAATAGGTGCATGGCACAATTTCTCCTTAATCACTTCAAACGCTTCATTAGCACCTCTAGTCCATGTAAACTCCTTCTCTTTCAACAATTCAGTCATAGGTGCAAGAATGGAGCTAAAATTCCTTATAAACTTTCTATAGAAAGATGCTAAACCATGAAAGCTTCGTACCTCATGAATGAACTTTGGTGTAGGCCACTCTTGAATAGCTTTCACATTCTCCTTGTCGACTTGTATGCCCTCTTGTGAAAGAACATATCCAAGGAACACAATCTTGGATTAGAAGAAATGGCATTTCTCCAAATTGGCGTAGAGCTTCTCCTTCTCCAAGATGTACATGACCAACTCTAGATGCTTTACATGTTCCCTTTCACTTCTACTATATACAAGAATATCATCAAAATAAACTACTACACATTTTCCAATAAGAGGCTTCAATACATGATTCATTAAACGCATAAAAGTAGATGGTGCATTTGTAAGGCCAAATGGCATCACAAGCCATTCATATAATCCCTCCTTGGTCTTGAATGCCGTTTTCCACTCATCTCCTTCATGAATCCTTATTTGATGATATCCACTCCTTAAATCAACTTTAGAGAACACAACACTTCCATGTAGCTCATCAAGTAGATCCTCAAGGCGTGGGATTGGGAATCTATATTTGATTGTGATTTTGTTTATGGCTTGACAATCCATACACATTCTTTGAGACCCATCTTTCTTAGGCACAAGTAAGACTGGAACGGCACATGGACTCATGTTTTCACGCACCAAGCCTTTGGATAGGAGCTCATCTACTTGCCTTTGTACTTCTTGAGCTTCCTTTGGATTCATTCGATAGGCCGGTTTGTTGGGGAGCATAGAACCCGGAACTAGATCAATTTTGTGCTTAATTTCTCTCCTTGGAGGTAATCCCTTGGGCATCACTTTTGGGAACAAGTGCTTGAATCGTTCCAAAAGAGGGTGAAGACGTGCATGCTCAATGGTTGGGGTCGCTTCTTCCTCCTCCAAGTTTGCTAGAATAAGATCTTTATGCTCTTGGAATTCATGATATTCGACCATCATGAATGTCACAATGTTAGTCTCCTGCTTTTGTTGTTGTTGTTGGGGACGTATGATCGATGATGGTGAGAGAGGAGCCAAAGTGATCTTCTTTTTGTTGAGAATAAATGTGTATGTGTTCATTCTCCCATCATGCGTGACATGCCTATCAAAAAGCCAAGGTCTCCCAAGCAAAATATGACAAGCATCCATTGGAATTACATCACACCAAATAGAATCTTTATAGTTTCTACCAATGCAAAGACTTACAAGTACACGATGAACCACTCGAATTCCCTTCCCATGACTTTGCCATTGAATGGTGTAAGAGGATGGGTGGGGATCGAATCTCCCTCAAGAGAAACGAAAGAGTAGCAAAAGCTTGAGAGAAAACAACACCATGTGTTTGTATTTGATATATGAATGAATGAGATTACAAGAGGCCTAAGGGGGTATTTATAGTAATCCTAAGCCCCCTAGGACGTGTACTATTCAAGAAATTAGGCCCCTTGAGGCTTACATCATCCTACACATTTATTACATCATAAAAACTCTAAAATACAACTCTAGAAAGAAAAGACTATAACTCCTTCAATACTTGTCCGTTTTCCAAGATTCAAAAACCATTGGAAAGCTCTTTCAATGCTCTTCAATATATCTTTGGATGACTTCCTCATTAGACGCATGTATCTAGAGTTATAGAGTAAATTTACCAAAATGCCCTTGTTGAAATCATTCAAACGAGAGGGATACTTGAGTGAATGATGCTCTTTTGCCATATAACCGAGTATTTGTGATGTATAATGGGATCAAGGATGATCACATTACACAACAATATAAGGATCTTTAAACTTGGGGTTGGATAGATTAATTCTTGATCACAAGAATGAATGAATAAAGATGGAAATGGAGTGTAAAAGAATGAATAATGGATGATGAAGGAATGGATGGATGGATGAACGAATGAATGGGGATGTATTCTGGTTGGTATGGAAAAGAATGGAATGAAAATGCAATGGAAATCAAAAGATTCAAAAGAATAGATTGAAACTTACAACAAGAATGAATCGTTTGATCGAATGATAAACGGCTTAGGATCTTCTAAGGAGATACAGATTCACCACTCCTAGAATCCTCGAACTCTTCCTATCACCATCTAAGATAGCCAATCTTAGAATAGAAGAAGAGATTCAAAAGACTCTCCCTCAAGAGAACCAATTCTAGCTCACAAGCTAGAGAGAAAACACAAATGGCACACTAGGGGGTCTATTTATACTACTCCTAGGACCCCTTGGACGTGTACCTAGGGTTCAAGAAACCAAGAATCAACTATTACATCATATATCCTATTTATGACATCATAAACTCTAAAATACAACTCTAGAAAGAAATTGCTATAACTCCTTCAATACTTGTCCGTTTTCATTGATTCAAAAACCATTAGAAAGCTTATTGAAAGAGCTCCAATCTGTCTTTTGATGATTTCCTCAATAGATGTATAGATCTAGAGTTATAGAGCAAAATATCGAACTGTACTTGATGGAGTCCTTTGTTGCCGTGAGAGATGACTTCTCAATAAGGACTTGAGAGTTATTTATGCTCATTGATGTCCTCTAAATTTGAGAGTAACTCCATGTAAGCTAGAATACTATCAAGGTCCTTCATGCTTTCTTCCTTGTGCTAATAAACCGTTGTAGTTGTTGATACCTAAGGCGACATTTGTAGCTTCTAGCTGGATTGAGGTCCTTTAGCTAGGCCTTGATGTATATAGCTAGGAAAATATACATCATTCTCCCCCGGTTGAAAAAGTTTGTCCTCAAACTTAGACAAAACTTCTTCTTCCTTGTTTTCCTTCCTTCTTTATAAGATGTCTTCCCATATGTGTTATTGACATCACTTCTCTTGTTCCTTCTTATGAGCTTACAACTTTTCTTCTTGAATGCCTTGAAATCATCATAGATTCCTTTGATGCTTGACTTGAACTTCCACTTTCTTCCAAGGCTTCATATGAATAAGCCAATGATATTATGGTGCTTCAAATCTCGTTTATTCATGGAGATTGTAGAAATCTCATATAATTATCAACTTCAAAGTATAGATTCACAACTTTGTTTCTCATGATGAAGACAATAGTATTATGGCGTTCCATCTTTGAAGGATGACCTTCAACGATCTTAATATCATCTTGACTTCCTTGAATCCTTGGCACTTCAACCATAAAATTCAAGCTTTCATGTCCATATGGTATAGAAGGATTGTAAATGTCACAATATTGCAGCTTATACTCGATATCAACGATCATGCTAGGCCAGAAATAATACTCCTTCATTTTGAAATATGTATTGAGTAAACCCAAATGATCAAAAGAACTTCCATGTACTTCCATGATCAAGATTTCACGAATTCCACTCCTTGGAATACACACTTGATTCCCTTTGAAAAGAAATCCATGATCAATATAAAAGGATTGTTGAGGATGCTTCTCACATACCTTGTATACTTCTTTAAAATCATCATCATCTTCATACAACTCCTTGATACATGTATCTCCTCGTTAGAAAACTTCCTTTAGTAAAAGGACTTGCTTCCTCCAAGTGACTTGATTTTGATGAACGAATCAAGTACTTCATCTCAAAACATGATGATGGCATGATCTCCTCTTCATATGAAACATACTCAAATACTTTGTAAGATTCACGAAGCTTAAGCATGATTCCTCCAGGATAATATTCTTTTTGCTCAAATACCCTCATGATAGCAACAAGTATGAATGCTAAGCCATAAGCATGTAGCTTCTTCTTTTCTCCACTTGGTATTTCATCAAAATAATCCATGGGACAACTTCCTTGAGATAGGACTTCACCTTTCTCAACTCCATTTGTAATGAACAAATATGATGCAAGAATAGGGAATAAAAGAATATGACGATCTTTAGCATCCTTTAAGAGACATAGTACCTCAAGTATAGACGCAAGTATGGACCCTTCTTGAATAATTCTTTTCTTCCTTTTGTCCACTTGAATTACTCCATTTGATGAGATGTGGTAAGATAGCATATTCTTGGACGAGAGGTAAGGACATTTCTCCAAGTACTTCTCCAATTCTCCAGGTGGCTTCTTATGCTTCGCTAAGGCTAACTCCAAAGGATTTACATACTCCTTTCTATTTCTACTACATACAAAAATGTTATCAAAGTATACAAATACAATCTCTTTACATTGCAATGGTACATACTCTTTCAAAATATGTTGTATACTATGAAAATCAATGTCGTTGATGTAGTTATCCATGAATTGCGCTTGATCTTTTGCATAGACCATTCGGTGATGAATCATAGGATTTGGTGGCAGCCTTTGATGCGTGATAATACTCATGGAAGAGAAACGTACCAAAAGAGATAAGTGAGAGAGGCCACTTGTTGATGGTGCTTGTCTTTCATCCAAATATTCACAAATGAGAACAAGTGATGGTAAAGGATCTTGATCCTTTATAGGCCCACGGTTTCCAACCTCCATTGGTGTAAGAATGAGACTCCTTGGTTCTTCAAATTCATGATACTTTTTCTCCATAAGTGCCATAAGAGTACTTTGATCCTCCTTGAGCCGTGAGACACAAGGTGGTAATAAGGACGCCTCTTGGAGTATCATACTCCTATCATACAATTTTGATTCTTCCAACAAAGTATAACTAGAATCCATAGAAGTAATATTACAATATAATGAACTTTTGCAAATCTTGTAAAAAGCAAGACTTACTAAACTTCTTGGATCCATATGAAGATCATTGCCATGGTGTGAATAGCTCTTCATTTGCAATTCTTGGACATTTGTTGTAGCGAGGCTAATATCTTGGTCGAGATCAATGTCAACGTCAATGATGGAATAACTTTCTCCTTCTTGGATTAATGAACACATTTCATCACGTAGCTCTTCTCCATTCAATTCTTCTACTTCCTCTACTTCATGATCCTCCTCTATGTGTACCTCATTTACTTCTTTAGCCATGCTACTACATACTTCTTGAACTTGCTCATTTTCAACAAAAACATCACATTCGACAAATTCAACTTATTTATTCACGCCTTCCTCCTCATACAATGGGTTGTCATATACTTGAAACTCATCATTATTCTCCTCATACAATGGATTGTCATACACTTTAAACTCATCTTTAGGCACGCTACATACTACATTAACTTCCACATTCGTGCCAAGGTTATCACATACTTCATGAACATCCTCATACACATCAAATACATCAAATGATTCACTTTCAAATTCTGGTAAGCTCATAGGATGAAGTTTGACATACACTTTCAACATGATCAAAACTTTGGCAAGATAGACTTGTACTTTGGTCAATGATTTCCTCGTCTTGGATAATAGGAATGGGGAGGTTTAGGGGCTGTTTTGTGGAGCTTTGGATAGTAGGTGTGGGGAGGTTTAGGGGCTGTTTTGTGGAGTGATGGGCAATAGGTTGTTGGGGTTGTTTTGTAGGCATTTGGACGAGAGGTTTGGGACGAGTTTGTGGCTTAGTTTCAAGGTCCTTGGCGTGGGATTCTTGGGATGGTTTTTGAGGTCTTTGTTGTATATGGGTTCTATCCCAAAGTTCTTTACTCTTTACTTGTATTTCAACATCAAGGGCTAAAGAACTTAACTCCTCCAAGTTTGTGTAAGATTGATATACAACAACACGCCGAATGTAATCATTAAGACCAAGAGAGTAACATACCAAAACTCGTTGATCATTCTCCTTAAGAGCATATTTCCATAGTTGCCGCCTGAATTCTACTGTATATTCAACCACGTCCTTGCTCCCTTACTCCATTCTTTCAAGTTTGTTGATGTAGTCTCTTTTGTAATTGAATGGCAAGAACTCTTCTTGAACTTTATTTCCATTCTTCTTGCTGGAACGTTTACTCCATTTATAAGGTGCTTCATATTCAACCTCATAAGGATGTATTTCACGTGAATTTGCTCTTCTTGATCCCTTTTGAAGGATCCCAAGTTCTTCCATTTGTTTGGTGAGATCATCAAGTTGTTGCTCCAAGCGTTTCAATTCACTTGGTGAATTCATGAAAAGATCTTTTGCAAGACATAGAATATGAATCTTGATGAAGAAAGACTTCAAGCAAGACTCACAGTTTAGTGGGGAATGTAGGGGACGAAATGGGGAATGTGTTTAGGCTAGGTTTGAGGTTTTTTTGTGGAGTTTATGATTCTTTATGCGTTCTTGATGGGTTCTTGTTGAGTTCTTGGAAGAACTTATGGGTGGCGTGAGAATGGTGGGATGGTCGGGGATGGATTTGTGGTGGAAAGATTGTAAAAGATGATATCAAGAACCACAAGAATCAATCTCCTAGGCTCTGATACCAATTTTGATGTATAATGGGATCAAGGATAATCACATTACACAACAATATAAGGATCTTTAAACTTGGGGTTAGATAGATTGATTCTTGATCACAAGAATGAATGAATAAAGATGGAAATGGAGTGTAAATGAATGAATAATGGATGATGAATGAATGGATGGATGGATGAACGAATGAATGGGGATGTATTCTGGTTGGTATGGAAAAGAATGGGATGAAAATGCAATGGAAATCAAAAGATTCAAAAGAATAGATTGAAACTTACAACAAGAATGAATCGTTTGATCGAATGATAAACGGCTTGGGATCTTCTAAGGAGATACAGATTCACCACTCCTAGAATCCTCGAACTCTTCCTATCACCATCTAAGATAGCCAATCTTAGAATAGAAGAAGAGATTCAAAAGACTCTCCCTCAAGAGAACCAATTCTAGCTCACAAGCTAGAGAGAAAACACAATGTGTTTACTTTGTATTTGATATAAGATGTAATGAATGAATACAATGGCACCCTAGGGGGTCTATTTATAGTACTCTTAGGACCCCTTGGACGTGTACCTAGGGTTCAAGAAACCAAGAATCAACTATTACATCATATATCCTATTTATGACATCATAAACTCTAAAATACAACTCTAGAAAGAAATTGCTATAACTCCTTCAATACTTGTCCGTTTTCATTGATTCAAAAACCATTAGAAAGCTTATTGAAAGAGCTCCAATCTGTCTTTTGATGATTTCCTCAATAGATGTATAGATCTTGATGGAGTCCTTTGCTGCCGTGAGAGATGACTTCTCAATAAGGACTTGAGAGTTATTTATGCTCATTGATGTCCTCCAAATGTGAGAGTAACTCCATGTAAGCTAGAATACCATCAAGGTCCTTCATGCTTTCTTCCTTGAGCTAATAAACCCTTGTAGTTGTTGATACCCAAGGCGACATTTGTAGCTTCTAGCTGGATTGAGGTCCTTTAGCTAGGCCTTGATGTATATAGCTAGGAAAATATACATCAATTAGGCTCATATGACGTATATTGGATGTCTTCCTTGATGTCCTTGATGTATATGGCCATCACATATGATCTAGATTTGGTCCCAAACCTACATCATGGAAGCCAAGTACTTAGCTACTTTCAAAAGGAGCTTGAAACTATCACATGTGGTACATATTCGACTTGTCTTAACTATGGAGGAGTGATGATTTGTTCTCTCTCAAGAACCATGAAGCTACCAAGGAAAGTATCCTAGAGTGAAATGATCTACTTTTGAAGAGCTTTCCAATGGTTCAAGAAACTTTAAATTTGGATAAGTATAGAGAAAGTTATCATCAAATGTAATCTAGCTTAGTATACTTGTTTCTTTATGATGTCATTCTTGTAATAGATGATGTAAGCTAGTTTACTCCTTTTTCTTGAAATGTACACGCCAAGGGGGGTTCTTTATTAGTATAAATAGACCCCTTGGGTGCCTTGTAATCCCATTCAATTCAATACAATCAAATACAAAATTCAAACAAACACATGTTGTTGTTTTCTCTCTAGCTTTGCTAGTTTCGAACTCTTGAGGGAGTTTCGAGTTTCTCCCCTTCTTCTATCCAAGGTTGGGATCCTTGGTGGTGAAAGGAAGGAATTGAAGAGTCTTGAAGGTGGTGTGTCTATATCCTCCAAGAAGCTTCAAAACACCATTATCGTTCGTCCCATTTCAAGCATTCAAACGTTCAACCATTCGTTCGTTCATCAAACACATTCATTTGGTAATCATCTTTCATAGTTCTTTCCATCTTTCTCATCCAATTCCATTCCATTTTCGAATCCTAAGAACTTTGAGAAGGGAGATTTTCATCTTCGCTCTTAAAGATCCTAAACTCTTTTGTGTAATGTGATCTTTTGATTCTATTATACATCAAAATTGGTATCAGAGCTTAGGAGATTGATTCTCTTAGTTCTTGATCCATATTTTCACCATCTTTCCATCACAAATCCATCCCCACCATCCCACCATTCCCACGCCACCCAAGTTCTTCCAAGAACTCATCAAGAACTCAACAAGAACTCATCAAGAACTCATAAAGAACCATAAACTCCACAAAGAACCCCAAATCAAACACAAAATCCGCCCCAAACACAAACCCCCTCTCGTCCTTTACCCTCCCCAAACCCCAAAACCGTGTTCTTGCAATCTTTTTACACCAAGATTGTTCAAGATGGAAGATTCAAGCACTTCGACACCTACACCTATGGAACCCCAAGAAGATGTTGAAGCTTTAAAGAAAAGAATCACTTGTCTCAACGATCAACTTAAGAAATACATGCATTTACAACATAGGGTGAACCGTGGAGATAGTGAGGTTAATGAAAGTGATGAAGAAGTGCCACAAAGACGTCCCCCAAGGGAGGAACGTTTCGACTTCAAAGTGGAGATCCCCGAATTTGATGGTAATCTTGATCCTGAAAACTTTCTAGATTGGATGCAAACTGTTGAACGTGTTTTTGATCTTAAGGAGGTTCAAGACGAAAAGAAAGTGAAATATGTGGCTCTTAAATTGCGAAAACATGCGTCCATTTGGTGGACAAACTTGCAAAAGAAGAGGCAAATACAAGGGAAGGACAAGATCAAAGCATGGATCAAAATGAAGAAGAAGTTGCAACAAAAGTTCCTACAACCAAGTTATCTCCAAGATAACTATTAGCAATTGAAACGTTTGGTCCAAGGGAGCAAAAGTGTTGAGGAGTACACAAAGGAATTCGAGCATATCCTTTGGCGTTGTGATCTCCAAGAGGATGAACCTCAAACTTTGGTACGTTTTCTATATGGTCTAAATGATTGGATTCGTAACATTGTTGAATTACATCCTTACTGATGCATAATTGATGGCCTTATGCATCAAGGAGACATTCCATACTCACCTGGAAGAAAGAAGAGCTCAAGTCTCACATATCTCTCTACCTGGAAGGGATCAACTCATGTGATCGAATACTTTTGCTCCTTAATTCAAGGACCATGAAGCTACTAAGAAAGACGTCCAAAGGTGGATTAATCTACATTCCAAGAGCTTTCATATGGTTCAAGAATCTTTAGATTTGGTTGAGAATCAAAGGAGTTATCAATATTTGTAATATAGTTGAGTTCATTGTTTTCTTTATGATGTAATCATTAGAGTAGATGATGTACGCCTCAAGGGGCCTAATTCTTGATTTGTGCACGTCTATTGAGGGCTAGGATTACTATAAATACCCCCTTAGGCCTCTTGTAATCTCATTCATTCAATAAATCAAATACAAACACAAGGTGTTGTTTTCTCTCTAGCTTTTGCTAGTATTTCGCTTCTCTTGAGGGAGATTCGATTCTATCATCTTCTTCTAGCTTAGGGTGGCGTCCTAGGTGGTTATAGGAAGAGATTGAAGCATTCTTGAAGGTGGTGTGGCTGTATCCTCCAAGAATCTTCAAAGCCATTATCATTCATCATTCAAATCGTGAGTTTCTTTCTAGTTTTCATTTGATCTTGTTTTTGTTTCTACATTGTTTCAAATTCAAGATTCATTTGAATATCATTCAATCATTCAAGAAACTTACATTCCATCCATTCCTACATTCATTTCATTCATCCATTTCGTCCATTCCATTCGTTTGTTCATCCATTCATACATTCGTTCATTCAATCTTAAAGAACCACTTAAAGATCATAGTCTTTTGTATAATTTGATCATCCTTGATCCTATTATACATCATTTCATTCAAATTGGTTGATCTTTAAGAACTTTGAGAAGCAAGATTCTTATCTTGGTTTTTAAAGATCCTGTCTCCAAGTATAGTGAGATTCCATTGATCCCATTATACATCAGTTCCGGTCTTACTTGTGCCTAAGAAAGATGGGTCTTAAAGAATGTGTATGGATTGTCGAGCCATAAACAAAATCACAATCAAGTATAGATTCCCAATCCAACGCCTTGAGGATCTACTTGATGAGCTACATGGAAGTGTTGTGTTCTCTAAAGTTGATTTAAGGAGTGGATATCATCAAATAAGGATTCATGAAGGAGATGAGTGGAAAACGGCATTCAAGACCAAGGAGGGATTATATGAATGGCTTGTGATGCCATTTGGCCTTACAAATGCACCATCTACTTTTATGCATTTAATGAATCATGTATTGAAGCCTCTTATTGGAAAATGTGTAGTAGTTCTTTGAGGTGGTGTGGCTGTATCCTCATCGATCCTTCAAAAGTCAAATCTATCCAACTATCCATTCCCTTCGTTCATTCAACTACATTCATCCAACCTTACGTCATTCATCTAGAATTGTTCATCCATCAACCGATTCTTCATCCGTTCATCAAGAATTCAACAAGAATTCATCAAGGACCCAACAAGAAGCATTCGTTGTTCTTCAACACTTCCAAGCTTCAACAAACGTGCATCCATTCAAACGCTTCATTCGTTCATTATCATTCGTTCATTTCTTTCTTTGGTAAACGATTTCACTATCTTTCGTTTATCATTCATCCTTTTTCCATTCATTCTTTTGGACTAAGAGTTGGGATTCTTATCTCGTTCTTAAATATCCTGAATTCTTGTGTAATGTGATCATCCGTTGGTCTCATTATACATCAAAATTGGTATCAGAGCTTAGGAGTTTGAATATCTTAGTTCTTGAAACAATCTTTTTACAATCTTTCCCTCTCCCACACGTTCCCCATAACCCCTACCATCACACGTCCATCACAAAAATTCATCCTCCATCCCACGTCCCCACTAAACTCCACAAAGAACCCGTGAGCCCAAACACAAATCCAACCAATTCCCCCTCACGTCCCTTCTATGCTAATCATCCTACCATGAGTTTCTTGCGATCTATTGAATCAAGATAGGTTCTAATGGATTGCAAAAGGTTTAGCAAGAATTCCCAACGTGAGCTACAATGCTTGAAGCAACAAATTGATGATCTTGCCAAGCAAATGGAAGAATGTGGAATTCTTCCAAAGGGATCAAGAAGCCCAAAATCACGTGTGGTTCACCCTTCTAAGGTTGAATATGAAGCACCTTATGCACGGAGTAAACATTCCAACAAGAAGAATGGGAAGAAAGTTCAAAAAGGTTTCATACCACCCGATTACAAAGGTGACTCCATCAACAATCTTGAAGGAGTTAAGCAAGGGAGCATGGATGTACTTGATTATACAATAGAGTTCAAGTGGCAATTATGGAAGAATGGCCTTAAGGAGGACGATCCACGCATTTTGGTATACTACCTTCTTGGTCTTAATGAATATATTCAGCGTGTTGTTATAGATCAACCTCACATTAGTTTGGAGGAGTTAAGTTCTTTAGCTCTTGATTTTGAAGAACAAGCAAAGAGTAAAGAGCTTAGGGATAAAACCCACACACGTCACAAACCTTCCAAATCAACCCCACAACATCACGCCAAAGGCATTCAAATCTAGCCCCATATTCGTCCCAAACCTGTTGTCCATCACTCCACAAAACAACCTCCACAAGATCAACCCTCATCCATTCCCAAACCCCACGTCCAAGAACCAGCGCCCATAGCCCCAAGGAGTTGTTATCATTGCCAAAGTTTAGGTCACATTGAATTGGAGTGTCCTAACAAGAAAGAAGTGCCTTCGGAAGGGTACCAAACACATGATAACAAACCATTTGAGGAGGAAAAGGAAGAGGAAGTTGGCGTTGACATGAAAGGAGAAGAATTTGAGGTTGACGCAAAAGAAGAAGAAATTTGGATTGACGCATATGAGGAGGAGAACAAAGAGAAGAAAAGGTAGAAGGGGAGCATTTGGAAAAGTGGCTTGTGACAAAAGAAGCAAGTGTGGCGTATGAACATCCACAAAGAGAGTGCAAGATCTCTCATTATACCAACAAAGGAGAAGTATGTTCATTGAACCAAGAAAAGGAAAGTTGTGCCTCCTATGGATATATCGTTGTCCTTATGCAAAGGTTAAGCCATGACAACTTCAATCCAAGAAGTTTAGTAAGTCTTTGCTTTTACAAAATTTGCAAAGATTCATTATATTGCAAAATTACTTCTATGGATTCCTGTCATACTTTGTTGGAAGGACCAAAGTTGCTTGATAGGAATATCATGCCTCTTGATGCATCTCTACTTCCATCTTACACCACACGGCCTAAGAAGGAAGAAAGCCAACTTGTGTCGTTCATGAAGATGGAGTATCGAGGGAATAAAGAATATAAGGATCCTATTCTTATACATTTGGAGAAGAATGAAATGGGTCCAAGTATCCATCACATTTTGAATCTTCCCACGAACAATATCTTCCATGAGCATCCAAAAGATATCTACTCAGATCACTTGGTTGAAAGGCCGAAAATTCGAAAGGATGAAATAGCCCAAGTCATCAAAGTGCATTGTTTCATGCTAAATGACAAGGGTAAAGTGGCAAGAATAGACTTGGGAAGTGAGAAGCAACGTGAACAACCCACGTTCACGGTGAAGAAACGCAAGTCCAAGTCTTATTGTGTTCGAGAATTGATCGGAAGAAAGTTTAAGAAGTTCATCAAAGGAATCTATCATGACTTCAAAGCTTTCAAGAAGAAAGTCTTAATGAAGAAGGCAAGTGAGAGTCGATTTTCCAAAGTTTGAGGGCAAACTTTTTCAACCGGGGGTGTATGATGCATAATTGATGGCCTTATGCATCAAGGAGACATTCCATACTCACCTAGAAGAAAGAAGAGCTCAAGTCTCACATATCTCTCTACCTGGAAGGGATCAACTCATGTGATCGAATACTTTTGCTCCTTAATTCAAGGATCATGAAGCTACTAAGAAAGACGTCCAAAGGTGGATTAATCTACATTCCAAGAGCTTTCATATGGTTCAAGAATCTTTAGATTTGGTTGAGAATCAAAGGAGTTATCAATATTTGTAATATAGTTTAGTTCATTGTTTTCTTTATGATGTAACGATGTATATTTGATGGCCATATACATCAACGACATCAAGGAAGACATCCAATATACATCATAGGAGCCTAATACTCGGTTATATAGCAAAAGAGCATCATTCACTCAAGTATCCCTTTCGTTTGAATGATTTCAACAAGGGCAGTTTGGTAATTTACTCTATAACTCTAGCTACATGCGTCTAATGAGGAAGTCATCCAAATACAAATTGAAGAGCATTGAAAAAGCTTTCCAATGGTTTTTGAATCTTGGAAAATGGACAAGTATTGAAGGAGTTATAGTCTTTTCTTTCTAGAGTTGTATTTTAGAGTTTTATGATGTAATAAATGTGTAGGATGATGTAAGCCTCAAGGGGCCTAATTTCTTGAATAGTGCACGTCCAAGGGGGCTTAGGATTACTATAAATACACCCTTAGGCCTCTTGTAATCTCATTCATTCAATAAATCAAATACAAACAGATGGTGTTGTTTTCTCTCTAGCTTTTGCTAGCTTTTCGTTTCTCTTTAGGGTGGCGTCCTAGGTGGTGATAGGAAGAGATTGAAGCATTCTTGAAGGTGCTGTGGCTGTATCCTCCAAGAATCTTCAAAGCCATTATCATTCATCATTCAAATCGTGAGTTTCTTTCTAGTTTTCATTTGATCTTGTTTTTGTTTCTACATTGTTTCAAATTCAAGACTCATTTGAATATCATTCAATCATTCAAGAAACTTACATTCCATCCATTCACACATTCATTTCATTCATCCATTTCGTCCATTCCATTCGTTTATCCATCCATTCATTCATTCATTCATTCAATCTTAAAGAAACACTTAAAGATCCTAGTCTTTTGTATAATTTGATCATTCTTGATACTATTATACATCATTTCATTCAATTTGGTTGATCTTTAAGAACTTTGAGAAGCAAGATTCTTATCTTGATTTTTAAAGATCCTGATTTTGATGTATAATGGGATCTCTTTGATGTATAATGGGATCAAGAGATCTCATTACACATAGAAATTAGGATATTTAAAAACCAAGATAAGAATCTTGCTTCTCAAAGTTCTTAAAGATCAACCAAATTGAATGAAATGATGTATAATAGGATCAAGAATTATCAAATTATACAAAAGACTAGGATCTTTAAGTGTTTCTTTAAGATTGAATGAATGAATGAATGAATGGATGGATAAACGAATGGAATGGACGAAATGGATGAATGAAATGAATGAAATGAATGTGTGAATGGATGGAATGTAAGTTTCTTGAATGATTGAATGATATTCAAATGAGTCTTGAATTTGAAACAATGTAGAAACAAAAACAAGAGCAAATGAAAACTAGAAAGAAACTCACGATTTGAATGATGAATGATAATGGCTTTGAAGATTCTTGGAGGATACAGCCACACCACCTTCAAGAATGCTTCAATCTCTTCCTATCACCACCTAGGACGCCACCCTAAGCTAGAAGAAGAAGATAGGGTCGAATCTCCCTCAAGAGAAATGAAAAACTAGCAAAAGCTAGAGAGAAAACAACACCATGTGTTTGTATTTGATTTATTGAATGAATGAGATTACAAGAGGCCTAAGGGGGTATTTATAGTAATCCTAAGCCCCCTTGGACGTGCACTATTCAAGAAATTAGGCCCCTTGAGGCTTACATCATCCTACACATTTATTACATCATAAAACTCTAAAATACAACTCTAGAAAGAAAAGACTATAACTCCTTCAATACTTGTCCATTTTCCAAGATTCAAAAACCATTGGAAAGCTCTTTCAATGCTCTTCAATTTGTCTTTGGATGACTTCCTCATTAGCATGTATCTAGAGTTATAGAGTAAATTACCAAACCGCCCTTGTTGAAATCATTCAAACGAAAATGATACTTGAGATAATGATGCTAATATGCCATATAAAAGAGTATTAGGCTCCTATAATGTATATTGGATGTCTTCCTTGATGTATATGGCCATCAAATATACATCATACTCCTCGGTTGAAAAGTTTGTCCTCAAACTTTGAGCATCAACTCTCTTACTTGCCTTCTTCACAAAAAATTACAAACTTTCTTCTTAAAGGCCTCGAAATCATCATATACCCCTTTTCTAAACTTCTTCATCTTTCTCCCAAGTAATCCATGGACATTATAAGACTTGTATCCTCGAATTTTCACCATGAACATAGAGATTCCATGTAGCTTCTCAATTTCCAAGTCAAGCTTCACAACTTTACCTTCATCATTTAGCATGAAACAACCTACTTTGATGACTTTAGCTTCTTGGTTCCTTCGAAGCCTTGGCTTTTCAACCCTAAGATCCAAGTGGGTATCTCTAGGGTGCACATGAAAGATTCGCCTCATAGGAAATCTCAAGATTGGGCGGTGGCTTGGATCCGAATTACTCTCCTTCAAGTTTGTAAGAATAAGACCCTTATGCTCTTCATGCTCATGATCTTCGTCCTTCATAATCGACACAATGTGGCTTTCTTCCTCCTTAGGTCGAGAAGATGGTGTTAGAGGTGTCAAAATGATCTTCTTTTGATTGAGAGTGAGAGTATAAGTATTGGCTCTCCCATCATGTATGAAACTCCTATCGAACAATCATGGTCTTCCCAACAAAATATGACAAGTATCCATAGGAATAATATCACACCATAATGAATCTTTATAACTCTTCTCAATTGAAAGACTTACCAAGACCCTTTGATCCTAGGCTTGTCCTAGGCTTAGCCATTGTATAGTGTAGGGTGTGGGATGAGGGCTAATCTCCATTTGCAATTTCTCGACCATTGTTGTAGAAGCGGCATTGGTGCAACTTCCTCCATCTATGATCAATGAACACACTTTTCCTTTGATGGTACAACGAGAGCGAAAGATAGCCTCCCTTTGTACTTGATCATTTGGCACTTGAGCTTCATTTAAGGCCCTTCCTACTACAAGTAACTCTCCATCATCCGGCTCCTCTACACATTCTTCATCATTTTCTTCCTCATTCACGTCAACTCCTTTTTCCTCCTCAAATAATTCATTATCATACGTTTGGTACCCAACCAAAGACACTTCTTTCTTGTTAGGGCATGCACTTTCAACATGATCAAAACTTTGGCAACATACACATGTACTTGGGACAATGGGAGTGGGGAGGTTTAGGGGCTGATTTTGTGGAGCTTTTATGTTTGGTTGTTTTGTGGGGAATGGTGGTCTTTGTTGTATATGGGTTTTTTCCAAAGTTCTCTACTTCTTACTTGTATTTCAACATCAAGAGCTAAAGAACTCAACTCTTCCAAGTTTGTGTAAGGTTGATTTACAACAACATGCTGAATGCAATCATTAAGACCAAGAAAGTAACATACCAAAACTTGTGGATCATCCTCCTTAAGGGGATACTTCCATAGTTGCCACCTGAATTCTATTGTGTATTCAACCACATCCTTGCTCCCTTGCTCCATTCTTTCAAGTTTGTCGATGTAGTCTCCTTTGTAATTGAATGGCAAGAACTCTTCTTGAAATGTATTTCCATTCTTCTATCGAACGTTTAACTTTTTCATAAGATGCTTCATATTCAACTTCATAGGGGTAAACCTTACGTGAACAAGCGCTTCTTGATCCTCCCTTTTGAAGGATCCCAAATACTTCCATTTGTTTGGTAAGATCATCAATTTGTAGCTCCAAGCGTTTCAATTCACTTGGTGAATTCATGAAAGATCTTTAGCAAGCCATAGAATATGAATCTTGATGAAGAAAAATTCAAACAAGACTCACGGTTTTGGTGTGGGGATGTGGAGGACGAAATGGGGAATGTGTTTAGGTGGGAATTGAGTTCGAATTAGGTGTTCTTTTTGGGGCTATGGGGTTCTTTTTGGTGTTCTTGGTGGACGTGAGATGGGGGGGAATGTGGGGGATGGATTTGTGATGGAAAGATGGTGAAAAGATTGTAAAAAGATGGATCAAGAACTAAGAGAATCAACTCCTAAGCTCTGATACCAATTTTGATGTATAATGGGATCAAGAGATCTTATTACACATAGAAATTAGGATCTTTAAAAACCAAGATAAGAATCTTGCTTCTCAAAGTTGTTAAAGAGCAACCAAATTGAATGAAATGATGTATAATAGGATCAAGAATGATCAAATTATACAAAAGACTAGGATCTTTAAGTGTTTCTTTAAGATTCAATGAATGAATGAATGAATGAATGGATGGATAAACGAATGGAATGGACGAAATGGATGAATGAAATGAATGTGTGAATGGATAGAATGTAAGTTTCTTGAATGATTGAATGATATTCAAATGAGTCTTGAATTTGAAACAATTTAGAAACAAAAACAAGATCAAATGAAAACTAGAAAGAAACTCACGATTTGAATGATGAATGATAATGGCTTTGAAGATTCTTGGAGGATACAGCCACACCACGTTAAAGAATGCTTCAATCTCTTCCTATCACCACCTAGGACGCCGCCCTAAGCTAGAAGAAGAAGATAGGGTCGAATCTCCCTCAAGAGAAACGAAAAACTAGCAAAAGCTAGAGAGAAAACAACACCATGTGTTTGTATTTGATTTATTGAATGAATGAGATTACAAGAGGCCTAAGGGGGTATTTATAGTAATCCTAAGCCCCCTTGGACGTGCACTATTCAAGAAATTAGGCCCCTTGAGGCTTACATCATCCTACACATTTATTACATCATAAAACTCTAAAATACAACTCTAGAAAGAAAAGACTATAACTCCTTCAATACTTGTCCATTTTCCAAGATTCAAAAACCATTGGAAAGCTCTTTCAATGCTCTTCAATTTGTCTTTGGATGACTTCCTCATTAGACGCATGTATCTAGAGTTATAGAGTAAATTACCAAACTGCCATTGTTGTAATCATTCAAACGAAAGCGATACTTGAGTGAATGATGCTCTTTTGCCATATAACCGAGTATTAGGCTCCTATGATGTATATTGGATGTCTTCCTTGATGTCCTTGATGTATATGGCCATCAAATATACATCATACTCCCTCGGTTGAAAAAGTTTGTTCTCAAACTTTGAGCATCAACTCTCTTACTTGCCTTCTTCACAAAAAATTACAAACTTTCTTCTTAAAGGCCTTGAAATCATCATATACCCCTTTTCTAAACTTCTTCATCTTTCTCCCAAGTAATCCATGGACATTATAAGACTTGTATCCTCGAATTTTCACCATGAACATAGAGATTCCATGTAGCTTCTCAATTTCCAAGTCAAGCTTCACAACTTTACCTTCATCATTTAGCATGAAACAACCTACTTTGATGACTTTAGCTTCTTGGTTCCTTCGAAGCCTTGGCTTTTCAACCCTGAGATCCAAGTGGGTATCTCTAGGGTGCACATGAAAGATTCGCCTCATAGGAAATCTCAAGATTGGGCGGTGGCTTGGATCCGAATTATTCTCCTCCAAGTTTGTAAGAATAAGACCCTTATGCTCTTCATGCTCATGATCTTCCTCCTTCATAATCGACACAATGTGGCTTTCTTCCTCCTTAGGTCGAGAAGATGGTGTTAGAGGTGTCCAAATGATCTTCTTTTGATTGAGAGTGAGAGTATAAGTATTGGCTCTCCCATCATGTATGAAACTCCTATCGAACAACCATGGTCTTCCCAACAAAATATGACAAGTATCCATAGGAATAATATCACACAATAATGAATCTTTATAACTCTTCTCAATTGAAAGACTTACCAAGACCCTTTGATCCACACGAATGCCTTGTCCTAGGCTTAGCCATTGTATAGTGTAGGGTGTGGGATGAGGGCTAATCTCCATTTGCAATTTCTCGACCAATGTTGTAGAAGCGGCATTGGTGCAACTTCCTCCATCTATGATCAATGAACACACTTTTCCTTTGATGGTACAACGAGAGCGAAAGATAGCCTCCCTTTGTACTTGATCATTTGGCACTTGAGCTTCATATAAGGCCCTTCCTACTACAAGTAACTCTCCATCATCCGGCTCCTCTACACATTCTTCAACATTTTCTTCTTCATTCACGTCAACTCCTTTTTCCTCCTCAAATAATTCATTATCATACGTTTGGTACCCAACCAAATACACTTCTTTCTTGTTACGGCATGCACTTTCAACATGATCAAGACTTTGGCAACATACACATGTACTTGGGACAATGGGAGTGGGGAGGTTTAGGGGCTGATTTTGTGGAGCTTTTATGTTTGGTTGTTTTGTGGGGAATGGTGGTCTTTGTTGTATATGGGTTTTTTCCCAAAATTCTCTACTCCTTACTTGTATTCCAACATCAAGAGCTAAAGAACTCAACTCTTCCAAGTTTGTGTAAGGTTGATTTACAACAACATGCCGAATGTAATCATTAAGACCAAGAAAGTAACATACCAAAACTTGTGGATCATCCTCCTTAAGGGCATACTTCCATAGTTGCCACCTGAATTCTATTGTGTATTCAACCACATCCTTGCTCCCTTGCTCCATTCTTTCAAGTTTGTCGATGTAGTCTCCTTTGTAATTAAATGGCAAGAACTCTTCTTGAAATGTATTTCCATTCTTCTTACTGGAACGTTTAATCCTTTCATAAGATGCTTCATATTCAACTTCATAGGGGTAAACCTTACGTGAATAAGCGCTTCTTGATCCTCCCTTTTGAAGGATCCCAAATACTTCCATTTGTTTGGTAAGATCATCAATTTGTAGCTCCAAGCGTTTCAATTCACTTGGTGAATTCATGAAAGATCTTTAGCAAGCCATAGAATATGAATCTTGATGAAGAAAGATTCAAACAAGACTCACGGTTTTGGTGTGGGGATGTGGAGGACGAAATGGGGAATGTGTTTAGGTGGGAATTGAGTTCGAATTAGGTGTTCTTTTTGGGGCTATGGGGTTCTTTTTGGTGTTCTTGGTGGACGTGAGATGGGGGGGAAGGTGGGGGATGGATTTGTGATGGAAAGATGGTGAAAAGATTGTAAAAAGATGGATCAAGAACTAAGAGAATCAACTCCTAAGCTCTGATACCAATTTTGATGTATAATGGGATTAAGAGATCTCATTACACATAGAAATCAGGATCTTTAAAAACCAAGATAAGAATCTTGCTTCTCAAAGTTCTTAAAGATCAACCAATTGAATGAAATGATGTATAATAGGATCAAGAATGATCAAATTATACAAAAGACTAGGATCTTTAAGTGTTTCTTTAAGATTCAATGAATGAATGAATGAATGAATGGATGGATAAACGAATGGAATGGACGAAATGGATGAATGAAATGAATGTGTGAATGGATAGAATGTAAGTTTCTTGAATGATTGAATGATATTCAAATGAGTCTTGAATTTGAAACAATGTAGAAACAAAAACAAGATCAAATGAAAACTAGAAAGAAACTCATGATTTGAATGATGAATGATAATGTTTTTGAAGATTCTTGGAGGATACAGCCACACCACGTTCAAGAATGCTTCAATCTCTTCCTATCACCACCTAGGACGCCGCCCTAAGCTAGAAGAAGAAGATAGGGTCGAATCTCCCTCAAGAGAAACGAAAAACTAGCAAAAGCTAGATAGAAAACAACACCATGTGTTTGTATTTGATTTATTGAATGAATGAGATTACAAGAGGCCTAAGGGGGTATTTATAGTAATCCTAAGCCCCCTTGGACGTGCACTATTCAAGAAATTAGGCCCCTTGAGGCTTATATCATCCTACACATTTATTACATCATAAAACT
This sequence comes from Portulaca oleracea, assembly GCA_029582165.1. Classification (NCBI taxonomy): domain Eukaryota; kingdom Viridiplantae; phylum Streptophyta; class Magnoliopsida; order Caryophyllales; family Portulacaceae; genus Portulaca; species Portulaca oleracea. The sequence continues at coordinate 20,821,426 of CM055879.1, forward strand.
CTAAAATACAACTCTAGAAAGAAAAGACTATAACTCCTTCAATACTTGTCCATTTTCCAAGATTCAAAAACCATTGGAAAGCTCTTTCAATGCTCTTCAATTTGTCTTGGATGACTTCCTCATTAGACATGTATCTAGAGTTATAGAGTAAATTACCAAACGCCCTTGTTGAAATCATTCAAACGAAAGGATACTTGAGTGAATGATGCTCTTTGCCATATAACCGAGTATTAGGCTCCTATGATGTATATTGGATGTCTTCCTTGATGTATATGGCCATCAAATATACATCATACTCCTCGGTTGAAAAGTTTGTCCTCAAACTTTGAGCATCAACTCTCTTACTTGCCTTCTTCACAAAAATTACAAACTTTCTTCTTAAAGGCCTCAAATCATCATATACCCCTTTTCTAAACTTCTTCATCTTTCTCCCAAGTAATCCATGGACATTATAAGACTTGTATCCTCGAATTTTCACCATGAACATAGAGATTCCATGTAGCTTCTCAATTTCCAAGTCAAGCTTCACAACTTTACCTTCATCATTTAGCATGAAACAACCTACTTTGATGACTTTAGCTTCTTGGTTCAGTCGAAGCCTTGGCTTTTCAAGCCCGAGATCAAGTGGGTATCTCTAGGTGCACATGAAAGATTCGCCTCATAGGAAATCTCAAGATTGGCGGTGGCTTGGATCCGAATTACTCTCCTCCAAGTTTGTAAGAATAAGACCCTTATGCTCTTCGCTCATGATCTTCCTCCTTCATAATCGACACAATGTGGCTTTCTTCCTCCTTAGGTCGAGAAGATGGTGTTACAGTGTCAAAATGATCTTCTTTTGATTGAGTGAGAGTATAAGTATTGGCTCTCCCATCATGTATGAAACTCCTATCGAACAACCATGGTCTTCCCAACAAAATATGACAAGTATCCATAGGAATAATATCACACCATAATGAATCTTTATAACTCTTCTCAATTGAAAGACTTACCAAGACCCTTTGATCCACACGAATGCCTTGTCCTAGGCTTAGCCATTGTATAGTGTAGGGTGTGGGATGAGAGCTAATCTCCATTTGCAATTTCTCGACCATTGTTGTAGAAGCGGCATTGGTGCAACTTCCTCCATCTATGATCAATGAACACACTTTTCCTTTGATGGTACAAGGAGAGCGAAAGATAGCCTCCCTTTGTACTTGATCATTTGGCACTTGAGCTTCATATAAGGCCCTTCCTACTACAAGTAACTCTCCATCATCCGGCTCCTCTACACATTCTTCAACATTTTCTTCTTCATTCACGTCAACTCCTTTTTCCTCCTCAAATAATTCATTATCATACGTTTGGTACCCAACCAAATACACTTCTTTCTTGTTACGGCATGCACTTTCAACATGATCAAGACTTTGGCAACATACACATGTACTTGGGACAATGGGAGTGGGGAGGTTTAGGGGCTGATTTTGTGGAGCTTTTATGTTTGGTTGTTTTGTGGGGAATGGTGGTCTTTGTTGTATATGGGTTTTTTCCCAAAATTCTCTACTCCTTACTTGTATTCCAACATCAAGAGCTAAAGAACTCAACTCTTCCAAGTTTGTGTAAGGTTGATTTACAACAACATGCCGAATGTAATCATTAAGACCAAGAAAGTAACATACCAAAACTTGTGGATCATCCTCCTTAAGGGCATACTTCCATAGTTGCCACACAATTTATTGTGTATTCAACCACATCCTTGCTCCCTTGCTCCATTCTTTCAAGTTTGTCGATGTAGTCTCCTTTGTAATTAAATGGCAAGAACTCTTCTTGAAATGTATTTCCATTCTTCTTACTGGAACGTTTAATCCTTTCATAAGATGCTTCATATTCAACTTCATAGGGGTAAACCTTACGTGAATAAGCGCTTCTTGATCCTCCCTTTTGAAGGATCCCAAATACTTCCATTTGTTTGGTAAGATCATCAATTTGTAGCTCCAAGCGTTTCAATTCACTTGGTGAATTCATGAAAGATCTTTAGCAAGCCATAGAATATGAATCTTGATGAAGAAAGATTCAAACAAGACTCACGGTTTTGGTGTGGGGATGTGGAGGACGAAATGGGGAATGTGTTTAGGTGGGAATTGAGTTCGAATTAGGTGTTCTTTTTGGGGCTATGGGGTTCTTTTTGGTGTTCTTGGTGGACGTGAGATGGGGGGGAAGGTGGGGGATGGATTTGTGATGGAAAGATGGTGAAAAGATTGTTAAAAGATGGATCAAGAACTAAGAGAATCAACTCCTAAGCTCTGATACCAATTTTGATGTATAATGGGATCAAGAGATCTCATTACACATAGAAATCAGGATCTTTAAAAACCAAGATAAGAATCTTGCTTCTCAAAGTTCTTAAAGATCAACCAATTGAATGAAATGATGTATAATAGGATCAAGAATGATCAAATTATACAAAAGACTAGGATCTTTAAGTGTTTCTTTAAGATTCAATGAATGAATGAATGAATGAATGGATGGATAAACGAATGGAATGGACGAAATGGATGAATGAAATGAATGTGTGAATGGATGGAATGTAAGTTTCTTGAATGATTGAATGATATTCAAATGAGTCTTGAATTTGAAACAATGTAGAAACAAAAACAAGATCAAATGAAAACTAGAAAGAAACTCACGATTTGAATGATGAATGATAATGTTTTTGAAGATTCTTGGAGGATACAGCCACACCACGTTCAAGAATGCTTCAATCTCTTCCTATCACCACCTAGGACGCCGCCCTAAGCTAGAAGAAGAAGATAGGGTCGAATCTCCCTCAAGAGAAACGAAAAACTAGCAAAAGCTAGAGAGAAAACAACACCATGTGTTTGTATTTGATTTATTGAATGAATGAGATTACAAGAGGCCTAAGGGGGTATTTATAGTAATCCTAAGCCCCCTTGGACGTGCACTATTCAAGAAATTAGGCCCCTTGAGGCTTACATCATCCTACACATTTATTACATCATAAAACTCTAAAATACAACTCTAGAAAGAAAAGACTATAACTCCTTCAATACTTGTCCATTTTCCAAGATTCAAAAACCATTGGAAAGCTCTTTCAATGCTCTTCAATTTGTCTTCGGATGACTTCCTCATTAGACGCATGTATCTAGAGTTATAGAGTAAATTACCAAACTGCCCTTGTTGAAATCATTCAAACGAAAGGGATACTTGAGTGAATGATGCTCTTTTGCCATATAACCGAGTATTAGGCTCCTATGATGTATATTGGATGTCTTCCTTGATGTATATGGCCATCAAATATACATCATACTCCCTCGGTTGAAAAAGTTTGTCCTCAAACTTTGAGCATCAACTCTCTTACTTGCCTTCTTCACAAAAAATTACAAACTTTCTTCTTAAAGGCCTCGAAATCATCATATACCCCTTTTCTAAACTTCTTCATCTTTCTCCCAAGTAATCCATGGACATTATAAGACTTGTATCCTCGAATTTTCACCATGAACATAGAGATTCCATGTAGCTTCTCAATTTCCAAGTCAAGCTTCACAACTTTACCTTCATCATTTAGCATGAAACAACCTACTTTGATGACTTTAGCTTCTTGGTTCCTTCGAAGCCTTGGCTTTTCAACCCTGAGATCCAAGTGGGTATCTCTAGGGTGCACATGAAAGATTCGCCTCATAGGAAATCTCAAGATTGGGCGGTGGCTTGGATCCGAATTACTCTCCTCCAAGTTTGTAAGAATAAGACCCTTATGCTCTTCATGCTCATGATCTTCCTCCTTCATAATCGACACAATGTGGCTTTCTTCCTCCTTAGGTCGAGAAGATGGTGTTACAGGTGTCAAAATGATCTTCTTTTGATTGAGAGTGAGAGTATAAGTATTGGCTCTCCCATCATGTATGAAACTCCTATCGAACAACCATGGTCTTCCCAACAAAATATGACAAGTATCCATAGGAATAATATCACACCATAATGAATCTTTATAACTCTTCTCAATTGAAAGACTTACCAAGACCCTTTGATCCACACGAATGCCTTGTCCTAGGCTTAGCCATTGTATAGTGTAGGGTGTGGGATGAGAGCTAATCTCCATTTGCAATTTCTCGACCATTGTTGTAGAAGCGGCATTGGTGCAACTTCCTCCATCTATGATCAATGAACACACTTTTCCTTTGATGGTACAAGGAGAGCGAAAGATAGCCTCCCTTTGTACTTGATCATTTGGCACTTGAGCTTCATATAAGGCCCTTCCTACTACAAGTAACTCTCCATCATCCGGCTCCTCTACACATTCTTCAACATTTTCTTCTTCATTCACGTCAACTCCTTTTTCCTCCTCAAATAATTCATTATCATACGTTTGGTACCCAACCAAATACACTTCTTTCTTGTTACGGCATGCACTTTCAACATGATCAAGACTTTGGCAACATACACATGTACTTGGGACAATGGGAGTGGGGAGGTTTAGGGGCTGATTTTGTGGAGCTTTTATGTTTGGTTGTTTTGTGGGGAATGGTGGTCTTTGTTGTATATGGGTTTTTTCCCAAAATTCTCTACTCCTTACTTGTATTCCAACATCAAGAGCTAAAGAACTCAACTCTTCCAAGTTTGTGTAAGGTTGATTTACAACAACATGCCGAATGTAATCATTAAGACCAAGAAAGTAACATACCAAAACTTGTGGATCATCCTCCTTAAGGGCATACTTCCATAGTTGCCACCTGAATTCTATTGTGTATTCAACCACATCCTTGCTCCCTTGCTCCATTCTTTCAAGTTTGTCGATGTAGTCTCCTTTGTAATTAAATGGCAAGAACTCTTCTTGAAATGTATTTCCATTCTTCTTACTGGAACGTTTAATCCTTTCATAAGATGCTTCATATTCAACTTCATAGGGGTAAACCTTACGTGAATAAGCGCTTCTTGATCCTCCCTTTTGAAGGATCCCAAATACTTCCATTTGTTTGGTAAGATCATCAATTTGTAGCTCCAAGCGTTTCAATTCACTTGGTGAATTCATGAAAGATCTTTAGCAAGCCATAGAATATGAATCTTGATGAAGAAAGATTCAAACAAGACTCACGGTTTTGGTGTGGGGATGTGGAGGACGAAATGGGGAATGTGTTTAGGTGGGAATTGAGTTCGAATTAGGTGTTCTTTTTGGGGCTATGGGGTTCTTTTTGGTGTTCTTGGTGGACGTGAGATGGGGGGGAAGGTGGGGGATGGATTTGTGATGGAAAGATGGTGAAAAGATTGTAAAAAGATGGATCAAGAACTAAGAGAATCAACTCCTAAGCTCTGATACCAATTTTGATGTATAATGGGATCAAGAGATCTCATTACACATAGAAATCAGGATATTTAAAACCAAGATAAGAATCTTGCTTCTCAAAGTTCTTAAAGATCAACCAATTGAATGAAATGATGTATAATAGGATCAAGAATGATCAAATTATACAAAAGACTAGGATCTTTAAGTGTTTCTTTAAGATTCAATGAATGAATGAATGAATGAATGGATGGATAAACGAATGGAATGGACGAAATGGATGAATGAAATGAATGTGTGAATGGATGGAATGTAAGTTTCTTGAATGATTGAATGATATTCAAATGAGTCTTGAATTTGAAACAATGTAGAAACAAAAACAAGATCAAATGAAAACTAGAAAGAAACTCACGATTTGAATGATGAATGATAATGTTTTTGAAGATTCTTGGAGGATACAGCCACACCACGTTCAAGAATGCTTCAATCTCTTCCTATCACCACCTAGGACGCCGCCCTAAGCTAGAAGAAGAAGATAGGTCGAATCTCCCTCAAGAGAAAGCAAAACTAGCAAAAGCTAGAGAGAAAACAACACCATCTGTTTGTATTTGATTTATTGAATGAATGAGATTACAAGAGGCCTAAGGGGGTATTTATAGTAATCCTAAGCCCCCTTGGACGTGCACTATTCAAGAAATTAGGCCCCTTGAGGCTTACATCATCCTACACATTTATTACATCATAAAACTCTAAAATACAACTCTAGAAAGAAAAGACTATAACTCCTTCAATACTTGTCCATTTTCCAAGATTCAAAAACCATTGGAAAGCTCTTTCAATGCTCTTCAATTTGTCTTCGGATGACTTCCTCATTAGACGCATGTATCTAGAGTTATAGAGTAAATTACCAAACTGCCCTTGTTGAAATCATTCAAACGAAAGGGATACTTGAGTGAATGATGCTCTTTTGCCATATAACCGAGTATTAGGCTCCTATGATGTATATTGGATGTCTTCCTTGATGTATATGGCCATCAAATATACATCATACTCCCTCGGTTGAAAAAGTTTGTCCTCAAACTTTGAGCATCAACTCTCTTACTTGCCTTCTTCACAAAAAATTACAAACTTTCTTCTTAAAGGCCTCGAAATCATCATATACCCCTTTTCTAAACTTCTTCATCTTTCTCCCAAGTAATCCATGGACATTATAAGACTTGTATCCTCGAATTTTCACCATGAACATAGAGATTCCATGTAGCTTCTCAATTTCCAAGTCAAGCTTCACAACTTTACCTTCATCATTTAGCATGAAACAACCTACTTTGATGACTTTAGCTTCTTGGTTCCTTCGAAGCCTTGGCTTTTCAACCCTGAGATCCAAGTGGGTATCTCTAGGGTGCACATGAAAGATTCGCCTCATAGGAAATCTCAAGATTGGGCGGTGGCTTGGATCCGAATTACTCTCCTCCAAGTTTGTAAGAATAAGACCCTTATGCTCTTCATGCTCATGATCTTCCTCCTTCATAATCGACACAATGTGGCTTTCTTCCTCCTTATGTCGAGAAGATGGTGTTACAGGTGTCAAAATGATCTTCTTTTGATTGAGAGTGAGAGTATAAGTATTGGCTCTCCCATCATGTATGAAACTCCTATCGAACAACCATGGTCTTCCCAACAAAATATGACAAGTATCCATAGGAATAATATCACACCATAATGAATCTTTATAACTCTTCTCAATTGAAAGACTTACCAAGACCCTTTGATCCACACGAATGCCTTGTCCTAGGCTTAGCCATTGTATAGTGTAGGGTGTGGGATGAGAGCTAATCTCCATTTGCAATTTCTCGACCATTGTTGTAGAAGCGGCATTGGTGCAACTTCCTCCATCTATGATCAATGAACACACTTTTCCTTTGATGGTACAACGAGAGCGAAAGATAGCCTCCCTTTGTACTTGATCATTTGGCACTTGAGCTTCATTTAAGGCCCTTCCTACTACAAGTAACTCTCCATCATCCGGCTCCTCTACACATTCTTCAACATTTTCTTCCTCATTCACGTCAACTCCTTTTTCCTCCTCAAATAATTCATTATCATACGTTTGGTACCCAACCAAAGACACTTCTTTCTTGTTAGGGCATGCACTTTCAACATGATCAAAACTTTGGCAACATACACATGTACTTGGGACAATGGGAGTGGGGACGTTTAGGGGCTGATTTTGTGGAGCTTTTATGTTTGGTTGTTTTGTGGGGAATGGTGGTCTTTGTTGTATATGGGTTTTTTCCAAAGTTCTCTACTCCTTACTTGTATTTCAACATCAAGAGCTAAAGAACTCAACTCTTCCAAGTTTGTGTAAGGTTGATTTACAACAACATGCTGAATGTAATCATTAAGACCAAGAAAGTAACATACCAAAACTTGTGGATCATCCTCTTTAAGGGGATACTTCCATAGTTGCCACCTGAATTCTATTGTGTATTCAACCACATCCTTGCTCCCTTGCTCCATTCTTTCAAGTTTGTCGATGTAGTCTCCTTTGTAATTGAATGGAAAGAACTCTTCTTGAAATTTATTTCCATTCTTCTTGCTGGAACGTTTACTCCTTTCATAAGATGCTTCATATTCAACTTCATAGGGGTAAACCTTACGTGAACAAGCGCTTCTTGATCCTCCCTTTTGAAGGATCCCAAATACTTCCATTTGTTTGGTAAGATCATCAATTTGTTGCTCCAACCGTTTCAATTCACTTGGTGAATTCATGAAAGATCTTTAGCAAGCCATAGAATATGAATCTTGATGAAGAAAGATTCAAACAAGACTCACGGTTTTGGTGCGGGGATGTGGAGGACGAAATGGGGAATGTGTTTAGGTGGGAATTGAGTTCGAATTGGGGGTTCTTTTTGGGACTATGGGGTTCTTTTTGGTGTTCTTGGTGGACGTGAGATGGGGGGGAAGGTGGGGGATGGATTTGTGATGGAAAGATGGTGAAAAGATTGTAAAAAGATGGATCAAGAACTAAGAGAATCAACTCCTAAGCTCTGATACCAATTTTGATGTATAATGGGATCAAGAGATCTCATTACACATAGAAATCAGGATCTTTAAAAACCAAGATAAGAATCTTGCTTCACAAAGTTCTTAAAGATCAACCAAATTGAATGAAATGATGTATAATAGGATCAAGAATGATCAAATTATACAAAAGACTAGGATCTTTAAGTGTTTCTTTAAGATTGAATGAATGAATGAATGAATGAATGAATGAATGAATGGATGGATAAACGAATGGAATGGACGAAATGGATGAATGAAATGAATGTGTGAATGGATGGAATGTAAGTTTCTTGAATGATTGAATGATATTCAAAGGAGTCTTGAATTTGAAACAATGTAGAAACAAAAACAAGATCAAATGAAAACTAAATAGAAACTCACGATTTGAATGATGAATGATAATGGCTTTGAAGATTCTTGGAGGATACAGCCAAACCACCTTCAAGAATGCTTCAATCTCTTCCTATCACCTCCTAGGATGCCGCCCTAAGCTAGAAGAAGAAGATAGGGTTGAATCTCCCTCAAGAGAAACGAAAAACTAGCAAAAGCTAGAGAGAAAACAACACCATGTGTTTGTATTTGATTTATTGAATGAATGAGATTACAAGAGGCCTAATGGGGAATTTATAGTAATCCTAAGCCCCCTTGGACGTGCACTATTCAAGAAATTAGGCCCCCTGAGGCTTACATCATCCTACACATTTATTACATCATAAAACTCTAAAATACAACTCTAGAAAGAAAAGTCTATAACTCCTTCAATACTTGTCCATTTTCCAAGATTCAAAAATCATTGGAAAGCTCTTTCAATGCTCTTCAATTTGTCTTTGGATGACTTCCTCATTAGACGCATGTATCTAGAGTTATAGAGTAAATTACCAAACTGCCCTTGTTGAAATTATTCAAACGAAAGGGATACTTGAGTGAATGATGCTCTTTTGCCATATAACCGAGTATTAGGTTCCTATGATGTATATTGGATGTCTTCCTTGATGTCCTTGATGTATATGGCCATCAAATATACATCATACTCCCCCGGTTGAAAAAGTTTGTCCTCAAACTTTGAGCATCAACTCTCTTACTTGCCTTCTTCACAAAAAATTACAAACTTTCTTCTTAAAGGCCTTGAAATCATCATATACCCCTTTTCTAAACTTCTTCATCTTTCTCCCAAGTAATCCATGGACATTATAAGACTTGTATCCTCGAATTTTCACCATGAACATAGAGATTCCATGTAGCTTCTCAATTTACAAGTTAAGCTTCACAACTTTACCTTCATCATTTAGCATGAAACAACCTACTTTGATGACTTTAGCTTCTTGGTTCCTTCGAAGCCTTGGCTTTTCAACCCTGAGATCCAAGTGGGTATCTCTATGGTGCACATGAAAGATTCGCCTCATAGGAAATCTCAAGATTGGGCGGTGGCTTGGATCCGAATTACTCTCCTCCAAGTTTGTAAGAATAAGACCCTTATGCTCTTCATGCTCATGATCTTCCTCCTTCATAATCGACACAATGTGGCTTTCTTCCTCCTTAGGTCGAGAAGATGGTGTTAGAGGTGTCAAAATGATCTTCTTTTGATTGAGAGTGAGAGTATAAGTATTGGCTCTCCCATCATGTATGAAACTCCTATCGAACAACCATGGTCTTCCCAACAAAATATGACAAGTATCCATAGGAATAATATCACACCATAATGAATCTTTATAACTCTTCTCAATTGAAAGACTTACCAAGACCCTTTGATCCACACGAATGCCTTGTCCTAGGCTTAGCCATTGTATAGTTTAGGGTGTGGGATGAGGGCTAATCTCCATTTGCAATTTCTCGACCATTGTTGTAGAAGCGACATTGGTGCAACTTCCTCCATCTATGATCAATGAACACACTTTTCCTTTGATGGTACAACGAGAGCGAAAGATAGCCTCCCTTTGTACTTGATCATTTGGCACTTGAGCTTCATTTAAGGCCCTTCCTACTACAAGTAACTCTCCATCATCCGGCTCCTCTACACATTCTTCAACATTTTCTTCCTCATTCACGTCAACTACTTTTTCCTCCTCAAATAATTCATTATCATACGTTTGGTACCCAACCAAAGACACTTCTTTGTTGTTAGGCCATGCACTTTCAACATGATCAAAACTTTGGCAACATACACATGTACTTGGGACAATGGGAGTGGGGAGGTTTAGGGGCTGATTTTGTTGAGCTTTTATGTTTGGTTGTTTTGTGGGGAATGGTGGTCTTTGTTGTCTATGGGTTTTTTCCCAAAGTTCTCTACTCCTTACTTGTATTTCAACATCAAGAGCTAAAGAACTCAACTCTTCCAAGTTTGTGTAAGGTTGATTTACAACAACATGCCGAATCTAATCATTAAGACCAAGAAAGTAACATACCAAAACTTGTGGATCATCCTCCTTAAGGGCATACTTCTATAGTTGCCACCTGAATTCTATTGTGTATTCAACCACATCCTTGCTCCCTTGCTCCATTCTTTCAAGTTTGTCGATGTAGTCTCCTTTGTAATTGAATGGCAAGAACTCTTCTTGAAATTTATTTCCATTCTTCTTGCTGGAACGTTTACTCCTTTCATAAGATGCTTCATATTCAACTTCATACGGGTAAACCTTACGTGAACAAGCACTTCTTGATCCTCCCTTTTGAAGGATCCCAAATACTTCCATTTGTTTGGTAAGATCATCAATTTGTTGCTCCAAGCGTTTCAATTCACTTGGTGAATTCATGAAAGATCTTTAGCAAGCCATAGAATATGAATCTTGATGAAGAAAGATTCAAACAAGACTCACGGTTTTGGTGTGGGGATGTGGAGGACGAAATGGGGAATGCGTTTAGGTGGGAATTGAGTTCGAATTGGGGGTTCTTTATGGGGCTATGGGGTTCTTTTTGGTGTTCTTGGTGGACGTGAGATGGGGGGGAAGGTGGGGGATGGATTTGTGATGGAAAGATGGTGAAAAGATTGTAAAAAGATGGATAAAAAACTAAGACAATCAACTCCTAAGCTCTGATACCAATTTTGATGTATAATGGGATCAAGAGATCTCATTACACATAGAAATCAGGATCTTTAAAAACCAAGATAAGAATCTTGCTTCTCAAAGTTCTTAAAGATCAACCAAATTGAATGAAATGATGTATAATAGGATCAAGAATGATCAAATTATACAAAAGACTAGGATCTTTAAGTGTTTCTTTAAGATTGATTGAATGAATGAATGAATGGATGGATAAACGAATGGAATGGACGAAATGGATGAATGAAATGAATGTGTGAATTGATGGAATGTAAGTTTCTTGAATGATTGAATGATATTCAAATGAGTCTTGAATTTGAAACAATGTAGAAACAAAAACAAGATCAAATGAAAACTAGAAAGAAACTCACGATTTGAATGATGAATGATAATGGCTTTGAAGATTCTTGGAGGATACAGCCACACCACCTTCAAGAATGCTTCAATTTCTTCCAATCACCACCTAGGACGCCACCCTAAGCTAGAAGAAGAAGATAGGGTCGAATCTCCCTCAAGAGAAACGAAAAACTAGCAAAAGCTAGAGAGAAAACAACACCATGTGTTTGTATTTGATTTATTGAATGAATGAGATTACAAGAGGCCTAAGGGGGTATTTATAGCAATCCTAAGCCCCCTTGGACGTGCACTATTCAAGAAATTAGGCCCCTTGAGGCTTACATCATCCTACACATTTATTACATCATAAAACTCTAAAATACAACTCTAGAAAGAAAAGACTATAACTCCTTCAATACTTGTCCATTTTCCAAGATTCAAAAACCATTGGAAAGCTCTTTCAATGCTCTTCAATTTGTCTTTGGATGACTTCCTCATTAGACGCATGTATCTAGAGTTATAGAGTAAATTACCAAATTGCCCTTGTTGAAATCATTCAAACGAAAGGGATACTTGAGTGAATGATGCTCTTTTGCCATATAACCGAGTATTAGGCTCCTATGATGTATATTGGATGTCTTCCTTGATGTCCTTGATGTATATGGCCATCAAATATACATCATGTAATCATTAGAGTAGATGATGTAAGCCCTAAGTGGCCCATTTCTTGTTTTGTACACGCCATAAGGAGGGATTGTAACTATAAATACCCCCCTCCCCTTAGGGTGCCTTGTAATTCATTCATATTAGAAATACAATCAAACACTTGGTGTTTTGTCTCTAGCTTTTGTGCTAGTCTTTTCGTTTCTCTTGAGGGAGTTTCGAAGTTATCCCCTTCTTCTATTCAAGGGTGGCATCCTTGATGGTGAAAGGAAGGAATTGAAGAGTTCTTTGAGGTGGTGTGGCTCTATCCTCATCGATCCTTCAAAAGCCAAATCTATCCAACTTTCCATTCCCTTCGTTCATTCAACTACATTCGTCCAACCTCACGTCATTCATCTAGAATTGTTCATCCATCCAACGATTCTTCATCCGTTCATCAAGAATTCAACAAGAATTAATCAAGCACCCAACAAGAAGCATTCGTTCTTCTTCAGTCCAAACTTCAACAAACGTGCATCCATTCAAATGCTTCATTCATTCATTATCATTCATCATTCGTTCATTTCTTTCTTTGGTAAACGATTTCACTATCTTTTGTTTATCATTCATCCTTTTTCCATTCATTCTTTTGGACTAAGAGTTGGGATTCTTATCTCGTTCTTAAAGATCCTGAATTCTTGTGTAATGTGATCATCCCTTGGTCTCATTATACATCACTTACCAATCTTTGGACGAATTGAGTTCTTTGGCCTTAAAAGTAGAAAGGCAAAGAAAGGAAAGAGGGAACTAGATCAATTTTATGCTCAATTTCTTTTCTTGGACGTAATCCCATGGGCGTCTCTTTTGGGATCAAGTGTTTGAAACGTTCCAAAAGAGGGGGAAGACGTGCATGCTCAATAGTTGGGGATGTTTCCTCTTCCTCCAAGTTTGCTAGAATAAGATCTTTATGCTCTTGGAATTCATGATGTTCGGCCTTCATGAATGTCACAATGTTAGTCACCTCCTTTTGTGGTTGTTGTTGGGGACGTATGATCGATGATGGTGAGAGAGGAGCCAAAGTGATCTTCTTTTTGTTGAGAATAAATGTGTATGTGTTCATTCTCCCATCATGCGTGACTTGCCTATCAAAAAGCCAAGGTCTCCCAAGCAAAATATGACAAGCATCCATTGGAATTACATCACACCAAATAGAATCTTTGTAGTTTCTACCAATGGAAAGACTTCCAAGTACACGATGAACTACTCGAATTCCCTTCCCATGACTTAACCATTGAATGGGGTAAGGGGATGGGTGTGGGCTAACCTCCAATTGTAGTTTGTTCACCATGGTTGTAGAAGCGGCATTAGTGCAACTTCCTTCATCAATGATTAGAGAACACACCTTGGCTTGAATGGTACATCTTGTGTGAAAGATGTTTTCCCTTTGTTCTAGCTCGTTTGGGATACAAGCAACACTTAAGGCCCTTCTTACTACTAGCATTTCTCCTTCATCGACCTCTTCTACCTCCTCTTCCTCATTCACGTCACTTTCTACTTCTTTCTCATGTTCATTTTCATGACACTCCGGTTTACATACAAAGCACTTTGATATTCCACCAAAGATACTACCCTTTTGTTAGGACACTCCGAAGCATAATGTCCTAAACCTTGACAACGAAAACACCTTCTTGGGGCTAGGGGTTTTGGTTCTTGGACGTGGGGTTTGGGGATGGATGGGGGTTGATTTTGTGGTGCTCTTGTGTTTGGTTGTTTTGTGGGGAATGTGGATTTTTGTGGTGACATGTAAGAAGTGTGTTTTGTGGGGGTTTGTATGTGGTTTGATACTTGGTCACGTTTTCTTTCCCTCTTTCCTTTCTTTGCCTTTCTACTTTTAAGGCCAAAGAACTCAATTCGTCCAAAGATTGGTCAGGATGTAATTCAACAATGTTATGAATCCAATCATTTAGACCATATAGAAAACGTACCAAAGTTTGAGGTTCATCCTCTTGGACATCACAACGCCAAAGGATATGCTCGAATTCCTTTGTGTACTCCTCAACATTTTTGCTCCCTTGGACCAAACGTTGCAATTTGTAATAGTTATCTTGGAGATAATGATGTATAATGGGATCACAAGATCTCATTACACAAAAGGATTTAGGATCTTTAAGAGCGAAGATGAAAATCTCCTTTCTCAAAGTTCTTAAGAATCGAAAATGGGATGGAAAACGAATGGAAAGATAGAAAGAACTATGAAAGATGATTACCAAATGAGTGATTCTGATGGACGAATGGTAATGAACGATTGGATGAATGAAACGAATGTGAAAATGAATGTAGGAATGAATGGAATGTATTTTCTTGAATGATAGAATGATATTCAAATGAATCTTGAATTTGAAACAATGTAGAAACAAAAACAAGAACAAAAGAACTAGAAAAGAAACTCACGATTGATATGAATGATAATGGCTTTGAAGACTCCAATGAGGATATAGGCACACCACCTCAAAGAACTCTCCAATTCTACCTTTCACCACAAAGGGATGCGAACCCAAGGCTAGAATTAGGGATATTCGAAACTCCCTCAAGAGATTCAAAAACTAGCACGAAAGCTAGAGAGAAAACAACACCATGTGTTTACTTTGTATTTGATATATGAATGAATGAATTTACAAGAGGCCTAAGGGGGTATTTATAGTAATCCTAAGCCCCCTAGGACGTGCACAAATCAAGAATCTAGGTGATGTATATATTTGCCTAGCTATATACATCAAGGCCTAGCTAAAGGACCTCTATCCAACAAGAAGCTACAAATGTCGCCTTCGGTATCAACAACTACAAGGGTTTACTAGCTCAAGGAAGAAAGCATGAAGGACCTTGATGGTATTGTATCTTACATAGAGTTACTCTCACATTTGGAGGACATCAATGAGCATAAATAACTCCCAAGTCCTTATTGAGAAGTCATCTCTCACGGCAGCAAAGGACTCCATCAAGTACAGTTCGATATTTTGCTCAATAACTCTAGATCCATACATCTATTGAGGAAATCATCAAAAGACAGATTGGAGCTCTTTAAATAAGCTTTCCAATGGTTTTTGAATCATTGAAAACGGACAAGTATTGAAGGAGTTGTAGCAATTTCTTTCTAGAGTTGTATTTTAGAGTTTATGATGTCAAAAATAGGATATATGATGTAATAGTTGATTCTTGGTTTCTTGAACCCTAGGTACGCATCCAAGGGGTCCTAAGAGTAGTATAAATAGACCCCCTAGGGTGCCATTGTATTCATTCATTACATCTTATATCAAATACAAAGTAAACACATTGTGTTTTCTCTCTAGCGTGTGTGCTAGAATTGGTTCTCTTTAGGGAGAGTCTTTTGAATCTCTTCTTCTATTCTAAGATTGGCTATCTTAGATGGTGATAGGAAGAGTTGGAGGATTATAGGAGTGGTGAATCTGTATCTCCTTAGAAGATCCCAAGCCGTTTATCATTCGATCAAATGATTCATTCTTGTTGTAAGTTTCAATCTATTCTTTTGAATCTTTTGATTTCCATTGCATTTTCATTCCATTCTTTTCCATACCAACCAGAATACATCCCCACTCATTCGTTCATCCATCCATCCATTTATCCATCATCCATTATTCATTCATTTACACTCCATTTCCATCTTTATTCATTCATTCTTGTGATCAAGAATCAATCTATCCAACCCCACGTTTAAAGATCCTTATATTGTTGTGTAATGTGATCATCCTTGATCCCATTATACATCAAAATTGGTATCAGAGCCTAGGAGATTGATCCTTGTGGTTCTTGATATCATCTTTTTACAATCTTTCCACCACAAATCCATCACCCACCATCCCAATTCTCACGCCACCCATAAGTTCTTCCAAGAACTCACCAAGAACTCATAAAGAACCATAAACTCCACAAAAAAACCTTAAACCAAACTCAAACCTAGCCTAAACACATTCCCCATTTCGTCCCCTACATTCCCCATTTCGTCCCCTACATTCCCCACTAAACCGTGAGTCTTGCTTGAAGTCTTTCTTCATCAAGATTAATATTCTATGTCTTGCAAAAGATCTTTTCATGAATTCACCAAGTGAATTGAAACGCTTGGAGCAACAACTTGATGATCTCACCAAACAAATGGAAGAACTTGGGATCCTTCAAAAGGGATCAAGAAGAGAAAATTCACGTGAGATACATCCTTATGAGGTTGAATATGTAGCACCTTATGAATGGAGTAAACGTTCCAGCAAGAAGAATGGAAATAAAGTTCAAGAAGAGTTCTTGCCATACAAATACAAAGGAGATTACATCAACAAGCTTGAAATAATGGAGCAAGGGAGCAAGGACGTGGTTGAATATACCATAGAATTCACACGGCAACTACGGAAGTATGGCCTTAAGGAGGATGATCCACACGTTTTGGTATGATTACATTCGGCGTGTTGTTGTACATCAATCTTACGCAAACTTGAAAGAGTTAAGTTCTTTAGCCCTTGATGTTGAAATACAAGTAAAGAGTAAAGAACTTTGGGATAGAACCCATATACAACAAAGACCTCACAAACCATCTCAACAATCCCACGCCAAGGACCTTGAAACTAAGCAACAAACTCGTCCCAAACCTCTCGTCCAAACGCCTACAAAACAACCCCAACAACCTATTGCCCATCACTCCACAAAACAGCCCCTAAACCACCTCACACCTACTATCCAAAGCACCTCAAATCAGCCCATAAACCTCCCCATTCCTATTGTCCAAGACGAGGAAATCATTGACCAAAGTACAAGTCTATCTTGCCAAAGTTTGGATCATGTTGGAAGTGTATGTCAAACGTCATCCTATGAGCAACCAAAATTTGAAAGTGAATCATTTGATGTATTCGATGTGTATGAGGATGTTCATGAAGTATGTGATAACCTTGGCACGAATGAGGAAGTTAATGTAGTATGTAGCGTGCCTGAAGATGAGTTTAAAGTGTATGACAATCCATTGTATGAGGAGAATAATGATGAGTTTCGAGTATATGAAAACCCATTGTATGAGGAGAAAGGCGTGAATGAAGAAATTGAATTTGCCGAATGTGATGTTTTTGTTGAAAATGAGCAAGTTCAAGAAGTATGTAGTAGCATGGCTAAAGAAGTAAATGAGGTACACATAGAGGAGGATCTTGAAGTAGAGGAAGTAGAAGAATTGAATGGAGATGAGCTACGTGATGAAATGTGTTCATTAATCCAAGAAGGAGAAAGTTGTGCCATCATTGACGTTGACATTGATCTTGACCAAGATATTAGCCTTTCTACAACAAATGTCCAAGAATTGCAAATGAAGAGCTATTCACACCATGGCAATGATCTTCATATGGATCCAAGAAGTTTAGTAAGTCTTGCTTTTTACAAGATTTGCAAAAGTTCATTTTATTGTAATATTACTTCTATGGATTCTAGTTATACTTTGTTGGAAGAATCAAAATTGTATGATAGGAGTATGATGCTCCCAGAGGCGTCCTTATTACCACCTTGTGTCTCACGGCTCAAGGAGGATCAAAGTACTTTTATGACACTTATGGAGAATAAGTATCATGAATATGAAGAACCAAGGAGTCTCATTCTTACACCAATGGAGGTTGGAAACCGTGAGCCTATAAAGGATCAAGATCCTTTACCATCACTTGTTCTCATTTGTGAATATTTGGATGAAAGACAAGCACCATCAACAAGTGACCTCTCTCACTTATCTCTGTTGGTACGTTTCTCTTCCATGAGTATTATCATGCATCAAAGGCTGCCACCAAATCCTATGATTCATCACCGAATGGTCTATGCAAAGGATCAAGCGCAATTCATGGATAACTACATCAACGGCTTTGATTCTCATAGTATACAACAAATTTCGAAAGAGTATGTACCATTGCAATGTAAAGAGAATGTATGTGTATACTTTGATAGCATTTTTGTATGTAGTAAAAGTAGAAAGGAGTATGCAAATCCTTTGGAGTTAGTCTTGACGAAGCATGAGGAGCCACATGGAGAATTGGAGAAGTACTTAGAGAATTGTCCTTACCTCTCGTCCAAGAATGAGCTATCTCAACATACCTCATCAAATGGAGTAATTCAAGTGGACAAAAGGAAAGAAGGAACTATTCAAGAAAGGTCCATACTTGCATCCATACTTGAGGTACTATGTTTCTTAAAGAATGCTAAAGATCATCATATTTTTTTATTCCCTATTCTTGCATCATATTTGTTCATTACAAATGGAGTTGAGAAAGGTGAAGTCCTACTTGAAGGAAGTTGTCCCATGGATTATTTTGGTGAAATACCAAGTGGAGAAAAGAAGAAGCTACATGCTTATGGCTAGCATTCATACTTGTTGCTATCATGAGGATATTTGAGCAAAAGGATTATTATCTTGAAGGATTCATGCTTAAGCTTTGTGATTCTTACAAAGTATTGGAGTATGTTTCATGTGATAAGGAGATCAAGCCATCATTATGCTTTGAGATGAAGTACTTGATTCGTTCGTCAAAATCAAGTCACTTGGAGGAAGCAAGTCCTTTGACTAAAGGATGTTTTCTAACGAGGAGATACATGTTTGATTCAAGAGTACTTAGTCTTGAATATATCAAGGAGTTGTATGAAGATGATGATGATTTTAAAGAAGTATACAAGGTATGTGAGAAGCATCCTCAACAATCCTTTTATATTGATTATGGATTTCTTTTCAAAGGGAATCAAGTGTGTATTCCAAGGAGTGGAATTCGTGAAATCTTGATCATGGAAGTACATGGAAGTTCTTTTGATCATCCGGGTCTACTTAATACGTATTTCAAGATGAAGGAGTATT
Source organism: Portulaca oleracea (assembly GCA_029582165.1). Lineage (NCBI taxonomy): Eukaryota > Viridiplantae > Streptophyta > Magnoliopsida > Caryophyllales > Portulacaceae > Portulaca > Portulaca oleracea. The sequence continues at coordinate 20,840,651 of CM055879.1, forward strand.
ATTTCTGGCCTAGCATGATCGTTGATATTGAGTATAAGCTGCAATATTGTGACATTTGCAATCCTTCTATACCATATGGAGATGAAAAATTGAATTTTATGGTTGAAGTGCCATGGATTCAAGGAAATCAAGATGATATTAATATCATTGAAGGTCATCCTTCAAAGATGGAACACCATATTACTATTGTCTTCATCATGAGTTACAAGCTTGTGAATCTATACTTTGAAGTTGAGAAGTTATATGAGATTTCTACAATCTCCATGAATAAACGAGATTTGAAGCACCATAATATCATTGGCTTACTCATGAGAAGACTTGGAAGAAAGTGGAAGTTCAAGTCAAGCATCAAAGGAATCTATGATGATTTCAAGGCATTCAAGAAGAAAAGTTGTAAACTCATAAGAAGGAACAAGAGAAGTGATGTCAATAACACATATGGGAAGACATCTTATAAAGAAGGAAGGAAAACAAGGAAGAAGAAGTGTTATGTACTGGTTTAGAAGAAGTTTTGTCTAAGTTTGAGGATAAACTTTTTCAACCGGGGGAGAATGATGTATATTTGCCTAGCTATATACATCAAGGCCTAGCTAAAGGACCTCTATCCAGCTAGAAGCTACAAATGTCGCCTTGGGTATCAACAACTACAAGGGTTTATTAGCTCAAGGAAGAAAGCATGAAGGACCTTGATGGTATTCTAGCGTACATGGAGTTACTCTCACATTTGGAGGACATCAATGAGCATAAATAACTCCCAAGTCCTTATTGAGAAGTCATTCTCACAGCAGCAAAGGACTCCATCAAGTACAGTTCGATATTTTTCTCTATAACTCTAGATCCATACGTCTATTGAGGAAATCATCAAAAGACAGATGGAGCTCTTTAGATAAGCTTTCCAATGGTTTTTGAATCATTGAAAACAGACAAGTATTGAAGGAGTTGTAGCAATTTCTTTCTAGAGTTGTATTTTAGAGTTTATGATGTCATAAATAGGATATATGATGTAATAGTTGATTCTTGGTTTCTTGAACCCTAGGTACACGTCCAAGGGGTCCTAAGAGTAGTATAAATAGACCCCCTAGGGTGCCATTGTATTCATTCATTACATCTTATATCAAATACAAAGTAAACACATTGTGTTTTCTCTCTAGCTTGTGTGCTAGAATTGGTTCTCTTGAGGGAGAGTCTTTTGAATCTCTTCTTCTATTCTAAGATTGGCTATCTTAGATGGTGATAGGAAGAGTTGGAGAATACTAGGAGTGGTGAATCTGTATCTCCTTAGAAGATCCCAAGCCGTTTATCATATGATCAAACGATTCATTCTTGTTGTAAGTTTCAATCTATTCTTTTGAATCTTTTGATTTCCATTGCATTTTCATACCATTCTTTTCCATACCAACCAGAATACATCCCCACTCATTCGTTCATCCATCCATCCATTCATCCATCATCCATTATTCATTCATTTACACTCCATTTCCATCTTTATTCATTCATTCTTGTGATCAAGAATCAATCTATCCAACCCCAAGTTTAAAGATCCTTATATTGTTGTGTAATGTGATCATCCTTGATCCCATTATACATCACTAGGCCCCTTGAGGCTTACATCATCATACACAAGTATGACATCATAAAGAATCAAAATAAACTAAGCTAGATTAAAACTTGAATAACTTGCTCGTTTCTTCTCCAAATTACCGAGCTGTCCTTGTTGAAGCCATTCGTTTGTGTAAGAGACTTGAGTGAAAGGTGCTCCTTTTCCTTGTAATCAAGTATTTAGCTCCTTTGGTGTGTATTTGATGTCTACCTTGATGACCTTGATGTATATGGCTATCAAATATACATCATACTCCCCCGGTTGAAAAAGTTTGTCCTCAAACTTAGACAAAACTTCTTCTAAACCGTTACATAGCACTTCTTCTAAGCTCATCCTTCTTCTTATAAGAGATCTTTCCAAAAGTATTGTTCACGTCAACTTGCTTCTTCCTCTTGCATTCCTTGAAGAGATTACAAACTCTCTTTTTAAATGCTTTGAAATCATTTTAGATTCCTTTGATGCTTGACTTGAACTTCCACTTTCTTCCAAGTTTTCTCATGAATAATCCAATGATATCATGGTGCTTCAAATCTCGTTTATTCATGGAGATTGTAGAAATCTCATATAACTTCTCAACTTCAAAGTATAGATTCACAACCTTGTTACTCATGATGAAGACAATAGTATTATGGCGTTCCATCTTTGAAGGATGACCTTCAACGATCTTAATATCATCTTGACTTCCTTGAATCCATGGCACTTCAACCATAAAATTCAAGTTTTCATCTCCATATGGTATAGAAGGATTGCAAGTGTCACAATATTGTAGCTTATACTCGATATCAACGATCATGTTAGGCCAGATATAATACTCCTTCATCTTGAAATACGTATTGAGAAGACCCAAATTATCAAAAGAACTTCCATGTACTTCCATGATCAAGATTTCATAAATTCCACTCCTTGGAATACACACTTGATTCCCTTTGAAAAGAAATCCATGATCAATATAAAAGCAAAAAATTACTTAGGGGTACCCTAACTTTTGGTGAAATGTTTTTCTGGTACCCCAACTTTTAAAAACTAATTTTGGGGTACCCTAACTTTTAGAATTAGAAATAATTAGGTGAATTTTCAGCAAATTATTTGAATTCAACAGTGAGTTTTAGGCGGGAAATTGATTAAGTGTTTTTGTGGATGAAAATGCCCTTTGTTTTCGTGGACGAAAATGATTTGAATCAATCGGAGTTTCGCCGGAAATTCACCTAGTAATTTCTAATCCTAAAAGTTAGGGTACCCCAAAATTAGTTTTGGAAAGTTAGGGTACCAAAAAATTGTTTCTTCAAAAGTTAGGGCACCTCTAAGTAATTTTTTGATATAAAAAGATTGTTGAGGATGTTTCTCACATACCTTGTATACTTCTTTAAAATCGTCATTATCTTCATACAACTCCTTGATATATTCAAGCCTAAGTACTCTTGAATCAAACATGTATCTCCTCGTTAGAAAACTTCCTTTAGTCAAAGGACTTGCTTCCTCCAAGTGACTTGATTTTGATGAATGAATCAAGTACTTCATCTCAAAACATGATGATGGCGTGATCTCCGCTTCATATGAAACATACTCCAATACTTTGTAAGATTCACGAAGCTTAAGCATGATTCCTCCAAGATAATATCTTTTTGCTCAAATACCCTTATGATAGCAACAAGTATGAATGCTAAGCCATAAGCATGTAGCTTCTTCTTTTCTCCACTTGGTATATCACCAAAATAATCCATGGGACAACTTCCTTGAGATAGGACTTCACCTTTCTCAACTCCATTTGTAATGAACAAATATGATGTAAGAATAGGGAATAAAAGAATATGATGATCTTTAGCATTCTTTAAGAAACATAGTACCTCAAGTATGGATGCAAGTATGGACCTTTCTTGAATAGTTCCTTCTTTCCTTTTGTCCACTTGAATTACTCCATTTGATGAGGTATGTTGAGATAGCATATTCTTGGACGAGAGGTAAGGAAAATTCTCTAAGTACTTCTCCAATTCTCCATGTGGCTCCTCATGCTTCGTCAAGACTAAATCCAAAGGGTTTGCATACTCCTTTCTACTTTTACTACATACAAAAATGCTATCAAAGTATACACATACATTCTCTTTACATTGCAATGGTACATACTCTTTCGAAATATGTTGTATACTATGAGAATCAAAGCCGTTGATGTAGTTATCCATGAATTGCGCTTGATCCTTGCATAGACCATTCGGTGATGAATCATAGGATTTGGTGGCAGCCTTTGATGCATGATAATACTCATGGAAGAGAAACGTACCCAAAGAGATAAGTGAGAGAGGTCACTTGTTGATGGTGCTTGTCTTTCATCCAAATATTCACAAATGAGAACAAGTGATGGCATAGGATCTTGATCCTTTATAGGCTCACTGTTTCCAACCTCCATTGGTGTAAGAATGAGACTCCTTGGTTCTTCAAATTCATGATACTTATTCTCCATAAGTGTCATAAGAGTACTTTGATCTTCCTTGAGCCGTGAGACACAAGGTGGTAATAAGGACGCCTCTTGGAGCATCATTCTCCAATCATACAATTTTGATTCTTCCAACAAAGTATAACCAGAATCCATAGAAGTAATATTACAATATAATGAATTTTTGCAAATCTTGTAAAAAGCAAGACTTACTAAACTTCTTGGATCCATATGAAGATCATTGCCATGGTGTGAATAGCTCTTCATTTGCAATTCTTGGACATTTGTTGTAGCGAGGCTAATATCTTGGTCAAGATCAATGACAACGTCAATGATGGCACAACTTTCTCCTTCTTGGATTAATGAACACATTTCATCACGTAGCTCTTCTCCATTCAATTCTTCTACTTCCTCTACTTCAAGATCCTCCTCTATGTGTACCTCATTTACTTCTTTAGCCATGCTACTACATACTTCTTGAACTTGCTCATTTTCAACAAAAACATCACATTCGGCAAATTCAACTTCTTCATTCACGCTTTCCTCCTCATATAATGGGTTGTCATATACTTGAAACTCATCATTATTCTCCTCATACAATGGATTGTCATACACTTTAAACTCATCTTTAGGCACGCTACATACTACATTAACTTCCACATTCGTGCCAAGGTTATCACATACTTCATGAACATCCTCATACACGTCAAATACATCAAATGATTCACTTTCAAATTCTGGTTGCTCATAGGATGACATTTGACATACACTTTCAACATGATCAAAACTTTGGCAAGATAGACTTGTACTTTGGTCAATGATTTCCTCGTCTTGGACAATAGGAATGGGGAGGTTTAGGGACTGTTTTGTGGAGCTTTGGATAGTAGTTGTGGGGAGGTTTAGGGGCTGTTTTGTGGAGTGATGGGCAATAGATTGTTGGGGTTGTTTTGTAGGCGTTTGGACGAGAGGTTTGGGACGAGTTTGTGGCTTAGTTTCAAGGTCCTTGGCGTGGGATTGTTGGGATGGTTTGTGAGGTCTTTGTTGTATATGGGTTCTATCCCAAAGTTCTTTACTCTTTACTTATATTTCAACATCAAGTGCTAAAGAACTTAACTCCTCCAAATTTGTGTAAGATTGACATACAACAACACGCCGAATGTAATCATTAAGACCAAGAGAGTAACATACCAAAACTCGTTGATCATTCTCCTTAAGAGCATATTTCCATAGTTGCCGCCTGAATTCTATTGTATATTCAACCACGTCCTTGCTCCCTTGCTCCATTCTTTCAAGTTTGTTGATGTAGTCTCCTTTGTAATTGAATGGCAAGAACTCTTCTTGAACTTTATTTCCATTCTTCTTGCTGGAACGTTTACTCCATTCATAAGGTGCTTCATATTCAACCTCATAAGGATGTATCCCACGTGAATTTGCTCTTCTTGATCCCTTTTGAAGGATCCCAAGTGATGTATATTTGATGGCCATATACATCAAGGACATCAAGGAAGACATCCAATATGCATCATAGGAGCTAATACTCGGTTATATGGCAAACGAGCATCATTCACTCAAGTATCCCTTTCGATTGAATGATTTCAACAAGGGCAGTTTCGTAATTTACTCTATAATTCTAGATACATGCGTCTAATGAGGAAGTCATCCAAAGACATATTGAAGAGCATTGAAAGAGCTTTCCAATGGTTTTTGAATCTTGGAAAACGGACAAGTATTGAAGGAGTTATAGTCTTTTCTTTCTAGAGTTGTATTTTAGAGTTTTTATGATGTAATAAATGTCTAGGATGATGTAAGCCTCAAGGGGCCTAATTTCTTGAATAGTGCACGTCCTAGGGGGCTTAGGATTACTATAAATACCCCATTAGGCCTCTTGTAATCTCATTCATTCAATAAATCAAATACAAACACAAGGTGTTGTTTTCTCTCTAGCTTTTGCTAGTTTTTCGTTTCTCTTGAGGGAGATTCGATCCTATCTTCTTCTTCTAGCTTAGGGTGGCGTCCTAGGTGGTGATAGGAAGAGATTGAAGCATTCTTGAAGGTGGTGTGGCTGTATCCACTACAAAAAAATGGCTTTTACCAACAGATTACCGGCGACAGATATTCTATCTGTTGGTAAAAGTGTATATTTACCAATAGATTTGCTATGTGTTGTTATTATTAATAATTTACCAACACTAATATTATCTGTTGGTAAAATAATTTTAATACCAACAGATAAAATTTTAACTGTTGGTATTATTTTAACAATACCAACATTTATATTATTTGTCGGTAAAATAATTTGAATACCAACAGATAAAATTTTAGTGTGAGTATTGGTATTGTGCACATTTAAGCGGGATAGTTCACAATAAAAAAAACCACGGCCCAAAATTACAGCCTCATGCCGTCCAAACGCAACCACCTTCCTAACGAGTACTCTCTTCCCAACTCTAACTGCAAATTTGAACGCAGCCCTCTCAAACCCTAATTCTTGCTTCGATGCATGGCTGAAACGAATTCCCACAGTAAACATTCGTGCGCTACTTCTCTGCTGTAATTCGATAATTCTACAATTCTTGCTTCGTTGGTTGACACAAATTCTCTCCTACTTTCATCTATGCCGTTTTTTTCTTATTCAGTTTCTCTAGTTTTTAATCTGCCTTTATTCGTAACTAGGTTTTGAAGGAGTTATGGTCGCTGGCTGAAATGAATTGAAACAAATTTCGTAATTCATCGCTGGCTGTAAACGTTTCTGCTCTCAAACCCTAATTCTTGCTTCTTTACTTGCTTCAGATGCATCTCTGTGTTTTTTCTTATTCAGTTTCTCTAGTTTTGAACGAGTTATGGTCCTGACATTTCCTGCTTGTTGCATTTAATTTTGTTGACAGAATCATTATGCCAAAGTTGAGATCTGAGCCCCGACTAACCACTGCACGCCACAGACGCTGCCGAATTCAAGGGTTTTCTTGTGCCCACTTTGATTCTTGCTCATAAAGAAGCTACACAAGATTCAGTTCCGATTGTTAGGGTTGGGTTTTTTTTGCGCCTTTTCTGACTGAAATCATCAAGAAGTGAGCAAGTTCCAATCTTTGCAGCATTAATTCTACTAAGAACTCGGGAGAGATTTCGAGGTGGGTTCTTGATAGGAAGGTGATTTTCTGATTGATTTCACAAGTGGGTGTTTATTTTCAGCGTTTTTCTGAGTTGGGTTTTGTTCAATTTTCAGTAGATCGCATTGCATCCGCTAGAAAATTAGAATTTTTTGGCTAAATTTCGAGGTGTGTTCTTGACATTGGTGTGTAAAGCTGGTTTTCTAATTTATTCCTCAGCTGGGTGTCTATTTTCAGCGTCTTTCTGACTTGGGTTTGTTCAACTTTCACTAGATCGCATTGCATGTCATCACAAAATTAGAATTTCGGCTAGTGGGTTCTTGACATTGGGGTATAAAGGTGGTTTTCTGATTGATTCCTCAACTGAATGTCTATTTTCAGTGTTTTTCTGACTTGGATTTTCTTCAAATTAGAATTTTCTGCTAAATTTCTAGGTGGGTTCTTGCCATTGGTGTATAAAAGCTAGTTTTCTGATTGATTCCGCAATTGGGTGTCTTTTTTCAGTGTTTTCTGACTTGGTTTTTCTTCAAATTAGCTGCGATTGATTTTATTTAGTTGCTCGATTCACTGGTTTTTAGTGTGTTTGTTTGTTTGTATCGATTGATTTTATTTATTTGGTTACCAGGTGTGTCCGTTCTTTCCTTATGTTTTTTTTAGTGTGTTTTGTTTTTAGTGTGTTTGTTTGTATAAATCTTTACCGTGTTGTAGAGTTTGCCTTAAGGGATTGAGATAATGGGGTGCAAGAATTTGAAACACGTTATCAACAAGGTATTCACGAGGAGATGACAAAATGCAAACCCAAACCAAGTACTATTTTTCTTTTTCAGTTTTGATGGTGTGTACATATGGCACTATGTGTAGGGTTAGTGTGGATATCCTGTGGATGTATTATTAGATCGATGGTAGTTCCTCTTGCACTGGCCTGAGTCCTTCTCCTTCTCCCCTAAGTTAACTAAGTTGTATGTCTGGGTCTTGCTGTCTCCAAATTGTATGTAACGACCCGCCCTAAACCCGTATTAATTGAGGCCTTAATCCCAGTGATTAACGAAATTACGCTGTTCAAAATTTTCTTTCTTTTACGTTAATATGGTTATTACTGTTATTATTATTATTATTTATTTTTATGCGCGACAGGTCTCGAGCAAGGCGATGGTTAAACGGGTTGATTTTATGTTATCTAGACTTTAAAGTTATAATTATTATTACGAGTTTATGAATACTTTTACGATAAGTTTTATAATTTATTTTATCATTCTCAATTTTACGCTTGTAACCGAAGAAGGTTATATTAATTTTAATTTCCGTTTCAATTATGATTTATGTTATCCAACCTTCCTAAGTGTATTTTATCACCCAATTTATTTTATTAGTGTTATCCTACCAAATTATTTTATGTGGTTTAATACTAGTTAATTTTACCCAATTTATTTCCAAGTAATCTTATTTAATCATATACTAAATTATTTTACCAAGTTTATGTTCATTAATTTTATTTAGTCAAGACCAATTATTTTACCTAGCTAGTTTATATTACTAAATTGTTTAAGTTAATTTCCAATCTAGAAAGTTAATTATTTAAGGGGAGTATTCTCCATATATCTATTTACATTAGGGGGTATTCTTCCTTTTCATTTTCAGATTTTTATCACAATACCATCACACTCTTCACTCCTCTCCTCCCTCCTCCTCTCTTCTCCAGCCAGCCACGCCCCCCCCCCCTGTTCGGGCGTTTTCCGGCGACCGGCCGGCGACCAGCCGGCGGCCCTGAGGTGGCCGAGCACACCTCTTCCTCCTCTCTCTTGTTTTCTCCTTCGATTTCTTCTCCAAGTGGTATAATCTCAAACCCTAACTTTATTCTTTATGTTTCAAATCTGATTTTCACTTCTAATTTGTGTGATTCTTGAAGTTTTTCATCTCTTTTATGTTTTTAAGCAAGAATTTATGTTGTGGTTAAGTTAGGTTAATTAGGTTTTAAGTTTTGGGTTGAATGCATGTAAATTTTGGGTGTTCTTGAAGAGTTCTTGATAGATTTGTGGTGGATGATGATTCTATCTTTGTGCATGTGAGTTTGTTGAAGGAATATTGAATTTTGGGACTGATTATAAGTATTGGTTATGTTAATTATGTGATTTTGTGCTTAAATGATATGAATTGGTGAGAATTTGGGGAAGGAATGCTAGTACAAGCATTGTTTCAAGTAGCATGATTTAATCCATGGTTGCATGTAAGATTTATGATGTTATTTGAGTAAGTTTTGAATGTTCATTTCTGGAAATATGATGAATGTTAGCTAATTTGAAGTTTGGTGGTGAATTGGTATGATTTAGAAGCTTAAACAAACGTTAGAAGTGGGATTAAGGGCATTAAAGTTTCTGTTTGGGAATCTGATTTTTACAGAGGATGAAAAATGTGAATTTTGCCCGGATTTTTACTGGAAATGATAGCCCAAGTGATTATCTAACTCTAGGCTTTGGAATTTCGAGAATCCGATATGTATAGCCCGAGATACGAGCAAAACCGTGAAAGGGTGCAATTATATACGTTTTCTGAGTCAGTAACTTCTTGCTAAGTTTTTGTCCATTTGGAGACTTTATTGGCTTTAGTGAAAAACATAAAAGTTTTAGGTCATTCTTCAAGCTTTCCGGAAACATAAAGTTTGCATTCATACGATACCGGGTGAGTGAGATATGAGGCTAAGAAGAAGGGCCGTCAGCAAAGTCGCTGCCCAGAATTTTAATGGTTAATTCTAACTTTAAGGTTGCATTTTGATCTCGTAGGAGGCTTTAATGATATGTAGACCTTTGTGTCATTGTTAAGATGGATTTAGTAGGTTTTCAAAGTTGATTTAAGCTATTTTAGTGTTTGCGATTACCTCCTAAACGTTTATGGAAATACTAGCAAACCATGGGGTAAAGTGATGAGGTTTTAAGTTCGTTTAAGTGGTGTTGATGGCTAAGTGGTACCTTTGCTTCCTAACAAGTTTATGGGTTTCCTCGATGTCTAAATAGTCCAACGACCATTCCTTCTATGTTTTCAAATCACCGGTCATCGGTTCGTAAACGTTCCAAAATTCATACTCATGTCCTTATCTAATTTCCGTCGCTTGACAACGTTTCTCTCATGTCTTCGATGACCGAACATCTTCTCTTCTTAAGCCTTCAAGGACTCCAATTCTATGCTCTTTTAAGCTGGTTTTTAAGGATGCTTTATACATCACAAGCTTTCTTTGATCCTATTCAAACTTCGCCATAAGTTTCGCCTAAATTTCCAAGCCGCATGATTAATTTCAAGTGCTCTGTTTCTGACCGGGCCTTTTTCCGAGCCCTTCCTTTCATTTTTAGCCTTCGGGCCAGTTGACAAAGTTGTAGGGCGTGATTTTCCCTTTCCGAAAAGTACTCTTTTGCAAAAATCCGAGTTTCCTAGCTCAAGTTATCATCAAATCATCAATTTATCCAAAAACTGAAATTTCTATTTTCTCATCCCTTTTAAGTTATCAAGTTTTAATTACTTTCATCCTAGCTTGTCAATTTCAAGGACTATATTAAAGCTCTCAATTTTCTTATGCTCTTATTATAGTTTCCAAGTAGCCCAAACCGTCCCAAGGTCGAGGCACGTCGCTAGATCTTTCTACTACCCAAGGTACGCGAATTGTCCAACTTTTCGCTCTTTATTATCATTTAATGTTTTCATGGTTATTTTAAGTTGTACTTTAATGTTTATGTTACGGTTTTAAAAGGTCCCATTTCATGTTTTCTTTTTTCTAGTTACTTATAGGTGCTAGCTCTCTTTTTATGTATGTTACTCCTGATCAGTGTCGGACACGCCGATGTCATTGCTTTCGTGATCACCCAATCCAAACTTCGATCGGTTTGGGCATGCGCGTGTGTGAGATGCATTGCATCGATTGTAAGGGACCAAATACTTATGTTTTAGTACCTATCTTACCTTTCATGTACTTTACCTTTTACGTTGATGAATCAAGTTATTTTATTCTTGTTTATCCCTTTCCCCGTTTTTAAAATGAATTTAAATGCCGGCACTAAAACCGTTTTCGAACGGTTTGACGTGTTGGAGGTTTACGTATTGAGTGTTTCCCCACTCATTTTTGCGTATGTTTTAATGTTTTGTTTTAGGCGGTCCGAGCTCTCCAGTTAAAGGCAAGGATAAGCGAAAGTAGGAGTTTTCCCGACCAAGGTAGTCTTAAAGGGCGGTTTTGGCCGACATCGGTGGTCTTCTTGGTGCCCGAGATTGATTCATATGGGAGGAAGTTTAATATATATATATATTTCTTTGATGGATGTATAAAGCTTAATATATATATATGTTTTTGGTGATTGTTTATGTATGGGTTTAAGTGTAGCGTTCATTTGGGTGATTCATGTATAGTTTGGTGGTTCGTGTGCCTTGTCCCGAGTGGGGACGGTGGTAATGCCTCAATACTTGTCTTTTCCGTTGCGCTAATCACAGGTTTAATTGATGGTTTAAGTTAATCTTGTGGTTAAGGGTGTTGGGGTGTTACAGTTGTGGTATCAGAGCGGAGTTATAAGAAGAACTTGAGGATTTAGAGTTTCATAAGAATTTGTGATACGGATTTGAGCAATATGTATGTTATGTGTGATATATGCACCTTTATGGATTGAGATTTGGAAATTGTGAATATGTTGGGGATGAATGTTGAGCTTGAAGCTCTAGATGTGTTTATGAAGTGTAAGTTGTTTTCTTACAGGAATACAAGTTATGTAAAAGTTTGGGATAGTCCGATTTATAGGGGAAGTACTGTCGAAATTTCTCCAGAATTTAGAGAGCTTTAGTATAAAAATCTAAGGAAGTTTAAGTACAAATTACAAGTAATCTAATAGTAGGTGCAAGTGAAGCGTGCTAAGCGCTTTTGAGAATGCGAGGCATGTGGAATTAGTCTCGAAAGGAGAATTTTAGTCATTCAAAGAAAAGCAAACAAATCAAATTCTAAGCGGGATTGATGTAGATGGCAAAGGAAGTGTTAAGTGCCTTATCATGGTGTGTTGTGAAATGTTTAAAAGCGTTTAAATGATATGAGTGAGTAGTACGCTCCAAGTATAGTAAGTGAAGTCACAGGGATCTTAAGATGGAACAAGAGTTCCATTAGTATCAAATGAGGTTCAAGTTGGTTAAGTCTTGGATCTTGCCTTGATTTTTCTTTTATTAATTTTAACGAGCTCTTATTTGCTAAGTTTATTAAAACCTCGCGTTCATGTTATATATATAATATAGATGGATCACGATGATGACCCTGACTACTTTGGGTTTTAATTCAAAAAGTTACTCAGGCGCATACCTTTTCCGCCCGTGAGACAGGCAAGCCAGCCTAGGGAAGAGAACTACGCTAATAAGGTAGCCAAGAGAAACCCGACCTCTTATGCGGGAAGTTCTGATCCCACAATACTAGGAGAATGATTTAGAGATTTGGGAAAGATATTTGAAGTAGTTGAGGTACATAAGATAAGAAGCTGACAATAGGGACCTCTTATTTGAAAGGAGAAGCTAATTTTTGGGGGAAAACTATTAAGGGAGAGTACCAAGGGATAAGCAAAGCTTGGCGGGGAGCTATTAAGGAACAACCATTGTGAGGACCAAACCTCTTCTGCTTGGCCTTTATATTTCAAGTTCATTGCTCGAATTCAACCTTTATTCCATGCTCTAATTGTAATCCTCATGGTAAAGTTCACCCCCTCATCGCAATATCAAATCCAAGCTTCTCGTTTCCTATCATTGTTTATTCTCAAGAATCTTTATCAAATCCTGTCATTGTTATCAGTCCAGTACGTTAAGGCATTCAATAACCTGCCTTTATCGACTTGTTACCAATTCGTGATCAATTCCTTCATGACCATTACCTACTCTTAACTGCTATTAAGTCGTTATTTCTTCAAAGATAGACTTCGTTAGATTCATATGACCCTTTTTACTCGCTAAGATTTATCTTTTTCAAGTGGTTGTCATGTTCCACCATGAATCTGCATACTATTTCCAAAACTCAGCTTCAATAAAAGTCATACTCGGTTTAAGATCAATAACTTCTACTCTATCACTCCAGGAAGTTACTGCAAAATATTCATGCATTCCAAACATTAATTCCCTTAATTCAGAAATCGGAAGACGAATCCTAATATCTTTCCTTTTCAAATCAAGCTCATTTCGATGTACTTACGAATTTCCTTGTTCATGAAATCATTGTAATCATCATCTTTATCAAATGTGCTATATTTTGTTGATCCTCGTTTTCTTAATGTATATACATGTGTCGTTGGACTAGAGAATATCTATATTCCTCCATGAAGCTTTAAATCCATCAGTGTGAACCTTTGCTTCGTCGTTGACTTCAGAATTCATGTTTCTACCTCTTATCGATGGCATCTTCCTATTATCATGTTTTTCCTCCGCGCCTGTTAGTATCTTTTATAGGAAATAGATGTCAGGAGGGAAGTCTAATAAAGTAAGGAAAAGCGAGGTACAAAGGTATTAGTTTGTATAGAAATTTCGAGATACCTGAGGTAAAGTGGGAAATGTAGAGAAACAGTTGTTCAAGGAGATACTAGGGACCTTCGAGTCAAGACTTTTTACGATTAAGTTGTTCATAAAGTCAAGAATATAGAACACTTGGAGAAAGATTAGCTCTTCTTCCAGAGGAATAAAAGTCATATGGATATATCTGAGAAAGAAAACATTCTTACCATATAAATTATGAAAGGAAGAGAGTATTCAGATAATTAATAGAAGTAAAACCCAGTGTTTTGGGGTTTTGAGAGATGGTAATGCCCCCTGACAATAACTTGTCTAAGAAAGCGATGCAAAGAGACATGAATTCAAGGTTTTATGAATAACCAGCGTAAGGTGTTCGTCACGATGATGACCGTAACCTCAGGATGACATACGATATCATGAGGACACCTCGGAAGCCACTTGGGAAGCCGAGGAAGACATGAAGAAAAGCTACCCGCACCTCTTTTAAGTTTTTTCGAACGCGAGTAATCCAACAGCAAGTTTCGGGGACGAAACTTCTTTTTAGGGGGGGGAGGGTGTAACGACCCGCCCTAAACCCGTATTAATTAAGGCCTTAATCCCAGTGATTAACGAAATTACGCTGTTCAAAATTTTCTTTCTTTTACGTTAATATGGTTATTACTGTTATTATTATTATTATTTATTTTTATGCGCGACAGGTCTCGAGCAAGGCGATGGTTAAACGGGTTGATTTTATGTTATCTAGACTTTAAAGTTATAATTATTATTACGAGTTTATGAATACTTTTACGATAAGTTTTATAATTTATTTTATCATTCTCAATTTTACGCTTGTAACCGAAGAAGGTTATATTAATTTTAATTTCCGTTTCAATTATGATTTATGTTATCCAACCTTCCTAAGTGTATTTTATCGCCCAATTTATTTTATTAGTGTTATCCTACCCAATTATTTTATGTGGTTTAATACTAGTTAATTTTACCCAATTTATTTCCAAGTAATCTTATTTAATCATATACTAAATTATTTTACCAATTATTTTACCTAGCTAGTTTATATTACTAAATTGTTTAAGTTAATTTCCAATCTAGAAAGTTAATTATTTAAGGGGAGTATTCTCCATATATCTATTTACATTAGGGGGTATTCTTCCTTTTCATTTTCAGATTTTTATCACAATACCATCACACTCTTCACTCCTCTCCTCCCTCCTCCTCTCTTCTCCACCATTGCACCCTGTTCGGGCGTTTTCCACGACCGGCGACACACCGGCGCCCAGGTGGCCGAGTAATGCATATCATACTTCAATGCATCAGGAGGAAGCCCTAAAGGACCTTACCAGCCTGCTGCAAATTGTTTCAAGTGGTTACATCGCGAATATCTCCAAAACTAAGGGACTTTTGAGCTCCTTATCTCAAGAGTCTTGAAGTTCTCATTTAGCTATGTAGAAGGGTTATTCCTTATGTACATTTTTGCTTTTGAATCTTTAGTATTGGAGTTGTATTTTAGGAGATATTGTATTTTCTTTAAAGGGCCTTTGTTGTAAGTGTCGCCTAAAGGGCCTTGTCGGGGTGACGCGGCCTTGCTGGGATGACGCCTTTAGGGAGGGGTTCTCCTATTCCTATAAATACCCCCCTAGGGGTGCCTTGTAAACATATCTCATATTCATACATTCAATACAATGTCTAAAGTTGATGCTTTAGTTTCTCTCTAGTTTTGGCTAGATCAACGAATTCCATTCTAGGATTTCGTTTCAAATCTTCTCTTCTAATCGAGGATTGAGCATTCTTGGGTGGTGAAAGGAGGAGTAGGAGCTCTTGAAGATTGTGGTGTGGCTATATAAATCCGAGGAGTTTCGTTGCTCATTCTATCAAAGTTACCTCTATTCAGATCGTTGTTCAAAGGTCCTTCTTGATTCATCTCTTGCCAGTTCTTACTTGTGTTTTGATCCGTGTTCTTTCTTGGCATTTTGGTTGTCTTGTGATCCATTATGCATCAATTTGGTATCAGAGCATATTGTTAAGAGATGTTGAGCATATTGTTAAGAGATGTGGTACTTGTAATCTTGCCAAATCACATGTATTACCACAAGGCTTGTATACACCGCTACCTATTCCATATCACCCTTGGGAAGATGTGAGTTTAGACTTCATTGTGGGTCTACCTAGAACTCAAAGAGGTAAAGATTCTATTATGGTGGTTGTAGATCGATTTTCAAAGATGGCGCATTTTGTACCTTGCAACACTACATATGATGCTACGAAAGTTGCTACCTTATATTTTGATGAAATTGTAAAGTTGCACGGCATACCCAAGACTATGGTGAGTGATAGAGACTCTAAGTTTCTAAGTCACTTTTGGGTTACTCTTTGGAAGAAGATGGGAACAAGGCTCAAGTTTAGCACGACTTGTCATCCACAAACGGATGGACAAACGGAGGTAGTCAATCGAACCTTGGGAGCCTTGTTGAGGACATTGGTGAATAAAGAAAAGAAGAGTTGGGATACTTTGTTGAGCATTGCCGAGTTTGCATATAATAGAAGTCCTAATCGTGCTACAAAGTTATCTCCATTTGAAGTTGTCTATGGAAGAAATCCTCTTAAACCCATGGATTTATCTCCTATCTCTACATCTACGAAGTTTAGCTTTGAAGCAAGTAAAAGAGTAGAGGAGATTAAGAAGCTGCATGAGGAAGTTCGTGAGAAAATTAAGAGATATACTCAAAAGGTTGAAGAGAACGTGAATCAAAAGAGGAAGAAAGTTATATTCAAGCCTGGAGATTTAGTGTGGCTACACTTGAGGAGAGAGAGAGTTCCAAGTAAGAGAAAAGGGAAATTGAAACCGAGAGGTGAAGGTCCTTATGAGGTCTTAGAAAGACTTGATGATAACGCTTATCATTTGAAGATGGAAGGTGAGTATGAAGGAAGTTCTACTTTCAATGTGTGTGATCTTAAGCCCTATTATAATGAAGATGAAGAAATTCCAAGTTTGAGGGCAAACTCTTTTCAAGAAAGGGAGAATGATGCATATCATACTTCAATGCATCAGGATGAAGCCCTAAAGGACCTTACCAGCCTGCTGCAAATTGTTTCAAGTGGTTACATCGCGAATATCTCCAAAACTAAGGGACTTTTGAGCTCCTTATCTCAAGAGTCTTGAAGTTCTCATTTAGCTATGTGGAAGGGTTATTCCTTATGTACATTTTTGCTTTTGAATCTTTAGTATTGGAGTTGTATTTTAGGAGATATTGTATTTTCTTTAAAGGGCCTTTGTTGTAAGTGTCGCCTAAAGGGCCTTGTCGGGGTGACGCGGCCTTGCTGGGGTGACGCCTTTAGGGAGGGGTTCTCCTATTCCTATAAATACCCCCTAGGGGTGCCTTGTAAACATATCTCATATTCATACATTCAATACAATGTCTAAAGTTGATGCTTTAGTTTCTCTCTAGTTTTGGCTAGATCAACGAATTCCATTCTAGGATTTCGTTTCAAATCTTCTCTTCTAATCCAGGATTGAGCATTCTTGGGTGGTGAAAGGAGGAGTAGGAGCTCTTGAAGATTGTGGTGTGGCTGTATCAATCCGAGGAGTTTCGTTGCTCATTCTATCAAAGTTACCTCTGTTCAGATCGTTGTTCAAAGGTCCTTCTTGATTCATCTCTTGCAAGTTCTTACTTGTGTTTTGATCCGTGTTCTTTCTTGGCATTTTGGTTGTCTTGTGATCCATTATGCATCACCGAGCACCCCTCTTCCTCCTCTCTCTTGTTTTCTCCTTCGATTTCTTCTCCAAGTGGTATAATCTCAAACTCTAACTTTATTCTTTATGTTTCAAATCTAATTTTCACTTCTAATTTGGGTGATTCTTGAAGTTTTTCATCTCTTTTATGTTTTTAAGCAAGAATTTATGTTGTGGTTAAGTTAGGTTAATTAGGGTTTAAGTTTTGGGTTGAATGCATGTAAATTTTGGGTGTTCTTGAAGAGTTCTTGATAGATTTGTGGTGGATGATGATTCTATCTTTGTGCATGTGAGTTTGTTGAAGGAATATTGAATTTTGGGACTGATTATAAGTATTGGTTATGTTAATTATGTGATTTTGTGCTTAAATGATATGAATTGGTGAGAATTTGGGGAAGGAATGCTAGTACAAGCATTGTTTCAAGTAGCATGATTTAATCCATGGTTGCATGTAAGATTTATGATGTTATTTGAGTAAGTTTTGAATGTTCATTTCTGGAAATATGATGAATGTTAGCTAATTTGAAGTTTGGTGGTGAATTGGTATGATTTAGAAGCTTAAACAAACGTTAGAAGTGGGATTAAGGGCATTAAAGTTTCTGTTTGGGAATCTGATTTTTACAGAGGATGAAAAATGTGAATTTTGCTCGGATTTTTACTGGAAATGATAGCCCAAGTGATTATCTAACTCTAGGCTTTGGAATTTCGAGAATCCGATATGTATAGCCCGAGATACGAGCAAAACCGTGAAAGGGTGCAATTATATACGTTTTCTGAGTCAGTAACTTCTTGCTAAGTTTTCGTCCATTTGGAGACTTTATTGGCTTTAGTGATAAACATAAACGTTTTAGGTCGTTCTTCAAGCTTTCCGGAAACATAAAGTTTGCATTCATACGATACCGGGGGAGTGAGATATGAGGCTAAGAAGGAGGGCCGTCAGCAAAGTCGCTGCCCAGAATTTTAATGGTTAATTCTAACTTTAAGGTTGCATTTTGATCTCCTAGGAGGCTTTAATGAGATGTAGACCTTTGTGTCATTGTTAAGATGGATTGAGTAGGTTTTCAAAGTTGATTTAAGCTATTTTAGTGTTTGGGATTACCTCCTAAAGGTTTATGGAAATACTAGCAAACCATGGGGTAAAGTGATGAGGTTTTAAGTTCGTTTAAGTGGTGTTGATGGCTATGTGGTACCTTGGCTTCCTAACAAGTTTATGGGTTTCCTCGATGTCTAAATAGTCCAACGACCATTCCTTCTATGTTTTCAAATCACCGGTCATCGGTTCGTAAACGTTCCAAAATTCATACTCATGTCCTTATCTAATTTCCGTCGCTTGACAACGTTTCTCTCATGTCTTCGATGACCGAACATCTTCTCTTCTTAAGCCTTCAAGGACTACAATTCTATGCTCTTTTAAGCTGGTTTTTAAGGATGCTTTATACATCACAAGCTTTCTTTGATCCTATTCAAACTTCGCCATAAGTTTCGCCAAAATTTCCAAGCCGCATGATTAATTTCAAGTGCTCTATTTCTGACCGGGCCTTTTTCCGAGCCCTTCCTTTCATTTTTAGCCTTCGGGCCAGTTGACAAAGTTGTAGGGCGTGATTTTCCCTTTCCGAAAAGTACTCTTTTGCAAAAATCCGAGTTTCCTAGCTCAAGTTATCATCAAATCATCAATTTATCCAAAAACTGAAATTTCTATTTTCTCATCCCTTTTAAGTTATCAAGTTTTAATTACTTTCATCCTAGCTTGTAAATTTCAAGGACTTTATTAAAGCTCTCAATTTTCTTATGCTCTTATTATAGTTTCCAAGTCGCCCAAACCGTCCCAAGCTCGAGGCACGTCGCTAGATCTTTCTACTACCCAAGGTACGCGAATTTTCCAACTTTTCGCTCCTTATTATCATTTAATATTTTCATGGTTATTTTAAGTTGTGCTTTAATGTTTATGTTACGGTTTTAAAAGGTCTCATTTCATGTTTTCTTTGTGCTAGTTACTTATAGGTGCTAGCTCTCTTTTTATGTATGTTACTCCTGATCAGAGTGTCCAGACCTGGCCAGTGTCGACTTCTCGGCTGTCTCCCAATCCAAACTTCGATCGGTTTGGGCATGCGCGTGTGTGAGATGCATTGCATCGATCGTAAGGGACCAAATACTTATGTTTTAGTACTTATCTTACCTTTCATGTACTTTACCTTTTACGTTGATGAATCAAGTTATTTTATTCTTGTTTATCCCTTTCCCTGTTTTTAAAATGAATTTAAATGCTGGCACTAAAACCGTTTTCGAACGGTTTGACGTGTTGGAGGTTTACGTACTGAGTGTTTCCCACTCATTTTTGCGTATAATTTAATGTTTTGTTTAAGGCGGTCCGAGCTCTCCGGTTAAAGGCAAGGATAAGCAAAAGTAGGAGTTTTCCCGACCAAGGTAGTCTTAAAGGGCGGTTTTGGCCGACATCGGTGGTCTTCTTGGTGCCAGAGATTGATTCATATGGGAGGAAGTTTAATATATATATATTTCTTTGATGGATGTATAAAGCTTAATATATATATGTTTTTGGTGATTGTTTATGTATGGGTTTAAGTGTAGCGTTCATTTGGGTGATTCATGTATAGTTTGGTGGTTCGTGTGCCTTGTCCCGAGTGGGGACGGCGGTAATGCCTCAATACTTGTCTTTTCCGCTGCGCTAATCATAGGTTTAATTGATGGTTTAAGTTAATCTTGTGGTTAAGGTTGTTGGGGTGTTACATTGTAGTTACTGAAGCAAAGCTATTGTTGATTGTTGAATACTCTTCACTGACCTTGTTGTATTACCATTGTGCCTGTGCTTTGGTCTTAAGGGGCAGCTGGAACATATGTTTCATCTACTCTACTGAGATTTATAGTGTCCACAAACTAAGGTACTTGGGTCTTGTTTATTATGTAACATACACCAAATGCATGCATCAAGGTTCCTTTGCACGTCTCACAATTAACAACATTCTTTTTTGTTTTATCCCATTTGGGATTTTTATTTATTCATATGCTAAATATTATTTGAATGCATTGCTGAACTATTAAAAAATATACAGTTAATTGGGCTTCTTGACTGGCTTGAACTGCTGAAGAAGTCGTTGTTGGATTTCAAAGTGTGCAGACAATTCTGAGATATTGGATAACCTACACTTCTTGCATTTCCTGGCTTATGATGTTTTGGTGTACTGATTGGCTTATGACGTTTTCTCAAAGGGTCAGTCTTTTACTTAATTACCTTAAAAAAATAACATGAAAATATATATCGATATTTTTCATACAAGAAAAAAGTTGCCTGCAAAGACTGTTTTTAAAGTTATGAAGCTATATTTTTGTTCTTCAGTAAATATGTAGGGCGTTCCTTGCTTTGCATCACAAGATTTATCATTTAAACTACACAGTGCAATTTCAGGATGCAACTGTGCAAGCATCTTGACGTTATTTGGTTTATATATGCTCCTCTTGTTATTCCATATTTCCTGATTTTGCTTCTAAAATGATTCAACTTTTCTTTTCTTCTTTTTATGCATGTGTTAATTATTTTGTACAAGTTTCCAACATATGGTGACTAACATTGACACGGGATGCACTTGCAGGAGATATGATATTACTCAAATTCCTAACATGTATGACTCATGCAAGTAAGAATTCATGTTTAAACTTTATCAGGCATCATGATTGTAAAGAAAATTGAGCTGATATTTCCTGCTGCCTCATTCATTGGAATAACTCATTTTTTCTCTTTTTTTAGATATTTTTCTTATTTGAATTGACTTTTATGGCATTTGTTTCGAACATAAAATTATCATGAGTTTCATGATATTCAGAGTGCTTCTAGACGAAATCCTCATGTGCTAGAGCATTTTGTTTCCCTACTGGCTCCTTGGAAATGATGCTCATCACAAACTAATAGAAAATGTAGTTGACATTGTAGTTCTTTTTCATTTAATGCAAGTGTTGGATAATTACCCAGGGCAAGGTACTATGAACACTTAGTGCTTGTTACATGACTACTTGGTTGGGTTGTGCATGAGGATTTGTTTTTTTCCAGTTCTAGATTGGAATCAGGAATGCTGATTAGTTAGCTATACGTGATTGTGGACTGGTTATGTTGTGTGACAGTGTGAGGCGTTTTGGTTTGGAGTTGTATTTTGCTGACTACAAGGGGAGGAGGGCCTAGTGTGTTACAATGCATTGGAGAGGTTGTTCAGAACGAAGGAGCTTGACTATCTGAGTTACATAGTCTTGAGGATGTTTGAGAACACAGAGGTCAGTATTATACTTCCATAAACTTTCCTATGGACGAATGAATTATATTGTTAATGATTAAAAGCCCTTTATCAGCTGCACAAATGTGCCCTTTTGGATAATTCGTATGTGATAAATATCGTGCAGGTTGATCTAGATGACCCTCTGATAATGTAATTTGACTTCTTATAAATTTGCAGGCGGGGCATATGCAGCTATACAAATGTGCCCTTTTGGATTATTATTATTATGAATTTGACTTCTTATAAATTTGGAGGAGATACTAGAAGATCTCCATGATTATTTGAAAGATGATGCTGACGTTGATGAATATGACTAAAATATCGTTGAAGAAAATGTAGATCGAGAACATTAGATTTAGCTTTTTTGCAATATTACTCTTAATATTAGCAAGTGTGATTTTAGTACTTAGCACTTGATTAAGTGACATTTCAATTTTGACATTATGTATTTAGCAATTTGAGATATCCAATGAATACAATTTGAGATTGTCTGATATTGTAATTAAATTTAATTAGTTGTGTACATGTATAATATATTGTAACAACATATTTATAGATGCATAAGACTATCGTCATTATTTCAAAAAATATTGTTTTAAAATTGCACCAATTGTATTACCAACATATATATTTGTTGGACAATGTTTTGCAAATTTGGCGAAAAATGTATTACCAACAGATAAAGTGTTGGCAATAATTTTACCAACATTTAAAGATGTTGGTATATGTTACTTATCCCCGACAGATATTAACTGTTGGTATAAAATTCCCAACACCAACAGAACAAAATTGTTGGCATTATTTAGCAATACCAACAGATTACAATATCTGTTGGTAATACTTTTACAATCAGGTTTATTTCCAACAGGCTAGTGACAGATAATTATCTGTTGGTAAAAGATTTTACCAACAGATATTGGACTTTTACCAAAAGATAAGCCCTGTTGGTAAAAGCTATTTTTTTGTGGTGATCCTCCAAGAATCTTCAAAGCCATTATCATTCATCATTCAAATCGTGAGTTTCTTTCTAGTTTTCATTTGATCTTGTTTTTGTTTCTACATTGTTTCAATTTCAAGATTCATTTGAATATCATTCAATCATTCAAGAAACTTACATTCCATCCATTCCTACATTCATTTCATTCATCCATTTCGTCCATTCCATTCGTTTATCCATCCATTCGTTCATTCATTCATTCAATCTTAAAGAACCACTTAAAGATCCTAATCTTTTGTATAATTTGATCATCCTTGATCCTATTATACATCATTTCATTCAATTTAGTTGATCTTTAAGAACTTTGAGAAGCAAGATTCTTATCTTGGTTTTTAAAGATCCTGTTTCCAAGTATAATGAGATTCCATTGATCCCATTATACATCAAAATTGGTATCAGAGCTTAGGAGTTGATTCTCTTAGTTTTGATCCATCTTTTTACAATCTTTTCACCATCTTTCCATCACAAATCCATCCCCCACCTTCCCCCCATCTCACGTCATCCAAGAACACCAAAAAGAACCCCATAGCCCCAAAAAGAACCCCTAATTCGAACCCAATTCCCACCTAAACACATTCCCCATTTCGTCCTCCACATCCCCACACCAAAACCGTGAATCTTGTTGGAATCTTTCTTCATCAAGATTCATATTCTATTGCTTGCAAAAGATCTTTCATGAATTCACCAAGTGAATTGAAACGCTTGGAGCAACAAGTTGATGATCTTACCAAACAAATGGAAGTATTTAGGATCCTTCAAAAGGGAGGATCAAGAAGCGCTTGTTCACGTAAGGTTTACCCCTATGAAGTTGAATATGAAGCATCTTATGAAAGGAGTAAACGTTCCAGCAAGAAGAATGGAAATAAATTTCAAGAAGAGTTCTTGCCATTCAATTACAAAGGAGACTACATCGACAAACTTGAAAGAATGGAGCAAGGGAGCAAGGATGTGGTTGAATACACAATAGAATTCAGGTGGCAACTATGGAAGTATGCCCTTAAGGAGGATGATCCACAAGTTTTGGTATGTTACTTTCTAGGTCTTAATGATTACATTCGACATGTTGTTGTAAATCAACCTTACACAAACTTGGAAGAGTTGAGTTCTTTAGCTCTTGATGTTGAAATACAAGTAAGGAGTAGAGAACTTTGGGAAAAAACCCATATACAACAAAGACCACCATTTCCCACAAAACAACCAAACATAAAAGCTCCACAAAATCAGCCCCTAAACCTCCCCACACCTACTATCCAAAGCTCCTCAAAACAGCCTATAAACCTCCCCACTCCCATTGTCCCAAGTACATATCTATGTTGCCAAAGTTTAGATCATGTTGAAAGTGCATGCCCTAACAAGAAAGAAGTGTCTTTGGTTAGGTACCAAACGTATGATAATGAATTATTTGAGGAGGAGAAAGGAGTTGACGTGAATGAGGAAGAAAATGTTGAAGAATGTGTAGAGGAGCCGGATGATGGAGAGTTACTTGTAGTAGGAAGGGCCTTACATGAAGTTCAAGTGCCAAATGATCAAGTACAAAGGGAGGCTATCTTTCGCTCTCGTTATACCATCAAAGGGAAAGTATGCTCATTGATCATAGATGGAGGAAGTTGCACCAATGCCGCTTCTACAACAATGGTCGAGAAATTGCAAATGGAGATTTGCCCTCATCCCACACCCTACACTATACAATGGCTAAGCCTAGGACAAGCCATTCGTGTGGATCAAAGGGTCTTGGTAAGTCTTTCAATTGGGAAGAATTATAAAGATTCATTATGGTGTGATATTATTCCTAGGGATACTTGCCATATTTTGTTGGGAAGACCATGGTTGTTTGTTAGGAGTGTCATACATGATGGGAGAGCCAATACTTATACTCTCACTCTTAATCAAAAGAAGATCATTTTGACACCTCTAGCACCATCTTCTCGACCTAAGGAGGAAGAAAGCCACATTGTGTCGATTATGAAGGAGGAAGATCATGAGCAAGAAGAGCATAAGGGTCTTATTCTTACCAACTTAGAGGAGAGTAATTCGGATCCAAGCCACCACCCAATCTTGAGATTTCCTATGAGGCGAATCTTTCATGTGCACCCTAGAGATACCCACTTGGATCTCATGGTTGAAAAGCCAAGGCTTCGAAGGAACCAAGAAGCTAAAGTCATCAAAGTAGGTTGTTTCATGCTAAATGATGAAGGTAAAGTTGTGAAGCTTGACTTGGAAATTGAGAAGCTACATGGAATCTCTATGTTCATGGTGAAAATTTGAGGATACAATTCTTATAATGTCCATGGATTACTTGGAAGAAAGATGAAGAAGTTTAGAAAAGGGGTATATGATGATTTCAAGGCCTTTAAAAAGAAAGTTTGTAATTTTTTGTGAAGAAGGCAAGTAAGAGAGTTGATGCTCAAAGTTTGAGGACAAACTTTTTCAACCGGGGGAGTATGATGTATATTTGATGGCCATATACATCAAGGACATCAAGGAAGACATCCAATATGCATCATAGGAGCCTAATACTCGGTTATATGGCAAGCGAGCATCATTCACTCAAGTATCCCTTTCGATTGAATGATTTCAACAAGGGCAGTTTCGTAATTTACTCTATAACTCTAGATACATGCGTCTAATGAGGAAGTCATCCAAATACATATTAAAGAGCATTGAAAGAGCATTCCAATGGTTTTTGAATCTTGGAAAACGGACAAGTATTGAAGGAGTTATAGTCTTTTCTTTCTAGAGTTGTATTTTAGAGTTTTTATGATGTAATAAATGTGTAGGATGATGTAAGCCTCAAGGGGCCTAATTTCTTGAACAATGCACATCCTAGGGCTCTTAGTATTACTATAAATACCCCCTTAGGCCTCTTGTAATCTCATTCATTCAATAAATCAAATACAAACACAAGGTGTTGTTTTCTCTCTAGCTTTTGCTAGTTTTTCGTTTCTCTTGAGGGAGATTCGATCCTATCTTCTTCTTCTAGCTTAGGGTGGCGTCCTAGGTGGTGATAGGAAGAGATTGAAGCATTCTTAAAGGTGGTGTGGCTGTATCCTCCAAGAATCTTCAAAGCCATTATCATTCATCATTCAAATCGTGAGTTTCTTTCTAGTTTTCATTTGATCTTGTTTTTGTTTCTACATTGTTTCAATTTCAAGATTCATTTGAATATCATTCAATCATTCAAGAAACTTACATTCCATCCATTCCTACATTCATTTCATTCATCCATTTCGTCCATTCCATTCGTTTATCCATCCATTCGTTCATTCATTCATTCAATCTTAAAGAACCACTTAAAGATCCTAATCTTTTGTATAATTTGATCATCCTTGATCCTATTATACATCATTTCATTCAATTTAGTTGATCTTTAAGAACTTTGAGAAGCAAGATTCTTATCTTGGTTTTTAAAGATCATGTTTCCAAGTATAATGAGATTCCATTGATCCCATTATACATCACCAAGTTCTTCCATTTGTCTGGTGAGATCATCAAGTTGTCGTTTCATTTGTTGCATATCACCTTGTGAATCCATTAGAGAACTCACACACACCATGTAATATCAATCTTTGATGAAGAAAGATTTGCAAGGCTCTCGGTTTTGGGGTTTGGGGGGGGTGAAGGACGAGAGGTGGACTATGTTTAGGTGGGATTTGTGTTGGATTTGGGGTTCTTTGTGGAGTTTATGGTTCTTTATGAGTTCTTGATGAGTTCTTGGAAGAACTTATGGGTGGCGTGAGAATGGTGGAATGGTGGGGGATGGATTTGTGGTGGAAAGATTGTAAAAAGATGGTGCAAGAACTAAGAGAATCAATCTCTTAAGCTCTGATACCAATTTTGTTGTATAATGGGATCACAAGATCTCATTACACAAAAGGATTTAGGATCTTTAAGAGCGAAGATGAAAATCTCCTTTCTCAAAGTTCTTAAGAATCGAAAATGGGATGGAAAACGAATGGAAAGATAGAAAGAACTATGAAAGATGATTACCAAATGGGTGATTGATGATGGATGAATGGTAATGAACGATTGGATGAATGAAACGAATGTGAAAATGAATGGAATCAATGTAGGAATGAATGGAATGTAAGTTTCTTGAATGATAGAATGATATTCAAATGAATCTTGAATTTGAAACAATGTAGAAACAAAAACAAGATCAAAAGAACTAGAAAAGAAACTTACGATTGATATTGAATGATAATGGCTTTGAAGACTCCAATGAGGATATAGGAACACCACCTCAAAGAACTCTCCAATTCTACCTTTGACCACCAAGGGATGCCAACCCAAGGCTAGAAGTAGGGATATTCGAAACTCCCTCAAGAGATTCAAAAACTAGCACAAAAGCTAGAGAGAAAACAACACCATGTGTTTACTTTGTAGTTGATATATGAATGAATGAATTTACAAGAGGCCTAAGGGGGTATTTATAGTAATCCTAAGCCCCCTAGGACGTGCACAAATCAAGAATCTAGGCCCCTTGAGGCTTACATCATCCTACACAAGTATGACATCATAAAGAATCAAAATAAACTAAGCTAGATTAAAACTTGAATAACTTGCTCGTTTCTTCTCCAAATTCCAAGATTCAAAAACCATTGGAAAGCTCTTTGAATAGTCTGTCTTTGATTCTAGGATGACTTTTTCAAAAGCTTTATTGTTCTTGAGATATAGAGCAAATTACCGAGCTGCCCTTGTTGAAGCCATTCGTTTGTGTAAGAGACATGAGTGAAAGGTGCACCTTTTCCATGTAATCAAGTATTTAGCTCCTTTGGTGTGTATTTGATGTCTCCCTTGATAACCTTGATGTATATGGCTATCAAATATACATCAGATAACTTGGTGGTAGGAACTTTTGTTGCAACTTCTTCTTCATTTTGATCCATGCTTTGATCTTGTCCTTCCCTTGTACTTGCCTCTGCTTTTGCAAGTTAGTCCACCAAATGGACGCATGTTTTCACAATTTACCGGCCACATATTTCACTTTCTTTTCTTCTTGACCTCCTTAAGATCAAAAACACGTTCAACAGTTTGCATCCAATCTAGAAAGTTTTCAGAATCAAGATTACCATCAAATTCGGGGATCTCCACTTTGAAGTCGAAACGTTCCTCCCTTGGGGGACGTCTTTGTGGCACTTCTTCATCACTTTCATTAACCTCACTATCTCCACGGTTCACCCTATGTTGTAAATGCATGTATTTCTTATGTTGATCGTTGAGACAAGTGATTCTTTTCTTCAAAGCTTCAACATCTTCTTGGGGTTCCATAGGTGTAGGTGTCGAAGTGCTTGAATCTTCCATCTTGAACAATCTTGGTGTAAAAAGATTGCAAGAACACGGTTTTGGGGTTTTGGGAGGGTAAAGGACGAGAGGGGGTTTGTGTTTGGGGAGGATTTTGTGTTTGATTTGGCGTTCTTTGTGGAGTTTATGTATCTTTATGAGTTCTTGATGAGTTCTTGTTGAGTTCTTGATGAGTTCTTGGAAGAACTTGGGTGGTGTGAGAATGGTGGGATGGTGGGGATGGATTTGTGATGGAAAGATGGTGAAAATATGGATCAAGAACTAAGAGAATCAATCTCCTAAGCTCTGATACCAATTTTGATGTATAATGGGATCAAAAGATCACATTACACAAAAGAGTTTAGGATCTTTAAGAGCGAAGATGAAAATCTCCCTTCTCAAAGTTCTTAGGATTCCAAAATGGAATGGAATTGGATAAGAAAGATGGAAAGAACTATGAAAGATGATTACCAAATGAATGTGTTTGATGAACGAACGAATGGTTGAACGTTTGAATGCTTGAAATGGGACGAACGATAATGGTGTTTTGAAGCTTCTTGGAGGATATAGACACACCACCTTCAAGACTCTTCAATTCCTTCCTTTCACCACCAAGGATCCCAACCTTGAATAGAAGAAGGGGAGAAACTCGAAACTCCCTCAAGAGTTTGAATCTAGCAAAGCTAGAGAGAAAACAACAACATGTGTTTGTTTGAATTTTGTATTTGATTGTATTGAATTGAATGATTACAAGGTACCCAAGGGGTCTATTTATACTAATAGAGAACCGCCCTTGGCATGTACAATTCAAGAAAAAGGATTAAACTAGCTTACATCATCTATTGCAAGAATGACATCATAAAGAAACAAGTATATTAAGCTAGATTACATTTGATGATAACTTTATCTATACTTATCCAAATTTAAAGATTCTTGTACCGTTGGAAAGCTCTTGAAAAGTAGATCATTTCACTCTAGGATACTTTCCTTGGTAGCTTCATGGTTCTTGATATAGAGAACAAATCATCACTCCTCCATAGTTAAGACTACTCGAATATGTACCACATGTGATAGTTTCAAGCTCCTTTTGTAAGTAGCTAAGTACTTGGCTTCCATGATGTAGGTTTAGGACCAAATCTACATCAACACGCCAAGGGGGGTTCTCTATTAGTATAAATAGACCCCTTGGGTGCCTTGTAATCCCATTCAATTCAATACAATCAAATACAAAATTCAAACAAACACATGTTGTTGTTTTCTCTTTAGCTTAGCTAGATTTCGAACTCTTGAGGGAGTTTCGAGTTTCTCCCCTTCTTCTATCCAAGGTTGGCATCCTTGGTGGTGAAAGGAAGTAATTGAAGAGTCTTGAAGGTGGCGTGTCTATATCCTCCAAGAAGCTTCAAAACGCCATTATCATTCGTCCCATTTCAAGCATTCAATCGTTCATCCATTCGTTCGTTCATCAAAACACCATCATTTGGTAATCATCTTTCATAGTTCTTTCCATCTTTCTCATCCAATTCCATTCCATTTTCGAATCCTAAGAACTTTGAGAAGGGAGATTTTCATCTTCACTCTTAAATATCCTAAACTCTTGTGTAATGTGATCTTTTGATCCCATTATACATCAACATATACATCATACTCCCCCGGTTGAAAAAAGTTTATCCTCAAACTTTGAGCATCAATTCTCTTTTGTTCGCCTTCTTCACAAGAGATTTACAAGCTTTCTTCTTAGAGGCTTTGAAGTCATCATAGACTCCTATATAAAACTTCTTCAACTTCTCCCAAGATAACCCATTGACATTATTGGACTTTGATTCTCGATATTTCACCATGGATGTAAAAATCTCATGTAACTTCACAACTTCAAAGTCTAGTTTCACCACTGTGCCTTTATTATGGGTAATACGACATAGTATGAAACGATCCATCTTTGAATCGTCATCGACAACTAGAACCTCTTGACTTCTTTGAATCCTTGGCACTTCAACCATGAGATTCAAGTTGATATCTTTAGGGAGCATATGATAGATACTTTTTATAGGAGAATTCAAGATTAGGTGGTTGCTTGGATCCGTTTTGCTTTCCTCCAAGTTTGCAAGAACAAGACCCTTATGCTCTTCATACCCATGATATTCCTCCTTCATAATCGTCACAATGTTGCTTTCATTCTCCTTAGGCCGTATGGTATAAGATGAAAGTCGAGATGTCTCTTGATGTATGATATTCCTATCAAGCAACTTCGGTCTTTCCAACAAAGTATGACAAGTATCCATAGAAGTAGTATCATACCATAATGAATCTCTACAATTCTTGTAAATGGAAAGACTTACTAAGCTTCTTGGATCCTCATGAATGTCTTTGTCATGGCTTAGCCATTGTGTAGGGCGTGAATAATTCTCCAAGTTTGATGAGTGGATCATTGTTGTAGGGGTGTGAATGTCACCATAGGAGGCACAACTTTCTCCTTCTGTGATCAATGAACATACTTCTACTTTGTTGGTACAATGAGAGATCTTGCACTCTCTTTGTTGATGTTCATTCGCCACACATACTTCTTTCAAGGCTCTCCTTGTCACAAGCCACTCTTCTACTACATTCTCCTCCTCAAATAATTTAATCATACGTTTGGTACCCAACCAAAGACACTTCTTTCTTCTTAGGACATGCACTTTCAACATGATCAAAACTTTGGCAACATAGACATGTTCTTTGGACAATGGGAGTGGAGAGGTTTATAGGCTGTTTTGAGGAGCTTTGGATAGTAGGTGTGGGGAGGTTTAGGGGCTGATTTTGTTGAGCTTTTGTGTTTGGTTGTTTTGTGGGGAATGGTGGTCTTTGTTGTATATGGGTTTTTTCCCAAAGTTCTCTACTCCTTGTATTTCAACATCAAGAGCTAAAGAACTCAACTCTTCCAAGTTTGTGTAAGGTGGATTTACAACAATATGCCTAATGTAATCATTAAGACCAAGAAAGTAACATACCAAAACTCGTGGATCATTCTCCTTAAGGGCATACTTCCATAGTTGCCACTTGAATTCTTTTGTATATTCAACCACATCCTTGCTCCATTGTTTCAAGTTTGTCGATGTAGTCTCCTTTGTAATTGAATGGCAAGAACTCTTCTTGAAATTTATTTCCATTCTTCTTGCTGGAACATTTACTCCTTTCATAAGGTGCTTCATATTCACCCTCATAAGAATGTACCATACGTGAGCTTGCGCTTCTTGATCCCCTTTGAAGGATCCCAAATTCTTCCATTTGTTCCGTGAGATCATGAATTTGTTGCTCCAAATGTTGCAAATCACTTTGTGAACTCATGCTAGATCTTTTGCAAGCCATAGAATATGAATCTTCATACAAAACATCACAAGAAACTCACGGTTTTGGGGTTAGGATGTAGGGACAAGAAGGGGTATGTGTTTAGGCTAGATTTGTGTTTGGGTTTTGGGGGTTCTGTATGGAGTTTATAGGGGGGGGACGTGAGATGGGGAATGGTGGGGGATGAATTTGTGATGGAAAGATTGTAAAAGATGGTGCAAGAACTAAGAGAATCAATCTCCTAAGCTCTTATATCAAGAGATCTCATTACACATAGAAATCAGGATCTTTAAAAACCAAGATAAGAATCTTACTTATCAAAGTTCTTAAATGATGTATAATGGGATCAATGGAATCTCATTATACTTGGAAATAGGATCTTTAAAAACCAAGATAAGAATCTTGCTTCTCAAAGTTCTTAATGATCAACAAATTGAATGAAATGATGTATAATAGGATCGAGAATGATCAAATTATACAAAAGACTAGGATCTTTAAGTGGTTCTTTAAGATTGAATGAATGAATGAATGGATGGATGGATAAACGAATGGAATGGACGAAATGGATGAATGAAATGAATGTGTGAATGGATGGAATGTAAGTTTCTTGAATGATTGAATGATATTCAAATGAATCTTGAATTTGAAACAATGTACAAACAAAAACAAGATCAAATGAAAACTAGAAAGAAACTCACGATTTGAATGATGAATGATATTGGCTTTGAAGATTCTTGGAGGATACAGCCACACCACCTTCAAGAATGCTTCAATCTCTTCCTATCACCACCTAGGACGCCACCCTAAGCTAGAAGAAGAAGATAGGATCGAATCTCCCTCAAGAGAAACGAAAAACTAGAAAAAGCTAGAGAGAAAACAACACCATGTGTTTGTATTTGATTTATTGAATGAATAAGATCACAAGAGGCCTAGGGGGGTATTTATAGTATTCCCAGCCCTCCCTAGACGTGTACAAATCAAGAATTAGGCCTCTTGAGGCTTACATCATCCTACACATTTATTACATCATAAAAACTCTAAAATACAACTCTAGAAAGAAAAGACTATAACTCCTTCAATATTTGTCCGTTTTCCAAGATTCAAAAACCATTGGAAAGATCTTTCAATGCTCTTCAATATGTCTTTGGATGACTTCCTCATTAGACGCATGTATCTAGAGTTATAGAGTAAATTACCAAACTGCCCTTGTTGAAATCATTCAAACGAAAGGGATACTTGAGTGAATGATGCTCTTTTGCCATATAACCGAGTATTAGGCTAATATGATGCATATTGGTTGTCTTCCTTGATGTCCTTGATGTATATGGTCATCAAATATAAATCATTAAAGATCAACCAATTTGAATGAAATGATGTATAATAGGATCAAGGATGATCAAGTTATACAAAAGACTATGATCTTTAAGTGGTTCTTTAAGATTGAATGAACGAATGTATGAATGGATGAACAAACGAATGGAATGGACGAATGAAATGAATGAAACGAATGTGTGAATGAATGGAATGTAAGTTTCTTGAATGATTGAATGATATTCAAATGAATCTTGAATTTGAAACAATGTAGAAACAAAACAAGATCAATGAAACTCAAATGGAAACTCACGAATGGATGATGAACAAATGATATGTTTGGCTTTTGAAGAATCTTGGAGGATACAGCCACACCACCTTCAAGAATGCTTCAATCTCTTCCTATCGCCACCTAGGATGCCACCCTAATTTAGAAGAAGAAGATAGGATCGAATCTCCCTCAAGAGAAACGAAAGACTAGCAAAAGCTAGAGAGAAAACAACACCATGTGTTTGTATTTGATATATGAATGAATGAGATTACAAGAGGCCTAAGGGGGTATTTATAGTAATCCTAAGCCCCCTAGGACGTGTACTATTCAAGAAATTAGGCCCCTTGAGGCTTACATCATCCTACACATTTATTACATCATAAAACCTCTAAAATACAACTCTAGAAAGAAAAGACTATAACTCCTTCTATACTTGTCTGTTTTCCAAGATTCGAAAACCATTGCAAAGCTCTTCAATATGTCTTTGGATGACTTCCTCATTAGACGCATGTATCTAGAGTTATAGAGTAAATTACCAAATTGCCCTTGTTGAAATCATTCAAACGAGAGGGATACTTGAGTGAATGATGCTCTTTTGCCATATAACCGAGTATTAGGCTCCTATGACGTATATTGGATGTCTTCCTTGATGTCCTTGATGTATATGGCCATCACATATACATCATACTCCCCCGGTTGAAAAAAGTTTGTCCTCAAACTTTGAGCATCAATTCTTTCTTGTTCGCCTTCTTGACAAGAGATTTACAAGCTTTCTTCTTAAAGGCTTTGAAGTCATCATAGACTCCTTTATAAAAACTTCTTCAACTTCTCCCAAGATAACCCATTGACATTATTGGACTTTGATTCTCGATATTTCACCATGGATGTAAAAATCTCATGTAACTTCACAACTTCAAAGTCTAGTTTCACCACTTTGCCTTTATCATGGGTAATATGACATAGTATGAAACGATCCATCTTTGAATGGTCATCGACAACTACAACCTCTTGACTTCTTTGAATCCTTGGCACTTCAACCATGAGATTCAAGTTGATATCTTTAGGGAGCATATGATAGATACGTTTTATAGGAGAATTCAAGATTGGGTGGTTGCTTGGATCCGTTTTGCTTTCCTCCAAGTTTGCAAGAACAAGACCCTTATGCTCTTCATACCCATGATATTCCTCCTTCATAATCGTCACAATGTTGCTTTCATTCTCCTTAGGCCGTATGGTATAAGATGAAAGTAGAGATGTCTCTTGATGTATGATATTCCTATCAAGCAACTTTGGTCTTTCCAACAAAGTATGACAAGTATCCGTAAAAGTAGTATCATACCATAATGAATCTCTACAATTCTTGCAAATGGACAGACTTACTAAGCTTCTTGGATCCACATGAATGTCTTTGTCATGGCTTAACTCATGTATAATGGGATCAAGAGATCTCATTACACATAGAAAGCAGGATCTTTAAAAACCAAGATAAGAATCTTGCGTCTCAAAGTTCTTAAAGATCAACCAAATTGAATGAAATGATGTATAATACGATCAAGAATGATCAAATTATACAATAGATTAGGATCTTTAAGTGGTTCTTTAACATTGAATGAATGAATGAATGAATGAATGAATGAATGAATGAATGAATGAATGAATGAATGAATGAATGAATGAATGAATGAATGAATGAATGAATGAATGAATGAATGAATGAATGGATAAACGAATGGAATGGACGAAATGGATGAATGAAATGAGAGTGTAAATGGATAGAATGTAAGTTTCTTGAATGATTGAATGATATTCAAATGAATCTTGAATTTGAAACAATGTAGAAACAAAAACAAGATCAAATGAAAACTAGAAAGAAACTCACGATTTGAATGATGAATGATATTGGCTTTGAAGATTCTTGGAGGATACAGCCACACCACCTTCAAGAATGCTTCAATCTCTTCCTATCACCACCTAGGACGCCACCCTAAGCTAGAAAAAGAAGATAGGATTGAATCTCCGTCAAGAGAAACGAAAAACTAGCAAAAGCTAGAGAGAAAACAACACCATGTGTTTGTATTTGATTTATTGAATGAATGATTACAAGGGCCTCCCAAGGAGTCTATTTATAGTAGAAGAGGACCCCCTAGGCGTGCCTATTTCAAGAATACAAGGGATTCCTAGCTTACATCATCTAATACAAGTATGACATCATAAACAATCAAAATGAACTAAGCTAGATTAAAACTTGAATAACTTGCTCGTTTCTTCTCCAAATTCCAAGATTCAAAAACCATTGGAAAGCTCTTTGAATAGTCTATCTTTGATTCTAGGATGATTTTCTTAAAAGCTTTATGGTTCTTGAGATATAGAGCAAATTACCGAGTTGCCCTTGTTGAAGCCATTCGTTTGTGTAAGAGACATGAGTGAATGGGGCTCCTTTTCCATGTAATCAAGTATTTGGCTCCTTTGGTGTGTATTTGATGTCTCCCTTGATGACCTTGATGTATATGGCTATCAAATATACATCATACTCCCCCGGTTGAAAAATTTTGTCCTCAAACTTAGACAAAACTTCTTCCAAACCGTTACATAGCACTTCTTCTAAGCTCATCCTTCTTCTTATAAGAGATCTTTCCAAAAGTATTGTTCACATCATTTTGCTTCTTCCTCTTGCGTTCCTTGAAGTGATTACAAACTCTCTTTTTAAATGCTTTGAAATCATCATAGATCTCTTTGATGAACTTCCACTTTCTTCCATGTTTTCTCATGGATAATCCAATGACATGATGGTGCTTCAAATCTCGTTTATTCATGGAGAATGTAGAAATCTCATATAACTTCTCAACTTCAAAGTATAGATTCACAAGCTTGTAACTCATGATGAAGACAATAGTAATATGACGTTCCATCTTTGAAGAATGACCTCCAACGATCATAATATCATCTCGACTTTCTTGAATCCGTGGCACTTCAACCATAAAATTCAAGCTTTCATCTCCATATGGTATAGAAGGATTGCAAATGTCACAATATTGCAGCTTATACTCAATATCAACGATCATGCTAGGCCAGAAATTATACTCCTTCATCTTGAGATACGTATTGAATAGACCCAAATGATCAAAAGAACTTCCATGTACTTCCATGATCAAGATTTCACGAATTCCACTCCTTGGAATGCACACTTGATTCCCTTTGAAGAGAAATCCATGATCAATATAAAAGGATTGTTGAGGATGCTTCTCACATACCTTGTATACTTCTTTAAAATCATCATCATCTTCATACAACTCCTTGATATATTCAAGCCTAAGTACTTTTGAATCAAATATGTATCTCCTTGTTAGAAAACTTCCATTAGTCAAAGGACTTGCTTCCTCCAAGTGACTTGATTTTGATGAATGAATCAAGTACTTCATCTCAAAACATGATGATGGTGTGATCTCCTCTTCATATGAAACATACTCCAATACTTTGTAAGATTCACGAAGCTTAAGCATGATTCCTCCAAGATAATATTCTTTTCGCTCAAATATCCTCATGATAGCAACAAGTATGAATGCTAAGCCACAAGCATGTAGCTTCTTCTTTTATCCACTTGGTATATCACCAAAATAATCCATGGTACAACTTCCTTGAGATAGGACTTCACCTTTCTCAACTCCATTTTTAATGAACAAATATGATGCAAGAATAGGGAATAAAAGAATATGATGATCATTAGCATCCTTTAAGAGACATAGTACCTCATATATAGATGCAAGTATGGACCCTTCTTGAATAATTCCTTTCTTCCTTTTGTCCACTTGAATTACTCCATTTGATCAGATATGTTGAGATAGAATATTCTTGGACGAGAAGTAAGGACATTTCTCCAAAGGATTTACACACTCCTTTCTACTTCAACTTTGTATGATGATACTCATAGGAGAGAAACATTTCCAAAGAGATAAGAGAGAGTGGTTTCTTGTTGATGGTGCTTGTCTTTCATCCAAATATGCACAAAAGAGAACAAATGATGGCATAGGATCTTGATCCTTTGTAAGTTCATGGGGTCCAACCTCTATTGGTGTAAGAGTGAGACTCCTTGGTTCTTCAAATTCATGATACTTATTCTCCATAAGTGTCATAAGAGTGATTTGATCCTCCTTGAGCCATGCGACACAAGGTGGTAATAAGGACGCCTCTTGGAGCATGATACTCCTATCATACAACTTTGATTCTTCCAACAAAGTATAATAAGAATCCATAGAAGTAATATTACAATATAATGAATTTTTGCAAATCTTGTAAAAACAAAGACTTACTAAACTTCTTGGATCAAAATGAATGTCCTTGTCACGAAATGAATGACCATGTGAATAGCTCTCCATTTGTAATGTTGGGACCCTTGTTGTAGCGAGGCCAATACCATTGCCATGATCCTTATCAACGCCAATGCTAGCGTCAAGATCCTCATAGATGGCACTACTTTTTCCTCCTTGGATGAATGAACATACTTCTTCTTGAATGGTATAATGAGAGTAAGAAATAAGCTCTCTTTGTTGTTGATCTTGCGGTACACTAGCCTCTTTCATGACTCCACTTATAACAAGCAACTCTTCTCCATTTAATTCTTCTACATACATCTTTTCTAGTTCAATATCCTCCTCTTTTTCTTCCTCGTGTACTTCATGAGGTACGCTACATACCTCATTCATGCCAAGTTTATGAAATCCTCATGCTCGTCAAATACATCAAATATTACACTTTCAATTTCTGGTTGCATGCTTAATGATGTTTGAGAATCAACCAAAGATACTTCTTTCTCCTTAGGACATGCACTTTCAACATGATCAAAACTTTGGCAATATAGACATGTACTTGGGACAATGGGAGTGGGAAGGTTTATAGGCTGTTTTGAGGAGCTTTGGATTAGAGGTTTAGGATGGGATGGGGGCTGATTTTGTGGAGCTTTTGTGTTTGGTTGTTTTGTGGGAAATGGGGGTCTTTGTTGTATATGGGTTTTATCCCAAAGTTCTTTACTCTTTGCTTGTATTTCAACATCAAGAGCTAAAGAACTGAACTCTTCCAAGTTTGTGTAAGGTTGATTTACAACAACATGCCGAATGTAATCATTAAGACCAAGAAAGTAACATACCAAAACTTGTGGATCATCCTCCTTAAGGGCATACATCCATAGTTTCCACCTGAATTCTATTGTGTATTCAACCACATCCTTTCTTCCTTGCTCCATTCTTTCAAGTTTGTCGATGTAGTCTCCTTTGTAATTGAATGGCAAGAACTCTTCTTGAAATTTATTTCCATTCTTCTTGCTGGAATGTTTACTCCTTTCATAAGGTGCTTCATATTCACCCTCATAAGAGTGTACCATACGTGAGCTTGCGCTTCTTGATCCCCTTTGAAGGATCCCAAATTCTTCCATTTGTTCGGTGAGATCATGAATTTGTTGCTCCAAGCGTTTCAATTCACTTGGTGAATTCATGAAAGATCTTTTGCAAGCCATAGAATATGAATCTTGATGAAGAAAGAATTCAAGCAAGACTCACGGTTTAGTGGGGAATGTAGGGGACGAAATGGGGAATGTGTTTAGGCTAGGTTTGAGTTTGGTTTAAGGTTTTTTGTGGAGTTCTTGGTGGACGTTATGGAGGGATGGTGGGGGATGGATTTGTGATGGAAAGATGGTAAAAAGATAGTAAAAGATAGATCAAGAACTAAGAGAATCAACTCCTAAGCTCTGATACCAATTTTGATGTATAATGGGATCAAGAGATCTCATTACACATAGAAATCAGGATCTTTAAAAACCAAGATAAGAATCTTGCTTCTCAAAGTTCTTAAAGATCAACCAAATTGAATGAAATGATGTATAATAGGATCAAGGATGATCAAGTTATACAAAAGACTATGATCTTTAAGTGGTTCTATAAGATTGAATGAACGAATGTATGAATGGATGAACAAACGAATGGAATGGGTGAATGAAATGAATGAAACGAATGTGTGAATGAATGGAATGTAAGTTTCTTGAATGATTGAATGATATTCAAATGAATCTTGAATTTGAAACAATGTAGAAAGAAAACAAGATCAATGAAACTCAAATGGAAACTCACGAATGGATGATGAACGAATGATATGTTTGGCTTTTGAAGAATCTTGGAGGATACAGCCACACCACCTTCAAGAATACTTCTGATGTATATTTGATAGCCATATACATCAAGGTCATCAAGGGAGACATCAAATACACACCAAAGGAGCCAAATACTTGATTACATGGAAAAGGAGCACCTTTCACTCATGTCTCTTATACAAACGAATGGCTTCAACAAGGGCAGCTCGGTAATTTGCTCTATATCTCAAGAACCATAAAGCTTTTGAGAAATTCATCCTAGAATCAAAGATAGACTATTCAAAGAGCTTTCCAATGGTTTTTGAATCTTGGAATTTGGATTTGAAACGAGCAAGTTATCATTGTTTTAATCTAGCTTATTTCATTTTGATTCTTTATGATGTCATACTTATGTAGGATGATGTAAGCCTCAAGGGGTCTAGATTCTTGATTTGTACACGTCCAAGGGGGATTGGGATTACTATAAATACCCCCTTAGGCCTCTTGTAAATTCATTCATTCATATATCAAATACAAAGTAAACACATCGTGTTGTTTTCTCTCTAGCTTTTGTGCTAGTTTTTGAATCTCTTGAGGGAGTTTCGAATATCCCTACTTCTAGCCTTGGGTTGGCATCCCTTGGTGGTGAAAGGTAGAATTGGAGATTTCTTTGAGGTGGCGTGGTTGTATCCTCCAAGAATCTTCAAAGCCATTATCATTCATATCAATCGTGAGTTTCATTTCTAGTTCTTTTGCTCTTGTTTTTGTTTCTACATTGTTTCAAATTCAAGATTCATTTGAATATCATTCTATCATTCAAGAAACTTATATTTCATTCATTCCTACATTCATTCCATTCATTTACACATTCGTTTCATTCATCCAATCGTTCATTACCATTCGTCACCACAACATAAAGGGCCTATGCCAACAGTCGAAAATTGTTGCCTTAGGCCAAAGGCAATGGTATTTTGGCCAAAGCCAACAGGCATGGGCCGTTGCAGATACTTCCGTTGCCTTTTCCAAAGGCAACAGTATTTTGGCCTAAGGCAACGTTTCCTGCAAGAGGGCTCAATCAATGCCTAAGGCAACAGTCCATCTAAGGCAACAGTCCAGTGTTGTTGCGTTAATAGAAAATGCAACAGTCTAGTGATGTTGCAGTAATAGCAAAGGCAACAGGCCAGTGTTGTTGCACTCATAACAAAGGCAACAATCCAGTGTCATTGCATTAGTAGCAAAGGCAACAATCCAAGGCTGTTGTATTGAAGACAACAAAGGCAACGGTCCAATAGTGTTGTATATTAAAGCGACAAAACCTTGATGAAGTATCGTTGCAATATAAACCAACATAGGCAACGATATTAAAAGGCAATGGTATTGCTTTATCCCACCAAAAGCAACGGTACATTAGATGTTGTATTTCATAGCAACAATCTACTATTGTTGCATATGCTTATTTCCAGTACCTATTCAATATTTATAATTGATTACCTGTAATGATACGTAATACGGAATAATATACATATGACAACAAACGTCCAAATGCTATTAATATCATTGTTGGATCTCATTACAAGAGTCAAAATATGAAATAGATCATCCATATAAGACACAAAAGATAGTAATAAGAAGTATCAAGTCCAAAATAGTATATCTAATAATAAAAGTTTTCATCTTTGAAGATTATCCTAATATTATGACACGATCCAATATAGATAAATAACGACCTAGACAGTTCATCATATTAGCTCTCCATCTTCACCTTCATCTTCACTATAACCTTCATCTTCTTCCTGGGAAAAAGAAAACAAAATACTTAATATCAATTAGTTGCAAATTGTAACATATTAAAGCATATTAAAATCCTATTATAACATATAATAATTAAATGTTGCATTAGATTTTTAATAATTAAATTGTAACATATTAAAGCATATTAAAGTCATATTAAAGTCCTATTATAACATATAATAATTAAATGTTACATTAGGTTTTTATTGTAATATATAATAATTAAATGTTGCATTAGGTATTAGTTTAGGTAATATTTTTTTTAAATGTTACTATAACGCATCTATTGTAATATTTATGAAAAATGTTACCTATATTTGTGTTACAATAATCCACTTTTGTTGTAGTGCGAAGCATACCAAGAACGAAGCCCTAGCCACGAACGAAGAAACTGAGTAGAAGTGTATCATAATACTTATGAAAAATTGCATTTTTTAGTCAGAAAATTGCATTTTTTGCACAAAAAATCTCATCTAACTCTTTCAAGCATTATTCCTATTGTGAGTAGAAGTGTATCATATACCTCTCTAAATGGTAGACAAGTGATCTTTTTTTTTTTTTTGATAATTAACAGTCGAAAGACCCTTTTATTAAAAAGGCACGAAGCGTCTAAAGCAAAGCATTCACCGTAATGAGATATCAAATCTCCACAACAAACAGAAAAACCCCTAAGATTAAAATTACACCCTGAGAGATACAACAAAACCATCTTAAATATATGCATGACCATTGAGACACAAAACCAAAAGCCAACACCAACAATATAATTCTAGCTTTAATGATTGCCGAGAAGTAACCAAACTTCCACCACCATAAAGCAGCTGCTTTACTGTCCAAAGAGAAGCCAAGATTGAGACCAACCAAATCACTAATTACCAACACCAACAGAACTTCATTAGAGATTCTAACCCAATTAGATATACTTTGAAACAGACCCAAAAGTGTTGCTTGTCATCATCTAGTGCAAACTACTGTCACCAAAATGAGCATGACCCAGCAGATACTTCATCAACAGAACAAGACTCCTAATCAAACCAAAGTCCAAATTTTGAGGACCCAGAGCCCACTATAGAAGATACAACTCCATCAAATGCTTCATAATCACTCCAAAAGACTTTTAATTATATTTGAACGATGCAGAGAGCACAACACCAATGAACCAGAACCACTAAATGCTACTTATACTTAGAAACCTTAACTCACCCACCAACCACCAAACCACCCACACAACCTTCAGCAGCAAATCGATAAAAAAATGCAACAAACTTGAACCAGAAAAGGAACTAGAAATTTGAACTCTTTAGCAACTCCAACCAAAGAACACCCCCACAACAGAGCCTGGACTAAAAAGTGAACTTCACCACACTAATTAACAAAATAATACCATAATAATGAAACACAAAAGCAACTGAAAGATAAGGCAGAAAAAGTGCACTTCAATTGTAAAGATCACATGCGTACCTCCACCAGAAACTTGCTTAACTTGCTTCCCTACACCAGAAATTCCAAAAACGTGAGATGACTCATAGCTACCAAGATGATGATATCTCTTTGTAAGTTTACAGTCAGAATAACCGCTTTTCTCACAGAAAAGACAGAGATGCCAACAATTACATAGAATATCATCTATTTCTTTCAAGCAAATCATCCCCAAAGTCCCCAATCCACTCAAGTTTGATTTTTAGTGAGGAACACATGAAAAAAAAATAACCTGTTTTCAGAGAAGTGAGGAACATTCCAACCAGGGAAGGAGCCCTTGAAGAAAACTAAGACATTACAGTGTGAATTACTAACCTGTTTTCAATGGTCCAACAATCACCCCCAAAACTGGAAGCCTGTTGGTGTCAATGGTTGCCCAAGTCAAATGAGATAGAAAGAGAAGTAAGGAAGACCGATTGAGAAAAAAAGTACTTGAATCAATGAAGGAGCACTTGAATCAACATTTATTAATCATAAAAACACTAACTTTTCATCACTAACCTGTTTTCCAAGGTCCAGCAACCACCCCAAACCTAGAACCCTGCTGGATTCAATGGCTGCCCAGATCCAGCAACCACCCGCAAAACTGGAAAACTTATTGAGAGAGAAAGCTCGACACTAACATGTGGAGAAACAATTGATGAGAAACAGAGAAACGTGATAGAGAAACGATGGATGCCCTTCAATGGAGGAGTGAAAGAGAGAGTTGAAACATCACCTTCAATGGCTGCCCTTCAAAGCCATCGCGATGAGTTGAGAGAGTAGGAGAGAGAGATAATAGGAAGTGTAGGATGAGGATACGGTGAATTAGGGTTAGATAGTGAAATTGGAGACGGGACGTGAATTATTGTAAAAATGAAAGCGCTCACTAATTTGACGACCCTTTTGAAA
Organism: Portulaca oleracea; assembly: GCA_029582165.1. NCBI lineage: Eukaryota > Viridiplantae > Streptophyta > Magnoliopsida > Caryophyllales > Portulacaceae > Portulaca > Portulaca oleracea. The sequence goes on from CM055879.1 coordinate 20,883,756, forward strand.
TTTGGCGAAAATTTGGAGCGGCAACGTGAAAATGGACGGCGCCATTACCAAATTTTGGGGCGGTCATGCGTAAAAAAAGGAACGTTTTCTTGTAGAGGGACTGTGGCGTGAGTGAGAGTCACAGTGCAGGCAGCAGGAGATTAGGACTTTAGGGTTTTAGTTAGTGACTTAGGGCCTTTCAATTTAATTGGTAAATTGAATTTACCAGTTTTTACTTAGATTTATCAAAATTTATCAAAAGTTTAAGTTTAAAAAAATAGATTTTAATATATTATGATAAATTTGACAAAAGTTACTAAAATTTACCAAAAGTTATCAAAAATTACCAAAATTTAACTTTTACGCAACTGCTTGTTTTTCCATAAAGTTTACACACCCTTAGTATAGAATTTGTAATTACTTGACCTTTCCCCACACTTAATATTTGCAGCTAAAGGTTAATGATTAACTAGGGCATATGTAAGTGTGGGGATGATAAAATCTAGTAATTTAAGGTGCCATACTTAATTATGTGTAGGCAAATAAGTGAGGCGAAAAACACATTTTCTTGTAGTGTATCATCGTCATGAGATATTGGTAAATATATTTAAACGAGTACTGTGACCATGTGATCCCTTTCATGTGACGTTGGTTGCAGACTGGAGTGATGATCCTTTAGATGAGTTGTCGATAGATGACGTGGACCATGATACAAGCGGTTTTGAGATTGTTGATGGGTCGAGTGATCATCGTAAATGTGACAACCTAATTCTTTATCAGCTATTCAGAGATGATGTGGACCATGATGCGGTTTTAAGATTATTGATGGGTCGAGCGATCATCATAAATGCATGTGATAGTACGGATAACGTCACTACTCTATTTCAGAAGATGGAATTCACCAAATTTGCCTGTTTGTGCTGGTGGATTACCCACTCGCATGAAGAGAAGCATTACAAAATTTTTTAAAAGACCAACAATCATTGTTTCTTAAGTTAAAATTTGACCAGCCACGACCTTTTTATATATCTACCACGTATCTATATGATCCAAACGCGTTGCTTGTGCTAGTGGATTATCATTACTCTCTTGCCGATGAGCGTTGTGATCTAATAGTGAAGGTTATTGACCCCAACTCTTCTTTGTCTGTTTTCAGTTGCCGAGTGACCTCCCACGAGGTTGGAGGATGGCCAAAGCGATGTTCATCATGGTTCCATAGAAGGTTTCTATTGAACTACGTGGCTTTGTTGACCGCCTCGGTAGGAAGGATCGTCTTCATTTTATAGCTACAATTGATTTTCGAATATATGATTATCAAATTTCTACCTTACTTTGAATCCAATTAATGGGTTACTTTAAATTCAATTAATGTCATAATCACTTAATTATGGCTTAGTATTATTCAAAAATAAAATTCTGTAAATTAAAAAATCGAAAATAAGTGTAATAAAACTAATAATAAATATCCTAGCAGTCGATCACATACATTATCATTATTTATTTATTTATTTTGACTTCAACTGATGTAATAATAAATATCTAAGGCAATACTCTAAAATCGTGTTGCACCATTGGCGTTGCCATAGGCCATTTGTGTAGTAGTGTAAGCACAACTTAAAATATTTCCAATATATGGAGTTTTTCTATTTTCAATTACCCGGGTATATTTAAATCAACATTCTTATAACAATTTCCATAGCATTAAAAATAAGCAACATCACTAGAAATGTTGCCTTTGTGATTTATGGCAACGATCCCATAACTGTTACTACGGAATCTCAGTCGCAACGCTGATGAATCCGTTACCTTTTCGTAAGCAACATTCCTATAGCTGTTGCCATAGCATTACAATAAGCAACGCCTTTAGACATGTTGCCTATGTCAGTTAAGGCAACGGTCCCTTAACTGTTACTACGAAAACTATGCAACAAATAAAGCACTGTTGCCTTAGGGTATATAAGACAACAATTCTTATACTGTTGTAATCCGAGGCGTTGCCTGAGGCCCTTTATGTTGTAGTGCGTCCATCATCAATCACCCATTTGGTAATCATCTTTCATAGTTCTTTCTATCTTTCCATTCGTTTTCCATCCCATTTTCGATTCTTAAGAACTTTGAGAAAGGAGATTTTCATCTTCGCTCTTAAAGATCCTAAACCCTTTTGTGTAATGAGATCTTGTGATCCCATTATACATCAAAATTGGTATCAGAGCTTAGGAGTTGATTCTCTTAGTTCTTGATCCATCTTTTTACAATCTTTTCACCATCTTTCCATCACAAATCCATCCCCCACCTTCCCCCCATCTCACGTCCACCAAGAACCACAAAAAGAACCCAAAACCCAAACACAAATCCCACCTAAACATAGTCCACCTCTCGTCCTTCCCCCCCAAACCCCAAAACCGAGAGTCTTGCAAATCTTTCTTCATCAAAGATTGATATTACATGGCATGTGTGAGTTCTCTAATGGATTCACAAGGTGATATGCAACAAATGAAACGACAACTTGATGATCTCACCAAACAAATGGAAGAACTTGGGATCCTTCAAAAGGGATCAAGAAGAGCAAATTCACGTGAGATACATCCTTATGAGGTTGAATATGAAGCACCTTATGAATGGAGCAAACGTTCCAGCAAGAAGAATGGAAATAAAGTTCAAGAAGAGTTCTTGCCATCCAATTACAAAGGAGACTACATCAACAAACTTGAAAGAATGGAGTAAGGGAGCAAGGACGTGGTTGAATATACAATAGAATTCAGGCGGCAACTATGGAAATATGCTCTTAAGGAGAATGATCAACGAGTTTTGGTATGTTACTCTCTTGGTCTTAATGATTACATTCGGCGTGTTGTTGTATATCCCACGCCAAGGACCCATATACAACAAAGACCTCACAAACCATCCCAACAATCCCACGCCAAGGACCTTGAAACTAAGCCACAAACTCGTCCCAAACCTCTCGTCCAAACGCCTACAAAACAACCCCAACAACCTATTGCTCATCACTCCACAAAACAGCCCCTAAACCTGCCCACACCTACTATCCAAAGCTCCACAAAACAACCCTTAAACCTCCCCATTCCTATTGTCCAAGACGAGGAAATCATTGACCAAAGTACAAGTCTATCTTGCCAAAGTTTTGATCATGTTGAAAGTGTATGTCAAACGTCATCCTATGAGCAACCAGAATTTGAAAGTGAATCATTTGATGTATTTGACGTGTATGAGGATGTTCATGAAGTATGTGATAACCTTGGCACGAATGTGGAAGTTAATGTAGTATGTAGCGTGCCTAAAGATGAGTTTAAAGTGTATGACAATCCATTGTATGAGGAGAATAATGATGAGTTTCAAGTATATGACAACCCATTGTATGAGGAGGAAGGCGTGAATGAAGAAGTTGAATTTGCCGAATGTGATCTTTTCGTTGAAAATGAGCAAGTTCAAGAAGTATGTAGTAGCATGGCTAAAGAAGTAAATGAGGTACATAGAAGAGGAAGTGGAAGAATTGAATGGAGAAGAACTACGTGATGAAATGTGTTCATTGATCCAAGAAGGAGAAAGTTGTGCCATCATTGACGTTGACATTGATTTTGACCAAGATATTAGCCTCGCTACAACAAATGTTCAAGAATTGCAAATGAAGAGTTATTCACACCATGGCAATGATCTTCATATGGATCCAAGAAGTTTAGTAAGTCTTGCTTTTTACAAGATTTGCAAAAATTTATTATATTGTAATATTACTTCTATGGATTCTAGTTATACTTTGTTGTAACCAACTCCCCTTTGGATAGGGAGTCCAAATCCAAAAGGAAGTTGGAGTAGTTAGGCGTGTACTACTAGGATATCTTGGCTTGCACGCCAAGTTGGAGTAATCCTAGTCTAATTAATATGGCTTGCACGCCAAGTAAGGAATCCTAGGGGAGTTAGGACTCTCCTAGTATAAATAGCCTAGTTTGCAATCTTTAGAAATCAATTAGTTGAGAAATATGAATCAAGCTTTAAGCTTACCCCCTTGAGTGTTAGGATTAACCCTCTCCCCTCTTCTATTGTATCTTGGTGTGGTAACCAAGTGGTTTAGGAAGAACTTGATCCTAGGTTACGGTCTAGATCAAGAAACCCTAGGTTGTCCTTCTTGTGGATTAAAGTAGGAAATCTAGCTCTACCCCATTATCTTTCTATTTCTTAGAAAGATAATATCTACCCTCACCTCACCACCTCCCTCCAACGCCACTCTCTACCACCTCAACTCCCCTTCAATCGTCCACCCTCCTCCCTCCTCTCAAAATAGCTCAACCAACTCCCTCTCTCTCCATAACAAACTCATAACAACTTTCTCTCTCCTCCAACAACCTCTCAACCCTCTTCCTCCCTCCTTTCCTCACGTCAACTCTCTTCTCTCTCTCCCCTCTTTCACGTCAATCCCTCCCTTCTCACCATCCAAGAATCAACCCCCTTTTCCCATTCAAGATTCAACCCTTCTTGAATCTTGAAACCACAAAAGCCCTCACGGCAAAATCCCTTCCCTATTCTCACCCATCTCACGTGAACCACCCCATCCTTAGATTCAAATTCACGTGTGGTATCCCACTCTTAGATCGTTTGCACGTCTCTCCTATGATGTGTAATTGATCAACCATTCTCTTGATCCCATTATACATCAACCAAGGAGTCTCATTCTTACACCAATGGAGGTTGGAAACCGTGAGCCTATAAAGGATCAAGATCCTATGCCATCACTTGTTCTCATTTGTGAATATTTGGATGAAAGACAAGCACCATCGACAAGTGACCTCTCTCACTTATCTCTTTGGGTACGTTTCTCTTCCATGAGTATTATCATGCATCAAAGGCTGCCACCAAATCCTATGATTCATCACCGAATGGTCTATGCAAAGGATCAAGCGCAATTCATGGATAACTACATCAACTACTTTGATTCTCATAGTATACAACATATATCGAGAGAGTATGTACCATTGCAATGTAAAGAGATTGTATTTGTATACTTTGATAACATTTTTGTATGTAGTAGAAGTAGAAAGGAGTATGTAAATCCTTTGGAGTTAGTCTTGACGAAGCATGAGGAGCCACATGGAGAATTGGAGAAGTACTTAGAGAATTGTCCTTACCTCTCGTCCAAGAATGAGCTATCTCAACATACCTCATCAAATGGAATAATTCAAGTGGACAAAAGGAAAGAAGGAACTATTCAAGAAGGGTCCATACTTGCATCCATACTTGAGGTACTATGTCTCTTAAAGAATGCTAAAGATCATCATATTCTTTTATTCCCTATTCTTGCATCATATTTGTTCATTACAAATGGAGTTGAGAAAGGTGAAGTCCTATCTCAAGGAAGTTGTCCCATGGATTATTTTGGTGATATACCAAGTGGAGAAAAGAAGAAGCTTCATGCTTATGGCTTAGCATTCATACTTGTTGCTATCATGAGGGTATTTGAGCAAAAAGAATATTATCTTGGAGGAATCATGCTTAAGCTTCGTGAATCTTACAAAGTATTGGAGTATGTTTCATATGAAGAGGAGATCACGCCATCATCATGTTTTGAGATGAAGTACTTGATTCATTCATCAAAATGAAGTCACTTGGAGGAAGCAAGTCCTTTGACTAAAGGAAGTTTTCTAACAAGAAGATACATATTTGATTCAAGAGTACTTAGGCTTGAATATATCAAGGAGTTGTATGAAGATGATGATGATTTTAAAGAAGTATACAAGGTATGTGAGAAGCATCCTCAACAATCCTTTTATATTGATCATGGATTTCTTTTCAAAGGGAATCAAGTGTGTATTCCAAGGAGTGGAATTCATGAAATCTTGATCATGGAAGTACATGGAAGTTCTTTTGATAAATTGGGTCTTCTCAATATGTATCTCAAGATGAAGGAGTATTATTTCTGGCCTAGCATGATCATTGATATTGAGTATAAGCTATAATATTGTGACATTTGCAATCCTTCTATACCATATGGAGATGAAAACTTGAATTTTATGGTTGAAGTGCCATGGATTCAAGGAAGTCAAGATGATATTAAGATCGTTGAAGGTCATCCTTCAAAGATGGAACACCATAATACTATTGTCTTCATAATGAGTAACAAGGTTGTGAATCTATACTTTGAAGTTGATAAGTTATATGAGATTTCTACAATCTCCATGAATAAACGAGATTTGAAGTTGATGTATAATGGGATCACAAGATCTCATTACACAAAAGGGTTTAGGATCTTTAAGAGCGAAGATGAAAATCTCCTTTCTCAAAGTTCTTAAGAATCGAAAATGGGATGGAAAACGAATGGAGAGATAGAAAGAACTATGAAAGATGATTACCAAATGGGTGATTGATGATGGACGAATGGTAATGAATGATTGGATGAATGAAACGAATGTGTAAATGAATGGAATGTAAGTTTCTTGAATGATAGAATGATATTCAAATGAATCTTGAATTTGAAACAATGTAGAAACAAAAACAAGAGCAAAAGAACTAGAAATGAAACTCACGATTGATATGAATGATAATGGCTTTGAAGACTCCAATGAGGATATAGGCACACCACCTCAAAGAACTCTCCAATTCTACCTTTCACCACCAAGGGATGTCAACCCAAGGCTAGAAGTAGGGATATTCGAAACTCCCTCAAGAGATTCAAAAACTAGCACAAAAGTTAGAGAGAAAACAACACCATGTGTTTACTTTGTATTTGATATATGAATGAATGAATTTACAAGAGGCCTAAGGGGGTATTTATAGTAATCCCAAGCCCCCTTGGACGTGTACAAATCAAGAATCTAGGCCCCTTGAGGCTTACATCATCCTACACAAGTATGATATCATAAAGAATCAAAATGAACTAAGCTAGATTAAAACAATGATAACTTGCTCGTTCCAAATCCAAATTCCAAGATTCAAAAACCATTGGAAAGCTCTTTGAATAGTCTATCTTTGATTCTAGGATGATTTTCTTAAAAGCTTTATGGTTCTTGAGATATAGAGCAAATTACCGAGCTGCTCTTGTTGAAGCCATTCGTTTGTGTAAGAGACATGAGTGAAAGGTGCTCCTTTTCCATGTAATCAAGTATTTGGCTCCTTTGGTGTGTATTTGATGTCTCCCTTGATAACCTTGATGTATATGGTTATCAAATATACATCATACTCCCCCGGTTGAAAAAGTTTGTCCTCAAACTTAGACGAAACTTCTTCTAAACCGTTACATAGCACTTCTTCTAAGCTCATCCTTCTTCTTATAAGAGATCTTTGTTCACATCAACTTGCTTCTTCCTCTTGCATTTCTTGAAGAGATTACAAACTCTCTTTTTAAATGCTTTGAAATCATCATAGATCCCTTTGATGAACTTCCACTTTCTTCCAAGTTTTCTCATGAATAATCCAATGACATCATGGTGCTTCAAATCTCGTTTATTCATGGAGATTGTAGAAATCTTATATAACTTCTCAACTTCAAATTATAGATTCACAACCTTGTTACTCATGATGAAGACAATTTTGATGTATAATGGGATCAAGGATGATCAAGAACTAAGAGATTCAAACTCCTAAGCTTTGATACCAATTTTGATGTATAATGGGATCAAGGATGATCACATTACACAACAATATAAGGATCTTTAAACTTGGGGTTGGATAGATTGATTCTTGATCACAAGAATGAATGAATAAAGATGGAAATGGAGTGTAAATGAATGAATAATGGATGATGAATGAATGGATGGATGGATGAACGAATGAATGGGGATGTATTCTGGTTGGTATGGAAAAGAATGGAATGAAAATGCAATGGAAATCAAAAGATTCAAAAGAATAGATTGAAACTTACAATAAGAATGAATCGTTTGATCGAATGATAAACGGCTTGGGATCTTCTAAGGAGATACAGATTCACCACTCCTAGAATCCTCCAACTCTTCCTATCACCATCTAAGATAGCCAATCTTAGAATAGAAGAAGAGATTCAAAAGACTCTCCCTCAAGAGAACCAATTCTAGCACACAAGCTCGAGAGAAAACACAATGTGTTTACTTTGTATTTGATATAAGATGTCATGAATGAGATTACAAGAGGCCTAAGGGGGTATTTATAGTAATCCTAAGCCCCCTAGGACGTACACTATTCAAGAAATTAGGCCCCTTGAGGCTTACATCATCTACTCTAATGATTACATCATAAAGAAAACAATGAACTAAACTATATTACAAATATTGATAACTCCTTTGATTCTCAACCAAATCTCAAGATTCTGGAACCATATGAAAGCTCTTGGAATGTAGATTAATCCACCTTAGGACGTCTTTCTTAGTAGCTTCATGGTCCTTGAATTAAGGAGCAAAAGTATTCGATCACATGAGTTGATCCCTTCCAAGTAGAGAGATATGTGAGACTTGAGCTCTTCTTTCTTCTAGGTGAGTATGGAATGTCTCCTTGATGCATAAGGCCATCAATTATGCATCATACACCCCCGGTTGAAAAAGTTTGCCCTCAAACTTTGGAAAATCAACTCTCACTTGCCTTCTTCACAAGACTTTCTTCTTGAAATCTTTGAAGTCATCATAGATTCCTTTGATGAACTTCTTAAACTTTCTTCCGATCAATTCTCGAACACAATAAGACTTGGACTTGCGTTTCTTCACCGTGAACGTGGGTTGTTCAAGTTGCTTCTCACTTCCCAAGTCTATTCTTACCACTTTACCCTTGTCATTTAGCATGAAACAATGCACTTTGATGACTCGGGCTATTTCATCCTTTCGAATTTTCGGCCTTTCAACCAAGTGATCTGAGTAGATATCTTTTGGATGCTCATGGAAGATATGCTTCGTGGGAAGATTCAAAATGTGATGGATACTTGGACCCATTTCATTCTTCTCAAAATGTATAAGAATAGGATCCTTATATTCTTTATTCCCTCGATACTCCATCTTCATGATCGACACAAGTTGGCTTTCTTCCGTCTTAGGCCGTGTGGTGTAAGATGGAAGTAGAGATGCATCAAGAGGCATGATATTCCTATCAAGCAACTTTGGTCCTTCCAACAAAGTATGACAGGAATCCATAGAAGTAATTTTGCAATATAATGAATCTTTGTAAATTTTGTAAAAGCAAAGACTTACTAAACTTCTTGGATTGAAATTGTCATGGCTTAACCTTTGCGTAAGGACAACGATATATCCATATGAGGCACAACTTTCCTTTTCTTGGTTCAATGAAAATACTTCTCCTTTGTTGGTATAATGAGAGATCTTGCACTCTCTTTGTGGATGCTCATACGCCACACTTGCTTCTTTTGTCACAAGCCACTTTTCCATATGCTCCTTTTCTACCTTTTCTTCCTCTTTGTTCTCCTCCTCATATGCGTCAATCCCAATTTCTTCTTCTTTTGCGTAAACCTCTAATTCTTCTCCTTTCATGTCAACGCCAACTTCCTCTTCCTTTTCCTCCTCAAATGGTTTGTTATCATGTGTTTGGTACCCTTCCGAAGGCACTTCTTTCTTGTTAGGACACTCCAATTCAATGTGACCTAAACTTTGGCAATGATAACAACTCCTTGGGGCTATGGGCGCTGGTTCTTGGACGTGGGGTTTGGGAATGGATGAGGGTTGATCTTGTTGAGGTTGTTTTGTGGAGTGATAGACAACAGGTTTGGGACGAATATGGGGCTGGATTTGAATACCTTTGGCGTGATGTTGTGGGGTTGATTTGGAAGGTTTGTGACGTGTGTGGGTTTTATCCGTAAGCTCTTTACTCTTTGCTTGTTCTTCAAAATCAAGAGCTAAAGAACTTAACTCCTCCAAACTAATGTGAGGTTGATCTATAACAACACGCTGAATATATTCATTAAGACCAAGAAGGTAGTATACCAAAATGCGTGGATCGTCCTCCTTAAGGCCATTCTTCCATAATTGCCACTTGAACTCTATTGTATAATCAAGTACATCCATGCTCCCTTGCTTAACTCCTTGAGATTGTTGATGGAGTCACCTTTATGTCGGATGGTAAGAAATCTTTTTGAACTTTCTTCCCATTCTTCTTGTTGGAATGTTTACTCCGTGCATAAGGTGCTTCAGATTCAACCTTAGAAGAGTGAACCACACGTGATTTTGTGCTTCTTGATCCCTTTGGAAGAATTCCACATTCTTCCATTTGCTTGGCAAGATCATCAATTTGTTGCTTCAAGCATTGTAGCTCACGTTGGGAATTCTTGCTAGACCTTTTGCAATCCATTAGAACCTATCTTGATTCAAAAGATCGCAAGAAACTCATGGTAGGATGATTAGCATAGAAGGGACGCGAGGGGGAATTGGTTGGATTTGTGTTTGGGCTCACGGGTTCTTTGTGGAGTTTAGTGGGGAAGTGGGATGGAGGATGAATTTTTGTGATGGACGTGTGATGGTAGGGGTGATGGGGAACGTGTGGGAGAGGGAAAGATTGTAAAAAGAATTTTTCAAGAACTAAGAGATTCAAACTCCTAAGCTCTGATACCAATTTTGATGTATAATGGGATCAAGGATGATCACATTACACAACAATATAAGGATCTTTAAACTTGGGGTTGGATAGATTGATTCTTGATCACAAGAATGAATGAATAAAGATGGAAATGGAGTGTAAATGAATGAATAATGGATGATGAATGAATGGATGGATGGATGAACGAATGAATGGGGATGTATTCTGGTTGGTATGGAAAAGAATGGAATGAAAATGCAATGCAAATCAAAAGATTCAAAAGAATAGATTGAAACTTACAACAAGAATGAATCGTTCGATCGAATGATAAACGGCTTGGGATCTTCTAAGGAGATACAGATTCACCACTCCTAGAATCCTCCAACTCTTCCTATCACCATCTAAGATAGCCAATCTTAGAATAGAAGAAGAGATTCAAAAGACTCTCCCTCAAGAGAACCAATTCTAGCACACAAGCTAGAGAGAAAACACAATGTGTTTACTTTATATTTGATATAAGATGTAATGAATGAGATTACAAAAGGCCTAAGGGGGTATTTATAGTAATCCTAAGCCCCCTAGGACGTGTACTACTCAAGAAATTAGGCCCCTTGAGGCTTACATCATCTACTCTAATGATTACATCATAAAGAAAACAATGAACTAAACTATATTACAAATATTGATAACTCCTTTGATTCTCAACCAAATCTAAAGATTCTTGAACCATATGAAAGCTCTTGGAATGTAGATTAATCCACCTTTGGACGTCTTTCTTAGTAGCTTCATGGTCCTTGAATTAAGGAGCAAAAGTATTCGATCACATGAGTTGAACCCTTCAAAGTAGAGAGATATGTGAGACTTGAGCTCTTCTTTCTTCTAGGTGAGTATGGAATGTCTCCTTGATGCATAAGGCCATCAATTATGCATCATTCTTGGTGGACGTGAGATGGGGGGAAGGTGGGGGATGGATTTCATATGGAAAGATGGTGAAAAGATTGTAAAAAGATGGATCAAGAACTAAGAGAATCAACTCCTAAGCTCTGATACCAATTTTGATGTATAATGGGATCACAAGATCTCATTACACAAAAGGGTTTAGGATCTTTAAGAGCGAAGATAAAAATCTCCTTTCTCAAAGTTCTTAAGAATCGAAAATGGGATGGAAAACGAATGGAAAGATAGAAAGAACTATGAAAGATGATTACCAAATGGGTGATTGATGATGGACGAATGGTAATGAACGATTGGATGAATGAAACGAATTTGTAAATGAATGGAATGTAAGTTTCTTGAATGATAGAATGATATTCAAATGAATCTTGAATTTGAAACAATGTAGAAACAAAAACAAGAGCAAAAGAACTAGAAATGAAACTCACGATTGATATGAATGATAATGGCTTTGAAGACTCCAATGAGGATATAGGCACACCACCTCAAAGAACTCTCCAATTCTACCTTTCACCACCAAGGGATGTCAACCCAAGGCTAGAAGTAGGGATATTCGAAACTCCCTCAAGAGATTCAAAAACTAGCACAAAAGCTAGAGAGAAAACAACACCATGTGTTTACTTTGTATTTGATATATGAATGAATGAATTTACAAGAGGCCTAAGGGGGTATTTATAGTAATCCCAAGCCCCCTTGAACGTGTACAAATCAAGAATCTAGGCCCCTTGAGGCTTACATCATCCTACACAAGTATGATATCATAAAGAATCAAAATGAACTAAGCTAGATTAAAACAATGATAACTTGCTCGTTCCAAATCCAAATTCCAAGATTCAAAAACCATTGGAAAGCTCTTTGAATAGTCTATCTTTGATTCTAGGATGATTTTCTTAAAAGCTTTATGGTTCTTGAGATATAGAGCAAATTATCGAGCTGCCCTTGTTGAAGCCATTCGTTTGTGTAAGAGACATGAGTGAAAGGTGCTCCTTTTCCATGTAATCAAGTATTTGACTCCTTTGGTGTGTATTTGATGTCTCCCTCGATGACCTTGATGTATATGGCTATCAAATACAACTCTAGAAAGAAAAGACTATAACTCCTTCAATACTTGTCCAAACTTCAAGATTCAAAGACCATTGGAAAGCTCTTTCAATGCTCTTCAATATGTCTTTGGATGACTTCCTCATTAGACGCATGTATCTGGAGTTATAGAGTAAATTACGAAACTGCCCTTGTTGAAATCATTCAAACGAGCGGGATACTTGAGTGAATGATGCTCTTTTGCCATATAACCGAGTGTTAGGATCCTATGACGTATATTGGATGTCTTCCTTGATGTCCTTGATGTATATGGCCATCACATATACATCATACTCCCCTGGTTGAAAAAAGTTTGTCCTCAAACTTTGAGCATCAATTCTCTTTTGTTCGCCTTCTTCACAAGAGATTTACAAGCTTTCTTATTAAAGGCTTTGAAGTCATCATAGACTCCTTTATAAAACTTCTTCAACTTCTCCCAAGATAACCCATTGACATTATTGGACTTTGATTCTCGATATTTCACCATGGATGTAAAAATCTCATTTAACTTCACAACTTCAAAGTCTAGTTTCACCACTTTGCCTTTATCAGGTGTCTGACATAGTATGAAACGATCCATCTTTGAATGGTCATCAACAACTAGAACCTCTTGACTTCTTTGAATCCTTGGCACTTTAACCATGAGATTCAAGTTGATATCTTTAGGGAGCATATGATAGATACTTTTTATAGGAGAATTCAAGATTGGGTGGTTGCTTGGATCCGTTTTGCTTTCCTCCAAGTTTGCAAGAACAAGACTCTTATGCTCTTCATACCTATGATATTCCTCCTTCATAATCGTCACAATGTTGCTTTCATTCTCCTTAGGCCGTATGGTATAACATGAAAGTAGAGATGTCTCTTGATGTATGATATTCCTATCAAGCAACTTCGGTCTTTCCAACAAAGTATGACAAGTATCCATAGAAGTAGTATCATACCATAATGAATCTCTACAATTCTTGTAAATGGAAAGACTTACTAAGCTTCTTAGATCCTCATGAATGTCTTTGTCATGGCTTAGCCATTGTGTAGGGCGTGAATAATTCTCCAAGTTTGACGAGTGGATCATTGTTATAGGGGTGTCAATGTCACCATAGGAGGCACAACTTTCTCCTTCTGTGATCAATGAACATACTTCTACTTTGTTGGTACAATGAGAGATCTTGCACTCTCTTTTTGATGTTCATTCGCCACACATACTTCTTTGAAGGCTCTCCTTGTCACAAGCCACTCTTCTACGTACTCCTCTTCTACTATATTCTCCTCCTCAAATAATTCATTATCATACATTTGGTACCCAACCAAAGACACTTCTTTCTTGTTAGGGTATGCACTTTCAACATGATCAAAACTTTGGCAACATAGACATGTACTTGGGACAACAACATGCCTAATGTAATCATTAAGACCAAGAAAGTAACATACCAAAACTCGTGGATCATTCTCCTTAAGGGCATACTTCCATTGTTCCCACTTGAATTCTTTTGTATATTCAACCACATCCTTGCTCCCTTGCTCCATTCTTTCAAGTTTGTCAATGTAGTCTCCTTTGTAATTGAATGGCAAGAACTCTTCTTGAAATTTATTTCCATTCTTCTTGCTGGAACATTTACTCCTTTCATAAGCTGCTTCATATTCAATAAGAATATACCATACGTGAGCTTGCGCTTCTTGATCCCCTTTGATGGATCCCAAATTCTTCCATTTGTTCGGTGAGATCATGAATTTGTTGCTCCAAACGTTGCAAATCACTTTGTGAACTCATGCTAGATCTTTTTCAAGCCATAGAATATGAATCTTGATACAAAAGATCACAAGAAACTCACGGTTTTGGGGTTAGAATGTAGGGACGAGAAGGGGTATGTGTTTAGGCTAGATTTGTGTTTGATTTTTGGGGGTTCTTTATGGAGTTTATGGGGGGGGACGTGAGATGGGGAATGGTGGGGGATGAATTTGTGATGGAAAGATGTAAAAGATGGTGCAAGAACTAAGAGAATCAATCTCCTAAGCTCTGATACCAATTTTGATGTATAATGGGATCAAGAGATCTCATTACACATAAAAATCAGGATCTTTAAAAACCAAGATAAGAATCTTGCCTCTCATAGTTCTTAAAGATCAACCACTTAAAATGAAATGATGTATAATAGGATCAAGGATGATCAAATTATACAAAAGACTATGATCTTTAAGTGGTTCTTTAAGATTGAATGAACGAATGTATGAATGGATGAACAAACGAATGGAATGGACGAATGAAATGAATGAAACGACTGTGTGAATGAATGGACTGTAAGTTTCTTGAATGGTTGAATGATATTCAAATGAATCTTGAATTTGAAACAAAGTAGAAACAAAACTACATCAATGAAACTCAAATGGAAACTCACCAATGGATGATGAACGAATGCTATGTTTGGCTTTTGAAGAATCTTGGAGGATACAGCCACACCACCTTCAAGAATGCTTCAATCTCTTCCTATCGCCACCTAGGACGCCACCCTAAGCTAGAAGAAGAAGATAGGATCGAATCTCCCTCAAGAGAAACGAAAGACTAGCAAAAGCTAGAGAGAAAACAACACCATGTGTTTGTATTTGATATATGAATGAATGAGATTACAAGAGGCCTAAGGGGGTATTTATAGTAATCCTAAGGCCCCTAGGACGTGTACCATTGAAGAAATTAGGCCCCTTGAGGCTTAAATCATCATACACATTTATTACATCATAAAAACTCTAAAATACAACTCTAGAAAGAAAAGACTATAACTCCTTCAATACTTGTCCGTTTTCCAAGATTCAAAAACCATTGGAAAGCTCTTTCAATGCTCTTCAATATTTCTTTGGATGACTTCGTCATTAGACGCATGTATCTAGAGTTATAGAGTAAATTACCAAATTGGCCTTGTTGAAATCATTCAAACGAGAGGGATACTTGAGTGAATGATGCTCTTTTGCCATATAACCGAGTATTAGGATCCTATGACGTATATTGGATGTTTTCCTTGATGTCCTTGATGTATATGGCCATCACATATACATCATACTCCCCCGGTTGAAAAAAGTTTGTCCTCAAACTTTGAGCATCAATTCTCTTTTGTTCGCCTTCTTCACAAGAGATTTACAAGCTTTCTTCTTAAAGGCTTTGAAGTCATCATAGACTCCTTTATAAAAACTTCTTCAACTTCTCCCAAGATAACCCATTGACATTATTGGACTTTGATTCTCGATATTTCACCATGGATGTAAAAATCTCATGTAACTTCACAACTTCAAAGTCTAGTTTCACCACTTTGCCTTTATCATGGGTATTACGACATAGTATGAAACGATCCATCTTTGAATGGTCATCGACAACTAGCACCTCTTGACTTCTTTGAATCCTTGGCACTTTAACCATGAGATTCAAGTTGATATCTTTAGGGAGCATATGATAGATACTTTTTATAGGAGAATTCAAGATTGGGTGGTTGCTTGGATCCGTTTTGCTTTCCTCCAAGTTTGCAAGAACAAGACCGTTATGCTCTTCGTACCTATGATATTCCTCCTTCATAATCGTCACAATGTTGCTTTCATTCTCCTTAGGCCGTATGGTATAAGATAAAAGTAGAGATGTCTCTTGATGTATGATATTCCTATCAAGCAACTTCGGTCTTTCCAACAAAGTATGACAAGTATCCATAGAAGTAGTATCATACCATAATGAATCTCTACAATTCTTGTAAATGGAAAGACTTACTAAGCTTCTTGGATCCTCATGAATGTCTTTGTCATGGCTTAGCCATTGTGTAGGGCGTGAATAATTCTCCAAGTTTGACGAGTGGATCATTGTTGTATGGGTGTCAATGTCACCATAGGAGGCACAACTTTCTCCTTCTGTGATCAATGAACATACTTCTACTTTGTTGGTACAATGAGAGATCTTGCACTCTCTTTGTTGATGTTCATTCGCCACACATACTTCTTTCAAGGCTCTCCTTGTCACAAGCCACTCTTCTACGTACTCCTCTTCTACTACATTCTCCTCCTCAAATAATTCATTATCATACGTTTGGTACCCAACCAAAGACACTTCTTTCTTGTTAGGGCATGCACTTGGGACAATGGGAGTGGAGAGGTTTATAGGCTAATTGTAGGAGCTTTGGATAGTAGGTGGTGGGGAGGTTTAGGGGCTGATTTTGTGGAGCTTTTGTGTTTGGTTGTTTTGTGGGGAATGGTGGTCTTTGTTGTATATGGGTTTTCTCCCAAACTTCTATACTCCTTACTTGTATTTGAACATCAAGAGCTAAAGAACTCAACTCTTCCAAGTTTATGTAAGGTTGATTTACAACAACATGCCTAATGTAATCATTAAGACCAAGAAAGTAACATACCAAAACTCGTGGATCATTCTCCTTAAGGGCATACTTCCATAGTTACCACTTGAATTCTTATGTATATTCAACCACATCCTTGCTCCCTTGCTCCATTCTTTCAAGTTTGTCGATGTAGTCTCCTTTGTAATTGAATGGCAAGAACTCTTCTTGAAATTTATTTCCATTCTTCTTGCTGGAACATTTACTCCTTTCATAAGCTGCTTCATATTCACCCTCATAAGAATGTACCATACGTGAGCTTGCCTTCTTGATCCCCTTTGAAGGATCCCAAATTCTTCCATTTGTTCGGTAAGATCATGAATTTGTTGCTCCAAACGTTGCAAATCACTTTGTGAACTCATGCTAGATCTTTTGCAAGCCATAGAATATGAATCTTGATACAAAAGATCACAAGAAACTCACGGTTTTGGGGTTAGAATGTAGGGACGAGAAGGGGTATGTGTTTAGGCTAGATTTGTGTTTGGGTTTTGGGGGTTCTTTATGGAGTTTATGGGGGGGGACGTGAGATGGGGAATGGTGGGGGATGAATTTGTGATGGAAAGATTGTAAAAGATGGTGCAAGAACTAAGAGAATCAATCTCCTAAGCTCTGACACCAATTTTGATGTATAATGGAATCAAGACATCTCGTTACACATAGAAATCAGGATCTTTAAAAACCAAGATAAGAATCTTGCTTTCAAAGTTCTTAAAGATCAACCAATTAGAATGAAATGATGTATAATAGGATCAAGGATGATCAAAACATACAAAAGACTATGATCTTTAAGTGGTTCTTTAAGATTGAATGAACGAATGTATGAATGGATGAACAAACGAATGGAATGGACGAATGAAATGAATGAAACGAATGTGTGAATGAATGGAATGTAAGTTTCTTGAATGATTGAATGATATTCAAATGAATCTTGAATTTGAAACAATGTAGAAACAAAACTAGATCAATGAAACTCAAATGGAAACTCACGAATGGATGATGAACGAACGATATGTTTGGCTTTTGAAGAATCTTGGAGGATACAGCCACACCACCTTCAAGAATGCTTCAATCTCTTCCTATCGCCACCTAGGACGCCACCCTAAGCTAGAAGAAGAAGGTAAGATCGAATCTCCTCAAGAGAAACGAAAGACTAGCAAAAGCTAGAGAGAAAATAACACCATGTGTTTGTATTTGATATATGAATGAATGAGATTACAAGAGGCCTAAGGGGGTATTTATAGTAATCCTAAGCCCTTAGTGATGTATAATGAGACCAAGGATGATCAAATTATACAAAAGCTAAGGATCTTTAAAAACAAAGATAAGAATCTTGCTTCTCAAAGTTCTTAAGGTTCGAAAATGGGATGGAAATGGATAGAAAAGATTGAAAGAACTATGAAAGATGATTACCAAGAATGTTGATGATGTACGAATTGGATGAACGAATGAATGCTTGGATGAATGAATGACAATGGCGACTTGAAGCTTCTTTGAAGGATAAAGGCACACCACCTTCAAAAGACCATCAATTCCTTCCTATCACCACCAAGGATGCCAACCTTGGATAGAAGAAGGGAGATAGTTCGTTCTCCCTCAAGAGAAACGAGAAGACTAGCACAAAGCTAGAGAGAAAACAACAACATAATGTGTTTGTTTTGTATTTAATATTTGATTGATTTGGAATGAGATTACAAGGCACCCAAGGGGTCTATTTATACTAAATGGAAGCCCCCTATGCGTGTACAAATCAAGAAAAGAGGTGTAAACTAGCTTACATCATCTAATACAAGAATGACATCATAAAGAAACAAATGAACTAAGCTAGATTACATTTGATGATAACTCTCTCAATTCTTCTCCAAATTTAAAGATTCTCGAACCATTGGAAAGCTCATGGAATGTAGATCATTTCACTCTAGGACACTTTTCTTGGTAGCTTCATGGTTCTTGAGTTAGAGAGCAAATCATCACTCCTTCATGGTTAAGACCATTCGAATGTAGACCAAATGTGATAGTTTCAAGCTCCTTGTCAATGTAGCTAAGTACTTGACTTCCATGATGTAGGTTTGGAACCAAATCTACATCATTACCCCCTAGTTGAGAAGAGTTTGTCCTCAAACTAGGAAGTTCTCCAATATCTCCAAAAAGGGGCTTGAGATCACTCACATTAAAAGTGCAACTCCCTTCATAGTCTTCTCCAAGTTGCAATTTATAAACGTTATCACCAATCTTCTCCAAAACTTTATAAGGACCATCTCCTATTGGTGCAAGCTTACCTTTCCACTTAGAAGGAAATCTTTCTTTCTTCAAGTGAATCCAAACAAGGTCTCCCGGTTCAAATACAACCTTCTTCCTTGATTTATTCACCCTACTTGATACACTTGAGGTATACTTCTCAATTTTGGCTCGTACCTCTCATGTAGCTTCTTAATCTCTTCCACCCTTTTGTTAGCTTCAAGACTTATCTTTGTTGATGTAGAGATGGGCGTGAGATCCATAGGTTGGAGAGGGTTCCTTCCATAAACAACTTGAAAAGGTGACAACCCTGTGGCTTTACTCGGACTTCGATTGAAGGCAAATTCAGCATGACATAGAAGAGTATCCCAACCCTTCTTGTCTTTACTCACCAATATCCGAAGAAGACCTCCCAAAGTTCGATTAGTCACTTCAGTTTGTCCATCCGTTTGTGGGTGACATGCGGTGCTAAACTTTAATGTTGTACCAAGCTTCTTCCATAAAGTAAGCCAAAAATGACTAAGGAATTTGGAATCTCGATCACTTACCATGGTCTTTGGAATGCCATGTAGTTTCACTATTTCTTCAAAATAAAGACTTGCAACCTTAGTAGTTCATAAGTAGTATGGCATGGAATAAAATGAGCCATCTTAGAAAATCTATCAATGACCACCATAATAGAATCCTTGCCTCTTTGTGTTCTTGGTAGACCAACAACGAAGTCTAAACTCACGTCTTCCCATGGATGATGTGGAATGGGCAAAGGAGTATACAACCCTTGTGGCAAAGCATGTGCCTTGGCGATATTGCAAGTATTACATCTCTTTACCATATGCTCAACATCTTTAATCATGCTTAGCCAAAAATAATGCTCCTTCATGATAAGGTAGGTCTTTTCAATTCCAAAGTGACCCGCTAAGGATCCTCCATGGACCTCCATGATTATCAACTCTCGAATGATACTTTTAGCGATACAAAGTTGATTCCCTTTGAAGAGAAACCCATTTTCAATATGAAAAAGTTGATGAGGGTGCTTCTTACACCGCTCATAAACCTCCTTGAAATCCTCATCATTTTCACACAACTCTTTAATATGCTCAAAACCAAGGACTCTTGAATCTAAAACATGAGTAAGTAAGTACCTTCTTGACAAAGCATCCGCTCTTTTGTTAAGATGTCCCGCCTTATGGTTGATCACAAAGTGGAATGCTAGCATATACTCCACCCATTTAGCATGCCTTGGGTTTAACTTGTGTTGCCCTTGGATGAACTTAAGAGCCTAATGATCACTATGTAAGATGAATTCACCACTTAGAAGATAATTCCTGCAATGTTCAAGAGCTCTTATGATGGCATAGAACTCTTTATCATAGGTGCTATACTTCCTCTTAGCTTCATTCAACTTTTCACTAAAGTAAGAAATGGGGTGGCCTTCTTGTGTTAGGACGGCTCCAATTCCTACTCCACTTACATCCACTTCAACTTGAAACACTTTGTCAAAACATGGTAAAGCAAGAATAGGTGCATGACACAATTTCTCCTTAATCATTTCAAACGCTTCATTAGCACCTCTAGTCCATGTAAACTCCTTTCCTTTCAACAATTCGGTCATAGGTGCACGAATGGAGCTAAATTTCTTTATAAACCTTCTATAGAAAGATGCTAAACCATGAAAGCTTCGTACCTTATGAATGGACTTTGGTGTAGGCCACTCTTGAATAGCTTTCACCTTCTCCTTGTCGACTTGTATACCCTCTTGTGAAAGAACATATCCAAGGAACACAATCTTGGATGAGAAGAAATGGAATTTCTCCAAATTGGCGTAGAGCTTCTCCTTCTCCAAGATGTACATGACCAACTCTAGATGCTTTACATATTCTCTTTCACTTCTACTATATATAAGAATATCATCGAAGTAAACTACAACACATTTACCAATAAGAGGCTTCAATACATGATTCATTAAGCGCATAAAGGTAGATGGTGCATTTGTAAGACCAAATGGCATCACAAGCCACTCTTATAAACCCTCCTTGGTCTTGAACGCCGTTTTCCACTCATATCCTTCATGAATCCTTATTTGATGATATCCACTCCTCAAATCAACTTTAGAGAACACAACAGTTCCATGTAGCTCATCAAGTAGATCCTCAAGGCGTGGGATTGGGAATCTATACTTGATTGTGATTTTGTTTATGGCTCGGCAATCCATACACATTCTTTGAGAGCCATCTTTCTTGGGCACAAGTAAGACCGGGACATCACAAGGACTCATGTTTTCACGCACCAAGCCTTTGGATAAAAGCTCATCTACTTGCCTTTCTACTTCTTGAGCTACCTTTGGATTCATTCGATAGGCCGGTTTGTTGTGGAGCATAGAACCCGGAACTAGATCAATCTTATGCTCAATTTCTCTTCTTGGAGGTAATCCCTTGGGCATCTCTTTTGGGAACAAGTGTTTGAATCGTTCCGAAAGAGGGTGAAGTCGTGCATGCTCAATAGTTGTGGTTGCTTCTTCCTCCACAAGTTTGCTAGAATAAGATCTTTATGCTCTTGAAATTCATGATGTTCGGCTTTCATGAATGTCACAATGTTAATCTCCTCCTTTTATGGTTGTTGTTGAGGACGTATAATCGATGATGGTGAGAGAGGAGCCAAAGTGATCTTCTTTTTGTTGAGAATAAACGAGTATGTGTTCATTCTCACATCATGTGTGACATGGCCATCAAAAAGCCAAGGTCTCCCAAGAAAAATATGACAAGCATCCATTGGAATTACATCACACCAAAGAGAATCTTTGTAGTTTCTACCAATGGAAAGACTTACAAGTACACTATGAACTACTCGAATTCCCTTCCCATGACTTAGCCATTGAATGGTGTAAGGGGATGGGTGTGGACTAACCTCCAATTGTAGTTTGTTCACCATGGTTGTAGAAGCGGCATTAGTGCAACTTCCTCCATCAATGATTAGAGAACACACCTTGCCTTGAATGGTACATCTTGTGTGAAAGATGTTTTCCCTTTGTTCTAGCTCGTTTGTGACACTAGCAACACTTAAGGCCCTTCATCGGCCTCCTCTACTTCCTCTTCCTCATTCACGTCATCTTCTTCTTCTTTCTCATGATCATTCTCATGATACTCCGGTTCTACATACAAAGCACTTTGATATTCCACCAAAGATACTACTCTTTTGTTAGGACACTCCGAAGCATAATGTCCTAAGCCTTGACAACGAAAACACCTTCTTGAGGCTAGGGGTTTTGGTTCTTGGACGTGGGGTTTGGGAATGGATGGGGGTTGATTTTATGGTGCTCTTGTGTTTGGTTGTTTGGTGGGGAATGTGGGTTTTTGTGATGGAATGTATGGGCGTGTGTTTTGTGGGGGTTTGTATCTGGTTTGGTACTTGGTCATATTTTCTTTTCCTCTTTCCTTTCTTTGCCTTTCTATCTTTAAGGCCAAAGAACTCAATTCGTCCAAAGATTGGTAAGGATGTAATTCAACAATGTTACGAATCCAATCGTTTAAACCATATAGAAAACGTACCAAAGTTTGAGGTTCATCCTCTTGGAGATCACAACGCCAAAGAATATGCTCGAATTCCTTTGTGTACTCCTCAACACTTTTGCTCCCTTGGACCAAACGTTGCAATTTGTAATAGTTATCTTGGAGATAACTTGGTGGTAGGAACTTTTGTTGCAACTTTTTCTTCATTTTGATCCATGCTTTGATCTTGTCCTTCCCTTGTATTTGCCTCTTCTTTTGCAAATTAGTCCACCAAATGGACGCATGTTTTCGCAATTTAAGAGCCACATATTTGACTTTTTTTCGTCTTGGACCTCCTTAAGATCAAATACACGTTCAACGGTTTGCATCCAATCTAAAAAGTTTTCAAGATCAAGATTACCGTCAAATTCGGGGATCTCCACTTTGAAGTCGAAACGTTCCTCCCTTGGGGGACGTCTTTGAGGCACTTCTTCATCACTTTCATTAATCTCACTATCTCCACGGTTCACCCTATGTTGTAGATGCATGTATCTCTTAAGTTGATCGTTGAGATAGGTGATTCTTTTCTTCAAAGCTTCAACATCTTCTTGGGGTTCCATTGGTGTAGGTGTGGACCTGCTAGAATCGTCCATCTTGATCAATCTTGGTGCAAAAAGATTGCAAGATTCACGATTTAGGGGTTTTAGATGGGTAAAGGACGAGAGAGGTTTTGTGTTTGGGCTATGGGTTTTTTGTGGAGTTTATGGTTCTTTATCAGTTCTTGTTGAGTTCTTGATGAGTTCTTGGAAGAACTTTGGTGGCGCGATGATGGTGGGATGGTGGGGATGGATTTTTGATGGAAAGATGGATCAAGAACTAAGAGAATCAATCTCCTAAGCTCTCATACCAATTTTGATGTATCATGAGACCAAGAATGATCAAATTATACAAAAGCTAAAGGATCTTTAAAAACCAAGACAAGAATCTTGCTTCTCAAAGTTCTTAAGGTTCGAAAATGGGATGGAAATGGATAGAAAAGATGGAAAGAACTATGAAAGATGATTCCCAAGAATGTTGATGATGTACGAATTGGATGAACGAATGAATGCTTGGATGAATGAATGACAATGGCGACTTGAAGCTTCTTGGAAGGATAAAGGCACACCACCTTCAAGAGACCTTCAATTCCTTCCTATCACCACCAAGGATGCCAACCTTGGATAGAAGAAGGGAGATACTTCGTTCTCCCTCAAGAGAAACGAGAAGACTAGCACAAAGCTAGAGAGAAAACAACAACATCATGTGTTTGTTTTGTATTTGATATTTGATTGATTTGGAATGAGATTACAAGGCACCCAAGGGGTCTATTTATACTAAATGGAAGCCCCCTTGGCGTGTACAAATCAAGAAAAGAGGTGTAAACTAGCTTACATCATCTAATACAAGAATGACATCATAAAGAAACAAATGAACTAAGCTAGATTACATTTGATGATAACTCTCTCAATTCTTCTCCAAATTTAAAGATTCTCGAACCATTGGAAAGCTCTTGGAATGTAGATCATTTCGCTCTAAGACACTTTCCTTGGTAGCTTCATGGTTCTTGAGTTAGAGAGCAAATCATCACTCCTTCATGATTAAGACCATTCGAATGTAGACCAAATGTGATAGTTTCAAGCTCCTTGTCAATGTAGCTAAGTACTTGACTTCCATGATGTAGGTTTGGAACCAAATCTACATCATTACCCGCTAGTTGAAAAGAGTTTGTCCTCAAACTAGGAAGTTCTCCAATATCTCCACAAAAGGGCTTAAGATCACTCACATTAAAAGTGCAACTCCCTTCATAGTCTTCTCCAAGTTGCAATTTATAAACGTTATCACCAATCTTCTCCAAAACTTTATAAGGACCATCTCCTATTGGTGCAAGCTTACCTTTCCACTTAGAAGGAAATCTTTCTTTCTTCAAGTGAATCCAAACAAGGTCTCCCGGTTCAAATACAACCTTCTTCTTTGATTT
The DNA here is from genome assembly GCA_029582165.1 of Portulaca oleracea. NCBI lineage: Eukaryota > Viridiplantae > Streptophyta > Magnoliopsida > Caryophyllales > Portulacaceae > Portulaca > Portulaca oleracea. The sequence goes on from CM055879.1 coordinate 20,908,355, forward strand.
ATTCACCCTACTTGATACACTTGAGGTATACTTCTAAATTTTGGCTCGTACCTCTCATGTAGCTTCTTAATCTCTTCCACCCTTTTATTAGCTTCAAAACTAAACTTTGTTGATGTAGAGATGGGCGTGAGATCCATAGGTTGGAGAGGGTTCCTTCCATAAACAACTTGAAAAGGTGACAACCCTGTGGCTTTACTTGGACTTCGATTGAAGGCAAATTCAGCATGACATAGAAGAGTATCCCAAACCTTCTTGTCTTTACTCACCAATATCCGAAGAAGACCTCCCAAAGTTCGATTAGTCACTTCAGTTTGTCCATCCGTTTGTGGATGACATGCGGTGCTAAACTTTAATGTTGTACCAAGTTTCTTCCATAAAGTAAGCCAAAAATGACTAAGGAATTTGGAATCTCGATCACTTACCATGGTCTTTGGAATGACATGTAGTTTCACTATTTCTTCATAATAAAGACTTGCAACCTTAGTAGTTCATAAGTAGTATGGCATGGAATAAAATGAGCCATCTTAGAAAATCTATCAATGACCCCCATAATAGAATCCTTGCCTCTTTGTGTTCTTGGTAGACCAACAACGAAGTCTAAACTCACGTCTTCCCATGGATGATGTGGAATGGGCAAAGGAGTATACAACCCTTGTGGCAAAGCATGTGCCTTGGCGATATTGCAAGTATTACATCTCTTTACCATATGCTCAACATCTTTAATCATGCTTGGCCAAAAATAATGCTCCTTCATCATAAGATAGGTCTTTTCAATTCCAAAGTGACCCGCTAAGGATCCTTCATGGACCTCCATGATTATCAACTCTCGAATAATACTTTTAGGGATACAAAGTTGATTCCCTTTGAAGAGAAACCCATTTTCAATATGAAAAATTTGATGAGGGTGCTTCTTTCAAAGCTCATAAACCTCCTTGAAATCCTCATCATTTTCATACAACTCTTTAATATGCGCAAAACCAAGGACTCTTGAATCTAAAACATGAGTAAGTAAGTTCCTTCTTGACAAAGCATCCGCTCCTTTGTTAAGATGTCCCGCATTATGTTTGATCACAAAGTGGAATGCTTGCATATACTCCACCCATTTAGCATGCCTTGGGTTTAACTTGAGTTGCCCTTGGATGAACTTAAGAGCCTCATGATCACTATGTAAGATGAATTCACCACTTAGAAGATAATGCATGCAATGTTCAAGAGCTCTTATAATGGCATAGAACTCTTTATCATAGGTGCTATACTTCCTCTTAGCTTCATTCAACTTCTCACTAAAGTAAGAAATGGGGCGGCCTTCTTGTGTTAGGACGGCTCCAATTCCTACTCCACTTCCATCCACTTCAACTTCAAACACTTTGTCAAAACATTGTAAAGCAAGAATAGGTGCATGACACAATTTCTCCTTAATCACTTCAAACGCTTCATTAGCACCTCTAGTCCATGTAAACTCCTTTCCTTTCAACAATTCGGTCATAGGTGCAAGAATGGAGCTAAAGTTCTTTATAAACCTTCTATAGAAAGATGCTAAACCATGAAAGCTTCGTACCTTATGAATGGACTTTGGTGTAGGCCACTCTTGAATAGCTTTCACCTTCTCCTTGTCGACTTGTATACCCTCTTGTGAAAGAACATATCCAAGGAACACAATCTTGGATGAGAAGAAATGGCATTTCTCCAAATTGGCGTAGAGCTTCTCCTTCTCCAAGATGTACATGACCAACTCTAGATGCTTTACATATTCTCTTTCATTTCTACTATATATAAGAATATCATCAAAGTAAACTACAACACATTTACCAATAAGAGGCTTTAATACATGATTCATTAAGCGCATAAAGGTAGATGGTGCATTTGTAAGACCAAATGGCATCACAAGCCACTCATATAAACCTTCCTTGGTCTTGAACGCCGTTTTCCACTCATCTCCTTCATGAATCCTTATTTGATGATATCCACTCCTCAAATCAACTTTAGAGAACACAACACTTCCATGTAGCTCATCAAGTAGATCCTCAAGGCGTGGGATTGGGAATCTATACTTGATTGTGATTTTGTTTATGGCTCGGCAATCCATACACATTCTTTGAGAGCCATCTTTCTTGGGCACAAGTAAGACCGGGACATCACAAGGACTCATGCTTTCACGCACCAAGCCTTTGGATAAAAGCTCATCTACTTGCCTTTGTACTTCTTGAGCTTCCTTTGGATTCATTCGATAGGCCGGTTTGTTGTGGAGCATAGAACCCGGAACTAGATCAATCTTATGCTCAATTTCTCTTCTTGGAGGTAATCCCTTGGGCATCTCTTTTGGGAACAAGTGTTTGAATCGTTCCGAAAGAGGGTGAAGTCGTGCATGCTCAATAGTTGGGGTTGCTTCTTCCTCCACTAAGTTTGCTAGAATAAGATCTTTATGCTCTTGAAATTCATGATGTTCGGCTTTCATGAATGTCACAATGTTAATCTCCTCCTTTTGTGGTTTTTGTTGAGGACGTATAATCGATGATGGTGAGAGAGGAGCCAAAGTGATCTTCTTTTTGTTGAGAATAAACGAGTATGTGTTCATTCTCACATCATGTGTGACATGGCCATCAAAAAGCCAAGGTCTCCCAATGAAATATAATGACATCCATTGGAATTACATCACACCAAAGATAATCTTTGTAGTTTCCACCAATGGAAAGACTTACAAGTACACGATGAACTACTCGAATTCCCTTCCCATGACTTAGCCATTGAATGGTGTAAGGGGATGGGTGTGGACTAACCTCCAATTGTAGTTTGTTCACCATGGCTGTAGAAACGGCATTAGTGCAACTTCCTCCATCAATGATTAGAGAACACACCTTGCCTTGAATGGTACATCTTGTGTAAAAGATGTTTTCCCTTTGTTCTAGCTCGTTTGGGACACTAGCAACACTTAAGGCCCTTCTTACTACTAGCATTTCACCTTCATCGGCCTCCTCTACTTCCTCTTCCTCATTCACGTCAGCTTCTTCTTCTTTCTCATGTTCATTCTCATGATACTCCGGTTCTACACACAAAGCACTTTGATATTCCACCAAAGATACTACTCTTTTGTTAGGACACTCCGAAGCATAATGTCCTAAGCCTTGAAAACGAAAACACCTTCTTGAGGCTAGGGGTTTTGGTTCTTGGACGTGGGGTTTGGGAATGGATGGGGGTTGATTTTATGGTGCTCTTGTGTTTGGTTGTTTGGTGGGGAATGTGGGTTTTTGTGATGGATTGTATGGGCGTGTGTTTTGTGGGGGTTTGTATGTGGTTTGGTACTTGGTCATATTTTCTTTTCCTCTTTCCTTTCTTTGCCTTTCTATCTTTAAGGCCAAAGAACTCAATTAAATCAGATTGGTAAGGATGTAATTCAACAATATTACGAATCCAATCGTTTAAACCATATAGAAAACGTGCAAAGTTTGAGGTTCATCCTCTTGGAGATCCTGGCAGCCAAAGAATATGCTCGAATTCCTTTGTGTACTCCTCAACACTTTTGCTCCCTTGGACCAAACGTTGCAATTTGTAATAGTTATCTTGGAGATAACTTGGTGGTAGGAACTTTTGTTGCAACTTTTTCTTCATTTTGATCTTGTCCTTCCCTTGTATTTGCCTCTTCTTTTGCAAATTAGGCCACCAAATGGACGCATGTTTTCGCAATTTAAGAGCCACATATTTGGCTTTTTTTTCGTCTTGGACCTCCTTAAGATCAAATACACGTTCAACGTTTTGCATCCAATCTAAAAAGTTTTCAAGATCAAGATTACCGTCAAATTCGGGGATCTCCACTTTGAAGTCGAAACGTTCCTCCCTTGGGGGACGTCTTTGAGGCACTTCTTCATCACTTTCATTAATCTCACTATCTCCACGGTTCACCCTATGTTGTAGATGCATGTATCTCTTAAGTTGATCGTTGAGATAGGTGATTCTTTTCTTCAAAGCTTCAACATCTTCTTGGGGTTCCATTGGTGTAGGTGTGGACGTGCTAGAATCGTCCATCTTGATCAATCTTGGTGCAAAAAGATTGCAAGATTCACGATTTAGGGGTTTTGGATGGGTAAAGGACGAGAGAGGTTTTGTGTTTGGGTGGATTGTGTTTGGGCTATGGGTTTTTTGTGGAGTTTATGGTTCTTTATCAGTTCTTGATGTGTTCTTGTTGAGTTCTTGATGAGTTCTTGGAAGAACTTTGGTGGCGTGATGATGGTGGGATGGTGGGGACGGATTTTTGATGGAAAGATGGTGAAAAGATGGATCAAGAACTAAGAGAATCAATCTCCTAAGCTCTGATACCAATTTTGATGTATCATGAGACTAAGGATGATCAAATTATACAAAAGCTAAAGGATCTTTAAAAACCAAGACAAGAATCTTGCTTCTCAAAGTTCTTAAGGTTCGAAAATGGGATGGAAATGGATAGAAAAGATGGAAAGAACTATGAAAGATGATTCCCAAGAATGTTGATGATGTACGAATTGGATGAACGAATGAATGCTTGGATGAATGAATGACAATGGCGACTTGAAGCTTCTTGGAAGGATAAAGGCACACCACCTTCAAGAGACCTTCAATTCCTTCCTATCACCACCAAGGATGCCAACCTAGGATAGAAGAAGGGAGATAGTTCGTTCTCCCTCAACAGAAACCAGAAGACTAGCACAAAGCTAGAGAGAAAACAACAACATCATGTGTTTGTTTTGTATTTTATATTTGATTGATTTGGAATGAGATTACAAGGCACCCAAGGGGTCTATTTATACTAAATGGAAGCCCCCTTGGCGTGTACAAATCAAGAAAAGAGGTGTAAACTAGCTTACATCATCTAATACAAGAATGACATCATAAAGAAACAAATGAACTAAGCTAGATTACATTTGATGATAACTCTCTCAATTCTTCTCCAAATTTAAAGATTCTCGAACCATTGGAAAGCTCTTGGAATGTAGATCATTTCACTCTAGGACACTTTCCTTGGTAGCTTCATGGTTCTTGAATTAGAGAGCAAATCATCACTCCTTCATGGTTAAGACCATTCGAATGTAGACCAAATGTGATAGTTTCAAGCTCCTTGTCAATGTAGCTAAGTACTTGACTTCCATGATGTAGGTTTGGAACCAAATCTACATCATTAGCCCCTAGTTGAAAAGAGTTTGTCCTCAAACTAGGAAGTTCTCCAATATCTCCATAAAAGGGCTTGAGATCACTCACATTAAAAGTGCAACTCCCTTCATAGTCTTCTCCAAGTTGCAATTTATAAGCGTTATCACCAATCTTCTCCAAAACTTTATAAGGACCATCTCCTCTTGGTGAAAGCTTACCTTTCCTCTTAGAAGGAAATCTTTCTTTCTTCAAGTGAATCCAAACAAGGTCTCCCGGTTCAAATACAACCTTCTTCCTTGATTTATTCACCCTACTTGATACACTTGAGGTATACTTCTCAATTTTGGCTCGTACCTCTCATGTAGCTTCTTAATCTCTTCTACCCTTTTGTTAGCTTCAAAACTAAACTTTGTTGATGTAGAGATGGGCGTGAGATCCATAGGTTGGAGAGGGTTCCTTCCATAAACAACTTGAAAAGGTGACAACCCTGTGGCTTTACTTGGACTTCGATTGAAGGCAAATTCAGCATGACATAGAAGAGTATCCCAACCCTTCTTGTCTTTACTCACCAATATCCGAAGAAGACCTCCCAAAGTTCGATTAGTCACTTCAGTTTGTCCATCCGTTTGTGGATGACTTGCGGTGCTAAACTTTAATGTTGTACCAAGCTTCTTCCATAAAGTAAGCCAAAAATGACTAAGGAATTTGGAATCTCGATCACTTACCATGGTCTTTGGAATGCCATGTAGTTTCACTATTTCTTCAAAATAAAGACTTGCAACCTTAGTAGTTCATAAGTAGTATGGCATGGAATAAAATGAGCCATCTTGGAAAATCTATCAATGACCCCCATAATAGAATCCTTGCCTCTTTGTGTTCTTGGTAGACCAACAACGAAGTCTAAACTCACGTCTTCCCATGGATGATGTGGAATGGGCAAAGGAGTATACAACCCTTGTGGCAAAGCATGTGCCTTGGCGATATTGCAAGTATTACATCTCTTTACCATATGCTCAACATCTTTAATCATGCTAGGCCAAAAATAATGCTCCTTCATCATAAGGTAGGTCTTTTCAATTCAAAAGTGACCCGCTAAGGATCCTCCATGGACCTCCATGATTATCAACTCTCGAATGATACTTTTAGGGATACAAAGTTGATTCCCTTTGAAGAGAAACCCATTTTCAATATGAAAAAGTTGATGAGGGTGCTTCTTACAAAGCTCATAAACCTCCTTGAAATCCTCATCATTTTCATACAACTCTTTAATATGCTCAAAACCAAGGACTCTTGAATCTAAAACATGAGTAAGTAAGTACCTTCTTGACAAAGCATCCGCTCCTTTGTTAAGATGTCCCGCATTATGTTTGATCACAAAGTGGAATGCTTGCATATACTCCACCCATTTAGCATGCCTTGGGTTTAACTTGAGTTGCCCTTGGATGAACTTAAGAGCCTCATGATCACTATGTAAGATGAATTCACCACCTAGAAGATAATGCAGTGCAATGTTCAAGAGCTCTTATGATGGCATAGAACTCTTTATCATAGGTGCTATACTTCCTCTTAGCTTCATTCAACTTCTCACTAAAGTAAGAAATGGGGCGGCCTTCTTGTGTTAGGACGGCTCCAATTCCTACTCCACTTGCATCCACTTCAACTTCAAACACTTTGTCAAAACATTGTAAAGCAAGAATAGGTGCATGACACAATTTCTCCTTAATCACTTCAAACGCTTCATTAGCACCTCTAGTCCATGTAAACTCCTTTCCTTTCAACAATTCGGTCATAGGTGCAAGAATGGAGCTAAAGTTCTTTATAAACCTTCTATAGAAAGATGCTAAACCATGAAAGCTTCGTACCTTATGAATGGACTTTGGTGTAGGCCACTCTTGAATAGCTTTCACCTTCTCCTTATCGACTTGTATACCCTCTTGTGAAAGAACATATCCAAGGAACACAATCTTGGATGAGAAGAAATGGCATTTCTCCAAATTGGCGTAGAGCTTCTCCTTCTCCAAGATGTACATGACCAACTCTAGATGCATTACATATTCTCTTTCACTTCTACTATATATAAGAATATCATCAAAGTAAACTACAACACATTTACCAATAAGAGGCTTCAATACATGATTCATTAAGCGCATAAAGGTAGATGGTGCATTTGTAAGACCAAATAGCATCACAAGCCACTCATATAAACCCTCCTTGGTCTTGAACGCCGTTTTCCACTCATCTCCTTCATGAATCCTTATTTGATGATATCCACTCCTCAAATCAACTTTAGAGAACACAACACTTCCATGTAGCTCATCAAGTAGATCCTCAAGGTGTGGGATTGGGAATATATACTTGATTGTGATTTTGTTTATGGCTCGGCAATCCATACAAATTCTTTGAGAGCCATCTTTCTTGGGCACAAGTAAGACCGGGACATCACAAGGAATCATGCTTTCACGCACCAAGCCTTTGGATAAAAGCTCATCTACTTGCCTTTGTACTTCTTGAGTTTCCTTTGGATTCATTCGATAGGCCGGTTTGTTGGGGAGCATAGAACCTGGAACTATATCAATCTTGTGCTCAATTTCTCTTCTTGGAGGTAATCCCTTGGGCATCTCTTTTGGGAACAAGTGTTTGAATCGTTCCGAAAGAGGGTGAAGTCGTGCATGCTCAATAGTTGGGGTTGCTTCTTCCTCGACTAAGTTTGCTAGAATAAGATCTTTATGCTCTTGAAATTCATGATGTTCGGCTTTCATGAATGTCACAATGTTAATCTCCTCCTTTTGTGGTTGTTGTTGAGGACGTATAATCGATGATGGTGAGAGAGGAGCCAAAGTGATCTTCTTTTTGTTGAGAATAAACGAGTATGTGTTCATTCTCACATCATGTGTGACATGGCCATCAAAAAGCCAAGGTCTCCCAAGCAAAATATGACAAGCATGCATTGGAATTACATCACACCAAAGAGAATCTTTGTAGTTTCTACCAATGGAAAGACTTACAAGTACACGATGAACTACTCGAATTCCCTTCCCATGACATAGCCATTGAATGGTGTAAGGGGATGGGTGTGGACTAACCTCCAATTGTAGTTTGTTCACTATGGTTGTAGAAGCGGCATTAGTGCAACTTCCTCCATCAATGATTAGAGAACACACCTTGCCTTGAATGGTACATCTTGTGTGAAAGATGTTATCCCTTTGTTCTAGCTCGTTTGGGACACTAGCAACACTTAAGGCCCTTCTTACTACTAGCATGTCACCTTCATCGGCCTACTCTACTTCCTCTTCCTCATACACGTCATCTTCTTCTTCTTTCTCATGTTCATTCTCATGATACTCCTGTTCTACATACAAAGCACTTTGATATTCCACCAAAGATACTACTCTTTTGTTAGGACACTCCGAAGCATAATGTCCTAAGCCTTGACAACGAAACCACTTTCTTGAGGCTAGGGGTTTTGGTTCTTGGACGTGGGGTTTGGGAATGGATGGGGGTTGATTTTATGGTGCTCTTGTGTTTGGTTGTTTGGTGGGGAATGTGGGTTTTTGTGATGGAATGTATGGGCGTGTGTTTTGTGGGGGTTTGTATGTGGTTTGGTACTTGGTCATATTTTCTTTTCCTCTTTCCTTTCTTTGCCTTTCTATCTTTAAGGCCAAAGAACTCAATTCGTCCAAAGATTGGTAAGGATGTAATTCAACAATGTTACGAATCCAATCGTTTAAACCATATAGAAAAGCGTGCAAAGTTTGAGGTTCATCCTCTTGGAGATCACAACGCCAAAGAATATGCTCGAATTCCTTTGTGTACTCCTCAACACTTTTGCTCCCTTGGACCAAACGTTGCAATTTGTAATAGTTATCTTGGAGATAACTTGGTGGTAGGAACTTTTGTTGCAACTTTTTCTTCATTTTGATCCATGCTTTGATCTTGTCCTTCCCTTGTATTTGCCTCTTCTTTTGCAAATTAGTCCACCAAATGGACGCATGTTTTCGCAATTTAAGAGCCACATATTTTTCAACATCTTCTTGGGGTTCCATTGGTGTAGGTGTAGACCTGCTAGAATCGTACATCTTGATCAATCTTGGTGCAAAAAGATTGCAAGATTCACGATTTAGGGGTTTTGGATGGGTAAAGGACGAGAGAGGTTTTGTGTTTGGGTGGATTGTGTTTGGGCTATGGGTTTTTTGTGGAGTTTATGGTTCTTTATCAGTTCTTGATGGGTTCTTGTTGAGTTCTTGATGAGTTCTCAGAAGAACTTTGGTGGCGTGATGATGGTGGGATGGTAGGGATGGATTTTTGATGGAAAGATGGTGAAAAGATGGATCAAGAACTAAGAGAATCAATCTCCGAAGCTCTGATACCGATTTTGATGTATCATGAGACCAAGGATGATCAAATTATACAAAAGCTAAAGGATCTTTAAAAACCAAGACAAGAATCTTGCTTCTCAAAGTTCTTAAGATTCGAAAATGGGATGGAAATGGATAGAAAAGATGGAAAGAACTATGAAAGATGATTCCCAAGAATGTTGATGATGTACGAATTGGATAAACGAATGAATGCTTGGATGAATGAATGACAATGGCGACTTGAAGCTTCTTGGAAGGATAAAGGCACACCACCTTCAAGAGACCTTCAATTCCTTCCTATCACCACCAAGGATGCCAACCTTGGATAGAAGAAGGGAGATAGTTTGTTCTCCCTCAAGAGGAACGAGAAGACTAGCACAAAGCTAGAGAGAAAACAACAACATCATGTGTTTGTTTTGTATTTGATATTTGATTGATTTGGAATGAGATTACAAGGCACCCAAGGGGTCTATTTATACTAAATGGAAGCCCCCTTGGCGTGTAAAAATCAAGAAAAGAGGTGTAAACTAGCTTACATCATCTAATACAAGAATGACATCATAAAGAAACAAATGAACCCGGAACTAGATCAATCTTATGCTCAATTTCTCTTCTTGGAGGTAATCCCTTGGGCATCTCTTTTGGGAACAAGAGTTTGAATTGTTCCAAAAGAGGGTGAAGTCGTGCATGCTCAATAGTTGGGGTTGCTTCTTCCTCCACCAAGTTTGCTAGAATAAGATCTTTATGCTCTTGAAATTCATGATGTTCGGCCTTCATGAATGTCACAATGTTAATCTCCTCCTTTTGTGGTTGTTGTTGAGGACGTATAATCGATGATGGTGAGAGAGGAGCCAAAGTGATCTTCTTTTTGTTGAGAATAAACGAGTATGTGTTCATTCTCTCATCATGTGTGACATGCCTATCAAAAAGCCAAGGTCTCCCAAGCAAAATATGATGTATATTTGATAGCCATATACATCAAGGTCATCAAGGGAGACATCAAATACACACCAAAGGAGCTAAATACTTGATTACATGGAAAAGGAGCACCTTTCACTCATGTCTCTTACACAAACGAATGGCTTCAACAAGGGCAACTCGGTAATTTGCTCTATATCTCAAGAACCATAAAGCTTTTGAGAAAGTCATCCTAGAATCAAAGATAGGTTATTCAAAGAGCTTTCCAATGGTTTTTGAATCTTGGAATTTGGATTTGAAACGAGCAAGTTATCATTGTTTTAATCTAGCTTAGTTCATTTTGATTCTTTATGATGTCATACTTGTGTAGGATGATGTAAGCCTCAAGGGGCCTAGATTCTTGGTTTGTACACGTCGAGGGCTTGGGATTACTATAAATACCCCCTTAGGCCTCTTGTAAATTCATTCATTCATATATCAAATACAAAGTAAACACATGGTGTTGTTTTCTCTCTAGCTTTTGTTCTAGTTTTTGAATCTCTTGAGGGAGTTTCGAATATCCCTACTTCTAGCCTTGGGTTGGCATCCCTTGGTGGTGAAAGGTAGAATTGGAAAGTTCTTTGAGGTGGTGTGCTTATATCCTCAGTGGAATCTTCAAAGCCATTATCATTCATATCAATCGTGAGTTTCATTTCTAGTTCTTTTGATCTTGTTTTTGTTTCTACATTGTTTCAAATTCAAGATTCATTTGAATATCATTCTATCATTCAAGAAACTTACATTCCATTCATTCCTACATTCATTCCATTCATTTACACATTCGTTTCATTCATCTAATCGTTCATTACCATTCGTCCATCATCAATCACCCATTTGGTAATCATCTTTCATAGTTCTTTCTATCTTTCCATTCGTTTTCCATCCCATTTTAGATTCTTAAGAACTTTGAGAAAGGAGATTTTCATCTTCGCTCTTAAAGATCCTGAACCCTTTTGTGTAATGAGATCTTGTGATCCCATTATACATCAAAATTGGTATCAGAGCTTAGGAGTTTGATTCTCTTAGTTCTTGCAGCATCTTTTTACCATCTTTCCATCACAAATCCATCCCCCATCATCCCTCCATTACACGTCCACCAAGAACACCACAAAGAACCCCAAAACCCAAACACAAATCCCACCTAAACATAGTCCACCTCTCGTCCTTCACCCCCCCCCCCCCAAACCCCAAAACCGAGAGTCTTGCAAATCTTTCTTCATCAAAGATTGATATTACATGGCGTGTGTGAGTTCTCTAATGGATTCACAAGGTGATATGCAACAAATGAAACGACAACTTGATGATCTCACCAAACAAATGGAAGAACTTGGGATCCTTCAAAAGGGATCAAGAAGAGAAAATTCACGTGAGATACATCCTTATGAGGTTGAATATGAAGCACCTTATGAATGGAGTAAACGTTCCAGCAAGAAGAATGGAAATAAAGTTCAAGAAGAGTTCTTGCCATTCAATTACAAATGAGACTACATCGACAAACTTGAAAGAATGGAGCAAGGGAGCAAGGATGTGGTTGAATACACAATAGAATTCAGGTGGCAACTATGGAAGTATGCCCTTAAGGAGGATGATCCACAAGTTTTGGTATGTTACTTTCTTGGTCTTAATAATTACATTCGGCATGTTGTTGTAAATCAACCTTACACAAACTTGGAAGAGTTGAGTTCTTTAGCTCTTGATGTTGTGATGTAGATTTGGTTCCAAACCTACATCATGGAAGTCAAATACTTAGCTACATTGGCAAAGAGCTTGAAACTATCACATTGGATCTACATTCGAATGGTCTTAACCATGAAGGAGTGATGATTAGCTCTCTAACTCAAGAACCATGAATCTACCAAGGAAAGTGTCCTAGAGTGAAATGATCTACATTCCAAGAGCTTTATAATGGTTCAAGAATCTTTAAATTTGGTTAAGTATAGAGCAAGTTATCATCATTTGTAATCTAGCTTAGTTCATTGTTTTCTTTATGATGTAATCATTAGAGTAGATGATGTAAGCCCTAAGTGGCTCTTTTCTTGTTTTGTACACGCCTAAGGGGGGGCTCTAGTAGTATAAATAGACCCCTTAGGGTGCCTTGTAATTCATTCTTTCATAAATCAAATACAAGTAAACACATGATGTTTTTCTCTCTAGTTTTGTGCTAGTCATTCTCGTTTCTCTTGAGGGAGAATGAAACTATCTCCCTTCTTCTATCCAAGGTTGGCATCCTTGGTGGTGATAGGAAGGAATTGAAGATCTCTTGAAGGTGGTGTGCCTTTATCCTTCCAAGAAGCTTCAAGTCGCCATTGTTGATCATCCAAGCATTCGTTCGTTCATCCATTCGTCCATCATCAACCTATTGGTAACCATTTCCCATAGTTCTTTTCCATCTTTTCCATTCATTTCGATCCCATTTTCAAACCTAAAGAACTTTGAGAAGCAAGATTCTTATCTTGGTTATTAAAGATCCTTAGCTTTTGTATAATTTGATCATCTTTGGTCTCATTATACATCAAAATTGGTATCAGAGCTTAGGAGATTGATTCTCTTAGTTCTTGATCCATCTTTTCACCATCTTTCCATTAAAAATCCATCCCCATCATCCCACCATCATCACGCCACCAAAGTTCTTCCAAGAACTCATCAAGAACTCAACAAGAACCCATCAAGAACTCATAAAGAACCATCAACTCCATAAAAAAACCCCATAGCCCAAACACAATCCGTCCAAACACAAACTTATCTCGTCCTTTACCCATCCAAATCCCCTAAACCGTTAACCTTGCAATCTTTTTCACCAAAGATTGATCAAGATGAACGATTCTAGCACATCCGCACCTACTCCAATGGAACCCCAAGAAGATGTTGAAGCTTTGAAGAGAAAAATCACCAATCTCAACGATCAACTTAAGAGATACATGCATCTACAACATATGGTGAACCGTGGAGATAGTGAAATCAATGAAAGTGATGAAGAAGTGCCTCAAAGACGTCCCCCAAGGGAGGAACGTTTCGACTTCAAAGTGGAAATCCCCGAATTTGACGGTAATCTTGATCCTGAAAATTTTTTAGATTGGATGCAAACCGTAGAACGTGTTTTTGATCTTAAGGAGGTCCAAGATGAAAAGAAGGCCAAATATGTGGCTCTTAAATTGCGAAAACATGCGTCCATTTGGTGGACCAATTTGCAAAAGAAGAGGCAAGGTAAAGGCAAGGACAAGATAAGAACGTGGGATAAGATGAGAAAGAAGCTCCAAGAGAAGTTTCTACCACCAAGTTATCTCCAAGATAACTACTACAAGTTACAACGGTTGGTCCAAGGGAGCAAAAGTGTTGAGGAGTACACAGAGGAATTCGAGCATATTCTTTGGCGTTGTGATCTCCAAAAGGATGAACCTCAAACTTTGGTACGTTTTCTATATGGTCTAAATGATTGGATTCGTAACATTGTTGAATTACATCCTTACCAATCTTTGGAAGAATTGAGTTCTTTGGCCTTAAAGGTAGAAAGGCAAAGAAAGGAAAGAGGAAAAGAAAATGTGACCAAATATCAAACCTCATACAAACCCCCACAAAACACACGCCCATACAATCCATCACAAAAACCCACATTCCCCACAAAACAACCAAACACAAGAGCACCACAAAATCAACCCCCATCCATTCCCAAACCCCACGTCCAAGAACCAAAACCCCTAGCCCCAAGATCGTTGTCAAGGTTTAGGACATTATGCTTCGGAGTGTCCTAACAAAAGGGTAGTATCTTTGGTGGAATATCAAAGTGCTTTGTATGTAGAACCGGAGTATCATGAGAATGAACATGAGAAAGAAGTAGAAAGTGACGTGAATGAGGAAGAGGAGGTAGAAGAGGCCGATGAAGGAGAAATGCTAGTAGTAAGAAGGGCCTTAAGTGTTGCTAGTGTTCCAAACGAGCTAGAACAAAGGGAAAACATCTTTCACACAAGATGTACTATTCAAGGAAAGGTGTGTTCTCTTATCATTGATGGAGGAAGTTGCACTAATGCCGCTTCTACAACCATGGTGAACAAACTACAATTGGAGGTTAGTCCACACCCATCCCCTTACACCATTCAATGGCTAAGTCATGGGAAGGGAATTCGAGTGGTTCATCGTGTTCTTGTAAGTCTTTCTATTGGAAGAAACTACAAAGACTCTATTTGGTGTGATGTAATTCTAATGGATGCTTGTCATATTTTGCTTGGGAGACCTTGGCTTTTTGATAGGAGTGTCACGCATGATGGGACAATGAACACCTACTCGTTTATTTTCAACAAAAAGAAGATCACTTTGGCTCCTCTCTCACCATCATCGAGCATACGTCCCCAACAACAACCACAAAAGGAGGAGACTAACATTGTGACATTCACGAAGGCCGAACATCATGAATTTCAAGAGCATAAAGATCTTATTCTAGCAAACTTGGAGGAGGAAGAAGCGTCCCCAACTATTGAGCATGCACGTCTTCACTCTCTTTTGGAACGTTTCAAACACTTGTTCCCAAAAGAGATGCCCAATGGATTACCTCCAAGAAGGGAAATTGAGCACAAGATTGATCTAGTTCCGGGTTCTATGCTCCCCAACAAACCGGCCTACCGAATGAATCCAAAAGAAGCTCAAGAAGTGCAAAGGCAAGTAGATGAGCTTTTATCCAAAGGCTTGGTGCGTGAAAGCATGAGTCCATGTGCCGTTCCGGTCTTACTTATGCCCAAGAAAGATGGCTCTCAAAGAATGTGTATGGATTGTCGAGCCATAAACAAAATCACAATCAAGTATAGACTCCCAATCCCACGCCTTGAGGATCTACTTGATGAGCTACATGGAAGTGTTGTGTTCTCTAAAGTTGATTTGAGGAGTGGATATCATCAAATAAGGATTCATGAAGGAGATGAGTGGAAAACGGCATTCAAGACCAAGGAAGGTTTATATGAGTGGCTTGTGATGCCATTTGGTCTTACAAATGCACCATCTACCTTTATGCGCTTAATGAATCATGTATTGAAGCCTCTTATTGGTAAATGTGTTGTAGTTCACTTTGATGATATTCTTGTATATAGTAGAAGTGAAAGAGAACATGTGAAGCATCTAGAGTTGGTCATGTACATCTTGGAGAAGGAGAAGCTATACGCCAATTTGGAGAAATGCCATTTCTTCTCATCCAAGATTGTGTTCCTTGGATATGTTCTTTCACAAGAAGGAATACAAGTCGACAAGGAGAAGGTGAAAGCTATTCAAGAGTGGCCTACACCAAAGTCCATTCATGAGGTACGAAGCTTTCATGGTTTAGCATCTTTCTATACAAGGTTTATAAAGAACTTTAGCTCCATTCTTGCACCTATGACCGAATTGTTGAAAGGAAAGGAGTTTACATGGACTAGAGGTGCTAATGAAGCGTTTGAAGTGATTAAGGATAAATTGTGTCATACACCTATTCTTGCTTTACCATGTTTTGACAAAGTGTTTGAAGTTGAAGTGGATGCAAGTGGAGTAGGAATTGGAGCCGTCCTAACCCAAGAAGGACGCCCCATTTCTTACTTTAGTGAGAAGTTGAATGAAGCTAAGAGGAAGTATAGCACCTATGATAAAGAGTTCTATTCCATCATAAGAGCTCTTGAACATTGGAGACATTATCTTCTAAGTGGTGAATTCATCTTACATAGTGATCATGAGGCTCTTAAGTTCATCCAAGGGCAACACAAGTTAAACCCAAGGCATGCTAAATGGGTGGAGTATATGCAAGCATTTCACTTTGTGATCAAACATAAAGCGGGACATCTTAACAAAGGAGCGGATGCTTTATCAAGAAGGTACTTACTTACTCATGTTTTAGATTCAAGAGTCCTTGGTTTTGAGCATATTAAAGAATTGTATGAAAATGATGAGGATTTCAAGGAGGTTTATGAGCTTTGTAAGAAGCACCCTCATCAACCTTTCCATATTGAGAATGGGTTTCTCTTCAAAGGGAATCAACTTTGTATTCCTAAAAGTAGCATTCGAGAGTTGTTGATCATGGAGGTCCATGGAGGATCCTTGGCGGGTCACTTTGGAATTGAAAAGACCTACCTTATGATGAAGGAGCATTATTTTTGGCCAAGCATGATTAAAGATGTTGAGCATATGGTAAAGAGATGTAATATTTGCAATATCGCCAAGGCACATGCTTTGCCACAAGGGTTGTATACTCCTTTGCCAATTCCACATCATCCATGGGAAGACGTGAGCTTAGACTTCGTTGTTGGTCTACCACGAACACAAAGAGCCAAGGATTCTATTATGGTGGTCGTTGATAGATTTTCCAAGATGGCTCATTTTATTCTATGCCATACTACTTATGATGCAACTAAGGTTGCAAATCTTTATTTTGAAGAAATAGTGAAGCTACATGGCATTCCAAAGACCATGGTAAGTGATCGAGATTCCAAGTTCCTTAGTCATTTTTGGCTTACTTTATGGAAGAAGCTTGGTACAACCTTGAAGTTTAGCACCGCATGTCATCCACAAATGGATGGACAAACCGAAGTGACTAATCGAACTTTGGGAGCTCTTCTTCGGATATTGGTGAGTAAAGACAAGAAGGGTTGGGATACTCTTCTATGTCATGCTGAATTTGCCTTCAATCGAAGTCCAAGTAAAGCCACTGGGTTATCACCTTTTCAAGTTGTTTATGGAAGGAACCCTCTCCAACCTATGGATCTCACACCCATATCTACATCAACAAAGTTTAGCTTTGAAGCTAACAAAAGGGTGGAAGAGATTAAGAAGCTACATGAGGAGGTTCAAGCTAAAATTGAGAAGTATACCTCAAGTGTATCAAGTAGCGTGAATAAATCAAGGAAGAAGGTTGTATTTGAGCCGGGAGACCTTGTTTGGATTCACTTGAAGAAAGAAAGATTTCCTTCTAAAAGGAAAGGTAAGCTTGCACCAAGAGGAGATGGTCCTTATAAAGTTTTGGAGAACATTGGTGATAACGCATATAAATTACAACTTGGAGAAGACTATGAAGGGAGTTGCACTTTTAATGTGAGTGGTCTCAAGCCCTTTTATGGAGATATTGGAGAACTTCCTAGTTTGAGGACAAACTCTTTTCAACTAGGGGGAATGATGTAGATTTGGTTCCAAACCTACATCATGGAAGTCAAATACTTAGCTACATTGACAAAGAGCTTGAAACTATCACATTGGGTCTACATTCGAATGGTCTTAACCATAAAGCAGTGATGATTAGCTCTCTAACTCAAGAACCATGAAGCTACCAAGGAAAGTGTCCTAGAGTGAAATGATCTACATTCCAAGAGCTTTATAATGGTTCAAGAATCTTTAAATTTGGTTAAGTATAGAGCAAGTTATCATCATTTGTAATCTAGCTTAGTTCATTGTTTTCTTTATGATGTAATCATTAGAGTAGATGATGTAAGCCCTAAGTGGCTCTTTTCTTGTTTTGTACACGCCTAAGGGGGGGCTCTAGTAGTATAAATAGACCCCTTAGGGTGCCTTGTAATTCATTCTTTCATAAATCAAATACAAGTAAACACATGATGTTTTTCTCTCTAGTTTTGTGCTAGTCATTCTCGTTTCTCTTGAGGGAGAACGAAACTATCTCCCTTCTTCTATCCAAGGTTGGCATCCTTGGTGGTGATAGGAAGGAATTGAAGATCTCTTGAAGGTGGTGTGCCTTTATCCTTCCAAGAAGCTTCAAGTCGCCATTGTTGATCATCCAAGCATTCGTTCGTTCATCCATTCGTCCATCATCAACCTATTGGTAACCATTTCCCATAGTTCTTTTCCATCTTTTCCATTCATTTCGATCCCATTTTCGAACCTTAAGAACTTTGAGAAGCAAGATTCTTATCTTGGTTATTAAAGATCCTTAGCTTTTGTATAATTTGATCATCTTTGGTCTCATTATACATCATGTTGAAATACAAGCAAAGAGTAAAGAACTTTGGGATAAAACCCATATACAACAAAGACCCCCATTTCCCACAAAACAACCAAACACAAAAGCTCAACAAAATCAGCCCCCATCCTATCCTAAACCTCTAATCCAAAGCTCCTCAAAACAGCCTATAAACCTTCCCGCTCCCATTGTCCCAAGTACATGTCTATATTGCCAAAGTTTTGATCATGTTGAAAGTGCATGTCCTAAGGAGAAAGAAGTATCTTTGGTTGATTGTCAAACATCATTAAGCATGCAACCAGAAATTTAAAGTGTGGTATTTGATGTATTTGACGAGCATGAGGATGTTCATAAACTTGGCATGAATGAGGTATGTAGCATGCCTCATGAAGTACATGAGGAAGAAAAAGAGGAGGATATTGTATTAGAAAAGATGTATGTAGAAGAATTAAATGGAGAAGAGTTGCTTGTTATAAGTAGAGTCTTGAAAGGCTAGTGTACCGCAAGATCAACAACAAAGAGAGCTTATTTCTTACTCTCATTATACCATTCAAGAAGAAGTATGTTCATTGATCCAAGGAGGAAAAAATAGTGCCATCTATGAGGATCTTGACGCTAGCATTGGCGTTGATAAAGATCATGGCAATGGTATTGGCCTCGCTACAACAAGGGTCCAAACATTACAAATGGAGAGCTATTCACATGGTCATTCATTTCGTGACAAGGACATTCATTTTGATCCAAGAAGTTTAGTAAGTCTTTGTTTTTACAAGATTTGCAAAAATTCATTATATTGTAATATTACTTCTATGGATTCTTGTTATACTTTGTTGGAAGAATCAAAGTTGTATGATAGGAGTATCATGCTCCAAGAGGCGTCCTTATTACTACATTGTGTCTCATGGCTCAAGGAGGATCAAATCACTCTTATGACACTTATGGAGAATAAGTATCATGAATTTGAAGAACCAAGGAGTCTCATTCTTACACCAATAGAGGTTGGAAACCATGAGCTTACAAAGGATCAAGATCCTATCCCATCATTTGTTGTCATTTGTGAATATTTGGATGAAAGACAAGCACCATCAACAAGAAACCACTCTCTCTTATCTCTTTGGAAATATTTCTCTCCTATGAGTATCATCATACAAAGTAGAAGTAGAAAGGAGTGTGTAAATCCTTTGGAGAAATGTCCTTACCTCTCGTCCAAGAATATGCTATCTCAACATATCTCATCAAATGGAGTAATTCATGTAGACAAGAAATGAATTATTCAAGAAGGGTCCATACTTGCATCTATATATGAGGTACTATGTCTCTTAAAGGATGCTAAAGATCATCATATTCTTTTATTCCCTATTCTTGCATCATATTTGTTCATTACAAATGGAGTTGAGAAAGGTGAAGTCCTACCTCAAGGAAGTTGTCCCATGGATTATTTTGGTGATATACCAAGTGGAGAAAAGAAGAAGCTTCATGCTTATGGCTTAGCATTCATACTTGTTGCTATCATGAGGGTATTTGAGCAAAAAGAATATTATCTTGGAGGAACCATGCTTAAGCTTCGTGAATCTTACAAAGTATTGGAGTATGTTTCATATGAAGAGGAGATCACGCCATCATCATGTTTTGAGATGAAGTACTTGATTCATTCATCAAAATCAAGTCACTTGGAGGAAGCAAGTCCTTTGACTAAAGGAAGTTTTCTAACAAGAAGATACATATTTGATTCAAGAGTACTTAGGCTTGAATATATCAAGGAGTTGTATGAAGATGATGATGATTTTAAAGAAGTATACAAGGTATGTGAGAAGCATCCTCAACAATCCTTTTATATTGATCATGGATTTCTCTTCAAAGGGAATCAATTGTTCATTCCAAGGAGTGGAATTCGTGAAATCTTGATCATGGAAGTACATGGAAGTTCTTTTGATCATTTGGGTCTACTCAATACGTATCTCAAGATGAAGGAGTATTATTTCTGGCCTAGCATGATTGTTGATATTGAGTATAAGCTGCAATATTGTGACATTTGCAATCCTTCTATACCATATGGAGATGAAAGCTTGAATTCTATGGTTGAAGTGCCATGGATTCAAGGAAGTCAAGATGATATTATGATCGTTGAAGGTCATTCTTCAAAGATGGAACACCATATTACTATTGTCTTCATCATGAGTTACGAGCTTATGAATCTATACTTTGAAGTTGAGAAGTTATATGAGATTTCTACAATCTCCATGAATAAACGAGATTTTAAGCACCATGATGTCATTGGATTATTCATGAGAAAACTTGGAAGAAAGTGGAAGTTTATCAAAGGGATCTATGATGATTTCAAAGCATTTAAAAAAAAGAGAGTTTGTAATCTCTTCAAGGAATGCAAGAGGAAGAAGCAAGTTGATGTGAACAATACTTTTGGAAAGATCTCTTATAAGAAGAAGGATGAGCTTAGAAGAAGTGCTATGTAACGGTTTAGAAGAAGTTTTGTCTAAGTTTGAGGACAAACTTTTTCAACCGGGGGAGTATGATGTATATTTGATAGCCATATACATCAAGGTCATCAAGGGAGACATCAAATACACACCAAAGGAGCTAAATACTTGATTACATGGAAAAGGAGCACCTTTCACTCATGTCTCTTACACAAACGAATGGCTTCAACAAGGGCAGCTCGGTAATTTGCTCTATATCTCAAGAACCATAAAGCTTTTGAGAAAGTCATCCTAGAATCAAAGATAGATTATTCAAAGAGCTTTCCAATGGTTTTTGAATCTTGGAATTTGGATTTGAAACGAGCAAGTTATCATTGTTTTAATCTAGCTTAGTTCATTTTGATTCTTTATGATGTCATACTTGTGTAGGATGATGTAAGCCTCAAGGGGCCTAGATTCTTGGTTTGTACACGTCCAAGGGGGCTTGGGATTACTATAAATACCCCCTTAGGCCTCTTGTAAATTCATTCATTCATATATCAAATACAAAGTAAACACATGGTGTTGTTTTCTCTCTAGCTTTTGTTCTAGTTTTTGAATCTCTTGAGGGAGTTTCGAATATCCCTACTTCTAGCCTTGGGTTGGCATCCCTTGGTGGTGAAAGGTAGAATTGGAAAGTTCTTTGAGGTGGTGTGCCTATATCCTCAGTGGAATCTTCAAAGCCATTATCATTCATATCAATCGTGAGTTTCATTTCTAGTTCTTTTGATCTTGTTTTTGTTTCTACATTGTTTCAAATTCAAGATTCATTTGAATATCATTCTATCATTCAAGAAACTTACATTCCATTCATTCCTACATTCATTCCATTCATTTACACATTCGTTTCATTCATCTAATCGTTCATTACCATTCGTCCATCATCAATCACCCATTTGGTAATCATCTTTCATAGTTCTTTCTATCTTTCCATTCGTTTTCCATCCCATTTTAGATTCTTAAGAACTTTGAGAAAGGAGATTTTCATCTTCGCTCTTAAAGATCCTGAACCCTTTTGTGTAATGAGATCTTGTGATCCCATTATACATCAAAATATGACAAGCATCCATTGGAATTACATCACACCAAATAGAATCTTTGTAGTTTCTACCAATGGAAAGACTTACAAGTACACGATGAACTACTCGAATTCCCTTCCCATGACTTAGCCATTGAATGGTGTAAGGGGATGGGTGTGGACTAACCTCCAATTGTAGTTTGTTCACCATGGTTGTAGAAGCAGCATTAGTGCAACTTCCTCCATCAATGATTAGAGAACACACCTTGCCTTGAATGGTACATCTTGTGTGAAAGATGTTTTCCCTTTGTTCTAGCTCGTTTGGGACACTAGCAACACTTAAGGCCCTTCTTACTACTAGCATTTCACCTTCATCGGCCTCCTCTACTTCCTCTTCCTCATTCACGTCATCTTCTTCTTCTTCTCATGTTCATTCTCATGATACTCCTGTTCTACATACAAAGCACTTTGATATTCCACCAAAGATACTACTCTTTTGTTAGGACACTCCGAAGCATAATGTCCTAAGCCTTGACAACGAAAACACCTTCTTGGGGCTAGGGGTTTTGGTTCTTGGACGTGGGGTTTGGGAATGGATGGGGGTTGATTTTGTGGTGCTCTTGTGTTTGGTTGTTTGGTGGGGAATGTGGGTTTTTGTGATGGATTGTATGGGCGTGTGTTTTGTGGGGGTTTGTATGTGGTTTGGTACTTGGTCATATTTTCTTTTCCTCTTTCCTTTCTTTGCCTTTCTACCTTTAAGGCCAAAGAACTCAATTCGTCCAAAGATTGGTAAGGATGTAATTCAACAATGTTACGAATCCAATTGTTTAAACCATATAGAAAACGTACCAAAGTTTGAGGTTCATCCTCTTGGAGATCACAACGCCAAAGAATATGCTCGAATTCCTTTGTGTACTCCTCAACACTTTTGCTCCCTTGGACCAAACGTTGCAATTTGTAATAGTTATCTTGGAGATAACTTGGTGGTAGGAACTTTTGTTGCAACTTTTTCTTCATTTTGATCCATGCTTTGATCTTGTCCTTCCCTTGTATTTGCCTCTTCTTTTGCAAATTAGTCCACCAAATGGACGCATGTTTTCGCAATTTAAGAGCCACATATTTGACCTTTTTTTCGTCTTGGACCTCCTTAAGATCAAATACACGTTCAACGGTTTGCATCCAATCTAAAAAGTTTTCAGGATCAAGATTACCGTCAAATTAGGGGATCTCCACTTTGAAGTCGAAACGTTCCTCCCTTGGGGGACGTCTTTGAGGCACTTCTTCATCACTTTCATTAATCTCACTATCTCCACGGTTCACCCTATGTTGTAGATGCATGTATCTCTTAAGTTGATCGTTGAGATAGGTGATTCTTTTCTTCAAAGCTTCAACATCTTCTTGGGGTTCCATTGGTGTAGGTGTGGACGTGCTAGAATCGTCCATCTTGATCAATCTTGGTGCAAAAAGATTGCAAGATTCACGATTTAGGGGTTTTGGATGGGTAAAGGACGAGAGAGGTTTTGTGTTTGGGCGGATTGTGTTTGGGCTATGGGTGTTTTTTGGAGTTTATGGTTCTTTATGAGTTCTTGATGGGTTCTTGTTGAGTTCTTGATGAGTTCTTGGAAGAACTTTGGTGGCGTGATGATGGTGGGATGTATAATGAGACCAAGGATGATCAAATTTTGATGGATCAAGAACTAAGAGAATCAATCTCCTAAGCTCTGATACCAATTTTGATGTATAATGAGACCAAGGATGATCAAATTTTATAAAAGCTAAAGGATCTTTAAAAACCAAGATAAGAATCTTGCTTCTCAAAGTTCTTAAGGTTCGAAAATGGGATCGAAATGGATAGAAAAGATGGAAAGAACTGTGAAAGATGATTACCAAGAATGTTGATGATGTACGAATTGGATGAACGAATGAATGCTTGGATGAATGAATGACAATGGCGACTTGAAGCTTCTTGGAAGGATAAAGGCACACCACCTTCAAGAGACCTTCAATTCCTTCCTATCACCACCAAGGATGCCAACCTTGGATAGAAGAAGGGAGATAGTTCGTTCTCCCTCAAGAGAAACGAGAAGACTAGCTCAAAGCTAGAGAGAAAACAACAACATCATGTGTTTGTTTTGTATTTGATATTTGATTGATTTGGAATGAGATTACAAGGCACCCAAGGGGTCTATTTATACTAAATGGAAGCCCCCTTGGCGTGTACAAATCAAGAAAAGAGGTGTAAACTAGCTTACATAATCTAATACAAGAATGACATCATAAAGAAACAAATGAACTAAGCTAGATTACATTTGAGGATAACTCTCTCAATTCTTCTCCAAATTTAAAGATTCTTGAACCATTGGAAAGCTCTTGGAATTTAGATCATTTCACTCTAGGACACTTTCCTTGGTAGCTTCATGGTTCTTGAGTTAGAGAGCAAATCATCACTCCTTCATGGTTAAGACCATTCGAATGTAGACCAAATGTGATAGTTTCAAGCTCCTTGTCAATGTAGCTAAGTACTTGACTTCCATGATGTAGGTTTGGAACCAAATCTACATCACCTAGGACGTGTACTATTCAAGAAATTAGGCCCCTTGAGGCTTACATCATCCTACACATTTATTACATCATAAAAACTCTAAAATATAACTCTAGAAAGAAAAGACTATAACTCCTTCAATACTTGTCCATTTTCCAAGATTCAAAAACCATTAGAAAGCTCTTTCAATGCTCTTCAATATGTCTTTGGATGACTTCCTCATTAGATGCACGTATCTAGAGTTATAGAGTAAATTACCAAATTGCCCTTGTTGAAATCATTCAAACGAGAGGGATACTTGAGTGAATGATGCTCTTTTGCCATATAACCGAGTATTAGGATCCTATGACGTATATTGGATGTCTTCCTTGATGTCCTTGATGTATATGGCCATCACATATACATCATACTCCCCCGGTTGAAAAAAGTTTGTCCTCAAACTTTGAGCATCAATTCTCTTTTGTTCGCCTTCTTCACAGGAGATTTACAAGCTTTCTTCTTAAAGGTTTTGAAGTCATCATAGACTCCTTTATAAAACTTCTTCAACTTCTCCCAAGATAAACCATTGACATTATTGGACTTTGATTCTCGATATTTCACCATGGATGTAAAAATCTCATGTAACTTCACAACTTCAAAGTCTAGTTTCACCACTTTGCCTTTATCATGGGTAATACGACATAGTATGAAACGATCGATCTTTGAATGGTCATCGACAACTAGAACCTCTAGACTTCTTTGAATCCTTGGCACTTCAACCATGAGATTCAAGTTGATATCTTTAGGGAGCATATGATAGATACGTTTTATAGGAGAATTCAAGATTGGGTGGTTGCTTGGATCCGTTTTGCTTTCCTCCAAGTTTGCAAGAACAAGACCGTTATGCTCTTCATACCCATGATATTCCTCCTTCATAATCGTCACAATGTTGCTTTCATTCTCCTTAGGCCGTATGGTATAAGATGAAAGTAGAGATGTCTCTTGATGTATGATATTCCTATCAAGCAACTTTGGTCTTTCCAACAAAGTATGACAAGTATCCATAGAAGTAGTATCATACCATAATGAATCTCTACAATTCTTGTAAATGGAAAGACTTACTAAGCTTCTTGGATCCTCATGAATGTCTTTGTCATGGCTTAGCCATTGTGTAGGGCGTGAATAATTCTCCAAGTTTGACGAGTGGATCATTGTTGTAGGGGTGTCAATGTCACCATAGGAGGCACAACTTTCTCCTTCTGTGATCAATGAACATACTTCTACTTTGTTGGTACAATAAGAGATCTTGCACTCTCTTTGTTGATGTTTATTCGCCACACATACTCCTTTCAAGGCTCTCCTTGTCACAAGCCACTCTTCTACGTACTCCTCTTCTACTACATTCTCCTCCTCAAATAATTCATTATCATACGTTTGGTACCCAACCAAAGACACTTCTTTCTTGTTAGGGCATGCACTTTCAACATGATCAAAACTTTGGCAACATAGACATGTACTCCTCTTCTACTACATTCTAGGTTTATAGGTTGTTTTGAGGAGCTTTGGATAGTAGGTGTGGGGAGGTTTAGGGACTGATTTTGTGGAGCTTTTGTGTTTGGTTGTTTTTTGGGGAATGGTGGTCTTTGTTGTATATGGGTTTTTTCCCAAAGTTCTCTACTCCTTACTTGTATTTCAACATCAAGAGCTAAAGAACTCAACTCTTCCAAGTTTGTGTAAGGTTGATTTACAACAACATGCCTAATGTAATCATTAAGACCAAGAAAGTAACATACCAAAACTCGTGGATCATTCTCCTTAAGGGCATACTTCCATAGTTGCCACTTGAATTCTTTTGTATATTCAACCACATCCTTGCTCCCTTGCTCCATTCTTTCAAGTTTGTCGATGTAGTCTCCTTTGTAATTGAATGGCAAGAACTCTTCTTGAAATTTATTTCCATTCTTCTTGCTGGAACATTTACTCCTTTCATAAGGTGCTTCATATTCACCATCATAAGAATGTACCATACGTGAGCTTGCGCTTCTTGATCCCCTTTGAAGGATCCCAAATTCTTCCATTTGTTCGGTGAGATCATGAATTTGTTGCTGCAAACGTTGCAAATCACTTTGTGAACTCATGCTAGATCTTTTGCAAGCCGTAGAATATGAATCTTGATACAAAAGATCACACGAAACTCACGGTTTTGGGGTTAGAAATTAGGGACGAGAAGGGTTAGAATGATATGTTTGGCTTTTGAAGAATCTTGGAGGATACAGCCACACCACCTTCAAGAATGCTTCAATCTCTTCCTATCACCACCTAGGACGCCACCCTTAGCTAGAAGAAAAAGATAGGATCAAATCTCCCTCAAGAGAAACGAAAGACTAACAAAAGCTAGAGAGAAAACAACACCATGTGTTTGTATTTGATATATGAATGAATGAGATTACAAGAGGCCTAAGGGGGTATTTGTAGTAATCCTAAGCCCCCTAGGACGTTTACTATTCAAGAAATTAGGCCCCTTGAGGCTTACATCATCCTACACATTTATTACATCATAAAAACTCTAAAATACAACTCTAGAAAGAAAAGACTATAACTCCTTCAATACTTGTCCGTTTTCCAAGATTCAAAAGCCATTGGAAAGCTCTTTCAATGCTCTTCAATATGTCTTTGGATGACTTCCTCATTAGACGCATGTATCTAGAGTTATAGAGTAAATTACTAAATTGCCCTTGTTGAAATCATTCAAACGAGAGGGATACTTGAGTGAATGATGCTCTTTTGCCATATAACCGAGTATTAGGATCCTATGACGTATATTGGATGTCTTCCTTGATGTCCTTGATGTATATGGCCATCACATATACATCATACTCCCCCGGTTGAAAAAAGTTTGTCCTCAAACTTTGAGCATCAATTCTCTTTTGTTCGCCTTCTTCACAAGAGATTTACAAGCTTTCTTCTTAAAGGCTTTGAAGTCATCATAGACTCCTTTATAAAACTTCTTCAACTTCTCCCAAGATAACCCATTGACATTATTGGACTTTGATTCTCGATATTTCACCATGGATGTAAAAATCTCATGTAACTTCACAACTTCAAAGTCTAGTTTCACCACTTTGCCTTTATCATGGGTAATACGACATAGTATGAAACGATCCATCTTTGAATGGTCATCGACAACTAGAACCTCTAGACTTCTTTGAATTCTTGGCACTTCAACCATGAGATTCAAGTTGATATCTTTAGGGAGCATATGATAGATACGTTTTATAGGAGAATTCAAGATTGGGTGGTTGCTTGGATCCGTTTTGCTTTCCTCCAAGTTTGCAAGAACAAGACCGTTATGCTCTTCATACCCATGATATTCCTCCTTCATAATCGTCACAATGTTGCTTTCATTCTCCTTAGGCCGTATGGTATAAGATGAAAGTAGAGATGTCTCTTGATGTATGATATTCCTATCAAGCAACTTTGGTCTTTCCAACAAAGTATGACAAGTATCCATAGAAGTAGTATCATACCATAATGAATCTCTACAATTCTTGTAAATGGAAAGACTTACTAAGCTTCTTGGATCCTCATGAATGTCTTTGTCATGGCTTAGCCATTGTGTAGGGCGTGAATAATTCTCCAAGTTTGACGAGTGGATCATTGTTGTAGGGGTGTCAATGTCACCATAGGAGGCACAACTTTCTCCTTCTGTGATCAATGAACATACTTCTACTTTGTTGGTACAATAAGAGATCTTGCACTCTCTTTGTTGATGTTTATTCGCCACACATACTCCTTTCAAGGCTCTCCTTGTCACAAGCCACTCTTCTACGTACTCCTCTTCTACTACATTCTCCTCCTCAAATAATTCATTATCATACGTTTGGTACCCAACCAAAGACACTTCTTTCTTGTTAGGGCATGCACTTTCAACATGATCAAAACTTTGGCAACATAGACATGTACTCCTCTTCTACTACATTCTAGGTTTATAGGTTGTTTTGAGGAGCTTTGGATAGTAGGTGTGGGGAGGTTTAGGGACTGATTTTGTGGAGCTTTTGTGTTTGGTTGTTTTTTGGGGAATGGTGGTCTTTGTTGTATATGGGTTTTTTCCCAAAGTTCTCTACTCCTTACTTGTATTTCAACATCAAGAGCTAAAGAACTCAACTCTTCCAAGTTTGTGTAAGGTTGATTTACAACAACATGCCTAATGTAATCATTAAGACCAAGAAAGTAACATACCAAAACTCGTGGATCATTCTCCTTAAGGGCATACTTCCATAGTTGCCACTTGAATTCTTTTGTATATTCAACCACATCCTTGCTCCCTTGCTCCATTCTTTCAAGTTTGTCGATGTAGTCTCTTTTGTAATTGAATGGCAAGAACTCTTCTTGAAATTTATTTCAATTCTTCTTGCTGGAACATTTACTCCTTTCATAAGGTGCTTCATATTCACCCTCATAAGAATGTACCATACGTGAGCTTGCGCTTCTTGATCCCCTTTGAAGGATCCCAAATTCTTCCATTTGTTCGGTGAGATCATGAATTTGTTGCTCCAAACTTGCGCTTCTTATTTCCCTCAGCCCACCTCTTTTATCCAGCCTAAATCTCCCTCTCACTCGTCTACTAACCCAGAACCCATCAACCCTAACCCATTTTCCCAGAAACCCACACCCATAAACCGACTCGTTTTCCACTTCTTTTCCCAGCCGAACAAAAGCCTCCCCCAACCCTAATTCTAACTCATTTCAATCTTTATCCTCTCAACTCCCTCGTCACTCATCTCTCTCACTTACTCTCTGATTCTCCTTTTATGCGCAGCGACCCAACCACCTCCATAACCATTCTCCATCTCTAACTCCTTCTCTCTTCTTATCTCTTCTCTTCATCTCATCTCATCTCTTTCCATTTTCCTTTCTCCTTTCTATTTCTCGCGAATTCTCACTCATTTTCTGTTCTTGTTTGTAACAGATTCAATTAAGAGAGAGATGCAAGTACACCATGGCAGCAGCATTCGCGCACACCACCATCGCCATCATCTTCCTTCTAACCGTCAGAATACATCTTGTCCGTCCATGATTGAAGTGGATCGACGACTCTGATTTGAAGGGAGGAGTCGTGTAACGCCCCGAAATTTCAGATCTAAACTTAACGGTGAAAGTCAAACATTGACTAACATTAACAGCGAAAGACTCATTTTTTTTTATTAACTTACTTTATTTACTTGGGCGT
This sequence comes from Portulaca oleracea, assembly GCA_029582165.1. NCBI lineage: Eukaryota > Viridiplantae > Streptophyta > Magnoliopsida > Caryophyllales > Portulacaceae > Portulaca > Portulaca oleracea. Next base: position 20,937,943 of record CM055879.1, read on the forward strand.
TACTGCCGTACCTCCGAAGAGATACAAGGCAAGAAAGGAAAACTAACCACAAACGATAACTGTTTACTTCAAATTGACAACGAAAGGAACTTAGAATTCTAGAACAACAAAACTCAACATTAACTAAACTTCAAGTCTAAACATAAACTAAACTTTATTATCAAAACGGCTAACTCCAATGTCCTCACTCTAGTGCCCTTCCCCTTCACATAACTGATCTTCACCTGAAAACAAAACATTCACAACATGAGGGGGGAAACCTCAATAATGTCTACTCCTAACTGTCAAAACAGTTCAAAGTTCATTTCAAACCATTTTAGGGGAGGGGAACAATTCAAACCTTTTTACAACTCATTTGAAACCCAACCCAGAAATATCCAGAGATTAGAAATAACCAGAGTCTCAGAAACCAACAGCACAAGCTTTCAACTCAGAAAACACAACGTTCCAAAAACCTCAACTAACTTTTCAAACTTAGAATCAGATATCAGAAATCAGAAATCAGAAACAGAGTAATCCTTTCCTCAGAAAACAATCAGAATTTTATTATGCGGGCAGGATTTACCTATCCCTAGAATATCAGAACTCAGAATCGTAAGCAGATCTCGGATCCTCGTAATCGTAATGGATGGCGGTCGAAAGCGAGAATCAGATGTGTTCACAATCTCAGAAATAATATCGGGACTCCCCGATCTCTTGATAACTCCCCTGCAGGAACAGAAATAATAAGGGTCGTTATCCGCAACCCGCTTATGGTTTCACTTTGATTATTAGTATCTTATGAATTATCAAACGTCAGACTTCAAATAAAACCCAACCCAGTTTATAAAACCGACAGAATAAAACTCAGAAGTTTAAAAGACTGCCACATTTTACTCAACTCAGAAAAACAACTCGCAGACATTCAAATCAGACAGTCCAAATTTCACACAAAGTCCTCGTGCAGGATGCAAGCTTCACAAACAGATTAAAATCACAAAACAGATAAAAGGGCATCTCAAGGGGATTAGGACATAGACATTACCTGAACAGCTTCCCTTTTCTGCAATCACTTACACACAGGAGCTACTACTTCGTAGTCTCGCTCGGACCTAGGATTCGAATAATATTTCTAAAATTAAAACTCTCTCTCCACGATAGCTAATTCATACAAATTCTACCATTTCCCCAACTTAACAATTTCTTACAACTAAACTAACCATGTAACATGCAATATACTCACATAAAATCATGTCAACAATAAGTCCGCCTTAATTAAATAATAACTAACTTTAAGGACAAGAACAACTCTAAACATAAAAGCTTTGCATGGTACTATTCACTATATTTACCAAAATGTCACTAGACATGCATTTCACTACAATAGGCCACTATTATCACATTTAATTAGTTACAACACATATTTAGGGTTCCTAAATATGTTTCTAGGTCTCATGAGACAACCTTACAAATACTTCACATATGACATAATAAATATACATGTCAAGGCATAGAACTTCAAGTCCACACACACTTATCACTATATAATAAGTTTGAAAAAAAATAAAGGACTTTTCTAGTATATATAATTTGGTAATAGCAAGTAGTATAACTTAATAATCTCTTAGTCGTAAAACAAGTTTCCATATAGTAACAATATTAAACTTTCCACCAAAATTTGCTAATATTCCAACTTATACTTATCATATAAAAAGACAACATAAATTATTGGATTACCCCAAGACTTGTAATGTAAAGAGGTACTTTAATATTTGTAGTATAAACTAAGTTTCGAACCTTGTCAATTTATGCTATTAATAATAAATACAAAGCTAAAAAAATGAAAAATCGACATAACTTTAATATATTGTTACCTTGTAATAGTAACTTCTAAAATAACAATAAACTTAGTAAAATCATATGTACTAAGATAATATTGGGATCTAACAGTAATACTTCAAATATAAAGTTCAAACTTTACCAAGGGCCTACTAACATATATTTAACTTAATATTAACGTAATAGTAATAACTTTTTAAATACATAAAATCAAGACCTACTATTATTATTTTTCAACATACTTTTGAAATAAAGGTCATCAAATATTATATTTCAAAATACTACATACATAGTAATTAACCAACTATATAGATAATAATAATAACATGCTCTAAACATTAGGAAAATAATGTTACCAAATACTATCATATAATATAACATGATATTTTACACTACTTACTCAACATTGATACATTAATATTCATGAGATATAAACATGGATACAAGCATCAAGATGTCATACATAAACATTTAAACTAGGAATAGTAATTTATAAAATTAAACTAATCATACCCTAATATTACACTTAATATACTAACATGTATTTTCCATTAATAACAATATATACACAAGTTTATTTACTCTAATAACACATTAGTAATATAATATAGCATGAATAAAGTAACCCTAGCATAAAAACACCCATTAATCCACTCCAAAACCTCAAGTTCTAAAACATCCATGTAATCTTTTATGATATTATCAATAAACAACTCTTATTAACCCATTAACTAACCCAAAATAGTGATTATACTAATAAAATTTAGAGAGAGAAAATAAGAGTTTTAGGGCACAGACAATGGGACCAAGCTAGAAGAGGTGGGCCGGGGTGGTGCTCGAGGTCGGCGGCTGAGTGATCGGAGCTCCGGTGGCAAAGTGGTCGTTGGTGCTGCGGTGGTCTCCGGAAAACGTAGCGGCGTCGGGGTGGTTGTGGTGGCTCGGTGATGGTGCCAAAGGTGATGGTGATGCAGCTAGGGTCTGAAAAAGAGAGCAACAGAGGGGGTCGGTTGGTGCGTTCTGGCGGCGAAGCGGGCGGCCGTGAAGCGGTGTGGTGGTCGGAAAAGAGGAGGAAGGTGGTTGGCGACGCAGAGGTGGAGGAAGGAGGTGGTTTGGTGGTGGTGCAAAGGTGGTGCGGTGGGGCTCGGGTCTTGAAGGTGTAAACAACAGAGGGGAAAAATGTTGGGGTTTCAAAGATATGATAAGTTAGTAATAATGGAGGAGATTAGAAGAAGAAACAAGAATGGAGGAAGAAGAAAATAAAATAGAGGAAGAAATGGAGGAAGAGGGTGAAATGGTGGTGTGGTGTCTGAGGGAATGTCGAGCAGCAGCAGTAATAATATTAAGGAAATGAGGGAGGGGGGGGGAGAGAGAGAGAGAGAGAGAGAGAGAGAGGAGAGAGAAAGAACACGTGTAGAGCTAGCATTGGGCAAGAGTGGTATGCATGGGTAGTGAGGTTTGTTTTGCAGTACCAACAATTCGGTTAAAACCATTACTTGGGGAGGGGTTTTTTTGATAAATTAGGAGGAAATTGGGAAGAAAAGGTGAGGTCATCAAGATGATGTCATCACAAAATTACTACCAAAAATATCCCTAATGTTAATACTACATTCCCTAACAATTTTTACCCGAAAACATAATCAAAACCAGATAAAATTTCCACAACTAATCCAAATAAAATCTACCCAAAGTCCTAAAAATTTATAACTGATATTTTTAATACTCTAAAAATATCAACGAACTCACTCGCGGTCCTAAAAGCTCCATGTGAAAACAAATAAATAAATAACGGAATAAAACGCTCGTTAGGAATTTTAACGGTAAATGCGATTGAATTTTTCAGGGTTTTACATCATTACCCCCTTAAAAGAAGTTTCGTCCTCGAATCTTAAACTCTTACTTAGCGATTCTTCAAACGGAACTCACGGTTACCTTAACCAAAAACTCGGGATTTTACAAGTCGAGATTGAGTATAAAACTGGAGGAGGAGCAGACTCGAGGAGGAGGGGAGGTTTCGGCCTCGTAATTTAGGGTTAGATTTTAGGTTTAATTCTTGCTTTCATTTTCTGCTTTCGAATTTCTGTTTCGCATTACCGATTCTGGGTTTTGAATGATTTAGAATTTCCGTTTTGTTCTGTTTGATTCTGGATTTGGTTTGGTTTGAATGTAATCGGTTTGAGGTTGTAATTCTGGGAATGCATTTTGATAGAATTTCATTGAGTTTGAATTGTTTTCTTGGGTTGAATCTGAGTTTTGTATGCTAAGTTTGATTTGGTTTGGATTTGAGGTTCTGAGTAATTTTGTTTTATTTTGGTTCGAATGTTGCGCTGCTCGTTTTCTCCTTTCTTTCTCCTCTGATTCTCTTTCTCGGTTTTCTTTTCCTTCCCTTTCCTTCCTTTGTTCGAACGATGAGCAGTAGGGAGGTGAGTGAAGTTTCTATTTCTCGTCTCTCTGTCTCTATTTCCTTCTTTCTTTTCTTGCTTTCAGTAGTAACAGTAGGTGAGTATCGTTTGTTTTAGTTTATTTTTTGTTATGTTAAGATTAGATTAGGTTAGCTCTTGTCAAGATTTAGTTAATTGTTATAATTATTAGGGTTCTGTTAGAAGCAGGCCTTAGGGTCTGTTTAGGGTTAGAATTAGGGTTCTTGGTCTTGGTTAGTTTACTAGGTTAGTTTAATGTTTAGTTTTCTTAAGATTTATTAGATTAGCCACAAAAACTCAATCCAACTTTTAGTGAGGAGGATGGTTAAGGGTCACAAATCCTACTTGAAAGTGAGGATTTGAGGATTCTTAGTAATCCAATTCACGCTTTCTTATTTGTTCGGGAGAAAGTTTAAGGTGAAGGATTCAATTGAAGTTTAGATCATCAAAGGTATAATCTCTTGTTCCTAATTTCATTATTAGTTGTAGCTTTATTGCTTTCTTAATTTCATGCTTTTAATTGTTTTCATCTTTTATTGCTTTCTTGATTATTATCATGTCTAGGTTAGTTTAATTGCTTTCTTTAATTATTTACCACTTTCAGCACTTGAGAAAAACCCCAAACACAAACCGATTTCCCAAATCAAGCCTAACATCCATCCCTGTGGACCGACAACCCTAACTTAAAACCTCAAAAATACTCAACCGAACACTATTTCTACTTTAAATACTGCTGTTTTTGCATATGCTATAAGTTTCACTCAATTTAACTATTGGGTTGTTATTTGTTGTAATTTAGATGAAATACATTGAGACTTACCTTATGGAGAGATTTTGTTGAAGTTGAAGGCGAGTATATTTCTACACATTTGTCACAGGAAAATATACTCTTGGCATCTAGAGTAATAGTCCTTGATTATAAAGGTATGTCATTTATTATTTCTCTATCTATTATTTTGTTTATTGGTGTACATTTTTCGATCAATATTTTTTCCCTTTTGTCACCCATTTTTTCCTGTAGGAGTCAACCTTCAAGCTACACCTCGAAGCAGATTCTTGATTAATCCACCTATTAAAGATACTGGCAATTCTGAGGCTTGGTATATATATACTTATCCACACTATCAAATGTGTTGACAATACTTTTTTTTTTTCTTAACCAAATACTAGAACCTTCATTACTTATTTGTTCTCTATGAATTAGGTAGCAGACAATGGACATGTTCAAGATCAACTAGATTTTATTCGTCATAAGAATCTGCGAATTCATAACCTAGAGAAGTTGTTTCTTGCTAAGCGGATCACGCCAACTGCAAACTCCCCATCACCATATGTAAAATTTATGTTTCATGACCACCAAATTCTCATTTCGTTCCTTTGCCTCCAAATTCATATTTTATCTTCATTATCTACGTCAAATTATGGAATGCATTTTAATTCATTTCATTTACTGTAGGTACGATATTATCGTATCGTTGCTGAAGTTGTTGGTATCGATCCAATTCTTTTTCCTGCTTGCCCCACTTGCAAGGGTTGTTCAAAAGGTCATGTCTCATCCTTGAATTTGCCATATTGCGAATGTCCAACTCTAACCAAAACTACTGTTAATAGGTATATTATTTTTCATATCATATCATAACTATTTTTTTTTCTCCCTAAAGACTTTTTACCCTCTTATTCATATTAATTTTGCATCATTCCACTTTAGATTTTATTTCACAATAGATATCATGGACAATGCAACAAGGATGCGGACATTTACAGTTCTTCAGCAAGTTTCTGTAGTTCTTCTTCATATGTCTGATGAGGAGTTAACCTTGATTGCTTCTATGGTAAAGTTAATATTGCAAGATTTTACCATTTTATTGTTCATGTCTCCGTACAAAATAATTAACATGTCTTCCTTCTATCACATACATAGAGAGAAGCTGTAAGTACATTATGTGCCTTATTGCCCGAGCACCTACAAAAATCATGGGTTTTTGTCATTAAACCTCCTCTTAAAGGTCAATACGAACCCTTGATTGAGCTAATCACATCCGTAGATTGGAAAGAAGAAGTTACTATGTTGAGGCATCAAAATGGTCGTGAGTGCTAAAGGTAATCCCAAAATTGCATCCATCTTAAAGCATGTTAATATTTAAACATATGTTGTTTCTAATTGTATATATATTTCATACAGGAAATCGAAGATGTGTCATTTGCTACCATCTTGTTTGACATCTCATATTTAATTTAATATTTTGTCTTATTTTAACTGCTGGTTAACTTATGTGTGTGTGTGTGTGTGTGTGTATGTGTTATGGCATCGAACTATTGCTTCTCTTTGGTTTATGTCTTTTGAGTTGTATTGTTATGTATGCTAAAAATTATATCAACCTAGCATTGGATATATTTTTTTTAAATTAATCGCGCAGCAACGTGCGGGTATTTGCTAGTATCAATAATAAATAATTGTCAACAATCAACGAAGCAAACAGAATTTCAAGATTATTAAATGCAATTTAACGTTCTGAACAACTTAGACCACATTGATAGCTTCGAGTGGTTTGTTCTAATGCATATACTAAAAAAATTCCAACTGCATCATCAAGTTAGTGCCGAATTTAGGGGTGGGGAAACGATAAGGTAATCAAGGCACACTGGATACCCCATAGTGTGGTCAATGTTGTGAACATTTGAAACTATTACTATGATGAATCCATTTTTTTATGGCCACACTATGTGATAAATTTGGTCAGTATTGACATTACCCAACAGTATATATGACCACAATATAGGGGCAAGTGTGTTCAATGATTAACAAACATCATAAAAGTGTATGGTCACACAATGTGGCTAGAATGGCCCAATCGTTTGACAAGTGTGGTCATTTGACTACACTCACCTAGCAATCAATGTAGTCTTGTTAGCAAACATAATAGTCTCACCTGTCAATCAGTGTGGCTTGTTGCCATAATGTATGTCTACACTCATCAATAGATGTGGCCTAACGCAATTTTCATCAAATGTAGACTAAACCTAAAAACCAGTGTGGCTATAGTGTGTCATCCTATGACACATTGACTATCAAAACATGTGGGATATCACTCCATGACTGAATATCATGTTATGTGAGTCGTGTGTTTACATGTTCAGTGGGTAAAATGATTCGAACTATTGTCGGGGTATATACTCACGTTGTTTGTTTGAAGCCAGTCAGCCAATTCCTCGAATGCCGAAGAAGAATTCCATATCTCGCATACAGTATATGCCACTGTCGTTCCCACGGTCGGCAAACCTCCACCCATGCCCGACCGCGTCTTCCCGTACCCTTCCATTACCTCGATTGCCTTCGGGTGGTGTAGGTGTTACAAAAACCTAAACACCAGGGTGGTCTGCCATACAGGAATACCAAGATTCAGTCTCCCAATTGTGTACAACAACATGCATACGTCAAATATACCATCATAAGAGAACAATGTACCAATTGATGTTAAACACAAACCACGACAACTTTTGTACTGCCGTAAAACTCGAGGATCGTTGGCCGTGTCTAGTGGTTATCCATGATACACGTTAGCTAATGTTCGTCCATCGCCGTCTCCGGCATCATGTTGTGCGCCCTTACCTGCTGCCATCTACTCCTATCAAGTGAAGTAACCATCGACACTCATAATTTACTAAATCATAGTGTCGAGTATGTGTGTTAATACAAATAAAATAAAAAAATTGAGTACCACACGAACACTCTGTCAAAGACGAGACCAATTACAAATTCAAGCCCTAATTTGGAGTTCGATTTAGGTTTACTTGTAGCAAATCAGTCGTTCGATGCAATTTTGTGTGTTCCCGGCCTTCAAATTGGAGAAAAAATGACACAAAACAGTTGTGGTGTACTTCGATTCAGTATAACCGCCGGAATTCGACCGACTGCGATCGCGCTATTCGCTGGAAAAACAGCGACTTGCTCTGTGTTTGACGGTTGGTATTCCTTCCTCTCATGAAACTATCTCCATCTATTAGGAAACTATTAAAAAAATCAAACAAAAAAATCCCACGTAAATCGCGCTGGAAGATTAGGTCTTCTGTTTTCTCTCTCATTTGGGTTCATACGTGTGGGTGGTTTTTGTGTCATCCGTTGGATCAAGATCTAACGTGCGATATTAGTCCTTCCTACCTGAAGTTTCTTCCTACCGGATTCATTCCCATATATATATATGTGTATATATATATATATATATATATATATATATATATATATATACTCCCTTCATCCCAAATTAGTTGACATTTTGACTTTTATATATATATATATATATATATATATATATATATATATATATATATATATATATTATATAAATGAAACGTCTAGAAACTTCTGTGGGTCCCTACCTTCATACGTTGGCTCAAGATAGGAGACAATAAATGATATATCGAACTTGTAGTTAGCAAACAAAAAATAGACAACAAATTACTATAAAATAGTTTGTGGGAAAATGAGAGGTTAGATCTTGCCATTTCCATGTGGACAAGACTAAAGAGTCAAGACTGGGGTGCAATGCGCACCACAAATTTGATTCAATTCTTAATTTCATAACATTCTTTGCCTTCAAATATCTTTATTACGTCAAATTGGTTGGGGGATGATCTAATCATTACATATCATTTCTTTGAATATAACAATTTTTTTTTGAAGCGGAGTTCAAGTTCTTTCGTTTAAAATTGGATTATTGGACTGTAAGATTATCTACAATGGTGAATTTAACTCGACTTATTGATGGTTGACATGGGATGATAATAAAATTAGGTTGTGTACAATATTTCAGTGGTGACAATAAAATTTGACTCACGAGACGAGTTTGATCGTGAGTTTATATGCAAATATTTTAATTATGTTTTTCTCTCTCCTCATGCACCTCTTTTTTATTACTATAACCCAATTAATTATATTATTAAGTAGAACCAACTTACTTTTTAAAATTAATATGAGTCAAACTAAAGCTAACTAACTAAAAAGACAATTTTTTACTCTCTTGGTAGGGGTTCACAGATTTTATATCATCCAGTGAATCAAATTCAAACTCACTATTGTGAGTGATCTATACTGTACTTTGGGGTATTGGATAGTCATGAACTGTACTATTTTTTTGGACTTTAATACACTGAAGTATGGGGTTGGTGATGTTTGTGCAATGAGAACGCGTTCCCGTGATTATGACTCGTCAAAGATCCTTTGTGTCAATTGGAGAAAAATCATTTGCAAGTTTTTTTGAAATTTTAACTGAATCAAAGACAAGTAACCCTAAAACTCATGTGTTTGACTAAAGTCTAACTTAAAAAAAAAAAAAAAAAAAAAAAAAAAAAAAAAGAGGAAATGGCTTAAGTAGAACACATGGAGTTTAGGGTTATATTACTCGACATAAATTCAGTTAAAATATAAAAAATTGTCAAGTGATTTTCCTACGGTTAATGTGGAGATTCTCTGATGAATCATTGTCTCCAAAACTCATTTTTAGTACGTAAGCTTCACCCACCCCCATATAACAACATATTAGAGTCCAAAAAAAATAGTACAATGGATGATTGTCCATTACCCCAAAGTACATTGCTATAATTTTTAATAAAATATTATACAAACTATAGTTAATAAAAAAATTATTGAACATTATTGTAGAAATTCTAATGCTAAAATTCTAATCATACTACATCTGTCCCTAAATAGTTGTAAAAAACTATTTTCACAAAACCAATAAATATTATTAAAGTGCGTCAAAAAATATATTTATTAGGGATATAATGAGAATTATAGTTATTTTGATTGTAAAAATGAGCCAATTTGACAAATGCTCCCCTTGTTCTTGTTTCTATCTGTCATTCATGCTTTTTAAGATTTATTTTTAATTAATATTTTTCACGTGAAATTTTATAAAAATACAATATTATACTTTTTAATAGTATTTTTTTATTATAAATCTAATAATATATTTGCAAAAAATGACTGGAAGGTAACTTCATTTTGTAGAAACTATTTTTAGGCCTTCATATTTCTAGAATATATTTAAAGTACCTTATAGTTTAAGTTAACAATTATTAAGTGACAAATTCGGTAATTTGAACATGTTCTTGGCAAGGTTTTCGTGATAAATTGTTTGAAAATGTTTATTGTCGATGTCAACACCAAAAAAATGATGGATATTTAAGTAGTTCACTTAACTTCATTAAAAACATGCTTAAATCACCGAATTTATCATTTAATAATTGTGAACTTAAATAATAAAGAACCCTTAAAATATAATTTAAAGACATAAAGTCTAATATAAGAAAAATGAAAGGTTACTTCCATTATTTTTTTCTTTGAGTAATAATATTTGTAATGGCGGTAAAAAATGTTAAAAGGTACCCTATGTTTTGCGCTAACCATTTTTAGGGGACCATATTATTGAAAATAATTTCTAGGTACCCTGTGTTTTGTAGTACCTATTTTCTGGTGAAAAATTATTTTTTAAATTTATTACAAGATCCCCAAGACTATGTAAAATTACAAAAATATCCATACCTTCATAAATAAAAACTTATCAATTTATATTTCCACCTACATTACTATTTGTTTAAAAGAATTAGCATCTCCATATTTTTTATTTAGTATCAAAGCAAATAGTAATGCAGAACATATAATAATTCTTTAAAACAAATTATCAGAGGTTGTCAATCAAAAATATGGAGAAGCTAATTCTTTAAAGGGAAATTGGATTTAAATAATCCAAACTTTGGGCCATGGTAGACTAAATAATCTGAACTTTAAATTTGGTTCTAAATAATCTGAACTTTAACCACATTGGATTCTAATAGTACGCCACCGAGTTAAGTTGAACTTAACTTGGCGGCGAGATGACAATAGTAAGCTGACATAACACAACGAAAAAGCTCAGACACGTGCCTCCGTCGCCACGTCATCCCGACATTGAGTTAAGTTGAGTTCAATTTAACTCGGTGGCGTGCTACTAGAATCCAAGGGGATTAAAGTTCAGATTATTTAGAACAAAATCTAAATTTCAGATTATTAGTCTACTATGGCCCAAAATTCAGATTATTTAAATTCAATTTCCCTTCTTTAAAACAAATAGTAATGCAGGTGGAAGTATAAATTGACAAACTTTTATTTATTAAGGTAGGGATATTTTTACAATTTTACATTATCTTGGAATCTTGTAATAAAACTAAAAGATAATGTCACCAGAAAATAAGTATTACAAAACACAGGGTACCTAAAAATTTTTTTAATAATATGATCTCCTAAAAATAGATACCGCAAAATATAGAGTACCTTTTAGTAATTTATTGGTAATGGCAAGTAAAAAGCATAAAATTGAGAGGAAAATAATGACGCAGTCAATCCAGAAATGAAGGTGTACGTGTGGATGGATTGTGTTGCTGACCACCGCAAAAGCAGTTTCCCGTTTGATTCAGGACAGGTCCTGACAAGATCCTTCCCTCGAATACAACCCAGACCGTTACAAATCCATCATCCAATCACAGCCCGCCACATGTCCAAACGGTGTATTCCCTCTATTTAACACTGTCCGGTTCCAGCACTCGCGCCGTTTCTTTTTCCAATCCCCATCTCACAATCCTCTCCATTCGTTTCCCTTCAAACGGCTACTCTCTCCGATTTCGCCACGTGTCCCCTGGTCCTCTCCCCTCCCTCGATCTTTCCGTTGGGCGCTAACCCTAATCTCTCTCCTCTCTCCTTCCCCCCCCTCTCTCTCTAGACACTCTCTCTCTCCTCAGAAACTGCTCTCCTGCCTCACGAACCAAGAGCGAGAAAGGAAAAAAAAAGGTCAAAAAAAGGGAAATGGGGAAGCTTCTATGTGACAGCGCCTCCGTGACGGAGACATTGACTCCGTCAACGCCTCCGTTGATAACGTGGCGGGAACCGTCGGCCGCCGTCGACTCGCCGGTTCCCACAAGCACTACGACAACGACGTCGTCATGGGAGGAAGTGTCGGGGTTAGAGGACTTGCAGCGACGGGGTCTAGCCAAGCTTCAAGCGAAGGGTGTCTTGTGGAAGCATCCAGAAGACAAGTCATTGCCGCCGGTGGTTTTCCGGCTGAGTCACGGCGGAGATGTCGACGCCGACGGAAACTGCCTGTTCTCGGCGGCGCAGAGGGCCATGGGAGGAGAGGTCGTAGGGGAAATGGAAGGCCCCAGGGAGTTAAGGAGGAGGACGGTTAGGAGATTCGAGGAGGATTTCGGATCCGCGGCCAAGGAAGAAAGAGAAAGCGTTGAATCGGCCATTAAGAACATGTATTCCCCCGATCTGAAGAATGGATGGGGGATTCATGTCGTTCAAGAGGTTAAATTGTTGACCAAGAAATCGGATCGCCAGATCTTGGATTCCGCCATTCTTGAGCTTGTCAACATTGGCATGCAACGGTAAGGCATTTTCATCAGTGTGTTTTCCCTTCTTTTCATGCTCTAGATTTCCTTGATTAATGGACGAATTCTGAAATGGGAACTGTATTAATCCGTTTGTTTTTTATTTTGATTATTTTTTATTGGGAGAAGATGCGGGAGGGGGTTCGGGGCTATGATTGGAATTTTTTTCATTTAAAGATTTTGATTTTCTGGTTTTTTTCCTGGATCTAATCAGATCCGATCTTGTTTGCGACCCTTTTGAAAATGAAGATCTGGAATTTGGGACTGTAGCGGAGAAAATCCGAGGACTATGAAAATGTCTTAAATTGATGGTTTGTTTCTGAAATGCTTGTAATATGATTATGTATTGTCCCTTGTTGTCAAATCCAATTTGGTATTAATTCGAATAATCAGTGAAGTCCATCTCCCTATAGGACGTGGATTGTCGATACCATCAGTAAATCCAATTTTTGGTCCTGCTATTTGCCTAATTCATTGCTGCATAGCAGACCTGGAGGAATGTGATTGTTGCTCTAGTCACTTTCGCTCAAAGTATTGGGATTTGTTCTATGCATTAATGGGGTTTCATTTTGTGTTTTTTGTGATTGAAGGGAATCGGCAGCAGAATCCATTTACAAAGAAAGATGTATTGCAGTGGAGGATGGCCCAAGTTGGGCCAAGTATATGTCTATCTCTGGTTGCCCAGATGATGAGTACGATATCATCACATTGCAATATACCGAGGAGGGTTTGTTGACCGTAGATGAAAATAGGGAAGGCCACGCCGCAGCTTTTGGGGATGATATTGCCATTGAGTGCCTTGCCACAGAATTCCAAAGAGAGATTTATGTGGTAAGATAATACAAAGATTCGATAAGCTTCTACTGTTTGAGCACTTGGTCATATCTTGATGCAGTGACTGCTCACCTACTTTCTTGGATTGTGTTTCTGTTAATCATCTGATTCTACCGAGTCTACATTTTTGCATCACAATATTTGTATTTGATATGAATTGAAAGCTTGTATCCTTTGTGGTGTTTGCTCTGGGTCTTCATGTTTGTCCTGTGAGAGGCCACTTCTTTTAGAATCTGGTTGTATGGATGTTTATCTTTGTCTCCATTTACACTTGCGGAGGTCTGTTGTTTGGCCTTTTGAACTTTGAGTGGTGCATAAAGGTTAATGTAGGCGAGTTATTTTCGCCCATGCTTTGGCTGCCAAATTCCGTACCAACTAGCTAATTTCCATTGCGCTGGCCCTGTTTATGTGCACTCTGAAACGGAGTAGTGCAGTGGAAATGTAATGCATACAGAAGCATAAAAGTGATTTTCTTTGTTTCACTGATTGCTTCAGAGAAGTCCTTGGACACCTTGATTCTGAAAATGTGTTATCATGAGAGTTGCTTGAATTTACGTCCGAGTCTATCTTGTTCTTTACTTTCTGCACCAATTATGAGTTCCATGCTATATGTTTACTTTGGATTAAATGAAGGGCTTGCTTTTGTGCTCCTTCCAGTGCCTAACATGTAAGTCTATTCACTGTAGGTGCAAGCCCATGGATCAGATGCTATGGTCGATGAAGACAACTGCGTTTTCTTCCTTCCACACCGCCCAAGGGGCCAAATCACCGGACCTCCATTTTTCCTCTTCATGAAAGGAACAGGTACTGTATCGTTTTTCTTGACTGAGCATCTCATAAGTTGCAGTTATCTCAATCTCAAGTAGCCTTACATTTGGTGGTGTTATGCCAGGTTGGTGTGGTGCCGGAGCGGATCATTATGAACCCCTGATTGCGCATCCTTCTTCCCCCATTTCACAGGAGAAGGTTGCATTTGTACTGTGAGATGTAACCATTGTTTTTAGCAATGCAATTTTGTGGTAGAGGTTTAAAACTAGGAGAAGCAGCATCAGCTAATCCGATTTTCCTCCTAGAATGTTAGCAGTAGATTTAAGTGATGCCCATTCTTTATTAGGTTGTAGATGGAGATTTTTGCTATCCCGGGGCTAGTATCCTATCCAATTTCATTTGTTTCTATTTTTTTTCAATTTCGAGACTTGGAGCATTGGTCATTTTTGAGGCTGACTTTGCAACATCCGTGAGGAAATCTGCACTCGAGGAAGTTCCTGGCCTCTTGAAAATGTAATTGTTGATGTGGGGAATTTCTCTTGTGCCGCTTGGTTGAGTCTGTTGTGGGTGTTTTTGTTTGTTGTTTGAGAACTGTTTATTATTATTACCGGTTGAGGTAGCATACAATACATATTGTTGTAACCAAAGCTTGGTATTTTTGTTCATTGAATGATACACATCCTTGTGTAAGGAACACTCCTGACCGATCATTACCGATCATTGTCTTATCAGGCTCATGCTTTGTTCAAAGGTTGCATTGCGTGGAAGTGTTTTACTTTGGTTTGTTGTTGGGAATACGCATGGGGAGGCGGCATTAAGTGGAGGAAAAATCTGAATTGGTGCTTGGAAAGTCACATATTAAACCTTGTACGCTTGAATGAAAGAAAACACCGTCTGAGAATGAATTCTAAATGCTGAAGCAAGTTGATATTTGCTGCTAGTTGCATTTGCTGAGGGGACCAATATATTGAAAAGGTCCTTCGCAATTGCATCTATACGTGTCTCGTTGTACACTACACCCTTCCCTCCTAAAACGGCCTTAATCATACCTTTTATTTAAACATAGTATCAACCGTTTATGATGCGTCTTAGTAAAACATATTATCAACCGTTTTTGCCTATCATTGTAAGATACTTCTCTTTGCAACAATAGTAACTTTTTAAATTTTTTTTTATTTTTTATGTTGGTAAGTTATGTCACCCATTGGGTCCCCTATTTTAGGGAGAGCCCACAGCCCATGGGGAATAGGAGAAGCCCGACATACGTGCCTGTTGATGTTTTCAGGAATCAATCGTGAGACTTATGAGATACCACAATGCAGCGGATACTAACTGAGTTAAGAGTTCATTAGTTCATAAGGATATTAATTACCCTTTATGAATTTCAATTTTTTTTTGTTTATTCAAGAATAAACTTACTTTTTCCCCCTACAATTGAAAATCATTAAGGTTTAAAATCTGCATCAAAGATGCTATAAAGATCTGCGAAACAGCAAAAACAAAAATTAATAAACTGAACAAAACCATAGCATCTAAAAGAAACATTAAAAAAAACAATAACAACTTTGAAACCGTTTTAAAGAGAGAATTTGACAAAAGACATCACTTTTTCTTGGCTAAAATAACTTTTAAACCACAAATCTTTCTCACAAATATTCTCTTGCGTGCAAGCACTGATTCAACACCCTTGAAATCCTTTAAATTTCGAGGATCTTCATTGATGGTCGAGTTAACCTATCGAGTTGAATCCATAACTAGTCTCTACTTAAATTTAAAAAACAAGCCTACTACATAAGAACATGGACATCCTATTTATGTTCAAAAATAAACCTACTACATAAGAACATGGACACCCTATTTATGGCTGAATTTTCGTATTTAATTAGTACCTTTTAATTTATATTAATAAATTACTCAAGGATGTGTTATGTTCATGCCACATGGATATGACAACTGTTAAGTTATTTTAACCCCTAGGTAACCCTAGTCGCTTTATTTGGGGCCAGGGGGTTGTTTAAGAGGAACTACTAGTTGGCCTCTGTCTATTTGGCAACCGCCAACTTACTTGAGCCCACGGTAGGTAGGCGGAAAGAAGGAAGACTCAAAAAGCTTTAAAAGGGCCTCTCTTTTCGCTCTATTCTAGTTATTCTCTAGCGTACCTCCTCGATGATTCCCAAGTTTGCCGCTATTTATTCTCTGGGTTTCAGGTCCTCTGCATTTTGTTTGTTGAAGAGACAGAACGAATCATCATGGCAACTATTTCTGCGCCTCCTCACGCTTCTTCATCTTCTTCTTCATATCCCCATGCGTCGTCTTCTTCGTCTTCTTGTTTTCCAGAATCTCGAAATGGGTACATGGGATTTGTCAATGTCTCTTCTTCAATTTCAAAACGATATCCCCTCAGAATATCATGTCGCCAAGCTACCAAAAACCCAAATTCCAATGCGATTCTCATGCGAGATGGTTAGCTTGTTTCATCCTCCTTTTACGATATATGTTTTGGATCAGTATAGCTGATTGTGTCTGTGATTGGCAATTGAATCTGGGTTTTGGATTTCTGTTCATGTTGATCAGTCTAGCCGCCGGAAAGATGGGAGCTTTGTTGTTGATGTTTTGAGCTTTAGCTGTTGGGAATTTTTTGCTATTTTTTTGGGTGATTGTTGCTGTTCTTTCTATCAATTCGTTCCTTTACTTAAGGAGGGGCACTGATTTTTAGGTGTAGTAGCGACCAAAATAACACCAATTGAAGGTGAGATGAAAACATTGAAGGATGGGATATTGTCAGGCACATGTTCAGAAGAAAGCAATGATTTGTCTAGCTTTGATGTGAGGAAGGATGAATCAACTATCAGTATCACTGTCGTTTGGTGCCTCTGGAGACTTGGCCAAGAAGAAGATATTTCCTGCACTTTTTGCTCTTTATTATGAGGATTGTTTGCCTAAGGTATACATAAACACTTTTAATCACTTATGTGTATCAGTGTATCTGCTTTTCCCTGAAAACTATTTCAGTTATTGTTAGTTAAGAATGTCTTGTTTCAATGTAATCTATGATTTGGGCTGATTCTTATTCGATATCTTTAATGTATGGGATTGTACAGCATTTTACTATATATGGTTATGCAAGGAGTAAGATGACTGATGAGGAGCTTAGAAACATGGTTAGTAGGACTCTTACATGCAGGATTGATAAGAGGTATGCGTTTCTGACAGACTTACCTTTCATAGTGAACAACTGAGTTCATCACTAGTGTAATATGTACGCAGTTGACAAAGTTTAAATTTTCAGGGAGAATTGCAGTGAAAAGATGGAGGAGTTTCTTAAGAGATGTTTCTACCAATCTGGTCAATATGATTCTGGGGAAGGCTTTGCAGAGCTAGACAAGAAGCTTAGGCAACACGAGGTATGCTCTTTTTGCATTTTTTATCTGAATTCTGTTTGGAATTTAGACCCTGAAAATTTGTTGTGGTATAGAATGATGAATCTAAAGCTGCTTTAGAACAACAACTGATCACATGCTGAACTTTTAGACCGAGATGATATTCTAATTTGCCTCAATAAATCACATTGGACCCAATTTTTTATATTGATACTCTTTCTTTGGTAGCGCAGGAGGATTGCCAATTGCCTTTTCTACTTGTCCATTCCACCAAACATATTCATAGATGCGATTAGATGTGCAAGCTTTTCAGCATTGTCAGCAAATGGATGGACAAGGGTCATTGTAGAGAAACCATTTGGTGGGGACTTGGATTCCTCTGCTGCTTTGACTAGAGGGCTTAAGCAGTACCTGAACAAAGACCAAATCTTTCGGTATTTCTCTTTGGATGAGTGCGATATCCAGTGTTATTTTAAATGCATATATGCATGTCACTGACCTAGTGATTCGTGTTCATACAGAATAGACCACTACTTGGGGAAGGAGCTTGTTGAAAACTTATCTGTTCTTCGATTCTCCAACCTCATCTTTGAGCCATTATGGTCAAGGAAGTATATAAGAAATGTACAGTTAATATTCTCTGAGGATTTTGGAACTGAAGGACGTGGAGGGTAAGTATCTATTTTCTCTTTCAGTGATCTTCTGCGTATTATATCATCTATAACCAAGAATTTAGGTTTCGTTCTTTTATGATTTTTTCAGGTATTTTGACAATTACGGGATTATTAGAGATATAATGCAGAATCATTTACTACAAATACTAGCGCTGTTTGCTATGGAAACCCCTGTTAGTTTGGATGCAGAAGATATTAGGAATGAAAAGGTCAACTAGAGACCCTCTGCCTAGCTCTGCATTTTTCACCTTTGATAAGCTTATGATGTTTGACCGGTTGAAATTACTTGGAGGTTACAGGTCAAAGTTATGCGGTCAATGAGGCCTTTGCGACTTGATGATGTCATTGTAGGACAGTACAAGAGCCAAACCAGAGGTGGAGTTACTTACCCAGGCTACACAGACGACAAGACCGTTCCGAAAGACAGCCTAACTCCAACTTTTGCTGCTGCTGCGCTCTTTATAGACAATGCAAGATGGGACGGCGTGCCTTTTCTTATGAAAGCTGGAAAGGCCTTGCATGACAGAAGGTAATTGCTGAGAGATTGGCATTTGCTTATGATGCCCTATTCACCTCCATGTTTGTGTTGTGTATGTAAATGATGAGGCTTATTGCATTCGTTTGTCGTTTCAGGGCAGAGATCAGAGTTCAGTTCAGGCATGTGCCTGGTAATTTGTACAACAGGAACTTTGGGACGGATCTTGATCAGGCAACAAATGAGCTTGTGATTCGTGTACAGCCTGATGAAGCCATTTATCTCAAGATTAATAACAAGGTTCCCGGCCTGGGCATGAGATTGGACCGCAGTACTCTTAATCTGCATTATGCAGCAAGGTATGTATAATAATAGTAATAATACATGTTAAAACTCTGTCACGAAAAATACATTGTTTTGACCATGATGTGGTGTGGCTAATGTTGGGCATTTAATTTATGATTGCTGTATAGATATTCAAAGGAGATTCCAGATGCTTATGAGAGACTGCTGCTTGATGCGATTGAAGGGGAGAGAAGGTTGTTCATCCGGAGTGATGAACTTGATGCTGCTTGGGCGCTTTCACACCCCTTCTAAAGGATCTTGAAAACAACAAAGTAATCCCGGAATATTATCCTTATGGAAGTAGAGGCCCTGTGGGAGCACACTATCTTGCAGCTAGGTACAATGTACGATGGGGCGATAATGGCCTCGATCAGTAATTCTGCAACATTACAATTGCAGTGTTTTTTTTTTTTTTTTTTTTTTGCTCCCTACAGTTGGGAGTCATGATTGCAACCAATGTAGGAGATTTCAAAGAGGGACGCTTTATGAGCTGAAGCTCCAATATAATTATTCGATTCTTTCTTTTGTTGGTTGATTTGTTCTATTTTAGCATATTCTGATATAAAATTGTAAGAATTTGAAACCGGCATGCGTATTGTGACTTAGTTACCCCTACAGTTTTAAAAGGGTTTTAAGATTATACTTCTTCCGTCCCAAATTATTTGTCCCCTTTGATTTATCACGTATTTTAAGAAAAATCAATAAATTAATCTCAATTAGTAACAAAATACTAATAATACCCTTAGTTACCCCTACAGTTTTAAAAGGGTTTTAAGATTATAATAATTCCAACTTTGAGATACTTTTAAGTTGCTAATAATCTCAATTTTAGATGGAAAAAGAACATATTTCTGGAACACTTTAAACTTTGGACTTAGTCTGTTGAATTCTATCACTCATTTTCAGCCACAATAATTCAGTTGTGACTTGTGAGCACTTGCATGCGTCCCTCTGCCTTGTCCTCTCCGTCTTCCTCGATTGTGGAACTATTCCAAGGAACTCCTGCATTTTCTCTCTCCTCCTATCTCTATCTCTCTTCTACTCACTACCCATTTTCACAAGAGATGGATCTCTGCACCATTCTATCTTTTGTGAAAATGGGTCATGAGTAGGAAAGAGATAGAGATAGAAGGAAAGAGAAGGAGGAGAGAGAAAATGCAAGAGTTCCATGGAATAGTTCCCCATTGCCCATGCTATTAGTGATTGGCACCGAGAATCCGTGATAGTATACTGCAATAAAACATGCATAAAATTGAACACGTCGCGAGAGAGTGTTAAATCATTTCTATGCCATATAATTTTTAATTTTTGTCAGTTTTGCCAATAGACTTTTACATTTGTTAAATATGTCAGATAACTTTGAAAATTTGTCAAAAATGTCACTTAACTTTGAAATATTGTCGTAAACGTCACCAATTGAGATGTTGACCTATTATAACAAGTAGAACTTGTATTCATTTTATTTTATTTTTAGGCCATGTTCTTTGGTTGAGTTATTTTCAGGTTTGGATGGATAAGTTAGGATAAGTTAATTATGATAAGTAAGAATAATTAGAAATAAAAGAAAAAATGCCTTAATATATTAATCTAAATTCAACTAACATATCCACCCTATCTCATAATTCTCCTTACTCGTCTTCAATATCATAAAATAAAGTAATATTAATATATTAGGTTCTTTTTCTTCTATTTTTCACTATTCTAAATTTAAAATTTAAAATAAAAATAAAAATTACTTGTTATAATAGGTCAGAATCTCATTTGGTGACATTTTAAACAATTTTTCAAAATTAAGCGTCATTTTTGATACGCTTTCAGAGTAGTTATGTGACATATTTAACAAATTTAAAAATTATTTGACATTCTTAATAAATTTTCAAAATTATATGATATATTTAACAAATTTAAAATTTTAATAATA
The DNA here is from genome assembly GCA_029582165.1 of Portulaca oleracea. Lineage (NCBI taxonomy): Eukaryota > Viridiplantae > Streptophyta > Magnoliopsida > Caryophyllales > Portulacaceae > Portulaca > Portulaca oleracea. Next base: position 20,958,996 of record CM055879.1, read on the forward strand.
AAACTGACAAAAATTAAAAATTATATGACATACAAATAATTTAACTGTCGCCAAAGAGCCAAAGTCTATATTAAAAAGTGTTGGAGTGTTTGAAAAACCCACGACCTTGACATTGACATCAACTAGACCTGTGTGTCTATTCTTCCAAATAAAATCATTGTTCAGGTACATGATGTATAATGGGATCAAGAGTGTGGTTGATCAATTACACATCATAGGGAAGACGTGCAAACGATCTAAGAGTGGGGTATCACACGTGAATTTGAGTCTAAGGAGGGGGTGGTTCACGTGAGATGTGGGAGAATAGGAAAGGGATTTTGCCGTGAGGGCTTTTGTGGTTTCAAAATTCAAGAAGGGTTGAATCTTGAATGGAAAAAAAAGGGGTTGATTCTTGGATGGTGAGAAGGGAGGGATTGACGTGAAAGGGGGGGGGAGAGAGAGAGGAGAGTTGACATGAGGAAAAGAGGGAGGAAGAGGGTTGAGATGTTGTTGGAGGAGAGAGAAAGTTGTTATGAGTTTGTTATGGAGAGAGAGGAAGTTGGTTGAGCTATTTTGTGAGGAGGGTGGACAATTGAAGGGGAGTTGTGGTAGTAGAGAGTGGCGTTGGAGGGAGGTGGTGAGGTGAGGGTAGATATTATCTTTCTAAGAAATAGAAAGATAATGGGATAGAGCTAGATTTCCTACTTGAATCAACAAGAAGGACAACCTAGAGTTTCTTGATCTAGACCACAACCTAGGATCAAGTTCTTCCTAAACCACTTGGTTACCACACCAAGATACAATAGAAGAGGGGAGAGGGTTAATCCTAACACTCAAGGGGGTAAGTTTAAAGCTCGATTCATATTTCTCAACTGATTGATTTCTAAAGATTGCAAACTAGGCTATTTATACTAGGAAAGTCCTAACTCCCCTAGGATTCCTTACTTGGCGTGCAAGCCATACTAATTAGACTAGGATTACTCCTACTTGGCGTGCAAGCCAAGAAATCCTAGTAGTACACGCCTAACTACTCCAACTTCCTCTTGGATTAGGACTCCTTATCCAAAGGGGAGTTGGTTACAACAACCTTATCCTAATAGGTTTAGGCTTTCCTAATCCAATATGGATTAGTTACAAAATAAACCAACCTTATCCAGGATAACAACCAATTGGCGCCTACTCTACCTAACACACGCCTAATAGCACACACACACACTTTCTAGAACATTCTAGAACAATTTAGAATATTCTAGACTTATCTAGACTTCCTATGACTTGATGCTCAAGTTTATAATATACTTGGCATCTTACATTATTTAAAATAAAACTAAAAGCTAATTAAATCACACCAAAATAATAATAATCTAAATAAAACTAATAAAGATAAGTTACATCCAAAAGATTAAAATCAAAGATGAAGCTCTTCTTGGACGTGGACTTTGAGCCTTATTCTTGGGCTGGTTGGCGTGACTTTGCAGGTATTAGGATGTTTGGACATCCTCTTGCCATAAGGAGCATACCATATGAACGGGCATATGGGCCTCTATGCTTATCTTTTCCTTCATAGCTTGCCTTGTTTCTTTGAAATTGTTTTGGGCCTCTTGGGATGTATTTGGCATGGGCCAAAATACATCATTCCCCCCTTGTTGGAAGAAGTTTGTCCTCAAACTTGGAGGGTCAAGTTCAGTTGCCCCAACTGTAATCTTCATGTGAATCAGGACCTTCACATGAACCAAGGCTGCTACCACAATTTCTACGTGAATAATGGCCTTCATGTGAGCCGTGATCTCCTCAGTAGATGGTTTGGGCTGCCCTCCATTATTCTCCATGAACCTTGGGTCCCCAAAGGTGAGACCAAGGTTAGACAATTCTCCAGCATTCTTCCTTGGTGACCAAGAATTTAGCTTTGAACTTATTGGACTAAAAGAGATCTTCTTACTGTACAAACGGAGTTGGCTTCCATTCTTTTCCATGAATCTAGGGTCACCGAACTTCTCACAGTAATAAGTAAAAGGACGACCCTCTTGAGATGAAACTGATAGAACAATTCCAATACTAACTCCAGAAGCATCACACTTAACCTCAGACTTCTTATCAAAGCTGTGTAGGGTTATGACAGGTGTGGTGCAGAGTTTTCTTTTGCTGGTGTCGAACACTTGCTGGATTGTTGGAGTCCATGAAGACTCCTTAGACTTTAGTAACTCGGCTACAGGGGATAGAGTGCTAAAATTCTTCACAAACCTCTTATAGAAAGAAGTCAAGTCGTGGAAGATTCGATCACCAAGAATACTAGTTGGAGTAGACCACTCCTTGCTAGCTTTGACATTTTCTCCATCAAGCTGGATCACTTCAACCGAGAGTACATAGCCAAGAAGGACTATGTTGTTGATGAAGAAGTAACACTTGGATAGATTCACATGCATCTTTTCGTGAGCTAAGATCTCCAGAACAGATTGGAGATGAAAAGTATGATCTTTCTCACTCTTGCAATTCACAAGTATGTCATCAAAGTAGACAACAACACACTTGCTAATAAGGGGCTTCAAAACCTGATTCACCAATCTCATTAAAGCATAAAGAACATTAGTTAGTCGAATAGCCATGACTAACCATTCATAGAGATCTCCTTTGGTTTTGATAGAAGTGTCCCCTTCTTGAATTCGAACTGGATCAGGATACCCATTCTTGGACTAATCTCTGAAACGACTCGAGTTCCATCTAGTTCGTCCATTAGATCTTCAATTTTAGGAAACTCAGATTGATAGGACTCTTGTTGATGCACAGACGTTGGTTTCCAACTTCCTTCGTTTCCACAAGGGTAGGGGTGTCACATGGACTGCAGCTTTCCCTAATCACACCCTTGGTTTGAAGATCGTCAACTTGCTTTTGAACCTTTGGAGGTTCACTAGGGTTTTCGTGAGTTGCTTTGATAGGTGTTGGGACCAAATCAGCTTGAACATCACGTTGAGAAGGGTGGATGACGAGAGGGTTACTGTGGCTTGGATTCTTGTGGGTTGGCTCTTTGTGGCTAGGGTTTGTGTTTAGGTTTGAAGGAGTGATCTCCTTATGCTCACTAAACTCAGGGCGTTCAGTGGTCATAGAAGTGATGGGATTTTGATCACTCTCTTTGGGTGGGGACGGATTGTGTAACACCCCGTATTTTTAAACTTAATTTATTATGTTAATTAAAATCTTAATTTCAATTATGGTACATTATTTGATTTAATTAGCTACGTTTTCTTTACTTTTCAATAAATTATAATTACTCAAATTTACGTGATTTCAAAATTTTAATTTTAGTTTACTAATTGTAAATATTATAAAATACCATATTTCACACATTTTCCATATTACACTTATTAAATTGCCAAATAGTATAGCACTTTAGATATTTCACACATTTACTTTCCATATTTTATTTATTAATTTGCAAAATAGTAATATTATTTTATAATTTACACATTTCATATATTTCACACATTTTCATTACATACTTTATAAATTAATTCTTTTCATGCACATTTTTCTTATTTTGTCCAATATTATATTTATAAAGATATTACTTTTATTTACTTTTGTCATAATCAAAGTTGTAATATTATTTTATAATTCATATTTCCCACATTTTAGTTATTGATTTGTAAAATATTATTAGTATATATTTTGCTTTCTTTGGTTTTTGAGAAAGTTAACTCCACCACCATTCATCTCATCCTCTCATATTCATCTCCTTCTTCCTCAAGATTCAACCACCACCTTCCCATGGCTTCCTTTCCAATTAAGGTAGTCAAATTGAATTACTCCTCTTCTCTCCTTTTGACAACACACCAAAATGTGGTGACTCATCCAAGCTACAACCTACAAAAATTAACTATAAATAGCAATCCAATCAATATCAAACACCATATCATCACCACCTTCTTCTTCCTTCTCAACCACCACCATCGCACCACCCATCACAACCATCCATCTTTTCTAACCACCTCCTTTCCATCCACCGTCGACCACCATAGCCACCAGAAAGCCGCCGTCCAGACCACCAACCTCCATCACCATTTCCGCCACCGAATCACGCCAAAAATTAGACACATCCATCCCCAAAAATTCATCCATATCTATCTCAATAACCATCCAAAAATCGAATCCAAATTCACACCAATAATCGAAATTCATCAATCCGAGTTATACTTACCTTTTTGGGGCCGAAAACTCGCCGGAAAACACCCTAAAACCGCCCCGAATCACTGTTCAAAAACACCCAAAAACCCATCACCTACCTCCCCTGTTTCGCGGCGCCGACGCTTGCAGCCACCACCACGGTGGTCTTCTTCGTCGCCAGTGTTCTAGTCGGCCTCCTCTGAATTTTCCGACGGTCGGCCGCCTCCTTCCGCCGCCGTTTGTCGCCGCCCAGAAACCCATCGTGCCCCTCCTCTGCCTCTCTTCTTCCTCTCTGTGTTCTTAAATAAAAGGGGAAAAGAAGACTAAGGCCCTATTATCATTTTTCATATTTCCCCAAATCCATATTATATCCTTTTGGGCCCTTTAAGTCAGTAGCCCAAAAACTCAAGTTCTTGGGTAATTTTCTCAATCCAAATATCCAATTTTACATCCAAATTCCTACTAATTATCTCCATTATTTATTCTTAATATTAATATTATTATTTATTTATATTTATATACAAAATCAGATTTCTCAAGTCAAAAGGGAGATTTATTCTTTTTATCCGCAGATTCAGGTATATTTCGATGACTGTAACCTTCGAAACTGTTTAAATGTAAAAACATAAAATACTCTAATTAAAGTGGAATAATTATTGTTTTATTATTTTTCAAAGTTGGTTTTATGACTAATATATGTGGACTCACCCATTGTCGTTTTCGAAAACCTAACATTTAATGTTCCGAACACATGCGTTTTCATGGTTTATCTTTTACCTAATCAAGGGTTGACCGTCCTCGAGTGCATGTGTCCTAGGAGCATTTGATGTTTCGTTAGTGTCCCAAACACGTGCGTTTTCATGGTCTATCTTGTACCTAATCGAGGGTTGACCGTCCTCGAGTGTATGTGCCTTTGGGAAACACCCTTTTCTAAAACCTAGTGTTGACTTTGTCATAATAATCGGGTTGATCGGCCCGAACACATGCGTTTTCATGGTCTATCTTTTACCTAATCGAGGGTTTACCGTCCTCGAGTGCATGTGCCTTGGGAAACCGCGCCAGAAGGGGGTGCTAGCTTCCAAGATCCAATTATTAACCCATGGCGCAATGATCAATATGTGTCATTATTTAACAATTATTAGTTGAGTGTAATTATATTGTGTTAATTTATTTATGTTACCCAATGTTTATTACTTGTCTATGTTCTAATCATTGTTGCGCTATTTTTAACATTATTGTTACATTTTGTTATTATTTTGTTAATATTATTTGGGCAGAGTTCAACATTCAGACAATAACCTGCAACTGATTGAGCATATTTTCTTCTCCCTCATTTCAAAATGAATTTACACGGGCCCCAATAAAACTATTTATTTTTAAATGTTTTTACATTACAGTGTCGAATATATTGAGCTCCGTCTCATTTTTCTCCATGTTTTCAAATGTTTTGTTTTTAGGTATCAGCGGGACATTTTGGGCAGATTCGTGGCAAGGAAACTCACATAGCAAATCAAGCCGCCACATAGTTTATTAGATTTTAAGTTTCAATATTAATAGTTGGCTCACCTCTTTAATTAGACCGCACGTTTAATATTTTCATTGTAGGTGAACAACCTTTTTATTTTCTAAAACTTTTCCCTTATGAAATATATTTATATTTTCGGTTATTTCATAGCAAAAGCCTTGCTTTTCCTCGTGGGAAAGCGGCGTGACGCTCTCGGCTTTTTAAATACGCTTCCGCTAAATCAAGATTAAATGGATTAAAATATTGCTAAGTAATACCCCAAAAGTCGGGGCGTTACAGATTGGCTATTTTTAGTGGAGCTAGGGTGATTTTTTTGTGGTTGAACCTGAATGTGTAGGTGTTGGCTCTTCCATTATGTATCACGCTCCTATCAAATAACCATGGTCTTCACAGCAGAATATGACAGGCATCCATAGGCAAAACGTCACACCATAAAGATTCTTGAAAAGATTTGCCAATGGAAAAGCTTACCAAACATCGTTGAGTAACTCGTAATCCTTCACCCTGATTGAGCCATTGAATGGTGTAGGGTTTGGGATGTGGACTTGTCTCCAGTTGAAGTTTGTCCACCATAGTTGTAGAAGCCACATTGGTGCAGCTTCCTCCGTCAACGATCAAGGAACAGACCTTTCCTTTGATTGTGCAACGAGATTGAAAGATGGCTTCTCGTTGTTGCTGGTCTTCTGGAACTATCGAACTGCTGAGGACTCGCCTCATGATGAACAATTCGTGAGCCATGGAGGAGTTTGGAACGCCAGTTGACGTTGGGTAAGGAAGGGAATGTGTTTGGGCTGTTTGTGGAGTTTAGGGTTGCAGGTTGGTACTGAAGGTTTGAAGGTTATGTGTTTGGATTGCAGGTAAGGCTTGTGGAATAGCAGGATAAGCTATTGGATTATCAGGTTTGGGGATTGGATTGAAAAAGGTCATGTGTTTGGTTTGCACTCAAAACAACCTAGGGCTCTGATACCAAAATTATGATGTATAATGGGATCAAGAGTGTGGTTGATCAATTACACATCATAGGGAAGACGTGCAAACGATCTAAGAGTGGGGTATCACACGTGAATTTGAGTCTAAGGAGGGGGTGGTTCACGTGAGATGTGGGAGAATAGGAAAGGGATTTTGCCGTGAGGGCTTTTGTGGTTTCAAAATTCAAGAAGTGTTGAATCTTGAATGGAAAAAAAGGGGTTGATTCTTGGATGGTGAGAAGGGAGGGATTGACGTGAAAGAGGGGAGAGAGAGAGAGGAGAGTTGACGTGAGGAAATGAGGGAGGAAGAGGGTTGAGATGTTGTTGGAGGAGAGAGAAAGTTGTTATGAGTTTGTTATGGAGAGAGAGGGAGTTGGTTGAGCTATTTTGTGAGGAGGGAGGAGGGTGGACAATTGAAGGGGAGTTGTGGTGGTAGAGAGTGGCGTTGGAGGGAGGTGGTGAGGTGAGGGTAGATATTATCTTTCTAAGAAATAGAAAGATAATGGGATAGAGCTAGATTTCCTACTTGAATCAACAAGAAGGACAACCTAGGGTTTCTTGATCTAGACCACAACCTAGGATCAAGTTCTTCCTAAACCACTTGGTTACCACACCAAGATACAATAGAAGAGGGGAGAGGGTTAATCCTAACACTCAAGGGGGTAAGCTTAAAGCTCGATTCATATTTCTCAACTGATTGATTTCTAAAGATTGCAAACTAGGCTATTTATACTAGGAGAGTCCTAACTCCCCTAGGATTCCTTACTTGGCGTGCAAGCCATACTAATTAGACTAGAATTACTCCTACTTGGCGTGCAAGCCAAGAAATCCTAGTAGTACACGCCTAACTACTCCAACTTCCTCTTGGATTAGGACTCCTTATCCAAAGGGGAGTTGGTTACAACAACCTTATCCTAATAGGTTTAGGCTTTCCTAATCCAATATGGATTAGTTACAAAATAAACCAACCTTATCCAGGATAACAGCAATTGGCGCCTACTCTACCTAACACACGCCTAATAGCACACACACACACTTTCTAGAACATTCTAGAACAATTTAGAATATTCTAGACTTATCTAGACTTCCTATGACTTGATGCTCAAGTTTATAATATACTTGGCATCTTACATTATTTAAAATAAAACTAAAAGCTAATTAAATCACACCAAAATAATAATAATCTAAATAAAACTAATAAAGATAAGTTACATCCAAAAGATTAAAATCAAAGATGAAGCTCTTCTTGGACGTGGACTTTGAGCCTTATTCTTGGGCTGGTTGGCGTGACTTTGCAGGTATTAGGATGTTTGGACATCCTCTTGCCATAAGGAGCATACCATATGAACGGGTATATGGGCCTCTATGCTCATCTTTTCCTTCATAGCTTGCCTTGTTTCTTTGAAATTGTTTTGGGCCTCTTGGGATGTATTTGGCATGGGCCAAAATACAGAATGCTAAACCTAATTTTATTATTAATAAATAAATAAAATTATTAGAATATATGCATTATTCAAAAACCTGAATTAAAAATTCTAAATGTTCATTGTCTATATATATATATGATAAATTAGTGTGGTATTATGTCATGATAATTGGGCAGTATAGCGTATTTGACACTTAAATAAAAAAATTAGTGATTTTCTTTCAAATTATATATCACAAATATAAATTTTATGACGGATATCCTGAAATCGAAACTTGAACTGCATTTGAGAATAAAATTTCCAAAATTTAGGAACATATCCTAATATTTAAGAGTAAGATTCCTAATTTTAAGACAAATACCCAATACCATTCGCCCTTAGCTAGGAGCGTAAAGCATCTGCCACAGCCCACAGCCTTGTTATCTAATTTTTACTTTATTCTTTTGAGGTAAATGGGGGATTTTCTAATTTATACTTTATTCTTTTGTGGCAAATGGGGATATTCAACGTTCCCCCTATCCACATTAATGTCCCTGGGATTGGGAGATGAGTGGGGTATGAATAGTGGAAATAATATTATTTTAATGGGTGTTGTGGTATGGTATTGTTAATGGTATCCTTGGAGTTGGGGGATGAGATGAGGGATAAGTGGGGTAGGGAGTAATATTTTATTGGATTATGGGACCCACATGTAGAGTATAATTGTTTTCTTTTTTTTGTATTGGACTATAATTGTTTTCTACAATGATGAAATTGTATAGTTATAATTAATAATTAAAATATTAAAAATTAATTAGAAATGTGAAAATACTGTAGTAATATATTTTTATTTTATTTTAAAAAATGATTAATTTTTAAATTTTTAAATTTTTAAAAATAAATATGTTGATTAATGTATACAATTAAATAAATTATTTAAATAATCATTAAAAGAAAACATAATTAAAATATTAAAATAATTGTAATTATAATATATACAATTAATTAATTTATTTAAATTTAACAAGATAATTAGCCGTACAAGATATTTACAATTGTAATTATAATAACATTAGAATAATACAAGATATTTATAATTGTAATTATAATAAAATTAAAATAATTTATAATATTTACAATTAAATTTAACATAATTTAACAAGATAATTTATTAAAATAATTGTAATAATTATAATATTTAACAAGATAATTAAACAAAATAATTGTAATTAAAATAATTGTGAAAAGGAAAAGAAAAGAAATGAGAAGGAAAAGAAAAGAAAAGAAAAGAAAAGAAAAAAAATAAATCAGTTGGCAGTGGTGGGCCCCACCACTACCCGTCCACACGCGCCTCTATGCACACGCACGACACAAAAAAGTGCAGCCCCACAATGCCCCTCTCCCTCTTTTTTTTCCCCTTTTTCTCTTCAGGGACGAGGGCTCGTCCCTCATTCCCCCTTTTCATTTCTTTTTCCTTTTTTTTTCTCTCTCTCTCTCCTGTGTCCCTCCCCCAAAAAACACCATTGGGGATAGCCTAAGGGATGAAGCTACTTGTGGGTCGAAAAAAAGGCAACGACTCCCCTCAATTTTTTTAATCATAAATCATTTTTTTCAGTCATATATCATTGTCAATGAGACAAATTTTGGTTAATTTTTAATACTATGGTGCCCTCAAATTATACATACTAGTAATATATAAGGTTCTTTAAAAACGGACTCAAAAAAAGAGCATATCTGAATCACAAATAGATAAAAAAAAAATCTTTCTTTCTTTATTTACCTTGTTTTTTTTAAGTTTTAAAGTCCTGCATTGTTTTTTGGTCGTTTATGCAATTCTATCATAATAATGCTAATTATTACTGCAAACTACAAACTACAAATAAGAAAAAATTTTGAAACTAGGAGAAAATTTGAAAACATAATTATAAAGTTAAAATAAATAAGTTAATGCGTAATTGATACTCCAAACTAAAAGTTTTGGGACCTAAACTTTGGGCACACAAAATATTTAGGTCAGGTATGGCGCAGAGATATGGTCAACCAAATTTTTTATTTCCAACACCGAATGCAACTTTAGATGGGGTACTCAACACATGAACACTTCTATTAGCATATGACCCCCTTATCTATAAGGCATAACTTTCACACTGTGGTTTCCCCTTAAATGTCTAAAAAATTTCACCTCATTAAAAAAAAGTTCATTTTAATCTCCTTAAAAATTTACCAATCTGGATGAAATTTGAAAAATAACATTGTTTTATCTAACGTGGATCATGTCAAGCCAACACAAACTGTTGTCGCCAAAGACATGATATGCGTCATGCCATAACCCTGGGTCTTGCTCCATATAGCTCAACACGATTCATGTCTGTCCTATTTAATTTCTTTCAATCTACCTCTCTGTTTGGCATCGCGGACCGTGGCAAACTTATCATGGTCCATGTTATTATTAATTGGACTTTTTAGGGCCCGGGAAGTCAACTTTGATCATCCATTGTCCATATGCACCCTTTTAAGAGGTTTTAGCTTGAGGGACTCAAAAGCTTTCTATACTCGAAACATGCCAATTAAGTATAAGTTTATCGTTTTAAATAAATATTGTACCGGAAAGAAAGGAAAGGGGGTTGTGTTGAAGGACTAAGACAAAAGCAGTGAATTGGTGACAGGATGACAGCAATTTGCTGACTAGATAGAGGGGGAAAGAGAAGAGGCATTGAGCAAAGAAAGAAGACAGCTTTTGGTTTTGGGAAAGAGAATCCTTGTGGTCTGCAAACATAATAAAACAAAAGAGATAAATACAGTGTGGGAAAGAGAGTAATGGCCATAATGGGAATGGTATATTTATAGCCCATGACATAAAATATCCACCAAGATTTGCTTTGATTCTACAGTGCGTACCCTGGCAAGAGTATAAATGTATAATCACTGAGAGCATCTGTAATGGTGAGTTTCAATTCGACTCATTGTTGATATGGCATGAAACGAGAATAGAATGAGGTTGTATAGGACATTTCAGTGGTGAGAATGAGACTCGTCTCGCGAGAATCTCGCTTTCAAACTCGCCTCGCGAGTTTGAAAGCGAGTTTAAAATATTAATATTTTAATCATATTTTTTCTCTTTCCTCCTCCACCTCATTTTTTATCAATATATTCTTAAGTGGGACCGATTTACTTTTTTTAATTAATATGAGTCAAACTCATTCTCACCATTGGAAAGCTAGCTAAATAAAATGTTAAATTTTGACTCTTCCACAGATTCTACGTCATATAATTAGTCAAACTCAAACTCACTATTGCGGGTCCTCTAATGTATGAATGTATGTCAGGCTGCAAAGCCTGGAATCCTTATCACAAGTGATGCAACTTGTTTGAATATATAATTTTGTTCTTAGCAAATGGCTAGGAATGCAAATGGTCGTACGTGGTAAAAGTAGACATTCATTCGAGGGTCATTCATACAAATTATTAATAATCAATTTGTCCATGAGCTGAAGTCTTCTACCCCATGACTATTAGCTCTATGTAGTTTGTTTTAGCTGTTTGTAGGAAAATATTTATTAATTATAATTAGTTGTTTGTGGAAAAGTAAGGTTGTGAAATTTCATTTATGACTATAGCAATATAATTTTTTTTATTGTATATATGTGTACATGTGTTTCAAAATAAATTATATATAATATAATTATGAAATAAAATTTTCTTTATCTTACATTTTTTTATATTTAATATTTTGTACTAATTATATTATTAATTCAATGTCAACTCTATTTTCCTTTTAATAATTATTGAAATTCATGATATCGAAAGTTCCATTATATGGCTTGAGTTTATAAAATGAATAATTTGTTAACTCTATAAAAAAAATTTAATATAAACATATTAATTAATAATTAAACATAACACCGTAACAATACATGTAACTTTTATTTTGTATTCATTATTGAATCTAAAAAGATAATATATAAAAGCTGCTTACCAAACATCTTAAGTAATTTTTTAACCTTCATAAAAAAGCTACCTGTGTCTAAAAAGTTAAAACCTATCTAAAAATGGGTAGTTGAACACTCCAAAAGAGTATTTAGTAAACAACCTATTCACTTGGTTGCATGTTTGGGTCCAATAGGTTGATTTTCAATAGAATGGAAGGAACAATCTATTGAAATTAATCTATTTTAAAAATAATTACTTTACCCAAGATTTTACCAAAATTATATCAAATGCTATCAATAATAACTGATATAAATTATGCGGAATTATTAACAAAGGGTATAAATGAAGTTTTAATCAAATATATTTTTAAGAAATAACTAACTTTACCAAATATCTTTCTCCAACAATCAATTCAAATAGTCAATTTAAATAGCTGATACAAACCGACAACAATGAACAATTGTTTGTCAAACAACACTATAATGTTGTTACATAGGCTACATATAATAATTAATGGTTAATTTTTTTGCAACTGATAATTTTGAGAAATAAAACAAGTAAATACTATTTTAGTTAATATATTAATTGTTGTAACTTTTGAATATTGGGTTAATTGGGACTAATCTCTCTAATAAAATTTAGGGTTAAGATTGTTATATCTACCCCTGCATACTCTATTTGGATGAGATTGAGTATTGTTTTTTGGTTTTGGTTATATTCATGGTCGTAACTTAATTATGATTTTTTCAAAAACAACTTAAGTATGACTTTTAATGTTATAAGGAAGATAATATTCCCTATTCTTTGGTTAGATTATTTTCAGGTTTGGATAGATAAGTTAGAATAAGTTAGGATAAGTAAAGATAAGTTATGATTTTTTTTGTGGAATTGTATTAGAGTGGATATTTTTTGGGGGAATTGTGTTAGGTTTGGATAAGTTAGGATAAGTTGGGAAAGTTATATCCAACATAAACAAAGAACAAAGTATATGATTTTAGGTGAATCACATGCGTTTTTAGTGTAGTTAGAAATATCCAAACCCCTCAAGTTTCATTATGTAGGTATGAATTCATCTTAATATGAATTCATTTTAATCATATATCATATCATCATCATATATCATATATCATATATATTTCTGGGTACAAAGGGTGAGGATCGAAATATGTGTATTTTAATGAGGGCATTTTGGGAAATTTATAATTGATTCTATTTAATTTTTAAAAAAATAATCATGTAATATTAATGTGTGCATTAATGTATATGTTTGCATTAATGACTCTTATTTTTTTTCCTTTTTTTCCTTATGCACTAATTTTTTATTCTTTTAAATAAGAAAACTATTCTTTTTATTTTGCATTATTGTCTTTTTCTTTATTCATTTAAATATTAAATCGGTAATATTTTCAACAATATGTACGATTTACTTGCGCCCCGCGCAGCGCACGAGTCTAAGTACTAGTATATATATATTTTTGGGTACAAAGGGCGATGATAGAAATTTGTAAGTTTAGTGAGGGTAATTTTGTAAAACTATAATTACTACTATTTATCTTTATTTACAAAAAAAAGGAGTTATATATATATATATATATATATATATATATATATATTAATTGAGAATGTGAGTTACTGTTACTAATAATTAAATAGATGATATTAATATTAATTACCAATTTAAGGGATACAAATATTCATGTATCCGTTTTGCATAGATTAAAATTTTATCAATTTCCTCCTTTTAATCAATATAAAGCAATCATATCAGAAAGAAATCTTCATTTCCCTAATTAAGAGGTAATTGTTACCATTGGTATATAGGAAAAATTTGTAGTGGTTGTCAACTTTTATTTTCGTCACTCATTTTTTTTATTTAGTACAACATTATAAAACATATTTTCTTAATTAAAAAAATTTTACGAAATTTTTTTAATTTAAATATCTTAACTCTAAGTTTTTGCCTAGTAATTAAACAAACATATTTTGAAAAATATTTATTTTAAACTTTTTAAATAAACTAAAATTTTAAAAATATATTTAACAATTTATATTAAATAAAAAAGTTAATCATCAAGATAAAACTTGACATATGTACGAGTAAGTTTTATTTTATTTACGATGGTTATAACGGTTGACAATCACTATAAAAAAATTGGATGTGACTTTCTCCATTCTTTTACCTTCCCTCAAGGTAGGCTATGATCTTATCCATTTATTTTCTCTTCTCCCTCCATTTTTATGTTGTTTATTACTTTCTCATCCCGTTCTCTCATTGTTTTTTTAGGGAACTACCAATCTTCATTATGTCATGCGTATTATTATTGGAAAGATAAATTCATTCTAATATTCATGCTAATAATCTAAAAGTTATTTGATTTCACATCTGCTTAATTATGTTCATTTCAACCAAACTTCCATTCATATTTGTTATTTCCCCTATGTTGTAACAGGTTTTGATTATTGGAGACCATAATTCGGTAATTTCTTTTTGTTTTGTTCTTGCATTTTTTGGTCACAAACCATCTTTTATTGTTTCTTTCTCATTATTATTTACTCAAAATTACAACATGGCGATACTGATATTTATATTTTTAAAAGTTTTTTATTTATATTCATTTTTAAAAAATAATAAACATGTATTTGGACTTAAAATTGGTTAATTCTTATGGCTATCACTTGATTAGGAAATCAATACATCAAAGTTTTACAAAAACTAAACATGAGCTACAATTATTAATAAAGAATGATACAAATCATTAGCTTCGAATAGCATTTTTTTAGGTGGGATCAGAGATTTTCAGTTCAAACTATATTTAGATATGCTCTTTTTTATCTTCATTTTATATGATTGTTTTACTCCTTTAAATGAAAGTAGAATTTTTCACTTTTCCCTTTGATTTCATAGGCTAAATTTAATGCTCTAATTTTTATTTCTATTTTTTTTTCAAGGGGAATAGTAGATTCCAAAAATTATTAAAATTCTACATCGATATAATTACGAAACATTATTGTGATTAAATTATTAAAAAATAATCACATCAAATGTAAAATGGAAATGAGAAGCTTTTTTTTCTTCTTAAGAACCGAATAAAAGATGAAACATATGCATGATGCAAAATAAAAAATTGAGAAAACAAAAATTAATTCCTTAACTTAAAATACTCTTTTATTGTGCATAAATGCTTAAGATGGAAAGGATAGTATTTAAGGCCAAATTCTTTTCGGTTACTTCAAGGCTAACCTCTATTTGTTATGATCTTTATTGTAATTGATTTTTATCATTATTAGTTTGTAACTTATTCTTCATGTATCCAAAAAAAATTCTCATCCTTCTTTTCTTTTTACTCCAATAGCTAACACTCAATATATATTCTTTACCAATTTTTGTTGCAACGTAAGTACATTTTAGCATATCATTATTATCTATCATTCTACAATTATATTTACACTGATTTTTATCCATAATTTACTTTCACATGAGAAAAAAAAATTCAAAATATTATTTGCACCTGAAAATATGCTAACTATGTTCGTGAAAAAGTACATGGCAGTAATACATGCATATATTTAATTTCTTTTTATATATTTAGAATTTTCATTACAATTGTCTTATATTTTTTGTTGCAATTTCTTTTTTTATAATGTGAATTTTGATGATGTGCAGGTATAAAATTATCAAGAATTGTTAAATAATAGAAGATGATTATATATTGGTTTAGTAGGAGAACTTTTCACTCTAAATATTGTGCTATTATAGTTTTATCACAGTTATTTACAAGACAAATGATATCTTTTCATGTTATTTCTATCCATGATGTATATTTTTAAATATAATTTAATTAGTTACTCATGTCATTTTTAAATTCAAGCTTTGATGTTAATGTCTAGATAAACAATTTTGAAACCATATTATTCTAATTTATTATTATTTTTTTCTAAAATATGTTGTGGCTCTAAATTATATTAGCAATAATTATATTATTCTATTGTTTTTTGCTAAATGTTTCATAATAGCATAAATAAAGGCTAAAATGTTCACAAAGTGTTTATGTACATAATTATTATATTTTATTCAATTTTATTAACAAATAACAAATTGTTTTAATAGAAAAAAAATCGTGAGTTACAAATTAGCTTATTTATTTTGCTTTTTTCCCCAATTATTACAATTAGCTACCTACTCTTTTTTTCATAAAGTTTATTTCTATTATAAAATGATATGAACTTAACACATATTTAAACGAAATTTTGCTAAATATATAAATAGTCCTAAATTGTCCAACGTCTGTATTATAAGAGTGCATAAATATATGATTATTAGTATCAATCTTTATATGATTTAATTATTCATTACGTCTTCCTTAGAAAGTATGAATAACTATATTATTGACTAAAAAACATTAACATTCACGAAAAATGCGCAATAGAAAATTTAATCTAAATTATAAATTTTTTCTACTTCTACGTATGTCGAACCATTACTATATATTGCTAGACAATAGTTCTAAGGTTTGAACATCTCAAAATCATGAACAACTCTATTGTTTTGATATTGATTTCATTTATTTTTTATTCTACAATAGCTAGAGTTGAATGTATGTATTCGGTGTTGTATTATTTGGATTTTGTATTGAATGAGAAGATTATGATATTAGTAAAAGTAGTTGTGATAATTATATAAGTAGTATAATTATAAACCTGAATGCTTATAGAATGCATCTAAGTTATTTGTCGCCTCATTCAGTCTCTCTTATATATACACCACCATTTATGCAATTACCCCTTAATGTCGTATTTCATTATATTATAAATCATAAATTATAGATCTAATATCATGGGGTGACTTTAATTTGTACAACATCTGTGTGGCGTTAGCAAACTTTAACCCGATTGTATCTTATAAGTTTGTTAGTAAGCCTTTTACAAGCTTAACTTAGATTATGAGAGACTAAGAAAGCTTAGAAGATAATGTACGTGGAGAGACAAGAGTGTGTTTGGGAGAATACTTTGAGTTTTACTTCCAATTGTTGGATGTTTATAAATGAGACCACAAGGGGGTATTTATACACTTTCACCTGTTCAATGGACGGTGGAGATTGATTTAATCTAACAGTTCATATTGTGCCTCTAGAACCTTCTATACAAATATCTAATAATCTATATAAGTGTAGAGTACTCTATAATATAATATTCTAGGACATTCATGAGTAGTCTAGAGAACTCTAGGGAATTCTAGGGAATTTTAGAATAATCTAGAGAATTTTAGAGACCTCAAGAAAAATATGGAATATTCCGGATGTTTCTAGAATATTCCGGGACATTCCAGATGATTCCGGAAAATTCCGTGACACTAGGTACACAATGCATCAAATAATCATTTTTGATATCAATTGATAAGGAAACTAAGAAGACCTAAAAAGTATCAATAGATGTCAATTGTAAATGTATCCTTAATTGTTCACATAAACACAATACATATATCATACATGTATTGCAAATAATTGATGATCTTGAGTGATTTGTTAATAAAAATGAAATAAAATTGAAACAGTAGCGATTCAAATTGTATTTATTTAGATATGATCTAAAATTAAAGAAATTAAAGTTTAATTCAATATTTTATGAAATAATTCCATTGTGGGAAAATTAGATTTTAATATTTTATACTTTCAACTTTTGTATATTCTTACTTTATTTTTGTATTTTGATGGTCTAAAAAAATAAAAAAAAATTATATTTTAGTAGTACAAAATATGTCTCCACATTGTTTTTATTTTTTTCATTCCTGCCTCATATTATTTTTATTTTTGTCATTCTTTGTCCCCATAAAGGTTATAAAGTGTAGTTACTAATAGAATTTTTAAATCAATTTTTTTATAATATGATAAGTTATTATGATTTTCTTTAAATAAATAAAACTAAAAAAATCAAAAAAAAATTGGGACAAGTGTTATATATAAATTCATTAAAAATCATGGGAAGTTGTTGTGTTAAGTTTTGAATCAATATAAGTCAAAATCTATGATAGTTAGGGTGCATACTCGGGATGTCCAAGAAGAATACAATTTTTATCTTTTTTTGAATCACTAAAATCCAAAAACAAAGTAACAATTATTAACATATAAAAGCTAAAAATATGAATTATTACAATCCAATGTTCCTCCATTGTGAGTTAAATTATGTGTGTTTCAAATCTATATTTTATTTTTGAATCAAATTTTTTTATATTGTTTTCACATGAATGGATTTAAGGGATAAAATCTTCCCTGGAAAAATAAGGAACAAAATCAAACAAGATTTATGATGAATAATCCTCCTAGTAAAAAAAAAAAAAAAGATCTGAAGGGTGGAAAAAGGAATTGGAAAATGAGAGATGAGCCGCCGGTTGGGGAGGTAGAGAGGCAGGCATATATATATAATATTAACGAAATCATCAACATCAATATAAATTTAAAATAAAATTTAGAAAAGATCAAAGTAAGAAGAACAAGTGTGAGTGTTAGATGAGAGAGGAGGGAGCAAGGCCAGTGGTTGTGGGGTCCTCTCTTTTACCAGAACCAGCATTTGCATTTCCACTTCCATTCTCTCTCTCTCTCTCTCTCTCTCTCTCTCTCTCTCTTGATTGTCTTTCTCCTCTCCTCTATTCTTGGGTTCAACTTGATTCTTTCAGAATTCAGACCTTCTGATTATTTCTCTGTCTTAATCTCCATCTCCTTCGTAAACCCCAATTGTTCTTACCCCTCTCTTTGGGTCACATATATACTACTCTCTACCCACTCTCTCTCTGTTTCTCTGTACAACACACGCAGAGTGGGAGAGAGAGTGAGAGAAACAGAGCAGCAGGAATAGATACACCACTCAACTTTCTCTTGTTCATCCTTTTAGTTACCCCCCAGATATCCAGTCTTATTGAATTCGAATTGGAGATGGATTGTTGGTCATCTTCCATGAAGATTGATGAAGAATTCCAGAAGTTGGTCCTGCGTATGAACCCACCAAGGTCTTAACGTTTCCTTCCAATTCCCCCTTTTTCTTTTACCTCTTGTGCTTTGGGGTTTTGACTGTTTCTATGTCCGAATCTCGGTTGATTGTATCTTTTTTTTGGTTGAGATTGTTCGGGGTTTTCTAAATTCTCTATTTGCTTGATGTTGATTTTGCAGGGTTACCGTTGATAATTCATCGAGTAGAAATGCCACTTTGATTAAGGTAACTGTTTTCCTCTGCTGATTCAATTTTAATAGATTTCTGGTTGACTTTACTCATGAAATCTGCAAATGGAGCAATCAGATAGATTTATTTTTGTTTTGTTTTGTTGGGAATTTCCAGGTGGATAGTGCTAACAAGAAGGGGAGTTTGTTGGAGGTCGTTCAGGTTCTAAATGAAATGAACCTAATCATCAGAAGGGCCTATATTTCTTCAGATGGAGAGTGGTTTATGGATGGTTAGCATTCATTTTCTCTTTTCCTTGTTCTGTTGACTTTTTAATTTCCTGTTGTACACCCTCATATATATTCATTACATTGATTGGGTCTCATTTTTCTAAATCAAATTCATTTTATGCAAGTTGTTGTGTGAGAGGGGCTCATAGGATCTACCCATGAATGGTGCCTAATTTTGCAAGGAAATTGGTTGATTTATATGGCTCAATTGTGGCCAAATATTATACATGTCATAGAAAGTGGCTTCCAATACAAGAGATTCAAAATAACGGGTTTGACTTGTGTCATGTAGTGTTTCACGTCACGGATCAGAATGGGAATAAGCTATACGAGGATGATGTAGGGGAGCGGATTCAACAGGTATATTTCTTCGATATGTTGATTTGATTGTATGAGTGAGAACTTCATAGAATTAAAAAGCCAGCATAACCAACTTTGTCTTTCTTGATGAAGATGGTACAATACACTATTTGATTTTAAGTACAAGAGCTTTTAAGCTATCTTGTATGATGCCTTTCCAGTGTTGTCTTCAACAATAACCCATCTATAAGTGGCTCAGAGACTCCATTGTACCTTTTTGGCGTGTGTGTACTGTTTAATGTGTTCAAGTTTGTCCATATTATCAAATATTAAGGTTTCACTATTGCTTTTGCACTATGTGAATGAATCATGAACTTGTCGTCATCCTTTACTGGAAGTTTACACGGTGTCATGGTCTATCAGTCCCAATTCTGGATGGAGGTTTGAGCTGTATAGGTTTTACCTATTGCCAAGTTTGATCGCAGTTGAAGCCTTACTCCCCCAAGTGAGTGATTGATCCTTTTAGTGTATTTATGACCTCCAAATTCTCAGATTGAATTTAATTTACATGGACCTAGGGCGGCATAGTTTGTTTTGAAGTACAGATAGGAAGTTTTGGGGGAGAGAAGGATGGAAGAAAAAAGGCAATAGTTTTTCTTTTTTCTTTTTTTTTTGGAGGGAGAGAATGGGGGGAGGGGGGTTGCTTCTTGTGACGCCTCTGGTTCTATATATGCAGATTTTACTAAATGAATGATGCTGTGTTTGATTCTAGCAAAAGTAGGAGCCGAACAAGGTGGATAACCTAGCAGTGTTCTGTGTTGTGTTGCTTTATTTGAGCTTGATGCATGTATTTGGGACCAAACTAAATCTTAGTTATACTGATGATTGAATGATGATAAACTTTTGCAGTCACTAGGGCCCAGAGCGCGTAGCTTTAGGTCTAGGAGATCAGTAGGTGTCCAAGCAGCTGTTGAACACACAACGATAGAAGTAACAGGAAGGGACCGGCCTGGCCTGCTTTCTGAGATCTTTGCGGTCCTCACAGATCACAAATGCAACATTGTGGCAGCAGAAGTGTGGACCCACAGTTCAAGAATGGCATCGGTCCTTTACATTACTGATGAGTCAACGGGTTCTCCAATCGATGATCCAACTCGGCTTGCAAGGATTGAACATCTTCTGCTGTCAGTACTCATGGAGGACCACAACAAGAGGAGCGCTAATACTTTGGTCTCAGTAGGGGCAACTAATACCGAGAGGAGGCTGCATCAGATGATGTATGCTGACCGGGATTATGATATGATGAACTTGGGCAGTGTGGATCCTGGGTCTTGTCACCGTAGAAAGCCTCTTGTCACCGTCGAAAACTGCTCTGAGAGAGGCTACACACTTGTCAACTTACGTTGTGCAGATAGACCGAAGCTTCTGTTTGATACTGTCTGCACATTGACAGACATGCAGTATGTGGTGTTTCATGCAACACTTATAACCGAGGGACCAGAGGCTTCTCAGGTACTTCCATTCTTCCAGTGTGTTTTATTTTGTATTTAAAGAAGAGTCTAATAGTCCTCAGTGTAACGAGTTTAATTTCTCAATCAACAGGAATATTACATAAGGCACATAGATGGACGCCCAGTTAGCTCAGAAGCAGAGAGGCAACGTCTGGTTAATTGTCTAGAGGCTGCTATAACTAGGAGAGCCTCTGAGGTAGAAGTCATAGCTTTTCCCTTATTTGAATGACACCTAAGTTTCTATTTTCTTTGTTAATTTGAGGTTCCTACATGGCAGGGAATCAGATTGGAACTATGCAGTGAAGACAGGGTTGGGCTTCTCTCTGATGTAACTCGAATCTTCAGAGAGAATGGTCTATCAGTGACTCGTGCTGAGGTGTCAACTCGGGGATCACAAGCGGTGAATGTGTTCTACGTGATTGATTCCTCAGGGAATCCAGTGAAAAGTGCAACAATAGAAGCAATTCGAAAAGAGATAGGGCAGACGATTCTTCATGTGAAAGAGGATGAATGCTCAAAATCTCCTCCCCAGGAAGGCGGGAAGTTCTCCTTTGGAAATCTCTTCAAATCAAGGTCAGAGAAGTTCCTGTACAGTTTGGGTCTGATAAGATCATATTCTTGAGCACAGATTGGTGAAAGTAGATAAGATAGATAGTCGGGGATTCTTTCCAAATTCCAACTGTAAATGTCTTGGGCACATAACGATTCATTAGGGCACCAATCTGTGTGTGATTGTGAAAAAGCTTTTCCCGGGATCATCTGTGAGTAGATGATGCATGGAAAATCTTTTTCACATTGATTCCCAATCCAGATAGGGAAGTGTGTCTGTCTGTAATGTGTGTAGGAGGAGGTATATGTGTTGTATATCCTGATCAGATGTTGGTCTTCCTTTAGTTAGGAAGGAATCTGTAAATACATTCAGTTCTCCAATTTATGTCACCTCAACTCAGGTAGCTCATGAAACAGTGTCAAATTTCCCCTCCCTCATGATGAGCACAAAATCCGTACACGCAAGTGCTGTCTGTCACCGTAATATTATTATATTTCTTGCCGTATGATAGAAGTAAAACAAGGGATTAATGGTATGGTGAGAGTGACCTATTTAGATTCCAACATCCAATATAGACAGAAAAAATATGGCCTACATTCACATTAACTGATGATTATTAGTTTAATTTCAATTGTGGAAAGAGGAAGTGTGTAGCTATCATTTGCCCTCTCTTAGTGGACGAGGATGGCCATGGAATCTGAATCCCTTTGCAATTTGGCCTCTA
This sequence comes from Portulaca oleracea, assembly GCA_029582165.1. NCBI lineage: Eukaryota > Viridiplantae > Streptophyta > Magnoliopsida > Caryophyllales > Portulacaceae > Portulaca > Portulaca oleracea. The sequence goes on from CM055879.1 coordinate 20,981,486, forward strand.
AGGTGGATGCCCTTTCTCTTTTTTTTTGGATGACGTTATGATGCAACTGCCACTTTGTTTTTGTGATGCATAATCGCTCCTATTTCACAATCCTTGACTCATACTGATGGAATAATAAACAAGAATATCAAAATAAAGACAAAAAAATAAATTGAGAGTTTGGTGGGCTTAATAGAACAAGGAAAGTGACCAATGAGGAGTATGGAAGTATTCTAGAATCAAGCTACTTTCTTCCACCAATTTTGTACTTCTTAAGAAGTAGGGAGCTTCCATAATAGTACTTGGTTAGTTGATAAGGCAATTTGTGGTAATTAGAGTAGGGGCGGCATTATCAGGAGGGGACGGGCAGGATGCGTGGGGTCTGTCACAGCCAAGCACAAATGCTTTACAGTCGACAACCACACCGACCTTACCGCAACTTGCCTAGTTGCTTGTACCCTTGTACTACAACAGATGCACTCAGTTTTTGTAAAGTCATGATATTTGGAGTGCGCAAATTATACGTGGGTGGAGTCAGAGTCAGGGTCAGGGTAGGCTCATTTGCTATGTAGGGTAAGGCCGGGTCAAGGACGATGTATTGGGATTATAGGTCGGGTTAGGGTTTTCTAATAAAAATAAGGGCCGGTCCATGGGTTGACTCATTTCAACTTTAAAGTCAAATTAAGTATACTTATACAAAAAAAAGTAGTTATGTTAATTATTGATTAATGTGAGGTATTAGTAATATACTTAAATAAGTAACATTTAAAATAATAGAAAAACTATTTATTTTGAGTTATTGATAGGTTGACCCAGTCCGACCTTTTCACATTGTTAAACGGGCCAACCCTTTCACGACCTAACCCTTCGTCGACCCTTGTTTTCTACATCCCAATCCTCTTGACCCAATGTTGACCCGACCCATTACCCACTCCTAGCCACATGTATTAAAATAGGTCAATCCTTTTCTTTTTTTTTTGTGCAAAGAAGACGGCGAGCCCCAATTTATTTAACCGTTAGATAGAACATTATTCTGAAACACAGGGCATGCCTTCCCTACTGATGCATAATGAATCAAACAAATCCATTATACACGAATTGGAGAAAGGATCGTTCACAAGTAAGAACTTGTGATTGTTGATTTCTCAAGGAAACGCATGAAACAAGGAAATTTGGAATGAAATGGATGGCTATGGACGAGAGTTCTAATGCATATGACTAAAATGACAATCAAGAGAAACAAAGACAAAGCCAAGATCATACCAATGGTGAAGAACAACTCGTCAAAGCGTAGAACAATGATAGAAATGGCAATGGAAACCTTCTTGATCGATAAAGACACACCACAATCAAGATGATATCCAACTCCTCCTTTGCACCATCCAAGATTGTTCCCTCTTGGACTAGAAGAAGAGATTCACGTCGAGTTCCCCTCAAGGAAGTCGAAACTAGCAAAACAATGCTAAAACTAAAGCATGACAACTTTAGAGAGAATTTGTGTTTTTTATTCAATTGTATGAGATGATGAAATGAAGCACCCTAAGGGGTCTATTTATACTACTTGGAAGCCCCCTTAGACGTGCACATTTCAAGAAAGAGGCCTCTTGAAGCTTACATCATCCTACATAAGTATGACATCATAAAGAAACAAGTAAACTACACTAGATTTCATTTGATCATAACTCTCTCAATTCTCATCCGATCTTCAAGATTCTTGTATCACTTGAAAGCTCTTGGAGTGTAGATCAAATCACCCTTGGATGTCTTTTATGATAGAATCAAGGATTTTGAGATATAGAAGAAACCATCAACCCTTCACTTGGAAAATGAGTTGGACGTGTATTACCCATGATCTCTTCAAGCTCTTTGGAGATGATGTCAAACTTTTGATGCTCATGATGGAGATTTGAGAGTAAATCTACATCATTCCCCCCTAGTTGAAAAGAGTTTGCCCTCAAACTAGGAAGCTCCTCACCTTCTTGATAATATGGTTTGAGATCACTTACATTGAAAGTGCAACTTCCCTCATAACCATCATCTAGCTTCAACTTATATGCATTATCTCCAATCTTCTCAATCACTTCAAATGGACCATCACTTCTCGGTTTCAATTTCCCTTTTCTTCTATTTGGAAACCTTTCTTTCTTGAGATGTATCCATACCAAGTCTCCAGGTTTGAAAATAACTTTCTTCCTCTTTTGATTGACCTTCTCTTCAACCTTTTGAGTATATCTCATAATCTTTTCACGAACCTCCTCATGTAACTTCTTAATCTCCTCAACTCTCTTATTAGCTTCAAAACTGAACTTAGTTGATGTAGATATAGGAGATAAATCCATAGGCTTGAGAGGGTTCTTACCATACACAACTTCAAATGGAGATAACTTTGTAGCTCGATTTGGACTCCGATTATAAGCAAATTCAGCATGACTTAACAAAGTATCCCAACTTTTCTTATCCTTGCTCACCAAAGCTCGTAATAAGGCTCCCAACGTACGGTTGACAACTTCAGTTTGTCCATCCATTTGTGGGTGACATGCCGTGCTAAATTTGAGCTTTGTACCCAACTTCTTCCATAATGTAATCCAAAAATGACTAAGGAATTTTGAATCCCTGTCACTCACCATAGTCTTTGGAATACCATGTAACTTCACAACTTCTTCAAAGTAGAGATTTGCAACTTTGGTAGCATCATAGGTAGTATGGCAAGGAATGAAATGTGTCATCTTTGTGAATCTATCAACAACAACCATAATAGAATCTTTTCCTCTTTGAGTCCTTGGTAGACCCACAACGAAGTCAAGACTCACATCTTCCCATGGATGGTAGGGAATTGGTAGAGGCGTGTATAACCCTTGTGGTAGAACATGAGACTTAGCAAGATTGCAAGTCCCACATCTTTTCACAATATGCTCAACATCTTTGATCATGCTTGGCCAAAAATAATGATCTCTCATCATCAAATATGTCTTTTCAATACCAAAATGACCAGCTAGGGCTCCTCCATGAACCTCCATGATCAATAACTCACGCAAACTACTCCTTGGGATGCAAAGTTGGTTTCCTTTAAAAAGAAACCCTTCTTCAATGTGAAACATCTCATGTGGATGCTTCTTTGAAAGCTCAAATACTTCTTTGAAATCTTGATCATCCTCATATAAATCTTTAATATGATCAAATCCAACAACTTTTGAATCAAGAATATGTGTAAGCAAGTACCTTCTTGAAAGAGCATCGGCACCTTTATTCAAATGTCCGGCTTTGTGTTTGATCACAAATTGGAATGATTGCATGAACTCAACCCATTTGGCATGTCGTGGATTGAGTTTATGTTGCCATGAATGTACTTGAGAGCTTCATGATCACTATGAAGAATAAACTCTCCACTTAGTAGATAATGCCTCCAATGCTCAAGAGCTCGTATAATGGCATAGAACTCTTTATCATACGTGCTATACTTTCTCTTTGTCTCATTCAACTTCTCACTAAAATAAGCAATTGGCCTTCCTTCTTGAGACAAAACCGCTCCAATACCAACACCACTTGCATCTACTTCAACTTCAAAGACTTTATCAAAACATGGCAAGACAAGTATTGGTGCATTACAAAGCTTCTCTTTGATTACGTCAACGCCTTTTCAAAGACTTCTACTCCATTCAAACTCCTTATTCTTCAACAACTCGGTCATAGGAGCCATGATAGTGCTAAAATTCTTGATAAATCTTCTATAGAAGGAAGCTAAACCATGAAATGATCGTACCTGCGGATAGTCGTTGGTGTAGGCCATTCATGTATAGCTTTGATCTTTCCTTGATCCACTTGAATTCCATCTTGTGATAGCACATATCCAAGGAAGACGACCTTGGGTGAGAAGAAGGAACATTTCTCCATGGCGTAGAGCTTCCCTTTCTCCAAGATACATGACTAGCTCTAAATGCTTTACATGATCAAGCTCACTCTTACTATACACAAGAATGTCATCAAAGTACTACTACACATTTGCCAATCAAAGGCTTCAATACATGATTCATTGCGCATGAATGTAGAAGGTGCATTAGTAAGACCAAATGGCATGACTAACCATTCATATAGACCTTCTTTTGTCTTGAAAGCCGCTTTCCATTCATCACCTTCATGGATACGAATTTGGTGATATCCACTTCTCAAATCCACTTTCGAAAAGACAATACTCCCATATAACTCATCAAGTAGATCCTCCAAGCGTGGAATAGGGAATCTATACTTGATAGTTATCTTGTTGATGGACCTACAATCCATACACATACGTTGCGAACCATCTTTCTTTGGAACTAATCACACCGGATCAATACGTGGGCTCATGCTAGGCCTTATCAAGCCCTTTGAAAGTAGCTCATCAACTTGCTTTTGTACCTCTTGAGCTTCTTTAGGGTTCATTCTATATGCCGCTTTGTTTGGAAGGATGGCTCCGGGAATGAGATCAATCTTGTGTTCTATCTCCCTTCTTGGTGGCAAACCGTGTGGCATCTCATTAGGGAACATATGATTGAACCTCCTTAGGATGGGTTGGAGCCGGGGATGTTCTTGTGTTGGGGACGTTTGTTCCTCTTGCAAATTGGCCAAAATCAACTCTTTTTGCTCATGGAACTCATGTTGATCCGCCTTTAGCAAAGAAACAATATTGGACTCCTTTTCTTGCTCCTTTTGTTGGGGTGGCCGAATGATAGAAGAAGGTGGCAATGGGGCCAAAGTGAAATAAGTGTTCATTCTCCCATCATGTGTAACGTACCTATCAAAAAGCCAAGGTCTCCCATGCAAAATATGACAAGCATCCATTGGTATTACATCACACCATATTTGATCTTTGTAACTCTTCCCAATGGATAAAGATACAAGCACACGTTTATCAATCTTTATGCCCTTCCCATGACTCAACCATTGTATATTGTAAGGAGAGGGATGAGTACTCACTTCTAACTTCAACTTTTCAACCATTGTAGTAGAAGCCGCATTAGTACAACTACCACCATCTATAATGAGTGAACATACCTTCCCTTGAACCGTACACCTCGTATGGAAGATAGTTTCTCGTTGCTCCAATTCATTTGGTGTAGAAGCCACGCTTAAGGCCCTTCTTAACACAAGTAACTCTCCATCATCCGCTTCTTCCACATTCTCCTCTTCACAAACGTCATTCTCCTCCTCAAGTTGCTCTTCTTCATATTCATTTTCATGGCAACTTGGTTCAACATATAAAGCACTTTGATACTCAACAAGAGAGACTACACGCTTGTTAGGACACTCCGATGCAATATGGCCCAAACCTTGGCACCTAAAACATCTTCTTGGGGGTAATGTCCTTGGTTCTTGGACATGGGTTTTGGATGGGGGATTTTGTGGCTGATTTTGTGGGGTTTTTCCGTAGGGTTTTTGGGAGGATGGGGGTTGATTTTGTGGAGTTTTGTATTGTGTTTGGGTGGGTGGACGTGTGGTATATGGTTTGGATTGTGTAGGGTACGTTCTCATGGTATCTTTTCCTCTTTCTTTCCTTTGCCTTTCTACTTTCAAGGCCAAAGTACTTAATTCATCCAACGATTGATAAGAATGTAACTCAACAACATTACGTATCCAATCATTCAAACCAATTAGGAAACGTACCAAAACTTGTGGCTCATTCTCCTTCAAGTCACAACGCCAAAGGAGATGTTCAAACTCTTTGGTATACTCTTCCACCGATTTGGATCCTTGAACAAGCTTTTGAAGTTTGACATAGTTGTCTTGGACGTAACTTTGGGGTAGGAATTTTCTTTGTAATTTGGACTTCATCTTCTCCCATGAACGAATATTATCCTTCCCCTTTGCTTGGCGTTTCTTTTGCAAGTTAGTCCACCAAATAGAAGCGTGCTTCCTCAACTTCAATGCTACATACTTTACTTTTAGCTCATCATTAACTTCTTTCAAATCAAACACCCTTTCTACCGTTTGAATCCAATCAAGAAATACCTCCGGATCTAAACTACCATCAAATTCGGGTATTTCAACTCTAAAATCAAAACGTTCACCTCTTCTTGAGAATGGACTAGGTGTGCCATATGAAGCATCTTGATCAACATTTAAAGACTCCTTTTGTAAAGCACGATTCAAATCCATATAGGTCTTTAATTGTTTTTGCAACATCTCAATTTGCATCCTCATAGCGTCGACATTCTTAAGTGAACTAGATTGAGACTCTTCCATTTGATTCAATCTTGATGTCAAATTAGAACTCTCGTAGGGTAAGGACGGATTTGGCTAGTTTTGTGTTTGGTTTTGGGGTTCTTTGTGGGGCTTAAGGTTCTTTATGAATTCTTGATGAATTCTTGATGGGTTCTTGATGGGTTCTTGATGAGTTCTTGGAAGAACTCAAGGGTGGCGTGTGAATATGATGGGGTAAGGGACGATTTTGGCTAGGTTAGTGTTTGGTCTAGGGTTCTTTGTGGAGCTTAAGGTTCTTTATGAATTCTTGATGAATTCTTGATGAGTTCTTGATGGGTTCTTGATGAGTTCTTGGAAGAACTCAACAATGGCGTGTAGTTTGTGATGAAAACAAGGTAAAAACGATGCAAGACACACGAGATATCAACAACCTAAGCTCTGATACCACTTTTGATGCATAATGAATCAAACAAATCCATTATACACGAATTGGAGAAAGGATCGTTCACAAGTAAGAACTTGTGATTGTTGATTTCTCAAGGAAACGCATGAAACAAGGAAATTTGGAATGAAATGGATGGCTATGGACGAGAGTTCTAATGCATATGACTAAAATGACAATCAAGAGAAACAAAGACAAAGCCAAGATCATACCAATGGTGAAGAACAACTCGTCAAAGCGTAGAACAATGATAGAAATGGCAATGGAAACCTTCTTGATCGATAAAGACACACCACAATCAAGATGATATCCAACTCCTCCTTTGCACCATCCAAGATTGTTCCCTCTTGGACTAGAAGAAGAGATTCACGTCGAGTTCCCCTCAAGGAAGTCGAAACTAGCAAAACAATGCTAAAACTAAAGCATGACAACTTTAGAGAGAATTTGTGTTTTTTATTCAATTGTATGAGATGATGAAATGAAGCACCCTAAGGGGTCTATTTATACTACTTGGAAGCCCCCTTAGACGTGCACATTTCAAGAAAGAGGCCTCTTGAATCTTACATCATCCTACATAAGTATGACATCATAAAGAAACAAGTAAACTACACTAGATTTCATTTGATCATAACTCTCTCAATTCTCATCCGATCTTCAAGATTCTTGTATCACTTGAAAGCTCTTGGAGTGTAGATCAAATCACCCTTGGATGTCTTTTATGATAGAATCAAGGATTTTGAGATATAGAAGAAACCATCAACCCTTCACTTGGAAAATGAGTTGGACGTGTATTACCCATGATCTCTTCAAGCTCTTTGGAGATGATGTCAAACTTTTGATGCTCATGATGGAGATTTGAGAGTAAATCTACATCACCTACAATATCGACATGTAAAATTTCTCACACTTCCTCAATTGGTTGTTCCATAAACATAAGTTGGCAATCATTTAAGGTAAGTGCTAAGTTGGCTAATCTATCCACCACCCTGTTGATTTCTCGAGCACAGTATTCAATGGAGATCTCCCATCCCAGTTCTCAAAACAAAGCCCTGCACTTATCAATAATGGGCTTATTCCTCGGGCTAGGTAAAGTTGGGCTCCGGATGCTGTCCACCGCCTTCTTATAGTCCATTTTGACACATAATTTCTCCATTCCTATTTCCTTTCCCATTTGAAGACCCCTAAAGACCGCTTTCAACTCGGTCGTGAGTGTTGTGCAGTCGCCAAAGTCTTCCATGAATCTTTTGATCCAATTACCATACTCATCACGGACTACACCACCTCCTACTGTTGGGCCTGAGTTACCTTTGAACACCCCATCAACCGAAAGCATGGCCCAACCAATCATTGGTTTCAGCCATTCAATGGGCCGTTTCACCTTCTTGAGCTTGCTTTGAAGCTCTTCATCCTCTTCCCGCTTAATTGCCGATTTGATTTGCTTTGCCATAGCTACAATGAAGTTGCCTCGATAGTAAGGAATGAAATGGTCTTCATTGAAGACTCTCTTGTTTCTCCAACCCCATAGATAGTACAAAGCGACCGCATATTGAATCGACCATTTATGGTGAGCCCCGGGCTTTTTGATGTTCGCTAAGACCCAGTCGTTCATTTGAAGGTGATTCTCGCACGGCTCCAGCCCGTGTTACTTCATTTCTGCCCACACTTCCTTTGCTTTTGGACATTCCCAAAAGATATGGTCTAGGTCTTTCGCATCGTTGTCACACACTCCATAGGTCGGGTCCGTCGCCATCCTGCGCTTAACCCTGTTAACCTGGGTCATATGACGGTCCAAAAGGAGGACCCAAAGAAACACTTTGATCTTTTCAGGTACCTTGAGGCTCCATAATAGATGCCATTATGGTTTGGATGGCTCGGAGTCATTTTCAATGACGCTCAAGGCCATGTTCATCGAGAAATCACCCGAGTTAGTACCCAGCCACATGATATTGTCATCGCACCCCTCCTCGATGACTTCAAAGGCTGCAATTTTCTACAGCAACCGCGCCGGAAGCATCTCAGTGAGGTGGTCTCAGCACCAGCCCGTGCGGCGGTCCCTCATCTCCCCCACCGTAGCACTAGCTTTCTAGTCTGAGAGGGGCTTAAGAGCGAAGTCATGCAGCAGTTGTCCATCAACCCAAGCATCGTCCCAATAGAGCACATTTGCATCATTACTAATCGCCATTCCCATTGCTTTATGGAGGGTAGATTTCGCATGTGTGATGCCTTGCCAAGCATTTGAGCCATTAATAGAAGAGGCAAGATCTCTTGGAGATATTAATTTCTTTCCATGAAGATGCTTCCCTATAATAATCCTTGCCCAGATTTTATCTTGCTCCCAAAATAATCTCCAACCTAATTTAGTGAGATAAGCTTGATTTAACTACCTCATACAACATAGCCTTAGGCCCCCTTTGATTTTTGGGTTTGTAAGATCTGCCCAGGCGACTAAGTGTTTTTCTTTCCAAATTTATCCCGCCCCAAAGTGATGTATATTTGGTCCCAAATACACATTATGGGAACCAAATACAAGCTTCCATTGAAAAGGAGCTTCAATCACTCACATCACTTTCACATATGGATGGTTTCATCAAAGGCAATCGGATACTTTGGTCTATATCTCAAGAACCATAAAGCTATTGAAGAAGACACCCTAGAGCCAAATGTTCTACATCAAAAGAGCTTTCCAATGGTTTTTGAATCTTGAATTTTGGAGAAGAAACGAGCAAGTTATCAATGTTTCTTTCTAGCCATGTACTTTTTAGTCTATTATGATGTCATGTTTGTAATAGATGATGTAAGCTAGGAGGTCATTATATTCTTGATTGTACACGCCTAAGGGGGTCCTCTATTACTATAAATAGACCCCTTGGGAGGCCCTTGTAATCACTTCATATTCAATATCAATCAAATACAAATCAAAACACATGTGTTGTTTTTCTCTCTAGTTTCAAAACTAGAATTGTAGTTCTCTTGAAGGAGGAATACGCATCTCTACTTCTATTCTAAGGTTGGCATCCTTAGATGGTGAAAGATAGAATTGGAGGAGCCATTGGAGTGGTGTGCCTATATCTCCATTGAAGAATCTAAAGCTATTATCATTCGTTCTATCATTAGTGAGTTTCAATCTTGTTTCGTTTGATCTTGTTTTTGCATCTAAATTGTTTCAATCACAATATCATTCGAATCTCAACTCAAACATCCAAGAAACTTACATTTCATTCATCCATTCATTCATCCTATTCATCCATTCATTCGTTCTTACATTCATTCATAAAGAACCACTTAAAGATCCTAATCTTTTTGTGTGATTTGATCACTTTTGATCCTATCATACACCAAAATTGGTATCAGAGCCTAGGAGATTGATTCTTGTGGTTCTTGTTACCATCTTTTACAATCTTTCCATCACAAATCCATCCCCCGCCATTCCCATTTCACGTCCACCACAAAAACTCCACAAAGAACCCCTAAACCCAAACACAATCTAGCCTAAACACATTCCATCTCTTGTCCCTTCACCCTAGCCCCAAAATCGTGAGTTTCTTTTGATCTTTTTGAATCAAGATTGATGGCTAGTGGAAGTACTCCAACGGATCCACCTACAATTTCCCAAGATGATGTAGAATTGATGAAGCAAAAGATTGTGTACCTCACTGACCAATTAAAGAAGTATATGCATCTTCAACATAGAGAGATGCGTGATGATTCTTATATTGGGAAACCCCAAGTTGATGAAGAGGACACACAAAGTGAAAGAAGTGGACATCCAAGAAGGGAAGAACAATTTGATTTCAAAGTGGAGATTCCGGAGTTTGATGGTAATCTTGATCCTGAAGACTTTCTAGATTGGATGCAAACTATTGAACGTGTCTTTGATCTCAAAGAAGTTTATGATGAAAAGAAAGTGAAGTATGTGGCACTAAAGTTGCGCAAACATGCGTCCATTTGGTGGACAAACTTACAAAAGAAGAGGCAAGCTAAGGGCAAGGACAAGATTAAGACATGGAGTAAGATGAAAAGCAAGTTGCAAGGAAAGTTTCTACCACCAAGTTATCTCCAAGATAACTACTACAAATTGCAACGTTGGGTTCAAGGAAGTAGAAGTGTGAGGAGTACACCAAAGAGTTTGAGCACATACTTTGGCGTTGTGATCTCCAAGAGAATGAACCACAAACTTTGGTACGTTACTTGTTTGGTCTTAATGATTGGATTCGTAATATAGTTGAGTTACATTCTTACCAATCTTTGGACAAATTGAGTTCTTTGGCCTTAAAAGTAGAAAGGCAAAGAAAAGAAAGAGGAAAAGAGACCATAACAAAGTACCAAACATCTTACAAACCGTCCCAACCTACAAGTCCATACACTCCACAACAAAACCCTTCATTTCCCACAAAACAACCCTACAACAAAGCACCACAAAATCAACCCCCATCCATCCTTAAACCCCACGTCCAAGAACCTAAATCATTAGCCCCAAGGAGATGTTTTTGTTGCAAAGGATTAGGTTACAATGCCTCGGAGTGTCCTAACAAAAGAGTAGTATCTTTGGTTGAATATCAAAGTGCTTTATATGTTGAGCCGGAGTATAATGAAGGTGAGAATGAAGAGGAGGTTAATGATACCATTGGCGTAAATGAGGAGGAAAATGTAGAGGAAGCGGATGAAGGAGAAATGTTAGTAGTAAGAAGGGCTCTAAGTGTTGCTTGTGTACCAAATAAGCAAGAACAAAGGGAGAACATATTTCATACAAGGTGTACCATTCAAAGCAAAGTTTGTTCTCTAATCATTGATGGAGGAAGTTGCACTAATGCCGCTTCAACAACCATGGTGAATAAGCTACAATTGGAGGTTAGTCCACACCCATCCCCTTACACAATTCAATGGCTAAGTCAAGGGAAGGGTATTCGTGTGGTTCACCGTGTGCTTGTAAGTCTTTTCATTGGTAAAAACTATAAAGATTGTATTTGGTGTGATGTAATTCCAATGGATGCTTGTCATATATTGCTTGGAAGGCCTTGGTTATTTGATAGGCATGTTACTCATGATGGGAGATCAAACACCTACATGTTTGTTCTCAACAAAAAGAAGATCACATTGGCTCCTTTAGCACCATCTTCTATCATTCTTCCACAACAACAACAACAAGAGAAGGAGACCAATATTGTGACCTTTATGAAGGCCGAGCACCATGAATTCCAAGAGCACAAAGATCTTATTCTAGCTAACTTGGAAGAGGAGGAAGCGTCGCCAACAATTCAGCATTCACGTCTCCAACCTCTTTTGGAACGTTTCAAACATTTGTTCCCAAAAGAGATGCCCAAAGGATTGCCACCAAGAAGAGAGATTGAGCACAAGATTGATCTAGTTCCGGGTTCAATGCTCCCCAACAAACCGGCCTACCGAATGAATCCAAAGGATGCACAAGAAGTACAAAGGTAAGTAGATGATCTTTTGTCCAAAGGCTTGGTGCGTGAAAGTATGAGTCCATGTGCAATTCCCGTTTTGCTTGTACCAAAGAAAGATGGATCTCAACGAATGTGTATGGATTGCCGAGCCATAAACAAGATCACAATCAAGTATAAGTTTCCAATACCTCGACTTGAAGATCTACTTGATGAATTACATGGGAGTGTTGTGTTCTCTAAAGTTGATTTGAGAAGTGTGTATCATCAAATTCGCATTCATGAAGGAGATAAGTGGAAAACGGCGTTCAAAACAAAAGAAGGCTTGTATGAATGGCTAGTAATGCCATTTGGCCTCACTAATGCACCATCTACTTTTTTGCGTCTTATGAATCATGTATTAAAGCCTCTTATTGGAAAGTGTATAGTAGTTTACTTTGATGATATTCTTGTCTATAGCAAAAGTGAGAAAGAACATGTAAAGCATCTAGAGTTGGTCATGTACATTTTGGAGAAGGAGCAACTCTACGCCAACATGGAGAAGTGTCACTTTTTCTCACCCAAGGTTGTGTTCCTTGGATATGTTCTTTCAAACGAAGGCATACAAGTCGACAAGGAGAAAGTAAAAGCTATTCAAGAGTAGCCTACACCAACATCTATTCATGAGGTACGAAGTTTCCATGGTTTAGCATCATTTTATAGAAGATTCATAAGGAATTTTAGCTCCATTCTTGCACCTACGACCGAATTGTTGAAAAAGAAAGAGTTTTCATGGAGTAAGGGGGCAAATGAAGCGTTCGAGTTGATTAAGGAGAAATTATGTCATGCACCTATTCTTGCATTACCTTGTTTTGACAAAGTCTTTGAAGTTGAAGTTGATGCAAGTGGAGTTGGAATTGGAGCCGTTCTATCTCAAGAAGGTCGTCCAATTGCTTTCTTTAGTGAGAAGTTGAATGAAGCCAAGAGGAAGTATAGTACATATAATAAAGAGTTCTATGCAATTATAAGAGCTCTTGAGCATTGGCGAAATTATCTTCTAAGTGGTGAATTCATTCTACATAGTGATCATGAAGCTCTCAAGTTCATTCAAGGGCAACATAAGCTTAAGCCAAGACATGCCAAATGGGTTGAGTATATGCAAGCATTTCATTTCATGATAAAGCATAAGGCGGGACATCTCAACAAAGGAGCGGATGCTTTATCAATGAGGTACTTACTCACTCATATTCTTGATTCAAGAGTCCTTGGTTTTGAACATATTAAAGGGTTATATGAGAATGATGAAGATTTCAAGGAGGTTTGTGAGCTTTGCAAGAAGCATCCCCACTAACTCTTTCATATTGAGCATGGATTTCTTTTCAAGGGAAATCAACTATGCATTCTAAAGAGTAGCATTCGTGAATTGTTGATTATGAAAGTCCATGGAGGATCATTGGCGGGTCATTTTGGTATTGAGAAAACTTATTTGATGATGAAAGAGCATTACTTTTGGCCTAGCATGATCAAAAATGTTGAGCATATGATCAAGAGGTGTAATACTTGCAAGATTTCAAAAGCTCATGCGTTACCACAAGGCTTGTACACTCCTTTGCCTATTCCACATAGTCCATGGGAAGATGTAAGTTTAGACTTCATTGTGGGTCTACCAAGAACTCAAAGAGGCAAGGATTCAATTATGGTTGTCGTTGATAGGTTTTCAAAGATGGCACACTTTATTCCATGCCATACAATCTATGATGCTACTAAAGTTGCAAATCTATACTTTGAAGAAGTAGTGAAGTTACATGGTATTCCAAAGACCATGGTGAGTGATAGAGATTCAAAGTTCCTTAGTCATTTTTGGCTAACATTGTGGAAGAAGCTTGGTACAAACTTGAAGTTTAGCATCGCATGTCATCCACAAACGGATGGACAAACTGAAGTTACAAATCGTACTTTGGGAGCTTTACTTCGAGCATTGGTTAGTAAAGACAAGAAAGGGTAGGATACTCTTCTATGTCATGCTGAATTTGCCTTAAATAGAAGTCCAAGTAAAGCCACGGGTTTGTCACCATTTCAAGTGGTTTATGGAAGGAATCCTCTCTAACTATGGATCTTACACCTATTTCTACCTCAACAAAGTTTAGCTTTGAAGCTAACAAAAGGGTGGAAGAGATTAAGAAGCTACATGAAGAAGTTCGTGAGAAAATCTTGAAGTATACACAAGATGTAGCAAGTAGAGTGAATAGAACAAGGAAGAAGGTTGTATTTGAACCGGGAGATCTTGTTTGGATTCACTTGAAGAAAGAAAGATTTCCATCTAAAAGGAAAGGGAAATTAGCACCAAGAGGTGATGGTCCTTATGAAGTTTTGGAAAGCTTTGGTGATAATGCTTACAAATTACAACTTGGTGAAGATTATGAAGGTAGTTGTACCTTTAAGGTTAAGCCATACTATGGAGGAGAAGAAGAACTTCCTAGTTTGAGGACAAACTCTTCTCAACTAGGGGGAATGATGTATATTTGGTCCCAAATACACATCATGGGAACCAAATACAAGCTTCCATTGAAAAGGAGCTTCAATCACTCACATCACTTTCACATATGGATGATTTCATCAAAGGCAATCAGATACTTTTGGTCTATATCTCAAGAACCATAAAGCTATTGAAGAAGACACCCTAGAGCCGAATGTTCTACATCAAAAGAGCTTTCCAATGGTTTTTGAATCTTGAAGTTTGGAGAAGAAACGAGCAAGTTATCAATGTTTCTTTCTAGCTATGTACTTTTTAGTCTATTATGATGTCATGTTTGTAATAGATGATGTAAGCTAGGAGGTCATTATATTCTTGATTGTACACGCCTAAGGGGGTCCTCTATTACTATAAATAGACCCCTTGGGAGGCCCTTGTAATCACTTCATATTCAATATCAATCAAATACAAATCAAAACACATGTGTTGTTTTTCTCTCTAGTTTCAAAACTAGAATTGTAGTTCTCTTGAAGGAGGAATACGCATCTCTGCTTCTATTCTAAGGTTGGAATCCTTAGATGGTGAAAGGTAGAATTGGAGGAACCATTGGAGTGGTGTGCCTATATCTCCATTGAAGAATCCAAAGTCATTATCATTCGTTCTATCATTAGTGAGTTTCAATCTTGTTTCGTTTGATCTTGTTTTTGCATCTACATTGTTTCAATCACAATATCATTCGAATCTCATCTCAAACATCCAAGAAACTTACGTTTCATTCATCCTTTCATTCATCCCATTCATCCATTCATTCGTTCTTACATTCATTCTTAAAGAACCACGTAAAGATCCTAATCTTTTTGTGTGATTTGATCACTTTTGATCCTATCATACACCACAAAGGAAATGTGTGGTTTTACGATTTAACGCATCACAAACAATGCGAGGGAGCCTTGCTGTCTGCATTGTGTAATCCGGTATGGCATTGATGGTTGACTTAATAAAGGTAATCCTTCCAGCTAATGAAAGACATTTCGTTTTGCACCCTGAGAGTCGTTTGTCCACCCGGTCAATGATGCCTTGGTAAGTAGCTTGAGTAACCATTTTGTGAAGGGTGAGAACTCCTAAGAATCTGCCTATATCATCTGTTTCGGGCATTCTAAGAATATGACCTATCGCACTCTCGTTTCTAATATCTGTATTCGAGGAAAAAAAGATATTAGATTTTCACGCAGTTACCTTTTGTCCTGAGGTCAAGAAAAGCGATTTCAGGCACGAATCTACAATATGAGCTTATTCCGGGGTTGCTTGTGCAAAGAGAATGACATCGTTTGCAAAAGAGGCTTTAGATTTTTGGGCTTCTTGTACTGGTTGGGAAAAGCTTTCAAGAACCTTGTTTCACTTCTATGTCGATCAATTGGGCAAGTTATTCAATGGACGCAACGAAAATATAAGAGGACAGGGGGTCTCCCCGTCTTATGCCTCTTGTTGGTGTGAAGGTTTCTGTAGCTTCTCCATTCCAAAAGGCGCTCATCGAACTGGTTCGGATACAGTTCATGACTGTCTCTACCATAACTCGCGGCAGCTTCATGTCAATCAGAGTGTCCCGAACGAAGGACCATCTCAATTGATCATAAGCTTTTTCCAAGCAAACTTAATGGCCATCTATCCCTTTCAACCTTTATGAGAACGCATGGAGTGGATTACTTCTTGAATTACTATTATATTATCCCCCATTTTCCTGCCTAGAACGAAGCTTGACTGGAGGGGTGAAATTAGATTAGGCAGGATCAACTTCAATCTGTTAACGATGCACTTCGTAACCATTTTATAAAGGACATTGCAAAGCCCTATGGGGCGGAACTAGGAGATAAGGTATGGATGAGCGAGATGAACATATGGTTTAGGCCCTGCAGGATGTTGCCACTTTATAAAATGTGTCTGACTAGCCAGTGCCAAATATATAGTTAGAAATTAAGGGTGTCCACTTGACAATAGTGACCATTGCATATATTTGAAAAAAAAAATTAAATAACCCGTAAAATATTTTAATAATTAACTATTACATTTGGCAACTGCATGGTTTCATTTTTTGATATCAATGCAATATAGATTCATTGGTAATTGAATCAAATACAACGGTCTCTATGTAATAGACTAAAAATCATTCAAAAAAGTATCAAAACAACATACAAACACAAATACGTAAGATATGAACTGAGACATGACATATATAATCAATCCAACGACAACTTGTGTGGGAGCCAAAGAGCTTAATTAATCAATAGTGGTAGCATATATAATCAATCCAACAACAATATACAAACACTGTATATAATCCCTCATCATTTGGAGACACAGGACTGTTCTCCTCTCACAACGACCCCTTCTGCCCATTCTCCTGGTACTTCTGGTCCATGCTCGTCCGGAGGTTTATCAGCGCCTGCACCTCCATCTTCGACCAGCTCGACGAACTCCCCCCCCCCCGTCCCACTTCTCCCCCCATTCTCACCTCCATTGTTGTTATTCACCCCCTTATGAACCACCACCATCTGGGTATGTGTCTGAGGCTAAGGTGGCAACTAGGTCAATGATGCGGCAATAACGACGAATTCGTATTCTGTTGAACAACTTGTGGTGGTTGCTACTGTGGTTATGGCGACGGTTGTGGTGGTTGTTGCGGTGGTTGTGGTGGTGGAGGAGGGTGGAGTTGGGTGGGGAGCTGGAGAGGGATCTACTATTGATCGGAGAGTTTATGTAAAACGAGACCAAAGCAACGTCTTTAGCAGCGGCCATGGATCTTTCTTGCATCAAAATCTGGTGCTCGTGATTCAACCTAGCGATCTCCTGCATCTTCCATGCTTCTTCTCTAGCAATCCATCGTGTTCGCTTTTCTTGACAAAAAAGAAAAAAGGGGCAACGAGCACCGACCTAGCTAGCGGCCATGAAGCAGCGACCGATAATGGCATACGGCGACTAACGATGGTATGGAAGAGAGAGAGAGAGAGAGAGAGAGAGAGAGAGAGAGAGAGATATGAGTGTTATTTGCTCTCTGTGTGAGTGTGAGTGTGAGTGTCGTTCATTTTCAAGGGAACAGAGAGAGAGAGAAAATATTTTAATTTACTCCCTGAAACTGAAACTGAGAGATTAAAAGAAATAAATGATTTCTTAAAAAAATTAAAATATGCATGTTGAGATAATTGGGCTGCTGGATAAAAATGGACACCCTTGCTCAATTTTTTGTGCCTTTTCTAAGTGTGATCACTTACTACAATTATATATTTGGGTTAATGACCTTAAAGGACGTCCCTGATGGCTAATTGACACAAAAGTCATCCCAGGACAATAAAGTCCCAACACTACAACATAAAGGGCCTATGCCAACAGTCGAAAACTGTTGCCTTAAGCCAAAGGCAACGGTATTTTGGCCTAAGCCAACAGGCATGGGCCGTTGCAGATACTTCCGTTGCCTTTTCCAAAGGCAATGGTATTTTGGCCTAAGGCAACGGTTACTGCAAGAGGGCTCAATCAATGCCTAATGCAACAGTCCAGTGTTGTTGCGTTAACAGGAAAGGCAACAGTCTAATGCTGTTGCAGTAATAGCAAAGGCAACAGGCCAATGTTGTTGTATTCATAGCAAAGGCAACAATCCAGTGTCATTGCATTAGTAGCAAAGGCAACAATCCAAGGCTGTTGTATTTAAGACAACAAAGGCAACGGTCCAATAGTGTTGTATATTAAAGCGACAAAGGCAACAGTGAAGTATCGTTGCAGTATAAACCAACATAGGCAAAAGGCAATGGACTGTTGCTTTATCCCACCAAAAGCAACGATACATTAGATGTTGTATTTCATAGCAACAATCTACTATTGTTGCATATGCTTATTTCCAGTACCTATTCAATATTTATAATTGATTATCTGTAATGATATGTAATACGAAATAATATACATATGACAACAAACGTCCAAATGTTATTAATATCATTATTGGATCTCATTACAAGAGTCAAAATATAAAATAGGTCATCCATATAAGACACAAAAGATAGTAATAAGAAGTATCAAGTCTAAAATAGTATATCTAATAATTAAAGTTTTCATCTTTGAAGATTATCCTAATATTATGACAAGATCCAATATAGATCCAATCTAAACAGTTCATCATATTAGCTCTCCATCTTCACCTCCATCTTCACCTTTTTATTTTGGTGTCTATTAAGGCTTTTAACAGACGCCATTCTGGCAATAAATTTTAAAAAAAACAATTTGTGAGTTACTGTGCGCCTCGACTGCCGGGTAATTTGTTACCTTAAATCGGCATCTGTTATTGCCCTAAACAGACGCCATTTTGGTTTAAATTGGTAAAAAAAAATCGCAGCCTTCATTCGGCCATTGTCGTCGTCGTCGAAGAAAGAAGAGAGAAACAGAGTGGAGATTGAAGAAGCGCATTATACACGCCGCCTATCCAACGAAAATCAGGTAATTTTATCAATTGTTTTTGTTTCAGATCTGTTATAATATGATTAATATAATGAAAAGTGATTAAATTATAAATTAAATTTGATGAAAAATGAATTATATGAATATTTGTATGTTTGTTTCTTTTTTGTTTAGTTTAATTATAGTTGATGCATATAAATTGAAAAATTAAGTTGTTTTAGTTAATTTGTATGAATTGTAATATATTTTGGATGTTGAATTAGAATTTTAAGTGTGAAATTAGGGTTTGTAATGTAGATTTGTTCAATTTAAATATTGTTTTTATGTTTTATATTAGTTTAATTAATTGCATGTATGTTTTAGTTTAGGTTTTAGTTTTCGATTTAGTTTTAGTTTTAATTTATAATGTTGAGAAATATAATTATGTTTAGGTTGAGCACAATATTGAATTTTATATGTTTCGTGGTAAATTTAAATATGAGTAATTATATTTACTGTGCAAAAAAATATATATATAACAATGCATGTAAAATATGTTTAAGTTGAGCATTGTGATAAATATTAATATGTAATACGAATTTTGTATGTTAATTAGTATGTCTTAAATATGTTATATAATATGGGAAATTATAATATATGTGTTTCGATTGAGTGTAAATATGTTATATTTTAGGATGATTTTTAGGAATTGCATTAACGATTTAATTAATTAGTTAATGTGTTTGTACGTAATATATTTTCAATTATGAATACATTTAGGTTAATTTGTATTTTTTAAATTTATAATTTAATTTGTTTAGTTAATAATTAAGTTAATACTATAAAAAAATTACTATACGTAAACAATTATTAATTTATATGTACGTAGTGAATAATTATAAACTGTATATGGTTTAATTTGTAATCAAGTACGTCGGCCCCGGTATGATTTTTGAAAATTGTTAATTTGGTTAGTTGTTTAGTGTACGTACGTAATTAAGTATGAATAATTTGTTTAGGATTAGGGTAATCAATCAGTAAGGGTTAGGGTAATTAGTATGGGTTAGGGTAATTAGTATGGCCTGCTTAGGGTAATGTACCAATTACATATTCCATGAAATTCATTGTAGTTTGACGCCAATCAACAAATTGAAAAGTTGGGGAATATTATCATCCTCAACTTTTGAAATGTTGTTTAGATGGTTCAAAAGCATTTGAAACTACGTCATGGAACAAGTATATTGGTTAATTGGTATGTTAGCATAGAGGATTACGTTGGTTTAGTATTCCGAGTAGTTTATATGTATTAGTTGTCATAAAAGGAGGTTGAGTTTGGATGATTGTGGTTGTTATTAGTAAGTGAGTTAGCCTTTAAAGTTGGTAGCGGAAATTTGTTGCTAATCCAACCTAATTGCTAACTTAATTACTCATAACGCCAAATGAAGACATAAATTATGTAAATAATTATGTCGTGTACATCCATTTAAACTTATTTAAGTACTCAACAACCAATAGCTACATAACTAGTGAATAACTTATTTATGATGGTAGTTTAGGGTTTTAAGTAGAAATAATTTATATTTGTAATATCTTAGTGAGAATATATATGTCATAAAAAGAGGTCGAGTTTGGATCCTGTTAGTGTCCAAGGAGAGTGTGTGTTGTGACCTGATAATCTATGGCTGAAAAGGACTTTCATGAGTGGTGTCGACTCTCCTTTATTTGTCTGGGTCCCAGAAAGTAGTGCAATCTTAGCAGTGAAATTACACGAGGTCTATATAGTGCTCTGGGAGTTAGAAGCGTATCGGATTCGGTACAATGCAGTGTTTCTATTGTGCAGCTTGAGGGGTAGCAAGACAATGTGGGTTTGAAAGAGAAGCTTGCAGTAAAGGGTCAAATAGAAATCGTGTTGGGCTTTCTTGCATGTAAGATTCATATGTCCATCAAAGTTAGGCACGATGTTGCACATTCAATGCTTTGATGGACCTATGAATATTACATGCAAGTAGGGCTGTTCATAGTCCAGTCCGGACCGAAAAAGGGACTGGACCGGACTGGACCGAGACTGGAATGGACTGGACCGAGGGAAGTTCGGTCCAGTCCTCGGTCCAAAAAAATTTGATCTTCGGTCCTTCGTCCAGTCCATGGACCAAACTGAAGGACTGAAGTTACTAAAATTATAGGGTTTCCTTATGTATAGTCCAGTCCCGGACCGAAAAATATTCGGTCCAGTCCTCGGTCCAGCTTAGTCCTCTAGTTCGGTCTTCGGTCCAATTCGGTCCAGTCCAGTTCGGTCCAGTCCGGACCGATGAACATCCCTACATGCAAGAAAGCCCAACACGATTTCTATTAGACCCTTTACTATGAGCTTCTCTTTCAAACCCGCCTTGTCTTGCTGCCCACCAGGCTGCACAATCGAAACACTGCATTGTACCGAATCCGAGACGCTTCTAACTCCCAGAGCACTATATAGACCTCGTGCAATTTCACTACTGAGATTGCGCTACTTTTTGGGAATCAGACAAATAAATGAGAAGTCGGTACGACTCATGAAAGTCTTTTTCAGCCATAGATTAACAGTTAACAAACACACTCTCCTTGGATAATAACAGGATCCTCTTGTCTGGTGACATAGCTTAGTTGTTGATGCAATTAATCAGTTTTGAGTTTGGATGATTTTGATAATATTTAATCGAGTACGTTATTGAATAATACAATTAAACATAAACTATTATAATTATGAATTTAAGTACAAACTGAATAATTTATTATCATTAATTTTTTAGTACTAAGACGGATATATTTTTATTATTAATTAAATTCATGAATAGATTCACGTACATTATGGATGGGCCCCCACATCGCCGTTGGATGTACCAGAGGTTTGAACCGAATACGAGGGTTATCTGGGCACAATGGGCTGCTGGGGTAGAAATATTTGATCAATTTGCAAATAGTAATTCGTATGAGTATCCGAGGACTGGAAAGTATCGGTGTCCATGTGTGAAGTGTAAGAATAAGAGCGGATATAGTCCCGATGAAGTTAAAGAACATTTGTATAGGCGAGGGTTTATGGAACAATATTGGTGTTGGACGACCCATGGTGAAGAATGGGGTGATGAGGATGGCAGTGGTGACGATGCGGAAGGTGAGTGGGAACCGTCTGCAGGTAGTCCCCCGACAAACGAGGAACCTAATCAGCCACCATTCATCGACAGAACGGAAGAGATGATGAATGATTTCATCATGGCGAACGAGGCGCCTAATGCAAGAGCTCAACAATTTTATGATATGCTTCAATCTGCTCAACAGCCTTTGTGGGAAGGGTGTGCGACTCATACTGAGTTGTCATCGCCGTGAGGCGATCGATCAGTCGAAGCACAATTTGTCAGAGCAGGCAATGAACAATATCACGGAACTGATGAGCGAGAGCTGTCCCCAACCGAACCTAGTCCCTAAAAACTACGATGAGTTGAAAAAGAAGGTTAAGAAGTTGGAGATGGGCTATGAAACAATTGATTGTTGCCTTAGTGGGTGCATGATCTACTATAAGGACGATGCACATCTCACTAAATGTAAATTTTGTGGCCATCCTAGGTATAAGCCACAGAAATCGTCAACCACGACAAAGAAAGGCGTCCCGTACAAGAAAATGTTTTACTTTCCCTTGACCACTAGGTTGCAGCGTCTGTTTGCCTCGAAGAATACGACCGGATATATGAGATGGCATGCGGAGAACAAGCGCGAGGAAGGTGTACTTTGCCATCCGTCGGACGGTACCTCGTGGTAAATGTTCAACATCGTGCATCCAGACTTTGCGAGGGAATCGCGAAATGTAAGGTTGGGCCTGTGTACGGATGGTTTAGCCTGTTCAACATGACAGGGAGATCTTATTCGATATGGCCGGTTGTAGTTACTCCTTACAACTTGCCACCTGAATTGTGCATGACAACATCGTACATGTTCCTCACGTGTATTATTCCAGGTCCGAAGAACCCTGGAAATAAAATTGATGTCTTCCTCCAACCCTTGGTGGACGAGCTGCAACGTTTATGAGTGGGTGTTGAAACATACGACATCTCCAAAAGACAAAATTTTAACACGGGGAGAGGCAAACCAAAATGGATTGTCGACGACGAAATTTGGGACAAATCCATTGCTCTATGGCAAGACCCCAAATTCGCTGAAAAGTGCCAGAATATGAGTCGGGCAAGGAAGATGAACGAAGATAAGGGTCCACCATCGCACACAAGGGGCCCAGTTTCATTCGGTATCGTCAGACATAAATTGGTAAGTTAACTATGACTTTATATATATACAACGTCGCACATATATATGGTTTAACTAGAGTATAGACCCCAAACAATTTAACATTTGTATATGCACTTACGTACAGAAATTAAAAAACGATGGAAAAGACCCTACCTTATGGGAACAATTCGAAGCGACACATATGAAGCAGGACACTGATCAGTGGGTGCACGACAGGTTCAGGCAGCTTGGGTAAGTACCTTCATCATTCAATATTTAAATTATTATATACGTACGTACGAACGAACATTAACTTTAATTCGCTTATTTCAATTATTCTTTCTATGTATCCACCAGGAGACGATGCATAACGATTATGAATCATACAAAAGGGAGTTGGCGGCAAAGCAGCGGGAGGACGGTTAACCAGTTACTCCCATCATGTCTGAAGACGAGTTCTGGCTTGACAAACAACTGCAAAGCCGGGGACACGTCGTAGGCATGGGGATTGTGGGGGAAGCTATGAAAGCGCAGTTCCCTCAATCGCATTGAGGAGACGGCCACGACGTCGTAATGACTTCAATAGCTTCAACATCCGAGCCTCTATTACAACCCTAAACAGAGAGCTTCAGCGTCAACTCGAGCAAGAAAGGCAAAAAAACGAAGAAGAAAGGCGCAGAATGGAGGCAGATTTCCAGAGAAAATTAGAGGAACAACAGCGCCGAACAGAACAAGTCATGGCGGCACAAGCAAGGCAAATGCAAATGCAACAAATGTTGCAAATGCAAAGAATGTACCAGCAGCCAGCATCTGATAGCTGGCAAGCCACTTTCCTCGCTGGATCTTCCTCTGGAAGTCAAGTGCCATTCACTGGACAGCCTCCTCCACCGCCGCCCCGCCGCCGCACTTCTCGTCGGACCCCCGTCTCGCAACCCCCACAACCTTAGCCCACCGTTCCTCCCGAGGAATCGTTATTCTCTTACCCAGGTAAACATTTTTGTTCCAAAATCACAATATTAAATTACTTACACGCTCCAATAATTACTTATTTCATTTTGATTGTATTTCATATCGTTCCAAATTGTCGTTGTATCCCAGGAAGCCAATACCTATTCGGCTATTCCATACCGTCGACGAATTGACACAAGGTCACAATCAGGGTGATGATGACAACGATGGGGAGGAGAGTGAAACTGATGACGATGCCGCTCAACATTAATCATTTTGATTGTATTTTACATTATATATATGAACATTTAAACTCTTTATTAATTATATGTAAGTACGTACTTAGCTTGTACATTTAATCCAAACATCGACATATTTTTCATTATGTTTTAATTTCGCACATATATACGTACAAATTAATTAACTTAATTAACATATATATAATAACACGTACGTACACATGATTAAATTAAATTATCTAGCTAGATATGATATATATACCTATCGCTTAAAAAAATTAGAATTAACAATAATAATTAATAATTAACTATAACTAAAATATGAATACATACATACGTAATTAATTGTTATAATTAATATTAAGAATAATAATAATAATATTAATATTAATATAAATTATAATAATAATAATAATAATATTAATATTTATTATATATATGTATATATATATATATATAGTCGCGCCAAGATTATTTTCAATAAAATTATAGCCAAAATGGCGTCTGTTTAGCCACCAAACAGACGCCAACTGTACATAAATGGCGTCTGTTTAGCAACCAAAACAGACACCATTTTGGCTATATATATAAACGCCACCAACTCAAATTTCCCTCCGAACGTTTTCCCTCTCATCTCCACTTCATTTATCTCATCTTCTCTCATCTTCACACCACCATAAATCCATGCAAGATTGAAGAATTGGAAATTTTATAATTGAAGATTGAACATTGGAGATTGAAGATTGAAGATACAAGAATGAACATTGAAGAATGAAAAATGAAGATTGAAAAATATTGAAGATATATATTATTTGTAATTTAGTTTTTTTCTTTTTCCTATTAGTTATAAAAATCAACATTATTAAAGTTGTATTATATATATTTTTAACTTGTTTAATGTATGAAAATAGTGTAAAAATGAACATTATTAAATATATATTCATTACCATTTTGTTGTTGTTATTTCTATAAAATGTGTGTGTGTATATATATATATATATATATATATATATATATATATATATATATATATATATATATATATATATATATATATATATATATATGAAATTGTTTTTTTTTAGAGCCTCTATATATGAAAATTGTACATGCATGAATTTGACATATATATCATTTATTATTATATAAAATATTTTTTTCATTATTAATGTTTCCACAATTCTTATTACACAATTTTCTCCCAAATAAAAAAAAATATTTTTTTGGCTCTATTTTAAAATTAGAACCCACAAAATATATTATATATTGTAATTATTAAATTGATTTTTCTATATTCACTTTTTTTTTATTTCAGTATAGTAAAGTGGCGTCTGTTTTAGGCATAAACAGACGACATTTTAGCTGCAATATGGCGTCTGTTATAGCCCAAACAAACGCCATTCTTCTCTGACACTGCGCCTCGTTCACAGTAAAGTCAGTGTCTGTTTTGGCGTCTGTTTAAAGCAGACGCCAATTATTTTGCGTCTGATTTAAACAAACGCCATTTACAGACGCCTTTTTAAAAATAGCGTTAAAGGTTAATCAGACGCCAAAACCATTTAGGCGTCTGTTTATACCCATTCCAGACGCCAATTCCAGATGTTTTTTGGGGTGTATTCTACTAGTGATATAGTTATTGTTATTAGATTGACCTTGCATCATTATCTAACCATTTTCCCGTACTAGCTCCACAAAGTTAGTCACACTTCTGCATCTAATCCACCCAAAATCACAACAATTTTGAGTCATTAAATTAATTCAAGCCTCAAATTGTATATAAATCAACAAGATCAACAATCTACACCCTAAAGAATTGGGCACTGAGTAAGATCAAAATTACCTGCAAGAAGGATCAGATGCAAGGGAAGCTCTTTGCTGGGTGGCATCCATTCTTCCTTTAGTCATTCTTAGAAACTCAGCTAAAGGCATAATATTGATTCACTCTCTTACCATAGAAGTCTTTGTTATCAACATTACCAACTCCTGCAATGTGTTATGAACTGAGAAAAAATGGTGAAATGTTTAGGCCGGAAACACAAAAGTAAATATGAAAATAACTAAACAAGCATAAAACCCTTGAAACAGTTAGCCAAACAACTTTTATTCTCTCCAGGAGTTTAGCTTTCTCATTTTCTCAACCTAAAATTTTGACAGTGATAATTTTCTCAAGAATGAGCCAAACAACCCTTGAGAAACAGTGACAATTTCTCATTTTCTCAAAACTTATGTGCGAACAACAATTTGGTACAAATTAACCTAAAATTTAGACAAAACAATCCATAAACAAATCGAAGCACAGTTTGCAAAACTCAAACTTGAAACTGAGAGGAGGAGGAGAAGAAGAAGAAGAAGAAGAAGAAGAAGAAGAAGAAGAAGAAGAACAACAACAACAATAACAACAAAAAACCCAGAATTTCAGAATTTCGACAAAAAAAAAACGATTAACAAATCGAATGCAAAACTCAACCTAGAAACTGAAGAAGAAGATCAAAGAAGAAGAAGAAGAAGAAGAAGAAGCTAACCCAGAATTTCGACAATCATTGACCTGCAGAAACATCAGCAATGATCTTAGAAGTAAATCGAACAAAAGACCAAAATAATTTATGAGAACAATATCGGAACAGGGAGAATATGACAACTCTATTGGCGTTCGCGAAGCTTTTAAGGTAGTTTGCAATGGCGGTCTCAGATCGAACAAAAGACCAAAATTGGGAATTGGGTAGGGTTGTGAGTCTGAAGGGGGCGAGGAGAATGAGGACTGAGGAGACTGAAATGGAATTAGGGATTTTATTTTCGGAGACCGTCCTTTTTTTGTTTTCAACTTTTCGGAGACCGCCCTTTTTTTATTTTGGCTCGTTTCAGCGAGTGTTTCATTTTAGATGGACGCGCACAAATACAAGGCTACAACGGCATTTATCATAAATGCCACCAAAGCCTGTATATATTATTTTGCGATATGGGCTGGGGTGGCATTTATCATAAATGCCGCTATATAAACGTTGCTAAATACCATTTTTGTTGTAGTGACGTAGACCTAGCATTGCATACATGCCATTCGAATTGGGTATGAGCCGGGTCTATGTTCGATTTGAGGTTATTCCCATTCAACTAAAGGTCGGACACCGACCTAGGTCATCTCCTTTATTTGGCGCGCTTATGTACGTGTAACTCAACATAGCTATTGAGTGGATGTTCAATTCATGTCATGTCTGAAATTGTTATAGTGCCTAGCTAGTTACGAGTGGTCAGTTGGATCATTCGATAATTGCTACGTATATGGTACGGTTGTCAACAAACCCTGGAAGGCCTTTTCCACTATGTTGTCAGTAACTGCTGCTAACGATTAATTATTTTTAGCCTAACCGAAAATTCGAGTTCGGGCCGACATTATATTCTTTAATCGTCTTTTGCTATCTGCTCCCCTCTAAAGTATTCATTAACGCACACCCTGCAAGCTAAGGGAGCAATGTACTCGGGCCTTTTCGGCAGTCATCGACTCAGTACGTAGACGTCAAAGTCTCCTACCTGGGAGAAGTAAGACAATGAGTGTACTTGTTTTGGTTACTCAATGTTACGTTAATTCCAAGAAAACAGCAAGGCGTCCTTTAATTGGGCCTTGCCGTATTTCCAAGTCACCCACCCTAGCTTCCATCTTCTCCCTCTAGAGTTCGAATCCTCCGGGGAGCATTCCTATTTACCAAGATCAAGAGTATGTTGATGAATATAATAATGGGAGACGTGGGCCTTGTATACGGCATTGTGACATCCCCTACCCCTGTTCCCTATGAACCGTTGTGTTAGTATTCCCCTGAGGTAGGGGGCTTAACGCATTGGACCACCTAATTACGTTAAAATAAAATTGAAAATAGTAAGGTACGTGTTTCATCTCATTCGATAATGTTTATTATTATAAGTAGGATACCAAGGGCAGCTTTGTATTAATTTTTATGTTGGAGGAGGAGGTCAGCTGGTACTATATGTTGGATTGTGAGCACGAAATTTATTATATTGTTATGATATCAAAACACTAAAATAAGCATAACTTAAAATATATCCAACATATGGTTTTTTTTTCTATTTTCAATTATCCGGATATATTTAAAGCAACATTCTTATAACAATTGCCATAGCATTAAAAATAAGCAACCTCACTAGAAATGTTGCCTTTGTGATTTATGGCAACGATCCCATAACTGTTACTATGGAATCTTAGTCGCAACGCTGATGAATCCGTTGCCTTATCGTAAGCAACATTCCTATGGCTGTTGCCATAGCATTATAATAAGCAACGCCTCTAGACATGTTGCCTATGTCAGTTAAGGCAACGGTCCCTTAACTGTTACTACGAAAACTATGCAACAAATAAAGCACTGTTGCCTTAGGGTATATGAGGCAAAAATTCTTATACTGTTGTAATCCGAGGCGTTGCCTTAGGCCCTTTATGTTGTAGTGCAATTTACAAATTGAAGTGGAGCCCTCATGCTGACACATCTCCTACCTCTCTTCTCATTCTCTCTCTATCAAATAACCTCTGTTTTTCCCCCTCTCTTTTCTTTCTATTCTCTTCCTCTCTTTCACCCAGTCATAATATAGGCAAGTATAATTCAGAGGGCCTTGATACAGTACCCAATTTACATCATACTAAAATGCTCTTATGATTTGTAAAACCTTACATCATACTAATCATTATTTATTGACAACAAAGGTTATGAGGGAGAAAAAAGGTTATGAGGAATTGTGGGTTCTGTATACATCATACAGTACCCAATTTACTTCATACAATTCATGTTATGAGGGAGAAAAAAGGTCATGAGGGATAATTTGAAAATATGACAACAAAACTGATACCGTTAGTGTGGGTTTTGTTTATTTAGGTTGTGAGGTAGAAAAAAGAGTAACCTGAATGTTGCAAACAGGGCGAGGGTCGAAGGCAGCGACAACATGATTTCCAGCCAAGAAAGTAGATCACTGGTGTTGACACTGGATTTTCCGGCGAAGAAAACAGATCAGAGAGAGAAGGATGGTCGAGGAGAGTGTCTAAGCTCAGAGTGGAACCAAGAGGTTTTGGTAGTTTTATCAGCTGCATACAATTCATCAACAACTTGAGCAAGAAACTGAAACAGAACAGTATATAAACGGAGGGAGTGTGGAACCGAACATAACAGAGGGAGTGTGGAACAGAGCAACGTCGGTCAGGGCGGCTGGCGACGATCTCCAATGGCAGCAGGGGTTTGTGTCATCGGAGTGGCGGATGGTGACGGTCAGGTAATCAATCACTAGTGTTCAACTCCTTTACTACTTCATTCATATTTCCTGTCTGATCCGTACTTGTCGTTAAACATGTGACATCAAATACTAGTTTTCTATTGTTGTATTTATAAGCGTTTTGGATTAGGGTTGTTAAGTTGGTATTTTCCTACCTAATAACTAGGTAAGAAGAGTTCATATGCACATATGAAATACTATTTGTCTGTCCCTGATAGTTCAAAACAGAAAGGAATCAAACCCCAGAAGTATATGTTCTTAATTAGATCCTTAATTCCGTCTATAAAATTAATTCATATGAAAACACGAGTCTGACTGCTTAATTTGTTTTGTTCATTACAGAAAAATATATAATGTAGTCAATGAGTAACCTGAATGTTTTCTTAAGATTTGGTTTTCTAAAACTTGTGCTATGGACAGTGAATCTGAAAGCAAGGGCGGACACACTAACGGTAACATGGGAATTGACGAAAAAGATAGACACATCAAGCTACAAGACAGTGAAGGTGAAGTTATGCTACTTGGCAGAGAGCCAAAAGGACAGGCCATGGAGGAAGACAGAAGACCACCTAAAGAAGGACAAAACATGCCAACACATGATCACTTCAAAGCCATTCAACACAAGCGCCGACTCTTTCACATACAAGGTGAAGAAGGACATGCCCACCGCATTCTACTTCGTTTGTAAATTCATCTGTTCTTCCTCTCTTTTCCGGGGTTCGGAGTGGCGGATGGCGACGGTCCGGCGGCGGTGGTGGCGGCGAGGGACGGCAAAGAAAGAGAGGAAGAGAATAGAGAGAAAAGAGAAGGGGAAAAATAGAGGTTATTTGATAAAGAGAGAATGAGGAGAGAGGTAGGAGATGTGTCAGCATGAGAGCCCCACTTCAATTTGTAAATTGGGACTTTATTGTCCTGAGAGGACTTTTGTGTCAATTAGCCATCTGGGCCATCCTTTAAGGTCATTTACCCTATATATTTTCCTTCCCAAGTCATATAAGCTATTAAAAAAAATATTTTGGGCTAGGGGTGTCCAAACACCCTTGGGTGGCCCCAAATTCAACCATGACACTAGCTACATAGCCGATTGTCCAACCAAATCCCAAAATTTTTGGAAAAAGATCGCATGGAAGCCATCAAGGCCAGGATCTTTTAAAGAGGCCATTGAGAAAATGGATCCAGCTCCTTGTACGGCTCCCATGGTGATGCATAATGAATCAAAACTAATCCATTATACACGAAATGAAAACGGATCGTTCACAAGTAAGAACTTGTGATTGTTGATCTCTCAAAGAAACGATGAAACGAATGGAAATGGAATGAAACGAAAAAGGCTTTGGACGAGAGTTCTAGAGATTATGACAAGAATGACAATCAAGAGAAACAAAAGACTAATCAAAACGTACCAACAATGAAGAACAACTCGTCGAAATGAAGAACAAGATAGAATTTGGCAATGGAAACCTCCTTGATTGATATAGACGCACCACAATCAATTTGATAACCAACTCCTCCTTTGCACCATCCAAGATTGCTCCCTCTTGGAATAGAAGAGAAGATTTTGATCGAAATCCCCTCAAGGAATTCGAATCCTAGCTAGAAATGCTAGAAACTAAAGCATGACAACTTTAGAGAGAATTTGTGTTATTATTCAATAGAATGAGATGTGTGAAATGAGCACCCTAAGGGGTCTATTTATACTACAAATGCCCCCTTAGGCGTGTACAATCAAGAAACTAGGCCTCTTGAGGCTTACATCATCCTACACAAGTATGACATCATAAAGAAACAAGTAAACTATACTAAATTACATTTGATGATAACTCTCTCAATTCTGTCCAAATTTAAAGATTCTTGAACCATATGAAAGCTCTTTGAATGTAGTTTAATCCACTCTAGGATGACTTCCATGATAGCTTTATGGTTCTTGAGTTAGAGAGCAAATCATCATTCCTCCATGAATAAGACCACTCGAATGTAAACCCATTGTGATGGTTTCAAGCTCTTTGTTGATGTAGCTTAGCATTTGACGCTCATGATGGAGATTTGAGACCCAATCTACATCATTCCCCCCTAGTTGAAAAGAGTTTGCCCTCAAACTAGGAAGTTCTTCTCCTTCTTGATAGTAAGGTTTGAGATCACTTACATTGAAAGTGCAACTCCCTTCATAACCATCATCTAGTTTCAACTTATAAGCATTATCTCTGATCTTCTCAATGACTTCAAAAGGACCATCACTTCTTGGTTTCAATTTCCCTTTTCTTCTATTCGGAAACCTTTCTTTCTTGAGATGTATCCATACCAAGTCTCCAGGTTTGAAAATAACTTTCTTCCTCTTTTGATTGACCTTCTCTTCAATCCTTTGGGTATACCTCATAATCTTTTCACGAACCTCCTTATGTAACTTCTTAATCTCCTCCACTCTCTTACTAGCTTCAAAACTGAATTTAGTTGATGTAGACATAGGAGATAAGTCCATAGGCTTGAGAGGGTTCTTACCATACACAACTTCAAATGGAGATAACTTTGTAGCTCGATTTGGACTTCGATTATAAGCAAATTCAGCATGACTTAACAAAGTATCCCAACTTTTCTTATCCTTGCTCACCAAAGCTCGTAATAAGGCTCCCAACGTACGGTTGACAACTTCAGTTTGTCCATCCGTTTGGGGATGACATGCCGTGCTAAATTTGAGCTTTGTACCCAACTTTTTCCATAAGGTAATCCAAAAATGACTAAGGAATTTTGAATCTCTATCACTCACCATAGTCTTTGGAATACCATGTAACTTCACAACTTCTTCAAAGTAGAGATTTGCAACTTTAGTAGCATCATAGGTAGTATGGCAAGGAATGAAGTGTGCCATCTTTGAGAATCTATCAACAACAACCATAATTGAATCTTTCCCTCTTTGAGTCCTTGGTAGACCCACAACGAAGTCAAGGCTCACATCTTCCCATGGATGACAGGGAATAGGTAGAGGCGTGTATAACCCTTATGGTAGAACATGAGACTTAGCAAGGTTGCAAGTCCCACATCTTTTTACAATATGCTCAACATCTTTGATCATGCTTGGCCAAAAATAATGATCTCTCATCATCAAATAAGTCTTCTCAATACCAAAGTGACCAGCTAGGGCTCCTCCATGAACCTCCATGATCAACAATTCACGTAAGCTACTCCTTGGGATACAAAGTTGATTTCCTTTAAAAATAAACCCTTCTTCAATATGAAACATCTCGTGTGGATGCTTCTTTGAGAGCTCAAATACTTCTTTGAAATCTTGATCTTCCTCATACAAATCTTTAATATGATCAAATCCAACAACTTTTGAATCAAGAATATGTGTAAGCAAGTACCTTCTTGAAAGAGCATCGGCACCTTTATTCAAATGCCCGGCCTTGTGTTTGATCACAAATTGGAATGATTGCATGAATTCAACCCATTTGGCATGTCGTGGATTGAGTTTATGTTGCCCTTGGATGTATTTGAGAGCTTCGTGATCACTATGAAGAATAAACTCTCCACTTAGTAGATAATGTCTCCAATGCTCAAGAGCTCGTATAATGGCATAGAACTCTTTGTCATACGTGCTATACTTTCTCTTTGTTTCATTCAACTTCTCACTAAAATAAGCAATTGGCCTTCCTTCTTGAGACAAAACCGCTCTAATACCAACACCACTTGCATCTACTTCAACTTCAAAGACTTTATCAAAACATGGCAAGACAAGTATTGGTGCATTACAAAGCTTCTCTTTGATTATCTCAAACGCCCTTTTCAAAGACTTCTACTCCCTTCGAACTCTTTATTTTTCAACAACTCGGTCATAGGAGCCATAATAGTGCTAAAATTCTTGATAAATCTTCTATAGAAGGAAGCTAAACCATGAAATGATCGTACCTCGTGGATAGACGTTGGTGTAGGCCATTCGTGTATAGCTTTGATCTTTCCTTGATCCACTTGAATACCATCTTGTGATAGCACATATCCAAGGAAGACGACCTTGGGTGAGAAGAAAGAACATTTCTCCATGTTTGCATAGAGCTTCTCTTTCTCCAAGATACACATGACTAGCTCTAAATGCTTTACATGATCAAGTTCACTCTTAGTATATATAAGAATGTCATCAAAGTACACTACTACACATTTGCCAATCAAAGGCTTCAATACATGATTCATTAAGCGCATGAATGTAGAAGGTGCATTAGTAAGACCAAATGGCATGACTAACCATTCATATAGACCTTCTTTTGTCTTGAAAGCCGTTTTCCACTCATCACCTTCATGGATACGGATTTGGTGATATCCACTTCTCAAATCCACTTTGGAAAAGACAATACTCCCATATAACTCATCAAGTAGATCCTCCAAGCGTGGAATAGGGAACCTATACTTGATAGTTATTTTGTTGATGGACCTACAATCCATACACATGCGTTGCGAACCATCTTTCTTTGGAACTAGTAACACCGGAACGACACATGGACTCATGCTAGGCCTTATCAAACCCTTTGAAAGTAGCTCATCAACCTGTTTTTATACCTCTTGAGCCTCTTTAGGATTCATTCTATACGCCGCTTTGTTTGGAAGGATGGCTCCGGGAATGAGATCAATCTTGTGCTCTATCTCCCTTCTTGGTGGTAAACCGTGTGGCATCTCATTAGGGAACAAATGATTGAACCTCCTTAGGATTGGTTGGAGCCGTGGGTGTTCACGAGTTGGGGAAGCTTGTTCCTCTTACAAATTAGCCAAAATCAACTCCTTTTGCTCATGGAATTCATGTTGATCCGCCTTTAGCAAAGAAACAATATTGGACTCCTTCTCTTGCTCCTTTTGTTGGGGTGGCCGAATGATAGAAGAAGGTGGCAAAGGGGCCAATGTGATCTTCTTCTTGTTGATGGTGAAGGAATAAATGTTCATTCTCCCATCATGTGTGACGTACCTATCAAAAAGCCAAGGCCTCCCAAGCAAAATATGGCAAGCATCCATTGGTATTACATCACACCATATTTGATCTTTATAACTCTTCCCAATGGATAAAGATACAAGCACACGTTTATCAATCTTAATACCCTTCCCATGACTCAACCATTGTATATTGTAAGGAGAGGGATGAGAACTCACTTCTAACTTCAATTTTTCAACCATTGTAGTGGAAGCCGCATTAGTACAACTACCACCATCTATAATGAGTGAACATACCTTCCCTTGAACCGTACATCTAGTATGGAAGATAGTTTCACGTTGCTCCAATTCGTTTGGTGTAGAAGCCACGCTTAATGCCCTCCTCAACACAAGTAATTCTCCATCATCCGCTTCTTCCACATTTTCCTCTTCACAAACGTCATTCTCCTCCTCAAGTTGCTCTTCTTCATATTCACTTTCATGGCAACTTGGTTCAACATATAAGGCACTTTGATACTCAACAAGAGAGACTACACGTTTGTTAGGACATTCGGATGCAATATGGCCCAATCCTTGGCACCTAAAACATCTTCTTGGAGGCAATGTCCTTGGTTCTTGGACGTGGGGTTTGGATGGGGGATTTTGTGGCTGATTTTGTGGGGTTTTTCCGTAGGGTTTTTGGGAGGATGGGGGTTGATTTTGTGGAGTTTTGTATTGTGTTTGGGTAGGTGGACGTGTGGTATAAGGTTTGGATTGTGTAGGGTACGTTCTCATGGTATCTTTTCCTCTTTCTTTCCTTTGCCTTTCTACTTTCAAGGCCAAAGTACTTAATTCATCCAATGATTGATAAGGATGTAACTCAACAACATTACGTATCTAATCATTTAAACCAATTAGAAAACGTACCAAAACTTGTGGCTCATTCTCCTTCAAATCACAACGCCAAAGGAGATGTTCAAACTCCTTGGTATACTCTTCCACCGATTTGGATCCTTGAACTAGCTTTTGAAGCTTGACATAATTGTCTTGGACGTAGCTTTGGGGTAGAAACTTGCTTTGCAATTTGGACTTCATCTTTTCCCATGAACGGATCTTGTCCTTCCCCTTTGCTTGACGCTTCTTTTGCAAGTTAGTCCACCAAATGGAAGCATGCTTTCTCAACTTCAATGCTACATACTTCACTTTTAGTTCATCATTAACTTCTTTCAAATCAAACACTCTTTCTACCGTTTGAATCCAATCAAGAAATACCTCCGGATCTAAACTACCATCAAATTCGGGTATTTCAACTTTAAAATCAAAACGTTCACCCCTTCTTGAGAATGAATTAGGCGTGCCATATGAAGCCTCTTCATTAGACTCCTTTTGTAAAGCACGATTCAAATCCATATAGGTCTTTAATTGTTTTTGCAACATTTCAATTCGCAACCTCATAGCGTCGGCATCCTTAGGTGAACTAGATTGAGATTCGTCCATTTGATTCAATCTTGATGTCAAATTAGAACTCTCGTAGGGTAAGGGACGGATTTGGCTAGGTTTGTGTTTGGTCTTAGGGTTCTTTGTGGAGCTTAAGGTTCTTGATGAATTCTTGATGAATTCTTGATGAGTTCTTGGAAGAACTCAAGGGTGGCGTGTGAATGTGATGGGGTAAGGGACGGATTTGGCTAGGTTAGTGTATGGTCTTAGGGTTCTTTGTGGAGCTTAAGGTTCTTGATGAATTCTTGATGAATTCTTGATGAGTTCTTGGAAGAGCTCAAGGGTAGCGTGTGAATGTGATGAAAACAAGGTGTAAAACGACGCAAGAAATGAGAGATATCAACAAGCTAAGCTCTGATACCACTTTTGATGCATAATGAATCAAAACTAATCCATTATACACGAAATGAAAACGGATCGTTCACAAGTAAGAACTTGTGATTGTTGATCTCTCAAAGAAACGATGAAACGAATGGAAATGGAATGAAACGAAAAAGGCTTTGGACGAGAGTTCTAGAGATTATGACAAGAATGACAATCAAGAGAAACAAAAGACTAATCAAAACGTACCAACAATGAAGAACAACTCGTCGAAATGAAGAACAAGATAGAATTTGGCAATGGAAACCTCCTTGATTGATATAGACGCACCACAATCAATTTGATAACCAACTCCTCCTTTGCACCATCCAAGATTGCTCCCTCTTGGAATAGAAGAGAAGATTTTGATCGAAATCCCCTCAAGGAATTCGAATCCTAGCTAGAAATGCTAGAAACTAAAGCATGACAACTTTAGAGAGAATTTGTGTTATTATTCAATAGAATGAGATGTGTGAAATGAGCACCCTAAGGGGTCTATTTATACTACAAATGCCCCCCTTAGGCGTGTACAATCAAGAAACTAGGCCTCTTGAGGCTTACATCATCCTACACAAGTATGACATCATAAAGAAACAAGTAAACTATACTAAATTACATTTGATGATAACTCTCTCAATTCTTATCCAAATTTAAAGATTCTTGAACCATATGAAAGCTCTTTGAATGTAGTTTAATCCACTCTAGGATGACTTCCATGATAGCCTTATGGTTCTTGAGTTAGAGAGCAAATCATCATTCCTCCATGAATAAGACCACTCGAATGTAAACCCATTGTGATGGTTTCAAGCTCTTTGTTGATGTAGCTTAGCATTTGACGCTCATGATGGAGATTTGAGACCCAATCTACATCACATGGATATTCTACCCTTGAGACGTTCTTCATGCACGAAATTACTAAATTACTTTTGCGATGCCTCCTATGGATAAAATTAACAAGACCCTTGTTAGTCGCTCAGCAATCCTATGAGCTCTATTGTTAATAGAATAATTCTTAGCATAAAATAACATAATCAAAAATAAATTTTAACGGATTAACGACAAAAAAGTTCAGATTTTTTCAGGGTTTTATATATCATTCTTCTCTTTAAAAAAAATGTTTCATACTCAAAAAGCTCAGACTTAATGAGTTGATAGACCAATCTAACGGCAACCCTATTCCGAAAACACGACATTTCACTGTTATTGTATACTCCTTGATTTTGGTTTCATATTCATTATTATAATATTGTTATTTACTAATTAATAATAACAATGATAATGCTTTTCTTTTCTTAAATATCATAAAAACTTATAAAAATTATATAATGATAACTTGAACAATGGTAAGACATTGAAACTAGTCAAAATCATGTACTCTAAAGTGTAGAGGCCCTTGAGAGGGGTGAATTTCACAATTAAGATCTACACACTAGGTAAGGGCGTTAGAGCAAACTTCCTTGGTTTCAAACCAAGGATCAAAACACATTGTAACTGAAATACCTCATTATATTTATATCAATCAAAGAACAAGTTACATTTACGAAACAAAACAAGAAGTAACAACCCAAAGGCAGTTACTGATAGATTCACTGACCAAGACCGAAGGTTCTTGAGACAGCTACAAATAAGGATCGTCGTAGGAAAAACCCTAGCGGCAATTTGGAACATGATGGATTACATCACACACACTCACACAAATTTAGTCCGCCTGGCTCTGCTACACATCATCTTACCACCACATGTGGACACAACGAATGCTCACCAAGGTCCTTGGCTATCCCTTTACCAGAGGTCCTTTACTGGCTACCTTCACCACCGAACCATTGGCTACACACTCAGAAATTCCTCCGGATTTCTTACTCCGCGATTACTTCCGTGGAATCGCCTAAGTCTTCAATCTTCAAGTCTCCTATTTATATTAGAGGCTTGATGGATGTTTAGGATGGTAGCCGTTGGAAACAAGATTATTTCCTTGTTTGCTCACTGCTTCACCTTCCTTCTTTGCGGTTGATTTTCTTTCCTTCTTTTTGGAGATTTCCCAATCTTCTCAATTCCTTCCATTTTTCTTGTTGATTTATTTCCTTATGCCTTCCTTATGATTTATATCTGCAAATAAATCACACAGTCAGAATATATAATCAGATTATAAAATATAAGGCAACTTCCCTTTTTCCAGATTTTGACTTTCATCAAAATCTAAGGTACTTCGCGGATGCACGGTGAAGGACCTTGACCCTGTCTTCAACATAAAGGAGTAAGAAGCACATATTGCAGAAGGAGTTTTTTCACTAGTCACACACTCACCCTAGTAGATCCAACACGGATATGAGAAACATGGGCTTTGCATGGTCAGAAAAATCCCAAGGCTATGCTTGTTCAGCCGATGTTATATGGACTGAAGGTAAGAGGAGCTCTAGAACTCACTCCGTTGAGTAATACCTTCCGTTAATAACAATGTTGCCTAATCAAATTTGGATAGTAGTACCATTTGTTTTTTTTTTTCATTTTATCCAATTCAATTTAAATTTTGTAAATATTTTTAACACTTAATATTATAATTTTTATTTAATCAAATTCATTCTTACTTTATCTCATTTCAGCTTACCCCGCTAAAAAAAATCATGTATAATTTTTGGCAGTTTAATCATGATTGATTTCAATAAACTCATCAATTGCCACTAGATTTTTGAAAATAAGGTGGCTAAAATTGAAAGGGGTCTTGACTTCAAGAGATTGTGAAAATTCTAATATAGTTGATTTTTTTTTTCAACTATAGTAATTGAAAATTTCATTACAATTAATTTATTAAAACTATATCACATTCATTAAAAAGATTATTGTCTCCCTAAATACCATTAGCTATTGAAGCAAAATATTTTCATTAACATACTTTAATTTTGATTTTTCATGATAGAATTAATGGTACTTATACTTTTCAACTATGATAGTTGAAAAAAATTAATTATGATAGAATCTCCTAAAAATATGAAATTTTGTAAAATTTTATATTTTAATAAATAGGATTACTTATTATAACAAGTTATTTCATCAATATATATTAATTTTATTTTTTTTATAAATATATTTTAAAGTAATTATACATTTCAACTAACGAAGTTGAAAAACTACCATAAAATCTCTTACTTGATACAAAGTACACCCTTCGAATAATATGGGCCGAAGAGATATTTTGAGTAGATTTGGGGATACCAAACTCAAATATGTGGCCATCTGGGTGATAATAGTGGTACTGAACATTTATGAATTGTGTTGTTTGTTAATAGCAATGGTGTTTCGCCCCTCAATTTTGATCCA
Source organism: Portulaca oleracea (assembly GCA_029582165.1). Lineage (NCBI taxonomy): Eukaryota > Viridiplantae > Streptophyta > Magnoliopsida > Caryophyllales > Portulacaceae > Portulaca > Portulaca oleracea. The sequence goes on from CM055879.1 coordinate 21,021,113, forward strand.
CTCAACAACCCCATTTGTGTTTCGTGTTGGTTCGCATTCACGGTCACTTCATCCATCCCCTAAACTATCTCATTTCCAAATCTTAGCTACTAAAATGTCCAGCGATGCTCAGGTTTTGAAGAATTCACCTTCTTCTGCCAAAGTAATTGATTCACACCTCCATGTTTGGGCACCCCCCCAAGAGGTATTATATGTCCAAATTCCACCTCCCAATGTCTTCAATCTCTTTCCTTTTCAGATTTACGAATGGTCTTGTGTGAATTTAACTGTTTTTGCTTCCTTGTTCAAGGCTGAGAAATACCCTTATTTTCCTGGCCAAGAACCCACCTTACCTGCCCATGCAGACTTCTTGCTTCAGGTACAATTTTGAACTTCGTGATAGGGTTTAGGATTTTGGCACAATTGGGTTGATTTCATAGGGAGATTCTGCTGTCTTCCTTGTTTTATTTTAGTTTCTTTTTCCTTTTTTCACCTGTCAAATCGGTTGTTTACAGTGTATGCAAGAGGCAGGAGTTGATGGTGCTCTGATCGTGCAACCCATTAACCACAAATTTGATCATTCCTATGTTACAAGGTACTCATTTAGAGTTGAACTGTATTGTATGATTGTTAAGTTATCTGAAATCAAAAGAATGTTATTATACTGGAATACTGGATCATTTATAGCATTCAGTGTGTTGAAGAGATATCATTCCAAATTTTCTGGATGTTGTTTAAGCTTTGAAAATTTGCTGGTTCGCTTTGAAAATTTAGATGATGTATACCATTCAGTGTGTTGAAGAGATATCCCTCCAAATTTTCTGGGTGTTGTTTGGCAAATCCAGCTGGAGATGGGAGTGGTATCCAGCAGCTAGAGGATCTTGTGTCCAAGGTTACTCTGCTTTATGCCATCTGATATACTCCCCTTCCTCCTCCCAAATTACATTGTAATTAACATTCTTACAGTAGTTTTCTTGTCTATATTTACACATTATTATCTTTCTGACAGGATGGATATTGTGCAGTCCGTTTTAATCCTTACCTGTGGCCACCGGGCGAAAAGGTAAATGAGTTCTCTTTGGATTGCACAATCTTTTTCACCGTATATATCTTTGATTCTTTGTTTTCATTGCTTGATAAGATGTAGAACTATGAAGTCAATTTTTTTGTTTTGTTTTTGTGGTTGCTTGTTTTTAACAACAGTAGCACCAGGATCACAAATTGAATGCACATTAACTAACTAAACAACTGCCATTTGTAAATTTGTTTTTGATAGAGGATGCAGTGATTGCAGTTTGGAGTTTAATGTGTGCCTATGCAGATGACAAATGAGATCGGAAAGGCCATGTTTTCCAAAGCGGGAGAGCTCGGTGTACCCGTAGGCTTTATGTGTATGAAGGTACTTCTTACTTGTCTCCCTACTCAGTCACCATATAACAAATTTACCGTTATCCTTTCTCCCTTACTCAATTTTGGTTTGTCAGGGTTTGAATCTGCATATAGCAGAGATTGAGGAATTGTGTACAGAATACCCCTCTACTACAGTACTAATAGATCATTTAGGCTTCTGCAAACCACCCATGTATGCACTTGTCTTCTTAGTTTGTTGAATTCTATTGCAACTCACAACCCTACTATCATTTCGTTAGTATGTTGAAAGTTTTTGTTTTTCCTTGTGCAGCTCTGATGAGGAGAACCTTGCCTTCTCAAACCTTCTCAAGCTGTCCAGATTCCCACAGGTGATCTTCTGGAGTCCTCATTCAGTGTAAATGTTTCGATCATTTTTTTGTGTGTTCTTTTGGAGGGTGAGGGTATGTTGGGTAAATTTTGGTTTGAGAAAGTTGCGAGAAAACATGAAAAATTTGAAAATTCTATAGAACATAACAAATACTCGTATCACATATTACCCAAATTATCCAACTTGACCAAAATTTTTTACATTGTCCCAAATTTTTCCAACCAAAAATTTACCCAACCTACCCTTACACTATGAAAGAGCACACCTATAATTAGCCATTATTCAGAAATGTCCACTGGCAGCTGGATATGGGCAAGGTTTAGAGTTTTATATAACAGAAGTTAGCATACTATGAAGCTTGCATCGGTTCCCTGGATTGCACCCTATAGGAAGATCCATTTTACTGTATTTGAATAAACAGTTGACTCAAATGTTATGGTCGTTTATAGGCCCGTTCTGGGTTTGGCAGATGTGATATAACGATATGTTTCAAAATGACAGGTGTATGTGAAATTCAGTGCCCTATTCAGGGTCTCGCGAGAGCCGTTTCCATACAAGGATCTATCTTCATCTTTTGCTCAAGTGGTATCTAGTTTTGGTGCCAATCGAATCATGTGGGGAAGGTAACAATCTGAATGTAGCTTACTTGATGATGTTTGACAACATATATGAAGACCAACATTTTTGGATCAGAATAGTGAAGCTAACAATCACCTGTTATCACTTTGGCAGTGATTTCCCATTTGTTGTTCCTGAGTGTGGTTATAAAGCAGCAAAAGAAGTTGTGTATGAAATTGCCAAAGAAGCGAGCCTATCATCTTCAGAGTTGGATTGGATAATGGGAGGAACTCTCATGCAGCTTTTTAGAGGTCACTGGGTCTCCTCGGCTTGATCTGGAATTTTGTTACATTTTGGCTCTTTAATTCTGATGCTTCTGGAAATAGTGCATCCTAAAATAAAGAGCCTTTTTTTTCCTAGGCTTCTGGAAATAGTGCATCCTAAAGTAAAGAGCCTTTTTTTTCCTAGGCTTCTTCAAATTAAGATGGACTATATATTACCAAGAGTGAGGGAGTACTAGGTTTTGGGTATATATCTTTGATAGAGGAAGGTGGGGGAGCGGGAGATTCTCACAACAATTATACTACCTCCGTCCCTAAATAATTGTCCATTTGACTAAACTTTAACCGTTAATTATTTACAAATTTCAATGAATTACAATATAAAATTAATATTATTGTAAGTTTTAGTACTATATCTTTCTAATGGTGATAATTTCATATTGTAACTTATTGTAACTTGTGATTAATCAACGATCAAAGTTTAGTCAAATGGACAATTATTTAGGGACGGAGGTAGTAACAGTGAACCAATTTTTTTTACTTGAGAATTACGTGGCTTTCACTAATTGTAGTCTCAATTGAATCACATCCTGAGGGTGTTTAGTTACCCAACTTTTTGAGTGTTTTTAACTTTTTGGATAACTTTTAGTTTTTTGACCAAAGTTAAAAAGCTACTTGAAGTGTTTGGTAAATATCTGTTTATTTTGGGCCCAATAAGCTAGTTTCCAAAAAGCTACTTATGAAGCTTTTTGAGTTAGCTTTTCACAAAAAGCTATTTTACCGAACATTTTTCCTACAATCAGCTAACCCAAACAGTTAAAGTCAAATAGTTAATCCAAATAACTATCAGCTACCAGCTACCAGCTGATTGCCAAACAGGGCCCCTATCCCTCAATAACTTTCATCCCTCGATAACTTTTTCCTACAATTTGAGATGATTCGCCATAGGAGTGCTTCTAGGTTTAGCATTAAATACACTAATTCATGACTTTTCCATCAACCAACGACCCCAGCACTGACACTTGTAGTCGTTTTTCCTACCACTTCACCACACCAACCGTAGTGTGTGCATGCTCTCCTGCAAACTCCTTAACATACATTCAATCACTTTGTAAACGACCCCTAGCACGAACATAAAATAGATAGCCTGATATAGTGCACCAAATAACAATCCGCTGATGACAGTTCCTCTCAAACTTATACTCACACCTATGAGTTGCAACATATTTAGATACACTTTGCCTAAATGACATAGTACTAGGGAACAGTTCGCCCTTCCTGTAATAGCTCCTTCATCCACGCAATTATTCTCTTTTTATAGGCCTCTCAAAGCGCCCCTTACTGTGGTCATATCATCTCCCTGCCTTCATGCTTGCAGTCATCTTCCAACCCATCTGTCGAATACCGATCATCAACGTCTGAGACTAAGGGTCATCTATGTACCCCACAGAATTTTAAAATTGCGATTTCTCTTCAATCTTCCTTTTCGTATGATCGTCATGTAGTCCCTACAATTTCAGCAAACATAAACATGTCAATTGTAATAGTTTATTGCCCTTCCTTAAAAATCATAGAAACCTAATTGAAACTTAACAATAAATTCACAGCACTAACCTCTTCACATTCAGGCTCCCACTCCTCCATCAGCCACGCTTCCCCGTACGTGGTCCTCACCATTTTCCGGTTTTGAATCAGATGCAAACATTCCCCTTGGAACTTCCCTCCTTGCCCCAAGCTTTGAATCTATCAACTTCACCCATTCAGAACCACCAACGTACAAATATCTGACGTCATCATTGCCATGAAAAATCTTCGTCGCATCAGCATCCTTACGAAACGACATTAGCAGTGTTCAATCGTACTTAAGACTATAGCACAACTGTCGCCCACATCACAATCTCTCCAACAGTATCCTCATCCAACCTGGCCATATCCGCAGCCCCCATCCGATCATCCATCCAAATCCAACCCTTTTGCCCTCCAATGTAAGTATGTAACCCTCCCTCAGGAACCCCTATCTAACGCTACCATCTCAAAGTACGTATACTGCCGGTTCATGCGTATCGGCATACGACCTTGGCCACCAACAGAAAAACCTCCAACAATCTACACCTGCACGATACAAATGGCACAAACATAAATTTGTCAAGTAATAACATTAACGATGACATAATGAACACCCATCAAGTACAAACAGCCTACACGAGTATGCATTTCACTAGCAAAATCGCATTCTCTACCATGTACTCTATCACAAGTTGTACACTTCAAGTAGACAACTTCTTAATTCAACATCTACTAACCCCACTAACATAGCAATGTAAACCAAAAATGCCTCATTCTGCATCAGTGTATGCACCAAATCTTTTGGTCCCTTATACCTAGCCATATTTACACCAACTTACATACTATAACGACATCAAATTAATGACACACGATTTCACCATTTTCTCCCCACCTAATTCATCTTACCACAGTAACCTTCTTCTCCCATCAAAATTCAAAATTCAATTATACACCTTTCCCAAAAGTCACTAACACAATTCGATACTTCCTCCATGCAAGTGACTCAACAACTGTCACTGCTCATCACAATGCTTCCCCCTTTCCTTATCAACTTCTACCATACAATCAACATACTCAACTTCAAATTAGTATTACACATTCTTTCATACCTAATTACGTGCAAACTGTTGTCATCCACAAACTTCTACCTCAATTTTTTGGGATACCACACTGGGCATACAATAAATCTTATTTACTTCACCCCCACTCCATACTCCAAACTCAAATTACAAAACACACACACAACACTGACCAACAACAATTACAAATTCAAAATTTCATAGAAATTAATTTCACACTGTAAGGTAAAGTAGATCAGATAACTTACACGGTTGTTCTCGCACACCTCCAACCTGATAGCTGACACCTATGGTGGCGCCTAAGCGGCAACTTGAGCGATAGCCTCTTGACTACCGCACAAAGGTCGATTAATTCATGCACTCATACACAACACTCAAACACCCAACTCCAACTCATTCTTTTCGGCCTCCCCTCAACATTTTACACTGCTACTCCCTCTCTCTCCTCCCCAAGTACACTCCACAAATAATAAAACCCGAAAAAAAAAAGAAATTAAATAACAGGTAATCCTCAATAAAATACAACGTAATAGCCTTGACAAAACCAGCTACGATAGCCTACACCCAGCAACAAAAAAAGAAATCTAAAATTAAATTCTCGGTCAAGTGCACAGTGACTAATGGCAACACCTATATAAAAAATAAAATATAAAAAAAGTATTATTTCTACAAAACGTTATTTTTCGGCGAAACCTGTGTGCAATTTTCCGTATTCTAAACATATCCTAAACTGTGTACAATTGTCTATATTTATAAATATTTTATGAAATTTCTCAAAAGTTAGTCGAAGTTACAGATAATATTCAGATCATAAATATTTTTCAAAGAAACACAACTATTACAAATAATAGTTATCATGGAGTGTTTGATTGAGGGACATTTTTAGGAAAGTTTTTCAACTTTGCCAAGTTCACCAAAATTTCTTATGTTTGGTTACAAAATAAAAATAGGAAAATTATGTGGTGGGTCCCAATATTTTCCAATGTTAGATGGGAAAATATTTCCCATGAGAGGGGTTGAGAAAGTTTGTTTACCATGGGAAAGGGGAAGTATTTTAATCAAACTTCCCAAAATACCCTAAAAATTATTTTATAAATAAATAAATGAAGATAATTTAGATATTTTAAATAAATTTTCCTACAAATTTTCCTATAATTTCAAATGTAAACTAAACACTGAATATTCTTTCCCAGTTTTCCCAGTAAAAATTTTCCCAAAGAAAACATTTCCAGGAAACATCTTCCTGGGGAAGAACTAAACACACATCGGTGCTTATAAGGAATTTTAAAAATTGGACACCGTACATCATCCCCAAGTGTGGTTATGTATAAGGCTGGTAAAGAAGCGATTCAACAAATTGGCAGACCCCCAGCGACGGATTGGACAAAGAGAGAAACGCTCAAGCAGCTAACCGGAGGAATCTTGTTACATTTTTGCTTTTGCTTGGCATTTGCCATTTGGCAAGTCTGTTTACGTTGGAACCCAAATTAGTGAATTTCATTGCTGCCTGCTTGGTCATAGCTTACGGAAAGACACCAAAGGCCGAAATAAAATGGCTACATAACCCAACTACAAAGAAAAAGGGCATTAGATCTGTATACTTTAACCTTTTCATTCCTCTTCTGCTTTTCAAAAAACAAGCTCGGTAGTATTTACAAGCTCTACAATAAAACACAGGATTATAGGCTACCAAAAGAACAAAAACAAAAGAATTTAAAAAAAAAAAACCCAAATTGATGGAGCTTTACAATGAAACAAGGAAAATCTGTACAACTTCCCAAAAACTAGACCAAAAAAGGGAAAAGCTAATCGTCAATCCTTTGGATCTCACCCATCATGATGCGATTACTGGTGACCTTGAAACCAAGTAGAGCTGGATCAATTTGCCTACCTTTCTTGCCTTTCTTTTTCCCACCCTTGCCAGCAGCCTCTGATTCTGCACCAGCACTAGCATGGGCCTCCGGTTGAGATGGCTTCTTAGCATTGTTTTTCAACAAGTCCACGAATGACGTCTCTGATACATCCTCCCCATCACAAGAGTTTGTGCGCCTGAATCCTTTTTTGGCCGATGACACATCACCAGCTTGAACAACTGCATTGCGTACCACTTCTCGCCTTCCACCTAAACATGGCACAACAATAATAATAATATTACTACACAGACGCCACCGACTACAGATAGAGAATTAAACACCGCCAACTAGATGAAAATACTTGGGAGATTTTCATTGTTCTGCTAGTTGCCGGGAATAAGAGACTTGCACATCAATGGCAATTGTTTATTGAAGTTGTAGCACAAGTGCGTGATGAAGGTAAGGACATACCATCGGGGATTCCCAGCGCGGCATTCGTGGCTTTGGTGGCAGGATCTACAGCGGGATCAGACAATCCTCCCTGAGATGATGAAGGACGAGACACAGGCGGCCTTTTAAGCAAGACATTTTCAGACCCTCTTGAAAGAACAGTGGGAGTCCTATAGAGAAGACAGAAGTGTAAGTAATGAACAATAAGGAATAATGCAACCATAACCACCAAGATAATAACAGCCCCATCCCAATTTGTCTAATTTGACAATGACTGGCAGGGCAAGGGGCTGGTCCGCAAAATTAGACCAAATCAAAAGGACAAAAGACATGATTATTATTCTATAGGTCGTCTTGACCACTAAGGTAGTCCACACGACGAAAGTAGTTAATGCAAAACAAACACGATCATGATTATCATTCAACAAGTCCAACGTTGTATATTGATGTCAGACATCGCACTTTCAAAACTGAAGATTTACTACTACAAGGGCACACAATCAGCAACGGCATAACCAGGAAAATCAAATGTCTCCAGATACTATCCTACAAGAAAGGATGCAGCAGAAAATATTTGCAATCAAATGGGAGACGTGGCAAACGGGTAAACGGGTTCGGGCTCGGATCGGGTGAAGATCGGTTCGGCTGGCATCTATACAACCAATTTCGGTTCGGGCCGGGTTCAGTTCAGGTGTGTCTTATTCAGGTTGGTTTGGTGAGGTTCTTTCAAATAGAGTTCTGATTTGATTTGGGGTCATTTATGCGTGGATCTTAATCAAGTCACCTTTTTGGGTTGTGATTCAGATAGGTTTTGGGCCAGCTCTTTGGGCTCGAGTGAAGAACGGACCATCCATCCCGGTGCCGGTTCGGTTTCCTGGTTATGGTATCGGGTCATTTTTGCCAGGTCTAGGAAAAACATAGCATATATGGCTCCCCAAGCCACAGTATAAGCTCCTCTCAAGAATGTCCAAAGGAAAGCATGGCTTCAGAATCAGATCCAGAAATACTTAATCCAAAGACTTAATTATATTCTTCTATAGATTCCCGACGTAAGCAAAAGTCACAGAGACGTGACGCAAATTTCACAAATAAGATAAAGAGTGAAAATGACAAGAAGCTACTGAGCTAACAAACACCACTAAGGTGCTAAGAGCTGACACTAAGCAAATGCCACACAGCACACAACAAAATTTAGCCACACATGATACAACTTCAACTCCCCCAAGTAACAGTGCCACTTATCACAACTTGTATGAATTTAGAACATAAGCGAATAACTTTTTCACATATTAAAGAAACATTAATCTATAGTGTTTGTGTATTAGAGCAAAGTAGCCTATGAATAAGAAACAGAATGAGATTTGGACCACATTACTCTCCACCCCATCCCTTTATAATCAAAGATCCAACTTTGAGAAAAAGCTTAAACCCACTAGGTAGGTCATAGGAATTGAAACCCATCTAAGGGGCTATTAAAAAGAAATCAAGCTACTTCGAGAAAAAGCTTAAACCCACTAGGTAGGTCATAGGTATTGCAACCAATCTAAGGGGCTATTAAAAGGAAATCAAGTTACAGAAAAGCACTGCACCACTGTGTTTACCACAGTAATCAGTCACCTTCAAACCTAGTGCTATAATGCGTACGCTTTAGAGCGATGAAAGCATATCCAGCAGTCACAATTCCAACAGTCAAAGGACGAAATGACCAAGAGACAAATTCCTTACCTTTCGCAGGCAATCTCTTCTGCGGAGGAATTTGATCGACCAATTTTGTCACCAAAAAATGCTGTTTGTCCACCTGAAACAACATAAACATCACATTATACTAAGGGCAAACCAGAAAATTTCTACCACTGCCAGAGAACAAAATTCTAAGACAATTTACCAGCAATTCCGAGTGAGCTCTGCCTACTAATGGAACCAGCTGGAATCTCCCTCCCATCTGACGATGTCATCACCAATTGATTTGACACAATCTCTGAAATATCCATGACTGATCCCCTTGTTATATCTTCAAGTTTTGAAACCAGCTTCTTCCCCTCCATCTCAGAGATGTCTCTATCAATACCAGGGTTGCCACTAATACCAGCATTAGTGTACAATAAAGCTGAACTTTGACCAACTCCAGGATAAATAGACTCCCCTTCCATAACTATTCCAGAATTTGATCTACCATGCACTATTCTATTGCTATCTAAGCCACCGGCATGCTCCTCACGCAGCAGTTGAAGCTGATTTTGTTCACCAGCAATATTGGCAAAAGATGCAACAGGTCCGTTATTTAAACCAGGATCACAATCTTGAGGGAGGTCAAACAAGTGTTCTGATGCGCTAGATCCAGGGAAGAAGGCAGAAGGTGCCATCCTCTCCACAAACCCTTCTTTAAGAGGTTGAGCAGATTGGTGGATAGAATTTTGATGCAGCAGTTCCATCAACATCCTCTTGGAGTTCTCTTCTTCAAGCTGGTGTTCTCTCTTCTGCTGCTCAGCATTAAGATGCAGTCGTTGAATGTGAGACTCTACCCAATCATTTGACAGGTGGCGATCGCTATCAGGCCATCGACCCTCGGCGTCTAAATGAGAAACACCGAACTCACTAGGAACAAATGGATGATGGGATTGATGAGAAAGACCTGAAGAAGTAAATGAGCCTAATTGACCAGTTGGGCGCATATGACTATTTGGGTCTCGAATATCCAAACCCTGTAGCCGAGCCATGGCATTTGTCATATCTAAGTTAATACCAGAACCTCCACCAGGCCCAGGCATTGACCGGTCAAATGGCAGGGCACCTGAATCATACAATCCTCTTTTTAGCCGTTCCTGCAATTGAAGGTTCCTTTCATATTCTCTTAGTTGCTCCTCATGAGATAACCTCTGCTGTTGCTGAAACATCTCTAGAGGACTGAATGCAGGAGGGCTGAATGCAGACGAGTTTGCTCGTTGAGGACCAACAGGATTACGAAGAACTAGCTCAGCTTCATCTACTGGCCAAACTGAGCCAACAGATCTTTCTCCAAGTTCTGGCCGCTGCCTTAAACCCATGGAAATCAACCGTGCCTGAAGCTGCTCTTGCTGAAGCATCTGTGGAGAACGAAATTGGTCATTTCTTGAATGTTGCATCAGTTCTAACAGATCAGCATGATGCTCTTGCTGCATTGCATGACCTAACTTCGCCTGAATAACTTGTTCAAGATATGGATCACCGTGTCTTGATGCCTGGTGTAAGTGTGCTTGAGAATCTTGCAAAAGTTGCTGCTTCAGCAACATCTGATCCAAGACACTTTTGCCCACGGTATGATCAATGTGGGATTGGGTAAATCTAGGATCACGAACAGAACCATGAAGAAACTGCTCAAGAAGTTGTTGCCTAGCTTGGGACTCCTGCTCTTGCATAAGAATTTGCTGCTCATGAAGAAGCTGCTGCAAATGGCGTTGATGTTGGAGCTCCATCTGCTGCTGTTGCTGCTGCTGCTGGAGAGCCATGAAATGCTCTAATTCTGATAGAGATTGATTAGCAAGCTGTTGCTGAATAGAATTTCGACCAGGCACCACGTCTAGAGGCGAGTCATTCAAATGAGAAAGTTGAGACAAGAGACTTCTCTGTTGAATCTGCTGTTGTTGTAGCTGTCTTGATATCAATTGCTCAGCTAATTCACGATGGCTATTTTCTTGTTCAAAGTGGCTAAAGGGTTGGGTCTCCAGCGAATCCCCAAACATGTTTGAGTTGCTAATTGGACCTTTGTTGTAGATTTTGGTCCAATTTTCCTCAACATTTTGCTCAGTCGCTCCACCAAATGGTGAAATCCTCCCACTTGGGTGGCCAACAAGCTGTTCGGGCATACCTGACATCTGAGCCTGCCTTGTAGCAGTACCTTGAAGTTCAGACCACAACAAACCAAAAGGATGCAACTTATCTTCACCATGAACTGGCACGTCAGTTTCCTTCAATTCATTTGGATGAGAAGAGTGAGCAACGGTATTCGCCAAATGACCATCACCACTTCTGAGAACTCTCTGAACAGGATTGCCACCACTCCCTGGCCTTCCAGGAAATACAATTTCTGTTGAACAAATGCAGGGGGCAGAAATTTCAAATCATATTCAATAACTCAGTAAACAGCACATGTTATAAGCACAACAGGTTGGGTCTCAAGAAATACCTTCATCTTGAACAGAAGAATCATGGAAGCCTTTTCCCTCTGAAAATGCAATCCGTGAGGATATGTCATGCTCCAACATTCTGGAATGGGATGCTTGACTTGAATGATTATCAAAGTCTGGTAGCCCCCAACTCCGACTATTACACATGGAAAAATCATTGGCTTCAACAGTAACTGAGGATCCAATAGGGATGTCACTCTTAGCATTCAAATCTGAGCCAATAGAATGCTCATCTTGAACTTTCAAATATGGCATGAGATCACCCAGCTCTTGAAAAGGTGCATTTTCAGGAGCATCTGCCAGCCGGACAGGTAAATCTGTGCCAAAGAAACCTTGCTCAAACCACGAAATGATATCAACTCCAAGAAAAGGCCCCTGTATGTCTCCCTGAGGGTCACAGTAATACAACGACAATTCCTCGGGTGGCACACCATCTCCCATGCGTTTGATTTCTTTCTCACCATGAGCAACCAGCAGATTGTCATCATGGCTTTCCGCAATAGACTGGGGCACAAATAGAGAGCTCGAGTCATTCGGAAGCTGGGAACTGACATCAACAGCCGCATGATAAATCTCATCCAGCAAACCATGTTTGATTCCAACAACGTTGCGATTATCACCATCATCCCTGGAAACCTCAGCATTTTTTGGGACCGATGACATCAACCCAGTATCAACACTGGATCCTCTAAGACTCTCAGGCCATTTATCATTACTTTCTGTAGCACATAATAGTAATAATATCAAATTTAGAACCAAATCAAGCACGAAAACCAAGAAACAAATTCATCTAAATTCATATGAGTACCATCAACTTCAGTTTGATGAGCACCTCCATTAGAAAGACCTTGACTATTGACAGTAGCTTCTTCTGCAATATTGGCAGGAAGAACACCAGACTTCCCATCAAGGAAATCCGCATTGCCTACACATGGATAAAAAGATCTACCATAAGGAAAGAGTGGATTATGTAGATGTCTAATGAAGAACAAACATTGTATGTTAATTAATTACCAATAGCAGCCTCATTAACCTTGCCCTGCCTTACTGGATTGTACGAAGCCCCACTACCAGTGATTTTCCCCTTCCATATATCTTTGAGAATCGCCTGTTTCCACCAAATAACATCAATGACAGAAATACAAAATGCAACAGATCTGTCGAGAATCATCTTAAGCATATATTTCCCATAGAACTGAGTCTAGGAGACCAGGAATTAAAGAGATGCACCAGTCGTGAAACTTTTAAAATTGTCAAATAAATTCACCATACACCTCAGGTTCTCACCTCTTCCTCCGAATCAGGTGTGACAAACGCCAATGGCTCAACAACCCCTTCTCGCACTAGGGACGGCACTTCTTCCATCGATTCAGGTTTGATTGCAAAAACTGAATCAATCTTTTGCAGCCGATAAATATCCAGAAGCTTACCCCTAGGATAGCGAAATGCCTCAACCGGCAAACTGGGCTTTCCAGGAAAGCTCTCATTCTTGTCAATCTGAGCAACGCCAACTGATCCGAGTGGAGCCTTCGCCAGCAGAGCGCCACTTGATCTCCCTCTTCCAAGAGTGAATCCCATGGTTGAACCCTCAACTCTTCCTTTATCAGGCCCAAAGCCAGGTGCAGCCCTATAAGAAGTAGGTGTATTGGAATTAGGTTCCATCCTGTGGCGCGGCCTCCATTTATCACGTTGTTCAGCATCCCGATTAGCAATAGCAACAGACTGCCCGTCATTGTGAGCATCTTCCTTCTCAACCTCCATTTTCTTCTCTGGACGTGCTTCCTTTTCTTTCTCTTCAGGACCCCACCTAGAAGACCACTTGTTGTCACGCCTTGCCTCATGAGCAGAATTGCGGTTTGCAGCATCTTGCCACCGCTCAGAGGAAGGCAAGATCCTCAAATCTGCAGCTTCCCTAGCTGGTGCATTCTCAACACGGCGATCTGTTTTCCTGAGGGCTCTTCTGCCAAGTAAGCCAGTTTCTCTTTCCTCCTCACGCCAACGCCTTGGGCTATCATTCTCAGATGCAAGTTTCCTCCAGTCCTTTTTGTCACTTTCCTTCTGAACTGGATCAGATGAGTTCCCAAGAGAGAGGGAGTTTGGTCCACGAATATCCTATAACCATTTATAGAAAATTACCAACTATTGGTTTTCTTTATCAATATCAACTATAATCCTAGTATTCAAGATCTCAAATCAGCCAACAAGAATCAAGACAATTAATGCTTTCATAAAGACAACACAGGTATAAAAACAAAGGAATTTCATAAAATTTCAGTACTTGACCAACACAATGCCCTGAACATAGCTAACCCTCAAAAGACATGATAACATCATTGACACAATAATAATAATAATAATAATAACAACAACAACAACAACAACAACAATAATAATAATAATAATCATTAATAATAATAATAATAATAATAATAATAAACATATTAGTATTATAGTAGGCACATTGTGAATATCAAAAATTACCAAAGTTAAAAAACCAAAAAATAATTAATTTTCGTATATTAGGGTATATTTGACAGAAGTTGCCAAAAGTTACAAAAAATTACCAAAATTCAACTTTTACTCAATTGCTTTTTACCCATAAGTTTGACACACGTGTAACCTAAAAACCTCAATTGGCATTAAACCTCAGCATTGGTCACATAATCATGAATTCCCAAGCTTTAAGCTCCACAAATAAAGTCTGGACTTCAACGATGATTGTCTACAAAACTAAATCCAACAATCACTGTCTAAACAGACTTTTCATGTCAGAACATAGGTTGTCATATAAGGCTTGTGATCAAAAATTACTTAAACCCCACGATCATAGGTTATGATAAAGAACAAAGTCTTTTGATTAATAGAGAACCACTTGCAAAATGGAAAAGAACAAAGTTCCTGATCCCAATAGGGCACAACACTAGACACAAAAGTACACCCAAATGATCAAGATGAACTGCCTTCAAAACTTCCTTGAAAACTTCAAAAGCTAGAAACCATTTAAAAATGAACACTACCCATCTTTACAAGGATGAAATGACTAGAAAAGCCAGCCCAAGAAAAAGAAAATCCATAATACAGATTCTACTGCAAGGTAAGTGGTCAATGATGAATAACACTCTTAACATGTTGATGCTGCAATGCTCAAACATGGGACGGGAAGCACAGTCAAAATATAGGAATTTCATGACATATTGAGGGCGCACCTGTTTAGCATCGGTTGGTTTGGCATAAAGCCACTGAGGCGACAACGGAATGATGCTCTCAGAAGCTGCCTGATCTGCATTGATTTCAGAACAGACCAATTCGATATAAATAATAAGTAAATAAATAGAAGGATAGCACTTGCTGCAGGCAAAAAATAAATTCATCACAGGCAAGTAAACTACCTCTAAGATCATCAAGGAAACCCATTGTGAGCTTTTCCGCATCAGTTTCAACAGAGACTTCAGCATAAACAAGAAGCACATTAAAGAAAGCCCATCAAAGATTTGCAGCAGATAGATCAACACTTTATCAATTTAATCCCATAATCATGCAACTACTTCGCTCTTGTACTGGAATTAATGATCATAACATGCAGGGTAAATTCAAAAGATATCTCAACAGATAAACATAAACAAAGTATACGTTAATAGACACGGCTAAGTGACAAAGCCACTGGAAAATAAACACAATGTGGAAGACTATAGCCAGACAAAGCCTCTAAGGAGGAGGGGAATCTTCCTAGATAAATTCAATAACATTGAACTACTCATTGATCTCTTCTCCGCCAATTACATAGCATCAGAGCCATAATAACTCATACCAACGAAAGGAATTGAAAGGAGAGGAGAAGAATGAAAACACACAAAGTTATAGTACATGAAGGGTTTAGCAATAGGTTGCGCGACAAAATTGATCCGTAGCTTCAACAGTGAAACACGAGTGGAATCAAACCCTAGAAACCATGAGCGTTTGAAACCCCAAGATTACACCAATACAGTTTCCACCAGATGTTTGTTATTTCAGATCGAAAATGTCGAAATTCTAATATATAACAAATCAAATCTGGGAAAATCCCTAGAACAAAAAATCAAAGAAAGGGAAAATGGAATTTGAAAGATGAGATATGAAATTAGAAAGAGACGAAGGAAGTGAGAGAAGTGGGAATACCTTTTGGCGCCGATAAAAGGAGATCATCGGGCAGATCAATCTTGCCTTCAGCCATCGAAGGGAATGAAATTGAGATCGAAATAGCGAGGAAGGGGGGGGGGGGTCGAGATTCGAAGGAAAGAGAGGATAAGGCCGTAAGAGATATGAAGATTAGCGAGAGATGCCGGAGATCAGGAGTGAGAAAGAGATTAGGGTTTGGAGGAATGTAAGGGGTGAGTTGCAGAGAGATTACGGAGCGCCAGGGACGAAGCAGGAGAAGAAAGACGAGAGAAAGAGAGAACAAAGAGAGGTTGAAACTTGAAAGAGGAGGGTTATGCTTCGGTCACAACAACATCCAACATCCAAAATCCTAATCAATATTCAATATCAAATACTACTTATGTAATTACAATTTCTGTTGTTTTTTTAAAATTTAGGTTGAATAATAATTTGTAAGGGTGTCTATAAATAATAATTGTGAGGGTTTTTATTGAAGCAATAATAATAATAATAATAATAAGAAAAAATAGATTTTAATAATCTCTATTTTTAGCAATTGAACAATAATAATCTCTATCTTTTTCTACGTCAATGATTCCAAAAAAATAATATTATATTTTATTGATACTAAATGTACATCCATATTTTTATTTTGAGGTTTTAAAATTTTAAGTTTTTTTCTAATTTTTTTCAATTCTTATCCCAAAAATGTTGGGTACAACTTGAGGTTAGACCATAATCAATAACTCATTCATCTGTTGCTCCTCTAGCCATGTTATGTACAGCTAGTGCATCATCCATAACAATAAATCTCGAGTGCTGCGAATAAAATGCCACTAAATTTTCCCCAAATATCAAATTTGCCATTAATATTTCTAAATTGTCAAAACTACCATTACAAATTCTAAAATTGTCAAAATTGTCACTACTTCCTTTTCTCACCTACTACAGCCGGTAACTTTGACAAACAAAAAAAGGAAAACCCAACCCCCATGATTTGTACCATTGTAGTTTCCTTAACCTGCTTAACTTCCTCCCTCCCCCCTATTTCTGCTCGCCAAAAATGGCCCTTACCGTCCTCATCTGTAATCGTCGGCCATCGTCATCGTCATCGTCTTCACTCTCCTTTCTCCTTTACTCTTCATCAATCTTCTTCACTCCTCTTCTTGTTCGCCATTTTTGAAGCTTTTCACCCAATTTTTTCTTTTTCTTCGAGCTTCACTTGTTCGATCTTCTTCTTTTTCGCCCATCTAGGCTTCTTTTTCTGCAATTTCATCGAGCTTCTTCTTCACCATCTTGAAAACAGTGACCATGGCTTATTCTAGGTCAGGATATAGAAGTCACCTCCATGTTTTAGGGTTAGGGTTCTTCAAGTGTTTTTCTGGGTTTTGTTTTGAGGGAGAACGAGTATATAGTTGAATGGAGGGAAAGGGAGAAGCAAAGCAATGAACTCACTGGCCTTACCCATTTCATTTTTAATTTCAAACAGTTTCAAAACAAATTCAAACAGTGACCGACTGTAGCAGATGAGAAAAAGGTGTAGTGGCAATTTCGACAATTTTAGAATTTATAATGATAGTTTTGACAATTTAAAAATATTAATGGTAAATTTGACATTTTGGGAAAATTTAGTGGCATTTTATTTGCAGCACCCAATAAATCTCTCACTATCTGACTTCAATTCAACACAGTTTGACGTATCAAGTTTAGTTTGATTATATTTACCATGTGGCTTCTGATCTTTCTCTTTAGCCCAACAAGCACTCTCAATATGAGCCTCCATTCCACAGTAATTGCAGTTCTTATTCCTGTGAGGATTTCTACACTTAGAACAGTTTTTCAACCTCCCATAGTCATTGTTTCACTTTAGATCATAGCCACACCCCTTACATTCAAGTTCTCTCTAGACTCCTCATTACCATCATATCAAACTTTTCATTAGACAACATGTTGGATTTAACATCACTCAAATTCAAAACACCAATACTGCCATAAAGAATAATCTCCTTAAATTATTTATATGATGGTGGTTGGGACAAAATCAGGTGAATATCCTTATCATTGTCATCAATCTTAACATTTAAAGATTCTAATTCAGTAACAATCAAACTCGTTAAGATAAGATTGCATAGGAGTAGTTTGAGACATTCGTAGCCTGCAGAGCTTCTCCTTCAGAGTTTAGACGATACTTGTTGGCAACGTTCACTACTACAATTACCGCAGTTTCGCTACGCTTTTTTAGCGACGCTTTGAAAGTGTCGAGAGGAATGTGACATATCCCGACACTTTCTCCCGACGCTTTTTTGTGTCGCGTAACCTAGTCGCATAAAAAAGCGTCGAGATTTGGTATTTTCTCATTTCCATGCCAATTGGTGTAGATCATAAGGATATTTTATAAGTTTAAACATAAGAATTAAGCATATGTAAATGTATTTCCAATATTTATGATTATGCTTACTATATATGTTATTTATGTCTTATTATAGTTTCTTAGTTAATTCATATTTTGTCCAGGTCGAAATTCATTGTAATTGTTATGATAAACTTATGATTATATAAGATGTTAAGAATCAACAAATACTTCAATAATCTATATTATTAGTTTCTTAATAGTTAGTTCAACACAATTTCAATATTTGTGTTTGATCACCATAGCCTATATATAAGTATAATTTTACGACTGCCTAAACCAAAACCAAAACCAAAACTAGTACTCCAATTAGAGCTGGCAAAAATTTGTCCGACCCGGAAAATATCGGGTCTGAACATAGATTTTTCGTTCGAATTTTGATATTGACCGAATATTCGGACATAAAATTTCTCTTTTTTCTATTTTCCGAACCTAATTTTAGCTTCGTCCGAATTGCCCGACCCGGTTTGACCTGAATATAACCGGGTTCGGACATGAATTTCTTGTTCGAATTTTGACATTGTCTGAATTTGTCCGACCCGAATATACTCGGGCTCGAATTTTTGCCAGCTCTAACTCTCATATTGCGTATAGGGTGAAACATGAAGGGGTCAGATGTAGTAGTATACTCCTAAATATTGCAATTTAGAGATGTTGCACTACAATAGATTTGGACTATAATGGCGTTTGTATAGCGACATTTATTATAAATGTCACCCTAGCATATACATAGGGATAATATGCATAGAGGCTTTAGCGGCGTTTATAATAAATGCTGTTGTAGACCTGGAACGTGGAGGCGCACATCCAAAATGGCTTGCCCGCTTAAGGGCCTGTCAAAGATTTGGGTAGAATAGGGAAGGTAAGTTTTTATCTAAATTTATCAAAACTTATCAAAATTTACTAAAACTAAAAAATACAAAATTTTTAATTTTGGTATATTAGGATAAATTTGACGAAACTTATCAAAATTTACCAAGAATTACCAAAATTTAACTTTTACTCAAGTACCTTTTACCCATGAATTTTGTCTTGACAAACCCTAAGTTGGCAAAAAATAAAAAAGGGGCGGGTCTTTGAAAAATTGAAAAAGAATTTGTGGGTCTTTGAAAACTAAAAAAGGGGCACATCTAAAACCCTCCCTATTTTTCCTTCTATGAAACCTCAAATCCCTAATTCCACCCTCTCCTCGCCCACTTCAATCCCATGGCAGCCCTCCCCAATTCCTGGCTCTCAATCTCTAATCCCTCCTCTAAATCTAATCTCTCTAACACTTAGCCCTCCCAAATTTCAATTTTGCACTTGCTTTCAATTTTGGTTTCAGGGACGAAGAGTCTGAACCCTTGTTTTCTGCCTCTCAAGATAAATTCCTATTCCACGAAAGCCCTCAAAGAGCATGCAATTTCACATTCTTGTCTCAAGATTCGACCCAGTGGACATTTTATTAGGATCCGTAGGGGTTGGATTCAATGCAATTGCTGGAGAAGGTGAAGGTGAATTACGGGATCCCGCCGACTGGATGAGTGTGTGGATGAGGTCAAGTTTACTATGGATGGCTTGAGGAAGCGTCAGACCGTCAGGAGTTGTAGGGCTTTCTCCCTCCCTAAACCCTGCTTCGCTTCGGATCTCCGAGCCTCAATGTTCAGCTACGCCGTCCATTCCAGTTTCAGGTGATTCTAGGGTTCCAATTGTGAGAATTTGGGGATTGTGGTTTGGTTTGGTTGCTTATTCTGTTCATGTTTTTCAGGTTTCATGTTGATGGACAATTTGTTTAGTTTCTTTCTTAATTTTTATTTTGTTGGCATTTTGTAGCTTCAATGACTGAAACAGCAATGGATTTTAGTGGATCTGCCGAAAAGGTATAACAAATTTGATTATGTTCAATTATTCATTAAGATGTTAGCCTTTTATGTTCAAAATTATAAACGGTGCTAAAAGAAGATCATGTAGTGGCGTTTATCTATGCTTTTCTTTTGAAGAAGCTATTTTATGATCTTTTATGTGAATAAATATGACATTTTTTTCGAGTCTTTTAGGATCAAAATTGTTAAGTTCTTAAGGGAGAAAATTTTAGAATGTCCAGCAATGCTTGCAGATAACTGCTTCCTAATGGCATTAATTTATTGAAATAACTATTTGATAATTTCAATGTTTCCTTTCTTTCATCTCTTCCCATAATTTGTTGGCTTTGTTGAATGTTTCTGCCACTTCCTAGCAATGCCGCCTTCTTAGAGCCCATGGATAACCTTTCATTTTCTTTTCTTTTTGTTGTGCATCATTTTTCCACAGGATAAATTATGGGTACAAGCTGTAACCTCTAGTTAGGGTAATACTAATCTCATGCAATTCTTTCTTTGTAATCCAATTGTCAGGCTCTCTCTCCTATGTTGAAAATTAGGGCCCCCTTCTGTTGCGAGCTGTTTTTGTCAATTGTTTTACCCCTTTCCAAGCTTCGATTACACCGCTGAAACGAGGACAACAACAGGGCTCCCTCTTAGATCTGAGTCTTCTGCGTCTTCGTTGTTGGCCATCATCAGCTATTGCGTTGCTTCCTTTCATCCCTCCAAAGGTTTATTTTTCATGCTTTAGATAACCGTAATTCACGAGCTTTCTCTACTTAATTCAATTCAGTTCCGCTTAATTGTGAAATTTTTTTGTTTTTAGGTGTATCTCATATGTGGTAATCGCACTTGCCGAGTTATGAACATGTGTGTTTATATTTCGTGAGAAATTCGTTTATAGGCTTTGATTATTAGGCTTGGAATTTATCTTTATACTGCATATGCCTTCAATTCATGTCAATAGGAAACTTTTTTGATAAGAAATGTTGGTTGGTTAGTTAGTAACTTGCTTGTTTTTCTTTCTAGAATTGTAACCTGATTATCAATTTTGCAAAGATGTTTTCTTTGTAGGCATTTTAAGAGAAGCGTTTAATTTGAACTTGAGGTTTTGGGAGTTAGTGAATGTTGATTGCAACCTTTTGGTATGGTTGCAACCTCGGTGTTGCAGGGTAACGTGAGTGTTGCAGGGTGTACTCCTCTAGTTATACACATTGCTGCTCAAGTATTTGAAATATTTGTTAACATACATTTATAATGATTTAAATATATTTGAAATCTTGAAGGTATTTGAAGGTATGCGAGGTTATGTTCCAGATTCAGTGCTAGAAGTTGCTAACGTGGCTTTAAAGAAAGCTAATAATAAGGTAAATTCTTTAATTTTGCTATTTCATTCAAAAATTAAGAAAATTAACTTTTACATAATGTAGTAGGTCATAAACAACTTCTACTGTTGTTTTCTTGTACATGGATCACCTCATTTAATACATATTTTCACTCTTACTTATTACTTATAATTATTTTGTAGATCACATAATCATCAACTGGAAATGCGGATGATGAAGATCATGAATTAGAGCACACTACTGAAGATAGAATGAAGAATTAGAGCACACTTCTTCTCAGTAGACCAACCAACATGCAACATAGACTCTTTATGGTTTCAATTTAATTTAGAGATAAATTGTCATTTATAGTATTTTTTCCCTCAAAATATTTAGTTATTAACCCTATAATTATAACATGTTATGAAACATTTAAATTTTGTTTTCATGTTAGTGACTTGAAGTTAGAGTTTTATTGTTATGAACAAATATTTTCCTTAATGAAACTTCTTGATTTTCATCAAGTATGACTAGATTTGCTTTAATTTTGTGTTTTCCTTTATATATATATATATATATATATATATATATATATATATATATATATATATATATATATATATATATATATATATATATATCGTGATGATAGTTCCAAAAATGAAAAAAAATAGTAGTAGAGGTTTAGGATTTTCCCGCTAATAAATTAACTGCACAAATAAGTGTCGGGAAAATTTCCCTCCATAAACCACGCACTTGGCGCCAGATAAATCGTTACACAAAAAAGCGTCGCCCTTTTCCCGCCAACTAATTTGTATCTGGCGGCAAACTGTGTTTCACGATGCTTGGAAGTGCCGAGAAATGTAACTCGATCGTCACAATAAAGTGTCGTTCATTCTGACGCAAAAAAGCGTCGCAAAGCTCTCGACACTCGATTTGCCGACGCTTTTCTTAGCGTCGGTAAATCAGCTGCCGACGTTTTTTAGCGTCGCAAAGTAGCTAAAAAAGCGTAGCTAGAGGGCGGTATATGTTGTAGTGGTTCTTCGTCAAGGACGACTCTTTCAACGTTCCCTAGAGCTTCCTCGGTTTCTGCTCCTCCAAAACCGATCCCAGAACGTGCTTTGACAGGTACAACTACATTCCTATCAACGCCTTGATTTCAAACTCAAGCACTCGCTTGGCTTCAAACCACCCACAATTTCATCTTTCAGCCCCTTAATTTCTTCATCAAACATCGTTGCAAGCTTCAGGTCTGGGTGATTCACTTTCCACAGCTCATGCTGGCTGAGAACTGTTCTCATCTGCACTTTCTACATCGTAAAATTTCCCATCCCATCAAATTTTGGAACTTAACAATTCATGATCGAAGTCATCTCAACACCAATGGCCTAGTACCACTTGAAAAGAAATTCAGAGTACTACCTTCAAGTTGTAGATAAAGCGCAAGCAGAAACAGAGATGATAAAAATTACGACAAAATTAGGAAAGAACAAAACCAATGAAATAGACACTAAAAAGTACGTGGGAAACTCAAGAATTCGGAGAAAACCCACGGACGACTAGAAAATAATCCACTATGAAACAGGAGGAGTACAATACTATTTCAATCACAATGGGTGATCCGATCCTCAGGCAGGTATTACAAATTTACAATATAATCTTAACAACTCTCTCGCATTCTCCAATAGTTTAAGGTTACTGCAAGGGGGAGGCGACTCTCTCTTTCTCTCTCTCTCTCTCTCTCTCTCTCTCTCTAAGCAATAGCACAACATGCGCTCAAAAAGACAAAACAAGCAAGACTATAATTAAAATCTCGATTTCTGTGAAATAAACGACACGGATAAAATATGCCTATCAGACACGGATCGTTTTTTATAAGAAAATATAATTTGTAACGGTTTTTGTCTTTTTGATAAGACTATATATATATATATATATATATATATATATATTATATATATATATATATATATATGTATGGATGTATGTATGTATGTATGTATGTATGTATGTATGTATGAATCAGCAACAAAGTACTTTGGGGGTAGGAGTGGGAAGTTCGTTTGGTGAGCAGGCTTGTGCTCAATTAGGCCTATGAGAACCAGAAAGGGGACCGTTTTCACCAGTGGGGCCACCACATGACCAGGGCCAGACAATTAGGGATGCAATCAGAAGACTGCAAGAGGGGACCACACAAAGCATTTCCTCAAGGGGCATTGATGACATTTCCATGCAGAGGAATGTAAGTCAAAACTCGTTCTTTTCAAATTCTTCTACCCGTTTGTGTGATGGGTCCTTTCCAAGAGGGGTAGAATTGGGAGCTGTTTTTAGGGGAGGGAAAACAAATTACGATGTTGGACAGTATGCACATTTATTGGGGTTCGTCTATACAAATCTATAACGCCCCCAGATTCATAATTATTGGATTACAACTAAACAATTCATAACTCAAGGATTAGCGCAACGGAAAACTAAATTCAGAGGCAATTATCGCCGTCCCCATGACAAGAGACAAGGCTTTATAAACCAACCAATACAAACACCATACATACAACTTAAGTAAATTCATACCACACTTACAACCTTTAGGGCATGTTTGGTGAGCAAAAAAGGAATGGAATAGGTCAGGAATAAGTTCTAATTCCTGTTTTTACTGTTTGAAGAACAGTTTCTGGAATGGAATAGCAATCCCTAGGGATTGGCTATTCCTCCCAAAGAGGGGGATTAGAAACCTCCCAAATGTGAGGGGAATAGGCTATCCCTTTTCTTCAATTATAATATATTATAATAATAATAATAATAATAATAAAAATAAAAATATTAATAATTATTTATTATTTATTATTTATTACATTTAATCAATAATAATTAATAATTTAATAACTAATAATTAATAAAAATATAAAAAAATGTTCATTAATAAAAATATTAATGATTAATAATCAGTACTAGTAATTAATAATTAAATATTAATTACTAATTATTATAATTACTTAATAATAATAAATAATAATTAATAAAAAAATACAATAAATAATATAAAGAAAATAAAAAATAATATTAAATAATTTATGATTAATACTAATTAATAATAGTAAAAATATTATTAATAATTTAAAAATATAAATATTAATAATTATTTATTAATTAATAATTATTTAAATTAGTTATTGATAATTGTTAATAATTATAAATTAATGGAAAATATATAATAAATCACAATAAGTAAATTATTATTATTAATGAATGATTCATAATTTATAATTATTAAAAAATAAATAATAAACAATAATGAATAAGGTAACTAATAATTGATAATTATTAATTATTAATTTTTAAATTATTAAGTATTAAATTATAATTAATTATTAATAGTAATTATTATCATAATAATAATAATAATAATAACAATAACAACAACAATAATAACTATAACTTTGATTCAATTCCTGTGCTCACCAAACACTTTCAATTTGGGGTTCTAATTCCATAGCCAACCCCCTAAAATTCTAATTCCATATCTAATCCATTCCACTTTTCTCTCCAAACAGGCCCTTAACTTCATAGTCAACAACCCCAAAATAAAACAAAAGGTTTACATCTCTTCATCAAAATATTTGAAACCATCCTATTACCAAAAGGGAGAGATTCATCACCATCCAAACGAGAAAGTCCTCATTCTTGTTACCGAATGCATACCTTAACTAGAATGGACACCTCAATTACTTCTTCGGACCTGGGAGCGTGTAGCCCTTAGGGAAGCACTTCCTAAAACAAAAACAGAAAACCTCGCAAATGAGTTGACTAAACTCAGTACACATACTCCTACAGTGTAAACTTTTACAGTTCATTTTAATTCGCGCATTTTTAAAATCAAGTCATAAAAATTTGAATAACCAAGAAACAAAATAAAATAAACATTTAACATCCTTAACATCATCATCATCATCATAGACCTTAATATAGACCTCAATATAGACCTCCTCATAGACCTCAATAAAGACCTCATCATAGACACTGGCCAGGTCACATAAAAGAAACCCGTCGACATCGAAAGTACCTCAAGTCCGGTTAGCACAATATAACAATAGACCTCATCATTGAAAGAACGAAAAACATAAACTTTCCAAGAGTTAGACATCACGAAATCATCAACATAAATCATCAATATTACTAAAACATGCTTGTTGAAGGGTAGGCAATACGCATACCTGAACAGTTGAACACGCACTCACTTAAACCAGCAGAGACTTGAACATTTGGACGCAACGACCTCTTGGGAATACTTTGGAAAAGAACAGGAACCAAGAATTAGAGTCCATCCTTATTGAGATTAAGAAGGATATCCTAGTAAAATCCTAGGATTACTTCGTAATTGTTCGTGCTTCCTAAGGTTCACTCGGGAGGCCATAACTTCTCCCACAAGCATCAAATGATTATGAAAAAGGACTTTCTGGGAAGCTAAGCTCATATACTACAACTTTCTGGTATCATGAAGGTCAAAAACGTGATCACGGAGGGTAAAAATCCCTAACTTAGCAGGCTGCCCAGAATGCGCACACATGAACATCGGTGTTTCGGAGAGTCATAACTCGAGTTATAGACATCGGTTTGGGACGTGCCAACTATCTATAGAAAGTTTGAAAATCATACTAAAACTTTCATGCTGATCATAAACTGATTTGAATGTGGGAAAGGGCTGGAATTTGGTCAAGAACATAAGACAATCGCATGAATTTTCTGGGTAAACTCAGTTTACTAACCAAGGTTCGGTTACTCATAACTTCCACTTCCGATATCCTATGATTACGAAATTTATCTTTCTGGAAAGCTTGATAAACCCTCTACAACTTTCACGTTGAACACTTAAATTAAAGAAACATCTAACCAACCGAAAAATACGCATTTCCATACTGACCTCAGAAATCGTATATACTTGCATCTCTTTACGGTTTTGGTTATAACTTGAGATATACATATCGGAATTCCGAATTTCAAAAACCAAATGTTAGATAACATCTTAGGCTACCTATCTAAATCATAAATTGGGTCACAATCACATTTCATACTCCCTGGAATTTTCAGATTGTAACCAGACTTGAAAATCACCCATTCCTTTGGGCCTGCATGCATCTTAAACTTAAGTATTCTACACTAATCTTCCCCAAATCACCTCTTAAGCATCAATACTCAATTTTCAGCATTAAAAAAAAATCCAAAATTCTTGCATCATTGACCATATTTCATACATGCAAGGCATAATCTTGACATATTTTTAACATCCCAAGTATAATCCTTCATGAATTCATCATCAAACATCATAATACTCATTAATTCGCTAATCTAATCTTAATCCAAGTACATGCATCATATATCATATATCATATATCATATATATATATATATATATATATATATATATATATATATATATATATATATATATATATATATATATATATATCTGGGTACAAAGGGTGGTGTTGTAATTTGTGTGATTTTGTAGGGGTATTCTTGGTATTTTAGGTTCATCCAAAGAACATTTTCTTTATTTGTTTTTTTTTTAAAAAAACATTCAAAATAATAACTGCTTCCAGAAATAAGGCTTAACATTAAAACCATTTTAAATGATTAATAAATATTAATTGCAAATATAAATAAAAAAAAACAACCATTAGTATCTTCAATTCATACATTTGACCTCATTTACATTACATTACTTTTCTTCCGTTTTAATCATACAATTCAAAAAATTATTCAACCACCATAATAACATTTGTAACGTTAGAATTCACATTTAATTTTCAATTAATCATATAATTTTAAAACAATATATATTCTACAATGTTCCTATAAAAACCTTGGGGAGATTGTGTATCAACCATTCATCTTTTTGGATAAATAGTTGATTACGATAATTCCAAAAGTATCAACCACTCTATCACAATATAATGTCTTACTCATTTTTATATTAACTCTCACCTAAAAGAGATGATTGAAAACCAAGGAAAAAGTCTCGAGATTATAGAATTCCTACAATGTGAAGGATGATACATTTTTAAGTAAAGATATGGTTCTCACCAATGATGATAAGGTATATTTACGTGCTTTGTTCGATTCAAATTAACAAAATGTTTTGTAATGTAGTTCACAATTCACATGCTAAATAGTGATATGATACATTTTGAAATTAACAAAATATTTTGTAATGTAGTTAGGGTTTAACACTCCATGGTAGGAGATATGGCCATGTAGTCTAATTTGGTTTAAATATTACGTAACTTCTTTAAGCCAATTTTAAATGTTTAAATCTCAAGTGTATAATATATTTTTTTATTCCAATGTTCATGCATGTTAGATTGATTAATTTAGTGTTCATGTTGTGCTTTTAGATTATTTTATTTATTTGGTGAAGTTAAAAATAGTTGTAAAGCTCATATAATATGTACACGTATATATATGGGGTAGAGCACAAAATATTGGTGAACCAGGATGAAGAAAAAAATATAGAAACGTGATGCGCCTTTTTTCATGAAGTATATAGTTTGATTCTTGAAAACAGTGTTAACCTCAAGTTGAATTTCAATTACATTTTAACTTATACTTTTTTTCACAGTTTAAAAGTCCAATTATTTTGGTATGAAATGACAAATGAGTTTTACAATTCATTTTGTAAACCTTTCTTGGTTTTTTTTTTAAAAAAAAGATTTTGAAACATTTTGCAGATCCTCATTATATTTTTCAATTTATGACAATGTTTAATTGTTTTAAACATTATCTATTTATATAATATAATTATTGTAATATTTTTAATTATATAAAAGTCATTGAACGTGAATGATACTAATATTCAACATTAGAAGATTGAACAAATTTTAGATAGATTAGTATTCAATTATCTTCACATTGTCTAATCTTTAGTACTCTTATATTAACAATGTAAAAATTTTATAATTAAAAATTATTATCATCTCTATATTATGTATCTAATACTTGCCGATCATCAACCATCACTTTTTTTTTATTGTTATTACATATAAACAAATAATTCATTTAAATCTTTTAGAAATGTTTGTAACATACCAAAAAAAAAAAAAGAATTGTTAATGTATTTTGAATTGAACTTTGAAGAAATGTACCATACGGAGAGTATCAAAGAGATAAAAATATTATTTATTTATTTTTTTTTATTCGAGCCACAGTTACATTTGGATTATATTAAATCAATATTATATTGTTCTATAAAAAAATATTGTATTGTTTGGGCATTGCATTTGATAAGAAGATTATCATATTAGTGAAGACGATTACAATGATTATATTTAAGTACATGCACTTATGTATATGTGAATTAAAACTTTGTCTTTTCGTAAAATTATTAGAAAATTATATTTACAAAGTAATAACATTTTCAAAGTAATTATAGATAGCGTAAATAACATTTTTAACAATATATGTGATTTAATTTTGTCCCGTGCAACACACGGGTATAAGGACTAGTTATCCCTAAAACTCACATTCTCACAGTGAATTCATCAACCAAAACATCATGCATAAACAAATCTCAACAATCAAACATCAACCAAGTCATACTAATCCAATCATAATCCATTCTTTTGTGTGGCATTTCATCAAACACTTTATGTGCATCATAATACACTAAAAATCCATCTCTAACTCACCATTTTAATAACCAAAACTCATTACAAACAACTCTAAGATTACTTTCAGATTTGGAACTACAATTAAACCATCATAAAAGTGACATGCACACTACACTACACCTTCCTCAAGTACATCCCAACCTCCATACTTAAATTTCACCATTTCTTACTTGATTCCCATCACACCTCAACATCTTTACTCACTATTTATCAATAAAAAAAACCCAAAAATACCACATTCATACTTGCTAATGTCTCAAAAGGACTGATTATAACAAGAACTTTACAATTTTCACCACTCAACACAAGACATTTGAATTAAGAACTTAGGATTTAGAGTTTACTTTGGGGAGAGAAGAGAAAAGGAGAAATAGAGAGTGGCAGCAGCAGAGGGGGTGGCGTCGGCCACCAAGTCTCGCGGCGTCGCCGGTTCTTCTTGGCGTCGGTCAGCGGCTTACCGGCAGCAACGGAGGGGGGAGGGGCATGGCAGCTGGGAAGCAAAGAGTGAGTGAGGGAGGAGGATGAGTTGTTCTGCTTAGGTGAATATTGAAGAGAAAGATGAAAGATGAAACACTTACTACTACTAATTGATATCTAAAAAGAAAAGACTGTGGGTCTGACCATTTATAATTATAAGGCCCAAATCATCTATCACACAATCTAACCCCCTTCTTTATAATTATTGTTCTCTTAGTCCGATACCATTAAATTGGATTAACGAATAAAATTCTACGAGACTAATCTAAAAGAAATTCCAATAATAAAACTTTCATGAGTACTCACGTCTTGAATATTAATAAAACCGAATAAACCCTAATGAGAAAAGTGTCAGACAAAATATTTGAATAAGAAGGATCTAAAACTGCAATACTACTTGAGAGATATCTACCACAATTACTATATACTGGAGAATTGGTGGTCGTTACACTGTTCAAGTCTTGCAAAACACACAATTAGGTAAATTGAAATGCGCGACTTTGGTTAATAACCTACTTAATTAACTTAATTAAATGACCTTAGGGTCTAATTAACACTGGGTTATTACAGTCTACCCTCCTTAAAAGAAGTTTCGTCCTCGAAACTTATCAATAAGCCAGACCTGATAGTATCGCGGTAAGAAAGTGAGGATATTTCCTCTATTTTAGGCTCAACCTTGATGCTTTTCAAAATTGAACACAAGTACCTATGTACCCATATTTAAGGAGTCTCCCCAAACTTTCAAATTTTATTATCGTTATTCCTAAGGTACGAACAACTCGGGATGCTATGAATGCACGCAGATACTGGAATCAAACCAAGCAATTATAGACTTAGAATTAGCTAAAAAGGGCTTTGGTGGCAACCATACCAGAACTGAACGCAACCTTCTTCCCGGTTGCAAAAGCTTTGCCCACTTTACCCTCCTAAGGGGGAGGCGATTATTGGTGCTGGGTAGGCCTGCTGGTCCCTTGCCCTCCTGCAGGCTTCGGCCTTCTAGAACAATTACTTGCCCAGTGATCGATGCTCCCACACCAAAAGCATGGGTTTATACCCATCCTGCACTGATTGGTGGTATGACTGTTCCTTCCACATTTTCTACAAGGTTCTCGAGGGGGTGGTGGAGATGCAAGACGTTCCTTAGTAGTAGGGGTGGGCACGGATCGGTTAACCGATCCGATCATAAATTTGGATCGGTTAACCGTATGTTCAGATAGTTAAAATCATGATCCGTATCCGATCCGAAAGTTTCGGTTAACCGGTCTTTCGGTTAACCGAATTGTCGGATAATAAAATTTGTGATCCGTATCCGATCCGAAAGTCTCGGTTAACCGGATTTCGGATCGGATAACCGTATATCCACGGATTATAACGCACTTGTACAATAATTATCATTGTTCTTCTTACCTTAATGGGTTCAAAATGGTAAACTTTATGTATTGTGTTACATTTCTAAGCTAATGACTACTAATTAACGATAAAAAAATAACATTTGAAGGGTTCAAAGTTGAAAATTAATTGTTTTCGGATTTTCGGATAACCGACGGATTATCCGTATTTTTCAACCCCCGATCCGTATCCGATCCATGATCCGGGAAAAAAATTCGGATCGGTTAACCAATCCGCCAACTTCAAAAATTATCCGCTAATTATCCATTTTTTCGGATCGGATAATCGGATTTTTGGATCGGATTACGGATTACGGATTTTTCGCCCACCCCTACTTAGTAGGCGTTGGATTAGGCCTCTTAAACTGGGCGGTTTCCTGTGAACTGGAAATCCCAATATCATTGAACTTCCTTTTTGGGTTCCCTGAATTGATGTGATTGAGTGTCTTCAATTCCTTCATGACCCTGTCAACCTCAGCAGCCCTCCCGTACATTTCCTGTGCACTACGAAATGTGTGCGCAGCCAGCCGGCTTCTAATGTAGGGCGCTAAACTACCATCAAACCTCGTCATTTTGAGTCGTCCTGAGGCTACATAGTCAGGGGCGAAGCGGGACAACTCATTGTACTTGGCTGTATACTGCATCACAAACCACTCCGGATGATCTAACATACTTAACTCCAGGAATTCCTTCTCTTTCTGACGATGCATAGACATAGGATAAAATTTTTCCCTCAAACTTTCTAGAAATGCTTCCCAAGCTGGGGTTGAATCTTTATACTTGCCCTTTAAAGTTCCCCACCATATATATATGCTTCCCTAGTTAAATAAAAAGTCCCAATGGTGACCTTCTTCTCATCAGGTACTTCCACAACCTCAAAGATTTTCTCCATGCGAATCCATTCTTCTAGTTCCACTGGATCACTTCACTCGGAATAAGTCCTAGGGTTTCTCCTCGCTACCCTATCTACGCAATGATCATCCTTATACTTATCCCCAACTAGAGGGCTAGGGGTGGGGATTCTCTTGAGTAATTCCTTAATGATGTAACCATATGGGTCAGGATAAGGTGGTTGGTTCGGGGATAAGGATGTATGGGAAGATCCGGGAAGAGACACGATGTTAGGGTCGATTTGAGGCCCTTGAAGTTGAAAAGGATTCACGTGATTGTCTCCCATTTCATCACGAGGTGAAGAATTCCCTGAATTTTGTGACATTTACAACTAGAACTGTCAATTCGGTCGGGCGGGCGGGTTTCGGGTCAGTCATATATCGGGTTCGGGTAAATAAGGGTCGAGTGTATTTTGGGTTCGGGAAAATATGAGCGGTGTATTTCGGGTTCGGGTCAACCCAACGGGTTATGGTTGCGATCTTTTTCCGCTTTTCCTTTTAAGAAATGGTCTCAAAATACTACTTTTTGTACAATATACATAATAAAATATGATTATCTTCTACTAACGATAGATTATTGTAACTATTTTAACTTAAATTAGAGAAATAACAAATAAATAAGTTGCGCTTATATTTTAACGTTAAAAATTACAAAGAAAAATCATAAGTTCTAATAAAGTTGAACTTAAAAAATTAATTTTTCGGGTTAAACGGGCGGGTCGGGTTTGACCCGTTAATTTTCGGGTTCGGTATACTTCGGGTTTAGTTGAAAAAAACGTGTTCAAAACCCAGAAATTTTGGGTGGGTTCGGGTCGGGTCAGAAACTGCCAGCTCTATCTACAACATAAAACATACGGAACCTATCTTAGTTGGGTGCGAAAAAAAGTTAAAGATCATAACTCCAAATCCATCAAGGCGAAAAAAAAATCACCCTAACCGCAGTTCCTTTTTCCATAAGATTAAAACTCACATACAAAATTCATCCAAGAAAAAAAGTTTTTCACCTAAACGAAAAGAACTCATCCATAAAATTTATCCATAACAACCATATAACTTTTATATAACATATAATCTATCAAAGCGACGTACACCGGATAAATAAAGAGGAAGAACAAATAATGACAGTCTCACTCCAACTAATGTAGTTCCACTAGATACTAACTACATATCATCCATTGTGTAAACCTCATGTTCCTGCACAACTGCTCAAACATGAAATCTCTACTTACTAACCACTCACGTCATCACAAATTTTCAACTTTTCCTAAAATACTAGCACCAACTAGCTAGGTATGCTTCTAGACTTACAAAACTTTACATGTATAAATCCTTCAAGTACACCCATAGAATCTTTTTGAACACATACTCGCTTCCTCTGTCTACTTATCAAACTATTTACTTTAAAAGTTATGTAACCGCCTAAGTGCCCTATAAGTCCTTTCCATTTGAGCTCCACAATTTAACAATTAGAACAGATTCTTCATGCTTATTATTTGCATACTTAGATGCCAATAATTCACCTAACACGCTCTAAATCCTAGGGAGATTTCGGCATAGTTCCCCTGTAAATTAGACTTCCCCAAGTTATCGACTGTAAAATTTTCACCTGCATAAAACAATTTCACACTATAATTTCATCCATAGAGCCTCATGCTCAATTAACCAATAGTCCACGCTAATATTTTCATCCATGTTCCATAACCTATCACCATGCATCTCAAAACTCTAGTTTCTCCAAAAGTCTCATTATAACCTGGCTCTGATACCACAACTGTAACGCCCCCAGATTCATAATCATTGGATTACTACTAAACAATTCATAACTCAAGGATTAGCGCGACGGAAAACTAAATCCAGAGGCATTACTGCTGTCCCATGACAAGGGAAAAGGCTTTAGAAACAAACCAATACAAACACCATACATACAACTTAAGTAAAATCATACCACACTTACAACCTTTAACTTCATAGTCAATAACCCCAAAATAAAACACAACTTAAGGTTTACATCTCTTCATCAAAATATTTAAAACCATCCTATTACCAAAAGGGAAAGATTCATCATCACCATCCAGGCGGGAAAGTACTCATTCTTGTTACCGAATGTCTACCTTAACTAGAAAGGACACCTCAATTACTTCTTCGGACCTGGAAGCGTGTAGCCTTGAGGAAGCACTTCCTAAAACAAAAACAGAAAACTTCGCAAATGAATTGACTTAAGTCAGTACACATACCCCTACAGTGTAAAACTTTACAATTCATTTTAGTTCACGCATTTTTAAAATCAAGTCATAAAAATTTGAATAACCAAGAAGCAATATAAAATAAACATTAACATCATCATCATCATCATCATCATCATAGACCTCAATTTAGACCTCATCATAGACCTCAATAAAGACCTCATCATAGACACTGGCCAGGTCACATGAAAGATGTCCGTTGACATCGAAAGTACCTCAAGTGCGATTAGCACAATATAACAATAGACCTCATCATTAAAAGAACGAAAAACATAAACTTTCCAAGAGTTAGACATCACGAAATCATCAGCGTAAATCATCAACATTACTAAAACATGCTTGTTGAAGGGTAGGCAATATGCGTACCGGAACAGTTGAACACGCACTCACTTAAACCAGTTGAGACTTAAACAGTTGGGCGCAACGACGTCTTGGGAATACTTTGGAAAATAACAAGAACCAAGAATTAGAGTCTATCCTTATTGAGATTGAGAAGAATATCCTAGTAAAATCCTAGGATTACTTGGTAACTGTTCTGCTTCCTAAGGTTCATTTGGGAGGCCATAACTTCTCCCACAAGCATCAAATAATTATGAAAAAGGACTTTCTGGGAAGTTAAGCTCATGTACTACAACTTTCTAGTTTATCATAAAGGTCAAAAACGTGATCACGGAGGGTAAAAATCCCTAACTTAGCAGGCTCCCCAGAATGCACACACATGAACATCGGTGTTTCAAAGAATCATAACTCGGGTTATAGACATCGATTTGGGACATGTCAGCTATCTATGGAAAAATTGAAGATCATACTAAAACTTTCATGTAGGTCATAAATTTATTTGAACATGGGAAAGGGTCGGAATTTGGTCAAGAACATAAGACAGTCGCATGAATTTTCTGGGTAAACTCAGTTTACTGACCAAGTTCGGTTACTCATAACTTCCACTCCCGATATCCTATGGTTACGAAATTTACCTTTCTAGAAAACTTGATAAACCCTCTAAAACTTTCATGTTGAATACTTAAATCACTAACCAACCGAAAAATATGCATTTCCAGACTGACCTCAGAAATCGTATATACTTGCATCTCATTACGGTTTTGGTCATAACTTGAGATATACATATCGGAATTCTGAATTTCAAAAACCGGGTGTTAGCTAACATCTTAAACTACCTATCAAAATCATAAATTTGGTCTAAATCACATTTCATATTCCTTGGAATTTCCATATTGTAACTAGACTTGAAAATCTCCCATTCCTTTGGGCTTGCATGTATCTTAAACTTAAGTATTCTACACTAATCTTCCCCAAATCACCTCTTAAGCATCAATACTCAATTTCCAGCATTAAAAAATTCCAAAATTCTTGCATCACTGACCATATTTCATACATGCAAGGCATAATCTTGACATATTTTTAACATCCCAAGTATAATCATTCATGAATTCATCATCAAACATCATAATACTCACTAATTCGCTAATCTAATCTTAGTCCAAGTAAATGCATCTATAATTATCCCTAAAACTCACACTCTCACAGTGAATTCATCAACCAAAATATCATGCATAAACAAATCTCAACAATCAAAAATTAACCAAGTCATACTCTTCCAATCATAATCCATTCTTTTGTGTGGCATTTCATCGAACACTATATGTGCATCATAATACACTAAAAATCCATCTCTAATTCACCACTTTAATAACCAAACCTCATTATAAATAACTCTAAGATTACTTTCAGATTTGGAACTACAATTAAACCATCATAAAAGTGACATGCACACTACGCTACACCTTCCTCAAGTACATCCCAACCTCCATACTTAAATTCCACCATTTCTTACTTGATTCCTATCACACCTCAACATCTTTAAGGAATTGAATTAAGAACTTAGGGTTTAGAGTTTACTTTGGGGAGATAAGAGAAAAGGAGAAACAGAGAGTGGTAGCAGCAGAGGGGGGTGGCGTCGGCCACCAAGTCCCGCGGCGTCACCGGTTCTTCTTGGCGTTGCCCCGGCATCTTACCGCCAGCAACGGAGGGGGGAGGGGCACGGCAGCGGGGAAGCAGAGAGTGAGTGAGGGAGGAGGATGAGTTGTTCTGCTTAGGTGAATATTGAAGAGAAAGATGAAAGATGAAACACTTACTACTACTAATATATATCTAAAAAGAAAAGACTATGGGCTTGACCATTTATAATTATAAGGCCCAAATCATCTATCACACAATCTAACCCCCTTCCTTATAATTATTGTTCCCTTACTCTGATACCATTAACTTGGGTTTTCGAATAAAATTCTACAAGACTAGTCTAAAAGAAATTCCAATAATAACACTTTCATGAGTACTCACGTCTTGAATATTATTAAAAAACCGAATAAACCCGAATGAGAAAAAGTCAGACAAAAGATTTGAATAAGAAGGATCGGTAATTGCAACACTATTTGAGAGATATCTACGACAATTACTATACTGAAGAATCGGTTGTCGTTACACTGTTCAAGTCCTACAAAACACACAGTTAGGTAAATTGAAATGCACTACTTTGGTTAATGACCTGCTTAATTAACTTAATTAACGACCTTAGTGTCTAATTAACACTGGGTTATTACAGTCTACCCCCCTAAAAGAAGTTTCGTCTTCGAAACTTATTAATAAGCCAGACCTGATAGCACCGCGGTAAGAAAGTGAGGGTATTTTCTCTATTTTAGGCTCAACCTTGATGCTTTTCGAAATTGAAAACAAGTACCTATGCACCCATATCTAAGGAGTCTCCCCGAACTTTCAAATTTTATTATCGTTATTCCTAAGGTATGAACAACTCGGGATGCTATGAATGCACGCATGATACTGGAATCAAACCAAGCAATTACAGACTTAGAATTAGCTAAAAAGGGTTCCGGTGGCAACCATACCAGAACTGAACGCCTCCTTCTTCCGGGTTGCAAAAGCTTTGCCCACTTTACCCTCCTAAGGTGGAGGCGATTGCTGGTGCTAGGTAGGCCTGCTGGTCCCTTGCCTTCCTGCAGGCTTCGGCCTTTTAGGACAATCACTTGCCGAGTAATCGGTGCTCCCACACCAAAAGCATTGGTTTGTACCCATCCTGCACTGATTGGTGGTATTACTCTTCCTTCCACATTTTCTACAAAGTTCTGAGGGGGTGGTGGAGGTGCAAGACGGTTCTTAGTAGGCGTCGGATTAGGCCTCTTAAACTAGACGACTTCCTATGAACTGGAAATCCTAATATCATTGAACTTCCTTTTTGGGTTTCCTGAATTGATGTGATTGAGTGTCTTAAACTGGAAAGAGAATTGTCACCAGCGGATATTGAGCTGCTAATGAGGCCGTTTACAGGACAGGATGTAGAAAGGGTTGTGGGCCAGTTGAGGCCCAACAAAAGTCCTGGGCTAGACGAAGTTCCTCCAGAGTTTTATAAGAATTGTTGGGGCCAAGTGGGAGATTATGTGGCGGAGGCGGTTCTTCAAGCAGTTAATGAGGGTCATTTGTTAGGGGAAATAAATAACACAAACATCTTATTAAAGAAACATCCAGAAGCGCATAAGATGGTAGAGTACTAGAGTTCAGACCTATAAGTCTATGTAATGTGTTCTATAGGATCATTGCTAAGTGTCTGGTGGATCAGATGCGAAGAGTTGTTAGGAATCTGGTGGCTGAAACGTAATCGGCCTTTGTTCCTGGGCGAATGAGAGAGGATAATATTTTAGTGGCTCACGAAGTTTTGCAGATGATGGCAAGCAAGAGGAAGGAAAAACAGCATGTGGCGTAAAGGTAGATATGAGTAAGGCGTACGATAGGGTTAGATTGGATTTTGTGGAGGCAGTGTTAAAGAGAATGAAGTTTCCGAAAAAATGGGTTCAGCTACTGATGTGGTGTGTATCCACAGTCCGGTATTCAATTATGGTGAACATTGTTAATTCAGATCAGATAACACCAACTGTTGGTTTGCGTCCGGGAGATCTATTATCGCCTTATTTGTTTATTATGTGTGTGGAGGTTTTGGCGGCAAACATTCAGAGAGAAGTTAGCATGGGTTTATGTAAAGGAGTAAGGGTATCGAGGGAAGGTCCAGAAATATCTCACTTGTTTTTTGCTGATGATGCACTCTTTTTCACAGAATTGGAGGCGTCTTCTTGTTTGTCTCTGAAGAGGGTTATCGATAGGTACAATTATGCTTCAGGATAAGTAATCAACACAGAGAAGTCTTCAATGTGTTTCTCCAAGGGTGCTATTGATGAGGATAAAGATGGCGTGAAGGTAATTTTTGGATTCCCTAAAAAGGGTTTTTCAGAGGTATTTGGGGGTGTCCACCTTGACACCTAAAGATAAGACAGATCATTTTGGTTTCATGGTCGAGGACGTTAAAAGGCAGCAGGAAGGGTGGAGAGCAAAATTGTTGTCGCCAGCAGGGAGAGTTGTACTTATAAATGTTGTTTTGGTGTCTCTTCACCATCATATTTTCAATGTGTATCTACTACCAAAGCGAGTGGTAGATAAGATCAACTCCATCGTGTTAAGGTTCTTCTGGAGCAAGGCAAATGGTGCAAGATCAGTACACTGGACTAGACAGGAGAACGTTGTTACACCGTGAGGAGTGGGTGGTTTGGGTGTGTGACATGTTGAATGTGTTAACAGGGCGCTGCTATTGAAGCAGGCTTGGAGAATTTATAACCAACCATCCCTGCTTATTGATAGGATTTGAAGTCAAAGTATGGGGTTTCTTCTCCTATTGAAAACCCGGAGGGTTATAGGATTCTTGCTAGTAGTTCGTCCACTTGGAGAGGCTACTCACAGGTAATGGCGAAGAGTAGGCACAAATTTAGGTGGTCTATAGGGAATGGAAACAGAATAAGTGTGACGGATAAAAGGTGGGTGCCTAAGGGGAACTTGGAGACGAGGGATGGAGTTGGCCATGAAGCCTTGCAAAATATGCAGATCGCTGCTTTGACAAAGGAGAAGGTGGGAGGTGGGCTTACTTGGGATGTGGAGAAACTGAGGGAAATTTTGAGCCCCATGTCTGTTCGGAGTGTTCTGCAATTGCATCCGCCGGCTCAGGGGTATGAGGATTAGTTAGTGTGGTCGGGTAAGTTTTTAACAAGGTTTAAAGTGAAAGAGGGCTATTTTCTTTTCTTAATGTCTGAGTTGAACATATGTGCACTAGGGATGGCGATGGGTCAGGTTTGGGGCAGGTAGAGTCGTACCCTTACACGTACCCGTTTCCAAAATCAATACTCTTACCCTTACCCATATTTAGGGGGTACTAAAAAATAGTACCCTTACCTGTACCCACCGGATATGAGGGTATAACGAGTATTATTTGGGCATAAATAAAGTTAAAGTATACCACCCATTTTATACCCATATACACAAATTTACGGATTGTACTCGGGTACTTCAACTACAATTTTAGGGTCTATTTAAGTGCGATTGGAGGAACTTGGAGGAACCTTAAACTAGCATCTTGATAACAACACAAATGGAAAAAGGAAGGAGGAAGTGTACTGACTTTAGAATTTAGACGTAGTGCAATAATATTAATATTAGTTTTCATGATTTTCTTTTCAAAAGTGTGGGCTGAATGCGTGAAGTAGATTGGGCTAAGTCCAATTGAACGTGGAGTATGGACTGCGTGGGCGAGCGCTGTGTGGATTTTTAAAGTTGGGGGGGGGGGGGTCGGGACGGTTACCCACAAGGTCCTCCTTTATACCCGTACCCGAACCCAACCCGTACCTGACTCGTACCCGTATTTTTTTTATAAAAAATAGTACCCATACCCGTTTTTCCAGGGTCGGGTAGGAGCGGGTACCCGCAGGTACAAGTATTATTGTCACC
Source organism: Portulaca oleracea (assembly GCA_029582165.1). Classification (NCBI taxonomy): domain Eukaryota; kingdom Viridiplantae; phylum Streptophyta; class Magnoliopsida; order Caryophyllales; family Portulacaceae; genus Portulaca; species Portulaca oleracea. Next base: position 21,061,005 of record CM055879.1, read on the forward strand.
CCTAATGTCCACCATCTGAGTCTGATTCAAAAGTCTGGAAATCATTTTGGCATTTGGATATGCCGCCAAGATGGAAGGTTTTTGGATGGAAGTGTGTGTGGGATGCCCTACCTACGGAGGAGAATAGAATGAAACAAGGGATTAGTGATGATGGTAGGTGTTGGTGTGGATGTCCAGGAGAGACTATAGACCATCTTTTTCGATGGTGTGATATTGCAAAACATATTTGGAAGGGTTCGGTACTAGGTATAAATTCCGAGGTAAATGATGGGGTTGGGTGGTTTGAATGGTTAAAGGGACGGATGCGCTATCTGACAGTAAGGACGGAGGGGAGTGTACACTATTTGGGGAATTATTTTGGTATGTTGTGGGCAATTTGGAAGACTAGGAACTCGTTATGCCTGGGAGGAGAGAAGCTTCATAGAAGTTTGATAGAAAGGATGATGATCAGTGTCCAAGAGGAGGAGGGTAGATGGCTAAAGGGGAAACGATCAGAGAGAGGGATGGTAAGGGAAGGTAGTATCTCGGAAAGTAAACAGGAGTGTTGAGAGGCAGGGGAGGGTATGGAGGAAAATAGGATCTTTCTGGTTGATGGCGTGAGAGAGAAGAAGGGAATTAAGGCAGCTGCTGCTTGGGTGCTGATGGAGGCAGGATCTGTTATTGACTGTTCTGCAGAGTTTCTTCTGGCGTAGTCTGTGGTGCAAGTGGAATTATATGCGGTTTTGCTTGCACTAAGGGAGGCAAGTAGAAGAGGATTGAGAGAGGTAGTCATCCAATTTGATTCTGCTCTTGCTATTAAATGTTTATAGGAACCAAATACAGCTATGGCGGAGTGCAAGACGATGGCTTAGGAGTGCTCTAAGCTGGGTCATGCCTTTGATATGACACAGGTCCAGAAGATTGGAAGGCAAATGGTTAGTTCAGCGCATCATCTTGCCCAACAAGCAAGAAGTTGGACCAGTTGAAACTCTTCCGGATCCAAGTCTATGTTGGCTGTTCTAGGTTTCTTAACTTGTTTTGTTTATTCTCTTGTTCTGTTTCTATCGTGTGACTCGTGTGTGGAAAAAAATAAATAAATAAGGGGACAGAGTAAATGGGTTCATCAAATTGGCAGACCCTCAGCGTCGAATAGGAAAAAAGAGAAACATTCAAGCAGCTAACCGGAGGAATCTTGTTACATTTTTTGCTTTAGCTTGGCATTTGGTAAGTGTTTACGTTGGAACCCAAATTAGTGAATCTCATTGCTACCCACTGGTCATAGCTTACCAAAAGAAACCAAACGCCTAAATAAAATCTCTACATAACCCAACTACAAAGAAAAAGGGCATTTTCTCTGTATATACTTAACCTTTCCATTCCTCTTCTGCTTTTCAAAAAACAAGCTCGGTAGTATTTACAAGCTCTACAATGAAACACAGGATGATACGCTACCCAAAGAACCAAAACAAAAGAATAAAAAAACTCAAATTGATGGAGCTTTACAATAAAACAAGGAAAATCTGTACAACTTAGACCAAACAAACCAAGGGAAAAGCTAATCGTCAATCCTTTGGATCTCACCCATCATGATACGGTTACTGGTGACCTTGAAACCGAGTAGAGCTGGATCAATTTGCCTACCTTTCTTGCCTTTTTTTTTCCCACCTTTCCCAGCAGCCTCTGATTCTGCACCAGCACTAGCATGGGCCTCTGGTTGAGGCGGCTTCTTAGCATTGCTTTTCAACAAGTCTACGAATGACGTCTCTGATACATCCCCCCCATCATAAGAGTTTGTGCGCCTGAATCCTTTTTTGGCCGATGACACATCACCAGCTTGAACTGCATTGCCTACCACTTCTCGCCTTCCACCTAAACATGGCACAATAATAATAACATTACTACACAGACGCCACCGACTACAGATAGAGAATTAAACACCGCCAACTAGATGAAAATACTTGGGAGATTTTCATTGTTCTGCTAGTTGCCAGGAGTAAAAGACTTGCACACCAATGGCAATGTTTTATTGAAGTTGTAGGCTAGTAGCACAAGTGCATGATGAAGGTAAGGACATACCATCGGGAATTCCCAGCGCAGCATTTGTGGCTTTGGTGGCAGGATCTACAGCTGGATCAGACAATCCTCCCTGAGATGATGAAGGACGAGACACAGGCGGCCTTTTAAGCAAGACATTTTCAGACCCTCTTGAAAGAACAGTGGGAGTCCTATAGAGAAGACAGAAGTGTAAGTAATGAACAATAAGGAATAATGCAACCATAACCACCAAGATAATAACAGCCCCATCCCAATTTGTCTAATTTGACAATGACTGGCAGGGCAAGGGGCTGGTCCGCAAAATTAGACCAAATCAAAAGACAAAAGACATGATTATTATTCTATAAGTCGTCTAGACCACTAAAGTAGTCAACATGACGAAAGTAGTTAATGCAAAACAAACACGATCATGATTATCATTCAACAAGTCCAACGTTGTATAATGATGACAGACATCGCACTTTCAAAAGAACTGAAGATCTACTACTACAAGGGCAACACAATCAGCAACGGCATAACCAGGAAAATCAAATGTCTCCAGATTCTATCCTACAAGAAAGGATGCAGCAGAAAATATTTGCAATCAAATGGGAGACGTGGCAAACGGGTAAATGGGTTCGGGCTCAGACCAGGTGAAGATCGGTTCCGCTGACATCTATCCAACCAATTTCGGTTCGGGCCGGGTTCAGTTCAGGTGTGTCTTATTCAGGTTGGTTTGGTGAGGTTCTTTCAAATAGAGTTCTGATTTGATTTGGGGTCAATTATGCGTGGATCTTAATCAGGTCACCTTTTTGGGTTGTGATTCAGATAGGTTTCGGCCCAGCTCTTTGGGTTAGGGTGAAGAACGGGCCATCCATCCCGGTGCCGGTTCGGTTTCCTGGTTATGGTATCGGGTCAGTTTTGCTAGGTCTAGGAAAAACACAGCATATATGGCTCCCCAAGCCACAGTATAAGCTCCTCTCAAGAATGTCCAAAGGAAAGCATGGCTTCAGAATCAGATCCAGAAATACTTAATCCAAAGACTTAATTATATTCTTCTATAGATTCTCGACGTAAGCAAAAGTCACAGAGACGTGACGCAAACTTCACAAATAAGATAAAGAGTGAAAATGACAAGAAGCTACTGAGCTAACAAACACCACTAAGGTGCTAAGAGCTGACACTAAGCAAATGCCACACAGCACACAACAAAATTTAGCCACACATGATACAACTTCTACTCCTCAAGTAACTGTGCCACTTATCCCAACTTGTATGAATTTAGAACATAAGCAAATAATTTATTCACAAATTAAAGAAACATTAACCTATGAATAACAAACAGAATGATATTTGGGCCACATTACTCTCCACCCCATCCCTTTATAATCAAAGATCCCACTTCGAGAAAAACCTTAAACCCACTATGTAGGTAATAGGTATTGCAACCCAAGGGGCTATTCAAAAGAAATCAAGTTACAGAAAAGCACTGCACCACTGTGTGTACTACAGTGATCAGTCACTTTTAAACCTAGGGCCATAATGTGTACGCTTTAGGAGGATGAAAGCATATCCAGCAGTCACAATTACAACAGTCAAAGGACAAAATGACCAAGAGACAAATTCCTTACCTTTCGCGGGCAACCTCTTCTGCGGAGGAATTTGATCGACCAATTTTGTCACCAAAAAATGCTATTTGTCCACCTGAAACAACACAAACATTACATTATACTAACGGCAAACCACAGAATTTCTACCACTGCCAGAGAACAAAATTCTTAGACAATTTACCAGCAATTCCGAGTGAGGTCTGCCTACTAATGGAACCAGCTGGAATCTCCCTCCCATCTGACGATGACATCACCAATTGATTTGACACAATCTCTGAAACATCCATGACTGATCCCCTTGTTATATCTTCAAGTTTTGAAACCAGCTTCTTCCCTTCCATTTCAGAAACGTCTCTGTCAATACCAGGGTTGCCACTAATACCAGTATTAGTGTACAATAAAGCTGAACTTTGACCAACTCCAGGATAAATAGACTCCCCTTCCATAACTATTCCAGAATTTGATCTACCGGGCACTGTTCTGCTGCTATCTAACCCACCAGCATGCTCCTCACGCAGCAGTTGAAGCTGATTTGGTTCACCAGCAATATTGGCAAAAGAAGCAACAGGTCGGTTATTTAAACCAGGATCACAATCTTGAGGGAGGTCAAACAAGTGTTCTGATGCGCTAGATCCAGGGAAGAAGGCAGAAGGTGCCATCCTCTCCACAAACCCTTCTTTAAGAGGTTGAGCAGATTGGTGGATAGAATTTTGATGCAGCAGTTCCATCAACATCCTCTTGGAGTTCTCTTCTTCAAGCTGGTGTTCTCTCTTCTGCTGCTCAGCATTAAGATGCAGTCGTTGAATGTGAGACTCTACCCAATAATTTGACATGTGGCGATCGCTATCAGGCCATCGACCCTCGGCGTCTAAATGAGAAACACCGAACTCACTAGGAACAAATGGATGATGGGATTGATGAGAAAGACCCGAAGAAGTAAATGAGCCAAATTGACCAGTTGGGCGCATATGACTATTTGGGTCTCGAATATCCAAACCCTGCAGCCGAGCCATGGCATTTGTCATATCTAAGTTAATACTAGAACCTCCACCAGGCCCAGGCATTGACCGGTCAAATGGCAGGGCACCTGAATCATACAATCCTCTTTTTAGCCGTTCTTGCAATTGAAGGTTCCTTTCATATTCTCTTAGTTGCTCCTCATGAGATAACCTCTGCTGTTGCTGAAACATCTCTAGAGGACTGAATGCAGGAGGGCTGAACGCAGACGAGTTTGCTCGTTGAGGACCAACAGGATTACGAAGAACTAGCTCAGCTTCATCTACTGGCCAAACTGAGCCAACAGATCTTTCTCCAAGTTCTGGCTGCTGCCTTAAACCCATGGAAATCAACCGTGCCTGAAGCTGCTCTTGCTGAAGCATCTGTGGAGAACGAAATTGGTCATGTCTTGAATGTTGCATCAATTCTAACAGATCAGCATGACGCTCTTGCTGCATTGCATGACCTAACTTTGCCTGAATAACTTGTTCAAGATATGGATCACCGTGTCTTGATGCCTGGTGTAAGTGTGCTTGAGAATCTTGCAAAAGTTGCTGCTTCAGCAACATCTGATCCAAGACACTTTTCCCAACGGTAGGATCAATGTGGGATTGGGTAAATCTAGGATCACGAACAGAACCATGAAGAAACTGCTCAAGAAGTTGTTGCCTAGCTTGGGACTCCTGCTCTTGCATAAGAATTTGCTGCTCATGAAGAAGCTGCTGCAAATGGCGTTGATGTTGGAGCTCCATCTGCTGCTGTTGCTGCTGCTGCTGGAGAGCCATGAAATGCTCTAATTCTGATAAAGGTTGATTAGCAAGCTGTTGCTGAATAGAATTTCGACCAGGCACTGCCTCTAGAGGCGAGTCATTCAAATGAGAAAGTTGAGATAAGAGACTTCTCTGTTGAATCTGCTGTTGTTGTAGCTGCCTTGATATCAATTGCTCAGCAAATTCACGGTGGCTAGTTTCTTGTTCAAAGTGGCTAAAGGGTTGGGTCTCCAGCGAATCCCCAAACATGTTTGAGTTGCTAGTTGGACCTTTGTTGTAGATTTTAGCCCAATTTTCATCAACATTTTGCTCAGTCGCTCCACCAAATGGTGAAATCCTCCCACTTGGGTGGCCAACAAGCTGTTCGGGCATACCTGACATCTGAGCCTGCCTTGTAGCAGTACCTTGAAGTTCAGACCACAACAAACCAAAAGGATGCAACTTATCTTCACTGTGAACTGGCATGTCAGTTTCCTTCAATTCATTTGGATGAGAAGAGTGAGCAACAGTATTCACCAAATGACCATCACCACCTCTGAGAACTCTCTGAACAGGATTGCCACCACTCCCTGGCCTTCCAGGAAATACAATTTCTGTTGAACAAGTACAGGAGGCAGAAACTTCAAATCACATTATATAAACTCAGCAAATAGCACATGTTATAAGCACAACAGGTTGGGTCTCACAATACCTTCATCTTGAACAGAAGAATCATGGAAGCCTTTTCCCTCTGAAAATGCAAGCCGTGAGGAAATGTCATGCTCCAACATTCTGGAGTGGAATGCTTGACTTGAATGATTATCAAAGTCTGGTAACCCCCAACTCCGATTATTTGACATGGAAAAATCATTGGCTTCAGCAGTTACTGAGGATCCGATAGGGTTGTCACTCCTAGTATTCAAATCTGAGACAGAATGCTCTTCTTGAGCTTTCAAATATGGCATGAGATCACCCAGCTCTTGAAAGGGTGCATTTTCAGGAGCATCTGCCAGCCGGACAGGTAAATCTGTGCCAAAGAAACCTTGTTCAAACCACGAAATGATATCAACTCCAAGAAAAGGCCCCTGTATGTCTCCCTGAGGGTCACAGTAATACAACGACAATTCCTCAGGTGGTACACCATCTCCCATGCGATTGATTTCTTTCTCACCATGAGCAACCAGCAGACTGTCATCATGGCTTTCCGCAATAGACTGGGGCACAATTAGAGAGCTCGAGTCATTCGGAAGCTTGGAACTGACATCAACAGCCGCATGATAAATCTCACCCAGCAAACCATGTTTGATCCCAACAGCGTTGCAATTATCACCATCATCCCTGGAAACCTCAGAATTTTTTGGGACCAATGACATCAACCCAGTATCAACGCTGGGTCCTCTAAGACTCTCAGGCCATTTATCATTACTTTCTGGAGCACATAATAGTAAATATCAAATTTAGAACCAATTCAAGCACAAAATCCAAGCACAAAATTAATCTAAATAAATATGAGTACCATCAACTTCAGTTTGATGAGCACCGCCATTAGAAAGACCTTGACTATTGACATTGGCTTCTTCTGCAATATTGGCAGGAAGAACACCAAACTTTCCATCAAGGAAATCTGCATTGCGCACACATGGATCAAAAGACCTACTATAAGTAAAGAGTGGATTATGTAGATGTCTAATGAAGAACAAACATTGTATGTTACTCAATTACCAATAGCAGCCTCATTAACCTTCCCCTGCCTTCCTGGATAGTACGAAGCCCCACTACCATTGATTTTCCCCTTCCATATATCTTTGAGAACCGCCTGTTTTCACCAAATAACATCAACGAAAAAAATACAAAATGCAAAAGATCTGTCGAGAATCATCTTAAGCATATATTTCTCATAGAGTCTAAGAGACCAGGAATTAAAGAGATACACCAGTGGTGAAACTTATAAAATTGTCAAATAAATTCACCATAAACCTAAGGTTCTCACCTCTTCCTCTGAATCAGGTGTGACAAACGCCAATGGCTCAACAACCTCTTCTTGCACTAGGAACGGCACTTCTTCCATTGATTCAGGTTTGATTGCAAAAACTGAATCAAGCTTTTGCAGCCGATAAATATCCAGAAGCTTACCCCTAGGATAGCGAAATGCCTCAACTGGCAAACTGGGCTTTCCAGGAAAGCTCTCATTCTTGTCAATCTGGGCAACGCCAACTGACCCGAGTGGAGCCTTCGCCAGCGGAGCGCCGCTTGATCTCCCTCTTCCTAGAGTGAATCCCATGGTTGAACCCTCAACTCTTCCTTTATCAGGCCCAAAGCCAGGCGCAGCCCTATAAGAAGTAGGTGTATTGGAATTAGGTTCCATCCTGTGGCGCGGCCTCCATTTATCACGTTGTTCTGCATCCCGATTACCAATAGCAACAGACTGCCCGTCATTGTGAGCATCTTCCTTCTCAACCTCCATTTTCTTCTCTGGACGTGCTTCCTTCTCTTTCTCTTCAGGACCCCACCTAGAAGACCACTTGTTATCACGCCTTGCCTCATGACCCGAATTGCGGTTTGTAGCATCCTGCCACCGCTCAGAGGAAGGCAAGATCCTCAAATCTGCAGCTTCCCTAGCTGGTGCATTCTCAACACGACGATCTGTTTTCCTGAGGGCTCTTCTGCCAAGTAAGCCAGTTTCTCTTTCCTCCTCACGCCAACGCCTTGGGCTATCATTCTCAGATGCAAGTTTCCTCCAGTCCTTTTTGTCACTTTCCTTCTGAACTGGATCAGAGGAGTTCCCAAGAGATAGAGAGTTTGGTCCACGAATATCCTATCACCATTTTAGAAAATTACCAACTATTTGTTTTCTTTAACAATATCAACTATAACCTTTGTATTCAAGATCTCAAATCAACCAACAAGATTCAAGACAATTAACACTTTCATAAAGACAACACAAGTATAAAAACAAGATAAAAGTTCAGTATTTGACCAACACAATGCCCAGAACATAGCTAAGTAAGCTAACCCTCAAAAGAGAGGATAATATCGTTGAAGCAAAAATAATAATAATAATAATAATAATAATAATAATAATAAACATATTAGTATTAAAGTAGGCACATTGTGAATTTAATTGTGAAGCAAAAATAATAATAATAATAATAATAATAATAAACATATTAGTATTAAAGTAGGCACATTGTGAATTTAATTGTGAATTTAAAAAAATTAAAACATATCATACCATTTACAAACAAATGTGATATCACTAAGTGTAACCTAAAAACCTCAATGACATTAAATCTCAGCATTGGTCACATAACCATGCATTCCCAAGTTTTAAGCTCTACAGATAAAGTCCGGACTTCAAGCGATGAACGTGTACAAAATAAATCCAACAATCATTATCTAAACAGACATTTCATGTCAGGGCATATGTTGTCATAAAAGGCTTGTGATCAAAAATTACTTATGCATTGCCAAGTTTTAAGCTCTACAGATGAAGTCCAGACTTCAAGCGATGATAGTGTACAAAACTAAATCCAACAATCATTATCTAAACAGACTTTTCATGTCAGGGCATATGTTGTCATATAAGGCTTGTGATAAAAAATTACTTAAACCCCACATTCATAGGTCATGATAAACAACAAAGTCTTTTGATTAATTGAGAACCACTTGCAAAATGGAAAAGAACAAAGTTCCTGATCCCAATAAGGCACAACATTACATGCAATTAAGCCTAACAAAAGTACACCCGAATGATCAAGATAAACTGCAATCATCAGATAGCTACAAAATTATAAATATCTTCATCACTCTTACCAAATGGATACAAACAAAGACGGCACAACAATAGCACACTGCAACGGTAACAGAATCAGTGTCCATCTGGAAGATGAACTGCCTAGAAAAATTCAAAAGCTAGAAACCATTTAAAAATGAACACTACCCATCTTTACTGGGATGAAATGACTAGAAAAGCCAGCCCAAGGAAAAGAAAACCCATAATACAAATTCTACTGCAAGGTAAGTGGTCAACGATGAATAACACTCTTAACATGTTAATGCTACAATCCTCAAATAAAGGAGGGGAAGAGCAGTCGAAATATAGGAATTTCATGACATACTGAGGGCGCACCTGTTTAGCATCAGTTGGTTTGGCATAAAGCCACTGAGGCGACAACGGAATGATGCTCTCAGAAGCTGCCTGATCTGCATTGATTTCAGAACAGACAATTCTATATAAATAATAAGTAAATAAAGAGAAGGATAGCGCTTGCAGCAGGCAAAAACTAAATTCATAACAGGCAAGTAAACTACCTCTAAGATCATCAAGGAAACCCATTGTGAGCTTTTCCGCATCCGTTTCAACAGAGACTTCAGCATAAACAAGAAGCACATTAAAGAAAGCCCATCAAAGATTTGCAGCAGATAGATCAACATTTTATCAATTTAATCCCATAATCATGCAACTACTTCGCTCTTGTACTGGAATTAATGATCATAACATGCAGGGTAAATTCAAAAGATATCTCAACAGATAAACATAAACAAAGTATACGTTAATAGACACGGCTAAGTGACAAAGCCACTTGAAAATAAACACAATGTGGAAGACTATAGCCAGACAAAGCCTCTAAGGAGGAGGGGAATCTTCCTAGATAAATTCAATAACATTGAACTACTCATTGATCTCTACTCCGTCAATTACATAGCAACAGAGCCATAACTCATACCAACGAAAGGAATTGAAAGGAGAGGAGAAGAATGAAAACACACAAAGTTATAGTACATGAAGGGTTTAGCAATAGGTTGCGCGACAAAATTGATCCGTAGCTTCAACAGTGAACACGAGTGGAATCAAACCCTAGAAAACATGAGCGTTTGAAACCCCAAGATTACACCAATACAGTTTCCGCCAGATGTTTGTTATTTCAGATCGAAAATGTCGAAATTCTAATATATAACAAATCAAATCTGGGAAAATCCCTAGAACAAAAAATCAAAGAAAGGGAAAATGGAATTTGAAAGATGAGATATGAAATTAGAAAGAGACGAAGGAAGTGAGAGAAGTGGGAATACCTTTTGGCGCCGATAAAAGGAGATCATCGGGCAGATCAATCTTGCCTTCAGCCATCGAAGGGAATGAAATTGAGATCGAAATAGCGAGGAAGGGGGGGGGGGTCGAGATTCGAAGGAAAGAGAGGATAAGGCCGTAAGAGAGATGAAGATTAGCGAGAGATGGCGGAGATCAGGAGTGAGAAAGAGATTAGGGTTTGGAGGAATGTAAGGGGTGAGTTGCAGAGAGATTAGGGAGCGCCCGGGACGAAGCAGGAGAAGAAAGACGAGAGAGAGAGAACAAAGAGAGGTTGAAACTTGAAAGAGGAGGGTTATGCTTCGGTCACAACAACATCCAACATCCAACATCCAACATCAATATTCAATATTCAATATTCAATATCAAATACTACTTCTGTTGTTTTTTTAAAATTTCTGTTGAATAATAATTTGTAAGGGTGTCTAAAAATATTAATTGTGAGGGTTTTTACTGAAGCAATAATAATGATAATAATAATAAGGAAAATTAGATTTTAATAATCTCGATTTTTAGCAATTGAACAATAATAATCTCTATCTTTTTCTACGTCAATGGTTCCAAAAAAATAATATTATATTTATTGATACTAAATGTACATCCATATTTTTATTTTGAGATTTAAAATTTTAAGTTTTTTTCTAATTTTTTTCAATTCTTATCTCAAAAATGTTAGTGTAAACACAAATTTCGAGTCTAAAATAAATTAAGACAGAAAATTGAGAAACAAATTAATTTGTATTAATATTTGAATGTATGCGGGTACAATCTCTATATTAAATACAATAATGATGATCCTCTGATTCGATCTCCTTGAGTCTTTGATGAGTTGAGGGCGTGGATGCTTGATCTCGATTTCGGATGCATGTTAAGCTAAAAGCACTTGTAGTAGATCTTGAGCTGAAGGTCTTGAGCGTTGATCCCTTTAATGCTTGGTAGCTGGAGGCTGCTTGAAGTTGAACAGTTTGCAAATTGACAGTTGGTTGTTGTAATGCCCCGGCCCCCTTCCGGACCACGGACATTACCAATAACTGCTTCAAGGATCGCTGACTGACCCCACAAATCACCACGAGTCTTTCCAGTGTGCTTCGTCCTCGCTTACACGCTGCCTGGGCAATTTTCTAGTAGGTCACCTATCCTGAGACTACTCTCAGCCAAGCACGCTTAACTAAGGAGTTCCCAACGAGTGAGCTATCATAAAAGAAGGTGCACCTTGATGATATAAGTAGTCATTTCAATCCCTTTTAGCCACACTTTACCATATATCCTGGGTGTTACAATTGCAGCTCTTCTATTTCTTGGATGCGAGGGCTTGAGTGTTTGGTCTTGATCGATGAACCAGACGAAGAAGACGACTGCAGTATTTGATGTGAAGAACAGAGATTGTTGAACTAGCCGACATTAGTCCTTGCGCTTGTAGCAAGAGAGCGTATGTAGTTCGATCTTTTGAAGGCTTTGCAGGTCTCGCCGAAAACTCTTTAAAGCTTTTGCAGACCTTGATCCTTGACGCTGGGTAGCTGGAGTTTGCTTGCAGTTCGATCTCTTGGAGCCTTTCGTTGTTGACTGCTGAATCTCCGGGGGAGCTAAAAATGAAGGGGGAAGACCCCTATTTATAGGCTCTAAAGGCCTAGCCCCTAAGGTTTGAATTGAGCTTTGGGCTTGGGCCCAAGTTAATTAATTATTCATTTAACTTTAAATAAAGAAATAATAATATTTTATGCATCATCTTTGACACGTGTCATTATATTATTGGTCAGGATGCATTTCCATTTAAAATTCAATTAAATGAACCGCCGTAATTAATTTAACACGTGGCGGATAATAATTGGCCGAGGAAATTTACTTTATTTTCCACGTGTCATTTTTTAATTGGTCAATAAATTTTTGCCTCCTACAGATGCCCCCTTCGAGAGTTGGTCGTGAACATGAATTTTGAATGTTTGAAGCGGCTGAGTCTCGAATATAATTTGTATTTAGCGGGCATACTATTGTGCCTAAATTTCAGCTGGGCCAAATGAAGTGCACCGCTGATTTGAAGGACAAGGATGTCATCTTGAAGCAGAATTCAACCAACACGCCTAGAATTCCCCCACATTGCATGCTTGAATGAAGTTGTCAACTAGCCTGAGTATCCTATTGATGGTGCTGACTTGAAGCAAACCACTAACATGAAGATCTTGGCAAGCCAGAATGCGGCTTGAAAGCCCAAAATTTTGATGACTTGGAAGTCGATCCAATTTTTTTTTTTTTTTTTGCACTTTTGAGTTGAGAGTCTTTGTTGTGATGACATAAAAGTCTTTAACCTTGTCGACTTTGGAGTCTTGCATGAGTGAACTATGGATTTTACTGACTTAAGAGTCTCTCTTATTAATTTATGAGTCTTTTTATCTATCTTGACTTGGGAGTTCTTCATCCTATTGACCTGCGAGTCTTTAACTTTCTTAACTTGGGAGTCCTGCAACCCGTTGACTTGTGAGTCATTGAATTTTGCTAACGTATGAGTCATTCATTTTGACTTGGGAGTCGTGAACTCATGAATCTTTTATCGCAGGTGACTTGGGAGTCTTTTCTTTGGTGACCTAGGAGTGATTGCTTTTCTTCACCTTAAAATTTGATTTTGACGACTTGGTAGTCTTGAATTTGGTTGACTTAAGAGTCTGAAGTTTGTTGACTTGAAAGTCTTTGGATTTGCTGACGTAAGAGTTGTATGCATCGTTGACATGGGAATCTCGAATTTTATTGATTTGCAAGTTGTGACTTGTGAGCCCTTTCATTTTGTTAATTTGAATCTGGTTGACTTGTGAGTCTTTCATTTTGTCGACTTGGGAGTCAGGAGACTTGTTGATACGGGAGTTTGACTGACTTGGATGTCTTTGTCGTGTCGTTGACTTGGAAGTCAAGGGACTTGGTGACTTAAGAGTCTTGAAGTTTGTTGATTTGAAAGTCTCGAATTTTTGCTGACTTTGAAGTCTTTAATTTTTATTAACTTGGAAATCGGTGAATTTAGTGATTTGAGAGTCTTGAAATTTGTTGATTTGAGAGTCTTGAATTTTTGCTGACTTGCGAATCTTGAAGATTGCTGACTTGGAAGTCATTGTCTTTTTTTCTTGACTTTTGAGTCTTTCAGTTTGTTGATTTAAATTTGGATGACTTGTGATCTTTCATTTTGTTGATTTAAATTTGGATGACTTCTGAGTCTTTGGCATAAAAGTTTTGAATTTCAACTTGAGAGTATTTAACTTTGGTGACTTGAGAGTTTGACTTGAAAGCCTTGGGTTTGGACTTTTACGAGTCTTTCGTAATGATGACTTGGAAGTCTTGGATTTTGATTTGGGAGCCTTTAATTTTGGTGACTTGAGAGCCTTTTTGTTGAAAGTTTGGGATTTGGACTTGCAACGCTTTGGTGTTGATGACTTGGAAGTCTTGTGTAATACCCCGCCCTAAATCATACGTATTACAGTAGTTAATTTATTTTAATTAGTTATAATTTGTTAATTAAATACTTTGAACCTTGTGGTTAGCTAACGGTGACAGGTTTCGGAGGAATGGCGAAGCGGCAAATTTTACCGATCAAAATTCTTAATCGAATTTTGTTACAGTATATTTTGGACCTTATTATATAATTATTGTAGGTTCTATGACTTTATTTTAAAGTCGGGTTAATTACTGTTTCGATTTTTACGGCCAAACGGCTTAAATTTAATTTACCGATCTTACCGTCTTTTTAACCCGCATAAATTAAATACATTTTATAGCTATCATCTACTACCAATTTTATGTCTCTTTTATTAAAGTATTAGTATTATAATTAGAGTAATGATATTATTATTATTATTGTTATTAGTTTAAGTTAATAGGGAGGAGTTTATAACCTTAAGTGGGAGGCAAAGGGCCATTCTTTTCATCCAAACTTGGGACAGCACTCTCACTTTCCTCCCTCTCTCTCGCCGAGCAGCAGCACCAGCCCCTGCCCCTGAGTTTTCGCCGGTTTCCGACTTTCCGGCCAAGTTTCCGGCGGTCACTTGCTCCCCTTCCATTTCCACACCTCCTTGTTCACTTTTATCTCACTTTTCAAGTGGTATTCATCTTATTCCTTCATCTCCATTGATATACAATCTGAGTTTTTGATGTTTTACATGTACTAATTTATTATTCATCCTTCTAATCACCTCTCTTTTTCATAAGTTTCAAAGTATATGTTAGTAGAGTTGATTTTAGGGACAAACTACATGTGTTTAGTGAGGTTTGGTGAATCTTTTGAGAGAGTTGTGTTTCTTGTTGAAGAGATTGATATTTATGGTTTTTGCATGTGGTATTTGATGACAATTTGAAGGTTAGTTTCTGTTTTGAAAGGGGTAAATAGATTAATCATGTTTAATTGGGTTTTTTATGTGTAATTAGTGAGGAAAATTGTGAAAGCTATGGTGTGATCTAAGTGCATGTAACTTGGTGTTGTTGCATGTGAATTTTACAAGTGTGGATGCTAATTTTAGAGGCTTAAATTCTGGAAATTTATGAGGAAATGGGTAAATTGCAATAGGGGTATTATTAGTGTAGAGTTTGAGTCAAAATAAACCGTGCATGAGGGCAAAATCTGACCCTAAACATTCTGCCCAAAATGTGATTTTTATGGGAGAGGTTAAAATTAGTTTTGAGCCTAGAATATGGTGTAAAAATGTAGCCAAGAATGTTAGTAAACACCGAGCTTTGGAATTTCGGGTTTTCGATTTGTATAGCTCAAGTTAGAGCCAAAACCGTAAAGGTATGTTTTTATATACGAATTTGGAGTCAGTGTTTTGTTGGGCATTTTCCGTCCATATGGAGTTGGACTTTGAGAAAGTGTTCAACATAAGAGTTGTAGGAGACGTTTCAAGCTTTCCAAAAATGTATGGTATGAGTCAAACCGATATCGGAGAGTGAGTTATAGCACCGGAGCGGGGCTGCGAAACTGGAATTTTCTGGGTAATTGATAAATGCATTAATTGGGTTAAAGGTTATTATATTGAGCTTATAATTGGTTTTATGGGTGTGTAACTTAAGTCATATGACCTTTATGATATATTCCATAAGTAGGAACCATGAAACTCGGTTTTAAAGGTTTTAAGGAACCCCGAGATCTTTTAAACTATTCTACGTTTTCCGTTTTAATTTACCGAAAACTCATAAATTTAAGGAAATGAGTTCATTTTACTTTAGAGTTTTAAAGTCTCTTTGAGAAATTTAAGGTCTATATTTTACAAGTATTCTTTAAGTCATAGAGCTCCTTTGAGTTTAAAGGAAATTACAAAGTTCTATTGATTTGGTATAAACGACAAAACCGCACATAAGAGTATATTTCCGTGTTTCACTGTTGCTGTCGGAGCTTTTTCCGAGCTCTTCTCATCCTTTTTAGCCTCTGGCCCGGCCAACAAACTTGTAGAGTGTATTTTCCCTTTCCGAAAGTACTCGCATAGCGAAATCCCAAATTTATAGCCCGAATTACGAACAAAATACTATAGTCATAAAAACCTGAAATTTTTATACAATTTATTTCCAAAACTCTATTGTGAGGCCCTATGCCCTCACCTTTTCATAAGCTTCTATTCTAATACCGAACTCTATCGTTTTAAGCTCAAAGTTCAGCCTCGACCGAGCCATTCCCGGCGAGATCACCCCGAGCGATCCACACGTTCTAGGTACGCGAATTGTCCAACTCTTCGCTCCGTTATATTTACGATTTATGCTTTATATTTACGATCTTTGCTTTATGTTCACGATTTATGTTTTATGTTTGTGGTTTATGCTAATGTTTACGTTTTATGTTTTATGGTTATAATTTATATTTTATGTTTACGATTTATGTTGAAAGTTTATGGTTTACGTTAAAGGTTTCCGGTTTATGTTTATGTTTACGGTTTATGATAAATGTTTACGATTTATGTTAAAGGTTTCTGATTTATGCTAATTTATGCTTTTATGATTATTCATGGTTTTAAGCGGTCCCATTTTATGGATTCTATGTTCTATGTTCTAGCTAGTTACGAGAAGTGCTAGCCTTTTATGTTTTAGATGCTCGATCGAGTGTCCTAGACTGACAGTCGATGTCATTGATCACCCATCCAAACTCGGATCGGTTTGGCGTGCTTGTGAGATGCTTTGCATCGATCTAAAGGGGACCCAAAACTCTTAAGTTTATGTATTTACTTCTAAGTTCATGTGACAGGTTCTTTCTTTATGAACTCAAGTTACTCTTACTCATGTATAAGTCTATGTTCATGTCTTTTCAAGTTAATGTTTTATTACCCCTTCCCCGTTTTCAAAATGAACTTAAATGCCGGCACTAAAACCGTCTTCGAACGGTTTGACGTGTTGGAGGTTTACGTACTGAGTGTTTTCCCCACTCACTTTTCGCAATGTTTTTAATGTTTTGTTTTAGGGGGTCCGAGCACCCAAGGTAAAGGCAAAGGCAAGCAGGGGTAATCGCGTGTTGCAAGCAAGGTAGTCATGGTTGAAGTATCTGGGTCGGCTTGAGAGTCGCATGTTTTTGAAGTAACCATGTTTATGGAAGAAGTGTTGTATTTTGTCCTCTTTAATGGTTGTTTAAAGTTTGATGGTTATGTTTTGAAGATTCATCTTTAAGTATGAAGTTATGTTTTGGGAGTATAGTATGTAATGTTTATATGTTTTAACGATGTTCTTTTGGGTTGTTGCCTTGTCTCTTTTGGGAGACGGCGGTAATGCCTCGACCTAAGGTGTTCCGCTGCGCTAATCACAGGTTTGGGATTCTAAGTATAGTCTTAATCTTGTGATTAAGGTTGGGGCGTTACAGTTGTGGTATCAGAGCGGAGTTATAAGAAGTATTTGGGAAGATTAGGAGTTTATAGGAAGTATGATTTGAATATGGTAATTTTGGGATTTTTATGTATGGTTTATGTGTCCTTTATGGACTGATATGGGAGATATGTGCATTGGTTGGTTTGGTTGATGAGCTTGAAGCTCCAAGTGGATGTATATATATGGTGCATATGTTTTCTTGCAGGTTTGAAGATATGTAAAAATTTGGGATAGTCCGATTTATAGGGGATCTGCTGCCAAAATTTTTCCAGGGAATCAGGGAGTTTAGTGGCAATTTAAGCAAATTAAAGGGCAAGTTAAGGGCAACGTAAGAGATTGGACCTAGAAAAGTATGTCATGAGCATGAGTGTAGTGTAGATGTGAAGTATGTTGAGTTAGTCTTAAAAGAGACTTTATCAATTCAAATAAGGATTCATAAAATCCAATTCCAAGTGGGATTGGTGCGAAGCTCAAAATAAGGGCAAGGTGCCTTATCAAAATGTATGGTGAATGGGTTAAAGGTACTATATGACACAAAGGTTTAATGTGATTCTAGGATGGTTTATGAGAAGGGTCAAGAGTGCCTTTTGTAATAGCTAAGGTTCAAGATAGTTGAGATTCAGACCCTGTCTAATTTTCTTTATTCATTTATGTTAACAAGTTTTTAAGTTGCTAAAGTTTATTGAAATTTCGTGTTTATGTTACATATAGAGGGACGCGAATGGAAACCCTCTTCCGAGTCCGTTCGCCATGTTTATGGAACCCCCCCCCCCCATGTTTTGGGTAAAGGCGGGTGATGTATGTATGTTGAACAATTAATCTTGTTTACTTGTTGGGACATACTTTGGAAAAAAAAAAAAGAAGATGTATGCATGACTCAAAGTCGTAATTACGTGGGATACGTTGCCAATGGGTGATGAATGAGAACCATGTCGTTTGTTGAACTATTCTTTACATACTGTGTAGCATGTCTCAAGCATCGGGGAATTCACCACAAGGAGACCCGACACATGAAGCTGCGGGGAATCAATTAGATTTACGGGGACCCCAACGTGCCCCGGGAGTCGTACCCCAACCTGAGTTATCCTTAGGATCAACTCCTTCCAATCCTTCTTTACACCCCGACCATTTTGGGTTTTTAGTTCAGGAGCTGCTGAGACGTATACCCGTTCCATCTATGACCCAACCAGGTAACCCTAAGGAAGTAGACTATGCTGATAGGGTGGCAAAGCGAAACCCTACCACCTATGCGGGGGGATATGACCATGTAGTCCTGGAAGATTGGATTAGGAATCTAGAGAAGATCTTTGAGGTGGTAGGGGTACCTGAAGAAAGAAAATTGACGATAGGGACCTTCTATTTAAAGGGAGAAGCTGATATATGGTGGAGAACCATCAAGGAAAAATACCACGGGATGACCAAGACATGGAATGATTTTCTTAGCGACCTTAGGGCGCAATTCTACCCCCTATCTCTCAGGCGGCAAAAAGAAAAGGAATTTCTAGAATGGAGCATGGTGAACAAGGATATTTCGGTGCTGCAGTACACCTCTAAGTTCAATGAATTGTCCCGGTTCGCCCCGGAGTATGTGGCGTCGGAGAATATGAAGATGTTGAGGTATGAGGGAGGCTTGGCACCATATATACGCAGCCAACTATCTTCACATCACTTCTCGACGATGCAGGAAATGTATGAAAGGGCTGCGGAAGTAGAAAGAGTTAAGAAAGAGTTGAAAGTTTTAAGTCAAAGGAGTCAGGGAAGTAACAAGAGAAAATGGAACGATAAAGGCGTCTCCTGCTATGGAGACCAACCAACCCCAGAGGCCGAATCCCTCAAACCTTAGGGAACCATGCAAGAAATGCGGGAGAGCGAACCATTCAACCGCGCAATGCCGGGTGGGCACAAACAATTGTTTATGGTGCGGAGGAAATGATCATAGGGCGGCTGAGTGCCCCAAAAGGATTAGGCGTCCAGAGCCTGGAACAACACGGCGATTCACCCTCAAGGGCGGCTCGTGACAAGAAAGAGTGGGGCAAGCCTACGTTATGGGCAAGAAAGAGGCAGCGAAATCTGGTATGGTAGTAACCGGAATTGTTTTTATATATGCTAAACCTTTAGCGCATTTGGGACTTAGGAGTAGATCCGTGTCCTGCTATAACATATGCTAATGCTCGGAAGCTGTTAGATCACATCTTTTCTAAGGTTTTTCGTTCACGATTAGTACAACAGCAAGTTTCGGGGACGAAACTTCTTTTAAAGGGGGGAGGATGTAATACCCCGCCCTAAATCATACGTATTACAGTAGTTAATTTATTTTAATTAGTTATAATTTGTTAATTAAATACTTTGAACCTTGTGGTTAGCTAACGGTGACAGGTTTCGGAGGAATGGCGAAGCGGCAAATTTTACCGATCAAAATTCTTAATCGAATTTTGTTACAGTATATTTTGGACCTTATTATATAATTATTGTAGGTTCTATGACTTTATTTTAAAGTCGGGTTAATTACTGTTTCGATTTTTATGGCCAAACGGTTTAAATTTAATTTACCGATCTTACCGTCTTTTTAACCCGCATAAATTAAATACATTTTATAGCTATCATCTACTACCAATTTTATGTCTCTTTTATTAAAGTATTAGTATTATAATTAGAGTAATGATATTATTATTATTATTGTTATTAGTTTAAGTTAATAGGGAGGAGTTTATAACCTTAAGTGGGAGGCAAAGGGCCATTCTTTTCATCCAAACTTGGGACAACACTCTCACTTTCCTCTCACTCTCTCTCTCCGAGCAGCAGCACCAGCCCCTGCCCCTGTGTTTTTCACCGGTTTCCGGCGACTTTCCGGCCAAGTTTCCGGCGGTCACTTGCTCCCCTTCCATTTCCACACCTCCTTGTTCACTTTTATCTCACTTTTCAAGTGGTATTCATCTTATTCCTTCATCTCCATTGATATACAATCTGAGTTTTTGATGTTTTACATGTACTAATTTATTATTCATCCTTCTAATCACCTCTCTTTTTCATAAGTTTCAAAGTATATGTTAGTAGAGTTGATTTTAGGGACAAACTACATGTGTTTAGTGAGGTTTGGTGAATCTTTTGAGAGAGTTGTGTTTCTTGTTGAAGAGATTGATATTTATGGTTTTTGCATGTGGTATTTGATGACAATTTGAAGGTTAGTTTCTGTTTTGAAAGGGGTAAATAGATTAATCATGTTTAATTGGGTTTTTTATGTGTAATTAGTGAGGAAAATTGTGAAAGCTATGGTGTGATCTAAGTGCATGTAACTTGGTGTTGTTGCATGTGAATTTTACAAGTGTGGATGCTAATTTTAGAGGCTTAAATTCTGGAAATTTATGAGGAAATGGGTAAATTGCAATAGGGGTATTATTAGTGTAGAGTTTGAGTCAAAATAAACCGTGCATGAGGGCAAAATCTGACCCTAAACATTCTGCCCAAAATGTGATTTTTATGGGAGAGGTTAAAATTAGTTTTGAGCCTAGAATATGGTGTAAAAATGTAGCCAAGAATGTTAGTAAACACCGAGCTTTGGAATTTCGGGTTTTCGATTTGTATAGCTCAAGTTAGAGCCAAAACCGTAAAGGTATGTTTTTATATACGAATTTGGAGTCAGTGTTTTGTTGGGCATTTTCCGTCCATATGGAGTTGGACTTTGAGAAAGTGTTCAACATAAGAGTTGTAGGAGACGTTTCAAGCTTTCCAAAAATGTATGGTATGAGTCAAACCGATATCGGGAGAGTGAGTTATAGCACCCGGAAGCGGGGCTGCGAAACTGGAATTTTCTGGGTAATTGATAAATGCATTAATTGGGTTAAAGGTTATTATATTGAGCTTATAATTGATTTTATGGGTGTGTAACTTAAGTCATATGACCTTTATGATATATTCCATAAGTAGGAACCATGAAACTCGGTTTTAAAGGTTTTAAGGAACCCCGAGATCTTTTAAACTATTCTACGTTTTCCGTTTTAATTTACCGAAAACTCATAAATTTAAGGAAATGAGTTCATTTTACTTTAGAGTTTTAAAGTCTCTTTGAGAAATTTAAGGTCTATATTTTACAAGTATTCTTTAAGTCATAGAGCTCCTTTGAGTTTAAAGGAAATTACAAAGTTCTATTGATTTGGTATAAACGACAAAACCGCACATAAGAGTATATTTCCGTGTTTCACTGTTGCTGTCCGGAGCTTTTTCCGAGCTCTTCTCATCCTTTTTAGCCTCTGGCCCGGCCAACAAACTTGTAGAGTGTATTTTTCCCTTTCCGAAAAGTACTCGCATAGCGAAATCCGAATTTTATAGCCCGAATTACGACCAAAATACTATTGTCATAAAAACCTGAAATTTTTATACAATTTATTTCCAAAACTCTATTGTGAGGCCCTATGCCCTCACCTTTTCATAGCTTCTATTCTAATACCGAACTCTATCGTTTTAAGCTCAAAGTTCAGCCTCGACCCGAGCCATTCCCCGGCCGAGATCACCCCCGAGCAGTCCACACGTTCAAGGTACGCGAATTGTCCAACTCTTCGCTCCTTTATGTTTACGATTTATGCTTTATATTTACGATCTATGCTTTATGTTCACGATTTATGTTTTATGTTTGCGGTTTATGCAAATGTTTACGGTTTATGTTTTATGGTTATAATTTATATTTTATGTTTACGATTTATGTTGAAAGTTTATGGTTTACGTTAAAGGTTTCCGGTTTATGTTTATGTTTACGGTTTATGATAAATGTTTACGATTTATGTTAAAGGTTTACAGTTTATGCTAATTTATGCTTTTATGATTATTCATGGTTTTAAGCGGTCCCATTTTATGGATTCTATGTTCTATGTTCTAGCTAGTTACGAGAAGTGCTAGCCTTTTATGTTTTAGATGCTCGATCAGTGTCCTAGACTGGCCATGTCATCACTCTATGATCACCCATCCAAACTCCAGATCGGTTTGGGCGTTCACGCGCGAGATGCTTTGCATCGATCTAAAGGGGACCCAAAACTCTTAAGTTTATGTATTTACTTCTAAGTTCATGTGACAGGTTCTTTCTTTATGAACTCAAGTTAATCTTACTCATGTATAAGTCTATGTTCATGTCTTTTCAAGTTAATGTTTTATTACCCCTTCCCCGTTTTCAAAATGAATTTAAATGCCGGCACTAAAACCGTCTTCGAACGGTTTGACGTGTTGGAGGTTTACGTACTGAGTGTTTTCCCCACTCACTTTTCGCAATGTTTTTAATGTTTTGTTTTAGGGGGTCCGAGCACCCAAGGTAAAGGCAAAGGCAAGCAGGGGTAATCGCGTGTTGCAAGCAAGGTAGTCATGGTTGAAGTATCTGGGTCGGCTTGAGAGTCGCATGTTTTTGAAGTAACCATGTTTATGGAAGAAGTGTTGTATTTTGTCCTCTTTAATGGTTGTTTAAAGTTTGATGGTTATGTTTTGGAGATTCATCTTTAAGTATGAAGTTATGTTTTGGGAGTATAGTATGTAATGTTTATATGTTTTAATGATGTTCTTTTGGGTTGTTGCCTTGTCTCTTTTGGGAGACGGCGGTAATGCCTCGACCTAAGGTGTTCCGCTGCGCTAATCACAGGTTTGGGATTCTAAGTATAGTCTTAATCTTGTGATTAAGGTTGGGGCGTTACATCTTGGATTTTGACTTGGGAATTTTTAATTTTGTGGATGACTTGGAAGTCTTGAATTTTGACTTGTGAGTCTTTTTTTTTTTTTTGTGGATGACTTGGAAATCTTGAATTTTTTACTTGTGAGTCTTGATGTGGATGACTTGGAAGTCTTGAATTTTGACTTGTGAGTCTTTTTTGTAGATAACTTGGAAGTCTTGAATTTTTGACTTGTGAGTCTTGATTTGGATGACTTGAAAGTCATGAATTTTTACCTATGAGTCTTTTTTTCTGGATGACTTGGAAGTCTTGATTTTTTTACCAGGAAAGTTTTCAAAATTTGTTGACCTGAGAAGAAGTTTTTTTTTTCAGTATGGTTGTATCTGAGCCTAGACCCAAATTGCCTACGTACCTTAAGAGATGCGCTACCCATAAGGATCAAGCCAAACGTAGTTCAAATTTAAAGAATGATAAATGAGGATTTTATTCATTTATTTAGTCGTACACAGTTTATATTCTTGCGGACCAGGAGTATTACAACGATGCCATTGAAAAGAACTAAAAAGAAAGGAGCTTTTTTTTGTGAATAGTTTAGGCTCTTATTCGAGAGCTTCTCAATTTTCTTCATCAACTTTGCGATCTACTTACTTTACTCGTCGATTCTATTGTCTTTCTCTTCTCTTTCCATAGCAAACATTCTTAACGCAGCCTCTAGCTTGGCGATCTTTTCTTCCATGTTAATAGCTCCAATTGTCATCACCGCCAAGACGAAGGTATGAGTAGATTCAATCTGTGCTTGTGAGAAGATAGATTCTTCTTCATAGATTTCGGAAGAATCTTCACTGGAGTAGCCGTGGTCTTTAAAGCCCTCAAATTGGAAAAGTCCGCGAGGTGTAGTCTGCTTTGAGCCAAAGATAATTGTAGTTGGCTTCCAAGAGCGAGAAGCCCTTTGAGTTGCCCCCAGTGTGATGGAGCCGATAGTTTGATTATTTAGTAATTGAGTTGGTGCATTCACCGTCGGTTTTTCTAGCCTTGTAGAAATAGCAGCGGCGACAGTTGCAATCCTTCGAGTCGTTACTCCGCTTGATGTGACACATGTAGTTGTTGACCCTTGGGATGAAGCTTGAGTCATCCTCCTTTTTGAGAGTTGAGAGACAACTTTCTAGGGTGTCATCGCGTCGCTTGAGTCGAAGGTCGAACTTGACTTCTTGGAGAAAGAGATGAGAGACAGAGATGTCCCACCGGGCGTGCCAAATTTGTAAACACAAATTTCGAGTCTAAAATAAACTAAGATAGAAAATTGAGAAACAAATTAATTTGTATTAATATTTGAATGTATGCGAGTACAATCGCTATATTAAATACAATAATGATGATCCTCTGATTCGATCTCCTTGAGTTTTGGATGAGTTGAGGGCGTGGATGCTTGATCTCGATCTCGGATGCATGTTAAGCTAAAAAAACTCTTGTAGTGGATCTTGAGCTGAAGGTCTTGAGCGTTGATCCTTAATGCTTGGTAGCTGGAGGCTGCTCGAAGTTGAACCGTTTGCAAATTGACAATTGGTTGTTGTAACGCCCCGGCCCCCTCCCGGGCCGCAGACATTACCGATAACTGCTTCAAGGATCGCTGACTGGCCCCATAAATCACCACGAGTCTTTCCAGTGTGCTTCGTCCTCGCTCACACACTGCCTGGGCAACTTTCTAGTAGGTCACCTATCTTGAGACTACTCTTAGCCAAGCACGCTTAACTGAGGAGTTCCCAACGGATGAGCTATCATAAAAGAAGGTGCACCTTGGTGATTTGAGTAGTCATTTCAATCCCTTTTAGCCACACTTAACCATATATCCGGGGTGTTACAGTTGCAGTTCTTCTATTTCTTGGATGCGAGGGCTTGAGTGTTTGGTCTCGATCGATGAACCAGACGAAGAAGACGACTGCAGTCTATGATGTGAAGAACAGAGATTGTTGAACTAGCCGACGTTAGTCCTTACGCTTGTAGCTGGAGAGCGTCTGTAGTTCGATCTTCTAAAGGCTTTGCAGGTCTCGCCAAAAACTCTTTGAAGCTTTTGCAGACCTTGATCCTTGACGCTGGGTAGTTGAAGTTTGCTTGCAGTTCGATCTCTTGGAGCCTTTCGTTGTCGACTGCTGAATCTCCGGGGGAGCTAAAAAGGAAGGGGGAAGACCCCTATTTATAGGCTCTAGAGGCCTAGCCCCTAAGGTTTGAGTTGGGCTTTGGGCTTTGGCCCAAGTTAATTAATTATTCCTTTAACTTTAAATAAAAAAATAATAATATTTTATGCATCACCTTTGACACGTGTCATGATATTATTGGTCAGGATGCATTTCCATTTAAAATTCAATTAAATGGACCACCGTAATTAATTTAACACATGACGAATAATAATTGGCCAAGGAAATTTACTTTATTTTCCACGTGTCATTTTTTAATTGGTCGATAAATTTTTGCCTCCAACAGTTAGGTACAACTAAAAGTTAGACCATAATCAATAACTCATTCATCCATTGCTCCTCTAGCCATGTTATGTACAACTAGTGCATCATCCATAACAATAAATCTCTCATTATCTGACTTTAATTCAACACAGTTTAACGTATCAAGTTTAGATTGATTATATTTAGCATGTCGATTATGATCTTTCTCTTTAGCCCAACAAGCACAATCAATATGAGCCTCCATTTCACAGTAATTGCAGTTCTTATTCCTGTGAGGATTTCTACACTTAGAACAGTTTTTCAACCTCCCATTGTCATTGTTTCACTTTTGATGATAGCCCCACCCCATACATTCAAGGTTTCTCTAGACTCCTCATTACCATCATATCAAACTTTTTATTAGACAACATGTTGGATTTAACATCACTCAAATTCAAAACACCAATACTGCCATAAAGAATAATATTCTTAAATTATTTATATGATGGTGGTTGGGACAAAATCAGGTGAGTAGCCTTATCTTTGTCATCAATCTTAACATTTAAGGATTCTAATTCAGTAACAATCAAACTCGTTAAGATGAGATTGCATAGGAGTAGTTTGAGACATTCGTAGCCTGTAGAGCTTCTCCTTCAGATGTTACTTGTTGGCAACGTTCTTCGTCATGTATAACTCTTTCAACGTTCCCTAGAGCTTCCTCTGTTTCTGCTCCTCCAGAACCGATCCCAGAACGTGCTTTGACAGGCATTACTATATTCCTATCAACGCCTTGATTTCAAACTCAACCCCTCGCTTGACTTCAAACCACCCCTTTCATCCTTCAGCCCCTTAAACTCTTCATCAAACATCGTTGCAAGCTTCGGGTCAGGGTGATTCACTTTCCACAGCTCATGCTGGCTGAGAACTGTTCTCATCTGCACTTTCTACATCGTGAAATTTCTCAACCCATCAAATTTTGGAATTTCACAATTCATGATCGAAGTCATCTCAACACCAATGGCCTAGTACCACTTGAAAGAAAATTCAGAGTACTACCTGCAAGTTATAGATAAAGCGCAAGTAGAAACAGAGATGATAAAAATTACGACAAAATTAGGGAAGAACAAAACCAATGAAATAGACACTAAAAATTACATGGGAAACCCAAGAATTTGGAGAAAACCTACAGACGACTAGAAAATAATTCACTATGAGATAGGAAGAGCAATACCATTTCAATCACAATGTGTGATTCGATTCTCAGGCAGATATTACAATTTAATCTTAATAACTGTCTCGCACTCTCCAATAGTTTAGGGTTATTACAGGGGGAGGGGACTCTCTCTTCCCTCTCTCTCTCTCTCTCTCTCTCTCTCTCTCTCTCTCTCTCTCTAGAAAGCAATAGCACAACATGCGCTCAAAAAGGCAAAACAAGCAAAACTATAGTTAAACCCTAATTTCCGCGAAATATATGACGCAGATAAAATATGCTCGTCAGACACGGACCGTGTCAACATGACGTACCTCGTGTTTGCCAAATTCATCCTGGTAGCTTATGTCTGCGACATGACCCGTGGCCTATGTTACATGGTCCGTGTTGACACCAAATTGAGCCAAAACAAATGCTTTGAGCTAGTGGACCCTTGAGAGGATCCAATGGACCATAAAACCCAACACACTTTTTTCTATTAAAATATTTATTTAGTCAAGCTATATTATATTCAAAGGGCATTACCACATTTTTATTCAACAATCATTGTCTTAGACTATTTGCACCTTCAAAATTGCTTTGGTTCAACTTTGTATTCCATTAACTTTTACTACTTTACATTCTTTTATATTTCAAATAAGAACTTTGTTCATACTCATATTAGATATATCATTGTATTTTTTAATTTAATATTCTTTTTATTGGTTCGCTTTCTTTTAAATAACTTTAGTTACATAACACCTATGTATATATAGTTGGGAAATTGGAATTAAATAAACCAACTTTTGGGGATGCTTGAATATAACGAACCAACCTTGAACATTAATATTAGACAAACTGACTTTAATAGGTTGTTTTTTCCAGCAAACCGCCACCGAGTCAAACTCATCGGAAGTGTGATGTGGCGGTAGTGGAAGCTTACTGGCAGAAGCTTCTCATAGTGAGTAATATTAATGTTCCTTTTTTTTGGGCTAAAACACCCTCCATGTAAGCTTCCGCCACCGCCACGTCACACTTCCGACGAGTTTGACTCGGTGGCGGTTTGCTGGAAAAAACAACATATTAAGGTCAGTTTGCCTAATATTAATGTTCAATGTTGGTTTGTTATATCAAAGCACCCCCAAAGGTTGGTTGAATTAATTCCAATTTCCCTATATAGTTTACGCATTTTGCATTACATGACATTTTAGGATTATTTATTCTGATTTCCCTGAGTCAAACCAATACTTTGACATTACTGTTTTTCCTGTGCATCTCATTACCAAAAAATTGCTGGGAAGTGATCAAATGTTTGGAAAAATGACTGGTTGGGGACGATATTATTTTTTCAACTCATAGACACCCTATATTTTGTTTTAAGTGGCTAGCGGGTGACATTCCGATCAATTTCAAAAATTTTGGTCGGAATGCGACGATGATTGGTTAGGACATTAGTTAGTCGGTTTAATGAGGGTTTCTGTTGCTATTTACCCTCCAAATTTCCTTCTTCATAAACAGGTGTTTGCTCCCTTTTTCCTTGCCCATTTACTTACCAAATAGAGAACCCAAAAAGAGAGCAAGAGAGGCTCAACCCAAGGTAGAAGTTGTTGGAGTATTTCAAGAGTTAAGAGGCTAAAGGGACCAAGTTAGAAGCTAAGGGTTTTCCGGGAAGGTCAAAATCAAGCTTACTATGTGAAATGGACCTAACATAGACCGTGCCAAGTATTACACGGGTCGTGTTGGGGTCTAGAGAGTCAAAAAAAGACTTCCTAGGTCAACACGGTCCGTGCTATGTCAACAGGGGTCGTGTTGAGGCCAACACGGTCCGTGTTCACCCAAAACGGATCGTGTTGGAGCTCAGTCGAGTTCTTTTTCAAAATCCCTTGATTTTAGTCTGGACATTAATTTGTAGGGGCATCTTTTAGGATTATTCCTGACTGGTATTCTTAGAAGATTAACCTTTTAATGGTGGTCAAAACCCCATAGACAAAGCTCCCAGATCATGCTGTATTGATTGTCAAGATTGAATGCTCCAAGTACTATAAATAATGGATGATTTTCACTCATCCAACTCACCTCAACTTCTCCTTTTTTCTTCTTAGAGAGCTTCAATACAACTCCTAAGATGTTGAACTACAACAACTTCTTGAGAGTTCTTGTACTTTGCTTACAAGATTAACCTTTTAGAGTTCTTGAGAGTATATGGTATAGAAACAATGAAACTCGCTTGGATATTGCTAAGATTCGTGGATTGTACTCACTTTCCTTAAGAACTATTTACTATATCGTAAATGTTGAAAGGGATAAAGCTTAGCACTTGTAACACTCAAGAAAATAGTTTCTCACTTGAATCACTCAAGTATAGTTACATTCTAGACAAGAATGAGGATGTGATTAGCTTAGAAATTGTATGTCTCAAATGGCTTGGAATGTCTCCTATTTATAGGAGACTTCCAACCCTAATGATATCCTTTAGTCAAAGGATAATCAAGAGACTTAATGAGGGATTATCACCTTAATATGACCTTGACCAAGTCAAGTCATATAGCTGTTGGAAAACCTTAATAATCGTCCTTAAAAACGATATCAAATACTTATTGTATAAGATTATATAGCCGTTAACATTAAAAACAAGTTCTGGGTTCCAACACGGTCCGTGTTGGATCAACACGGTCCATGTTGAATGCAACACGGTCTGTGTTGCCTCAACACGACCTGTGTTGAGCCCAGGATCATTTTCTCAACTCTCTAGAGACCAACACGACTCGTGTTGATCTCAGATTCATCCGTGTCGATCATATTCTTGATGTTTCACTTCTATATGATCCTTATGCTTGTTACTTATGATTCCTTATGCTATATATATAATCTACTTATACTCTTGAAATAATTCCAACAATCCCTAGCCATTTCAAGAGTATGTAAAACCCTTGAAATAACTTTACTTAAGGAGCTTATACCCCCGCCATTTGAGATATACCTTAACTTGTAATCACCAGAGAAACCCACAAAACATATGTCTAATGAAAAGTAGATTGCTATTTGAACTTTTCATTTAGTGTATATGAGCCAAAATTGAATCCAAATCACAAAGTAGACATGTCTTTGAACTTTGGATTTATATTGACCAACTATACCCATAACACACATACATTTTAAATCTTGAGTGTAAATACCTCGACATTTTTATACGGCCTTGTGTCCTTATCCTTCATTAGTGTTTCGGAACTTTAGCTCATAGTTCCTTTATGTGGCCACATATAACACTTACATAGGTAAACTTTGTAATATACCACCCCTATAATTAGGCTTTCCACAAAGTCTACTAAGATTATTACTACTCAACCTCTTGTCATTACAAATTTCTAAGCATCACTCAACCTTGAGATAAAAAATTTGATGCTTCCTACTAATTAAGATAACTCCATACTCATTTGAACTTTAGTAGAAATTGGTGGTATTCCAATTCATAAAGTTGAGTCTTTGTTGTGATTAGTAGAAATTTGAGCTACACTTAAACCCATCCCCTTTGAAGTGTCTTTTATCAAATCTCTAGACAATCCTTTGGTTAAAGGATCGGCTAGGTTTTCTTTTGATTTGATATATCTTGAAGTCACTACTCTATCCCTTATAAGTTGATGTACATAAGCATGCCTCAAACCAATGTGCCTTGACTTGCCATTGTAAACATGACTATATACAACATCAAGAGTAGTTTTGCTATCACAATGAATTGTGATTGGCGCCATTGGCTTATACCAAATAGGTATTTCCAATAATAAGTTCCTTAACCATTCCGCTTCCTTACAAGCAACATATAACGCTACTAATTCCGAAGATATAGTGGAGTCCGCTATATTAGCTTGTTTCTTAGATCCCCAAGAAACCACTCTACCTCCTAATAGGAACACCCATCCACTGGTAGAAGAAAAATCCCCTTTATTTATCCAACTCGCATCTGAGTATCCTTCTAGAACCGAAGGTTCTCCTTTATAAGTGAGTTGGTAACTTTTAGTACCAGCTAGATATCTTAATACCCTTCGAATTGCAAACCAATGCATATAGCTCGGATTACTTGTAAACCTACTTAACATGCTAATTGCATAAGCAATATCTGGCCTTGTACTTGTCATCGCATACATGAGACTCCCTATTACCTTAGCATATTCAAGTTGATCAACTGGAGAACCCATATTCTTCTCTAGTTTCTTACTTGGATCATAAGGAGTTCTTACCAGGTATACATTCTCACCCCCGAACTTAATCAAAATTTTCTTAATGTAATGCTCTTGAGATAAACTTATTCCATCATTATTTCTAATGATCTTAATACCAAGAATTACATCTGCTTCACCCATGTCCTTCATAGAGAACTTTGAGGATATAAATTCTTTGGTCTTATTAACTTGTTCCATGTCGGTCCCAAAGATCAACATGTCATCTACGTATAGGCATATAATCACCCTTTTCCATTCTCAAACTTATAGTATATGCACTTATCAGATTCAATGATCTTATATCCACTTGAAAGCACTACTTCATCAAATTTTTGATGTCATTGCTTAGGTGCTTGCTTAAGTTCATATAAGGACCTTATAAGTTTACAAACTTTCTTCTCTTGACCTTCAACAACAAACCCATTGGATTGTTCCATATACACCTCCTCTTCTAGTTCTCCATTTAAGAATGTCGTTTTGACATCCATTTGATGAATCACTAGCTTATGGATAGTAGCTAAAGCCAACAACACACTTATTGAGGCTATCTTAGCTACCGGTGCATATGTATCAAAGTAGTAAATACCATATTTTTTAGTAAAGCCCCTTACAACCAATCGGGCTTTATACCTCTCAACGGTACCATATACTTTCCTTTTCCTTTTAAAAATCCACTTAGAGGTAATTGGTTTACTTCCTGGAGGAAGGTCAACCAATATCCAAACATTGTTTTCCATTATAGAATCAATCTCATCTTGTACCGCTTCTTTCCACAAAGAAGCATCATGAGATTGCATTGCTTCTTCAAAAGTTCTTGGATCTTTATCTATGTCATACATACATAGGGTCTCACTTTCAATTGAGTCCCTCGATCCTTCTACCAAATAAACATAGAAGTCCGAACCAAAATCCTTTGGTTTCCTTGATCTTTTACTCCTTAATTCAATACTTTCATCTTCTTCATCATGAATAACATCATGACTCAAAAAAATCATCTTATATGGATATATCCTCATGACTTTCATCTTGAGGCTCAACTAGAGGAACAATATCTTGAGTTATATCTTTAGGTCTAGGAATTGAAGAGAACCTAGTCTCATCAAAAATTGCATCTATTGATTCCATAACGGTATTCACCGATATGTACTCATTTGACTCAACCACCAAAAACCTATAAGCTTTGCTATCTTGAGCATAGCCTATAAAGATGCACTCAATTCCCCTTTCACCTAACTTTCTTTTCTTAGGTTCCGGGACCCTTATAATGGCCCTACAACCCCAAATCTTAAAATACTTTAGATTTGGTTTCCTTTTGTTCCATAACTCATATGGGGTACTAGAATTCCCTTTGAATGGAACTCTATTTAAAATATAACAAGCCATTAACATGGATTCACCCCAAAATCCATTACTTAAACCGGAGTTAGACAACATAGAATTCACCATTTCTTTTAAAGTTCTATTTTTCCTTTCCGCAACCCCATTTTGTTGTGGTGTATACGGGGCGGTTGTCTCATGGACAATCCTCGTTTCTTGGAAAAACTTTGGATCATAAAATTCCCCTCTCCTATCGGATCTTAAAGTCTTGATCAAGGTCTCACATTAAGTCCACTTTTAGTTTTGTAAACTTTAAACTTTTCAAGTGTTTCATATTTAGAACTCAAAAGATAAACTTGACAATATCTAGAATAATCATCAATGAAAGTCACATAATACTTCTAACTACCCATAGAAGGTGTACTATAAAAATCTTCTAAATCACTATGAATTAAATCAAGCAATTTAGAAGTTCTTTTTATACTTGAGAATGAACTTTTAGTGATTTTATTAAGCATGCATGGCTTACACTTTTCTATGTCATCATTCAATTTAGGTATCAAATCAAGATTAGACATTTCCTTCAACTTTGTAAATTTCACATGTCCTAATCTAGCATACCATAGAAAAGACTTATTCAAACTAGACACATGCATATAAGCGGAAATCATGCCATCTTTATTACTTTTAGCATTCAATTTAAACATTTCTCCATAAGCATATCCCTTCCCTACAAAGGTCCCTCCCTTGGAAAGTACATAGTTATCTCCATCATAAACTTGCATAAAACCAAACTTGCTAAGAGGAAGATAACCGGATACAAGATTCTTACAAACTTCCGGAGCTAGATACACATCATTCAAAAGCAAAGATTTACCGGAAGTGAAAATAAGTTCCACTTGCCCAATGCCTTCAACTTTGTCCGGATGGTTGTTGCCCATGTAGAATTTCACACCATCATCCGCCGGTTTGAGAGTCTTGAATAAACTCTTGCCAATGCAAACATGCCTTGACGCACCCGAGTCTATATACCAATCGTTACAACCAATGGAAACCATGTTAATATGATCCTTAATCATGGATACAAAGGAATTGAGTTCCTTCTCCTTACTCTTGCCCTTAGATGTATCTTTGTTCAAAAGACCATACTTCTTTTTCCATTGGTAACACTCTCTCTTTGTGTGCCCCAGTTTGCAACATTCGCAACAAACTTGCTTAGGCTTTTGAATTCCCTTGCTAGATTTGTTGTGGCTCTTGTTCTTATTCTTGTTTCCCTTATTCTCTTGCACCACATGGACCTTAGATTGCTCTTTGGTACCATCTTGTAGGCGTAACTCCTCTTCAATCCGAAGATGGTTAGCCAAACCCTCAAGAGACATAGCCTCTTTCCGGTGCATGAGTGTTCTTTTAGTCTCATTCTAAGAAGAAGGTAACTTGTCAATAATAGAGGATACGATTATAGATTCATCCATTGTTCAAATTGTGTTGCTTGAAGTTACTCAAAATACGTTGAATCTCATGAAATTAATCTAGAATTTTCCTATTATCATCCATCTTAAACTTCATGAATTGACTAATAAGAAAATTCTTACTTGACGCATCTTCCGACATGTACTTAGCTTCAAGCATCTCCCGAAGCTTCTTTGTCGTCTGCACATGTTGATAGACATCGAAGAGAGTATCACTCATCGCGTCGAGAAGCATCCTCTACATATGTAGTCGTTATTCTCCATCTTGAGCCTTTGCCAAGTAGCCTCCGCATCTTCCAAGGGCGTCTTGTCCTTTCCTTGTTCATTGCCTTTATCTCCATCACCTGTGAAAGTCTTCCCGGTTGCGTCATCCTTAGGAGGCTCCTCGGTAGTCACCTTCTTGGTCGAAGGGTCTTGATTCACCTTGGGAGAAATCTCAATGTTAAGCACATAGGCCACATTGAGAGTCGTTAGCAAGAAATGCATCTTGCTTTGCCAACGCCGAAAATCCACTCCTTCAAAGCGATCTAGCTTTTGGAAATCACTAGGCATATCACGAAGCGAGGCCACTACTAAATAGTTCTTAAGATTGTTGGAGGAAAGGGAGTATATGGTATAGAAACAATGAAACTCGCTTGGATATCGCTAAGATTCGGGGATTGTACTCACTTTCCTCAAGAACTATTTATTATACCGTAAATGTTCAAAGGGATAAAGCTTAGCACTTGTAACACTCAAGAAAATGGTTTCTCACTTGAATCACTCAAGTATAGCTGCAGTCTAGACAAGAATGAGGATGTGATTAGCTTAGAAATTGTATGTCTCAAATGGCTTGGAATGTCTCCTATTTATAGGAGACTTCCAACCCTAATGATATCCTTTAGTCAAAGGATAATCAAGAGACTTAATGAGGGATTATCACCTTAATATAACCTTGACCAAGTCAAGTCATATAACTGTTGGAAAACCTTAATAATTGTCCTTAAAAACGATATCAAATACTTATTGTATAAGATTATATAGCCGTTAGCATTAAAAACAAGTTCTGGGTTCCAACATGGTCCGTGTTGGATCAACACGGTCCGTGTTGAATGTAACACGGTCCGTATTGCCTCAACACGACCCGTGTTGAGCCCATGATCATTTTCTTAACTCTCTAGAGACCAACACGACCCGTGTTGATCTCAAATTCATCCGTGTTGATCATATTCTTGATGTTTCACTTATATATGATCCTTATACGCGTTACTTATGATTCCTTATGCTATATAATATACTTATACTCTTAAAATAATTCCAACAGAAATTTTGGATCTTTCGTTGATTTTAGTCCAAGGTGAAGATTGTTAGGAAAGTGTCATAAAATCACCCAGTCTCTTGATCCAACAATTATTTGTTTCCTAATTGTATTAGGATATTATTTAGGTTTTCTTATTATATTAGGTTTCCTAATTGTATTAGATTCTAAATCTAATTGGAATGGGAGTCAAGTTAGGTTTATAATGAGTTTTTCCTATAAATAGAGGGTATTATTTGCCTTGTTTGGTGTGACCAATTTGGTGCCCATTGGGGCAAATTTTGGATGGTGAGATAGGTTTTTGTTGAGAGTTTTGTTGACTAAGAACATGTGTCTCTTTCGGGTGGATCTCTTTCGGTGTTTGAGATCTTTGTAATACTCTCTTTGTTGGATCTCGGGAGGAGATCGTTCGTTGTACTCTCTATCAATAGTGGATTCGTTTGTGCTTGTACTGCCCGTGGTTTTTTCCTTGATTTGGGTTTCCACGTAAATTCTTGTCCCCTTCATTCTTGCACTTATTTTCTCGATATCTGTAGACGCTGAATTTTGTATCTATTTTATTTTCTTTTTTAGTGTCAGTTTTAGAAAATAGGCTAACCGATAAATGGCAAGCAAGCCTCTTTCCACCGAAAACTCCAAAAAATATACAAAGCCCAAATGCCGAACTGGTTCATGGGCGAGCTCGGCTCAGCTCCGCCCACAGGAACCCGTCTGGGTTCCTGGACCCAAGGCCCGTTTTCCTTCCAGGAACCCGTCTGGGTTTCCTGTTGATTCCCACGGCGCCGCGGCTTAACCTAGCCTCCAAACCCTAAACCTAAACCTAATTCCCCCCCTATAAATACCCACCATTCATCACCCACAAAAGACAGCCCGGAATATACTAGGAGTATTGACACTAGTATTTTCTTTCTCTCTTCTCCCTCCATTGCGTGCTTTATTTTAAAGGTTAGCGTAGTTTTTTTTGTATTTTTGTACATAATATAATCCTACGTGTTCTCGTATCTTTTCTTTTCTTTTATTGCATGACATTAATGATAAATCTATGAAATTTATTCAATTCCTCCCCCTTTTTCAAATCTGTCGCTTTAATTTAATTCTAGTAGAGTCTATTCGTTTGAATAGGCGGGTTTGATGATTTTTATTGTCAACCAGAACCTTACCCCGAATCCGCCTTTGGGTTCAGAGGCCGAGTCTTAATTTTTCATTGGTTTGTTGTTTTATCCTTAAATTCAATCGCGACTCTAACTTTTTCCCGAAAATCCTTTTAAACCCTTGACAAGGAACTCGACGTTCTCTTGTTTTCACCCCGAGCCATAGGCAGGAACCCAGACGGGTTCCTAGCCCTGTTTTCCCTTTCTCATTCTCCAAAGAACCCGTCTGGGTTCGTTGCCTTGTTTTCGTTTTGTTCTCGTGGAACTCAGACGGGTTCCATCGAGTTCTCATCTATCTTTTTTTTCTTTTTTTTCTTCTTTCCATCTTTTCTTTTCTTTAATAAAATCGAGTTTTCGGGCTAATCTAATTTGTCAACTTAAAAGTGTCCTTAAAAGTTAAAACCTTTAATTATGGATAAGCAATCCTAGTCGGCTCCCAATTTAAAGAGAGAACATCCTCTCTTTTAAGTAGCGCCGCGAAGAGGTCCTTCGGATTTTTTCGGGGTCTACAGATTGGCGACTCCACTGGGGACTTAAACTTAAAAGAGGGTAAAACTTGAAAGGATTGAATTTTAGTGTTTTTGTAAAAAAGGGAGGAGTTAATTTATTTCATATTTTTATCATTTTTTTAGGCATATTGCATCCAGGCTACTCTTGGGCCTTATGGCTGGGGAGCACAAAAGCGTTGGTAGGTTCTAAAACTAGGATTACCCTCTGAGAGCGGTCAGTCACTACTTGTGGGATGCACTTACATACCCAAGCCTTTGACTCATCCTCTCCCCGTGTTACACTCTAAGGGTTTCCGAAATCGAAGAGCAACACCCCACACATCGCTTCCTACGCACGTGGGGAATGCACCGGCGAGAACATGCGGTACGTTATCTCCTATACCTAAAAATCCCTAAAGACCTAGAGTCATGGTTAGGTTAATCCCGCATTTGTATGCTATGTGATTTTATTTTAGAATACATGTATAAGTTGTAAAGTTTTATTTTTGTATATCTTTGTAAAATTTTAGTTTGTAAAGAGTTTGAGTCCATGTATATGTTGTATAGTTTTATTTCGTAAAGAGTTTCAAGTCTATGTATGTTATGAAGTTTCATCTTGTAAAAGTTTAAGAGTCCGTTATAAAGAGTCTTCTGCCCGAGTATTCAACCTTTTCATGAGTCGGGAGTCGTCTAGTTCGCGTAGGAACACGCAAGAGCAGACTAGACACCGTGAACCCAGACGGGTTTCGCCCGCCAAGTCCGCCCATCTGTATTGGTGGACCGGTCTGGGCCCATTCTTGAAGAGAGAACCAGACGGGTTCCCCGAACTGTCCCGCCTTCTTTTCTTCTTCGCCCGATGCTTCACCCACTGACAGACCCCAATGCGCTTGTCGATGATCCTATTCGCCCTTTATGACATTCCTAAGTCTAATCCCTATTAAGGCTCATTACTCGAATTTAAGCCCGAAACCAAAAGCAATCGTGACTCGATCCGGTAAGGACCCAATAGACGATTAATGTTGTCGGCCCCATGCTAGGTCCATGTAGAGTTAAGACATGCACTCCGCGAAGTGGGTGAGTCGCCCACGCCAAAGATATAGGCATCGTGTCCGTGTCCTAGGTCCATGTAGGTCCACTAAGTCATGCATACATTGGGTGGGTAGCATAAAAAGTTCTTTCGATCACTGAATTAGTTTCCATACAGGCAAGATAGCATACCATCTCCGAGCCCGCATCCGCGACCCGCACACCGGTAGGCTCGTCCACAATCCCAGCTACAGACCACCAACCCAGTCCAGTGAATCCAGTGAATCCATCATGTCGGGATCTCCTAACAACAACCTTTCCGGGGAAAGTTCTGGTGACAAGCTACCTGATGGGCTATATGAGAGGATACAGGAAGCAATAGCCTTTTACATATCAGATTTGGAGGACAGAACCAATGAGAAACTGGAAAAGAAGTTCAATGAAAATCAACAAACTATGAATGGCGTGCTGGAAGCCATTAAACAGATCAACAAAAAGCTCGGCATCGGACTTGAGGAAGAAGAGAACTATTATGACACCGAATCTGAGGCCGAGGCAGATGATGGGGTTGGAGAAGGTCACCCCAAGTCCAAAAATGGAGGCCCAAAACCTAAGTCATTTGGTGAGGTCAGGTCCAAATCTATACTGAATAACTCCAGAACTTCGGAGGACCCTTACGTCAAGAAACTTGAGGAGAAAGTTGATATGCTCACCAGAAGGATGATGAAAACCGATCCGACCTTCACCGACTCGTATGGATTTTGCCATCCCCAAACATTGTGTATCGAGAATAAGGGACAAGGTTGAGGTGCCAAACATGAAATTCGCACCCTCCGAAAATCCATCGCATCACTTGGAGGAATTCCCGAGGTGGCTCCTCCATAAGGTAGATGAAGGTCTCTACACCACAGTCTTCCCTTCCACTCTAGAAGGTAAGGCCAAGGTATGGTACCAAAATCTACCCCAGCAAGTTAAGACCAACGCAGATGAGTTATTCAGAGCCTTCATAAGCCATTTCACGCTCCAAAGAAAAGGAGGTCAATGGATGATTTAACTTCCACAAACAAAAGGAGGATGAATCGTTCCTCTTATTACGAGCGATGGCACTCCATGTTATCCGAAATCGACGAGTCCGTCCCTTTAGAATGCAACTAAGCACTTTCGCATAAGGAATCCATCCCGCATCACTCGGCATTTTGGTTTCCAATCCATCAAAGACTTTGAGACTTTAAAGGACTTGTGTGTTCAAATTGAAGTCGCTAACAATGAACCCTTAAAAGAACAATCGATGGTTAGGCCAAGCAACTAGAATGCCTCTCTAGACACTTGGCTTTAACCGATGAGTTTAATGTGGAATATGGATGAAGAAAGAGCGACGCATTGAGAGTGTTGAGAAACCGGATGGGTTTCGCGCGGTTAGAATGCGAAGATCACATGCGTAGACGCCGCAAGGATGCTAGCGAAACCTGCACGTTCCACCGACCTAACACCACCACCAGACGGGTTTCGGGCCCCGATGCCAACACCGATCCTGCCGTGAACCTGCACGGGTTTTGGGCCCTTCCGCACAATTTCAAGCCAGAACCCGCACGGGTTCGCGGCCATCGTTCTTCCTCGCCCATCTGCGAGGCCAAAACTCCTTTCGGGCTCTCAACTCGCGCTTTCCATCGGGCCCGACATGGTCGCGATGCGGTCCACGAGCTAATTATGCATCTTCGCTAGCCCCAAAGCGTAGTTCGAATTTACTTAATCATCTTTTTGGGAAGTGGAATGATCCCACCATGTAGGTCGATATGCATTACATAAGTTCCACGCCTCCCATCATGTAGGTCACATATTCGTTGCATAAGTTCCATGTCTCCCATCATGTAGGTCGCATTGCATATCGCATGAGCATCATCGCTTTAGTCATAAGGTTAAAAAAAAAAAGTCCATGACCTTTTCTAAAATTGACCTTTTTCCCGCTTTAACTTGCTTCACTTAGGAAAATCTAGATGAGATCTCAAAAGTTTTCAAAAACCTTTTCTTCAAGCTCTGATTTTGAGACAAGTTATAGAAGACGATTGTCGTCGCTTTGACTATCTTAGAAGGTATAAATGTGCGTGCCGCAAATCTTTGGGCTAAGCTTAGTTGATTGAGCCCGTCCCGTGAGTCCACATTGCCTAAAACTTGAATTGATTACTTTCATCAATTCCATGATCCCTTGAGCGACTCACCCATTAGTTGCATCTCTAGAACTTGTTTTGCATCTTGCTTGAGACTACATGTTTGCATAGCACGCTGTGACAAAGTGATTAAGGCATTCAATTTTCTTAAGCTACATAGCCAAATAGCCTTCCCTGCATTGTATTTACCGTTTTTTTTGCCCCGCCTAGCCTTTGTTCACCCCTTTTTTTCATGATTGAACCCTGACAGTACAAGCCTTAGCCTATGATATCCAGTATCCCTTGAGCCTTGCTTGGTTGGAAGAGAGTCTGTCATTTTTGGAAGGAACAATTGGTTTGGTGTGAGCAAAATATGAAGTCTGGGAGAATCTGAAAGTCCCATATCTTGAGCGAATTTGGTTATGCTGTTCAAAGTCGAGATTGTAATAGAAATTTCTTCTCCCTGATCACCCAAAAAAAAAAAAACAAAAAAAAAAATCAAAAAAATTCAAAAAATAAAAAGGCGGTTAGGGAGATTCAACTTAAAGTCCAGAAAAATTTGACTCGGTTGTATTCGGTTGAGATGTTTTAGGATAGAAGGTGAAACGCTTTGCATACATTAAGTGAGAAGGAGAGTTTAGAGGATTTCATTGAAAATCAATCCAAGCATGGCTTTTAACTCCTCATTCCCAAATTTTACCGCTCCTTACCCTAGCCTAAGCCCCATAACCCGAAAAGTCCTTTTGATTGTCACTGTGCATTGCATACCAGAGTGGAGAGAGAGGTTCTTACCAAGCTTATGGTAGTTTGCTTCTATTGGTTTGAGCATGAGAGAAACTCACATACATATTCAAAATTGAGTGTTTGAGTGTTCATTTCTTCCCGTGAGGTTCGCTCTTTCGGCTAGCTTACGCCCATAACCAACCGCATATTTGCATTGTTCTTCGAATCATTGGTGGACTTATGCGTCTGAGTTACTTGTTCTCTCCTTAAGATTCAAAACTTCTTCCTATCTCTTTCGAATCGAGTTTTGATCTTGTCCAGTTAATCTTTGTGCTTGCTTGTTAGTTCGACTTTGTGTTGATCGAAAATCCTTTATCCCGGATTGTTTTCAAGAAGATATAGAAAGTCATAATCGCATTGCATAACACCATCATTACATGAGCATTGCATCAACGATGCATTAGTACATAAGTATAGAAAATGCATTTAGTACATCATTGCATAGCATTGTCCTAAGTACATAGCAAAGAGTCGTGTATAGCATAGCATAAGAACCCTGCAGACGCATCGTTCTCGATCGTCATCACGCTGCACCTGCGCGCCACCGCCACTAGCGTTATCGACTTTATGGACCCCGCTCCACCGATCCGGCGTAAGTGTCCCACTGGTAGTAAGAGGAGTCTACCATCTCAGATCGCTACTGAGCCGATAGGTGCAAGACTTCGCACCACCGCATTTTCGAGTGACGCCGCTTAGAAAAATTCAATCGAGTTTCCATTAAGCCGGGGGTCAATTTGAATCCAAAAAAGGAAGCAAATCACTACAGCAACCATCAATTGACTCCCAGTTTAGCAAGAGTTAAATCAAACTGCCACTAAACTGGGGGCTATGCAGCCCAAGCAAGGGGACGAATCGGCTGGAACAGTCTGCCTAGGTCCACAAAGTCCAACATGAAAAATTCAAGAAGGGGCAAGTCACTACGACAACTATCAATTGACTCCCAGTTTAGCAAAGAACTGCCACTAAACTGGGGGCTATGCAGCCCAAGCAAAGGGATCGAATCAGCCTAAAAGCCAGGACGAAAGACAGGTGTGGGCCTTCTTTTATTCCATTTGGGCCGGACCTTTTCACCTCACCCGACTCACGAAAAAACAGGAGAAGAGCCCAACACTTGACCAAACCCAGACGGGTCTGCTGGGTCGAAAATAAGCAATCGAGGCTGTTTTTGAGCCCAATACAAGCTTATGCTCATGCAGTTATGCTCAACTCGAGCCCATTTTCGAGACACAAACCGACAGGTAAATTCTCTGACTCATTTTGAATTTCAAATAAACTGATGCCTTCTCTCTATATTTCTTGCAGAACAACGCACGAAATACAGCGGCCGTCATCGGGCCCTAACAATACATGACATCATCAGCCGTCGCCGGGCTAGTACGCGACACTTCATCAACAACGGCCATCATCGGGCCTTCACAATGCGATAGCGGCCATCATCGGGCCTTCACAATGCGATGGCGGCCATCGTCGGGCCTTCACAATGCGACGAGGGCCATTGTCGGGCCTTCACAATGCGACAAGGGCCATCATCGGGCCTTCACAATGCGATGAACATCACATCTACATCGGCGTAGGACCCAGCTTCCAAGCGTCAACAGCGGCCATCGTCGGGCCTTCACAATGCGACGAGGGCCATTGTCGGGCCTTCACAATGCGATGAAGGTCATATCTACAACGGCGCAGACCCGGCCTTCCAAGCGTCCAATGCGCCATCGTCGGGCCTTCACAATGCGACGTGGGCCATTGTCGGGCCTTCACAATGCGACAAGGGCCATCATCGGGCCTTCACAATGCGATGAAAATCACATCTACAACGGCGCAGGACCCAGCTTCCAAGTGTCAACAGCGGCCATCGTCGGGCCTTCACAATGCGACGAGGGCCATTGTCGGGCCTTCACAATGCGACAAGGGCCATCATCGGGCCTTCACAATGCGATGAACATCACATCTACATCGGCGCAGGACCCAGCTTCCAAGCGTCAACAACGGCCATCGTCGGGCCTTCACAATGCGACGAGGGCCATTGTCGGGCCTTCACAATGCGACAAGGGCCATCATCGGGCCTTCACAATGCGATGAATGTCATATCTACAACGGCGCAGGACCCAGCTTCCAAGCGTCAACAGCGGCCATCGCCGGGCCTTCACAATGCGACGAGGGCCATTGTCGGGCCTTCACAATGCGACAAGGGCCATCATTGGGCCTTCACAATACGATGACACTCATCTACAGCGGCCACCATCGGGCCCTCACAATACGATGACACTCATCTTCAGCGGCCACCATCGTGCCCTCACAATACGATGACACTCATCTTCAGCGGCCATCATCGGGCCCTCACAATGCGATGACACTCTTTTCAACCCATTCGGTCAGCTTTACGGAAGAAACTAAGCAGGCCAACCAACATCGGCGCAGGACCAAGCTTCCAAGCGTCAACCAGCTTCAGAACAGGCTTCTGATTCATATCCAAGTTCATCAAGACTACTTTG
Organism: Portulaca oleracea; assembly: GCA_029582165.1. Taxonomy (NCBI): domain Eukaryota; kingdom Viridiplantae; phylum Streptophyta; class Magnoliopsida; order Caryophyllales; family Portulacaceae; genus Portulaca; species Portulaca oleracea. The sequence goes on from CM055879.1 coordinate 21,103,925, forward strand.
ATCATCGTTTTACTCAAACTCGATCAAAGTGGGGGCTATCTGTAGACGCTGAATTTTGTATCTATTTTATTTTCTTTTTTAGTGTCAGTTTTAGAAAATAGGCTAACCGATAAATGGCACGCAAGCCTCTTTCCACCGAAAACTCCAAAAAATATACAAAGCCCAAATGCCGGAACTCAGGTTCAGTGGCGGAGCTCACTCAACACCACAGAACCCGTCTGGTTCAGATGGCGGAGCTCGGCTCACAGAACCCGTCTAGGTTCCTGGACCCAAGGCCCGTTTTCCTTCCAGGAACCCGTCTGGTTTCTGTTGATTCCCACGCGCGCGCTAACCTAGCCTCCAAACCCTAAACCTAAACCTAATTCCCCCCTATAAATACCCACCATTCATCACCCACAAAAGACACCCCGGAATATACTAGGAGTATTGACACTAGTATTTTCTTTCTCTCTTCTCCCTCCATTGCGTGCTTTATTTTAAAGGTTAGCGTAGTTTTTTTTGTATTTTTGTACATAATATAATCCTACGTGTTCTCGTATCTTTTCTTTTCTTTTATTGCATGACATTAATGATAAATCTATGAAATTTATTCAATTCCTCCCCCTTTTTCAAATCTGTCGCTTTAATTTAATTCTAGTAGAGTCTATTCGTTTGAATAGGCGGGTTTGATGATTTTTATTGTCAACCAGAACCTTACCCCGAATCCGTCTTTGGGTTCGTAGGCGGAGTCTTAATTTTCATTGGTTTGTTGTTTTATCCTTAAATTCAATCGCGACTCTAACTTTTTCCGAAAATCCTTTTTAAACCCTTGACAAGGAACTCGACGTTCTCTTGTTTTCACCTCGAGCCATAGGCAGAACCTGCACGGGTTCCTAGCCCCGCTTTCCCTTTCTCATTCTCCAAAGAACCCGTCTGGGTTCGTTGCCTTGTTTTCGTTTTGTTCTCGTGGAACTCAGACGGGTTCCATCGAGTTCTCATCTATCTTTTTTTTCTTTTTTTTCTTCTTTCCATCTTTTCTTTTCTTTAATAAAATTGAGTTTTCGGGCTAATCTAATTTGTCAACTTAAAAGTGTCCTTAAAAGTTAAAACCTTTAATTATGGATAAGCAATCCTAGTCGGCTCCCAATTTAAAGAGAGAACATCCTCTCTTTTAAGTAGCGCCGCGAAGAGGTCCTTCGGATTTTTTCGGGGTCTACAATATCCAGTAGTCATCTTATTTTGGCGCTTCCACTATGATGTATTGCTCTTATAATTAAAACCCCAACAAATCAAAACACTCATTTAGGGATAAGATGGTTAGATCGAACCCCTTTATACCTCCTTGTAGAGCGGATTTTGGAGGATTGATATTGTTATTAGTTTTGGTTTTTTATTTCATTCTTTCATGCATTTAAACCTGGCATCTAATAGGTAACAAGTAACAATTATTTGCAAAAACACACCCCACTGTTTCTTTTTCTTAATCTTCACTCTTGAGTCTATACATTTGCCAACTTTTTTGTTTTGAACTTCGATTGAAAAGTCTTGAAACAAGAGCAACATTTAAATACAGATTAAGCGATTAAAGGCTCCATTCGACAACAACGTTTGAAGTAGCTTATAGCGTTTTGACGGATCAAAATGCTACTTTAATCAAATTTTAGTGTTCCGTAAAATAGTGTTTAAAATTAGCGGATAGAGTTGTGTATAGCTTTTGTCAAAAAATCTCAAACATGACTCATAGTAACGTCTGTTGATTGCAATTAGCATTTGGACATCCAATTTCCACTATTGCCTCAATTATTACGTCAAATTGCAAACCAAACCATTACTATAAAATATTGTTTTGTTGATTTGAAGCTTTATTTCATCCTTTTGTCCTCTCCAACTTTCATCCTCTAGTCCCCTTTCCGAAACATCCCCATAGTGAGAGTCATGCAGACATTAAGAGGGCAGCAGAAACCATCTTGTAACTTGTAAGCAAGCCGAATGTTCGAGTTCATCAACTCTCTCTGTTTGATTAAGTCTCCAATCTTCTTCTCATTCTTCTTGTTTTTCTCTGCATGTATTCGTTGCTTGTCAATCCCCTCAAGTAGAGGCTCCCGCCCTGAACTTTTTGAGTGGCAAAAAATTCAGAATTTTGAAGAACAAACCAACCCTTAGCTATATATTTTGTCATCTTATGCTTGGATAAGGTCCTTATCATAAGGATGCCCCCAATTTCAATTAAAAAGGTAGCTCCAAATTTCGAATCTTTACTGCAATGCCAGTAGACTCTTTATTTTTCTGGTGAATAATATTCTGGGATAAAGCCCATACTTATCCAAAAAATAGTCCAACATAGGGAACCCTGATTTGAACTTTGAGTTAAAAACAATAATAATAATAATATTGATATGGGTTTTTGGCTCAAAATAATTCGAAGTCGGAGATCATTGGCTGAAAATAATCCAAACTCACTTTTTGGCTGAAAATAATCCAAACTTTTAACCTATTTACTCGGATTAAACCGAAATCGATTTCCGTGTCGAATTAATTGAGCTCGAACGTCTTTCTTTAATTGATTTTGATTTTGAATTTATGTTGACTGGGGTCTACATAAGCTGACCAGTCAGAATTCCGACGCCGGAAATCAATTTCGGTTTAGTCCGAGTAAATAGATTAAAAGTTTGAATTATTTTCAGCCAAAAAGTGAGTTTGGATTATTTTCAGCCAATGACCTCCGACTTCGGATTATTTTGAGCCAAAAACCCTATTGATATTGTATTTTTCAACAATAATAATAACAACAATAATAATAATATCAGCTAAACTGCAACAGCTATCTGCTACTCTTACCAGTTACCGCTATCCTCTACCCCAACTGATATCTGCTGCTGAATGTTTTACTTTTGCCGTACAGGGCCAAAGTCTAACTTTTATGCATACACTTGACAGGGAAAATGCACAGCCTTTAGTATTTGTATCCCCTCAAATAGACTTACATATTCAACGAGGAAGGCCTACCCCCATATCTAAGTAAGAGTATTGACGTTTGACAACTATTTATCATGATGAACCATAGAGTTTGTGTAGTAACATCTTATACCATAGAGTTAGTTGTAGCAACTTTAGCTTCTGTTGTAGCTGATTGGTGCAAGAGAAAAAAAAAAAGGGGGGGGGGGGGGGCGGGGGCTTATTACATCATAAGCATTCTGCTGGGAATACTGATGCCAGCTATCTTCAACAGTTCTTTTGAAGCGTGGTTTGCTTGTTTCATGATCTCTCCCTGTGACGCCAAGGAATTTAAACCAACACTATGATCACAACTAATCCAAAAAATAGACTAAAAAGTACTAGCCGGACAAGCAAGAAATCAAAGATGTCATGCACATGAAAATTGGAAAGTCAGGGAGGACTTTACCTCATCCACAGTCAAGATTTTCTTGTCTCTCATGATCCACTTGCCATTACAGATAACAGAAACAATGTTTTCTGTTCGCATGCAGTATACCAAGCTAGATATGCTGCAAATGTCATGCTGCATATTCATTACCATTTTCGATGGCTAATATAGAAGATGAACAATTCAGGGTGATTTAAACCCAAAAAAATTAAGGAAAAAGATACCAGTCATGAACAGGAATCATGGTCCATGAACAAGGATCAATGATTACGATGTCAGCCTAAAAAACATGAAGAACGGTATTAGTAGGCCTCGATTTGTAGAAACCTCATTGCATATGTATTAACTGGCATGCAGAAAAGCATTCTAAAGACCTGGCTTTAGATGACAATGCAAACATGAAACAAGTGAGTGCCTCAATTACAAGAAAGTGACTGCAAAACCAACATTTGCAGGCTTACCCTATTCTGACCTCAAGAAAAGAAGGGGGGGGGGGGGGGGTCATTGTCATTAAGTTAGCCGACTAACCTTTTTCCCGACCTCTAGTGACCCGATTTCATTGTCCCACAGAACTGTCTTCGCACCATCTATTGTTGCCATTCTGAGAACAAGCTCAGCAGATAGAGCTGTGGGATCGGTTGTTCCAGTTTCAAATACTTCACGCCCTTTATTTATAAGTGAAGCTAGGTACATTTCATCAACTACACAAGACAGTCACCAAAAATAACCCCCACACATGGGAGGAGAAAAGAAAGATTTTATCAACAATGTCGTAAAAATGAGAGGGACATGAGTAGAAGACAGTCTAATCTGTACAAAGTAAGCACGGGAAGCTTCAACAAGCTTTTGTCAGTGCAAACTTCTTGTTTTCTACTGTGGGATTTCTACAACTAGGGTGAAGGTTAGACTCTTCCAGACTTATATTACAAAACAAAGTCCCACAAATTCATGTCCTGTTTAAGCCAATAATCTTGCTAAGCACAGGCAAGCTGGCCTAAAGTTTTTCTAATAAATATAAATGAAATTCATTAAGGATCTATTTGATTTACAGAAAATAAAATATGAAGAATCAGTTAGAGACAAAAGAAGAGGTAGTTCCAGAGGATGCAAACTCTCAAACCTGGGGATATGTTTGTCCCTAGACAAGGGCTCATAACTCTTCTCTAGCTAAGTTTACAATCAGATAAGCCACATAATCCAACCTTTTCTTTGAAAAAATTATCAACATATGACCCAAACTAAAGCATCAATGATGCAGGAAGATAATAAAGCAACAAAGAAAATTGGGGACTCAATAATGCATGGAAGTAATGTACACACCAATGCTCATCCGATTGTTTGATGGTGCTCCATCTGTTCCTATAGAGACACAAATTCCAGCATCAATCATTTTCCTTATAGGTGCAAATCCAAGCATCCGCATTGCTGCAGCTGGACAATGAGAGACTTTAACCCCAGCCTTTGAGAGATAACTAATCTGTAAAGGAAACAGGAGAAAGTACAATATTATCGTTAGATAGACAAGGTACCCAAACAAGGAACTAAGAACATATTAGTTTACATCAGGTCTAAAAGGTCTTCATCTCAGAAAGGGCATCTGCTGGAATAAAAAGGAGGGTAACAAAAGCAACTCCATTGCATGCACACTTTCACAGTCATGAAACATGTTTGAGTAAAAGCATAAACATATCTGATTCTTTGGTCATCTACTCATCTGCATTCCAAATGAAAAACAAAGAAAAGCCAACAGCACAGTTACCTCATTATCATCCACCCATACACTGTGAGCTGCCAGGAGATTGCCCTGGAGGAACTTTATCTTCTCCAAATATGTAACGGTTCCATGATCAACTTTCCGTGTATCTACTACAACTTGATTCTCATAATCTATCTCAGCAACATGCTATGGGGAAATACGTGGAGTCACTGAGAAGATAATAACAATAGCACAACACAAACATTTGAAGAATACTTGCACAAAATCAAAATCAGACTGAAAACATTGAGAATGCTGAAGTAAGGATATACAAAGAACATGCATCCCTCAAATGCATTTGGCAGACAGCTAGATAGAATTCAAGTAGCGCTATATCATAAATCACCCCTCAGGAGATCTGGAATAGAGGCGAGAAATCAGAGCATCTCAAACTAAAAAGCATGCAAACCCCTTAGATGGATGGCCTGCACGGCTGCACCATATCAAACTGAAACAATTCATCCAAGAAAGTCTGTTATGACGACAAGGCCTGACATTCATCCAAGAAAGTGTTGAGTTGTCCCACATCGGCCTTTGACACCCATATTGTGGTGTTTATAATGACTTGGGTGCCTCAACCTCCTAAGCTAGCTTTTGGGGTTGAATTTGGCTCAAGTCCATTATTTCACATGGTATCAAAGCCAGGGTCAATGATGTTGGGGCCGCGCCCACAGTTGTCTGCGCCTTGTGGTGAGGGGGGCGTGTTGAGTTGTCCCACATCGGCCTTTGACACCCATGTTGTGGTGTTTATAATGACTTGGGTGCCTCAACCTCCTAAGCTAGCTTTTGGGGTTGAATTTGGCTCAAGTTCATTATTTCACAGAAAGGTCATACATATGAGCTAGAAGTTGCAGATCGATACAAGCATAGTAAAGCCACACATAACATACTCAAACAAGAATCAAAAGAAACAACCACGAGAGAAAGTTGTTACCATGTGAATACCAGTGTTCAACTCCCTAGCCAAGTCCCTGGTTTCAACAAGCAACCGATCAGTTGAGTTCATAATTTGCCTAATTCCGAGCCAGACCCTAATGCGGCCATCTGCAGTATTATTGTGCTTCTCATAAAGCTCTTTCTGAGACTGATACATTAGAACAGACAGAAGAAAAAGTTCTATGAACAACGGCCTTGATCTTCCATTGCAAAGCAGATATGAACAGAACTAACCTGAATACATTGATCAGTAGTTTGGGTGCTCCATGAAGCCGGCAAACCCTCTCCAGAATCCATAATAGATTGAGTTAAACACGCTCGCAATCCCAATAGCTCCACTGCTTCTGCCATGGCGGAGACGTGCTGCCCACCAGCTTCAGCAAAACATGTTACCTGATTTCAACAACAAATTCCGTAATTTCGAGGTCATAAGGTGACTAATTACGGGAGGTGAGAGTAGTACCCCAGAGTGAATGAGCTCAATTCCGCATAGCAAAGTGGAGAGATAGGAGTGGTTATAGGTCATGTTGGATTCGTAAGGCCAGATGCGATGGTGTAACCAAGTAATGAGGTCAACGTCATCGGCAATTCCGCGACCGAGCTGCTGCGAGGTGTGGACATGGGTGTTGATCAACCCAGGAAGCAAGAAGCGGCGGTTGAGGTCGATCACGGAGTGGTCGGGGACGACGGAGAAGAGGCGGAGGATTTCGGCGGAGTCACCGATGGCTTTGACTTTGTCGCCGTCGATGACGACTGCTCCGTTCTGGAATACTCTGAGCTGAGAATCCATGGTTACGATTATGGCGTTGTGAAGGATAGTCATGCTTGAGTCTGATTCTGGCTCTGCCTTGCTCGTCTTCCCTGAATTCTTCGCCATTGTTGTCTTTGTCCAGTCCACTTCCAGCTTGACCAGTTTCAGAATCAGAATTATGTGTTGGAAAAACTAAGGCTGCTGGGAAAGAAACGAACTGAGGCTATGGAGAACACAAGAGAATTGAGCCGTGGTTCGCTGTGGAGAACACAAGAGAACTGAGTCGTGGAAGAACCACTGCCTTGAAAGCGATTATGACCCAACCTCGATGCCAATTGGAATTATCGGTCGCTCCCCAAGGTTAATTGTCAGTCGCTCCCCAAGGTTAACTCAGATTATCCCGGGACACGTGCACTCGTGGCCAAGGATATGGAGTATGCAAAATTATATGCCCAGAAAGGAAGAGGAGAGGAGAGGAGAAGAAAATTGTATTCGATGATGAATACAGTCCTCCATAGGCTCCAATTTATAGGAGAAATTGGAAGCCAACAGCCAGAAAAAACAGGAACTAAAAAAGAGATAAAAAGGGGAAACCACAAAAAAAGACTGACTAAAAAAGGAAAATGACTAATTGTAGCCATTACCGACAAAGTGACTAAAAAAGGAAAACAACTACATTTAGCCATTACCAACAATCCCCCACTAATGGCTTAGAAAGTAATCAAGAAAAGAAAAGGAAAAACTGGGCAAAACAGGTCAAATACTTAGGTGCCAATATCTTTCAATTTAAATTGACACATTAGTGATGTGAGGCAACAGTCAATAATCTAACAAGTGGACTAGGCCTTGAACTTGGAAGACTTTGATTGAGACCCCCACAACACGTATCAACTTACAGAAAAATATACTCCGCGATAACAACATTTGCGCCTTTATGGCCATGCGCACACCTTGGGACTCATAAGTGCTCTAGAGAGATAGCCCAAATCTCTCATAGAAGGCGGCCAAACCTTCACACTTACGTAGGTAATTCCATCAAGTCTATCTCAACATAAACCACCACAGATGTGACTATGAAATTATTAAGAGCAATTAGCTCATCCTTACAATAAACAATCGGTGAATCCTTCAATGTGTCTCACAAGCACCCCCCACAAAGGGCGTGGATTCATTAAGAGAATAATCTCAACCTTAGAAGCACTACTTTGCACCATAGGGATAAGGATGTAGTGCACCTCGAAGATTAGTATGGTTTCGTTGGACCAAATAATTGGTATCCACCATACCTCTTCAAGCCATAGGCTTAAGCCCTATCCCCCTCGATGCCTCTAGAGCAACTCGTCTAGTCAACCCCTTAGTGAGAGGATCCGCCAAATTCTTCTCAGATCTCACATACTGCAAGGATATTACTCCATGCTTTAGTAATTGTCTCACTGCACTGTGTCTAACACGGATATGTCTCCTTTTCCCGTTGTAGACACTGTTATGAGCCATCGATTCTTTGTGAGTCACAATGTATAGAGATAGGTGTCTCTTGTTTCTCCCATAGTGGCACGTATGCTAAGAGACCTCTAAGCCACTCTGCTTCTTGACCTGCCAACTCAAGAGCAATAAACTCAGATTCCATGGTAGAGCGGGCTATGCAAGTCTGATTTGCAGACTTCCACGAGATAGCCCCTCCACCCAAGGTAAAAACATAACCACTAGTAGAACTAACTTCATCATTATCAGAAATCTAGTTTGCATCACAATATTCTTCTACAACAGTAGGAAATTTATTAAAGTGCAAACACCAATCCGTTGTACCTTTTAGATACTTAAGCAAACGATGAAGTGCATTCCAATGTTTTTGACTAAGATTATGAGTGTAGCGACTCAATCTACTCACAGCATTAGCAATATCAGGATGAGTAAAGTTCATCAAAAACATTACACTTCCTATAATTTTAACACACTCAGATTGAGACACACTGAGACCGTTGTTCTTCTTTAAAGGTATACTTGGATCGTAGGGAGTTCTAACAGGTGTCACATCAAACATGTTAAATTTCTTTAACACTTTCTCAATATAGTGTGACAGACACAAAGCATAACCAGAGTTGGTTTTCCGAATTTTAATCCCTTAGATCATATTCGGCTTCACCCATATCTTTCATTTCAAACAAAGAAGACAACAACATTTTAGTCTCATTGACTATAAGCAAATTTGTACCATAGATCAGCATATCATCAACATATAAGCATATGAGCACACAATCTGATCCTATCATCTTGGAATAGACACAAGAATCAGACAAATTTGCAACAAATCCATTTTTCACAAGAGAACTATCAAACTTCTCAAACCACTATTTAGGAGCTTGCTTTAGGCCATAAAGAGATTTTCTCAATCTGCATACTTTATCCTCCTGACCTGGTACTTCACAACCCTCAGGTTGGGTCATATAGATTTCTTCCTCTAAGTCGCCATTAAGAAAAGCTGTCTTTACATCCATTTGATGCACAACAAGATCAAAAATCGTAGCTAACGTAATCAACGTTCTAATGGAGCTTATTTTCGTAACAAGAGAATAGGTGTCGAAATAATCTATCCCTTTCTTTTGGTCAAAACCTCTAATAACAAGTCTGGCCTTATATTTATCAATTGAACCGTCAGACCTCAATTTCCTTTTGAAAATCCATTTACTACTAATAGGTCTACAACCCTTGGGCAAATCAGTTAATTTCCAAGTTTTATTAGACACTAGGGAATCTATTTCACTTCTAATGGCTTCCTTCCAAAAGGTTGCATCAATAAACCTAATAGCCTCAGCATAGGTTTTTGGATCTTCATCAATTAGAAATAAAGTCACAAAAACCTCAGTCAAAGCATCCACATCATAATGATTAAAAACTTCAACTAGGAAAGCAGTAATAAAATCAGGTCCAAAATCAGTTGTAGTTCTTTGTCTTTTACTTTTTCTAGGCTCAATTTCCACATTTCTAGTACTAGAACTAGCAACAGGCAAGCTCACATTTTCAGGTACTACATTAGACACAACATCAGTTACCACATTAGGCACATTCTTTTTCAACGGAAACACATGCTCAAAAAATTCAGCATCTCTATATTCAGAAATTGAATAATCACTCAAAGACATGAAACGATAGGCAACACTATTTTGAGCATATCCAATAAAAACAGCATCAAAGGTCTTTGGGCCTATAGAGACTTTCTTTTTTTTTTTCTATTAGTAAAGCGTTGGTACGCTAATGACTAGGTAAAGCCACTTTAGCCAAACACCCCCACAGTTTCAAATAATTCAAATTCGGGGCATATCCTTTCCAAAGTTCATATGGGGTATGATCCCTCTTTTTATGGGGAACTCTATTGAGAATAAAACAGGCAGTCAAAACAGCTTCTCCCCACATGTTATCAGGCAATCCAGAACTCAGAAGCATAGCATTCATCATTTCCTTAAGGGTACGGTTCTTACGCTCTGCTATATCATTTTGTTGAGGGGTGTAAGGAGCAGTAGTCTCATGAATAATACCATTTTTCTCACAGAAAACAGCTAAAGAGGTTGACTCATATTCACCACCCCTATCAGACCTAAGCCTCTTGATTTTCCGGTCTAGTTGATTCTCAACTTCTTCCTTATATTTTAAGAACACTTCTTCAGCCTCGTCTTTAGACCTCAAAAGGTAAACTTTTGTATATCTAGAGAAGTCATCTACAAAGGTAATATACCATTTCTTTCTTCCTTTGCTCATTGTGTTCTTAAAGTCGGCTAGGTTTGAATGAACAAGTTCAAGCAACTGAGTTGATCTCGTAGTTACTGACTTAAAAAGTTTCTTGGCAAATTTCGCCTCAACACAAACATCACATTTAGAACAACTTTCTGTGCTAACATTTGGAATTAATTTCATGTTCTTTAGTCTGTTTACGGAAGCATAATTCACATGTCCAAGTCTACCATGCCAAAGGTTAACAGATTCAGCAATATAAGCGGAAGTAGAAGCATTTCCATTAGCATCAGATGCAACATTCAGAACATATAAGCCATCACTATGATACCCCTTCCCAACAAATACCCTATTACGAAGGATAACAATTTTTCCAGCCTTTTGGTTCACCTCAAAACCAGCAGCATCAAGGAGGCTACTAGAAACTAGATTTCTACGAAGGGAAGGGACATACAACACATTGTTCAAGCATAAAGGTTTTCCAGAAGTAAATTTAAGGAGAACTTTCCCTTTACCTAGTACCGCAACAGTGGAAGAATTGCCCATGAAGACATGTTCACCATCAGGAACCTCTTCAAAGTCATGCATCAGATTCTTGTTGGTGCAGAAATGTCTAGTTGCTCCATTGTCCAGAATCCATTCGTTGTTGTTAGTCACGAGATTAGCTTCCACAGTTACTGCACAGAATGCTTCAGTCTCCTCAGTCAGGTTAGCTTGATTACTATTCTGTCCAACGGGTTTCTGGTGGGTTTGAACTGCTCCTTTGCTCTGATTGCACTAATATGCCTTGTGGCCAGGTTTGCGCGGACATGTGAAGAACATACCTTACGGATTTTAGTATTAGGCTTGTTCAGTTGTTTCTGATGCTTGGATTGCTTCTGATCCTTCTTATTCTTTCCTTTGAACCTGTCTTTATTAGCAGGAACAGAAGATTCAACCAGGTTAGCTTTAACAGAATTCAAAGAGAGAGAAGACATCTTATCTTTCAAACGATTTGTTTCCTCAGTTCTCATGTAGCTGATTAATTTTTGAAGGTCAGATCCTTCTTCTTGTGCTTGAGATGATTCCTATAGTCACTACAGGATGGTGGTGTTGGTGCTTCTAGATCTTCAAGATGAGGTGAGGACAACACATAATCAATCTCTAACTGTTCAAGACAGAGCAATAACTTTTGGGACCATCGTTTGAAGTTAGTTCCATCAAAAGGCTCAATTTTGTAGATCTCAGCGAGGGTTTTAGGAGGAGCAGCCATTGATAGTAATCGCTTTCAAATTGTTGGAAAAACCAAGGCTGCTGGGAAAGAAACGAACCAATGCTGTGGAGAACACAAGAAAACTGAGCCGTGGAAGAACCACTGCCTTGAAAGCGATTATGGCCCGACCTCGGTGCCAATCGGAATTGCCGGTTGCTCCCCAATGTTAACTTAGATTATCCCGGGACACGTGCACTCGTGGCCAAGGATATGGAGTATGCAAAACTGTGTGCCCAGAAAAGAAGAGGAGAGGTGTAAAACCCCGAAAAATTCAAAGATGTTGACCGTGACGTCGTTAGTAAATTAGGGTTGACTTCGTTATTTACTACTATTTGTTTGTGTTTAATTCTTTTTCTTAACGCTTGAGCTCGTAGGATCGTGAGGGATTAACAAGGGTATATCGGTAATTTCGTGGGAATAGTATTACTCTAGTTAATAATGGTTTACTACTAGTATTATTGGGTATATGAATAATTATGTGGTTATTATTTGCTATGTGATTACTATTAATAATATTAGTATTATTATTATTATTATTACTACTATTATTATTATAATTAGTTGTTTTTAGAAAAGAAAAATCAGATTTTCTTATTAGGTTGGATTAGGAGTGGGATTAGTATAGTTGGGCCTTTATTAGACTAATATAAAAACCCCTCTCTCTCTCCCTCAAACCCTAATCTAAACCCAAACCCTAACCCTAGCCTTCACCCCCTCTCCCTGCTCTCTCTCTGCCGTGAACCTGCACCGGCCACCAGGGAGCCGGAGCGCCGCCGCCTGCATCGCCGGCAACCACCGCAACCACCATCACCATCTTCTTTCTCTCCCTCGTCCTTCTCTCTCACCATCTGATTTCCGTCGCTGTGCACCACCACCAACCGCCACCCAGGCCGTCGCCATCGACTCTCGACCACCAGACGACCGCCGCGCAACCCTCGCCAGCACCGAAAACCGCCCCGACGCGAAGAAGCAGCCACCGTTGCTTGAAGTCGCTGCTGAGTTCGACCCCAACCACCACCGCCCACGCCGACACCAGTCGGCCACCTCCGACGAACCCTGACGCCAACCACCCAGCCGTCGCTCACCCGGTCACCGCCGCCGATCACGCCCGCGGAAAACATGAAAACCCAGCTAAACCCTACGTAAACCCTAAATCTATTTTGATATTTTCTTTCTTTATTTCTTTTTTTCTGTTTTATTATTATTATTATTATTGTTATTCTTTTACCAAATCTTGTAATATGAGGGTGTAATTTATTAAGTTATAAATTGTAATTATTCTTGTTCTTGTGTAGTAGTTTTTAATTAAATTCTTGATTAAATTATTATGTGTAAATTATTAATTGTTATGTTGTAAATTGTAATTAGATTAGGTTGTAATAGTTGGTTATTAGGTTTAAAAGTGGTTCTTTAACATTCTTTATATTCTTTATATGAACCTTTTTAGACCACAATATTATTGTATGTACGAATTTGGAAATTTATTACCTAGGTTAATTCTTGAATTCTTGATTAGTAGATACATGTACTTTGCACTTTATTTTACTTGTTCTTTAAGCCTTTCTTGATTCTTGATTAAAGAAACCGCATGTTTAACCACCTTTGTTTTACTTCGTGAAATTCTTGTTGTAATGTTATAATCTTATAACTAATTCATGTTTTAAAGTCTTTAAAACTTTGTTTACGTGGTTATTGTTCTAAGAAATTTTTTTTATTTCCTTGTACGACTTAGGTTTTTTTTAATTAAAGTGTTATTAAAGTGTCTTTCATGTTTTCTAAATTAAGTTTACTTCTAAAAGTTTAATTGTTGGACCTGAGTTAAGTTGGACCTTACATCTTAGACCCTAAGTATCATTTTAAGCCCAAATTAGAACCCCAAGACCGTTTGGTAAAGGTTAGAACCAAAATAACAAATTAATTAATCACCGTTATCGGGACAGTTTCGTTAGTGTCTAAAGATCGAGTCACCAAGATTAGTATAGTTGTTCTTTGATCGAACCCTTTGGACTGGAGGTTCCCCTAAATGTTAGCTTTCATAGGAATTTTGCGGAACAGACTTTTGAGTTGTATAGCTTGAGGTATAGTCGTTTTACCAGAACCTGTCGGAACTGGACCAGTTGGAAGTTTTGGTACTTTTATAGTCTTTTGAGGGTGATATGGGCTTAGTCGTCAACTTAAGAGTTTTAGTAGACATCCCGAGGTTTCCGAAAAGTCCAGAACCAGACCCATAGGATGTCAGGAAGTTGAGTTGTGACCCGTTTCATGTGAACGTTATAATCTGTCCTCTGTTTGCTTTTATTCATGAAAATGTTTGAGTAAATTTTTATGTGTGAACTTGTTCCTTGAATGTGTTAAGTGTAAACCATAAATGATAGGAACCTAAGTGTTCCTAGGGGATGGGTTAGGTAATTGATAGTTAATACTAACTTCGTTAGAACACGTTTTGATTAGATAATCATTCTTATTCTAGGCCGAGTTAGTGCGAGACGTTAGCGAGCTCAAGTGTGTTCTTCTTTTTGCTGTGTTGTGAAGTATATCAGGTAATGTCTATGCTCTAATCCCCACCGGGATGCTCTTTAAATGTGTTTTAATGTTTTCTAATCTGTTTTGAGAATTGCATCCCGAAAGGGGACTTTTGTGGAAATGTGACCATCTGTTTTGGATAACTGTTTGTATTTGTTTGTGCTTTGATTTTATTGAGTTGAGAAATTGGATGGTCTTTTATCAACGGTTTTATTATTGGTTTTGATAAACCTGGGTTGGGTTTGACTTGAGAGCTGTGAGCTGAGTTGTGCATAATATATTAGTAATTCAAAGTGGAAACATAAAGCGGGTTGTTGTTTTGATCCCTTTAACAGGCTAATATTCATGCGGGTGATAACCCCGAGATCAGGATTCGATGCCTGTATGGGTTATGTGCCAGGAGATCAGGGTTTCATCCCTGATATAGGATAGAGGTTATGATGCCCTTGATGGGCGACTGTTTGATGCCTTTGAGAGGCTAATTTTCATGCGGGTGATAACCCCGAGATCAGGATTCGATGCCTGTATGGGTTATGTGCCAGGAGATCAGGGTTGCATCCCTGATATAGGATAGTTGTTATGATGCCTTTGGCAGGCGATGTTCTTTTTGGATTTGATCTCCCGCCCGCGACTTAAAATATGGATTGAATGGGTTGAGGAAAACAGTTAAGGGTTAAAGGTTTGAGAAATGGTTTGACTTGTTCCCTCTCCCCAAAATGAATTGAAATGAACTTAAACTGTTTTAAACGTTAGGGGTAGACATTATTGAGATTTCCCCCTCATTTTTGAAATGTTTTGTTTTTCAGGTGAAGATCTGAATGCTGGGGACGGGAATTAGAAGTGAGGACGACGAGTTTAGAAGTCCTTGAATCTTTTTATTTTGTTTCCGTTATGATGTCTTAAAGCTTTGTTTTGAGTTGTTAGTAATTACCGTTAGCAGACAGTTGTGTTTTCCTTTCTCGCCTTGTGTTCCTTCGGGAATACGGTAGTGACGCCCAAACTAAATTTGAAGTCTTCCGCTAAGTTTTGTCTGTTAACGTTAGTTTGACTTTGACTTTCTATAATTAAATTTCCGGGGCGTTACAAGAGGAGAGGAGAGGAAAAGATAATTATATTCGATGATGAACACAGTCCTCCAGAGGCTCCAATTTATAGGAGAAACTAGAAGCCAACAGCCACAAAAAACAGGAACTAAAAAAGAGATAAAAAGGGGGAACTACAAAAAAAGACTGACTAAAAAATGAAAATGACTAATTGTAGCCATTACCAACAAAGTGACTAAAAAAAGGAAAACAACTACATTTAGCCATTACCAACATTATGTACTTAGTCTAGTGTACTTTTCTTCACTCAGTCTGCTGCCCAGTGACAATCTTCTTGACTTCATGTACCACTAAGTTGTTTAAAATATGCCCAATTTACAACCAAGTTTTTTTTACCCCCTTCATACCACCACCTTTCCTATTTAATGTCCAATATACTATTCTAACCTACAATCATTCAAGTAGCCGGTAAAACAAGCCTAAAAATAAGAAAATAAAAAAAAAATTTGCTTCACTTCATTATTTGCAGCAAATCTTCCAAAGGAAGACTTCCTAGTTTTCACCTCCCCCCCCCCCATGTCCCTGTTTTCCACTTTTCTCCTATTCTCCAGCCATAACCAAACCTTCAAGATTTATTGTTAGTTACTTATATCCATAATTCAGACGAGTTTGAAACTCTCTCTCTATAACACTTGGGTAGAAATTCAGCATTATGTCTTCAGGTACAAATTGTTGTGTTTTCTGCTGTTAGGGTTTTGAAATTGTGAATGTGTAACGCCCCGGAAATTCAAATATAGAAAAGTCAAAGTCAAACTAACGTTAACATACAAAATTAGCGCAAGACTCATAATTCTTATGGGGCGTCACTACCGTATCCCCGAAGGAATACAAGGCGAGAAGGAAAAACTACAACTGTCTGATAACGGTAAACCAAACTAACAAACTCATACTTAGGAGTAAACCTCAAACTAACTTCAAGTTTCTCACAAAAGAAAGGCAACATAATCAACGACTTCTAAACATGACGTCCTCACTTCTAATTCCCATCCCCAGCATACAGATCTTCACCTGAAAACAAAAACATTTCAAAAATGAGGGGGGAAACGCAATAATGTCTACCCGTAACGTTAAAAACAAGTTAAGTTCATTTCAATTCATTTGAGGGAGAGGGAACAAGTCAAATCATTTCACAAACCTTTGAACCCTTAATTATTTTCCTCAACCCCACCAATCCATATTTTATTATGCGGGCGGGATACCACATCCCTTAGAGTAACATCGCCTACCACAGGCATCAAGAGTTCGCCTACCACAGGCATCAAGAGAGTTCGCCTATCACAGGCATCATAGATATTCGCCTACCACAGGCATCAAAAGAGTTCGCCTACCACAAACATCAAAGTTCGCCTACCACAGGCATCAAAATTCGCCTACCACAAGCATCAAAAATATCAACTATCCTATATCAGGGAAGAAACCCTGATCTGTTGGTCTATAACCCGGCAGGATACCAAATCCTTAACCCCGGGTTATGTTCCGAAACCCGCTTAATGTTTCACTTTGAATTATTAGTATCTTATGCAAAGCTCAGCTCACAGCTCTCAAGTCAAACCCAACCCAAGTTATCAAAACCAATAATAAAACCACTCATAAAAGACCATCTCAATTTCTCAACTTATAAATCAAAGTACAACAATTACAAACAGTTATCCAAAATAGATGGTCACATTTCAACAAAAGTCCCCTTTCGAGATGCAATTCTCAAAACAGATTAGAAAACATTAAAACACATTTAAAGAGCATCCCAGTGGGGATTAGAGCATAGACATTACCTGGTTAACTTCACTTCACAGCTAAGACGAACACACTTGAGCTCACTAACGACGCGAATTAGCTCGGGCATAAAATAAAAGTAATTATTCTAATCAAAACGCGTCCTTCGAAGTTAGTATTAACTACCTTCTACCTGACCCTCCCCTGGGAACACTATAGGTTCCCATCAATCATGAATTTACACTTTAATTCATCTAACACATTCCGAGTAATCACATAACCAGATCAAAACATCACTTTCATACAACAACATTTTTATTAATGAAAAG
This sequence comes from Portulaca oleracea, assembly GCA_029582165.1. Lineage (NCBI taxonomy): Eukaryota > Viridiplantae > Streptophyta > Magnoliopsida > Caryophyllales > Portulacaceae > Portulaca > Portulaca oleracea. The sequence goes on from CM055879.1 coordinate 21,121,378, forward strand.
CATCAACAACACAGATTACAGCATCCACATAACAAGGGTCAAAACTTGACTTCCCAACATCCTATGAGTCTGGTTTTGGACTTTTCGGAAACCTCGGGATGTCTACTAAAACTCTTATGTTGACGACTAAGCCCATATCAGCCTCTAAAGACTCTAAAAGTACCAAATTCTCGAACTGGTCCAGTTCCGACAGGTTCTGGTAAAACGATTATAACTCAAGCTATACAACTCAAAAGTCCGTTCCGCAAAATTCCTATGAAAGCTAACATCTAGAGGAACCTCCAGTTCAAAGGGTTCGATCAAAGAACAACTATACTAATTGTGGTGACCTGATCTTTAGACCCCATCAAAACTGTTCCGTTACAGGTTTACATTTAATTTGCAAATTCGGTTCTAACTTCCACCAATCGATCCCGGGGTCCTAATTAGGGCTTAGAACAGTAACTAAGATCCAAAGTAATTAACCTAATCCAACTAAGGTCCAAACATCAAACCTCCTATCATCAAAACCAAAATGTAAAACATGAAATCAACTTTAATATTTTCACTAACCCTAAAAGCATGCATGAAATAACAATATCATTACCCTAAACATGAATTGTACAATAAACTATTTCAAGATCCAAAAATTACAACATGGGTGATTATAAAATATGAACTTTCTTAATCAAGATTCGAGAAAGAACTTAAAGAACATGTGGATACTTTACTAACGATTCAAGAATTTATCTAGGTAATTAAACTTTTTAATTCGTGCATAAAATAATAGTGTCATCTAAAACCCTAACATGATTCTCATGAAAAACAAAGCATCTCATATAATCGAACATTAATAATTTTACTACCACTATTACAACCCTATTACACCAATTTAGAACATAAAATTACACATAATAATTTATACAAAAATTACAAATAATAATACAACACAAGAACAATTAATTACAACAATAACTTAGCAAAATTTACACCCTAATTACCCAAATTACAAGATTAACTAAAACAAAAAATAATAATAATACAATAATGATAATAACAGAAAAACAAAAAGAAGAAAAGTTTTTAAAAGAAATTAGGGTTTACGCAAGGGATTCTGGCGCTGGTGGTTTCCGGCGACCAGGGCGGTGACGGGGGTGGCGGCCGGTCAGGAGGTGGCCGCGTGTGGTGTTGGTGGCGTGGTTGAGTCACGGCAAATAGGGTCCGCACGACAACACTGCAGCAACCTCGGTTCTTCGTTCTGGCGGCGTCGTCGACGGCTCCGGCGGGCAGCGACTCCAGCGGCGACTGCAGCTCCGGTGGCGAGGGCAAGAGCAGCGGTTGCGTTGGTCCTAGCAAGGGCATGCGACGGCAAGAGAGAAGAGAGGGAAAGAGAGAAAAAGAGAGAAAAAGAGAGAGAGAAAGTTGGTTGCCGTGGCTGCCGGTGGTTGTGGTGATTGCGGGTGGTGGCCGGCGGGGCTGGTGGTCGGCGTGGCTGCAGAGAGACGAGGAGGGAGAGAGAGAGAGAGGAGGGGTGAGAGGCTAGGGTTAGAGTTTGAATTAGGGTTTTGGGAGGAAGATTAGCCTTTTATACTAACTACTAATTAAGGCCCAACAATACTATTCTTAATACTAATCTAACCCAACAAGAAGAAATCAGATTTTGTTTTTTGAAAATAATAATAATTATAATAATAGTAGTAATAATAAACAATACCAATAATAATAATAATCATAATAATAATAAACACATAACAACTAAACTTCACATAATTACAAATTTTAATACACATAATAATATTAATAATAATTAGAGTAATACTAATAATACTAAACCCACGAAATTACCGATATACCCTTGTTAGTCCCTCACGATCCTACGAGCTCAAGTGTTAGCAAAAATAAAAATAAACGAATAATAAAATAAATAACGAAGTCAAACCTAATTTACTAACGACGTCACGGTCAACATCTTTGGATTTTTCGGGGTTTCACAGAATGTGTTGAGTTTAATCTACTTTATTTTCAGTACTCTAAATTGATTTAAAGTTGATTTTTTCATCAAATTTAGGTCGTCCATATTTCTCTGTAGATTGGTGCTTAACTATTGAAATTTACACTTGGGTAGAAGTATCATAACAGTAATAACGTTGAAGAAGAATGATCAATGGGTTTGTGAGGATATGCGTAGAAGATTAATAAAGCAGTATAGATAGTAAAGCAAAATTTCAATGAGTATATCTTTCTCAATTTTCTTTTAATTTTGCATATTGGTATGTACTTCTTTTGAACTGCAGATAGTGAAAATTCAGAAGACGAGTATGATTGGTTGCTTGATGTTGATATTCTATCTGAGTCTGATGATGATGTTGCTGTGGTCCAAAAAAATGCATTGAATGATAGGACGAGAAGGGAAAAAATAACTCAGTTGTTGCGATACAAGAATCTGATCATCCAAGGAATGATGTAGGTCCTACTGGACCTGGTTCACTTGAATATGATGAACTGGGTGATGTTTGTGAGGATTTTGAGGATGCAAATAGTCCTAACGAGCCAGATGATGAGGAAAGGGGTAACAACAAATATCCAAAGATATCTTACCCAAGGTTCAACCCCAATATGAAGTCTCAAGATATTGATTTCCTATGTGGCCTTGAGTTTACCGATAAGAAGCAATTAAAATCGGCCTTTGAGAACTATCGAATTGTACGTGGGTTGGGCTTAAAAGTCACCACGAGTGATACAAAAAGATTTCAAGCCCACTGTAGGGGTGGTGGGTTTGAGTCGAGGATATGGGCATCCAATTGTACTGGAAAAAAAACTTGGCAAATCAAAGGTGTGGATAAAAGACATACTTGTATTCCTTTTAGCTTTGAGAAGGGAAAAAGAACTAGTGGTGATCGGATTGCCGATAACTATTGTGAGTTGTTGATCATACTACCTAATATTGGAAACAAGGAGTTCAAAAAGATTGTTACCTGGGATCAAAACTGCAAAATTACCGACCAGGTGTGCCAGAATGGAAAGAAAAAGGCACTTGAACTTATTATTGGGTAGTACAAAGATCAGTTTGAATGGATGGCTGACTATGTAAATGAGATTAGGTCTAAAAACGCAAGAAGTACAGGCGTACTAGCAACCAAAATGAATGACCGAGACGAACGTGAGTTTTCGGGGGTATACATTTGTGTAGAACAGTTGAAACAAGGCTTGTTAGAGGGTTGCAGACCAGTTTTATCCATTGATGGTTGCTTTATCAAGGGGCCTTGGAAAGGCCAGATTCTTGTTGCTATTGGTTGGGATGGTTGCTTTATCCCAGAGGTCTTTTCTAGGATCGCCCGGATTGGGATGCGCCGAGTAGAGAGGGTCCAGGTGAACCCAGCTTCTGCACCAGCTGAGGATCATGAGGATGACCTTGAAGAGGATCCGGAGGAGGATCCCACCGAGGACAGCACCCTGGATCCCGAGCCCGAGGTAACCTCCAGGGTCACGGCTGTACCCGCCGTCGAGCCCGGGCATGAGATCCCGCCCGAGGAGGAGGATGAGGTGGACCGGGGGACAGGAGAAGACCCTGAGGAGGGCTCGGGGGATGAGACGAGTGATCCTGAGTGGACTCCAGTTTCAGCGAGGAAGAACCCTCGATGCAGGAGGATCATCTGAGTGGGATGGCTACGATGTGTTAAGTATTAGTGTATAGCTGTTACGTTTGTATTTTTTGTTGAACTGTGATATGATCTGAATATTGGCATGTTGTTTCTTTTGGGAAATTGTCCCGATGGAGAATATTGTACATATGATTACATTGGTGTATAGAAATACTGTTTTGTGACCTTTCAATATGTGATGAAAATTCATGAAATAAAGTGATGACATAAGAAATTACTTGGTGAAATAGAATTACAATTTCGTATTGTCTAGCACCCTATGAGAAGACCGGACCAAGTAGCTACCTCTAGTATGATGCTGAGACAATGGATTGGAAAACCCTTTAAGTAGACTAAATCGACCCTTTGAATCAGGATGTCAGACATGAACGGTTCTTAACCCGACCACGGTACTCGGGAGCGTCCGCAAGCTGCAGCCGAACAACGGCCTCAAACCGCGACTGAATTTCGTCAGCGCCTTCCTCATTTGATCTCCGGGCCAAGTACAAAAAGCACCGGGGAACGACCTAGCCAGCATGCTGATGATTGAGATGCTTAACAAGCACGAGGATTTACTGAAGAGGGTAGTGGATCGACAAGGAGGAGAAAGGGAGAATGATCCCTCCACTCTCCTCCAAAGGTTCAATAGCTTCAACCCGCCCACTTATACCGGGGTAGCTGACCCCAAAGTCTTTGAGGATTGGGTTAGGGAAATTGAAAAGATTTTCGACACCACCCGCTGTCCTGAGGAGTTAAGGGTGGATTTTGCTGCTTACCACCTGAAGGAAGAGGCCGATTTGTGGTGGGCCAGTGTGAAAGAAATAAGGGTGAACTGGTTTCATGGAACCGCTTCAAGGTTGTGCTAAAGGATCGATTTTACCCAATTTCCCTCCAGAAGGCAAAAGAAAAAGAATTCATGAATCTGCGTCAAGGGGAAACTAGCGTGCTCGCCTACTCTGCAAAGTTCACAGAACTATATCGATTTGCATCTGCTTTGGTAGCCACTGAGCAGCTAAGGATAGACCGTTTCTGGGATGGATTGAATTGCAAGATTCAGGACCGCATGTCATCACGGGAGTTCACGTCTTATCAGAACATGTTGAATGTTGCCCTCACTGTAGAAAGGGTGATGAATGACATGGAACGACAGTTAGGCATACATGGGCAAAAGAGGAAAGAGCCACCCCGTTTTAACCCACCTCAACCTTATCAGGAAAAGAGGTTCCACCCCAACAACTGGCAAAACAACCAACCTTCGGGACGTGGACCAACCCATGTACCTATTTGTGGGGTTTGTGGATGACCTGGCCATCTTGCTAGGAATTGTAGATCAGGAGCCGCAAAAGGGGGATGCTTTAAATGTGGGAGTCTCCAGCATCACATCAGGCAATGCCCTTTACAGAACTCAGGGGGTAATAATGGTGGAAATAATGGAAACAATGGGAATAACGGGAATTGGAGAGCCCCGTAGACAACATATCAAAATCGGGGAGGCTATAATGGGAATCAAAGGCCACAACAATAAAACCGGGATGGTTCCGGTGGAAATCGAAACAACCAAGGAAGGCCAGCAAACCCGCCTCGTCCGCAACAACAACCACCGCGCAACGCAGGAGGACGGGTATACGTAATGAGGAAAGAAGAGGCTGAGAATGAAGCAGACGCCATGACGGTACCTTCTCTCTCCACCTCTACAATATCTCTGTTTTGTTTGATTCTGGTGCTATTCATTCTTTTGTTGGACGAGCTATAGTAGAGAAGGCTAAGATGAAACCCTCGGAGAATAGTAAGCCTATGTCGGTAGCCCTACCTACCAGGGATACCATTAGTTGTGGAGAGTTATATGGTGGATGTCCTATAGTGATAGCAGGACAGGAGTTTGAGGCCGACCTTTATATATTTGACCTAATGGAGTTCGACGTTATTTTGGGGATGGACTGGTTAGCAAAGTATAGGGCTCAGATAGATTGTTATAAGCAAAAGGTGACCTTAATGGGACCGAACGGAAAGAAGGTAGTGCATTGGAGTGATAGGCATCTTTAGAGTGTGCGGATCATCTCTGCCCTCAAGGCCCAGAGGCTGTTGGGTCAAGGTTGTGAAGGATTTCTATTCAACGTAATCGACACCAAGGTGGAGGAGCTTACGATTGAGAATATCCCGTGTGCGGAGTATTCGATGTATTTCGGAGGAGATCCCGGTCCGCCTCCAATCGGGAGGTAGATTTGCATCGATTGGAGCCCGGGCGCACTGTTTCAAAGCCCCATATCGCATGGCGCCCGCAGAGTGAAGGAGTTGAAGACTCAACTAGACGAGCCGCTAGAAAAGGGGTATATCCGACCCAAAGACGTCACCACGGGAACACTGCATCGTTCGTGAAGAAGAAAGATGGTAGCATGAGGTTGTGCATCGACACGGAGTTGAACAAGATTACCGCAAGAATCGTTATCCTCACCTCGTATTGATGATCTTTTCAATCAGCAGGAGCAACAACGCTTTCTAAGATAGATCCGAGGTCGAGTTATCACCAGTTAAGAATTCGCAAAGAAGATATCTCTAAAACCGCATTCCGAACTCGGTATGGCCATTATGAGTTCGTGGTAATGCCTTTTGGGCTTACAAACGCCCCAGCCGCCTTCATGGATTTGATGAACAGAGTGTTCGAGCCGTTCCTGGATAAGTTTGTAGTGGTGTTCATCGACGACATATTGGTATATTCAGGAACACGAGAGGAGCATGCGAATCATCTGAGAGAAGTATTGACGACTCTACGGAGCAACAAGCTTTATGCGAAGCTTAAGAAGTGTGAGTTTTGGTTGGAACAAGTAGCTTTCTTAGGACATGTGGTGTCCAAGGAAGGAGTAGCAGTAGACCCCCAAAAGGTGGAGGCCATCACCAAGTGGCCGACACCGAAGAATGCCACGGAGGTTAGGAGTTTTCTGGGCTTGGCAGGGTATTATAGGAAGTTCGTGCAAGATTTCTCGAAAGTTGCCACCCCGTTAACCAATTTGACTCGGAAGTCAATAAAGTTCGCATGGTCGGAAAAATGTGAGCAAGCATTCTAGGAGTTGAAGAAGAGGCTTACCTCGGCCCCCATTCTTGCTTTACCTCAAGGGAACGAAGGTTTTGTTATCTACAGTGACGCATCACATGGTGGATTGGGTTGTGTGCTCATGCAGGAGGGGAAGGTGATTGCATATGCATCCAGGCAACTGAAGACGCATGAGAAGAATTACCCCACCCATGATCTGGAGTTGGCAGCAGTGGTTTTTGCGCTAAAGATTTGGAGGCATTATCTTTATGGAGTACACTGTGAGATATTCACAGACCATCAGAGTTTGAAGTACCTTTTCACACGTATGAGCCGAACCTCAGTGCATAAGATGGTTAGAGTTTCTGAAGGATTACGATGTGAATTTCCAATATCATCCCAGAAAGGCAAATGTAGTGGCTGATGCCTTGAGTAGAAGACCGTATCCTGCTATAAACCACTTGATGATGGTACCGCACGAGTTGTGCGAGGAGTTTATGAGATTGGAGATTAATGTGGTAACACCTGGGAGGAAAGCTGTATTAAATGCCATGGAGTTGCAACCTACCCTCATAGAAGAGATCAAGAGGACCCAAGAGCTGGATTTGCAGCTTGCAAAGATACGGGAGGAAGTTTTGCAGGGGAAAGCCCCTGGCTTTGTGATCCACGAAGACGGTACATTACGGTTTCATAACCGCATCTGTGTACCCAATATGGAAGAGCTGAAAAGGAGGATTCTAGAAGAGGGACACAATACGCCATATTCTGTACACCCAGGAGGAAATAAGCTTTACAAGGACACAAGCGGATGTTCGGTGGAGTAATATGAAAAAGAGGTGGCGGACTTTGTGGCAAAGTGCCTTACGTGCCCGAGTCAAGGCGAGCATCAACGACCAGCGGACTTCGCAGCCGTTAGGCGTCCTAAGTGGAAATGGGATTCTATATCAATGGATATTGTGATAGGACTACCAAGGACCAGGCGGAAACACAATGCAATATGGGTGATTGTAGATCGCTTGACCAAGTCAGCTCATTTCCTAGCCATCGCCAACAAGCGGTCCCTAGATCGGCTAGCTCAAGTCTATGTAAGGGAGATTGTAAGGTTACACGGAGTACCAGTTCTATAGTCTCGCAGAGACACTAGCTTCCACCGTTTCGGAAAAAGTTACAAGAGGCGTTTGTACAAAGCTCAAGTTCGATCGCATTTCACCCACATCACGATGGCAAACCAAGAGGACTATTCAAACCCTCGAAGATATGCTGCGAGCATGCGCATTAGATTTCAAAGACTCGTGGGATGACGAGTTGACTCTTATTGAGTTCTCCTACAACAACAGCTTATCACGCCGATTGGGATGTCACCCTTTGAAGCCTTATAGGAGGAGATGTAGGACTCCCTATGTTGGCAAGACATCGATGAAGCTCTAACGATCGGACCGACCTAATACAGCCACTACTCGGAAGGTTCGAATCATTCAAGACAAGATGAAGGCAGCGAAAGTCGACAAAGAGCTTGACAGGAGGAGAAGGCCCCTAGAGTTCGAAGTGGGAGAATACGTGTTTTTACGGGTGTCACCTACGAAAGGAGTTATGAGATTCGGGCAGTCACGGAAGTTGACACCAAGATTCATCGGGCCATACCCAATTTTGGAACGCATTGGGGAAGTTGCCTACAAGTTACAGCTACCGGGGGAATTTCCAAGAGTGCACAATGTCTTCCATGTGTCACAACTCAGGAAATATGTCCCAGACCCAACTCATATGATTGATCCTGAGCCGCTTCAGCTACAAGAAGATTTGAGCTATGAAGAACAACCGTTGGAAATATTAGATCGCAGAGAAAAACAACTTCGAAGGAAAGTAGTTCCCTTGGTAAAAGTACGATGGGCAAATCATACCACAACTAAGCAACACAGGAGGCGAGAAGACGAAATGAGGAAGAAGTACCCTCACTTGTTCCAAGCCTAAGGCGCGTCAAGTTTCGGGGACGAAACTTCTTTTAAGAAGGTAATGTTGTAAAACCTCGAGTTTTAGGAGGAATAAAACCGTTAGTTTCCTTACCGGACCGTTAGGGTTAAGTTTAAGTTTCGAGGACGAAACTTCTTTTAAGAAGGTAATGATGTAAAACCCCGAAAAATTCAAAGATGTTGACCGTGACGTCGTTAGTAAATTAGGGTTGACTTCGTTATTTACTACTATTTGTTTGTGTTTAATTCTTTTTCTTAACGCTTGAGCTCGTAGGATCGTGAGGGATTAACAAGGGTATATCGGTAATTTCGTGGGAATAGTATTACTCTAGTTAATAATGGTTTACTACTAGTATTATTGGGTATATGAATAATTATGTGGTTATTATTTGCTATGTGATTACTATTAATAATATTAGTATTAGTATTATTATTATTACTACTATTATTATTATTATTAGTTGTTTTTAGAAAAGAAAAATCAGATTTTCTTATTGGGTTGGATTAGGAGTGGGATTAGTATAGTTGGGCCTTTATTAGACTAATATAAAAACCTGTCTCTCTCTCCCTCAAACCCTAATTTAAACCCAAACCCTAACCCTAGCCTTCACCCCCTCTCCCTACTCTCTCTCTGTAGTGAACTGCACGGCCACCGGGAGCCGAGCGCCGCCTGCATCGCCGGCAACCACCGCAACCACCATCACCATCTTCTTTCTCTCCCTCGTCCTTCTCTCTCACCATCTGATTTCCGTCGCTGTGCACCACCACCAACCGCCACCCAGGCCGTCGCCATCGACTCTCGACCACCAGACGACCGCCGCGCAACCCTCGCCAGCACCGAAAACCGCCCCGACGCGAAGAAGCAGCCACCGTTGCTTGAAGTTCGACCCCAACCACCACCGCCCACGCCGACACCAGTCGGCCACCTCCGACGAACCCTGACGCCAACCACCCAGCCGTCGCTCACCCGGTCACCGCCGCCGCCCTGACCGCCGGCCCAGTCGCCGGAAAACCCGCAGCCTAAACCCTACGTAAACCCTAAATCTATTTTGATATTTTCTTTCTTTATTTCTTTTTTTCTGTTTTATTATTATTATTATTATTATTCTTTTACCAAATCTTGTAATTAAATTCTTGATTAAATTATTATGTGTAAATTATTAATTGTTATGTGTAATTTTATGTTGTAAATTGTAATTAGATTAGGTTGTAATAGTTGGTTATTAGGTTTAAAAGTGGTTCTTTAACATTCTTTATATTCTTTAAATGAACCTTTTTAGACCACAATATTATTGTATGTACGAATTTGGATATTTATTACCTAGGTTAATTCTTGAATTCTTGATTAGTAGATACATGTACTTTGCACTTTATTTTACTTGTTCTTTAAACCTTTCTTGATTCTTGATTAAAGAAACCGCATGTTTAACCACCTTTGTTTTACTTCGTGAAATTCTTGTTGTAATGTTATAATCTTATAACTAATTCATGTTTTAAAGTCTTTAAAACTTTGTTTACGTGGTTATTGTTCTAAGAAATTTTTTTTATTTCCTTGTACGACTTAGGTTTTTTTTAATTAAAGTGTTATTAAAGTGTCTTTCATGTTTTCTAAATTAAGTTTACTTCTAAAAGTTTAATTGTTGGACCTGAGTTAAGTTGGACCTTACATCTTAGACCCTAAGTATCATTTTAAGCCCAAATTAGAACCCCAAGACCGTTTGGTAAAGGTTAGAACCAAAATAACAAATTAATTAATCACCGTTATCGGGACAGTTTCGTTAGTGTCTAAAGATCGAGTCACCAAGATTAGTATAGTTGTTCTTTGATCGAACCCTTTGGACTGGAGGTTCCCCTAAATGTTAGCTTTCATAGGAATTTTGCGGAACAGACTTTTGAGTTGTATAGCTTGAGTTATAGTCGTTTTACCAGAACCTGTCGGAACTGGACCAGTTGGAAGTTTTGGTACTTTTAGAGTCTTTCGAGGCTGACATGGGCTTAGTCGTCAACTTAAAAGTTTTAGTAGACATCCCGAGGTTTCCGAAAAGTCCAGAACCAGACCCATAGGATTTCAGGAAGTTGAGTTGTGACCCGTTTTATGTGAACATTATAATCTGTCCTTTGTTTGCTTTTATTCATGAAAATGTTTGAGTAAATTTTTATGTGTGAACTTGTTCCTTGAATGTGTTAAGTGTAAACCATAAATTATAGGAACCTAAGTGTTCCTAGGGGATGGGTTAGGTAGTTGATAGTTAATACTAACTTCGTTAGAACACGTTTTGATTAGATAATCATTCTTATTCTAGGCCGAGTTAGTGCGAGACGTTAGCGAGCTCAAGTGTGTTCTTCTTTTTGCTGTGCTGTGAAGTATATCAGGTAATGTCTATGCTCTAATCCCCACCGGGATGCTCTTTAAATGTGTTTTAATGTTTTCTAATCTGTTTTGAGAATTGCATCCCGAAAGGGGACTTTTGTGGAAATGTGACCATCTGTTTTGGATAACTGTTTGTATTTGTTTGTGCTTTGATTTTATTGAGTTGAGAAATTGGATGGTCTTTTATCAACGGTTTTATTATTGGTTTTGATAAACCTGGGTTGGGTTTGACTTGAGAGCTGTGATCTGAGTTGTGCATAATATATTAGTAATTCAAAGTGGAAACATAAAGCGGGTTGTTGTTTTGATGCCTTTAACAGGCTAATATTCATGCGGGTGATAACCCCGAGATCAAGATTCGATGCCTGTATGGGTTATGTGCCAGGAGATCAGGGTTTCATCCCTGATATAGGATAGAGGTTATGATGCCCTTGATGGGCGACTATTTGATGCCTTTGAGAGGCTAATTTTCATGCGGGTGATAACCCCGAGATCAGGATTCGATGCCTGTATGGGTTATGTGCCAGGAGATCAGGGTTGCATCCCTGATATAGGATAGTTGTTATGATGCCTTTGGCAGGCGATGTTCTTTTTGGATTTGATCTCCCGCCCGCGACTTAAAATATGGATTGAATGGGTTGAGAAAGCATTAAGGGTTAAAGGTTTGAGAAATGGTTTGACTTGTTCCCTCTCCCCAAAATGAATTGAAATGAACTTAAACTGTTTTAAACGTTAGGGGTAGACATTATTGAGATTTCCCCCTCATTTTTGAAATGTTTTGTTTTCAGGTGAAGATCTGAATGCTGGGGACGGGAATTAGAAGTGAGGACGACGAGTCTAGAAGTCCTTGAATCTTTTTATTTTGTTTCCGTTATGATGTCTTAAAGCTTTGTTTTGAGTTGTTAGTAATTACCGTTAGCAGACAGTTGTGTTTTCCTTTCTCGCCTTGTGTTCCTTCGGGAATACGGCAGTGACGCCCAAACTAAATTTGAAGTCTTCCGCTAAGTTTTGTCTGTTAACGTTAGTTTGACTTTGACTTTCTATAATTAAATTTTCGGGGCGTTACAAGAGGAGAGGAGAGGAAAAGATAATTATATTCGATGATGAACACAGTCCTCCAGAGGCTCCAATTTATAGGAGAAACTAGAAGCCAACAGCCACAAAAAACAGGAACTAAAAAAGAGATAAAAAGGGGGAACTACAAAAAAAGACTGACTAAAAAATGAAAATGACTAATTGTAGCCATTACCAACAAAGTGACTAAAAAAAGGAAAACAACTACATTTAGCCATTACCAACATTATGTACTTAGTCTAGTGTACTTTTCTTCACTCAGTCTGCTGCCCAGTGACAATCTTCATGACTTCATGTACCACTAAGTTGTTTAAAATATGCCCAATTTACCACCAAGTTTTTTTTTACCCCCTTCATACCACCACCTTTCCTATTTAATGTCCAATATACTATTCTAACCTACAATCATTCAAGTAGCCGGTAAAACAAGCCTAAAAATAAGAAAATAAAAAAAAAATTTGCTTCACTTCATTATTTGCAGCAAATCTTCCAAAGGAAGACTTCCTAGTTTTCACCTCCCCCCCCCATGTCCCTGTTTTCCACTTTTCTCCTATTCTCCAGCCATAGCCAAACCTTCAAGATTTATTGTTAGTTACTTATATCCATAATTCAGACGAGTTTGAAACTCTCTCTCTATAACACTTGGGTAGAAATTCAGCATTATGTCTTCAGGTACAAATTGTTGTGTTTTCTGCTGTTAGGGTTTTGAAATTGTGAATGTGTAACGCCCCGGAAATTCAAATATAGAAAAGTCAAAGTCAAACTAACGTTAACAGACAAAATTAGTGGAAGACTCATAATTCTTATGGGGCGTCACTACCGTATCCCCGAAGGAATACAAGGCGAGAAGGAAAAACTACAACTGTCTGATAACGGTAAACCAAACTAACAAACTCATACTTAGGAGTAAACCTCAAACTAACTTCAAGTTTCTCACAAAAGAAAGGCAACATAATCAACGACTTCTAAACATGACGTCCTCACTTCTAATTCCCATCCCTAGCATACAGATCTTCACCAGAAAACAAAAACATTTCAAAATGAGGGGGGAAACTCAATAATGTCTACCCCTAACGTTAAAAACAAGTTAAGTTCATTTCAATTCATTTGAGGGAGAGGGAACAAGTCAAATCATTTCACAAACCTTTGAACCCTTAACTATTTTCCTCAACCCCACCAATCCATATTTTATTATGCGGGCGGGATACCACATCCCTTAGAGTAACATTGCCTACCACAGGCATCAAGAGTTCGCCTACCACAGGCATCAAGAGAGTTCGCCTATTACAGGCATCAAAGATATTCGCCTACCACAGGCATTAAAAGAGTTCGCCTACCACAGACATCAAAGTTCGCCTACCACAGGCATCAAAATTCGCCTACCACAAGCATCAAAAATATCAACTATCCTATATCAGGGAAGAAACCCTGATCTGTTGGTCTATAACCCGGCAGGATACCAAATCCTGAACCCCGGGTTATGTTCCGAAACCCGCTTAATGTTTCACTTTGAATTATTAGTATCTTATGCAAAGCTCACCACGACTCTCAAGTCAAACCCAACCCAAGTTATCAAAACCAATAATAAAACCACTCATAAAAGACCATCTCAATTTCTCAACTTATAAATCAAAGTACAACAATTACAAACAGTTATCCAAAATAGATGGTCACATTTCAACAAAAGTCTCCTTTTGAGATGCAATTCTCAAAACAGATTAGAAAACATTAAAATACATTTAAAGAGCATCCCGGTGGGGATTAGAGCATAGACATTACCTGGTTAACTTCACTTCACAGCTAAGACGAACACACTTGAGCTCACTAACGACGTGAATTAGCTCAGGCCTAAAATAAAAGTAATTATTCTAATCAAAACGCGCCATTCGAAGTTAGTATTAACTACCTTCTACCTAACCCTTCCCTGGGAACACTATAGGTTCCCATCAATCATGAATTTACACTTTAATTCATCTAACACATTCCAAGTAATCACATAACCAGATCAAAACATTACTTTCATACAACAACATTTTTATTAATGAAAAGCATCAACAACACAGATTACAACATCCACATAACAAGGGTCAAAACTTGACTTCTTGACATCCTATGGGTCTGGTTTTGGACTTTTCGGAAACTTTGGGATATCTACTAAAACTCTTATGTTGACGACTAAGCCCATATCAGCCTCTAAAAACTCTAAAAGTACCAAATTCTCCAATTGGTCCAGTTCCGACAGGTTCTGGTAAAACGATTATAACTCAAGCTATACAACTCAAAAGTCCATTCCGCAAAATTCCTATGAAAGCTAACATCTAGAGGAACTTCCAATACAAAGGGTTAGATCAAAGGACAACTGTACTAATCGTGGTGACCCGATCTTTAGACCCCATCAAAACTGTTCCGTTACAGGTTTACATTTAATTTGCAAATTCGGTTCTAACTTCCACCAATCGATCCCGGGGTCCTAATTAGGGCTTAGAACAGTAACTAAGATCCAAAGTAATTAACCTAATCCAACTAAGGTCCAAACATCAAACCTCCTATCATCAAAACCAAAATGTAAAACATGAAATCAACTTTAATATTTTCACTAACCCTAAAAGCATGCATGAAATAACAATATCATTACCCTAAACATGAATTGTACAATAAACTATTTCAAGATCCAAAAATTACAACATGGGTGATTATAAAATATGAACTTTCTTAATCAAGATTCGAGAAAGAACTTAAAGAACATGTGGATACTTTACTAACGATTCAAGAATTTATCTAGGTAATTAAACTTTTTAATTCGTGCATACAATAATAGTGCCATCTAAAACCCTAACATGATTCTCATGAAAAACAAAGCATCTCATATAATCGAACATTAATAATTTTACTACCACTATTACAACCCTATTACACCAATTTTGAACATAAAATTACACATAATAATTTATACAAAAATTACAAATAATAATACAACACAAGAACAATTAATTACAACAATAACTTAGCAAAATTTACACCCTAATTACCCAAATTACAAGATTAACCAAAACAAAAAATAATAATAATACAATAATGATAATAACAGAAAAACAAAAAGAAGAAAAGTTTTTAAAAGAAATTAGGGTTTACGCAAGGGATTCTGGCGCTGGTGGTTTCCGCGACTGATGCGTGACGGTGGCGGTCGGTCAGGAGGTGGCCGCGTGTGGTGTTGGTGGCGTGGTTGAGTCACGGCAAATAGGGTCCGCACGACAACACTGCAGCAACCTCGGTTCTTCGTTCTGGCGGCGTCGTCGACGGCTCCGTGACGGCGACTCGGTAGCTGCGACTCGGTGGCGAGGCGGCAAGCGTGATTGCGTTGGTCCTAGCAAGGGCATGCGACGGCAAGAGGGAAGAGAGGGAAAGAGAGAAAAAGAGAGAAAAAGAGAGAGAGAAAGTTGGTTGCCGTGGCTGCCGGTGGTTGTGGTGATTGCGGGTGGTGGCCGGCGGGGCTGGTGGTCGGCGCGGCTGCAGAGAGACGAGGAGGGGGAGAGAGAGAGAGAGGAGGGGTGAGAGGCTAGGGTTAGAGTTTGAATTAGGGTTTTGGGAGGAAGATTAGCCTTTTATACTAACTACTAATTAAGGCCCAACAATACTATTCTTAATACTAATCTAACCCAATAAGAAGAAATCAGATTTTGTTTTTTGAAAATAATAATAATTATAATAATAGTAGTAATAATAAACAATACCAATAATAATAATAATCATAATAATAATAAACACATAACAACTAAACTTCACATAATTACAAATTTTAATACACATAATAATATTAATAATAATTAGAGTAATACTAATAATACTAAACCCACGAAATTACCGATATACCCTTGTTAGTCCCTCACGATCCTACGAGCTCAAGTGTTAGCAAAAATAAAAATAAACGAATAATAAAATAAATAACGAAGTCAAACCTAATTTACTAACGACGTCACGGTCAACATCTTTGGATTTTTCGGGGTTTCACAGAATGTGTTGAGTTTAATCTACTTTATTTTCAGTACTCTAAATTGATTTAAAGTTGATTTTTTCATCAAATTTAGGTCGTCCATATTTCTCTGTAGATTGGTGCTTAACTATTGAAATTTACACTTGGGTAGAAGTATCATAACAGTAATAACGTTGAAGAAGAATGATCAATGGGTTTGTAAGGATATGCGTAGAAGATTAATAAAGCAGTATAGATAGTAAAGCAAAATTTCAATGAGTATATCTTTCTCAATTTTCTTTTAATTTTGCATATTGGTATGTACTTCTTTTGAACTGCAGATAGTGAAAATTCAGAAGACGAGTATGATTGGTTGTTTGATGTTGATATTCTATCTGAGTCTGATGATGATGTTGCTGTGGTCCAAAAAAATGCATTGAATGATAGGACGAGAAGGGAAAAAATAACTCAGTTGTTGCGATACAAGAATCTGATCATCCAAGGAATGATGTAGGTCCTACTGGACCTGGTTCACTTGAATATGATGAACTGGGTGATGTTTGTGAGGATTCTGAGGATGCAAATAGTCCTAACGAGCCAGATGATGAGGAAAGGGGTAACAACAAATATCCAAAGATATCTTACCCAAGGTTCAACCCCAATATGAAGTCTCAAGATATTGATTTCCTATGTGGCCTTGAGTTTACCGATAAGAAGCAATTAAAATCGGCCTTTGAGAACTATCGAATTGTCCGTGGGTTGGGCTTAAAAGTCACCATGAGTGATACAAAAAGATTTCAAGCCCACTGTAGGGGTGGTGGGTTTGAGTCGAGGATATGGGCATCCAATTGTACTGGAAAAAAAACTTGGCAAATCAAAGGTGTGGATAAAAGACATACTTGTATTCCTTTTAGCTTTGAGAAGGGAAAAAGAACAATTAGTGGTGATCGGATTGCCGATAACTATTGTGAGTTGTTGATCATACTACCTAATATTGGAAACAAGGAGTTCAAAAAGATTGTTACCTGGGATCAAAACTGCAAAATTACCGACCAGGTGTGCCAGAATGGAAAGAAAAAGGCACTTGAACTTATTATTGGGCAGTACAAAGATCAGTTTGAATGGCTGGCTGACTATGTAAATGAGATTAGGTCTAAAAACCCAAGAAGTACAGGCGTACTAGCAACCAAAATGAATGACCGAGACGAACGTGAGTTTTCGGGGCTATACATTTGTCTAGAACAGTTGAAACAAGGCTTGTTAGAGGGTTGCAGACCAGTTTTATCCATTGATGGTTGCTTTATCAAGGGGCCTTGGAAAGGCCAGATTCTTGTTGCTATTGGTTGGGATGGAAATAATCAATTTTATCCGGTTGCTTGGGGAGTTATTGAAAGGGAAAATGTTGGGAGTTGGAATTGGTTCATATCCTTGCTTGCAAATGATCTTCAATTGGAAAATGACGATGGGTGGACTATCATATCCGACCAACAAAAGGGTTTGATTAATAGCATTAGTGAAATACTTCCTAGTGCCGAACATCGGCTATGTGCACGTCATGTGTATACAAATTTTCGAAAGAAATTCAAAGGCTTAAAATATAGAGAATTTTATTGGAAAATATGTAAGTCTTCCAATGAGGCTGATTTCCAAAAGAACATGCAAGCTTTGAAAGACTTTGATGTGGATGCTTGGGATTTCTTAGTCACTAAGAAGAACCCCGAGCAATGGTGTAGATTTTTCTTCAGTTATATACCCAAATGCGACTCAGTGGACAACAACATGGCGGAGATATTTAACGCGTCAATTTTAGAGGTAATTGTCAAACCAAATTGGGTATTTTTTTTCGATCAATGGGTATATTTTTGTTTTATGATGGAAAACTGCACGATTTAACTCTATACTTTGTGTGTGCATGTGCTTTTTTATAGGCAAGATACAAACCTATTGTGACCATGTTGGATGACATTTACATGTCTGTTATGTCAAGGATTGCAACTAAACATGAACTCTCCTTATCATATGAGTGGAAGATATGCCCTAGAATTTTGAAAAAGCTAGAGAAAGGAAAGGAAAACTCTAGATATTGGTATGCACAACATGCTGGAGGAGAAGATTTAGTGTTAAGCATGGAATGGATTGGTTTACAGTCAACCTCTTGGAGAAGACTTGTAGTTGCAACGCATGGACTTTGAGCGGGGTTCCTTGTACACATTCAATGGCGGCCATGAGAGAACATAGGGCTAAAGTTGAAGATTATGTAGATGATTGCTACTCCATTGGGAAGTATAAAAAGGCCTATGCTTGTACAATCAATCCTGTAGATGGTATAAATTTATGGAAGCAATTAGGTGTTCAAATCATTCCTCCAAAGTTCAAGGATACAAAGAAAAATCTACCTTTCAAGAGAAGACAGGAGGAAGGAGAGAGTGGTTACACAAAAAGGAGCGGAACTGGTCAAGTATATAGGAAGGGTCAGAAGCATACATGTTCGAAGTAAGGTGAAGTTGGACACACCAAAAAAAAAATGCAACATTTGTGGTCTAATTATTCTCCCTTTTCATTGATCAGGTTTTTTATCGACCCTAACAAAAAATGTTGTTCAGAAATTATTGTGGAGTGGATCTTTTTATTTGAGCTTGTTTTTTCATTTGTTTGAGTTGCTTAGTATCTAGCCTGGTAAAAACTAATACCAACATCGGACCAGCCTTAGATGTTTAAAATCATTAGGCATGATATGTTAGTGAATGATCATTTTTGTGCTCTTCTTGTCCTATATTTGTAAAAAAACTAGTGAAT
Organism: Portulaca oleracea; assembly: GCA_029582165.1. Classification (NCBI taxonomy): domain Eukaryota; kingdom Viridiplantae; phylum Streptophyta; class Magnoliopsida; order Caryophyllales; family Portulacaceae; genus Portulaca; species Portulaca oleracea. The sequence goes on from CM055879.1 coordinate 21,140,204, forward strand.
CAGCAGTAGTTGATGAGGGAGAGGTAACCATTGATCAAACCACAATGATTCACTCCACAATAGTGGAGTTGGGACAACCAGATGCGACTTCCAAAGAAGCAGAGCCTTCACCATCTCAGGTTATTTCTTCAAATTATGATTATTTTGATTTTTTTTTTGGAAAATGAATGATTTAAAGGGCTTCTTCTTTTTTGTTTTATGTTTGTTATAGATGCTTGTAGATGCTTCGCAAAGCAGCTCGACTGTATTACCTCCACAACTTGCTCCACAAAAACTACTGGTTAAAATTTTTTTTTTCAACATATCATTTTCTTGTGCTAAAATGTTAATCTTTTCCTGAAAAAAATTGTTAAATTTGAAACTCAGGTCAGAAGAAGAGGAGATCCTTCTATAACATCAATAGCATCCTCAGAATGGTAGCCCCGAATTCATTTGGTGAGTGCGAGATTTGTGTATCTATGCCTTCCTATATGGAACTATGCATGACATTTAAATTCCGCCAAGCATAATAATTTACTTCAATTTTGATTGTTATTTGTTGTAGGTATGCTTAATAGTTTTGTACCTGATTCACTCCAATATAGACTCATTATTGTTGCTTTTTTTTTTTGATATGGTATGTACTGACTTCTGACGTTGATCTTCATAACATGATATCAGGTTTGAAGCGTACATATGTTGATATTTACAGCCACGTCAAGATTGACTGCTTTTACCACTTTGTTTTAGAAGTCTACGAGGAATCATGTACAAGGATGACTCTTTTTTGCCTAATTGATTTATAGGATCTACCGTTTTGGTTATAAGGGTATATGTATTTTGTGATGATTGATATGCATACATTCAGACACAAATACATCTGTTGTTGGTCGAACAACTTTTATGAACGTAAATTATATGGTTGACTTTTTTTCAGCCATTTTGAAATTTTAAATTAATTCTTATAGTCTCCTGAATATATTTTAAGAATTTACTACTTGTGTCAATTATAATTTAGTTTTTAAAATTTCTATAAAAAATTTAAAATTAATTAAAAGGATTGTGTTATTATCGGGAAACTTAAAAAAAGGAATAAAAACAAGAAAAGGGAAAGGAAATAACATGGAAGAAAGCAAAAAAAAAATACTTGTATGAGATAAAATGGAAGAGATGATTGAATATAAAGTGAAGGAATTGCAAAAAAAAAAAAAATCAAAACGAAGAAGAAAAAAGGAGTACATATTAATAAGGAAAAAGACAATAAAAAAAAATAGGATTGAATGACATAAAAGGGGGAAGGAAATGGAAAAGGCGGAGGATTGACAAAATAGGGAGTGAAAGAAATGAAGGAAAATAAAAAGAAAATAATGGAGTAGTCTAACCTGCTATAGTAGGTTAGAATAGTAGATTGGGCATTAAATAGAAAAGGTGGTGGTATGAAGGGAGTTAAAAAAAAAACTTGGTGGTAAATTGGGCACATTTTAAACAACTTAGTGGTACATGAAGCCAAGAACTCGGCTCTTAGCCGAAGGTCAAGGTTGGTTCTCAAAATAACATACAAGAAAAAAGAAAAGGAAAGAAAAGCCACCCAAATTGCCTTGTCTAAGTTGTCTTTGAGGGGCTGGGCCAAATAGTTCCTTTGTTGGGCTGGGCTTTTATGATTTGATCTTGAAAATCAGTTCAAACAACAATACATATTTTTTGTTACCAGTTTACTTTTCGTTTCGTTGCCTCTCATATTACTCGTGTCGTCTCCCATATATATTACATGCACTTAGAGCACATGCTTTCAATATTTACAAGTGAACAATTATTGGAATATGAGTGAACAATCTAATATATGTGAGTGAACAATCATACTATTCGAAACACATGCTCCGGGTGCACCTAATAAATTGCATGTCATCTCTTTTCCGTCAATATTTTCCAACTTTGCCTCTTATATTTGAGGTCTCTCTCAAGTCTCTCTCTCTCTAAATTTCTCTCTCTAACCCTCTCTCTCGCACGCATACCACCATCGTTGACCACCACAACCGTTGACCCGAGACCGCCGCTGATCACCAAATCGCCACCACCAAGAAAAACCCACCACAATTGGTAAGTTTGTTTAAATTGTGTTTTTTGAATTTCAATATATTTGTTTTGTAGTTGAATTTATGTATTTATGAATGTACATATATATATATATATATATATATATATATATATATATATATATATATGATTTTTTTTCTATTTTAATACCTTGAATTTGAAGTAGGTGTAACTATAAGCCTTCACTTCCTTTTCCACCCTTCTTTTCTCTTTTTCTGTCTAGAAAATCCTAGCTTCCACTTCCTAGGAGAGGTTGTCATCGATTCTTTTTGTTGATTGATTTCTACCCAAATTGTTAGTTTAGTTTATGTTTACACAAAGAAAGTTAGTTTCTTCTTTTCTAACAGTTTTTATTGTACCCTTATATAGGATTTTTAGTCTTTTTCTAGAGTTTTTGTTCAGTTGGTGTGTCTAATACGTTGGATGAAGATCGACTTTCAAATCGCTATAGCACGAGTCGTGAGGTTCTCCATCAATGATAAAGACGTAGAGTCATCGAAGAAAGATGCAAAGTCGTCGAAGAAATCGGAGTCGAACGTCAATAAGATTAATATTAGTTATTTGAAAGTTGAATTTCATATCTATGTTCTAGATCTATTATTGTTCAATCACGATTTTCATTGTAGGTGTCGTATGACTTGCTATTAAAGAAGTCGTTATGTTCAGTTTCAAAAAAAAAAAAAAAAGTAGGTGTAGTTGTTTGAATGCCCTAACACAGTGACTAACAGGATGGTGAATCGGTCTTCGTAATGACGTGAAACACAACCATTCAATGTCTTGTAATGTGGGTTAGTGAGAAAAACTAAAGGGTTAATGAAGTTATTGGATAGGGATAGTTTTTGGATAGGGATAGTTTTTTTCCCTTCGCCAGCCACGTTAGCGTACATGGAGACCAGTTCACCACCCCCTTAGTTACTCCTGTATAATAATGTCACCCAGGTATAGAGGGCAGGGATATTGCTGTCCAATAGTAAAAGTTGGTATATTACAATCCAACACCCCCAAAGGTTGATATATTATCAGCCAAAATCCCTTATTATTAATATTATTATTGTTGTTATTGTTATTATTATTATTAATGTCATCATTATTGTTATTGTTATTATTATTATTATTATTATTATTATTATTATTATTATTATTGTTATTTGTAACATTATTATTAAAATTATTGTTATTATTGTTGTTATTTTTAATGATCTTAAAATGTGAGCGCCTGTTTAGAATGTCTGAACGGTTTTTTCCATCTATTTCATTGATTCGGCGCTAAACAATAACATATTGAAAAGATACGGATTACCGTCAACAATTTTTCGATGTGTTGTACATTTGGTGTCAGGTTGAAATGGAAGTAATGGAAAAACTGATTAATTAGGTTATTGTTTAATTAAGTTTAGAAAAGTAAGTTAATTTTAGGCAAGGTTTGTTTTGATGATGTTGTTTAGGGTCAAGCTTACATTTATGGAAATGGGAAACCTTCTTAACGGGGGTATTTGTTTCCATATTATAGTGAATGTGAACTCGATAGTAAACAACATTTTTTTTTTGTATTTTGAGTTAGCGTAGACTTAAGTTAGTGTATGATTTGAGCATACGTAGTTAGTAACTTGATTGGTTGACTTTATTAAAGGCATGTCTCTAAATGCAAGTTCGACCCTATTATTGAGAACAAAGTGTTGAAATTCTAGATCTAGGCCATCAGATGCTTGAGAAAGAAGATTGTAGGTGGTGATAGATTCTACATGCCAACAACTTGTAGAACGAACATCAAGAAACTCAAGACTTGAGCTATACTTATCTTGATCCAAAGAAGAATGTACATGTGTGTTTTGTAGTCAGTAAATACTAACCAACCACAAACACATGGATGGTTACGGGTATTTACTAGCTACAAAACACGTCTGTACATTCTTCTTTGGACCAAAATAAGTATAGGTCAAGTCTTGAGTTCCTTGGTGTTCGTTCTATTTGTATGTAGAATCCATCACCACGTACAATCTTATTTCACAAGCATATGATGACCTGTATACAAAACTACTGCACTTTATTCTCAATAACAGGGTCTAACTTGCATTTTGAGACATGCAAAAGTCAACTGATTAAGTCATTGACTACGTATTTCCAAATCATATAATAACTTAAGGGTGTGTTTGGTTGAGAGGAAAACAATTTCTGAGGAAATGGTTTTCCATACCAAATTTTCTGAGGAAATTATTTTTCGGAAAATGATCATTTATGTCGATATAAGTTGCGATATATGTTACAAATGAAAATATTTGGAGCTCAAAATTCATATTTGAGCTTTTCTTAAACATTTCTATCGTGTTATAAAGTTTCGTGACAAACCGATAAAATTGAATTTTGCTTTTAAATTTCAGTCATATTTAACCGCAAAAAAATGTCGACAAAAGTGGCGATATATGTTACAAATGAAAATAATTGGAGCTCAAAATTCATATTTGAGCTTTTTTAATCATTTCTATCGTATTGTAAAGCTTCGTGACAAACTGAGAAAATTGAATTTTGCTCTTAAGTTTCAGTCATATTTAACCGCAAAAAAAATGTCGATAAAAGTGGCGATATATGTTACAAATGAAAATATTTGGAGCTCAAAATTTATATTTGAGCTTTTCTTAGTTCATACTATCAAATCATAAAGTTTCGATTCAAACGGTTCAGTTTGAATTTTTAAAAGTTTCAGTCAGTTTTAGGGCAAAAACTTCTGATTTGATGTATATCGAGATAAATGTTATCAAATAAAAATATTTTGAGCTAAAAATTTATATTTGAGGTTTTTTTATCAATTCTATCGTGTTACAAAATTTCGAGTAAAACCGTTAATGTTAAATTTCGGCCTCAAATTTCAGTTAGGGTTAGTTGTAAAAATCGATCCCACAATCAATGGTGGAAAATGATTTTTCTAGGTTGATCAAAGGAAGTCAATTTCCTCTCTTTAAAGGAAAATGATTTTCTTTGGAAATGATTTTCTAAACTTTTTTTGTACCAAACACTAGAAAATTGGGAAAACGTTTTCCAAAAAAATATTTTCTCCCCTACCAAACACACTCTAAGAGTGCGCTAATTCAAAATAAAAGAAGGTATATCACAACCATTCCAATACTCAACAAACATTTGCTATTATTAGAGTTTAGGGTTAGAGTTTATAACCGATTAAGTGTTGTCGTACTTTTGGGAGTACGATTGTCGTATCCACAAGGAGTTGTGTTCCAAGAAATCAAAGCGAACTCAAGTGTTTCGAGCTAGGAGAATAAACCAGGGAACTGGTGGTGATGATCAAACAACAAACTACGAAAGCAATAAAAGATGTTCAGGCAACAAAATCAGTATTCAACAAACCAACTAATCTGAACGACCTAATCTACCAATTCTATACAAGCAAAAGAGGGGTGGATTACACTATTAAATTACGCCAAAGCCCACTCTCGAGGGTTAGTGACTCGCCAAAGCCCTCTCTCGAGGGTCAGAGATTTCGTTCAAGCTTTCTCTCGAAGGTTAGGAATTCTAACTACTTATTCTCATGGAGTTAGTCTAATTAAACTATAGAATTGAAAACCCTAAACCTAGTCAGAATTCAACATTCTCATGTCAAAACCCTAACCATTTTCTCTACTACACTAGTAAATTAATCTCACCTCTTCGCATACATCAATTACCTAAAGAAATATAGATGAACACTCTCTCAAACATTTCATCGAACACGTGGTAGGCAAAGAGAAAAAACCTCAAACTACAAGTATATATTTGGATAGATTAGGCCTAAACAAGATTAATTAGCCATCAAACAATTCAATCACTACCCAAACAACACAAACCTAACAAGAAATCAACATAATAATGCAATTAAAAAGAACGAAAATCAATCTAACAAGCATATATGAACATAAAAGAGATAAAGTGAAAGGGATAGAAAACTTAGTCTTGAATTGAACGCGAGAACGAAATCGATAAATTCTTGAACAAAGATAACCTAGTCTAATTAATTTAGAGGAATCTAGACCTAGAACTAGAGAGACTTAGGGAGAAACCTCCCTCAAGCCTAGAGAGAAAAACAAGATGAGAAAAAAAAAACATAGAATGAAAAGTTGCCCTTTTCTTCTAAATAATAAAACTACTTAAAATAAAAGACTACAATTTGGCATGGCTACCTGTGCCGATTGGCACACTTGAGTGCGCTGAACTGAAAATCCCAATCTCGCTTCTAATTTTCTGGCGCAACTGCATTGGCTTCCTTTGCTCCTTAATTCCAATCTTTTACCTCCTGTGCCATCATCACTTATCTCAAAATTACCTAAAAATAAGACAATTAAATAAATTAGTCTCAATTAACAAAGATGACAAAAATCACTATTAAACTTATACTAAATAACTTAGATAAATTCAATAAGACAATAAAAACCAAGGTAAAAAGTGATAAAATCGAGGTTCAACATTAAGTCACTAAATACATATGGCCAAATCATATAATAACTTAAGGGCGTGCCAACTAAAAAAAAAAAGCATATTACTACCATTCCAATACTCAACCAACATTTGCTATTATTAGGGTTTAGGTTTAGGTTTAGGGTTTGGGGTTTACGATTTAGGTATTAGGGTTTTGTGTTTAGGGGTCTAGGGTTTAAGGTATAGGGTTTATGATGCATATCATACTTCAATGCATCAGGAGGAAGCCCTAAAGGACATTACCAGTCTGCTGCAAACTGTTTCAAGTGGTTGTGTCGCGAATATCTCTAAAGCTAAAGGACTTTTGAGCTCCTTATCTCAAGAGTCTTGAAGTTCTCATTTAGCTATGTGGAAGGGTTATTCCTTATGTACATTTTGGCTTTTGAATCTTTAGAATTGGAGTTGTATTTTAGGAGATATTGTATTTTCTTTAAAGGGCCTTTGTTGTAAGTGTCGCCTAAAGGGCCTTGTCAGGGTATTGCGGCCTTGCTGGCCTTGCTGGGGTGACGTGCCTATAGGGAGGGGTTTTCCTATTCCTATAAATAGACCCCTTGGGTCTCTTGTAAACATAATTCATTCATATTGAAATAACACAAATCTCTCTAAAGTTGATGCTTTAGTTTCTCTCTAATTTTGGCTAGAAAACGAATTACCTTTGGGTTTTTCGTGTGAAATCTTCTCTTCTAATCCAAGATTGAGCATTCTTGGGTGGTGACAGGAGGAGTAGGAGCTCTTGAAGATTGTGGTGTGTCTGTATCAATCCGAAGAGTTTCGTTGCTCAATTCTATCAAGTTTCCGCTGTTCAGTTCGCTGTAAAGGTCCTTATCTGATTCATCTCTTGCAAGTTCTTACTTGTGTTTTTGATCCGTGTTCTTTCTTGGCATTTTGGTTGTCTTGTGATCCATTATGCATCAATTTGGTATCAGAGCCATGTTAGATGAATCTCCTTTGTTTCTTGCATGAATCTTGGACCTTGTTTTGTCACAAAATCACATAAACCCCACGTTATACACGCCCCTTTTGATAGTTCTTCCAAGAACTCATCAAGAACCCATCAAGAACCCATCAAGAACTCATAAAGAACCCATAGCTCCTCAAAGAACCCTCGTCCTAAACACAAACCAAGCCCAAATCCGTCCCTTTCCCTCGTGAGTCATATGGCATCAAGTTGATTTCAAATGACAAACGATGAATCTAAATCAAATGAGGTTTATGAGCTTGAGCAACGAGTAGCATTTTTGCGTGTGCAATTGGGTAAACAAATGGAAGAAAACAGAATGCTACGTGAAGGATCCATACGTGATGGTGTCTCGTCACATGGTGAAGGTAGTTCAAAGTCTAAAAGGCATGAACGTTTGGATTTTAAAGTCGAAGTTCCTGAATTTGATGGTAGTTTGAATGTAGAAGATTATCTTGATTGGATACATACGGTTGAACGTGTCTTTGAGTTGAAAGATTGTAGTGATGAGCTCAAGGTGAAGTACGTTGCTTTGAAATTGAGAAAACATGCTAGTATTTGGTGGACTAACCTTCAAAAGAAGAGAGTTGCAAAAGGGAAAGAAAAGATCCGTTCTTGGGATAAGATGAAGTTAAAGTTGCAATCCAAGTTCCTTCCCCAATCATACGTTGAAGACAACTACTACAAGTTGCAAAAGCTTGTCCAAGGCTCTAAATCGGTGGAAGAATACACAAGGGAGTTTGAACATCTCCTTTGGCGTTGTGATCTCAAGGAAAAGGAACCACAAATTCTGGTACGTTACTTGATTGGTTTGAATGATTGGATACGTCATATAGTTAAATTACATTCATATGAATCTCTTGATGAGCTAAGCAACTTGGCAATGAAAGTGGAACGGCAAAGAAAAGAAAGAGCCAAGGAACCGCAAAGGACGTTCCCAAACACATCCAAACCCTATACCCAACGTCCTTATCCCCAAACACAATCAAAAGCTCCACAAAATCAGCCCCCATCCTCCCTTAAACCCTACGCCAAACCCACATTAAACCAGCCCCAAAATCCCCCACCCAAAACCCAAGTCCAAGAACCAAGGACATTACAACCAAGAAGATGTTTTAGGTGCCAAGGATTGGGTCATATAGCATCCGAATGTCCTAACAAGCGTACGGTTTCTCTTGTTGAATATCAAAGTGCTTTGTTTGTTGAACCAAGCTTGTATGAAAGTGAACATGAAGTGGAACCTTGTGAGCTTGCTGAAAATGAGGAGGATAATGATGAAGAGTTGAGCAAGCGGATGAAGGCGAATTGTTGGTGCTTAGAAGGGCGTTAAGTATGGCTTCTACCCCAAATGACATGGAGCAACGTGAGAATATATTCCATACTAGGTGTACCGTTCAAGGAAAGGTATGCTCTCTTATAATTGATGGTGGTAGTTGTACTAATGCCGCCTCTACTACAATGGTAGAAAAGTTGAATTTGGATGTAAGTTCTCACCCATCTCCTTATAATATTCAATGGTTAAGCCATGGGAAGGGCATTAGAGTTGATAAACGTGTATTAATCTCATTGTCCATTGGGAAGAATTATAAAGATGATGTATGGTGTGATGTAATACCCATGGATGCTTGTCATATTTTGTTTGGTAGACCGTGGCTTTTTGATAGGTTTGTAACTCATGATGGAAGATTGAATACCTACTCATTCGTCATCAACAAGAAGAAGATTACATTGGCTCCATTGCCTCCTTCTTCTATTCGGCCTCCACCAACAAAAGAGAAAGAAAGGGAGACTAACATTGTGTCTTTACTAAAGGCAGAACAACATGAATTCTATGAACATAAGGAGTTGATATTGGCGAATATCCAAGAAGAACAAGCTTCCCCAACCAAAGAACATCCACGGCTTTCACCATTGATGAGGAGGTTTGGTCATTTATTTCCAAAAGAAATGCCCCAAGGATTGCCACCAAGAAGGGACATTGAACACAAGATTGATCTCATTCCGGGAACTACATTACCAAATAAGCAAGCCTACCGAATGAACCCCAAGGAATCCCATGAGGTTCAAAGGCAAGTTGATGAGCTACTCCAAAAGGGCCTTATTCGTCCAAGCATGAGTCCATGTGCCGTCCCAGTGTTACTAGTTCCAAAGAAAGATGGTACCCAACGTATGTGCATGGATTGCAGGTCCATCAACAAAATCACCATCAAATATCGTTTTCCCATTCCACGTATGGAGGACCTTCTTGATGAACTTTATGGAAGTGTTGTGTTTTCAAAGATTGATTTGAAGAGTGGATATCATCAAATTCGCATATGTGAAGGAGATGAATGGAAAACGGCTTTCAAGACCAAAGAAGGCTTATATGAATGGTTAGTAATGCCCTTTGGTCTAACAAATGCTTCTTCTACTTTCATGAGGTTAATGAATCATGTATTGAAACCTTTGATTGGAAAGTGTGTTGTTGTATATTTTGATGACATACTTGTATATAGTAGAAGTGAGATTGATCATGTAAAGCATTTAGAGCTAGTTTTGTATATCTTGGAGAAAGAAAAGCTCTACGCCAACTTGGAGAAGTGCTCGTTCTTTTCACCCAAGGTCATCTTCCTTGGATATGTGCTCTCCAAAAATGGGATTCAAGTAGAAGAAGGAAAGGTCAAAGCTATCCAAGAATGGCCAACACCAACGAGTATACATGAGGTACGATCATTTCATGGATTAGCTTCATTTTATAGAAGGTTTATCAAGAATTTTTCTACTATTTTGGCTCCTATGACTGAGTAGTTGAAGCAAAGGGAATTTACATGGAATAAAAACGCTCAATTGGCGTTTGAAGTATCAAAGAGAAGTTATGTAACGCACCTCTTCTAACCTTGCCATGTTTTGACAAAGTATTTGAAGTAGAAGTGGATGCTAGTGGAGTTGGTATTGGTGCCGTCCTTACACAAGAGGGAAGGCCAATAGCCTACTTTAGCGAGAAGTTGAATGATGCCAAAAGGAAGTTTAGTACATATGACAAGGAGTTCTATGCCATTATAAGAGCTCTTGAGCATTGGAGGCATTATCTACTAAGTGGAGAGTTTATTCTACATACTGATCATGAAGCTCTCAAGTTTATCCAAGGCCAACACAAGCTTAACCCACGACATGCAAAATGGGTTGAATTTATGCAAGCTTTTCAGTTTGTGATCAAGCATAAGGCCGGGCATTTGAACGAGGGCGCCGATGCTCTTTCGAGAAGGTACTTGCTTACATATGTTCTTGATTCTAACATTGCTGGATTTGAACATATTAAGGGCTTATATCGAGATGATCAAGATTTCAAAGAAGTATATGAATTGGCAAAGAAACATCCTCATGAAATGTTTCATATCGAAGATGCTTTCTTATTCAAAGGAAATCAATTATGTATACCAAGGACCTCATTGCGCGAATTGTTGATTCAAGAAGTTCATGGAGGTGCCTTAGCGGGTCATTTTGGTATAGAGAAGACTTATTTGATGTTGCGAGATTATTACTTCTGGCCTAGCATGGTGAAGGATGTTGAGCATATTGTTAAGAGATGTGGTACTTGCAACCTTGCCAAATCACATGTATTACCACAAGGCTTATATACACCGCTACCTATTCCATATTACCCTTGGGAAGATGTGAGTTTAGACTTCATTGTGGGTCTACCTAGAACTCAAAGAGCTAAAGATTCTATTATGGTGGTTGTAGATCGATTTTCAAAGATGACGCATTTTGTACCTTGCAACATTACATATGATGCTACGAAAGTTGCTACCTTATATTTTGATGAAATTGTGAAGTTGCATGGCATACCCAAGACTATGGTGAGTGATAGAGACTCTAAGTTTCTAAGTCATTTTTGGGTTACTCTTTGGAAGAAAATGGGAACAAGGCTCAAGTTTAGCACGGCTTGTCATCCACAAACGGATGGACAAACGGAGGTAGTCAATCGAACCTTGGGAGCCTTGTTGAGGACATTGGTGAATAAAGAAAAGAAGAGTTGGGATACTTTGTTAAGCATTGCCGAGTTTGCTTATAATAGAAGTCCTAATCGTGCTATAAAGTTATCTCCATTTGATGTTGTCTATGGAAGAAATCCTCTTAAACCCATGGATTTATCTCCTATCTCTACATCTACGAAGTTTAGCTTTGAAGCAAGTAAAAGAGTAGAGGAGATTAAGAAGCTGCATGAGGAAGTTCGTGAGAAGATTAAGAGATATACTCAAAAGGTTGAAGAGAAAGTGAATCAAAAGAGGAAGAAGGTTATCTTTAAGCCTGGAGATTTAGTGTGGTTACACTTGAAGAAAGAGAGATTTCCAAGTAAGAGAAAAGGGAAATTGAAACCGAGAGGTGAAGGTCCTTATGAGGTCTTAGAAAGACTTGGTGATAACGCTTATCGTTTGAAGATGGAAGATGAGTATGAAGGAAGTTGTACTTTCAATGTGTGTGATCTTAAGCCCTATTATAATGAAGATGAAGAAATTCCAAGTTTGAGGGCAAACTCTTTTCAAGAAAGGGAGAATGATGCATATCATACTTCAATGCATCAGGAGGAAGCCCTAAAGGACATTACCAGTCTGCTGCAAACTGTTTCAAGTGGTTGTGTCGCGAATATCTCCAAAGCTAAAGGACTTTTGAGCTCCTTATCTCAAGAGTCTTGAAGTTCTCATTTAGCTATGTGGAAGGGTTATTCCTTATGTACATTTTGGCTTTTGAATCTTTAGAATTGGAGTTGTATTTTAGGAGATATTGTATTTTCTTTAAAGGGCCTTTGTTGTAAGTGTCGCCTAAAGGGCCTTGTCAGGGTATTGCGGCCTTGCTGGCCTTGCTGGGGTGACGTGCCTATAGGGAGGGGTTTTCCTATTCCTATAAATAGACCCCTTGGGTCTCTTGTAAACATAATTCATTCATATTGAAATAACACAAATCTCTCTAAAGTTGATGCTTTAGTTTCTCTCTAGTTTTGGCTAGAAAACGAATTACCTTTGGGTTTTTCGTGTGAAATCTTCTCTTCTAATCCAAGATTGAGCATTCTTGGGTGGTGACAAGAGGAGTAGGAGCTCTTGAAGATTGTGGTGTGTCTGTATCAATCCGAAGAGTTTCGTTGCTCAATTCTATCAAGTTTCCGCTGTTCAGTTCGCTGTAAATTAAGGTCCTTATCTGATTCATCTCTTGCAAGTTCTTACTTGTGTTTTTGATCCGTATTCTTTCTTGGCATTTTGGTTGTCTTGTGATCCATTATGCATTAGTTTACAATTTAGTTTTAGGGTTTTGTATTTTACGGGGGTTTAGGGTTCATAGGGTTTAGGGTTTAGGGGTGATTATTTTTATTATTCTTATTCTTATTATCATTACTATTATCATCAATATTAATATTATTTTTGAAGGTGAATTAAAATGGTTGGAGATAAAGGTAAGGCTGGAGATAAGTGTAAGGGTATTGGGTGGATGTAGAATCCTTCTAGTTGGAGAGGACATGAGTCTGGGGACCTGCACCGTCGACTTGTGACAGTGTCTACCCATAAGGGTGAGGCAGGCAACTGGGCGTGAGACTGAAGCTCATCCTAAGCGTTTATTAGCTGGGTCTACTGATGCATATTATCGTACCCATACGCAACATTTTAACCAATATGCGTCGAAGGACGATCATACCCAAACGTAGCATTTTAACCAATATGCGTCGGAGGATGACGAGGATGATCACATCGACACTGAGAGCTTTAGCACGAGGGTTATGCCGATGACTTAGGTCACTTTCTCGATCAGTTAGACGGTCAAGAGACATCAGTTGCTATGGGGACATGGTAGAGTAGACAGGAGATAGTAGCGGGTTTCATGCCGATGAGAAGTTGTACTGGTAGGTTTACACCAGGTAGGTAGGTGAGACAAGCCAGGGGAGCCGGTTCATCGGGCGGGGATGCTGGGCCTAGTAATGGCCGGTAGGCTAAGAGGAGTCAGACTGATGATTCTGCATGGCGTATTACAGGACAGATGCCTGGTAGGCCTATTCAACTCATGTTATACCGAGCTTTGGAAGACACATTGCTTAGGTTATATGGGATGGCGGTGAATGTTTGCCCCATGAGGTGATTGAGTGCGTGACGATCAAGGAAGACGACCCTTAGGGAGCTGTAGTGGATCAGGAGCCAAATGCATCCTGATGTCGTGGCTGCGATCGATTGGATCCCTCTCTCGGTGTAGCGAGCCTCATGTTCGAGCACATTGATTATGCACTGATCGTTCTGTTCGTGGAGAGGTAGCATCCCGACACGAACTCATTTCACCTTCTGCTTAATGGAATGACCATCATGCTACACTACGTGTAGCAGATCCTAGGCCTCCCTATCAATGGGACGTTGCCCTCAAGAGTCGATTAGGAGATGGTCAACAGTGACGTCGAGTTGATTTTTTATTCGTCCCTCAATGAGCTACCCGGGAACAAAACTTATGATAAGGAAGGCATATTGGACAGTGATTTTAGGGATGTATGTACTACACCTCAAGTAACGAGGCCGCACCTGGTACGTGCGTGGTTGTTGAGCCTACTGGGGAACACTTTGCTAGTCGACAAGTCAAGGGATAGAGTCCACCCTCATATGTGGGTGGGCAATGAGTTTTTCGAGGCAGTTGCATAGGGTACAGTGACATTGGCATACCTGTATCGACATTGTGAAGGTGGGTGGTTGCTTGACACTGCTCCAGACTTGGATCTACAAGCATTTTCTCTCCTTAGGCCACACCCCGATCGTCATGGTGTACCAAGTCCATGTGCATCTAGGTGGGGCTTAGACAGGTGGCGCGTTTGCTGGAACGCCTCAAGATAATTAAGACTACACTCAAAAGACTATCTAAGGAGCAGGTTGTTTGGTGTCGATATGGGTCTACTCCAGCGAGTGCCTGTCGTAGGATGTTGTACATGTGCTGCATTCACGCTTTTGACGTGACGGAGTTGTACATGCCAGATCGTGTAGTCCGCTAGCTGGATACTGACACCATCTCCCCAAGTAACTTATCACACCTAAGAGGCATCCCGACTAGCGAAAGGCGCGTATACAGTGGAGTTTGATGAGTTGTTCATTGATGCACAATGGGAGAATTTTCATGTAGGACATCGACTATCACTAGAAATTTTGAAACGATGTACTACTATGTCGTAGGAGACAATACGTTATTACAGTACATGATACTGTAGTGTGTCGCACTCATACTTGATAAACAATGACACACTGACACATTGCATTGTTGATGATCCTGCATCGATGGAATATGTGAGTCTAATTTCTAATTTTGCACATTAATTATGATCATATTTTTTCTTTAAAAAAAAAACAAGACTGCTTAATTACCATGTGTTGTATGTTTTAGTGGGCCTATGAGTGGCCAAGATATACAGCCACTAACGTACGTGCGCAGAGGAACATGTCCTATGTTGACCATCCATGTTGAGACGCATGATGATGTGATGGATATGTAAGTATTGCAGGTGGTGTGAGTGCATGCATATCGAGGTCCCGCAGCCACCAGATGACGATAACGACCTGTGATTGTGTTGTTGCCTGTTTTATTTAGGATTATACTAAACTTTAGTTATGATTTTGATTTGTTATTATGTATTGTAGTTGAACTTCAGTTTATGTTTTGGACATATGATAACGTTGTTGACTTTAGTTTTTGTTTTAGACAATTGTTGAATTTAAAGTGTTTGACTAGACATGATATTAATTTATGTTAGTTAGTCAAATATAAATCACGGTAGAAATAAATTCAGCGAATTGATAAACCATAATTTTACGGGTTTTTAGCCTTCTTTACTTGACTTATTTTTACCTTTTAAGGTCCTTTTACCTATATTTAATATTTAATTTCGCTTACTTTGCTGATTAATGACAAAGTGTGGAAATTTCTATGTTTTTAGGTAATATCGCCCTTTATGATGAAGAATACGTGCTTTTCTAATGTTATGGAAGAGTGCAGGAAGCAATAGAAGGATGAAGAGTAAAGAAAGAAGCTAAGCCAACAAGCACAGACGGTAGCACATGTTGTGTTGAAGAAAATAAGGGAAAAAGAGTTCAACACAGGTTGTGCCAACACTTAGCACTGGCTGTGCCAATCTGTTGTATTAGTTTTTAGTTGTTTAAATTAAAATAAACAAGGAGTTTCTCCGGACAACGTTAGTTTCTAATTCTCATTCTCCTTTCTAGGGTTAGGAGAG
Organism: Portulaca oleracea; assembly: GCA_029582165.1. Classification (NCBI taxonomy): domain Eukaryota; kingdom Viridiplantae; phylum Streptophyta; class Magnoliopsida; order Caryophyllales; family Portulacaceae; genus Portulaca; species Portulaca oleracea. Next base: position 21,155,923 of record CM055879.1, read on the forward strand.
AGATTTCTCTCTAGCCTCTATAGAGGCTTTAAGTTAGTTTCTAGGTTTTAGATTATGATTTGCATGGACTCATCAAGTTCGTTCTTCGATTTCAATTAAGACTAAGTTTTCTTTCTCTCATTCTTTACATTTATGCTTATTTACTTTCTCGTTTGCTTTCGTTCCTTTATAATTGTTGTAGTATGTTAATTTGTTAATAATTTAGTGTAGTTTGGGTTGTGATGGATGTATATGATGAGGAATTAATTTGTTTAGGCTTAATCTACCAAATTCATGCTTGTAATGTGAGGTTTTCTCTTTTCCCTCAATGTGTTCGATGAAATGCTCGAGAGAGTGTTTATTTGTATTTCTTAGTCAATTGATTTATGCTGAGAGGTGAGATTAATTTGCTAGTGCAGGCAGAGAAAATGGTTAAGGTTTAGGCACGAGAGTGTTGAATTCTGACTAGGTCTAGGTTGTTAATTCTATAGTTTAATTAGGCTAACTCTATGAGAATAGGTAGTTAGAATAGTTAAGCGAGTCACTGACCCTTGAGAGAGGGCTTTGACGAGTCACTGAATTAAATTAGCCTCTGACCCTCGAGAGAGGGCTTTGGCGAGTCACTAACCCTCGAGAGAGGGCTTTGACGTTTAATATGTTGCAATCGACCCCTCTTGATTACTTGTTTAGAATTGGTAGATTAGGCTATTTAGACTTATTAGTTGTTGAATATCGATTTTACAGCCTGAACTTCTTTTATTGTGTTCATAATCTTTAGTTTGATCACCATCACCATCATTCCTGGTTTATTTACCTAACCTGAAACACTTGAGTTAGCTTTGATTGCCTAGAACATAACTCCCTGTGGATACGACAACCGTACTCCCAAAAGTACGACAACACGAATGTATAAAAGAACTCAAATATATACTAAAATAAATTCAACAAAGTGCGCTAAGATTCCGCCATGTAGCAATCTGAGTAATGAACGACTTCCCCCAACCTTTAACCGTGGTAAATGGCACTAATCTTGTAAATGTACAAGAATGGTGGTTCTTGTTTGCATGCGCAATCCTGAATATACATTCGGGTCCCCTCATACCAGGGCCTGTCTGTAGTGAGAAAATTGAAACACACGACTCTGTTGTATGTTGTCCCTTTCCCCTAACAATTGCGATGTTGACCCACACGACGTTCACGGTAGACGCTGAAAATAAATCGGACAGTATCTCTAGCCAATGGCTGCCAGGTGCTGGTCCTTGTATGTGACCACCCATCCTTTCCTTCGTTGTCAACATGCCTTCCTCCAATCCATACGTAGTCACATATTGATCTTGATGCGCCTGAATTTCGTTCACCATAGTTGTTCTAGCAAGTTACAGGTGTTCCTCACCACCAAATCCTACCTCGTTGATCACTCGAAGCACATAGTTGCCATCACCTGCTACATTTATACATCCAACGATATAAGTTATGATGAAATCTAGGACATCATTAGGGCATAGAAATAGAGATGTACTCATCCATGGGTTCCCTGTACGCAAAATAAAACGTGAGTACGTCAGTATAAAATCAATACGTATTTGGATTAATTTTGATAAATACGAAAAGCATACCAGTTGGACAAAATCCAATGGATGAAGAGCTCTATCTATTTCTGTATGAGCTTGTGCTAAACCTACTGCCCCAACTCCTTCCACGACTGATGTAGATTTGGTCCCAAATATACATCATGGGAGCCAAATGCTTGATTTCATACAAAAGGAGCTTCAATCACTCATGCTTATCACACGTCCAAATAGCTTCATCAAGGTTGGTTCGGTAATTTGCTCAATAACTCAAGATCCGTGAAGATGTTGTGAAAGTCATCCTAGCACCAAATGATCTACATCAAGGGAGCTTCACAATGGCTTTTGAATATTGGAATTTGGACAAGGAATGAGCAAGTTATCATAGTTTTAATCTAGCTTATGTACATTTGTATCTTTATGATGTCATATTTGTTTAGGATGATGTAAGCTAGATGCACCCTATTTTCATGATTGTACACGCCTAAGGGGGCCTTCATTTAGTATAAATAGACCCCTTAGGGTGCTTTGTAAATCAATTCATTCAATAATACAAATACAAATCAAATTCAACATGATGTTGTTTTCTCTCTAGCTTTTGGTGCTAGTTTTGTTTCTCTTAAGGGAGATTCGTCTACTTCTAGCCTTGGGTTGGCATCCTTGGTGGTGATGGGTAGAATTGAAGAGTTCTTGAAGGTGGTGTTCCTATATCCTTGAAGATTCTTCACGCCATTATCAAAAGTTTCATTCGTTCATCATTCCATTTGTGAGGTTCTACTCTTGTTTCATTGATCTTGTTTTGTTTCAATCTCAAGATTCATTTGAATATCATTCAATCATTCAAGAAACTTACATTCCATCAATTCATACATTTATTTCATTCATTCGTTCGTCCATTTCAATCATCCAAACCATCCATTCATTCATTCTTTCATTCAAACTTAAAGAACTACGTAAAAGATCCTAGACTTTTGTATAATTTGATCATCCTTGGTCTCATTATACATCAACGACCATACTCATACACACTAGGGTTAGGTCGAGTAGACTTCCCAGTGTTGGGTATGTCCGTGGGGGGCTGCCTTGGGGATCAGGTATGTCGATAGTCTCAGGATGCATCTCATCATGGATGGATTGAGATAATTACCGTATAACGGCAAGATCAATATCCTTGACCTTCTACACAAGCGAATCAAAGTTAGCCAAGTCCTGGGATAATGGTTCGTCAACTTGATCTGGTTTGTCATGATCGTCAATGACGACTTCAAGTTTCAACCAAAATTTATGAAATAATGTTCGCATACAAATCATCTCCCCTCTAAGGAGGCTGGATAGAGAACAGGCACTTGGAAGGCTATATGTTCTTCGAATCCAGTGATCACACGCTTTCGCGGCGTACACCTCTACTCATGCCCAACATATAACTATACTCCACGTTGATGAACTAGGTCCATCGCGTGATAAGACACATACCCATGAAGATGTGTGAACAATAGTGATTTTTTCAAGAATGAGTGTGTGCTTTTGGACTGCTCAAGCGCCCTCCTTATCTCAGACTGTTGATTTTTGAGATGGTGATGAACCTTCATGAACACCCGATCGAACGAGCCTCAACCACTACCAAGATAATAACACAACGATGAATGTTGGCTCTCAACTCTGGAAATCGTAGTGTTCTCCATGTGGGGGACTTTGTTGGTGAAACCACAAATAAACGTTTTCGTGTACGTCATCCAGGTAGTAGTCAGATAATACACAACGGCGCTGTTTCTCCCAATCCATGCTTGCTGCTAGGGGTGTCCAAGAAAAACCTAAACAAAAAACCAAACCGCAAAACCGCCGTTAACCATTTGGATTTATTGAAAATTGTAGTTTAGGTTAACCAACCTGTTTAAGAGGTTTAGGTTTCGATTTTGAATGTTTGTGAAACGGTTAACCATGTTAACCGGTCTTATTTAATTTAGCAGCAATATTTGAAATTTTGAAGCAAAATGTCAATTTGTCTTTCTTACTTGTCACTTTAAGTTTCTAGGAACCGACGGTTAACCATAAACTGAACCCAAAAAGCGGTTAACCATATTATCAATGCGGTTAACCGATGGTTTCTGTTTCTAGTTTCCAAAAACGGTTAACCACATAAAGCGGTTTAGGTTTTGGCTTATAAAATCTGTAAACCGCAAATGCGGTTAACCAAAATTGCGGTTAATCGGCTTTGGACACCCCTATCTGCTAGGGGTGGGCACGGATCGGTTAACCGATCCGATCATAAATTCGGATCGGTTAACCGTATGTTCGGATAGTTAAAATCATGATCCGTATCCGATCCGAAAGTTCCGGTTAACTGGACTTTCGGTTAACCGAATTGTCGGATAATAAAATTTGCGATCCGTATCCGATCCGAATGTCTCGGTTAACCGGATTTCGGATCGGATAACCGTATATCCACGGATTATAAAGCACTCGTACAATAATAATCATTGTCCTTCTTACCTTAATGGGTTCAAAATGGTAAACTTTATGTATTGTGTTACATTTCTACACTAATGACTTCTAATTCACGATAAAAAAAAAAGATTTGAAGGGTTCAACGTTGAAAATTTATTATTTTCGGATTTTCGGATAACCGGCGGATTATCCGGATTTTTCAACCCCCGATCCGTATCCGATCCGTGATCCGGGGAAAAAATTCGGATCGGTTAACCGATCCGCCAACTTCAAAAGTTATCCGCTAATTATCCATTTTTTCAGATTGGATAATCGGATTTTTAGATCGGATTACGGATTACGGATTTTTTGCCCACCCCTACTACCTGCTGCAGTGACCTCCGATTCCAATTGAACTCATCAAGTGTCTTAGCATGGACGATCACATGACAACCCTTCCTCCCGACCAGTGTTGTCTGAAGTAGGTCGCCTTCCCATTCTTCTTCCCTCTTGTAAGAAGATTCACTTTATTCTCCACATCATTTCCTATATGCTAGACACATAACTGGTGAGGAACACGGGGAAAAACTCGACCTATATCATCCGACAACCCTTCCTCCCGATTGGTTAGGAGCACATCTGGTCTCACACCGGGACCCAATAAATTCAATAATCCTTTTATGAGCTATTCATATGACTCCATCTTCTAATCTCTTATTAATAAGTACGTAACAAAGAAGTTGTGGTTTATAGGAGCGACCCCAACTCTCTCACACAAAGGCCACTTAGGCTTGTTCATCTTGTACGTATTGTCAATGAGCAGAACATACGAATACGTACGCAATAGCTTCAATGAGAATAGGTAACACAAAAACAACGGTCGTAGATTACCCTCTTCATCAAAGTCGGTAAATCACAAGTACCTGTGCTCATTTTCAAAATGGAGACAATGTTGCACGTGTGTTCTGCCGTCCATGCCATCACTCTGCATTCTGGATCTCTCGTTGTAAATTTGTCTGACATTGACATTAAAATCCGAGAAATCCTGCTTGAGTGAGGTGTTTATGGTAGCATACTAGCAGGAGTACATTCAATGGTAGTCATTTCCTGAACATGCTCTTTCATACTTAGTTGTCAAAGGGTGTCCATGCCAATGTCCCTCTTCATACAAGATAAACCTATGGTTGTGCTTCCCCCTTTCTCCTTTACACACTTGGACATGCCACGATTCTTCCGTCTGAGCCTACGCTACAATGACAAATTTGCAGTGGCAAGACTTCGTCGATGTATACGCATCTCAACGAGCGATCGACTAACTCCAAATCATCCTATCTCCCGCGGTACATACCGTACCTCCAACATTTCAAAAAATCTTTAAGGGGACTGTCTTGATCCTTTCTCTTGGGCGTAGCTCTTACAAACAAAAATCCAATTCCTCGAACTATTTGTATCCGCCCATTCATGAACAACATCAAGTGAATCAAATGATTCCTAGGTAGCAAAATATTGTGAGTAATCTACATCATTTCCGCCAAATTGCTCTAACGGAACCTACAATAATAATATTAATAAAATCAAATTAGTCCAATACTTAATAATAATAATAATAATAATAATAATAATAATATAATCTGCCGCTTTTGACCTAAGGCTCCTCCAAAGCTCTTGCCATGGCCTGGCCGAAGAAGGCAGGCACGCAACCGGTAATGGCTCGATCGTCAGCCAAAATGCAGGCAAAGGGCCAAAGGACGCCTGGCAGCCATTAGGCAAAACACTCGGGTTCAAAATTGTCGTAGCCAGAAGCATAGAAGGAGAAACCCTCAAAAAGCCTGCCAGTGACATCTTATGCATCATTGGTTGATCCGGAAGCAGGGACTGCTCTAGAATATAGAGAAACCCAGATGGTGGATGGAATTTAGGTGGCTAAAATAGAAAGAGTAATGGTCCATCAAGAAGTGGAATACTGGAAAAATTCGATCATATGTAGTGTATTGGGTGCAAACCCCCCTTTTCCCATCATTGAGGGATTTATCAAAAGAATATGGGCAAGATATGAACTTCGTAATATTGTTGTTGTAAGAAAGGGGGTTTTCATTGTCAGATTCATAAAACATGAAGAGATGCAAGAAATGCTCAACAGGAGAGTCTTTTTCTTTGACAAGAAGCCTTTCCTCTTCAAGAATGGAACTTAGAACAAAGAATTGACACAGAGTCTATCAAGTCTCTTCCAATATGGGTTAAATTCCCTCACTTAGATATCAAGTATTGGAGCCTACCAAGCCTAAGTAGTCTATCCAGTACTTTAGGCATTCCCATCAAGACAGATAAAACAACAATGAAGAAGTCCAATTTACTCTCCTTTCCAAACAACTACCATCCAACTGTGAGATTAATTATGCATGACAACATAGAAGTTACTACATATAGCTTTCTGACACAGGGGGTGTCGTGGCCCCCACCTCCTCCTAGCTCTGCCCCTGCGGAGCTTCCAATCGTTCTAGATATGCGCATATGAAGGCTTAGTCCGATAACCACAAATGGGAATCACTCAAACTAATTCTAATAATGAAACACATATTTAATTATTTATCTTCTCTCTATTTGTAAAATGAATTGAAATGCGTGAAATAAAAATGAATTGTTAAAATTTATTTAACCGTATAGGACTATGCAGTCTATGCGTATTCTGCTGAGATCATTGGCTGCAATTTGGTCATTTGTAGGGACATTAAGTAAGACATTGTCATCCGCAAGTAAATTAGGTAGAACGAAAGGAAACTGACCTTGGTCTTCATGTATTTAACATAACCTAAAGTTTTCATTTAATAATATCCTCTATTGTTTTTTTTTTCTTTTTGAGAAAATAATATCCACCATTGTTAACACCAATTAATCTTGATAAATGCCCATAATAAAATTGTATTTTCCCCATTAATAGTTGTTGTACTTGGAAACTATATTATCATATACGGAGTATATCCACACCCATGCATATGCTTCTCAATCATTATTGTTATTTGGGAAAGAAAAAACAAAGAGATTCCATTTTATTGCGCCTCTATATATTAGTATTCGCATGGTTGTGCGTGTGCTATTGTTGATAGAAATATGACTTACACCACCCACTAGTTCACGTTACGTAATTGCCATTGTTTAATTGTGCATGCATGGTATATGTAATATGATTGTCATTATCAAGCATTTTTATTCAATCTCTCGCTTGCTTAAATATTGACTTGAGACAGGGACGGATGAATGGATAATAGGGGCATATGAAAATGTACCTCTGGAAAAACTATAGAATATAACTCAACTAGAATGTTTAAATGTGACTCAATGCAGATGTATTAGGAATTTAGGATAAGATCGATTGCAACATATTCTTTAAATTGGTTCATTTGCTGATGCTAAATTTTTTTTTTGGAGGAAAAGAGAGGGGTTCCATTACTATGATTTAAAGTTTTTCGCTATCTTGCATAATTTCATCAAATTGAATGAGAAAGAATTTTCATCATATCATTGTCTATACGTAGTAAAGTAACGCAGATGTCATGGAGCAATTGTCAAACTTTTTGTTCGAAAATAATCTCATATAGGTATGTACAATGTATTTTTCTGCTGAAATGTTGTTAAGAATATTATTAGCTGATCGTTTTAACATTTTAGTCAGCTAAGTACACCTCATCTATCTATTCTTTTTTTTTTTTAAATTAATAGTTGAAGCAATCTATGTGTTAATGTATGTATGTGGCCAAGTCCGACCCTGACATTTTTGGTGCCCCGGACAATATAGTAAACCGCTTTGTAGATTGGACCCATTTAAGAAAATAATGTCAACATTCATTCTAAACAATGATACTAAGAATTTTAGCGAAACTGCATATCTGCAAAACAAATTTTTTTCCCATTTACAAAACGTGACTCTTCTATGAAACTTATTAAGAAATTTATCGTTACTGTTGACAATATCAAAATAGACACTTCCAACAAACCTTTTTTTTTTTTTTTGGGGAGAAAGTGACAAATGAGCCCTTTCCTTTTCTCATTAATTTATTTACATAGCATGTTGAGCCTTTTGATACTACTATCTATATCTTTGGTTTGGTCCTTAAACTAAAAAAAAAATTGCAGGTCAGAGATGAAATCCAAACATTTTGTTAAGGGAAACTATCCAAGACGTGATACATAATACTAAAATAGTTAAACATTCAAATTCTCAAGTTGTAAAAACATTACATGTAAATTCAATATTTGAAACTTTTCGAATAATATACTAAATTGTCATTTTTACTAATTCAAGTTTTAAGTAGATCTCTACTAAAGCATTTTAGATCCAAGATTTATTTAATTAATGATGTTCTTAAGAGACTAATTTTTCCTCAAAAATAAAACTAATAGTATATTTCATGACAAATATATTTTATCTTTAGTTATGAACATTAATAAAATTTCAAAAAATAAGAAATAGTGAAGTTGCAACTTGTAGTCGTTGTTATTTATGATTTGCAATAAAAGAAATAAGTACAAATTAAAAACGAGATAATATTACCTAGCTAAAACGGTATTAAAAGAAAATGAAAAATATATCTAGTGAATAAATAATTTTTGGAGTAAAATAAACTTTCGGAGTAAAATTCGAGATAAAAAAAAGAAACTAGATGATAGATAAACATTAATAGTAGGAGTTTGATTATAGAAAATTAGCATACGTAACCCATAAGGATAAATAAAAGTTAGGAAAAATTTCAAGTAAAGGGAATCAAGCCCCTGGCATCATCAATTTAGTTAGAACAAAATACCCATGACAACGATTGTAATAAATTAGTTATCTAATACTATACAATTTGCATTAGAATAATTTATAATAGTTAGGGGTGGTCGGGTCCCTTTGTCTTCCTGTAATTCCACCACTGCCGTGGACCTAGATGATCGCCCCTTGGCCTACCCCCAGGAACGACCCTGTATATGATTATGTATGTATAATATGATCAACAATGAAAGACTAAAGATTGGTGAAAGTAAAAACATTAAATCATTTTTTTTCCTGATACTGAAAATAGTTATACACATAGAAGAGCTAATTAATATCACAAGAGGAGGATGCGTTATCTGACAGTAAGGAAGGAGATAAGTGTACACTGTCTGAGGATTTATTTTGGTATGTTGTGGGCAATTTGGAAGAATAGGAACTCGTTATGCCTGGGAGGAGAGAAGCTCCATAAAAGTTTTCTGGAAAGGATGATGATCAGTGTCCAAGAAGAGGAGGGTAGATGGCTGAAGGGGAAACGATCAGACAGAGGGATGGTAAGGGAAGGTAGAATCTCGGAAAGCAAACAGGAGTGTTCGGAGGTGGGGAGGGTGTGGAGGAAAATAGGATCTTTGTGGTTGATGACGTGAGAGAGAAGAAGGGAATTAAGGCAACAACTGCTTGGGTGCTGATGGAGGCAGAATCTGTTATTGACTGTTCTGCAGAGTGTCTTCTGGCGGAGTCTGTGGTGTAAGTGGAATTATATGCGGTTTTGCTTACACTAAGGGAGGCAAGGAGAAGAGGATTGAGAGAGGTAGTCATCCATTCTAATTATGCTCTTTCTATTAAATGTTTACAGGAACCAAGTACATCTATGGTGGAGTGCAAGACGATGGCTCAGGAGTGCTCTAAGTTGGGTCATGCCATTGATATGACACGGATCCAGAAGATAGGAAGGCAAATGGTTAGTTCAGCGCATCATCTTGCCCAACAAGCAAGGAGAAGTTGGACCAGTTGAGACTCTTCCGGATCTAAGCCTACGTAGGTTGTTCTAGGTTTCTTAACTTGTTGTTTTGTTTGCCACACAACCCTAGCCTCTTCCTCTCTTTTTTCTCTCTAGAAAACCCTAGCCTCCACTTCTTTGAAGGGGCTGCCATCGATTTTTTTTGTCGATGGTAAGCCCCAATTTGGTTGATTTCTACTTCAATTGTTAGTTTGGTTTTACGTTTACGCAAAGAAAGTCAGTCTCTTCTTTTGTAAGAGTTTTTATTGTACCCTTATTTAGGGTTTTTAGTCTCTTTCTAGAGTTTCATTGTACCCTTATTTAGGGTTTTAGTCTCTTTCTAGAGTTTTTGTTCAGTTGGTGTGGTCTAATACGTTGGATGAAGATCTATTTTCAAATCGCTATAGCACGGGTTGTGAGGTTCTCCGTCAATTGTAAAGATGCAGAGTCATTGATGAAAGATGCAGAGTCATCGAAGAAATCGGAGCCGAACGTCAGTAAGATTAGTATTAGTTATTTGGAAGTTGAATTTCATATCTATGTTTTAGATCTACAATTGTTCAATCACGATTTTCATTGTAAGTGCCATATGACTTACTATTAATGAAATATGTTTGATTTCAAAAAAAAATATCACAAGAATTAAATTCTTACTAATTAATATAAATTACTTAAGGAAAATCCAAACTTAAATGGTAAAGTTTGGAATGTTGGATTACTTCTAATATACTTTCAAGCCTGAATAATTTTTTATTGTCTTTATTATTATTCTTTAATATACAATTAAATTTTTTTAATGTAAAAGGTATATTAAAATTTATCGTAATTAGTTTGTCACTAAGTATATTGTACTTACCTTTTCTCCACCGGAGTTTTTAATGGGACCCGATCATAGTTTTTACAAAATATTAAAAATTAGAATAAAGTTTGAAAATTTATGGTGAAAAACTAGGTTGTAACAAAATTTGTTTATTATAATTATACTAAATTTTAGTAAAACAAATTAAATCACAAAAAAATAGAATTATCATTACCATTATTACTCTTTTTATTAATAAACATTGCTACAAAAAATATTCTATTAGAAAATTTCAAAGTAAAATCTGTGTGGACTAATTTATATGATGTGGAATTAAATGATAGATCAAATTCCAACATCTTGAAGAATATTTCCATAGTCATCGTTATCATGACTACTATGTACTAACTGATGCATCTCTGCAATGTCTGCTACTTATAATATGATATACTCCCTCAATTTCATATTTTAATTGTGTTCTTTCGAAATTGTGCGCCTAAACTTTAAAATTTTATATATAAATTTCTCAGTATATACAGTAACATGTTATATAAAGTTACTTTTATTAGATTCACAATAAAAAATATTATCCTAAAATTATAAGATTACAATTACTAATAAAATATTATAATAAGAAATTATAAATCAAAGAGTGTCATTGGGGCCGTAATAGTTACTTAAATTACAAAAAATAGAACTGAGGGAGTATTTGCTATTGTTTAAATACCATCACTCGATTTTTAATAATTTTTTAGTTATTTATTTATTCATATCCAATTTTTTTGTGTATCTTTCATGTTGGACTCGTTGGACAAACATAAAATTCGGGTTTAAATTGCATCCAGATAATAAAAATTTGAAAAAAAAAATTGTGTTTAAATTTTCGGCCCATCAATCAAGGTCAAAATCCGGATGAGAATTTTATAATTGTATCCGTTTTTTCAGGATCAGATAAATCTAGATTATCTAGTTGAACACAAAATCCAGACAAAAATTTTATGACTGTACTCAGATAAATCGAGATTATCTAGTTGAACACAAAATCCAGACAAAAATATTATGACTAAACCCATTTTTTTAGGAACAGGCAAATCTGAATTATCTAGTTGAACAGATTTTTGCTAGTCCTACTTGAACCAACTAAAACCTTTTTATCTCTTTTTAATAATTTGCGGCTCGCAGCCAATTTTATTAACCGAAAAGAGAGTGCCAAAGAGCACCAGATATTGAATATACTACGCATAAAATTATAACTAGTAATCAATAAATTTGAGTTGAATTAGGTTATCGACAGTAAGCCCCTATAGAATACACCCTAGTTGATTATACATATTAATATTGGAAGACAGAAATTAGTACATGATAAGCATCCGTTATACATAATTTTTTTTTTGAGAGCGGTATATATATATATATAATTCATATGGCAAAAATTTTTACAGTTGATTTAGGGCAAGCATTGTAGGAGGGCTTAGGAGGTTATACGAGCTGCGACTCTTGGAAAAGCTACAGCCTCCCCGATAGACATGATCCTCACCGTCCATCTCAAGCAACACATTGATGAAGGAATCAACGTCACAGGGAAGCACAAGTGGGCCATCGCAACGAAACCCATACTCCAACTCAGCCTGTTGAAGCAGAATCTTGAAGAGGGGATGTTTGGTGCACTCTACCTTGATGACGAATCGTTGTCTGTCGGGCCCCACGTAGACCGAGAAGCACCCATGGGGCACGCCCGCCCGATGCTTCAACCACCCGGCCCACTTAGATGCCGGTGACTGCGGCGTGGTTGGGCTTGGAGGGCATGGTGTTGACCATGATTTGCTCTTCACAATTGTAGGAAATGATGGAGAAGTTGGAGTTTGGGGAGCCACTAGCTTTTTGCTCGTTTGTAAGTTGCCAAATGACTTGCATCTCTCCCATGTCTTTCTTAATATACCCTTGTTCTTCCCCTTTTCTGATCTCAACTCTTCCATTATTCAACTAATTTCCTAACTGGCTGGTTAAAATTAACCGAATTAGTAACAATTATATTCCTGACTACCAAGAAGTAACATCAATCCTAATTTGATCAGTTACTCTAAACATGGATGCTACTAATCATACAAATAATCTTCCCTTTGAATTACTTGATCGAACTCAACTAACTAAGACACAGACCTGTGCACAATATAGTTACCTACATGGTTCTTGATAATAATGACCAAATTAACTAAGACATGTAACGAAACAATAATCTATAAATACGTATAGGAGGATTGAGATGTATATTTTGTGAAATTATGTATTAAATGGAAGAGATGTTGATTCTAATGGAAGTAATGGGAGAGAAGAGAGTATGAGGAGAAGATGGAACTGGGATGTATGAAAGGAATGAAGGAAGATTATTATTTAAATAAATAAATAAATATTACAGAGAAATGAGTAGGGGAACAAAGACGAGATGTGTAGCCACAACCACAAATTTGCGTATTAAATTTTGGGAAAATTGTGGCATCTTGATACCAAGCCATTGACGTATATATAAAGGGCCCAACTGTGACTATGGTATTAAAATTTTAAAATAATTAGGTTTTTAAATCCGCGTTATTTTGTCAACGCCGAAATGCCCCTCAACCTTTTCATTTAACTTTTTTCTATGCTCATTTTTGAAGCGACAAAGTGCCCCCATCCCTTGTTATAGTGACTCTTTTTTCTTCCCTTTTCCCTTATGTGAAAGGAGGAGCTTTCTTTGATTTGTTTAAACAAACAAATTTAATTTGCACTCAAATATTGACAAACAAATTGAAGTATTTAATCAATATATTAGCTATTAGTATTTCAACCAAGTTGACTTTCTCAAGCTTAATTAATTGGATGTGTTTTTTTTTTCTTGACGGAATTGGACGGGTCTTTGAAAGTTCTAAATAATTTTTGTTATCCAATTATTGTGTCCTCAAGGGGTGCTTTGAATAACTGTATATTCGGAAATACTAAATAGCATGAGATAAAGTGATACATATATATCATAATTTTTGTTATCACTTAAACGTCTTTCCTCTGTAAGATCATTGCTGTTGTTGTTTTACTCAAGTTTTATGATCTCTAGTGGATGATACTTAAGGTGCTTTTGTGAAATATATATATATATATATATATATATATATATATATATATATATATATATATATATTCCTAACACTATGAGCATTGATGAGGCGCTTGCTCAAAGCAAGGTTTTGGTGAGAAAGATTGGTTGGTTAAAGGCTTTATCGACCATGAAGAAGTGAATGGTTATATTTGGCTAACTTCGTAGCTGTTGTTTTTTCTTGTCCTTTTTGGTTGTTTCTTCTTATTGTTGCGGTTCTTTCTGTTGTCAGTTTGTTTCTGCTGTTTTTGTTGTTTTCGCATATTTCTTGTTGCATCTTTGATGCTTCTAGCTTTTTTTGGCGACAAACTAGCGAAATATATATATATATATATATATATATATATATATATATATATATATATATATATATATACATACATATATATACATATATGGATTAGATCATACTCAGGGTACTTTTGTGAAGGATATATATACATTACTAAGAATGTGTGTATTACCAATCACTTTTTCTAATTGATTTAAGACAGTTGGAAAAATCAATCGTTTTATCAACTATTTTATATTTTTATAATTTTTCAACTATTTTTCTAATTTTATGTGGGAAAAATGGTTGGAAATGCATCAAAGGAAGAATTCGTGAGATCTTTGGGACTACAAGATTGGATTGAAGTTGAACAACTTCATAATGAGGCCCTGGGAAAAGGAGAGCTTGTTGGGGAATCATTTGGGTAGCCTCTTATTAATATCCCAAACGCCAATCACCCACAACTTGAATAATTAATGAGCAATGCAATTAATGAATAATCTCCAGAATTAAGAACTCGGTCTAGTCAGCAGAATGAGCCTCTACTCTTGGATATTATCCCGGAAAGCAATCAATCACAACATGATCAGGAATGCGAATCAGAAGAAGCAACCAACGTCTCGAATAATGAGGACTCATCATTCTCAAGTGATGGATCAGTTCTCAAAGCCAGGAAACTTATTACTGAGAAAACAATTAGTTTTGGCAAAATTACAGGCTTTATGACTGCCAAAGAAAACGTTCAGCCTGAGAAATTCATTGAAGATAAACTGTCATCTAGGAAGACAAAAAAAAAACTCAGAGAAATTAAAAAGCATTCTAAAACAATTGCCAAAAGAACTAGCATCTTTGGAGGGTGGCATCAATCTCAGTAAAATGAGATTTGTTGCTTGAATTGTAAGGGGCATTGGGTCTAAGGAGAAAAAAAAATATGTCAAGACCCTAATCCATAAAGAAGCAATAGAAAAAATGGGTGTAGTCGAAACAAAAATTTTGAAGTTTGATCATTAGGGTGTAAGGCAAGTGTGGGGTTTACAAGATGCATAGTGCATTGACATTCCAATAGTTGGAAAACTGGGTAATCTTATGTTTGAGATATAGATAAAGGAGAGCTTTGCATAGGAAATCAGGAGGATGTTGCGTGCTTTGCTATAATTTAGTCAATCGGAAATCACACGGTTGCTGTGATTTTGAACAACAAGAAATATGTGTGGAGTTAGTGTTGCAATGAGTGCAGTGGAGGGGGAGCATGTGGGCATCAGGAGGGAAGGAAGAATTATCATATTCAATGGACGTGTCAGCATCAATTTCTTTCGAATATCCTCTTCAGTTTTAAATAGATGAGGGATTAGGGAATTGGAGCAGCCAGTGTAATTAGTAACACAGGTTGAAGGTAGGATGAGATGTGCACATCTGTAGCTTTGTTTTTCCTTGCATTCCTTTTCAATATGCAATACCTAACATTTTAGGTTGTGGGTACTTCAATGTTTGTGGCACTTTGGGCCTTTGTCCATTGGTTATTGCCCATTTTCAACTTTGGGCATTCTATCGGCTAATGCTTCATGGCACTTGGGCTTTGGTTTGTTTGTAACAAAATGGCTTGGCCAATTAATTATTAAAAAAAAACGGTCAGAAATTCCAATCACTTTTATTAAAATAGTGAGAAAATTTTCCTAACAACCTTTAATTTTTTCTACTGTTTGAAAGAAGTTGAAAATTTTCTAATTATTTTCAAATATTAGGTAAAAGGTTGGTAGGAAAATGGTTGAAAAAAGTAGTAAGTAATACACATACTTCTAGTAGTGACATATATATATATATATATATATATATATATATATATATATATATATATATATCATATTCAAGTTTTACCCTCTCTAGAGGATCATACTCAGGGTGCTTTTATTAAGGGTAGGGATCTTGCTCACAACGTTCTGTTGGTTCAAGAAGTGGCTCAGGGTTATAAAAGGCAAAATCTTTACCCAGAGGTGCATGATGAGGATGGACTTGAAAATGTCTAAGATTCTGTTTTCTGGGAGTGCATTGAGGTGATCCCTCATGGGTATAAATTTCCCCGAGGGTTTATTCAATGAATTAGAATGTGTGTCGAATCCACTTCTTTTCAAGTCAACCAAAATGCGAAAATCCATGGGTTCTACCCTGGGAGATCGAGAGGGTTAAGATAAGGATCGGAGATTCCTTGTGTCATCCTTCATTTGTGCTTATAATGAAGTATCTTTTAAGGCTCATGAAATATTTGGATGCCAATCCTTCCTTCAAGTATATCATCCGGGCTGCCACAAGCTTAAGCTTAATCATCCTATATTTGCAGATGATTTAATTCTTTTTTGTGTTGCAAATAGCAACTCTGCAAAAGGAATTATAGATCTCTTTGATACTCTTACAAAGACAACTAGTTTGTGTAGACCTAGCCAAGTCCCAAATTATGATAGCTGGATTTCCAATGCAACTCCAACAACATCTTATTAGCACTATTGGTTTCTCGGGTGGTGACTTCCCTTTTCGCTACCTTGGTGTATCTATTACTAAGAGTAGGTTGTCGAAGCTGAGTGTGCTATCATGGCTAGAATTCGTGGTTGGTCTAGTAGAAGAATCTTGATGTATGCAAGGTCGCCAAAATCAAAGTGATGACCTTACAGACACCAAGTGGACACACAACACGGGAATTCTGGGACATCACAGTGAATAATCGAATGCAAACAACTCAAAAACATAGGGTAATCAACAAGAATCGAATGGATGAAATGGGTGAGGTGTGAAATAAGATCGGAACAGCTAGAACAACACGAATAACCTCCTCCAAGATAGAACCCGGTTCACCATGCACCAAATAACATCAAATGGATTGAAATGGATAATGAGGGATGGGAAAAACAGAAAAGGAAAGATAGACTTGAGCTCAAGCTGATACAGGCTCACCACAGCTAGAACACAAGGGCAATGGACTCGATTACTTCAATGGATACAGGCACACCACCATTGAAGTCACCAAGCTCTACACCCACCACAAGGATTGCCAAATCCTTGATACTGTAGTAGAATTAACCAAGGTTGCGATTTTAATGTCATTCACAAACAAGATGCTCAAAGGCTCTTCTATTTCATCAAATTCATATATCAAATTGTTGAATACAATGACATCACAGTGGGTATATATAAACCCAGCTGAGATATCTAATTAGGAGTTTCTTGAGCAAAAATAAAACGTCCTAATCTTGCTTAATTAGCTAATTACATCAGAATAAGATAACATGTAACTAACTTAGGAAGCTTCTAGAACAATAATAATGAGGGGTAATAAAAGCGTCACACATGGCATCTTCATGAAGCTTCTAGAACAATTGGAAGGCTCTAGAAACATCACACATGGCGCTTTCTTGTTGGAGCAGCATTCCTCACGTGGGCAAGGCTGGATAATCACCTCACGAGCTGGAAGGACCTCAATAGCTCGAAAGTGACGTCTTCATAGAGGGCCTCAATGACGAACACCTCACTAAATTTGAAAGACCTCAACAACTCAGGAAATGAAGTCAAAAAGGTGCAAATAGTCTTCCTCTAGTAGGGAACGTCCTTGGACGTCCAAATTCTCAGCAGTTTCCAGGTGGATGTCCTCACGCGTATATCCAGATTGCATAGAAGGTTGATGACCTCCAATAAACAGAAGATGATGCAACCCAAGTGAAAAGACCAAAAGGACCTTGCTGAAACACCAAAAGATAAGCTGATCTCGAATGAGGTCCTCATGCACATACCCAGTTTGCAATAGGTGTGTAGAATGCAAACGACCTCAAAATGGACCAACCATTGGCATTTAGGAAAGCTCAATATTAAACTTGCTTGACATCCAAATAGAAGAGAATCACAAACCACGTTGAAAAGAACAACCAGCTCCAGATAAATGTCCTCAATGTCCAGATAAACCTCCTCAATGCAAGTCCAGATTGAAATAGCTCTGTTAAACCCAAATAACCTTCGGACCATGTAAGCTTGGACATTATTAACAACCTTCAAAGGACCAAATGTGTCTGAGGCCTCAACTCTGAAGTATTGAGACAGTAAAGATGGCCTCACATAGGGTGAATGACCTTCTCTATTGTCAAGGCTCATTTGGGATATATGGATGGCCTTAAAGCAAGCTGTCACCAAATGAGGTTGTGAGGGCTGATCTCCATCATTCCCCCCAAGTTGAGAAAAGTTTGTCCTCAAATTTGGAAAGTCCTCTGTCGCAGAATAATATGACCTCAAAGATATACACCAAGAATAGTATGGCCTCAAGGACATTGAACCTTCTTTAAAATGGTCAACTTCAATCTTGATCACTTCAAGGACCTCAAATGAATCCTCTTACCTTAGCAACAACTTGGTAGAATCACTCCTTCTTCCATATGCCTTTGCCTTGTCTCCAACCATGGTATTAGCAAGATGTCCCAGACATTTAATTGATGTGTTATCCATCCATTCAGCTTGAAACACAAATATCAACCTTAGAATCTTGAAGGCCTCATTGGGGTTAATTGAGTGGCTGGGTTGCATGGGAAAAATGATACCAGGATCAAAAGGCTTTTGTAACATCCTTTGTAAGATAAGGCTTGACGGTAGATCATAAGAAACTTTGCCTATCCTTGTGAGGTTCAACGAGCCACTGGTCAGGATAAGGACCTCAACCTTGTTAAGGATCTTCAGAAACCATAGGTTCAAGGATGGAAATCTAGGTTCGTGGGTTCTGAGGGTTGGCTCTTTTGTGGAGGATAGTAATGTGGGAATAAAGGGGTATGGAAAGTAGGTTTGGGAACTCCCTTTGTTGAATAGGAATTTATTTGGTATGAGGGGTTTCTATGGGGCTTTTGGGGCTATTTTGTGGGCTAATGACAGTGGGGTTTCAGTGGTGGGTTGATGGTAGGATTAATGACAAACCATGGTTGGTAAGGAATGTGCATAACATTGCTTGATTGTCTGGAGGGCCTCAAGACAGAACAACTGACAATTTGTGCAAAAGAATATGCGACATAGATGCTTCTCTTGCTAAACATGGTGAAGGTATGACACGACAATGTGCCTCCTAGCATAACTACTACAGTAAACATCCAAGGCATACTCCCCAATATAGAACATATGATCAAGGCCTTAACAACATTCCACACTAATCCACAACAAGCATCATCAAAGCTCACAAAATCAAGATAATATGGTTTCACTTTTATTCCACTATCTTGACTCAACCAAAGTTGTATAATCATGATAACATTTTCAACACAACACCAAAGCACATGAAATTTCACAAAACATGCATTCATGAAACTCCCAGTTGACCAAAATATTCGCAAGTATGCTTCATTCACGCCCAACAAAATAATATAGTAAGGAAATTCTCGAAATCCCATACCTTGACCAAATATTAGACACCAATTAACTTCAAAAGGATCAAGGCCGAAAACTCAACATCACCAATAATGAGCTCCTCCACTGAGTTTGTGGGGGGCTTGATACTCCATTCCTCATACTTTAACCTCCTTCGCTTCCACCTCTTTCGTTTTGGTCTTCTTGTCACCTCCAAGTTCACCCATAGAAGTGACTTGGTTGGAAATTAGCCAACTCGACATTGAAGCCATTGGAAGCTTCATCCTCCATTCTCATCCTTGTAGCACCTAAAGATGACATGATGTTCATAATCACAAGTTGAGGTTCTGATTCTGATAATGTCATTGGCTGACAGCACTCTAAGGTCATTGACTGTGTCAAGGACAGAACAGTCCTTAACCTCCTCATCATAGACAGGATCCTCCAAAAATTCGTTTACACACTCTTCTTCATCAAGATCCTCTACTTCCTCATCATATCTAGGAAGAAGATCTAGATTGACTTCTTCTTTCTCCTCTAACCCCTTGTAATCTTCTTCATCTTCCTACACATCAAAAATAGGAGGGTGATTAACTTAACCTCGTGTTCATCCTTGTGTTCTTCCTCTTGAATCAAAGGTGGTTCAAATGACTTCATGGAATCATAAATAAATTCACACAAATTTATCTCCAATTGTAACATCTTGATCTCACGCCTCAATCTCCTTTCCTCCTTCAAAATTTGCTCACTCTTTCGAGATGAAGACTTGTTGATCGAAAGTCATGGTTGCTCGTTTTTTTTTTTTTTTTTTGTGGCCATGTGTTTGGGCTGATTTGGGATGTGTTTAGGCTCAAAGAAATCAGAAACGAATCATCAAGGCTGTTGGGTTTGTTTGTGGTTATGTGTTTGGGCTGATTCGGGATGTGTTTAGGCTCTGATACCAAGTTGATGTATGCAAGGTCGCTAAGATCAGAGTAATGACCTCACAAACACCAAGCGGACACACAACACTGGAATTCTGGGACCTCACAGTGAATAATCGAATGCAAACAACTCCAAAACCAAGGGTAATCAACAAGAATTGAATGGATGAAATGGGTGACGTGTGAAATAAGATCGGAACAGCTAGAACAACACGAATAACCTCCTCCAAGATAGAACCTGGTTCACCACGCACCAAATAACATCAAATGGATTGAAATAGATAACGAGGGATGGGAAAAACAGAAAAGGAAAGATAGACTTGAGCTCAAGCTGATACAGGCTCGCCACAGCTAGAACACAAGGGCAATATACTCGATTACCTCAATGGATACAAGCACACCACCATTGAAGTCACCAAGCTCTACACCAGCCACAAGGATTGCTAAATCCTTGATACTGTAGTAGAATTAACCAAGGTTGAGAGTTTAACGTCACTCACAAACAAGAGGCTCGAAGGCTCTTCTATTTCATCAAATTCATATATCAAGTTGTTGAATACAATGACCTCAGAGTGGGTATATATAAACCCAACTGAGATATCTAATTTGGAGTTTCTTGAGCAAAAAGAAAACGTCCTAATCTTGCTTAATTAGCTAATTACATCAAAATAAGATAATATGTAACTAACTTAGGAAGCTTCTAGAACAATAATAATGAGGGGTAATAAAAGCGTCACACATGGCATCTTCATGAAGCTTCTAGAACAATTGGAAGGCTCTAGAAACATCACACATGGCGCTTTCTTGTTGGAGCAACATTCCTCACGTGGGCAAGGCTGGATAATCACCTCACGACCTGGAAGGACCTCAACAGCTCGAAAGTGACGTCTTCATAGAGGGCCTCAATGACAAACACCTCACTGAATTGGAAAGACCTCAACAACTCAGGAAATGAAGTCAAAAAGGTGCAAATAGTCTTCCTCCAGTAGGGAACGTCCTTGGACGTCCAAATTCTTAGCAATTTCCAGATGGATGTCCTCACGCGTATATCCAGATTGCATAGAAGGTTGATGACCTCCAATAAACAAAAGATGACGCAACCCAAGTGAAAAGACCAAAAGGACCTTGCTAAAACACCAAAAGACAAGCTGATCTCGAATGAGGTCCTCATGCACATACCCAGTTTGCAATAGGTGTGCAGAATGCAAACGACCTCCAAATGGACCAACCATTGGCATTTAGGAAAGCTCAATATTAAACATGCTTGACATCAAATAGAAGAGAATCACAAACCACGTTGAAAAGAACAACCAGCTCCAGATAAATGTCCTCAATGTCCAGATAAACCTCCTCAATGCATGTCCAGATTGAAATAGCTCTGATAAACCCAAATAACCTTCGGACCATGTAAGCTTGGATATTATGAACAACTTTCAAGGGACCAAATGTGTCTGAGGCCTCAACTCTGAAGTATTGAGACAGTAAGCATGGCCTCACATAGGGTGAATGACCTTCACTATTGTCAAGGCTCATTTGGGATATATGGATGGCCTCAATGCAAGCTGTCTCCAAATGAGGTTGTGAGGGCAGATCTCCATCAAATCTCTTATGCATTTCGTATTACTTTGGTTAATTTAGTTCTTATTGGGGGTGTTAAGTTATTGGGCTTAGACTTTTGTTTTGCCAAAGGCTACTTGGGACCAGATTAAGTGTGCTTGTCGCAACTACATTTAATGTTCACTGGGATACTTTATGTAAACCTCCGAAGTATGGAGGGGTGGGTATTAGGAACATTGGAATGTGGCTTTTATTAGGAGACATATTTTGTATGTTTCTTTGAATAAGGAAAGTCAGTTGGTGAACTGGGGTCATAACAACTATATTAAACATGCGAAATTGTGGGATTATAAGCCCAAGAAAGAGACAACTCATTATCGAATAAGATGCGTGGCATAAAGGATTTAATTAAGCATGACAGTGCTCTAAACTAGCTTTAGCACTAAACTCATCATGTACACTATTTTATTTAGCTGCTACTGATGGCTTTTAAATTAGAATATGGTGTGCCCTTGGGCTAAATGTGTCTGGAACTTTATATCCACTCCTAGATAGTCTACTATAGCATGGATGGCATTGGTAAATAGACTCGTGTTGTTGTTTGCTAAATTTACTGTTCGTGTGGCCAGGAATAGGAACACATTAATCATCTTTTTGTTCACTGTCAATTTGCTACTATTGTTAGAAGGAAGTTAGCAAAGTAGTTGAACATCCTTTAAAATATGTTTATAGTGTTCAACATTGGTTCCAAAAATAGTCTAATATGAAAAACATTCGACACATCGAAACTCTTGCCGCTACAAGTATCATTGGTTGTAGACATTGGATTTTGTACCGGGTAAAATGCACCAAGGCAAAATTGAGGAAAGCAAGAAGACTAGCATTGATCAAAAGCCACTGAGATTTTATTGATTCAAAAGCCACCGGGATTTTAGCAAGCAAAAGCCACCGAGCCCACAAACCAGGCCCAAAGCAGCGAAGGCCCAGAAAAGGCTTCAAAAGCCGTCTGGCCTTCGCTGGCCAATGCGCCTTGCCACATCATTGATCCGTGTGATGGATCTCGCATAGGCCGTCTGGTCTTCGCTGCTGCCACTTCAACAATTCGCATCTTCGCCCCATCAAAGAATCCCGTGATGATCGTTCTGGCACCGTTGACTCACCCAAAGTCAAAAGCCAAACGAATTTTAAGCTGATTAGGGTCATAAATGGTGGATCATGTCTTGATCCTTCCATTCGAATGTCCCTTCCTTCACCTATAAATAACCTCTCATCCTACCTTTTGGATCATCAACAACTCATCCAAAGACCATCTAAGAAACCATCCCTCCCTTCTCTCATTTCTCACATAAAATTATGATATTATCGTCTCACCAATACTGAAAGAATTCCGACGTATTGACTTCGGTTTTCTTCCATCACCAAAAATCTTGCATACATTGTGTGTAAACAAGGTTAGATTGTTCATTTATCACTATTAATCTTGTAATCCATTTATGTTATTCTTGTATATTATTTTGTAAATAATCATCACATTCGCATGACATGAATACGACATCGTGAAACTCTTTTAAACTTCCCCCTACTCTTTTTCATTTCTATATCGATTTTAGTAGAGTCTGTTTTCAAAACAGGTACGTCTAAGAGTCTTTTGACCTTTGGACTCGTAACCTTACCCCAGCGCTCGAAATTTGGGTTCGTAGGCCGGATTTTTTATCGTTCTTTCTTTGGTTCATTGATTTTTTTAAATCAACTGGCTACTCCTTTCTATCATAACTTGCGAAATTCCTTTTCATGACTTTCTTTTCTGTTTGACCGGCTAGATCGATATCTTTCCCGGGGACCAACACTAAAGAGCTAATCAAGGAGAAATGGGGTAGAAGTTAAGCAAGGCTAAACGATCTTGCCTTCTCTCTGACCCATTTCCCCCAAGCAAAGGGCCAGTGGGCCACTAGCCTAGCCCATGTATAGGTCGTCTGGCCTACTGGGTCAGTCCAGTAGCCTCGACCCTTTCTTTTGGCAATTGTGATGGTACGCGATCAATATGGTTTAGAATTCATGAATCGAAGCAATTGGTCTCTAAATGAATTTACAAGTTTAGATACTTAAAGAATCGAAAAATTGTATTTCAAACAAAGTCATCCTTATAAGGATTAAACAACCTTAGTCGGCTCCCAATCACACCTAAGTAGCACAACGGGAAAAGCCCCTTTTTGGCATCCTTTTCCTGGGTCCTACAGATTGGTGAATCCACTAGGGACTTAAACATAAAAAGATGGTAAAACTTGAAAAAATTGATTTGTTTTGAAATTGTAAAAGGGAGAAAGTTAATTTGTTTCACGATTTTATTATTCTTTTAGGCATCTTGCATACCAGGCTACTCTCGGGTCTTTTAACAGGGGAGCACAAAAGCGATGGTTTATGATTAATCTAGAAATTGTCCCGAGAGCAGGCGACCACTATTTGTGTGATATACTCTACATCGCCAAGCGTTTGATATCTCCTCTCACCATGTTATACTTCGAGGCTTCCTTGAAGTTTAGGATATCTAAAGAATAGGGATGACAACGGGGCGGATCGAGGACAGGGGTGTATATCCCCGTCCCCATCCCCGCTCCCAAAACTCGTCCCCATCCCCATCTCCGTGGATTCCCCATCCTCAACGGGGATTTTTTAAAGTTATACAAAATCTAACTAAATTTTAATCGGACCCGATTTTTAATCGACCTAATTTTTAACCTGTTCAAAATACAACGTATTTAACTTGCTCAATCAATAATACATCAAAATCAAACAATAATACATCAACAAGTGTTATATGGAAAAAAAATACAATAATACACCCTCCTCAAGTGTGAATCAGAGTAGCATACATCCTCCTCAAGTTTAATGACAAGCATAAAGTAAACTAAAAAAACAAATAAAAAGCATAAACACAGACAAGCATAAAGAAAATTACTACTTTATCCTTGCTATTAATATATATATTGATTTAGAATAAAGGTTATTTGGTAATTTCAAAAGTTTTAGGGTCGGGGATTCGGGGATGGGGATGGGGAATTTTCCCCGGCGGGAAAAATGGGGACAGGGATGGAGATTGACAACTCCACTAGGGACTTAAACTTAAAACTCTTTTATAAGTTTAGGATTAAACAACCTTAGTCGGCTCCCAATTACACCTAAGTAGCACAACGGGAAAAACTCTTTTTTGGCACCCTTTTCCCTGGGTCCTACCGATGGGCGACTGCACTGGGGACTTAAACTTAAAAAGAGGGTAAAACTTGAAAAAATCGTTTATTTTGAAATTGTAAAAGGGAGAAAGTTAATTTGTTTCACAATTTTATTATTCTTTTAGGCATCTTGCATACCAAGCTAATCCCAGGTCTTTTGACAGGGGAGCAAAAAAGCGCTGGTTTAGGACTAATCTAGGAATTGTCCCGAGAGCGGGCAATTACTATTTGTGTGATATACTCTACATCGCCAACCATTTGATATCTCCTCTCACCATGTTACACTCCGAGGCTTCCTTGAACTCCGACGAGCAACACCTCACACACTTTACCTATAACTCTTATATAGGTGAAGTGCACCGAGTGAGAACATGCGGTACCTCATCTTCCGCGCCTACATAAGAGATCCGCGTACCGAATCAAATGGTTCCAGATCCAAATTACAACCCGTGCACCACCCAATCTAGAGCTTGCGATCATATCATGGCTGAGGAACGATTCTAGGAGATCCCTGTCCAAGGTGCTGAAGCTAACATTTCTAAGTAGCTCGAGGATCTTTACACTAAGATGCAGGGTTTGGTCTTTGAAAACTCTCTTTGAACAAGAATTAAAGATTGGGAAGAGGTTCTATGAGCAACAAGTAATGGATGGCATGATGCAAGCCATCACAAAGATCAATGAGAAGTTTGGCTTAAATCCTAAAGGGGATGATGATGTGGAAATCAATGGGTATGAATCCGGGCCCAAACTCATCAAGACACCTGCGGGAAATGAGTCTGGAGGTTCAAGTTCATTCAAAGGGAAGTCCAAAACTGCTTTAGAGACTCCCAAAGTTGTAGAAGATCCTGCCGTGAAGGCCCTAGAACAAAAGCTACAAAGCCTTACCAAGATACTAAGGACTATTCTAGCATTTGCTGAAAAATACAAAGATGTATCTCTGCCCATACATCTAGTCATGAAGGTGGTTGACAAAGTAGAGGTGCCCAACATCAAATTCAAGCCATCTGAGAATTCTACTCACTACATCGAGGAGTTCATGTGATTAGCACCTCTTAATAGGATTGATGTTGACTTGTACTCTACAATCTTCCCATCCACCCTAGATGGAGAAGCCGGAGTGTGGTACCATGCCTTGTCACCTCAAGTCAAGATTGATTGGAACGAGTTGTTTAAGGCCTTCATCAATCATTATAGTTGCATTCAAAAGAAGCAAGCAATTGTCGATGATCTGATTGCAATGAAGCAAAGGGATGATGGACCCTTCCTTGACTCCTTTGGAAGGTGGAACACCAAATTGTCTCACATCAATGAAATGATACTTTTATGCCTACAACTATCTACTTTCAAGCAAGGTCTCAAGAGCAGCTTGTCTCGTCACTTGGGATATCATGTTATCAAGGACTTTGACTACTTGAAGGACATTTGTGTACAATTAAAGGCCATGAACATCAAGAAGACTACCTCGACACCTGGTTGGAAAGGATCTAGCTCCAACAAGAGGGCTACTAGCATGCCTAGCCACCCTCCTAAAATTGTTGAGAATAATTCCATCCAGCGTCGAGGACCATTTGTGCCTAAGTACAAGACATACATACCTTTAGATGTTCCACATGCCCATGCTCTCGACAGGTTGGTGAAAAGGGGGATTCTCGTGTTACCTTTATCGAGTGGTAATCCGGAGATCAAAGGAAAGAATTGGGACCCGAACCAATTCTGTCATTACCATCGCTGCACAGGACATGATACTAAAAAGTGTTGGACCCTTAAGAACAAGATCAAAGACATGATAAGGGCGGGGACACTTCTTATACCAAAGGCAGCATGAAAATCCAACAACAAGGATAACCCCATGCTTGAACACACGAATGCTATCTTTAGCGGTACCTTGAAATTTGATCCCTTATCCCTCATAGTTGAAATGCGACACCCTATCCCAACAATACCCGAATATCATGAAGAGTTGTTCATTAATGGCATTTGGGATAGCGACGAAGACGAAGATTACGACTATGGGAACTCCGACAACGATTGGGTCGACAGTAACGAGGATGAGCATACTCCAACTGGAATTGCATTCCTTACTTGCACAGGCTGCCATAACAATAGGAACACCACAACACCACTAACTGTTCCTAATAACCCTCCTTCCAATGGGATAACTTGACACCTTTAAAGGATCCTCTCGTCACCCAGTTGAAAAAGACCAAGGCAGAAGTTACCATTTGGCAACTTCTGTATGCCTCACAGTCACATCGACAGAAGCTATTGAGTGCCTTCAATGAAATGACTGTCTCAATTGCGGTGACCCCATAATCCTTGCTCGCCCACGCCATAGCTAACCAGGGTGCCATCACCTCTGGAGACGAAGGCTTACCCTGAGGAGGAGTCCCTATAACCCTGAGGAGGAGTCCCCATAACAAAACACTGTACCTCATAGTGTAGTGCTCAAACAAGACCACCCCGCTGGCGCTGGTAGACAATGGGTCCGTCATAAATGTTTGCCCATGGAGGACCGCACAAAAATTAGGGGTCCAACAACAACATTTGATCCAAAAGGGGGTGTAACTATGGGCCTGTGACAATTCGCCTCACAAATCAGTAGGGTCCATAGCCTTGCCCATTACCATGAACTACATCATGCAGAACGTAGAGTTCGTAGTGCTTGACATTCCAACATCCTTTAATCTACTGCTTAGAAGACCAT
Source organism: Portulaca oleracea (assembly GCA_029582165.1). Taxonomy (NCBI): domain Eukaryota; kingdom Viridiplantae; phylum Streptophyta; class Magnoliopsida; order Caryophyllales; family Portulacaceae; genus Portulaca; species Portulaca oleracea. Next base: position 21,183,613 of record CM055879.1, read on the forward strand.
AGCTTCATGAGTGCAACATTGTGGCCTCCACCTGACATCAAAAGGTGAAAATGCTCATTCAAGGCCAAGTGGTGACCATCTTTGGTGATCTAATCAATGTTGTCTTTGATCCTAAACAACCAGCCCTGGAAGTTGAACACAGTTCCACCAATGAGGAGCTACATAACTATGAAATGGTAGCGGTATTGAGCAAGGATGAAGACCCATTTGACTTTGATCCACACTTAAACCCCTAAATCAATATTGTATAGAAGAAGCAAGTACATTTCCCAGGAATGCCTTTGGGAAAGAACCCAAAGAATAAGTTGGCCCCTAAGCTTAAGACTTTTAAGCACAGATGCAGATTCGGCTTAGCCGACAAGCCAATAGAGAAGGAGGTGAAGCTCATGAAGCTAGCCCTAACTGAGCAAAAGAGGATGGAGAACCCTCTTACGCTGTACTAAGAAAAACCTTATACACACACTCTAAAAGCGCAATTCTTAAGGGAAGGTGATGACTTTTCTTACTATGGTTTCCCTGAGCCATTCTATCTGAGAAGCCAAGGGATATTAGTGGCAGAATTGGAAATCTTCAAGGACTATTCCACTAATGTCGTAACTATTTTTGTCCCCACCCGGGACAAGCAACCACCATTAGAATGGACACATTTCGCTGGGAACAACATATTCGGTATGCTCTTCGGGTAGGAGGCTGTTAAGGACAAGACTGAAGCTAATGTTGTTACCTCTTCATTGTGAAACCGAAGGTTTGACCTAAGTCAAATGATCACTGAGATGGAGGATGCAACGCAATCACTTGGATAGATGCTGAAGAGAATCGTTTTCCTCTATCTGTAGGAGAATATGTGCCTAGGGTTATAGAGTCGGGTCCTAGTAGTTCTGAGTTGGCCTGGGCTAGCCCAGAGTCAGAGGGCAATGTTTTCCTTTCCCCATTCAATAAAATGAACATTTCTGTTTACTCTAATTCCCTTTCCCCTCCCATGAACTATTATGCTAACAATAAATTTACATTTGTTGAACCTTTAAAAGATCAAAATGGATTAGCTGAGGCTCTGGAAGAGTGCGAAGGTAAAATGGCGATGGTAGAGGATACCATAAGCATAAATGTGGGGATGGAAGAACAACCTCGGGAGCTCAAGCTCGGTAGTTCCTTTTCGATGAGGGAGCAGTTGGCTGTTGCAGAGCTTCTTAAAGAGTTCGTCTATGTGTTTGCTTGGTCTTATAAGGACATGCCATGGATTGACAAGGATATCGCCAAGCACACCATACCCTTGCTCCTCGATGCTAAACTAGTACGACAAAAGGCTAGAAGGATCAAGCCTGAATGGGCTAAGAAGATAGAAGAAGAAGTGATCAAAAAGCTTAATGCCAAGTTCATCAAGGCGGTACAATATCTGAAATGGATAGCCAACATCGTCCCACTACCTAACAAGGACAGGAAGGTGCGCATGTGTGTAGTTTTCAGAGACTTGAACAAAGCTAGACCCAAGGATAGTTTTCCCCTATCTCACATCAATGTGTTGGTGGATAACATTTGTGGGCATGAGCTACTATCCTTTATGGACGAGTATGTGGGATACAATCAGATTAAGATGGCCGAAGAAGACATAGAGAAAACATCGTTCACCACTCCTTGGGGAACATATTGTTACGTCGTAATGCTATTTGGTCTCAAGAATGCAGGGGCAACATATCAAAGGACCGCTAATACTTTGCTCCATGATATGATGTACAAAGAGGTTGAGGTGTATGTGGATGATATGATTATCAAGTCCAAGACAAGAGAAGGTCGTATTGCTAACCTTCGAAAGTTCTTCCTTCGATTAAGGGTGTACAAAATGTGACTTAACCCCGCAAAATACACCTTCGGGGTTACCTTGGGAACATTGTTGGGCTATGTAGTTAGCCAACAAGGAATTGAAGTAGATCCATCCCAAATAAAGGAAATCTAGGAAATGAAACCACTAAGAATGGAAAAGGAGTTCCGAGGTTTTCTAGGGTGAGTACAGTACATCAATAGGTTCATTTCCAAGCTCACCATAACTTGTGATCCATTGTTTAAAAGGCTGAAAAAAGGGATCAAAATAGAGTGGGATGATCAATGTCAAGCAGCTTTTTGACAAAATCAAGGAATATCTACAGCACCCCCCGGTGCTTATGCCTCCAGTATCGAATGAGCCTCTCCTTCTTTACCTTACCATAATAGACTTTGCATTGGAGGCTATGTTGGCGCAAAAGTTGAAAGGGCAGGAAAGCACTATTTATTACATAAGTAAGAAATTCCTAGAGTACGAAAGTAGATACGCCAATATAGAGAAGATAACACTGACTCTGATATGGGCCACAAAGAAACTTAGGCATTACATGCTCCCGCATAAAATTTACATAGTATCCCAAAGCAATCACATTAAGTTCCTCATGGAGCAACCTACCATAAACAATCGAATAGCTCGATGGGTGGTGATGTTATCTGAATTCACCCTCAAATACTTACCTCAAAAATTATTCAAAGGGAGGGTCGTGTCGAACTTCCTTGCTGCCCCTACCATCGCAGGAACCCCCAAGCACAAACTTGGAATTCCTATATGAGGATATCTTTTTTACCGACGAGGTCACATGGGAATTATACTTTGATTGCACATCTAACCAAATGGGAAGTGGAGTAGGAGTCCTATTAATCTCGCCGCAAGGTGCACATACTCCCATATCAGTCAAACTAGACTTTAATGTCACCAATAATGCGACAGAGTACGAGGCATGCATCATTGGGTTACAAGCTGCTATGGCTATAGGAGTAAGACAAATAAGGGTGTTCGAAGATTCATGTCTAATTCTCTATAGTATACTCCTTAACCAGGCTACCACAATTGTCCTTCCTCTAACCATCTTCTAATTCATCTTTTCCATACAATATTTAGTATCCTCCTTGTACCACACTCTAATGAATCCAAAAGGTCTGCTCTTTTCCCTCTCATTCTTAGGATGTAGGCGCCTTTTACATCTACCACTTACGGAAATGTACCTTTTAACCCATATTTATCAAGGGTCATCGGAAGATTCCCAACATATAGCGAGAATCTCATGTTCCTCCTTGTGTGGATCTCCTTCATCCATTCCCCTTGGGTTGTGTTTATGTTTGTGTTTGTGGTCTCCCGTCTCCCTCTTTGGCCCTCATGCTAATTACGATATAAGACAAAGTATTAAATCATTTTTCTTCCTTTTTTTAACCCACTTTCTTATCCTTTGCTTGTATTCATCAGTGAATTTTGCAACTTCATTTACAACCCTGGTTTCCTCCATTCCTTGATCTGTCTTAATCACCTCGAAAGTACACATGACTTCTACTGTACTTGCAGCTTCAATTCCTTTTCTCTTCCCGACTTGAAAACTACTCCCCTTTTCCTTAACTATTCCCTATAGAACTCTTCATTATGATAAAATGGGAAAGATGTCTGACCTTATGTGAATCTCGACTATGTCGCAACAGCTAAGTCAATCTTGAAATTTGATCCTTAAATGACATTTTAAACCAAATTCCTACAAACTCACTAAATTACTGTTGGAAAGTATCATTTGAAAATTTGTATAATCTTTCTTGTTTCTTTTTCTATTGCCTTAGCTGAACAAAGTAGTAAAAGTCATCAAAACAACAGTCTTAATCTTGATGAAAGAATAAAAGAAGAAATAGGCGAACAATTTGGATTCTAATTATAATCCCTACTTCAGTTGATTAGACAATAATAATCCAAACTTTAAAAATGTATACCAACGGTTTGAGAAATTATACGTTCTTAGTATCGAATCCAACTTCATATTTTCTCTTAGGGATTTTTTAAATTTAATTTTTTTCCTAACTTTTTCATTCCTACACCTAGAAAGGTTATGAAACGTAGTTACTATAATTTTTTTTATATATTTTTAGAATCCCAACAATTATTATGATTTTTAAAGAATAGGGGGGATTCATAAATATTAGAAAAAAATTGAAAAATTTGGGATAAAGTTTGTAAATTCACTAAAAATCATGGGGAAGTGTCTGCTTAAGTTTAGAAGTAAAAATAAGAAAAAAATCCTCGATATTTAGCGTAGACACTCAACAGTGTTCCAAAAAATACAATTTATCAAAATTTAGGACTGCCGGCGTACATTTTTAAAGTTCGAATGGTTATTGTTCAATCAGTCAAAGTAGAGATTTTTAGAATCCAATTTTCCTTTATAAAATGTATCACTAATTTTTTTTTTCAATATTGAATCTCTCCAAATATAATGAAAGCATACCTAGCTATATTAACATGTACTTTAGTTAACATGTATGCCTAATTTTATAAAACTAAATGTATGGATAAATTTATACATAACCCCACATGCTTTTAACATTAATTAATAAAACCAACCCCGACCATTTTGACGTACAATTTACACTCATGACCTTTTAACCAAAATAAAAAAATAATAAAAAAACAACCCTGGCCATTTTTGACACACACACATATGCACACATGCACACAGGCACATACCACCACCACCAACAACAAAAACAAACTCCTTGGGGGACGTATTTGAATATGGTGTAGGGATCCAGATGTAGCCAACCTCACCTCATAGACCAAAATTGATGAAGAGGCTGATTTATTCTTGAAGGCTTGCAAAATTCCTTTAAGAAAAATGACTTTGAAAACTAGAATAAACATTCACTCCGAAGAAGGATGAGGCCAATTAGTATGATTGGGTATGTCTATAAGATTATTGCAAAGCTAATGAGAAATAGACTAAAGGTTGCAATGCCTTCACTGGTTGAAGAAGCTTAGTCAACCTCCGTTACTAGCAGATTAATAGCGGACGGAGCAATGGTTGCCAACGAGATAGTATGTTGGTTGCGGAAAAAGAAATTAGCCGGTGCACTGCTGAAATTAGAATTTCAGAAAGCGTATGATTCTATTGAGTGGGATGCGTTTTTGTTAAACATGAGGTAGATGAAGTTCGAGGAAAGATGGATAGAGAAGTGTATCTCAACAGCAAGCATCTCGATTCTTTGTGATAACACTCCAACAAAACCATTTCGAATAGAAAGGGGACTAAGATAGGGGGATCCTCTGTCCCCATTTCTCTTTGTCTTAGTAGCAGAGGTTCTAAATGTGATGATCCATAAGATGGTTGAAGAAGGAACCTTTAAAGGTCTTGAGGTTGGTGCAAGAAAAGTCACAGTTTCTCATTTACAATTCGCGGATGACACGTTGATGTAATAACCCCAAGAAAATCACCCCTTATTACGTATTAATTAGCCTAAATAATTAAGATTAAATTTAATCAAAAGTAATTAAAGCGCGTGTTCCATCTTTTCTAACTAAGTGTGTGTTTTGCAGGACTTGAACAGTGCAACGATCATCAAGTTTATCTGTCTAAATTTATTTTCTTGATGTTTCTCTTCCGATAATTTTTATAGTGATCATGATCGTTTACGAATTCTTTTTCCGAGACCGATGTATCAGATCCTTCTTTTTATCCAAGTCGATGTGGAAATAATTACGAAATATTACGAGGAGGTATATATGTATATATGAATATTTATTTGGGTTTCCGTAGGTTACCGATGATATTTTTACGGTATAATCGATTTAAGTGAATTTGGTTTTGGGAGACATAAGTATAAGAAAAGATTATTAAAATTGATAAAAATTTACCTGTTGGGCCTCAAGTTGGCCGACCAAGGGAGGAGAGGAGCATGAATTTTGGGCCTATGGTGTAAATATATATGGCCCTAGGATGATACTATATCATTTATTTGAAATAACTTCATTTAGAACTCCCACTCCCTCTCATCTCTCGCCTCTCTCTCTCCTGTCCACTCACCTCCCTGATCCTCTCTGTTTCCCCTCCGTTCTGCCCAGAACCGGCCACCATCGCCGGCTAGGTTCTGGTCGCCGCTCCACCACCGCATCATCTTCATCATCCTCTCGTCCTCTCGCTCTTTTTCCTCTTGTGGTAATTGTCTCCATCTTCCACACTAACTTTATCAAGAGTTTTTCATGGTTATAATCTAATTTTAGGGGGTTTTTCTCATGTTTCCAGAGGTTACTCGAGTGATACTTAAGTTCAAGAGGTGGTGTTGAAGGAATCCAAGTACTAAAGTTTGAATTTGGGTAAGTTTGTAATAAACTTATGTTTAGATGGTTGAACAAGTGTTAGTGATGTTATGCTATGAAATGCATGTTGATTAGAAGGTTTAATTCTATGTGGAAGATTAAGTTAGTAATTAAAATGTAGATACATGTGCTTAAAATGACATTAGATTAGTGAAAGGATGAATTCTATAGTGTTTGATGTGGATTTATGAAGTGTATGACTTAGGAGCATTATATATATTGAATTGAACTTTGTATGTATGGAATTTGGTCAAAGATGAAGGTTTCTTCATGTTCATGATTCTGGAAATTTGTGTTCTTGGATGGAAGGCATGATTTGAAAAGTGATTAAGGTGAATTAGTGAGTTAAACATGCATGTAAGGGAGTTTATGAAGTGATATTGCAATATGGTTGGTAATTGGTTTTTCCAGAAAATGAGGAATGTGATTCTAAGATATTTTATGGCATGAATAGGTAGATTAAAGTGTTAGCTAACACCTGGTTTTTGGAACTCATCATTTTGATAAGTATATTAGGAGTTATGTCCAAACCGTGAGGTTGCACGAATCTGTGAACACTTGACGTCAGTCTAAAGATGGACATTTTTCAAAGGGTTAGAGGTTTCTATGGTTTAAATCAGTTTGATAAGTATTTGGTAAGTATTTGGTGACTGCCTCTGTTCTTGGCCAAAATCTGACTTTTTCTCATGCTTAAATCAATTTGGGGCTAAAATGAAAGTTGAAGTATGAGTCACAAGCTTTCCAAAGACAGCTTACATGCCCCAAACCGATAAGTATAGCTTGAGTTATGATTCTCCGAAGGAGGGAGGTTTAAAGTGTTTATTTCTAAGCAGCTTGTTAAGATGAGGGTTTTAACCCTCTTAACCATGTTTTTGGCCTTCATGATTAACTAGAAAGTTGTAGTTGGTGATCCAAGCTTTCCGAAAAGTCCTTTTATTCCGTGATCTGATATTTGAGAGATAAGATATGATCTTATGAGTACGCCTTAGAAATCGAGTTTATTATTGTTATTCTTAGAAAATTCACCAAGTATTCTTTCATGCTACCACCAAAGTTATAGTTCTAATTCATGATTTCATTTTTTTTAAAGTCCTTCCAAGAGATTGTTGCGCTACTGTTCAAGTCTCTGCCCGTCCAGTACGTGTTTTTAAGTCCTCAGGTACGTAGATTGCCTGATATTTTATGTGTATTATTGTGAATTAATCTTTTTATGCCAAGTTCTGAAAGTATATTTTATCATTTATGTTTATATGTAAATTCTCACGATTTATGTTCAAAGGTATATACAAGTTCTCATGGATTTTTAGGTACCAAGGTTGATTTATCAGGCTAATTTAAGGATCCACTTGTATTAGGAACCCAAGGTCAAGATTTTCAACTTCTCTAAAATTTAATAAAGGCCCCACTCAAGTTTAATCGTGCCGTAGGAGCAACCATGTTTAATCGTGCCTTAGTGCACACCAAGGAACTCGTGCCTTAGAGCACAACATGTTAACCGTTCCTGGTGCACACCGGGGAAAAATATGTATATAGTGCCTAAGTTGCACACCATGAAAATTTGGCCAGTATAGGATATTTATCCACCATCTGGATCTCCCGATAGGTACGGGTATGCGCATACGAAGGCTTAGCCGATGATCGCAAGTAGGGGGCCTTCAAGATAATAATAGGGCAACCAAGCTTTAAGTATCCTAGGTTACCCAAGATTTTTTTTAAAAAAAAAATCAAAGTAAAGCTTTATAAGTTGCATACCAAAGTTTATAAGTGTTGATCTCTGGGGTTGAAGGCCAAGTTTATGGAATGGTTTCAGGTATGTTTTATGTCAAATGATATATGATTTGGGCTCGTTACTTTCTAAACTATGTTATGTTATATTTAAAGGAAAACTCACAAGCATGTTTTCACTTGAGTCTTGATTTAAGATACAGGTTGAGTCATGTTTTCATGAACAGGTTAAGTCATGTTTTCATGTATGGGTTAAGTCATGTTTTTTTGTACAGGTTAAGTTATGATGATGTTATGTAAGTTATATTTCTATTTTATTGTTCATCTGGTATATATTTGTTATTTTTAAAAGTTTTGGAACCGCGCTAATAACTAAGGTGAATTTCGAAATGTTTCTTACATTATAGGGTATATGTACTGAGATTTGTCTCACGTTTCGAAGTTTTGTGTTTTCGTTTTAGGGAGCCCGGCTACGTGGAAAGACTAGACACCGGAAGGACGAACCCCTAGGTCACATACAACGACGAAGGTGATTTGGGAGAGCTATATGTCTTGCATTTAAAGGAGTTGTTATCATGGTGTCATGCATTATACTTAAGTTATGAGTTAAGTTGTAAAATTGTTAGGTTAAGTGTGTTCGGTTTTAGCCTTGTCCACTTTCGTGGACGGCGGTAATACCCTCAGGTGAGAAATCCGCTGTACTAATCATTGGATTAAGTGAGCTATTAGCTTAATCTAGTGGTTAATAACCTGGGGGTGTTACAGTTGATCTTCTCAAGAGCAAAGGAAGATCAATTGCTCAGTATAATAATAATCCTGCAAACCTTCAAAGAACTTACAGGATTGGTTGTAAATTATGACAAGACCAGCCTAATTGTCTTGGGTAAGGACGAGGCATGGAAAATCAAAATGGAGGCAGTGCTATTTGGAAAGCTACCAATTACCTATCTTGGCTTTTCTTTGGGAGCAAACGTGAAAAGGAATGAGTCTTGACTACCATATTGGAGCAAAACTCAAAAGTTGGAAGATTCCTTGCCTACCAAGAGCAGGAAGATTAGTGATCATCAAAGCAGTGCTCCATAGCATCCTGAACTACTACTTGATGATGTACAAAATGCCCAAGACAATTGCACATAAAATCATTACGTTTCAAAGAAGAATTTTTTGGGCAGTAAAGGTACAAGGTGTAATGCTTTGGTCAAGTGGGAAATAATATAAAGGCCTAAGGATAAAGGAGGTTTAAGGGTAGGAGACGTTGCCATGAAGAACGCAACCTTTCTATTTAAGTGGTGGTGGCACTATGCATCCGAGGAAGGTTGTTTCATGCAGAAGAGTTGTACAATCAGTATACAATGAAGACGGAGCTCTATTTCCTTTCACCTAAAAATATATATTTCAAGCCCTTGGAATGACATCAAGCGACTGATTACAGGAAAGGAAGCAGTTCAGGGGGCTTTTAAGAATTGCTTGCATGGGATAATCAGGTGGTGAAAGTGAGATTTTGGGAGTAGCATAATCAGGTGCTAAAAGTGTTACACCTAAATTTGTTTCAAAATCCAGCACAAAAGAAGAAGCTATGGTTGCTGACATGGGATGGTTCGAAGGGCTAGTTTGGAGGTGGACTCTTGCCTGGATGGATACACTAGATTTACAGGAAGTGGCATAGGAGCATGAGTCAATTAGGAAATTGGAAAATAACTTTCTAAAGAGAAATGAATCTAATGGAATTAGTTGGATGGTGGGACGATGCTTTAGCATCAAAACATTGGGAGTGAAAGCAGTTGAGTTGAGTGGAGGAAGTGCACAAGAGGACTCCTTAGTTTATTCTGTTTGGAAGAAGATAGCACCGTCGAAAGTTGAGATTATGGCTTGGTTGTCCTTTATGGTGAAATTGAACATAAAAGGGGTTTATTCAGCTCCAACCATCTTCTGTGAGATTATTATGAAGCTTGGATGAACATAAACTTTAGGAATAAGATGAGGACGAATAGTCGCAACCTGGTTTGCTACTATATGGTTTTTATGGATTCACAGGAATAAAGTCAACTTTGAAGGCAGTCAGATTGATAGGATTGAAGTCATCCATGCAATTAAGTGGAGGTATCCTTATGGTCTTCAAATTGTAAGGAAAAGTTGCCTTGCCATGCTTCACAGTTGGTTACTCATTTTTCATCTTATACCAGTGATTTTATAGTGAATATTAAGCAAGGTCAGAAGGTGGTGTGTGGATGTTGAGTGCCTCGAAGAGAAGGGAGGCATGAATTTGGATTTTAAATGGGTTTCTTGTACTGTATTGCAAATTTTGAGAATTTCAAAAGGGTTTGTTTGTTTTAGTGTAAAACTTTATTTTGTTAGGCATTAATTGGCTGAGACTTTGTATTGGCATTGGCCTTTTGGTCTTGCTGCCCTTTGGGCTCAATCAATAAAAAAACCAATTTAAAAAAAAAAATTGAGAAAGACTAAAACATCAAGAAACTTGTGGAAGTAAAGAGATACATATTTGTGCGCTTTGAGCAGTAGAGGAAGAGCTAAATGATTTAGACAACACAATCAAATAGGTGATATAAGAGAACAAACCAAGGTAAAGCACATTATACTAGTATCCACCGGACCATGCATCCTAGTGTTAACCCTTCAAACTACCCTATCTAGTTCTTCTGCTAAGTATAAGTACTTCATATCAACTCTAATCACCTCCTCATGGACTTCTTAGGTCTTTTACATCCTAATGCCCAGGGGGGTATCCTAATTCCTTCACACCTCCTAGCTAGAGCATCCTTACTTCTCTTATGAACATGCTCAAACCATCTCAGTTTAGCCTCTCTCAACTTATCCTCAATTGGCGTTACCCCTAATTTAGCTCAACAGACAACATTTCTAGTCCTATCCAACCTGGTATACAAACATATCCACTGGACCATCTTCATCTTTGCCACACCCAACCTATGGCAATGTATCTTCTTAGCCCCTAAAACTTTGAGCCATACAATATCACTAATCTAACTACCCTAAGATATACCTTATGCTTAAACTCAAGTTGAATTTTCCTATCAAACCCTATTGATGCCACTTTCTACTTTTTTCAACCAACTTTGTAAGACAAAACCTAGGTATTTAAACATCTACACCCTCATAATGGCCACCCCTCAAATAGTAACTCCTTGACTGTGATTCTCGTTCTCAAGTCTACTAAATGGCATATCATATACTCCATTTTTTACCTACTCAGTCTAAAATCCCAGACTCCAGTGTTTTTCTCCAAATGTCCACCTTGCCATTCAATTTTCCCTCAACTTATCTGTATGCACTATATCATCTGCCAAAAATACACACCATTGTTACTTGTCTTGGATCTATAAACATTGTGTGTGCGTGTACACAGATACGCATGTACATGCATACATAGAAAGTTATTGCTTCGCTAAAAACGTCACTAAATTATATTGGTTCCAATGGTGAAAGTTGTGATATTGTAACTCAAAAAGGCCAGAGTTTGTTTTACTAAAATAAAAAAAACATGAGGGTGTATGTGCAAACAATCATTGATATAATTCAACAAGATTGAGCAGATTTATTTCTTTCATATATGCTTAAGTCATGGTAATTGTTGGACTTGGCATACGTATATAGTCAAACTTGATTGTTAGATTACATACTTTATATACATTAAAACTTTGAGAAATGCTTTCCCAGTCATGCTTTCATCAGACCAGCCTTCTTTAATTCATTCTTTATCATCATTCAATTGTAGAAGGCGCCAGCCTGCAACATTGCAAAAGTTTTACATGTTAAAAGTATCAGCTCAGTAAAGTCTACTAATGGGTATTAACCTTCTTTGATCACCATCATGCTAATCAATACTACTAATAAGCATGATCTCGGTAAGCCATTCATATATACGCACACTGTATCTCTGTAAAATTAAAGGTTATGCTATTTTAGTTTAATTTCTGCTATAACATGTAAAAAGAACGTAATTCAATGTATATATAGTAAGATAAGCGACTTACGTATAGTTAAGTAGACATGTTATACTGAAGAGCATGAGAAGAAAATAATATCAATGAAAAAGAACGACTCAAATAACATGTATGTATTAGTAGTACATGTAAATAAACACACATATCAGCACTTTTCAATTTTATTATATAACTAAATTGGTGATGGACTGTAAGCTTAGGAATAAGTTAGAAGCCTCTAATGGAAAATTACATATGAGATCATAAAATATAGGATAGTTTACATCATGAGCTTTATGACAATGATTTTTTGCACCCTATATATAGTTTCAAAGTTTTTTTGGACACATGAGGTTTACATACTCTATTAGTGACTTATCTAGTCAAGTTAGCTTATTCCAGCCAAAGGAAAGCTCAAAAAAGTTTTGTTTTGCTTACATGTATTCTTCCATCAATAACCTTTTGTTTTGCTTGCATGTAGCCTACATATTGCCTCTCTGTCATCTCCCTCTATTCTCTATTTATATGTCTTTGCTCTCTCTCTCTCTCTCTCTCTCTCAATCTGTGATGAACGGACAACATGCAAGACAGTGGCAGATCCAGACAATTTTATTAGGGGTGTCCAACTAATATTCATTAACATTCATTAGGGAGTGTTACCGCTTAATTATTTTCTTCACAATTTTTGGACTTGCTTTCAATTAGTTGACAAAAATAATAAGTTAGACCAAAAAAATAAAAAAAGATTAATTTAGAAGGAAAGTTCCAAAACAAATTTACTAATATTCTGCAAGAATTCAGTCTAGACTCAATTAATAAGTCAAACTTTAGTCTAAATATCAATGAGTACAAGACTCTAATGAGAATGACAAACATTAAGCAAATATTGTAACCGCCCATAATTTCATGTAAACAACATTACTAGCTATTAAAAATTAGTATAAAGCTCATAATCAATTATATGGGTGTTAGTTCTTCCTATGAAAATGATTATTTTTTTCGCCAATTAACTTCCCTCTTAAATTTCTCTCTGTCATTTACATCATGGGCATGTTTCAAAGTTTTTTTCTTCGAATCATAATGTAACATGCTTATAATGTCAAAATTTTGAAAAATGAGACTTTGGGCCGGTCAATTAGATAGATAAGTTGTAAGTATGTAAAAATTATATAACTTTATTTAAAGTTACCAAAATTTACCTAAACTTATCTATACATACCTTTATTAAATTTATTCAAATTTAATCTTTTCTCAAATTTATAAAAAATTACCAAATTTAACTATACATTAACTTACCTTACTCACATTTTGACAGACCTTTTGTTTAACCAAATGAGTTGCCAACAAAATAAAAAATGAACCACTTGACTTTAAACTACCTAAGTGACTCTATTTTTTATTTAAAAAATAGAATAGTAACTTCTAAATTAGAAAGGTGTCCACGACTTTTTGGATCGTTATGTGGAGTGTTCAATTATACCACTAGTACCAAATTTGACCCCTTTAGAAATTATTTTCTCACAAATTTTGAGGTTAGGGGTGGGTGTCTAATTATACCACTAATACCAAATTTAATCCCTTTCAAAATTATTTTCTGACAAATTGTTTGAGGTGGACACCCCTAACCAAAGGGTGGATCCGCCTATGATGCAAGGTATATGTAAATGAAATATAAAAAGGTATTATTAGAACAAAACATATCTATTTAACTTTAAATTTTGTACCTAAACCGTAAACCTCATTGGTCAAAATAATCTTTCAAATTAGAGGGCCCAAATTAACATAGTACACAAACTATCCATAAAACATATGGCAAGTCGCTAATGAGCTAGTAGCTCACTTGGCATAAATCTAACCTTCCATCTTGGAGGTCATAGGATCGTTTCTCATGGCTTGCAAGTCTCCTTGTGTGGAGATGAGTATGATCATGATTCAAGTCTTTGATCTTGGGTTTAGGTTTCCCCCCTCCCCCGTGGGTCACTAAGTCCAATTGGTATACCTATGAGATATGGGCCCAGTTTGGATGACCCGAACTTACCCTTGTAAAAAAATATGGTAAGTCAATGCCTGATAATAATGTCCACTAATTCAATTAATTAAAGTCAAGAATTATAGCTCAGATTTGCCCAAAACTGTTTGACTTGAATATCTATTTTAGTTTGTTAGGAAAGTGTCCTAAAATCACCAAATCTCTTGATCTCACAATTATTTGTTTCCTAATTGTATTAGGATATTATTTAGGTTTCCTTATTGTGTTGGGTTTCCTAATTGTATTAGATTCTAAATCTATTTGGAGTGGGAGTTAAGTTAGGTTATAGGGAGTTCTCCCTATAAATAGGGTGCATGTTTCTCCACCAAAAACACATCGGTAAACACAAAGAGCTAGAGAGAGAGAAAATATTGAGAGAGAAAGGGGTCTCACCAATACTTTCCCCAGTGTATCCTGAGAGATTGTGAGTTGAGTGTTGAGAGATTGTTATTGTAATCTCCTTTGTGGATCCCATCACACCCTGTGATAGTGATCAGGTTGTACTCCTCCTTTCTCATAGTGGATTATTTTCTGGTTGTCGTCGTCCGTGGGTTTTTCTCCGAGTTCTTCGGTTTCCCACGTAATTCTGGTGTTTGATTTTATCGCTTATTTTTTATTCCTAAATTTTGTCGTAATATCCGTAATCTCGTTTTCGATTCTATTATTCGCTTCCATTGTTACCTTGCTACTCACTTTTCTCTAACAAGTGGTATCAGAGCAAGGTGGAGATGGCTTCAATCATGAAGTGTGATATTCCAAAATTCGATGGAACGAGGAGTTTTACTATGTGGAGACTGCAGATGAAGGCGGTCCTGATTCAGCACGGGTTATGGGATGTGATTGAGTATCCCGACACGAAGACTGATGCGACAATGAGCGATGATGAATTCAAAAAACTCCAGAAAGATATCAAGGGGAATCTGATTCCAAGGGAGTGGAAGAAGCTCGAAGATAAGACTCTGGCAGGGATTCAGCTGTGCTTGGCGGAGCACATTCAGAGAGAGGTGATGCATATCGAGAAACCTCGGGAGCTCTAGACCAAAATGGAAGAGCTGTACATGTCGAAGAACCGTGCAAACAAGTACCGAATGAAGGAGAAATTCTACAAGCTGAAGATGCCCCAAGGTACTTCTACTCAGGCACATCTTAGTGAATTTGATTCTACTATTACCGGATTGGAATCAATGGATATAAAACACACTGATGAGGATAAGGCTTTTCATTTAATTCTGTCCCTACCTGCATCACATAAACAATTTAAGGAAATCATGTTGTATAGGAATCGTGGTGACCTTAACCTTAGTGAAGTAAAGGTTAATTTACTGTCTAAGTAGTAAGATGGGACATATAGAGAGAGACTGTTGGGCAAAACAGAGAGACCAGAAGCAGGAGAGTAAAGATAATCACACCAAACCTGGTACCTCAAACTGCGTAGAGTTCGAGTCACATGGTGATGGGTTTGTAGTTACAGATGATGCCCTTGGCTACCACATCGAGTAGGATAGCTAGAGATGAGTGGGTTCTTGACACGGGGTGCACCTATCATATGTGTCCTCATAAGGACTGATTCGAGTCTTATGAGAGTGTTGACACCGGGGTCGTAGTCATGGGTAACGACACATCCTGCAAGGTTGCAAGAATCGGTAGCATCAAAATCAAGACTCATGATGGCATCGTTAGAACTCTCAAGGAGGTTCGTCATATCCCTAACATGACTCGAAATTTAATTTCTTTGGGTACTCTTGAAGCTAACGGTTGCAGGTACAAAGGAGAAGATGGTGTTTTGAAAGTGTGCAGGGGTTCCATGGTTTTTATGAAGGGAATCAGGAAGGGCAGTCTATAAATCCTGCAGGGTCTCTGATGTGAGGATCTGCGCAGCGATCCTAAATCTTGATGAGTCCGACAGCACAAAACTGTGACACATGAGACTAGGCCACATGGGCGAGAAGAGAATGTCAATATTGAACAAGAAGGGATACCTTGAAGGCACAAAGATCGGCAAGTTGGAGTTTTGCGATCACTGTGTCTACGGGAAACAGAAGAGGGTTAGCTTTTCAAGGGCTAAACATACAACAGCAGGGATCCTTGATTATATTCATTCAGATTTGCGGGGTCCTGCTAGAGTGCCATCACTGGGTGGCAAGCGCTACATGTTGACATTCATGGATGACTTCTCGAGGAAGACTTGGGTTTATTTCCTGCGGCACAAGAATGAGACATTATCATATTTCAAGAAGTTGAAAGCTTTGGTGGAGAACCAGACAGGCAGAAAAATCAAGAAACTCAGGACTGACAATGGGTTGGAGTTTGTTGATTCTGAATTTACTGAATTCTGCGAGGAGCATGGGATTGCGAGACATCGAACCTTGGTGGGTAAGCCTCGGCAAAACGGGGTAGTCGAGAGAATCAACAGGACACTCCTGAGAAAGCCCGATGTATGCTCTCGAATGCAAAGCTTTGGAAGAACAAATCGTTCTGGGCAAAGGTGATATCTACTGCCTGCTACCTGCTGAACAGATCACCTCATGCCTCTATCGAATACCAGATTCCAGAGGAAGTATGGACAGATAATCCAGTTAATTATTCTAATTTGAGAATTTTTGGATGTCCTGTATATGTCCATGTGAATGATGGGAAGTTGTCTCGAGTACATTAAATGCATGTTTCTAGGTTACGGGTCTGAGTCTAAGGGATATAGAATGTGGTGTCCTGATTTGATGAAAGTTATTCAGTGTAGAGATGTAACCTTTAATGAAACTGCTATGTTATCTGGAATGGAATCTACTGGTACTTCTGAGGATGCAGGAAATCAGGAGATGGATGTAGGAAGAATGGTGTTCGAGGTGGAACAGGCTCAAGGTGGAGCTGCTGGAACATGCAATCAGGAGCAAATTACTGATGCTCCTGAACCAACTCAGGTTGATGAGCCTGAGATTGAGACGAATGTTCCTCAGGTGGAGGAACAACCATGCATTATTAGAGATCGTCCCAGGAGGGAGATATACTGAAGAAGATGATGCTATGATTGCTTATGCGCTGAGTTTGCAGAGGAGACTCCTGAAGGTGCTGAACCTTCTACCTATCAGGAGGCCATCTCTTGTCCGAATGCCTCAAATTGGATAGGAGCTATGCAAGAGGAGATGGAGAGTCTGCAGAAAAATCATACATGGGAGCTATGTGAGTTGTCTAAAGGCGGCGAGCTCTTGCTGCGAGTGGGTGTACAAGAGAAAGGAAGGTATCCTGGTGTAGAAAGTGCAAGGTGGAAGGCAGTTAGTGGTAAGGGGTTGCAACGGAAAGAAGGAATCGACTATAACGAAGTATTCTACGATCGTGAGGCATACGTCGATCCGCACCTTACTTGCCTTTGATGCTCTATTTGATTTGGAGTTGGAGCAACTTGATGTCGACGACTTTCCTCCGTGGCGAGTTGGAGGAGGAAATATATGAGGCGACGGAGGGTTTCATCGTTCTGGTAAGCGAGGCAATTATGCGAATTAAGGAAGTCCTTGTATGGACTTAAGCAGGCACCAGCAATGGTACAAAGGTTTGATACCTTTATGGTAGAGGCGGTACACAAGAAGTCACTATGATAATTGTGTGTACTCTGAGCAATTTGAAGAAAGGTCTTTCATTTATTTATTATTGTATGTGGATGACATGTTGATTGCCTCCAAGGACATGTCACTAATAAAGAAGCTGAAATCTCAACTCAACCAGGAGTTTGAGATGAAAGACCTCGGAGCGGCGAAGAAGATTTTGGGTATGGAGATCCAAAGGGATAGAAAGGCAGGGAAGTTGTTCCTGTCTCAGAAGAAATATCTGGAGAAGGTGTAGGACAGATTCAACATGAGAAACTGTAAAGCAGTTTGATGTATGCTATGGTGTGTACTAGACCTGACCTGTCCCAAGCAGTTAGTGTAGTGAGTAGATATATGCAGAATCCAGGGAAGGAGCATTGGGAAGGAGTGAAGTGGATCCTTCGCTATGTGAAGGGTACTTTGGAGAAGGGCATCCTGTATGATAGAGGTAGTGCTGCAACGTCTGATGTTGCAGGTTATGTTGATGCTGATTATGGTGGAGATTTGGATAGGAGACACTCAATTTCAAGGTATGTGTTCGTCATGTGTGGAGGAGCAATATCTTGGAAAGCTTCACTTCAATTTATAGCAGCCCTTTCTACTACAGAGGCTGAATATATTGCTGCAACGGAAGGAGTGAAGGAGGCCATCTGGTTGAGGGGATTGGTCATGGAGCTTGGAGTATCACGAGCGAGGCGTGGTTTATTGAACGATCAGTGCTATACATCTGACAAAGAATGACACTTATCATTCAAAGACCAAACATATAAGCGTCAGGTATCACTTCATCAGAGATACAGTTGCTGCAGGTGAGATCGTGGTGAAGAAGGTTCATACTTCTGATAATCCTGCAGACATGTTAACCAAGCCTCTATCTATAACTAAGTTCGAACATTGTTTGGACTTAGTTGGTGTTCTAAGCATGTGAGAGCCCTGCGGGGCCACGCCCTGCGGAGGGGCATGTTGATGGCGACAGTCAAGATGTTTATTTAGACCGATGATTCGTTGATTTTAATCCAAGGTGGAGTTTGTTAGGAAAGTGTCCTAAAATCACCAAATCTCTTGATCTCACAATTATTAGTTTCCTAATTATATTAGGATATTATTTAGGTTTCCTTATTGTGTTGAGTTTGCTAATTGTATTAGATTCTAAATCTATTTGGAGTGGGAGTCAAGTTAGGTTATAGGGAGTTCTCCCTATAAATAGGGTGCATGTTTCTCCACCAAAATCACATCGGTAAACACAGAGAGCTAGAGAGAAAGAAAATATTGAGAGAGAAAGGGGTCTCACCAATATTTTCCCCAGTGTATCCTGAGAGATTGTGAGTAGAGCGTTGAGAGATTGTTATTGTAATCTCCTTCGTGGATCGCATCACACCCTGTGATAGTGATCAGGTTGTACTCCTCCTTTCTCATAGTGGATTATTTTACATTGTCGCGTCATGGGTTTTTCTCCGAGTTTTTCGGTTTCCCACGTAATTCTGGTGTTTGATTTTATCGCTTATTTTTCGCTCCTAAATTTTGTCGTAATATCCGTCATCTCGTTTTCGATTCTATTATTCGCTTCCGCTGTTACCTTGCTACTTCCTTTTCTCTAACATAGTTTAATCTAAAAAAGCCTGGATATCAACTTTTCATTTAATTTCAATTTTTAATTTCAGTTTTTTTGAACATCAATCGATTTTTCATTTAATTTCAATTTTTATTGTTTGAACTTGAATTTAGGCTTTAATTGAATTTCAAATATCAACTTTTCGACTAATATCTACTTCGTCTGGTCCTAAAATAATCCAACAACAATAACGACTGTAACAGACCACAAGATGATTCCACTAGTGTCGGGTCTAGACCGAAAATGATGTGAACTCAAATATTTAATCGCCGTAGTATTGGTACTAACCAAACATCAAGATAACTTAGTTGCGTACGTATATAATTTGCGTGTGTTTTGTTTTGTATGGGGTAAGGGGGTATCAAAGAAAATAAAATAAAAGTGACACTAACTAGTACTACTACTCACCTTAGTTGGAGAGTGATAGAGGAGTCATGAGTAGACTGCAGAGTATTAGGCTTTGCAAATTCCTGCATTCCATTGGAAATCTCCTGGAGATCAAGAGCTTGCTCCTTTTCAGATACCAGCTGCTTCGTTAACAATAACTGTGCAGCATTATGAGATGTTACGTAGATGTTAGAATCATGATTATATTAAGTTCCTCTTCGAACAGATATTCCAGGTTCATTAAAAATAGTCGCAATGATTCATTAAAAAAGGTATGATGATGTCTGATCATATATATGGATGGGGCTAGGGCTTACTTCTTTCAGTTTGTTATTCTCTTCCAGCATCTCAGCTTGCTGCAACATGAAATCATCAAATTTAGCCTCACTTAAAAGTATATGCTTAATTTTCACGAAGCAAAACAAATATCATTCTTAGACAATATAGAAAGGAATCATGTACATTGTCTTCAAAAGGAAATCATCTTTTGACAAATCAAACCAGATACTTGTTAAATTGAATACGCTTTTTTTTTTTACAGTCAACTTGGGCGCAATAATTCAACGCCACAGGAATAGGAGAAGGAATAGGAGTTAATTGGCATCTTGTTTTAGTGATTGAGACTTGAGAATAATATGAGTTAGGTCTCATCAAAATAGATTTTACAAGTGATCTAGTATGAAAAAGAGAGCATATAATTAAGAGCAAATAGATTGACAAGTTGCAGGGGCACACATCAAAATCTGAAGTAACCTTTTCTGATCCTTCCATTCACAAATGAGAGCTGCCCATTTGGAAAAATGGAGTAAAGAAAAGTGATTCTTTCTTATCTTAAACTTAGAATATAGTACAATTTGATAAATTCCATTCAAGGTGCTCTATATACAAGATCATACCTTTTGTTGTAGGGTCTTGATTTCCGTCATGAAAAAGTCGTCCTGGCCGAAGGAGTAATGCATATATATATCAGCAAATTGAATAACAAGCAGTAAATCATATTACGTGGCCGATACTTCTTTGTACCCCGGGGTTTCGAAAATAGACTACTGGTCCTTGGGACCTTGACTAAGAAAAACAGCAATTAATATTACCTCTATGAGTATGACTTCGTGAATGTATCTCATTAATTATCAACAGGATTCATTTAGACAGCGCTTAGTAGGAATTTAGGGAAATTTTTTCCGGGGAAAATTTCTCATGGGAAGTTTTCCATGGGAAAGATTTCCCCGAGAAAAATTTCCCTCAGGCCCCCCTAAAGAAAAAATTTCTTTGGAAAATGAAAAAAGTGGTGGGTCCACCGTGAAATTTTTCTCAGGGTCAACCCACACTCAAACATGGGGAAATAAGTCAACCCGGAGAAATTGACCATTTCCCCGGGGTTATTGACCAACCAAACGCATTCTTAGATGGAGGCTATTATATAGAAGGAGATCAATTATATTTCAATATTACCTGTATCCTCTGGCGCACAATTTTGATGGAAGTGTCAACCGTGTCTTCTAGACTCTGCAATTGCTCTATTCCTAAACCTTCTAGACCCTCTCCCTTCAGCTGCCTATATATGCATATATAGAAAAATAATTAAGTTGCTTGATTAATCAATTGCATGTATAATCTATAGTTCTATACAATCTGCAAACGTCCAAAGGGTACGTACTGTACTCCATTGCTAGTCATGCCCCAATCCCCAAGGTTAATAATAGCAGCATTGTGATTAAGCCTCCTAATTACTTTGGACCAACGACCAATCTTTGCTTCATGAGTTCAATCACATAAAAGTGACAAAACTTGACAGGTAGCCAAAACTTCAAAGCTTACAAAACTAACACTCTATCTGGGAGAAGGGTTAGGGGGTTAAAGAGGGTGTTTACTCTTTATCCCTACTTGGGAAGAGAGTGAGAGAGGGTAAGAGGAAGTAAGATGGAATGAAATTTACCCTTTTATACTTCTTTTAACTCTTATTTTTCTAACATTCTATGGCAATTTGGACTATAAGGAAGAGTTTAATGACATTATAGCATACTTACACAACTAATTAAAAATATGCATATTACCAAACACTTTTTCCAACCTTTTTAACAATCATTTCATATTTCAATTATTTTTCAAAAATTTTAGTGGGAAAAAGGGTTGGAAATTCCAACCACTTTTACTAAAATGGTTAGAAAATTTTCCTACCATCCTTTTTCCTACTATTTGAAAATGATTGAAAAATATGGTTGGATTAAAATGGTTGGATTACTAACCATTTTTCCAACCAATTTCAGATACTAGGACAACGGATGGTAGGAAACATTTTCAACCAATTTTAGTAAAATTTATTGGAATTTCCAACCATTTTTCCCACTAAAGTTTTTGAAAAATAGTTGGAATATGAAATGATTGCTAAAATGATTGGTTTTTCTAACCATTTTAAATTGGTTGGAAAAAACTGGTTGGTAAAACACACATTTTTAGTAGTGTTAGTATCTAAATTGACAATTTTACCCTTCCATTTCTCTATATCATGTTGTGAGGTCTTTCTTTTTCTCTCTCACACACATACACATTTTAGTCTCTCTCTCACACACACATCTCTCACTCACACCCACATTGACATCCCTTTCTCTTCGCACACACATCTCTCTCTCTCTCTCTCTCTCTCTCTCTTTCTCTCTCTCTCTCTCTCCCTCTCCCTCTCTCTCTCTATCTCTCTCTATGTGTGTGTGAGAGAGAAAGAGAGAGAGGGAGGGGGACTGCCAACTTAAATTAACTAAACTAAAGCAAACTTAAGAAAATTAAAGCTAATATATGAGTGTCATTGTATTACATATAATATGAAAGGACAAATGTCAATTAAAAACTTATTCTAATGAACTTCCGCAATTAATTTCCCAAGCAGATGTAAATAGTTTACCTTTATAAACACTTCCATACTCTTACAAACATTCTCATATTCTCACCCTTCTTTACTCTTATGAACTCTTACCCTCATTTTTAACTCCATCCCAAGCTGACCTTAAAAAGCATTAATTACTCGCTCAAATGGCTCTCCATCCCTCAGTCAGCTATCCAGACCCTACTGGAGTGTATTAGAAATTAGCTGATAAATGATGTATAAACATTAATTTATGCATGTTTTTAGTTACTTTTTAATAAGTAGACTTTATCTAAGCTAAATATTTCCTATTGTATCATAGGTTAACTACATTTATTTATTTTCAATCGGATCATTGTCCATTAATTTATGTACTTCCAATGTTCTTAATTTTTTTACCATATCTAGTTCATCAAAACCAACGAATATAGGAAATGACACCTAAAAGAATCTGAAAATTCTAAGAATACCCTAGCAAATATCCTTAAAATAAGGTAACAATATTATTTATTAGGAAATAATTTGACTAATAAAAAGAAAAAAGTTAGTTAATTTCACAAATAAAAAGGACCAAAGAGAGTAAAGCTGGACAGACACTAAGGACTAGAAAGATAATCCAGCGGTATATAGCTAGGACTGCAAAGCAAAGGAATTGACAAATACCGTAGCTCCTGGCTCTTTTTGGCAACCTCTTCGCACAGCATGGCATAATTCCTATTTAAGAGCTGCAAGTTTATTCCAACTATACATGTCAATTTTACTAATATGAACCGTAACATGATGATTTTATACCCACAAGATCATCAAATGAAAACACATTTTGCTCAAGGGAGCTAGGGTATCAGTTTGATCCAGAGGAGGATCACCTCTGTCAAAAAGCAACAAATTAAATATTGGAAGAATGTTGGGGGAGAGAACATGTAGAACCATCTCAACCGAAAGCTTAAGCTGATGGTTGAAGCCCCAGGGAATAGTTTTATACTCCAACACGCCCCCTCACGCGAATGTCATTTGGGCTTGAAGCGTGGATGCTGCAAAGGCCCTTTTACCTAGCGCAATTGAATGTGGGGGGTGTTGAGATTCGAACCTGAGACCTTTTGCTCTGATACCATGTGGAACCATCTCAACCAAAAGCTTAAGTTGAAGGTTGAAGCCCCGGAATGGTTTTATGGGTTTTCTGCATTTTGGACCCCGAACTTTAGGGGTATTTATTTTCTTAAACCTTCGGTTTCAACTTTAATTTTTTGGACCCTAAAGTTTGTAGGCTAAAAAAAAAGACCCTAAAGTTTGTGGGCTGGAAAAAGAAAAAAACTCATTTCCCGTTTTTCTTTTTCTTTCCATATTTGAATTTCTCTCCCGATTGGCATCAAACTTCAAGACTAAGGTTCAAACTGATATTAAAGTTATAATAAACTTCTCTTATTCATGTTGGAGTTACTTAAACCCCTGTACTCAGGGGTCTAAGTAGTCTCGACATGAACAAGAGATGTGTATTATAGTTTCAATATCAGTTTTAACCATAATCCTGAAGTTTGATGTCAATTGCAAAATGAATTCAAACATGGGGAAAAAAGCAAAGAAAGAGACAGGGGTCTTTTTTTTCATCCCCCAAACTTTAGGCTCCTTTTTTTTCACTCTACAAATTTTAAGGTCCAAAAAATTAAAGTGAAATCAAATGATTCAGAAAATAAATATCCCTAAAGTTAAGGGTCCAAAATGTAAAAAAAAAAAAAAAAAAAGAAGCGTCCTTGAACCGATAACCATCTTTCGGCTAACCTACCATGGTTTTATACTCCAATAGAACCAAGAGGAAGGGGGTACGTAGCAGCACTAGGAATACCTCAGATTCTTGTCTTTGCGATTTCTTGGAGGTCAATTCATAGTTTGAGATGATCTCCTTCATGCTTCAACAAAAAAAAAAAAAAAAAAAAAAAAATCAATTGTTAGATAATTCCTAATTAACTCCGTTTATGTTGAGCACGTACTTTCTAATAAGCATGGGTAACTTTCTTGATAAAAGTAAGCTATTTCTACTTATATTTCTTAAACTTTCCTAAACCTATGCTCTAAAATAATTCATTTAGCTACTTTACTGACTTCTATATAAACTCTCTAAACCTACTCAAACATACCCAACTTTACTTAGACAAAGTCTACATACTTATCAAAAGCACAAGAATTATTATAATTATCAGTACCATTCACCTTCTAAAGAATCTAAACAGATTACAACCTTATAAGAAACAAAAAGTAACTTGCAGCTTTTTACATTTATATATACATCCTAAACTGTGATATTTACTTTTGGATTATTGGATGATAATACACTGAACTTTAGGGGTATTGGACAATAATGCACTGAACTTTTTTCTTGGACTCTAATACACTGAACTTTGAGGGTATTGGACAATAATGCACTCAGACCAATTCAACTGGTGGTTGACGCGGTGGTTGTCCTTCTTTGGGTATCGTTTTTTCTTTTTTTTTCAAAAAAATATATTAGTCATCCTGCTTATGTGTACTTTCTTACACGGCAAAAGTTTTTATCTGAAAAAAATAGAAAAACGACACCTCAAAATAGGACAGCCACCGCGTCAACCACCAGCTGAATTGGTTTGAGTGCGTTATTGTCCAATACCCTCAAAGTTCAGTGTATTAGAGTCCAAGAAAAAAGTTCAGTGCATTATTGTCCAATACCCCTAAAGTTCAGTGTATTATCATCCAATAATCCTTTACTTTTTGCCTTGTATTTTGAAAGTTTGTATTTATATCTACTTAACTTGATTGTAAGATGCTTTATCTCAATGTGTTGAGATTTTTAAGAAGAGAATGCAACACCTTCCCTTAAAAATTAGGTATGGAAACCTTATTAATCTATAAAATATGCATTTTCTAATGATTTTCCTTATAAGTTTAAAATATAGTGACATTTATTTTTCAATTTCACCTATTTTTATTACATTACACAAATCACAAGGTAGGTAATTATAAACTTTTAAGATACAACAACGAAAAAATAAATATCATAAAAAGCATAGTAGAGAAATGAAATAAACCAAAAAATAACTCAGGTTTTAATATTTGTTACCTAGAGCTGGAATAAGAATAAGGTCTGCCTGCCATAGAGAAGATGATGATAGCAATCTTGACATCACAAAGACGTGAGAGTTGCTCAGCCTTACTGAAGAGGCCTCTCCTCCTCTTTGAGAAGGCCACCTGCCTTGCTGCTTTGTTGTCAATCTTCTTTATCTTTGTCTTTCCCTTCATCTTTAATTTCTTCCTTAATAACCCTTCGCACTATTAATATTCTCTACCAATCAAACACAGAGCAAGTAATATCATTTCTAGGATGGCATAAACTAATGGATAATTATATGCATCTTGAATCAAAATGGTTTATAATTATCTAGAATTCCTTATAATTTATATTTTAGTGGTTTTAAATAATAATTTCTTTAATGAGTAATTACACATATTAATCAACAATCAGAACTACTATGTAAGATTATTTATCAACATTGTACAAGAGTCATATGTTGTACAAGTTAGTCACAATGAACACTTGTATTCAAAGTCAAATGGCACACACATATACATGTATGTATATATATTATATGTATTATGCATGCATGCATACATGTAAGTTGTTAACCCTATCAATCCTACTCTACCAATCCTCTTCACATGACCTTGACAGGATACACTCGCCGACTTGATATGTTTTGAATTAGAAAACCAAATTTCATTCTTTCTAATATTATTATGTAATTTCCTTCCAATAATTATCTTCCTAATTATAGTGTTTCTTTAATAGGAAATAATATTGTGGAAAGATCTTTTGGAAGATGCACTAGTTAATTATAGGAAGTTAAAGTGCAATTGTATCATGAAAGAAAGTGGGAGCCATGTTTGGAAACAATATCTTAATAGAAGAATTATGAGTAGAAGCCTAATTTACAATGACTAGTTAATGAAGACATGGAAGGAAATAATAGAAGAATGGAAATCTTGTCTAAGTGGGTGCAACGGCAATGTGAAAGCTATCTTAGCTACTTGTTGGGTTATATAAACAGAATCCTTGAAAGTAAGCATTCAATAGAAATGAACACCTTTGAAGAAGAAGAGAAAAAGAAGTGTTAGAACTACATCTACAAGAGAGAGAGAAATATCACTCTTTATCTTTCTTATAAATTCTCTTGTATCAAGTTCCTTGACCATTGAAAGTATATTCATATTAAGGTATTTGCATTAAATGAGTTGGGAAACTCACTTAATTAGCTAAGGTACGCAATTAATGCTTACTGAGTTGTAAATCAAGGGGGCATGTCTCCTTGATCGACTTTTGTAAGCTTGCGCCTTGAAGTTACTCAAGAGAGCTGAGATTGACAGCAAATTGTACTTCTTAAATGAACAAGAAGAGAAGCGGTTCATAATATTAAAAGTGAAGAGAAGCTTAACCCTGTTTGGAAGAGTGAATATCGGCTAAAAACTTGTGTTTTATCTTCTTTATTTTTACCTTTCAATCTCTGTTTTTATGCCTAGACATTAGTTGCGCCAAGAAGATTGACTAACTATCTGTCAAGTATTGCAGTCCTTGACCCCTCCCACTAGTGTTTTCACAAGTTAATTATTGTGAAACACTTACATTCAAAGTAAGATGGCATATATATGTGTGTGTGTGTGGTGGTTGGTTGGGGGAGAGGGGTTGTAGAGGGTTCCATAATCACTCTTCAAATTACTTTTTATGTGGTAGCAGGGCGAGAACAAATTCCTAAAACTCTACAATTCTTTTGGACGCCTCAGAAGAATTGTTAATAGTATTTTCAATTATTGTTAACTTCTTTCCCTCTCCTTGGTGTTTCTTTTCTTTTTTGAAAAAGGAGGGAGGGACCCAATATTATACACTCTTTCATCAATGCCTAGAAGATTGGATGCAACCCACAACCTTTGACATGAACTATGGTATCGTGGTGGCCGTCGTCGTTAGACTTTGGCCACTGTCGTCAACTTTATGCGGTCTCTTTCTGGCCAACATAACGCATTCCAGTATTGTACTACAGAAGACCCTAGCGCCACCCTACACCGCTAGCCAAGAGTGCCACTATCAACTGACAACCATCGTTCGACCTTCGTTGTAGCCTCTGCCACTCCCAATTACCACTACCACCACCCATCACGGACTTGTCTTCCCTAATGCCCTCATAATTACCATTAGTCGTTTCTTCATCCGAACATTGTCCTCTATCCCTCTCCCTCTTACATTGAACACTTAAGAACTACCCATCCCACCCTACCCCTTCTTGTCACCACCAACCTACCACCACCCATCCTTCCATCACTATCCCCTTCCACAATCATAACTATATCTACATCCACCTTCATGACAAGGCAAACCTTAATACTCCATTTCCCAATAGTATCTTTGACTATAGGTCTTCTGGTACAAAATCTAACCCGAAAATCATCCATTAAATCTTTAATGGCCACTCTAACATTGGGGACTTAAAAGGTCAGGCCCCTTCCATTGACTTTTGTATTCAAATGGTTTTAACTCCACATGTTACTACCATTGTTTGTGAGTCCCTTAAAGAACCTAAAGATTATTAAACCTAGTGACAATAGTTTATTTCTTGTCTAATTGACCACAACCTACTCGGCTTTAATTTATTAAAGTAACCATAACTCAATGACCTATATATATTGTTGATTCAACTAAGTAATGTTGTCTAAACTCGAACTTCTTATCGTGGCTATGTATTGATCAACAAGTTACGTCCTAGCTTTATGCATCAGTCTCACATGACGACCTTAATATTAAACTTTGAGACTTACAACACTCTAGCCGAATTTGGTTCAGTTTCATAATTGCTTAATACAAATGTTACTAAGGTGATGGAGCTTAGGCGTCATCTTCATAATATTACTAAGCTTGAATCCAAGTCTATAGAGGCTTATCTTCGCAATATTAATATAATTGTTGACCCCCTTGCCGCTACTAATGTTGTAGTAAGTCAATAATTATTCAATATACTCTTTCAAGTATTAATCGTGGTCATGATTATGAGTACTTTAAAAATGTTGTGACTAATTTTTGTGAAAATGTGATGAATTATGCACCAAACTACTCTTACATGAGCAACAAGTTCACTTGCATCAGAATACATTTTTGGTTTCCCACCAAGCCTTGGTGATGTATATTTGATGGTCATATACATCAAGAACATCAAGGAAGGCATCAAATACTCACCTACATGGAAGAAGAGTTCAAGTCTCTTACATATCTCTCTACTATGGTAGGATTCTACAAGGGTACTCAAGTAATTTGCTCCTTATTTCAAGAACCATAATGCTATCATGGAAAACGTCCTAAAGCGGATTAATCTACATTCAAAGAGCTTTCATTTGGTTCAAGAATCTTGAGATTTGGATAAAAAACGAAGGAGTTATCATCATTTGTAATCTAGCTTAGTTCATTTGTTTCTTTATGATGTCATACTAGTTTAGGATGATGTAAGCTAGATGGCTTGTAATTCTTGAATTTCACACGCCAAGGGGGGCTTCCATTTAGTATAAATAGACCCCTTGGGTGCCTTGTATTCTCATTCATTCAATAAATCAAATACAAGCACATGGTGTTGTTTTCTCTCTAGCTTTTGCTAGTTTTTCGTTTCTCTTGTGGGAGATTCGATCCTATCTTCTTCTTCTAGCTTAGGGTGGCGTCCTAGGTGGTGATAGGAAGAGATTGAAGCATTCTTGAAGGTGGTGTGGTTGTATCCTCCAAGATTCTTCAAAAGCCAAACATATCGTTCGTTCATCATCCATTCGTGAGTTTCCATTTGAGTTTCATTGATCTTGTTTGTTTCTACATTGTTTTAATTTCAAGATTCATTTGAATATCAATCAATCATTCAAGAAACTTACATTCCATCCATTCCTACATTCATTTCATTCATCCATTTCGTCCATTCCATTCGTTTATCCATCCATTCATTCATTCATTCGTTCAATCTTAAAGAAACACTTAAAGATCCTAATCTTTTGTATAATTTGATCATCCTTGATCCTATTATACATCATTTCATTCAATTTGGTTGATCTTTAAGAACTTTGAGAAGCAAGATTCTTATCTTGGTTTTTAAAGATCTTGTTTCCAAGTATAATGAGATTCCATTGGTCCCATTATACATCAAAATTGGTATCAGAGCTTAGGAGTTGATTCTCTTAGTTCTTGATCTATCTTTTACTATCTTGTTACAATCTTTCCATCACAAATCCATCCCCCACCATCCCTCCATAACACGTCCACCAAGAACACCACAAAGAACCCATAGCCTAACCACAATCGATCCAAAAAACACATCCCCATTCGTCCCCCCATGTACTAATCCCAAGATTGTGAGTTTCTTGTGATCTTTTTACATCAAGAACGTTTCTAATGGCTGGTCCAAGCTCTCCTACGAAGTCTCCTACAACTTCTCAAGAAGATGTAGAATTCATGAAGCAAAAAATCGTTACCCTCACCGATCAATTAAAGAAGTATATGCATCTTCAACATAGAGAGATGCGTGATGATTCTTTTGTGAGAAAACCTCAAGAAGATGAGGAGGATGCTCAAAGTAGTGGACATTCAAGAAGGGAAGAACATTTTGGTTTCAAAGTGGAGATTCCGGAATTCAATGGTAATCTCGATCCTGAAAAACTTCTTAAATTGGATGCAAACTGTTGAACGTATTTTTGATCTTAAAGAAGTTGATGATGAGAAGAAAGTGAAGTATGTGGCTCTTAAATTGTGAAAACATGCGTCCATATGGTGGGCCAATTTGCAAAAGAAGAGGCAAGCTAAGGGCAAGGACAAGATTAGAACGTGGGACAAGATGAAAAAGAAGCTTCAAGAGAAGTTTCTACCACCAAGTTATCTCCAAGATAACTACTACAAGTTACAACGATTGGTTCAAGGGAGCAAAAGTGTTGAGGAGTACACAAAGGAGTTTGAACATATTCTTTGGCGTTGTGATATCAAGGAGAATGAACCACAAACTTTGGTACGTTATCTTTTTGGTCTCAATGATTGGATTAGACACATTGTTAAGTTGCAATCATACAAAACTTTGGATGAATTGAGTTCTTTATCCCTTAAAGTTGAGAGGCAAAGGAGAAATAAGGGAAAAGAAGTCCTGAACAAGTACCAAGCTCCACAAGAATCATCCCACCCTACATTCCCACACACGCCACAACAAAATTCCACATTCCCTACAAAACCCCCAAACACAAAAACTCCACAAAATCACCCCCCATCCATCCCTAAACCCCACGTCCAAGAAACCAAATTCTTAGCATCAAGAAGGTGTTTTCGATGCCAAGGTTTAGGACATTATGCTTCGGAGTGCCCAAACAAGAGAGTAGTATCTTTGGTGGAATATCAAAGTGCTTTGTATGTAGAACCGGAGTGTCATGAGAATGAGAGTGAAGAGGAAAAAGGAGTTGACGTGAATGAGGAAGAAAATGTCAAAGAGGAATGTGTAGAGGAGCCGGATGATGGAGAGTTACTTGTAGTAGGAAGGGCCTTGAATGTAGCCCAAGTGCCGAATGATCAAGTACAAAGGGAGGCTATCTTTCGCTCTCATTGTACCATCAAAGGGAAAGTTTGCTCATTGATCATAGATGGAGGAAGTTGCACCAATGCCGCTTCTACAACAATGGTCGAGAAGTTGCAAATGGAGATTAGCCCTCATCCCACACCCTACACTATACAATGGCTAAGCCTAGGACAAGGCATTCGTGTGGATCAAAGGGTCTTGGTAAGTCTTTCAATTGGGAAGAATTATGAAGATTCATTATGGTGTGATATAGTTCCTATGGATACTTGTCATATTTTGTTGGGAAGACCATGGTTGTTTGATAGAAGTGTCATACATGATGGGAGGGTCAACACTTACACTCTCACCCTCCATCAAAAGAAGATCACTTTGACACCTCTACCACCATCTTCTAACCCACGGCCCAAGGAGGGTGAGAATAGCATTGTAACAATCATGAAGAAGGAATATCATGGGTATGAAGAGCATAAGGGTCTTGTTTTTGTAAACTTGGAGGAAAGCAAAACAAGCAACCATCCAATTTTGAATTCTCCAATCGAATGTATCTATCATGTGCACCCTAGAGATATCCACTTGAATCTTATGGTTGAAATGCCAAGGATTCGAAGAAGACAAGAGAATATAGTCACGGGTGATCATTCAAGAGTAGATCGCTTCATATTAAATGATGAAGGCCAAATTGTAGATTTTGAAACTTTGGAGTTACATGGAATTCCTATACCCATAGTGGAGTATCGAGAAACAAAGTCCAAAAGCACCATTGGGTTATTTTGGAAGAAGTTGAGGAAGTTTTGTAAGGGAGTCTATGATGACTTCAAAGCATTTAAGAAGAAAGATTGTAATTTCATGTGAAGAAGGTAAGCAAGAGAGTAGATGTTCAAAGTTTGAGGACAAACTTTTTTTCAACCGGGGGAGTATGATGTATATTTGATGGCCATATACATCAAGGACATCAAGGAAGGCATCAAATACTCACCTACATGGAAGAAGAGTTCAAGTCTCTTACATATCTCTCTACTATGGTAGGATTCTACAAGGGTACTCAAGTAATTTGCTCCTTATTTCAAGAACCATAATGCTATCATGGAAAACGTCCTAGAGCGGATTAATCTACATTCAAAGAGCTTTCATTTGGTTCAAGAATCTTGAGATTTGGATAAGAAACGAAGGAGTTATCATCATTTGTAATCTAGCTTAGTTCATTTGTTTCTTTATGATGTCATACTAGTTTAGGATGATGTAAGCTAGATGGCTTGTAATTCTTGAATTTCACACGCCAAGGGGGGCTTCCATTTAGTATAAATAGACCCCTTGGGTGCCTTGTACTCTCATTCATTCAATAAATCAAATACAAGCACATGGTGTTGTTTTCTCTCTAGCTTTTGCTAGTTTTTCGTTTCTCTTGTGGGAGATTCGATCCTATCTTCTTCTTCTAGCTTAGGGTGGCGTCCTAGGTGGTGATAGGAAGAGATTGAAGCATTCTTGAAGGTGGTGTGGTTGTATCCTCCAAGATTCTTCAAAAGCCAAACATATCGTTCGTTCATCATCCATTCGTGAGTTTCCATTTGAGTTTCATTGATCTTGTTTGTTTCTACATTGTTTCAATTTCAAGATTCATTTGAATATTAATAAATCATTCAAGAAACTTACATTCCATCCATTCCTACATTCATTTCATTCATCCATTTCGTCCATTCCATTCGTTTATCCATCCATTCATTCATTCATTCGTTCAATCTTAAAGAAACACTTAAAGATCCTAATCTTTTGTATAATTTTATCATCCTTGATCCTATTATACATCATTTCAGTCAATTTGGTTGATCTTTAAGAACTTTGAGAAGCAAGATTCTTATCTTGGTTTTTAAAGATCCTGTTTCCAAGTATAATGAGATTATTGATCCCATTATACATCACTTGGTGTCATAGTAGTCTATACAACCTAGACGGTAAAGCGCGCTTACTCTGTCTACCAACAGCACATGATGCCCTCGGTTGGCTTCTCCCAATAATTGGTGCAATCATAATAATCCCTTACGTGGTAGGGAAATGTGGCAAAGGTCATATACTAGGCAGAGGTCGTGGCAACTCAAGCCCTTACATTCCCCACTTTAGCTGCCATAGGTGTCGGACAATAACTTGCATCAACTATATCTAACTACCCTTGCTTTCATACTCTTAGTATTGTTAATGTTGCTTCTTCGTTAACTTCTCTATTTATTACTGCTAACACATCTTCTCTTCTCAAAGTTGTTTGTGAACTCTGTTTTAACCCAGATCACATGTCTTCATTACCTTAACCTTATCCAATTATTATATCGTATTATCCTCCAACAGCTCTTGCTACTCTATTGGCTAGCAAAACTAATGATGTTTCCAGGTTGCACCAATCATATGGAGTCATCGAAATATATCCTTTTTTTAAAATTCTTTATTATGGTTTAGAGTATGTTATATTTGGTAATGGTACCAACCTACTCTCTATTCAAAATTTGCAAGATAATAACTACATGGTTAAATTTGATTCTTTTTTTTTGCATGCATATTAATGCCAATGATAAACCCACCGTGACAACATTCTTGCAAGATTCTAGCAACCAAGGCATCTACCCCATTGTCTCTACATGTTTATCTGTCAACATGCAGTAATCACTTTAATCTTGTATATGTCGAAAGCATCATTTTCACTGGAAGATCCTCTACCGTCCTTTCTCAAATTATTTGTCTTCTAGCTGCTCAATTTCCCATGAAGGACCTTGGTAATCTTTATTAAGGTATCAGGTCCTCCATACTCTTGACACTCTTTGTTATCCAATCCAAGTACTTCCATGAACTTCTTTAATGTTTTAAACTCAAATCCTTAAAGCCTATCACCACTCCTTTGCCTACTTAGTCCTCATTGCCACTATCGGATGGAGAATTTCTACCAAATCCATCTCTTTATAGGAGCATGGTTGGTGCATTACAATATTTGGTACTTACCAGACGAAATATATCCTAGTTATGCTCTTAGTATTGTCTCCCCGTTTATGCATGCTCCTCGTCACTTTGTCACTGTATCGCAAAATTTTCATTAAGGCACTGTTAGCCGTGGATGCTTAAGCAAATTGCCTCACTTGTCGTGGTTCCAACCTATTATGATGCTGATTTGGCCAACTATCTAGATATTTCATGACCAGCCAATGGTTATGTTGTTTCCTGGGGTCCTAAGCTTGTTTATTGGCATTCCATGAACATACAATGTTCAGGTCCTCCATAGAAGTTGATCAATATCACGTAGTTGCCAACATTATCACAGAAATCTTGTGGGTCCGTTATCTCTTAGCAGAATTGGACATTCTTCTCTCTAAACATGTTACAAATCTATGTGACCATATCTCCACCTGCTACATTGTTGCTAACCTAATTCTTTATTATCATAGCAAGCAAATTAAGTATGATCATCAATTTGTTTGTGAACGGGTGTCTCATGGAGATTTAGTAGTTCGCTCTGTTCGTACTTAGCCTCAGCTAGCAGATAGCTTCACTAACTCTTTTCAACTAACACATTTTTTATTTTTAAAATCTATATGTATGTGCATCTGCCCCTACAATATTGATAAGGTGTGATAGAGTATTCTAGTGTAATCTTACATTATAGGTATTCTAGCATACATTTATGCAGAGCTCTCCGAGATATTTTTGGTATAGTGTACACTCATGTATATGTACGTAAACCAAGACTTTTCAGTTGTAGAGCAT
Source organism: Portulaca oleracea (assembly GCA_029582165.1). NCBI lineage: Eukaryota > Viridiplantae > Streptophyta > Magnoliopsida > Caryophyllales > Portulacaceae > Portulaca > Portulaca oleracea. The sequence continues at coordinate 21,218,240 of CM055879.1, forward strand.
CCCACAATCATTCTTAAAGTAGTTTTTCACGGTTTTCACAAAAACCATATGCTCATAGAAATACTTAAAGAGAAAAAAAGTATATTTTTCTAACATTTTGTCATAAGACAAACCCTTCTCTGATCCTGGGTCGCCACCTCTCTTCGCTGGAGTCACACATGATATGGGCCTCCCTGGAGGTCGGTGTTCCGGTTGCCAGGCCGTACAGTGCCCTTGATTGCCGCGTCACCTGCGGATGTCGATTTGCGCGGTCCTCATCCACTAGTGTCGGTTGTCCATCTTCGTTCGACTGGGGGTCGCTCCTTCTGTGTTTCTGGTGGCTTGTGGTAATCGCATTCGTTTGGTGGTTTAGGGTTTTCCGAGTCGTTTCTGGTTTTCTATCTTGGTGGTTGTTCGTCTTCTGAGGTGCTCAGGTGGGTTCATTTAGGAGGCGTGTTGAGTCTCTTCATCGCTGTCCAGTGTTAGTAATCGGTTCAAGCCGCAAGGTTCTCTCCTTGTTTTGTTTTGTTTTGCCTTCGTTCTAGTTTTTTGTTCGGAAGTTTGGGGTTAGTGAATGTAATGTCTCTTGCTCTTGTTACAAGATGTTTTGTGCTTAAGTCTGAGTAATCTTCCATTGTTGATTCCCTTAATTTTAAGGGAATTTCTTAGGGAGGTCTTAGTGATGTGTTGTCTTTGGTTGCTCTTTCTAGAGCTAGTGAGATTGTGTGCGTTCTTAAGGAATTTGCGGGGCTAAGTGGGGTGGATTTTCCCCCGTTTCTGGTACTGTGTTTTTACGGGTGGTGCTGCTATGAATGAGGTTTTTGGTCAACCTGTAAATACCTCTATTAATGCGTCTTAGGGAGTTATCTTTTTCCTTGTTTGTTGATATCCTACCTTCTAGGATTGACAATTTGGGTTTGAAGAACCTTTTTCCTGATTTTGGGATTGTCTCTGATGCTTACATCCCTCAAAAATTAGGTAGGAATGGGAAGAAGTTTGGTTTTGTTCGCTTTAATGACAAGCAAGCAGGTTTGAATGCTATTTGGTGCCTTAATGATGGGTGTTTTAATGGCTCCTTGTGAGCTGTCTCGTTGGCTAAATTTGATAAGAAGCGGAGCTCTAAATCTGTCAAGTGGATTTGGGTCCCTAAAACCAAACAGAGTATGTTGTCTACATCTCCTATGGTTCCTTAAAGGGTTGACTCAATGGTTCCTGCTGATTCTGAGCGAACTATTTCAAACCCCATATGTGCAAAATTGACTCATTCGTGAGTGGGTGATGGTGCTCTTGGTTCTCGTGGTTTTTCTTCTCCACCTCCGCGGTCGTACAAGGATGTGTTATGCGATCATGCTACTAATGATAGTGAGGACACAATGTCAATTCAATCTGTGTCTGATATATGTTTCTCCTAACCTTGAGGATTCTGTTATGGTACTTTCAAAGGTCGGTGTTAGGAATAAAAGGAGAGGTAAGGCCATGTTGAAATCTAAATGGAGGTAGGTTTTGGAAGCTTATCGAAAGAATAAGTCGTTTGTTATTGAAGCGCGGCGGAAGTACGTTGAAGGATTCAAAGATTTTCCGAAGAATAAATTGTCTGTTATTGAAGCGCCCAGAGCTTTGGTGAGAGAGATCTGTGGGTTAAAGGTTTTAACAACCAAGAAGAAGTGAATTACGTACTTTTTGGGTGGTTTCACATCATTTTGTAGAAGTTTGTAGCTGCCTTTTTCTGGTTTTCTTGTCTGTAACTTCCAGCTGTTGCTGTTTATTTTTTGTTTTGTTCCTATGTTGTTTTGTGGATATTTTGTAGCATCTTTGATGCTTTATAGTCTTTTTGGCTTCCAATTATCGAAAAAAAAACTATTCCAAAACAATATATATACTCATAAATTTTATTTATACATTATTATTTTTAACATTACATTTAAAATACATCTTATAGGCAATAATTTGTCTATAGTATCAGTTGTATTCATTTATGTAGCCAACGGATGCAAAATTATTTATAAGTGACCATTGATCATAAATATCAATAAATTGGAGTAAGAAAGGCACATCAAATTTTAACTTGGATGGTAAGTAAAACAGATAAGAAATATCTTACAGCAAAACCATATCATTTTTGTCATTTATAAATTGTGATTAAGATAACACAATTATTCGCAAGGGTTTACAAATAGACAAATTAATTGTAAAATTTCTTTTTAAGAAATTAATTGTGGAATATGTCTCAGATCATTTTTGACAATTATAAATTGTGTAATTAAAGATCATACAATCTTTTTTTGAGAAAATTAAAGATCATACAATTATTTGTAAGTGTTTACAAATAAAAACAATTAATTGTAGAACTTTTTTTTAGTAAATCGATTGTGAAACATGTCTTCACATATGCGTATGATTTATATATGCTAAACCTCATTCTCTCCCGTCAATGAAGTCAAGATTATCCTCCCTCTCTGAATAAGCCCCCTTCTAATTTCGCTATAAACAAAAACTTCATAGCTTTTATTTTATTACACTAATTCATAGTTAAACACAAACCTCTACCCATAAACCTCCAAACGTCAAATTGTCTCGGTGTTTCCTTTTGGATTTAAGGTGAGATGAAACAGAGGGGGGAAAAAAAAACACGAATGGAGTATGATACTTGGGTGTTTGAAACTTCTGATCTCAATAAGATTAAATCATGATATGGAAGTGTTAAGAGTATAAATTCATGAAAGTGTTAGAGTATAAAATTATCATTAGGCCTTCAATTATTAATTTAAATTTTTGATTCAGACAATTTCACATGTTATCAAAGTCAGACTGAGTAAGAGATCTCAGATTTGACTCTCAGTAACGTCATATTTATTTGTGTAAAGTAAAGGAGGTATTTGCAGCATCCACGCTTCAAGTCCAAAAGGGATTCACACGAGATGGCATGTTGAAGTATAAAATCATCATTACACATTCAACCATCAGTTTGAACCTTTGGTTAAGTTGGTCGGTCCAATGCATAATTTGGTCGATCTAGCTAAGGGCATCTATGTCACATCTAAATAAACAGGTTGAAATTTCACGACCTGCACCATTTGTTCACTTCAACTTATGATAAGTACTATTTATTATCAACATTCAGTATTAATGGTCAGTACTCTACAATACTGATCAGCACTATTCAGTACTGATCAGCACTGTTTCGTACTGATCAGTACATATAACATTTTTAATTTTTTAATAATTAAATGATAAATTTTTTAAATAAATAAATTAGCTAAAAAAAAAGTAACCATTATAGTTACAATTTGTATATTCTTTTCATATTTCATTAATAGAGGATTATGCAAAATGTATCAAGTACAATAATATGTCAAAGATGATAAAAATAACGTCATCTTTTCTAGTCTATCATCTTATATAGGTGATGAAGAATATATGACAATAAAATTTTTAGCTTTTTTTTAATTGTTCGCATTTATTTGCAAGGAAAAATATATATTACAGTCATATATGAATTGAAATACAACACATATAGGTTATAAGTTGTCAATACATATCTCACAACTCGAATAACTTGGCAACCAAAGGCACCATGGTTAAAACATGAACGGTCCATAGGTTATAAACTACTATGTTTGTTCACATGTTTCATGCATAGTAAACTTAAAGTTCAAGACATGTTGGATGGAATTGTAAATTTTTGAGTTAATTACTACATATTCTTTGTTTGAAGTAATACTGGGAGATTATTCCCTATTATGGTAGTATGTATCATCTTCAATATCATTTATATGAATCATCAAATCAAACTAGAACACAAAGCTAATACAAAGGAAATAAAACTAATAAAAATACATCAATTATAGACATAAATATTCATTAAAAAAAATAAACAGATGATGTGGAACTAACTTACTTAAAAATTGACATCTTAGACTTGAAGAAGATGAAGATAATGATAGCACAAGAGATTTGATCAAAAGAAATTGAAATCCAAAAATAATATCAATTTTATACATCAATAATATTTTGGGGACAATGAAATGAAATAATAGTTTAAGAATAAGAGGGGAAAAATTCGAGGGAATAGCACGTGAAGTTAGAACATGGGAGGGAGGTTGGAAAGTTTGATATTCTAAAGAAAGGAAATAACAAGACACTGTCATTTTTTTCTAAGTAACTGTATTGTTAATTATTAAAAATTCAGAATATAACTAATTATATTATAACAAATTATATTAATAATTCTTATTGCTAATCATATTGTTAATTAAAACTAATAAAAATTCATAGTATAACGTAACTAATGTATTGTTAATAAAAGAATATATTGTTAACAAAATTTGTAAATCCAAAAAAAAAAGAAAATAAAAGAATAGTGCATTTGTTCTAAATCAGATCATAATATAACTAATTATATTGTTAATTATTATTGTTATAACTGATTAATTTATCAACACTAATTAGCATTGATCAATATTGATCACCACTAATCAGGACTTATCAGTATTGATAAATACTAATCAACAATGATCAGTAATAAGCTACTTATCATAAGTCAAAAAGAACATGCCCTTAATAAATGAATTGCCCTGAACCTAACTCATTTAACTAATGGGTTAAAGAGATTAAGTTTGAGTATTCATTTACCTATTAACCTACATATCATATACATATATATATAAGTCAAGAAGGAAAAATGTCGTTGATTTTTCACCATTCAATTTTTATCAACCCCATATTTTCCTCTTAAAAGTCCATGACACAAGACTATTTTTCCCCTAATTCAAAGGTGAATGATAAATGGCAAACATATAGCTATTTAACCCGATTATTATACAGATTAAATATGTTTCTTTCATGTTGAAAAATTTTCAACCCAAGCTGCACTTGATTATGTAAATGGATTTATCATGTCAACTAGAGGTGTTCATTCAATCAAATGGGACCGTGTCGAACCAAACTAGAACGGAGCGAAACCCAAAATCTCAAAGATACTTAGACCGAATATCAGATCGGAAACAACTAGTTCAAAACCAAATCGACCAAATTATGCATTGGACCGACTAACCGAAACTAGTTTGAACAGACTTAGTTAATTTACCATTCAAACTAAAGAAAGGCATATTAATGTATAACATTCTCTATAAACTGGACAATTTATGTGTAATGTTTTATTTTTTTAGTGTCAGGATATTATGTAATATGATAAATAATAATTAGATTCAATATTATATGGAAAAGATGTTATATTGCGATCAAATATTATCTCGCTCTTTTTTAAGAGAATACATTAATCATGTTGCTAATGACAGTTCCGAACATGACATAATAATATATGAAGCACAACTTAAAATTAATATTCTATTTTCACCATTTTTATATTGTGTACTTGAAAAAAATTTAAGATCTAAAACGATTGAGTTTCCGGTCTAGGCTTGGGTTATTCCGATCTTAGACCAACTCAGATCGAAACCTGAAAAGACTAGACTGATTACCATTTGGTCTAGTTTGGGTTTGGGTTTCCGGTCCGGGCTTAAATATAAACCCTAAATTGTCAATCCATTTAATTAAATCACTTGAAAATCTATATCCAAAACTACTAAACTTCATATCAGTTTTCCAATGAACTGTTTCACAACTCTATTATTACAAATATGGCTATTAATTTTTTTTAAATAATAGTATTTATAACTATAATTATTTCCAAGATAAACTTTTGAGTATACATACATCTAAAACTTTTTCATCTAAATATGGAACTACCTTGAGCAGTTTCTTTTAAATATGTTTATAATTTTTGTCTTTTTCGTTGATGATAGGAGTTCATAGTTGGATTGTCAAGATTTTAATTATGTAGGGTTGGCATCTTATTATCATTTTCTTAATTTCTTATGTTATAGGAGAAAATGATATGAAGACATACAAACTTTTTCATATGATATATTAATGCCTCCAGCTAAGTTGTTTAATTTGAGATAGTTTTCGTTTACAGTTGAAGTATAATGGTATGAAAAACTATATTTTATAGGCTAATGATAGCTTATTTTCCAATAATATGAATAACAAAGATGGAAAATTAAAGGGCCACGTAAACGCAGAAAGAAGATGAAGAAATACCATAAATTAACAAAGCGAATGAGAAGAAGGGTTTTCAAATCTGGAGTTAATTAGTTGGTTACCTGATGCAGTTTGGATCTGAAGTTGCCGACGGAGAATTGCTTTGAAACTCCAAATTAACTTGGGTATTCTACTATATGAAAATTCCAACTTCGCTCTTCATCCTTTTTTGCTGGGTAGCTTAACTGGGAATGAAAATTTTCTTCTCTTTTTTTAACTGGATTTTGGAATCCCACTAACCAGTAATAATGTTGATTTTACTGTCGGGCACTGGAATCTGTTCAATTTCTGAGCAGTAGATGTACGTACAGAGGCCAGACTTGGAAGGACGGACCAACCAATAGGATTCATCACCGAGGGGAACTCAACTAGCCATTCTTGCTGTAGCCACGTGGACTAAATATGACAATTCAATGATTTATATGTATTTTAAATTAATAATAACTAGTTTTATATATTTTCATTCAAAACGTGTTTAAATGGATGGAAATTAAAGCATATAATATATTATGTAAATGATAAAAAAAATTAAAAACTAACACAAGTAAACATCAAATATTCAAGGGCTTGAAAGAGATTTAAGCCACATTCTTTATAGGATTAACTTAGGTAAGATAAAATTCAGTTAAGAAAATTAGGTAATTAAAGTATTAGAAAACCGTAAATTTCACATCACGTATTTCTTTTTTATTGTTAAACAAATTTTGTGAGTTGAATAATAAAGAATTTTAAATATGAATTATCTAAAAGTAAGTTATGTTCTTTTAGATGGTAATGATGTAAGGTAAGTCAAGTTAAGTTAAACAAAGATAATTCTACCAAGTTAAAGAACAAAGCGTTAAAGTAAACAACCTTATCTATATAATATTCAGTAAGAGATTAAATTCGACATAATCTTCCAATACTGTTATCAAATGTGTTTTGAATTAGCATATTTATAAATACCTTAAATTGTTTTGATTTATTTTTTTAGGATTTAAGTAATATTTTTTAAAAATAGTTGCACATATTTATGGAATACAAATGTGTAATATTTATCATAAAATAAATGATACTTTAAGGCTTTATCTACATGTGTGTGTATGTGTGTATTAGGAAGATTTAGGGAAATACTCCCTCCTTCCCATTTTATTTGTCACATTAGACATGATTTCAAAAACCAAAAAAACACCCATTCTACATTAATTTAGCTCATTAGAAATGTGAAAATGTTGAATAAAATGGTAAATAAAAAAGAAAAAAGGTGAATAAAAAAGAAAAATGGAAGAAAATGATGTAATTAATAAGGTTAATTTGATAAATTTGTAATTAATGTGTTATTGAAATTATAAAGTGACAGATATTATGGGAAAAAAGAAAGTTAGTTAAAATGACAGATAATATGGGAAGGAGGGAATATATATTATACATCCATGTTTAAAGAAAGCATGTGTTCCACAATAAACAATCTTACTTTATCAGTGAATGACCCAGAATAAGTTAGTAAACAATTGCAGCTCCTAGAGCTTACATATTAGGGTGTATATCAAATTGATTGGGAATGGAAGGCAAGGCAATTAGGTAAAGTTAATTAATATTATTTTGGGTAAATTTAGATAGATTTTGACAAGTTTAGATAATTTGAGAGAAATACAAAAAAATTGAAAATGTTTGATAAGTTTTGTTTAGTTTGAGTAGTTTGTTGAAAAATTTGGTGAGTTTTAGGCAAATACTTTTACCTTCAATTTGCCCATAATATTGACATCAAAGTAAGCAACATACCTTTGCAATGTTACTATTCACGGAGAGATTGATTCCAGCTGAAAGATTCATAAGGATAAGTAATTTTGAAGACACTTTTGAGTTCAACAACCTTCAAAGAAATAAAAGTATTAACTTTCTTGAACTTACAATTCCAATCAATTTTGAGATACATACCTTCCAATACGTTTGTCTAATGTATTTTGAATTAACATATTTAGTAATCATCTTAATTAAATTGTTACTATTTATTATTTTATAGTTTTAACTAATAACTTTTTCAATAATTAAGCATATTTATCAGTCATAAACATATAATTTTTATCAATTACATCGACAAATATAAATGAGAATCTAATTATACCAATCATATTAAAGCTCAATTCTTTTGTACGATTCCATACCGCACCTACCATATTTTTCAACAATTACCACAATCCTTCCATACCATACTATACCATTTCATACCTTACCATAACAATCATAACTTTCTCTCTCTTTTCTTTTCTCTCTCGTTACTTTTCTCCTCTACTTTTCACATTCTTTCTCCTCATCTATCATATCATTCATTCTTATCACAAATTTTATCATATCTTACCATACCATAACACACTTTCTACAATATTACCATACGATACCATTTACCGCACTCAATTTTACCTGTTCTTTGGATTGGATAAAATGAAGTTTAGATGGATTGGATTGGATTGGATAAGTTATGATGCTTTTTTAGAGAATTGTGTTTTTAGAGCATAGTTATTAAAATCTCAATCCTGATTTACGATCCTACGATTTTATGATCCAAAATCCTCGATACGATTCTACTATCTACATACGATCCATAATCCTACATGGGTAAATTCCGATCCTAACTATCTCATGGATTCGAGTTCAATTCGGATCCCGATTTTAACAACCTTGTTTTAGAGAGAATGCTTTTTGAGGAAATTGTGTCAGGTTTGGATTGGATTGGATTGGATTGGATTAGATTGGATTGACATTGCAAAGAACAGAGTCTTAACGCACAAAAAAACAGGGTCTAAAAATATATTGATACATCATCTTATCTTATATTTATAAAACAATAAATACAAAAATAATTCTTTATAATTTATAAATTGCGAAAACATTCAAATTATCAAAACATATATTCTTACCGCACACAACTATAACTTTTTGTTGGATAATTAAAATATAATTTGAGGTGACCAAATATTCAAAATTGTCTTACTTTAAAATATACTATTATTTTCAGAAAAAAAGTTTGAAACTAGTATTAGCCATGAATGGTTTGATTTGGTTTTTACCTTAAAAAAGCATATATCAAGTTATCAACTGCAAGAGCAATAATGTTATCTTGGGTGCAGGCTATGAAACGCCCTAAACAGGTGCCAGATGGCACATGTTGCATGTACTGTCGCATCCTCATTCTGTTCCCACCAGCTTTAATTTCCATTGGGCAGTAGTACTACTGTCTACTGTGTAAAGAAATTCATTTTCTTACTTTTTCGTCCTTTTCATGGGTGGGACCACCCACACCTAAAGATACTCATTTCCATGATTCGGGAACACTTCTTTCTAATTAGGGCTCTTCCTGCTCTGTACCACTTACCCAATTTTATGCATTCATGGGTCACCAGACCTTGCTTTAATAATGTCTCCTTACTCATATCATCTACTTACACTAATTAAATTCAACTGCGCTCCTCCATTCATGTAGATTTCCTTTTATCTCATCGTCAGATTTTGTTCTATTTCTATCCTATCATATGATATTATATTTTATCCACATCGTCAAATTTATCCAAGAGATTCTATGAAGAGTTGGTCTTAAAATACTACAATTTGCACATATCTAACCGTATATAAAAAGTTGAGAATACTCAACGTATGAGTGACATATTACTTATCAAATAGGATGTCATGTTGGACAAAATAAATTATAATTAGTGAGAAATGTCGTAAATATTAGGTAAATATGATGAAAAATAGTTTATAATGATAATTAAATTGGATATAATGATAATAAAATGATATAAAAAGTAAATTGAGGTGCTCCATATATTGTTGAGTTAGAAAATTACGTGTATAAAATTATAAGTTTGTTTGTTAATAACAATAATAAGAAAGAAGTTCCTAAAACTTATGTACTATACATCATTTAAAAAAAAAACCTATGTCCAAATAAAAAGTATGAAGTGCTTTAATTATAACTATGAAAAACATTTGGTAGTGTTATATATGAAAATTTGAAATTAGTTTATGGTTATTTGTCAAACAAAAAGTTAAAAAAATATTATTTTACTGTTATATATATATATATATATAGTACATGAATAATAAAAATTATTTCTTTTTTATTAAAATAATGCAGAGATAAATTATTATAGAAAACAATTATTGTGGTTATAACTGAACGTATTACTCATGACCCTATCAATTGTTTGTAAAATAGATAAATTATTTATAGAAATAGTGTACAAAGTTTTCTCATTTGATAAAATTATCAAATAAAACCTAATTTTTATTAACAAAGAAAAACTATCTCAAAAAACTTAAGCCATGTTCTTTTCTGCGGTATTTTGCGGTATGGTGTGGTGAAGTGTGGTGGAATTGTGGTAGGTTATTAGTACGTGGGGTAGGTGAGGAGAGATAATATAAAAAGTAAAGGAGAAAAGTGAGGAGAGAGAAAAGTAATGATTTGTGGTAAAGTGTGGTGAGTTGTGGCAAACTGCGGTATGCTGTGGTACCGTAGTTTGCCAACCGCAGAAAAGAACAGGACAATTAAAAAAAATCAATGTTAACTAACATCAATGAGCAATTATAATGTATATATATTCATACTTTGGACCATTGGATAATAATAACTCTACTTTAAAATTGTATCACAATCAACCTTACTTCACATGAATTACAATAATCCCTACATAAAAAGATTGATTATACGATAATCCCTACTATATATAGTATTACAAGCTAGACATGTTGGTCGAATATAATCCAATAGGTGCAAAGTTAGACACGTTACAATATAATTCTAAATAGGAGCTATTATCCAATTGTTTAAAATACGAGTTATTATAATTCAATATTCCTAAAAGTAATATATAAGGAATATATACTGTTGGGATCAGGGTCAAGGTCCTTCACTTGCATATCTACGAATTAGGATCTTAGGTTTTATTGAAAGTCAAAACAGACGAAACAATAAATGGGAAGTATACTCTGTTTTAATATAAAAATGTTATGTTTTAATATCCAATATTTTTCTCCATATTTCTATCCAATCTAATCAAATACATTGACGATTTTGCAGGAAACAAATCGACAAGAAAAAAGGAAGGAAGAGAATATTGCAATTCCCAGAGAAATCTCCAAAAAGAAAGAAAGCAAATCAGAAGCTAACAAGGAAAGTGAAGTAGTGAGCAAACGAAGGAAAGAATCTTCTTCAACGTCTACCATCCAAAACAACAACCAAGCCACTAATATAAATATAAGACTTGAAGATTGAAGACATAGGCGATTCCATGGAAGTAATCGCAGAGTAGGAAATCGTGAGGATTTCTGAATGTGTAGCCAATGGTTCCAAGGTGAAGGTAGCCAGTAAAGGAATTCTGGTGAAGATATAGCCGAGGACCTTGGTGAGTGTTCGTTATATCCATATGTGATGGTGAGAGTTGTAAAATGAAGAGATTAGATGAACTAAAATATGTGAGCTGTGTGTGTATTTCATCGACCTCCCAGAATACAGGTGGGGTATTTATACAATGAACCACCAACAACCAACCAAGATCAAGAAAGGGAAAAAAAGAAGAAAAGAAAGAAAGAATACAAGAAACCTAAAACCAGCTAGCTGGACAACCTAAGATCATTGACTAACTAACTCTAAATCTCTTCACACCCCCCCCCCAAAGTGGATTAGGGGGAAAATTCAACTAATCCTAACCTTGAACAAAATAAATTGTGCTGGGATTCCCCAAGAGGTTTGGTAAAAACATCTGCAATATGATTTGAGGTGGAAATGTATGCTGTGTTAATAAGCCCCTCCTGAATCTTGTCTTTGATATAATGGCAGTAAATCCTGATATGTTTTGTCTTCTCATGAAAGACAGGATTTTCTACAATATACTGAGCTGCCTTATTGTCACAAAATAGTGTAATGGGTGTTTCAACTTGGATGTGGAAGTCTGACAGTATTTGATGTATCCATTCAATCTCGGAAACTGAAACTAACATTGCTCTATACTCAGCTTCTGTAGAAGATTTGGAAACAGTCTTCTGTTTCTTTGTCTTCCATGAAACCAGTGAAGACCCTAGGAACATACAGTAGCCTGTTAGAGATCTGACAGTGTATTGGCATGCTCCCCAGTCTGCATCTGTGTAGGCTTTAACTTGGAAAGTGTTGTTGCTGGGATAAAATAATCCTTTGTTGACTGTCCTTTTTAGATACCTAAGAACATGATTGACAACATTAAGATGTGAATCAATAGGATTATGAATGAATTGAGATAAGTGTTGGACAGCATAGAAAATGCAATATGATTATGAATGAATTGAGATAAGTGTTGGACAGCATAGCAAATGTCTGGTCTCGTAAGGGTCAGATATAGAAGTCTCCCTATTATTCTCCTGTAAGGAAATGGATCTTTTAAGGGTTTTCCATGTAATAACCCAAAGAAAATCTCTCCCTTAATACGTATTAATTAGTTTAATTGATCAAGGTTAATAATAAACCACGAATAATTAAAGCGCGTGTTCCATTTTACTAACCCAGTGTATGTTTTGCAGGACTTGAACAGTGCAACGATCATCAACGATTCAGTTTAATTTTCTTTCTTTGAGAAATAGCTACCGATAATTTTTATGTTGGTTCTAATCGTACATGAATTCTTTTACCGAGATCGATGTACCGGGTCCTCCTTCATTCGAATTTAGTTAAGGTTATAATTATGAGGAATTTTATGGAGGGGTTGGATATATTTATTAATTGGGTTACCGATAACATTTTTACGGTTTAATAAATTTCGGTAATTTGGAAAATTAGGGAGTTATAAGTATAAGAGGGGAGAATTAAATTTTGCAAAATTTGCTCTTTTGGGCCTTATGGGCGGCTGACCCAGGAAGAAGAAGGAGGAGGGAGTCTTTTGAGCCTTAAGAGTATATATATGTATATATGTATGGATAACATGAGAGGGAGTTAGGGTTTGGCAAGCATAATATATCACACCACCCTCATTTCACTTGCTCCCTTTCTCACCATGACCCTCAACCAACCATGCCCTGCTGCTGCCCACTGCCGCCACTAGCCAGCCGCCGCCGGAGCCATTTTCCGGCCACCGACGGCCACCACCATCATCGTCATCTCATCTTCCTTGTTTTTCTTCCATTTCAAGTGGTATATCACTCCATTCTTCTTCCTCTCCCTTTCAAGGATGAATTAATAATATTCCAAGTTTTTCCTCTTGTTATTATCATGTCTTTCCAGAAGTAAATCAAGAATCTTAAGGTCTTCAAGTGGAGATTTCTAGGAGCTAAGGAAATCAAGAAAAATTTGGGTAAGTATGTTGAGTTCTTGTTGTCTTAGTGTGTATTAAGTGAATTCCTCTCAAATAATGGGCATGCATGTGGATTTGAAAGACTAATTATCTGTGAAAGTATGGAAATTTGTTAGATTCGAAGTGCATGTTTATAGATTAATTATAGAATAAGAAGGATGGTTTTGTAATGATGCATGTTGTATTTGATGATGAACTGTGGGAATAGGTGATGTAGTTGTGTTGCATGGGATTAAAATGGAGTTCTATGATAAGTATCTGGGTAGTTTAAATCTGAGAGTTGTAGTTATGAGTTTTAGATTATGTTTTAAGAAGGATTTAGGCTAAATTATAAAGGTTTATGTGTGTATGTTAATGAATTTCAAGGGAGGACGCAATCTGATTCGGTTCTGGTTTTTCCAGAAAATCTAAAAGGTGATTTTGGGCTATTTTATGGGATGATTAAGTAGTATAAAGTGTTAACTAACACCCGGTTTTTACGGTTCGTCGTTTCGATAAGTATATTAGGAGTTAAGGCCAAATTTGTAAAGTCGCGCAAAACTGGAAATTTCTGACGTCAGTTTATAAATGTACATTTTACGAATGGTTAGAAGCTTTTATGGTTTTAGGGCTGAACATGAAAGTTGTAGGGGACATTCTGAGCTTTCCGGAATGGTATGATTTGCATTCATAGGATATCGGGAGAGAGATTTATGAACTTTTATATGGAAGGCAAAAATCTGAGTTTTCCAGAATATATTTTTGGGACTGCCTGTATTGTTGGTCAAAATCCGACCCTTTGTCATGCTCAAACCAACTTGTGGTTTAAACGAAAGTTGAAGTACGTATTACAAGCTTTCCATAGATAGCTTACACGTCCCAAACTGATAAGTAGAGCTCGAGTTATGATGTTCTGAATAATTGGAGTTCAGTTGGTTATTATTCTGGGTAGCTTGTAAAGATGTTAATTTTTACTCTCCTTAGCCACGCTTCTAGTTTTTATGGTCAACTACAAAGTTGTAGTGCATGTTCTAAACTTTCCAAAAAGTCCTTTTATGCCATGTTTCGATGCTTGTACGAGGCGTTATGATCTTATTAGTATGCCTTAGAAACCGAGATATTATTATTATTATTATTATTCCCCGAAAAATTCACTAAGTTATTCCTCCTAAGTTAGGACATAATTCATGATTTCTTTTCTTTTAAGTCCCTTCAAGAGATCGTTGCGCCACTGTTCAAGTCCCTGCTCGTCCCGTGCGTGTTCTTAAATCTTCAGGTATGTATATTGCCAGATGTTTATGCATAATTGCATGATTTATTCTTTTTATGTCAAGTTTTATATGATTATTTGGTCGTTTATGCTTACTTGAAATTTCTTTTAATTTGTGTTCAAAGTTACGCATGTTTTATGAATTTTAAATATCATGGTTAAATTATCAAGTTATTTTACGTTTTACCTTAAGGTCTTTTTCTACTCATCTCTTATGCTAAAACAACTTACGTTGAGTCAGTACTTTTGTATTATGGGTAATTCATGAATTATGTTCCGTTTCAGGAGCGATATATATATTCAAGAGATTTTAGAGATATCTTCAAAGTTGTGAATAAGATTGGTTAAGGGTCTAAGGGAATCAAATTTTTAAGGTTTAAGTTCTAAGTGTCTAAAATATTAATAAAGGCCCCGCCCATGCATAATTGTGCCGAAGAGGACCCCATGTTTGATCGTGCCTTGCGTACACCAGGGAAAATATGACTATGGTGCCTAAAGTGCACCCCATGTAAATCATGTATGTGCCTTAGTGCACCCAAAGGATTATAGTTAGTGCCTTAGATGCACGTCATGAAAATCTGGCCAGTAGGATATTTATCCACCATCCGGATCTCCCGATCGGTCCGGGTATGCGCATACGGATGCTTAGCCAATGATCGCAAGTAGGGGACCTTCAGGATAATAATAGGATAATCAAGTTTAAGTTTCTTAAGTTACTCAAGTCTTTTGAACCAAAGTAAAGCCTTATGACTTACATGTCAAAATTTTTATAAGTCTTGGTTTATAAGGGTTAAGGTCAAATGTTTGTGTTATGGCTTTGTGTGTAATATTACTTTTATTCTAAGGTTATGGTTATGTATGTTACCTTTAAAAGAAAGAACTCAAATTATTTTCGTTTAAGTTGTGATTTAAGTACAGGTTAAGTTATATTTCCCCATGCACATGTTAAGTATGGTCAAGCTATCTAAGTTATGCTACCTTTTATTGTTTGATTATTTATTTATATTGTTTTTAATGTTTTGAACTGCGCTAAATAACTAAAACGAATTATGAAAAGATTCTTACGTTATTAGGGATATACGTGTTGAGTTAAACTCACTTTTCGAATTTGTATGTTTTTGTTTTAGGTGTCTCGGCAAAGGCAAAAGGGAAAAGCCCCTGAAGGACGAAACCCTAGAGCTTCTTAAGGAGATTGAAAGTGGTTAGAAGACTCTTCATGAAAGATTCAAGAGAAATTTGTGTTAATTTGGCTTGTATAAGTTTTATTGGGTTGTGTTATGTTGTCTTGAGATGATTCCAGTTAAGTTATGTCTTGATGATAAAGTTTGAAGTGTTATGATTTGGTTGTTTTGTTGGGCTTAGTCTTAGCCTTGTCCACCTTAGTGGACGGCGGTAACAATTCCAGGTGTTTATCCGCTGCTAATCATTGGGTTAGGTATATCATTAGCTTAATCTAGTGGTTAGTAACCTGGGGGCGTTACATTCCAGAGTCTACTGATAGCTTGAGCCCTTTTAGTAAAGGAAACTTGGCTGGCTTGGCTGCACTCAACCCTACATCAATCAACAGATCTATTATGAACTTTCTTTGATTAAGTAAAGTCCCATCCTTAGATCTAGCAATTTCAATTCCAAGAAAAAATCTAGCTTGTCCTAAGTCCTTGATGGTGAATGTTGTATGCAGAGAACTCTTTAAATCCAAGATTCCTACTTGATCATCTCCTATAATCAATAAGTCATCAACATAAACAAGAACATAGATGTGCCCTGCTGAAGTTGATTTAGAAAAAAGTGAATAATCATTTCTTGATTGCACAAATCCTTTTTTGCACAAGAATTTTGTTAGTTCCAGGTTCCATTGTCTGGATGCCTGTTTCAGCCCATATAGGGATCTGATCAACTTCCAAACCTGGCCTTGCTTGGCTTTGGTATAGCCTTGTGGAGGTTCCATGTATACTTCTTCATCAATAAATCCATATAGGAAAGCATTGTTAATGTCTAGCTGAAAAAGATCCCAGTTTTTTTGTTGTGGCAATAGCTATAAACAATCTGACTGTGCTTAATTTAGCTACTGGAGAGAAGGTATGTTTATAGTCTATGTCCTTTTCTTGTAATAAACCCTCGATTACTAGCCTAGCTTTATATCTTTCTACTTCCCCATTAGGCTTAAACTTAACCTTATACGCCCATTTTGATGTCAGGACCTTTTTTCCAGGGGGGCGTTTTGTGAGTTCCCAAGTCCCATTAGTCTCTAAGGCTATAAGTTCATGTTCCATTGCTTTTATCCACTCAGGATGTTTTTGAGCTTCATCAAAAGATTTTGGCTCAGCAATGTGCAATGTGGTCATCAAAGCCTTAATATATTCTCTAGAAAGATGAGAGAAATCATTTTGTTTGAGTAGGGGATACTTTACATTGGCATTGAAGCTTTGAGATTGGGAAGAGGACCTTCTTTCTTTGGGCTGTGCATAATCATGAAGCCAGTTAGGAACCTTTTAAACTCGAGTAGATCTTCTAACAGGAAGTAAATCAATACTGTTTGAAGGCTCAGGTTCTGCACTTAAGATATTGTCATGCTGATCTTCAAGTTGTTCTTGCTGCTCTTTAGACTGTCTATCATAATAAGAATCTACTGCATTATTGTCAGACAATTCAAGAGAACTTTGCTCATTTTCATCATTATTTGCAACAGGATTGTGATTTTGATGAACATCAGCTTGATCAACATCATTGGTGTTTTCTTGTAAAGAATTATAGAGCCAAACATAGACATCAGAATTATCTGAATTAACTAGGGATTCTTTAAAAGGGAATTTGTTTTCATAAAACAAAACATCTCTGCTATGAAACACTTTGTGACTGTCTAAGTCATATAGTTTGTAACCCTTTAAACCAAAGGTATATCCTAGCAGTATGCATTTGGTTGTTCTAGAATCAAATTTGTCTTTGTTATTAACATTCACAGCATAGCACAAGTAACCAATGACTCTAAGGTTGTTCAAGTCAGGGATTTGATTAAAATGGAGTTCATAAGGGGTTTTCCAGTCAAGAACAGCCGTAGGGAGCTTGTTGATTATATGAGTAGCAGCAAGCACATATTCCCCCCAGAACCTTTTAGGCAGTCCAGCATGAAATCTCAATGCAAGAGCAGTATCTAAGAGGTGCCTATGTTTCCTTTCTACCCTCCCATTTTGTTGAGGAGTATAGGTCATGGTTCTCTTATCTATAATCCCTAAGTTAGCAAATAAAAGTAGCACATGCATTGTTCACAAATTCTGACCCATTGTCAGTCCTAACAGTAGTGACCCTAGATTTAAATTGAGTTGGTATCATGTTAAAGAAATAAGAAAGAGTATAATGAACATCAGATTTATTTTTTAACAGTTGTGTCCAAGTGTTTCTTGAATGATCATCAACAATAGTAATAAAATACTTTGATACATCAATATTTGGAACCTTATATGGCCCTCAAAGATCTATATGGAGTAAAGAGAAATTTTCAGAGGCTCTAGAATTGCTTCTATCAAAAGGAATTCTATGAGCTTTAGCCTGTATGCAGATTTCAGAGTGAAAATTTTCAGTTCTTTTACACTTAGTAATGTGCTGAAGTTTGGACATAGAAGTGTGCCCTAATCTAGCATGTAACAATTGTAAAGAAGAGTCTTGTTTATTCAGAACAAAAGAAGAGGTAAAACTGGTAGCCTGATTGGTTGTTCTTGATTTGAGCTACAAAAGGCCATCTGTAGGAGGGACAGAGATGAGAATTTCCTTAGTTGAAAGGTCCTGAAAATGACAAATGTTAGGATATATGTGAATGCAAAGATTTTGATCCCTAACAAGTTTTAAGACTGAAAGTAAATTAAATTTGAATTGAGGAACATATAGAACACCCTTCAGCTTATTAATCCTATTATTCAAGCTAATATTTACAGTATATTTGACATGTTTCAAAGTACCATCAGGCAAAATTATTTGAATGGGCACAGTTAATTCCTCAAGATTATCAAATAAGGAATGGTCAAAACACATATACTCACTTGCACCTGTGTCTATAACCCATGACTTACTGTCTGTAGTTTTAACATTGCAAGAAATGACAGCCTCATGTAGGTTACCTGAAAAGTTACTTGATCCTGCAAACTGTGCAAAAGTCTGATCTTCATAGCTTC
Organism: Portulaca oleracea; assembly: GCA_029582165.1. Taxonomy (NCBI): domain Eukaryota; kingdom Viridiplantae; phylum Streptophyta; class Magnoliopsida; order Caryophyllales; family Portulacaceae; genus Portulaca; species Portulaca oleracea. Next base: position 21,237,031 of record CM055879.1, read on the forward strand.
TGTTCTTGTTTAGTTTTGACAATTCTTGGGCAAGAGCTTGAATCAGTTCTGGATCAAATTTAGATTGACTTGTACTTATTATTTGCTGCTGCTGTTGATCTAAATTGTCTTCAAGAGGTGTGTCAGGGAGATCATTCTTGCTCACATTTGCTGCAATCTTTGGCTGTCTTTTATTATCCTTTGATCCTTTCCACCAATTAGGGTATCCATGCAGTTGAAAGCATTGATCAATATCATGACCATTCTTCTTGCAGTGATCACAGAACCTTTTTGCCTTGGCATCTTTTCTTGTTTTGGAATTCCTCGTCCGGACAGATTCTTTATTTGTCACAATTACTGCAAAGTCTCTATTTTGCCCAAAACTGCTGGTAATCTGTCTTTGTTTTTCAACTTGTTGCATCATATTGTAAGCTTTATTCAATGATTGTAGAGGGTCAAGGAGAAGGATTTGACTACGAATGCTGTCATATTCCTCATTCAAGTGCATAAGAAACTGCAGCAACTTCTTCTTTTGATCTCCTTCTGAAATTTGTTTAATTGAAGGACAAGTTTCTTTGCAATTGCATATAAGGGTTTCAGAGACATCTGATAATTTATCCCAAATTCTTTTGAGTTTTGTAAAATATACAGCTACAGAATCATTATTCTGATATAGATCAGTGAGTTCTTTTTCAAGATGGTAAACAAGAGGACCATTAGATTGTCCAAACCTTTCTGTGAGATCTTTCCATAAGTTTTGAGCAGAATCTACATACATGAAGGAATTAGAGAGATCATGAAGCATGGCATTAAGAATCCAACTTACCACCATGCTATCAACCTTGATCCATTGCTCATAGTTGGGAGATCCAGAAGCAGGTTTAGAGCACTTCCCATCGATAAAACTCAGCTTCACCTTGGTTTTCAGGGCTATCTTGACAGCCTGGCTCAATTTCTGGAAGTTGGACCCATTCAGCTTGACATTTGTTATTGGAATTCCAGGGTGATCAGCTGGATGTAAGTATAGCGGATCATTATTATACCCCTCTGAAGCATTTGAAGATGTCTCTCCTCCGGTAGCTGATTCTGACATTTTGTTTGGCTAAGAATAGCTGGTACGAGGAAAAGAGGCAGCAGGGAAGGGAAGGAATGGTTTTCATAGGTCCAACACCTATGCGCTCTGATACCATGTAAAATGAAGAGATTAGATGAACTAAAATATGTGAGTTGTGTGTGTATTTCATCGACCTCCCAGAATACAGGTGGGGTATTTATACAATGAACCACCAACAACCAACCAAGATCAAGAAAGGGAAAAAATAAGAAAAGAAAGAAAGAATACAAGAAACCTAAAAGCAACTAGCTAACAACCTAAGATCACTGACTAACTAACTCTAAATCTCTTCACAAGAGTTTGTGTAGCAAAGTCTTGAAGGACTAAGACTTTGTGAGTTTGAGCTTCAATGTAATCCATCATGTTCCAAATCGCCGCAGGGATTTTTCCTACGACGATCTTAATTTATCTGTAGTTGTCTCAAGGACCTTCGGCCTTAGTCAGTGAACCTATCAGTAATTGCCTTCAGGCTGTTACTTCTTGCTTTGTTTTATAAGTGTATCTTGTTCTTTGATTGTTATAAATATTGTTGAGGCCCTTGAGGGGGGTGAATTTCACAATTAAGATCTACACACTAGGTAAGGACGTTCGAGCAAACTTCCTTGGTTTCAAACCAAGGATCAAAACACAGTGTAACTGAAATACCTCATTATATTTATGTCAATCAAAGAACAAGTTACACTTACTAAACAAAACAAGAAAATGACCGAAAGGCGCTCTCGATAGATTCACTGACCAAGACCGAAGGTCCTTGAGACAGCTACAAATAAGGATCGTCGTAGGAAAAACCCTAGCGGCGATTTGGAACATGATGATTTTACATTGAAGCACACACTCACACAACCTTAGTCCGTCAAGGCTATGCTACACATCATCTCACCACCACATGTGGACACAATGAATGCTCACCAAGGTCCTTGACTATTCCTTCACCAGAGGTCCTTTACTGGCTACCTTCACCACCGAACCATTGGCTACACATTCAGAAATCCCTCCGGATTTCTTACTCCGCGATTACTTTCGTGGAATCGCCTAAGTCTTCAATCTTCAAGTCTCCTATTTATACTAGAGGCTTGATGGATGTTTAGGATGGTAGCCGTTGGAAAAGATTATTTCCTTGTTTGCTCACTGCTTCACTTTCCTTCTTTGCTGTTAATTTTCTTTCTTTCTTCTTGGAGATTTCTCAATCTTTTCTTCCTTCCATTTTTCTTGTTGATTTGTTTCCTTATGCCTTCCTTATGATTTATATCTGCAAATAAATCATACAATCAGAATATATATTATATACTACGAATATATGATCAAATTATAAAATATAAGGCAACTTCCCTTTTCCGGATTTTGGCTTTCATCAAAACCTAAGGTCCTTCGCGGATGCGCGGTGAAGGACCTTGACCCTGTCTTCAACAAATATAAAGAGGTATTTCAGTCACACTTTGTTTTGATCCTTGGCTTGAAACCAACGAATTTTATTCTGACGTCTTTACCTAGTGTGTAGATCTTATTTGTCAAATTCACCATCTTCTTGAGTTCCTACATATACATATACTTTCCCTTGAGTTTTGTTGTAGTCATTTAAACACCCTCATCTTTAAAAAATCATTTCTTCACACTTTCACTTACATATACCCCCTCGCATGTCATTTTATAATAAATTACTTTTTAATTGTTTTACATAATGAATGATATATTTGATCATTATTTATATGTGGTTGGTTGAGTTTATAATCTAGAAGTCTAAAAGTCTAAAAGAATAATTTGTAACTGAAAAATGACATCTAAGGAGAGTATTTGTCAATGTCACAAAAGTAAGGGAGGGGTATAAATAATTTTACAAAGGTTAGATATTTAAAAATAAAATGGCATTCAGAGAAACCCAAAAAATTACTCGGAGGTACCCTAACTTTTGGTGAGATGTTTTTCAGGTACCCCAACTTTTCAAAACTAATTTTGGGGTACCCTTACTTTTTGGGTTAGAAATTATTAGGTGCTTTTTCGGACATCAATTTGGTTAAATGACCGAAATGCCCTTGTTCTTCCATTTTTTAAGAAATACCCTTAAAGAAGAAGAATAAGGGTATTTCGGTCACTTAATAAAATTGATGACCGAAAAAGTACCTAATAATTTTTAACCCAAAAAGTAAGGGTATCTCAAAATTAGTTTTGAAAAGTTGGGGTACCGAAAAATAGTTTTCACAAATATTGGGGTACCTCCGAGTAATTTTTTGAAAGAAACCATATTCCAAAGTAATAACACTAAAGGAAATTTATTAATATAAAAGAAACAATATAAGGTATTTAATATGAATAATTACTTCATGTTATCATATATACTAGATAAAAGAAAATCTTCATTCATAAACATATCAAAATATTATTTTTTATTACTAGGTAACGCAATTTTAATAATTAAAATATTTAATTGATAAAATTTTATTTATGGGCACATGATTTTTTGGGAAAATAAAATTTAATTAAATATATATTGCACTTATCAATTATAATTTTCAGTTGATAACTCAATATAATATAATAGAAATTCATAGAATATTAAAACATAATGTTTCGATAAATAGAAACATTAATTTCTTTAAATATAAATATAAAATGAATATAGTGTAGAATAAATTATGTAAAAATATTAAAATAGTTATCTATCCTACTTATAAAAGCACGTAAGAAAGTTAATGTCATAAATATTGTTTTCCATTTATGCCCCTACTGACGTCATTCAAAATGAATTAATTTTACTTTCTTAATAAAAATCATGTTCTGAACAGTCTAAGCTATAATACTGTCTCTTTCTCTCTTCCAGTTCCCAGCCATAATTTTCTCACTGTCTCTCTCTCAACCCTCTGTCTCTTCGTAACTCAACCCCGACTCCATCTACACGATCTCACCGAACTCCATCTCTCATTTTCTTCTCAACATAAGAAGAATCGATAAGCAACATGCATCCATCGTCCATCATCCATGCCAATAAGAATTAAAGGTCAAGAGGTAAACGTTTCAATTTAGTAGAATTGAAATTAGGGTTTTCGCCTATTAAATTGGGGTTTTATTGATGCCAATTATATGTTATTAGAGTGAATTTAAGGTTTCCCATGTGAATTCGGTGTTTAGATTAATTCAAGACTCTTGCATGTATGGCCAAATTGGTTTTTGAACCCCAATGTGCTGAATCACCATAAACAGGTGAAAAAAATAGCTTGTCTTTCTCTCTCTTTGTTTTTTCTTTCTTGCTTTCACTCTCTTAATCTGGGTTTGATATTTTGGTTTAGGCTCCTCTTATGTTGGTCGCAATGCATGGGAAAGTCTCTTGGGTTGACAAACTCCTCCATGCAGGGGATGATGTAAGTCTTTTCCACCGTTTTCTACTCAAATACTATACACACAACATACAATCCTGAGTGATGTATTGCAAATAATATGTGAATTTGAACATTTGACGAATTTAATTTGAGTGATTTGATAAAAATGATTATGAACACCATAACAGTCAAGTAAAATATTGAACAAAGATCAAATTTGACTTGAAACCCAACTGGGTACATTAGAAGCAAGAGAACTTAAGCAACCCATCCAACTACAAGTTGTCAAAACTCAAAACTGAACCAAACCCATTATAAATCAATAATATGAGGCTCACTCAAAATGCTGAAAAGTCTCAATTTAGCTTAAATCCCAATTGGTCACATTGGAAACAAAACAAATTCAGTAACCTAGGATAAAGGGTGCGTCTCTTTTTATGAATATTGGCCCTTAGCCTTGTCTTTTGTTATAACTTATAAGGCATACATAAGGGACATATTCTTGGGCATAATAATTTTAGGATACTCCTGGATTTTTTATAGTCTTGACTTCTGGTTTCTCTTGACTGTTAGAACTTATATTTTATAATTGTTTTCTTAGGTTGTAGTTTCTTTCATGGTTTCTGTCATTTTCAGGGTTCAGTGTATGTGGAAAAATTGATGTCAATATGTTGACATCTTCATAACTGTGTTGTTGGGAGTTAAGATATTTGGTCCACAATGTAGTATGAAAATTCTTGTGGGAGTTGTGATTTGAAACCATTAGTGCTACCCTTTTATTCTTTGATGAAACAATGGTTTCACCTGGGAGGAGACTGCACATGTTTTTTGACTGATTTTTGAACATGAAAAGGAAATGTGAAATTTGTGAGGTAAAGTAGAATTTCACTTAAATTTTTATTTTCAATGTGGGTTTTTTTCTTTTTTAAATTACAGTTATTTTGCATATAAGACAAACATCTATGAGTGGTCGTTGTTGCTGCACCATTCTCATATTTACGGAGTAAACTATGCTATGCGCGATCTCCTTTTTTATTATATCAAATTACATGACATGATGTAAAGTATCTAAATTTTATTGAGTCAGACCATAGATGTCCTGTGTGATTGGAGTGGAATGGATCAGTTGCAGTGTCTTTCAAATGTGAGTGTGAGCTGTTTTTGCTGTGAATGGTTTGTGCTTTCTTGGCTTTGTATCTACGGTAAATCATAAATAGAAAAATAAAGAGGATATGTGGGTATCTTGAGTTATTTGTTCTGAGTATGAAGACGAATTAGTGAAGAGCTTTAAGTTGTGGTTATGCTCATAATGAGAGTTTTTTTCAATGAAGTTGGCAAACTGGCTATGACTTTGAACATTGCCACAAACCTAAAATGCTCTGCACTAACTTGGTTGTTCATGAACCTTACATACATCAGATCAATATCTAATATCATTCTGATCTGAAATCAATCTAAAAAAAAACTTTCATCTTATAAGTATTAAAGAGATGTTCACTATGGAAAAAGAGACGAGGAAGTGAGAGATTAGTGTTGGCTAATGGTGAAATTGAAGATTTAAATAGAGAAGGATAGATGCATGAAAGATAATCCCATTAATAATTAATACAACAATGTATTTGCCTTTGCGTTCATAATTGTTTCTAAATGGTGGGCTTTTAATTCCTTCAGTACACAGGCTCACATCTAGCCTATTTTTTCCATCATATTTGGGGCTTTAATTCCATTTACACTTGTAGAGTAAAAGCTCATATTGTTAGGATTCTCAGGGCGTAGTTAGCAGACAAACAATAATAAGGGCGAAAAATAAATAAAGATTCGACATAAAGGAATTAACGTGGAAAAACCCAAACCGGGAAAAAACCACGAACGATGCACTATCAGAGGATTACAACGATGTTTCAGAGATTCCCAGACCTCCACAATCTCTCACAGCCTTCCTAGAGTTACAACCTGAGAATTCAACACTCACAGTTGAGCCTCACACAACTCCCTTAGGAACACAGAGATTACAGGTCAATCTCTTGTGGTATAGGATGAAACACTCTCAATTGCTATGTGGTTGTAAAACAAGGAGAACAAGACCCCTATATAGACTAGAAGGTACAAAAGGAAACCCTAGGGAACAACCCAGAAAATAGCCGTCGCAAGGAAATAACACAAACATGGGCCATTGGACGAAGCCCAACAAAGAGTCGCACGCAGAACCCAAAACGCTAGCTGCGTTTCCAAAAACGCTGGCTGCGTTTTCAAGTGTGATGCTTCTGGACGAGGCGCTGCCAGCGGGCTGGAAAACACAGGCTGCGTTTTTTTTTCCTTCTTTCGCTCCTTCTTCATATTTGGTCTTTTATCCCAACAAATTGGTCTTCACATCCAACAATCTTCCACTTGAAGACCAATTGCAGACGTAGTCTTCTACCACTTCAACACCTTCTCAAATCCTCTAGTGCACCCATCTCGATCTTATTCAGCAAAGATTATCAGAGGTCCCAGTTGACCTCCCATCAACTCCTCTTTTTGCAACAGGCTCCCACTTGAACTGATCACGCCCCTACAACTTCGACAAACGCATCATCGTTAACAACTTAGGGGAATTTTGGATTGGGATTTTACCTCGTGTTGAACTTGTCGAATTCCCGTGCAGGTTAGATGCGTTCCTCGGTTGACCATCAGTTCCCGTAGCCTCGACCGAAAACCTCCTCGTTTCTGGTACCCTTTCTCTCATCAGAGAAGCTAACACACCTTTGACGAGCATGAACCGGCATGTTAGAGTTATCAATGACAGAATATAGCTTCCCCTCTTTCCTGTCATTTGCAATTATCAGAGATCCTTTCGATACCCTCCAATGACCATCTTCAAATCTCGTCGTGAACCCCTCCTCATCCAATTGACTCACAGATACAAGGTTCTTGGTCAGACCCGGGATATACCAAACATTCTTCAACCTCTAAGTTCCACCCTTAAAGGTTTTAATGTTCACATCACCTCTTCCTAGCACCTTTAGGTTGTGACCGTTTGCAAGCCTAACCCTGCCAAACCTCCTACTCACAAAATTGCTAAAGGCCTCTCTGCTAGACGAAGAGTGAAACGAAGCACCCGAATCTATCACCCAATTCCCTTCTGACTTGTCAACACTAACAGTTAGGGCATCACCAATATCCTCGGCAGAATATAAAGAGTCATGGTCATTATGATTGCTCTTCCTAGGTTTGGGACAATCCCTATGAAAATGACCTCTATCACTACAGCTCCAACACAACACTTGCTCCATATTTCGACCTCTAGATTTTGATCGACCCTGACCTGAGCTCCCACTATTCCTCCTACCCCTGACAGTCAAAGCATTCCCCGAAGACTCAGACACATCGGAATCTTTCCTACGAATACTTTCATTCAGGAGAAAGTCTCTAATTTCCCCAAACTTCAGTTTCTCACCCTTCTTAGTAGAAGAAGTTACAGAAGTCACAAAATTTTCCCAAGACTTAGGTAGGGTAGGCAATAGTATGTCAGCATTCATCTCATCGTCGAAATTAAATCCCACAGAGGTTAACTTTGATAGTATTATATTCAACTCATTCATACTATCATGCATATCACCAGACTCTTGCATCTTAAATTCAAACAAACGACGTAACACATATACCTTGTTCACCGCCGAAGGTTTCTCATATGTGTTTTGCAAGGCCTCAAGCAGGTCTTTCGTCGTTTTCTGATCTTTGACGTTGAAAGCCACGTTCCGAGCTAGCGTCAGCCTGACCGTACTGAATGCCTGACCATCAAGCTCTTCCCAATCCTTCTGTTCCATCTCTTTTGGCTTATCACCCATTGCAAGATGCAACCTTTGCTGGCGGAGCACATCCTCAACGCGCATCCTCCACCATGCGTAGTCTTTCCCATCGAATTCCGGAATCTTCACAATAGCGCCCGCCATTGCTTCTCAGTCTGGAGATCAACCACGCTCCAACAAAAGCTCTAATACCAGTTGTTAGGATTCTCAGGGCGTAGTTAGCAGACAAACAATAATAAGGGCGAAAAATAAATAAAGATTCGACATAAAAGAATTAACGTGGAAAAATCCAAACCGGAAAAAAACCACGAACGATGCACTATCAGAGGATTACAACGGTGTTTCAGAGATTCCCAGACCTCAACAATCTCTCACAGCCTTCCTAGAGTTACAGCCTGAGAATTCAACACTCACAGTTGAGCCTCACACAACTCCCTCAGGAACACAGAGATTACAGGTCAATCTCTTGTGGTATAGGATGAAACACTCTCAATTGCAATGTGGTTGTAAAACAAGGAGAACAAGACCCCTATATATACTAGAAGGTACAAAAGGAAACCCTAGGGTACAACCTAGAAAATAGCCGTCGCAAGGAAATAACACAAACATGGGCCATTGGACGAAGCCCAACAAAGAGTCGCACGCAGAACCCAAAACGCTAGCTGCGGTTCCAAAAACGCTGGCTGCGTTTTCAAGTGTGAAGCTTCTGGACGAGGCGCTGCCAGCGGGCAGAAAAACGCAGGCTGCGTTTTTCTTTTTTCCTTCGATCCTCTTCCTTCTTTCGCTCCTTCTTCATATTTGGTCTTTTATCCCAACAAATTGGTCTTCACACCCAACACATATTGAATTACAGTTGTCCATTCTATTTACCTGATAGAAATTGCTAGGGGTGGGAATTGGGTGGGTATGGATGGGCACAGTCCATACCCACATTTTAGCCAAAGATTATAAAACCCTGCCCATACCCTACATGTGCCTTTTAATACCCACATGGATATTACCCACGTGGATAATACCCACTTGGGTATTACTTCCATGGGTATTACCCATGGCTATTCATGGGTATCCAATTATTTAACTAACTATTCTTATTTTCTATTCTAACGTTTTAGATAATAAATTTATATTTGGACCTCAAAATTTATATTTGAACTTTTTTTAATCTATTCTATCATATTATAAAGTTTCAATTTAAATCGTTAAAATTGAATTTTAATTTAAAGTTTCAGTTAGTTTTTTGCGGCAAAAAGTGTATATATATGTCGCGATAAATGTTATCGAATAAAAAGAATTAGGAGCTCAAAATTTATATTTGATCTTTTTTTAATCAGTACTGTCGTATTACAAAGTTTCATGTCAAACTAATAAAGTTGAATTTTAATTTAAAGTTTCAGTTAGTTTTTGCGGCAAAAAATATCTATATATGTCGCGATAAATGTTATTGAATAAAAAGAATTAGAAGCTCAAAATTCATATTTGATTTTTTTTTAATCAATACTATCGTATTACAAAGTTTCATGTCAAACTGATAAAGTTGAATTTTAATTTAAAGTTTCAGTTAGTTTTTGCGGCAAAAAATGTCTATATATGTCGCGATAAATGTTATCGAATAAAAATTATTAAGAGTTCAAAATTCATATTTGATCTTTTTTTAATCAATACTGTCGTATTACAAAGTTTCATGTCAAACTGATAAAGTTGAATTTTGCCTTAAATTTCAGTATATAAATGCAATATAACTTAATATGCATTTAGTTAAAACATCAATGGATATATGGATACTCATGAATAATGGATATCCACACCAAATTATGGGTAACCCATACCCATCCTACCCATTACCCATCTCTAATGGGTTTTACCCACCCATCATGGGTGGCTACCCAATATATGGGTATCAATTCCCACCCCTAGAAATTGCACTCCCCTCTTTATCCTCCTTTTACGTTTAGGTATGCTTCTCTGTCTATTTTTCATTGTCTCTTTTCTTAGAATTCACATATGCGAATGCTGACCTGATTGTTGGTGATGAATTTGATCTTTGTCACAGGTTAGGGTTTATAATTTTGCAAGATCTGGGTTAAACCTCTTTACGTGCTGTTTTGCTGTTGATAGGATGTCTAATTGGTAGAGGAACAAACAGCCAAGTTATGAAAACCCTTCAATTTACATGACAGTTTGCTGCATGTCAGACTGTTTGTTGCATGTCAGCTCTCTTTCGCCTCTTTATCACAATTCAAATAATCTTGTCTGATTTCATCTTGAATTTGCATTGTTTGCCATTGAATTGGGACTTTTCGACATTTTTTTTTTCCAGTATTGATTCTCTTAGTTGCTAATTTTTATCGGGGTCTTCAGTTTTTTGTTCTAAATTTCTGAACAATAAACATCGTTTATTCCTAATTAGTATTAACTAATATTAAAGAAGATATTACAATAGCTTTTGTTGAAGGATTCAGATATACAGGAGCTCAGATATTGGAAAATAGAAACATCAAGATTTTGAAATTCATTTCTTAAAGTTATCTTTGTAATCTGTTACTTGCATCTTTGTATTAATTTTTGTTCTGAGCAACCACTTATCTCCATTCTTATAGGATGGATGAGGCACTATCTACATACATTGAGAATAATCGCCTATCTCTGGGGTTGCATCTTCTATTTCAATCGAGTGATGAGAATTACCCAGGTACAACACCTAATTCCTTTTTAGTGTCAAAACCAACATTGCTCAGATGGCTATTATCCTGAATTATAATATATTTCTCTTTCTTCCGTTTTGTTTTTTTTTTTGAATTTTGAGGTCAATTTTAAAAAATATTGTCCTATTTGCCCAAGAGAATATTGTTCCTCATTTTTGTATATCAAATTTCAAGCTAATAATTATTTCTTGTTAGAAGGTAAATCTATGAGGGTTAATGAGCGAATTTAATCTGATAAGAATAACTAAATTTTATTTGGAGTGTTAGCGGAGGTGGTCGGTTGAGTTTTGTGTTTCACTTAGAATGAAAACACACTTGATGATTTGAGCTTAGGGGAAATAGTATAATTGGTCTCAATAGTTGTCTGGTAATATACTATACTAGCTCATGAATCTCTATTTACTAGCATGTTATGCAAATATGCAACCAATTGTGTAATAAAGTTCAGTAGCAAATTAGATGGGTCATAAAAGCAACAAAAAAGGATGCATAAGAGATAACTGGTGGTGTATCATCCCTCAAGAATTATTTTTGTGGTCAGGAGAGTTGACTTGTGTACTGTTATAGAGAAATGTGGTGGGTTTGGGCTTGGTTATTTGTATCACTGTATTGTAATCAAAGAAATTAGTCATGTTTCAGGATCTATTGTAAATCAGGGAGTCAAGACGCAATTTGTGCTTTTCAGTTTGCATTTATGTTGTTCAAAGTCTGGCTCTCAGTGGCTGGAAAATTGACAGTTTCACAGGATCCTTACTTGCTTTGCTACATTTGTGTACAAACACTAGCACTGTTTCTTTATGAGACGGTTAACTTGATACTGGTAAAATAGAAAAGGGAAATGATAATTATATTGGATGATTTTATCCAAAAACTCTTGGGTCCTTTTGCAATTCATGGTTCTAGGTAATTATATTGGATGGTAACGGATGGTTTGCAAATAAAAAATACAGTATATGCCTGAATATTTTAGGTAATGGATATTTGTTATGTTGTTTTGATTTGCAAATAAAGTATATATTAGCTGCTGATGGTTTATTTTGGATTTATTCTTATAGTCCTAATTTTCACTCTCTTTTTCTTCCTTATGCAGATTACTTTGGCATGGTTATTGGTTGAATCATGTAGTTATAATTCAATTAATATAAGTAATAAACAGTTATGACAATCAGATCGACACATATTTTGTACATTCAATTAGCAATTATAATTGTCGATTTGAAAATACAGTACTAATTTTTGAAAAATGGAGAAACATTTGACCACTAATTTTTAAACAATAGATATTTTTATATATTGTGTGTTTAAGAAACGTTTACTTGTTAAAGAGAAAAAAGTACTTAAAATTTGAAATTTAAAAATAAATTTAGATATAATAGACATGAAAATTGTTTACGTGATATGAGATTAGTTAATTAGTAAAATAAAGTACTCCCTTTTCCCTAAATAAGTATTAATTTGACTAAGCTTTAACTAACTAGCAAATTATAACGACAGAATTATAAAGTGATATATTTTGTGAAAAAAAATTAATTATAAATAATATGTAATGGAGAGAGTAAATCAGCTGGGCTCATTAATATATCGACTAGTAGGGTTGTTCATCGTCCGGGACTGGACCGAACAAGATCGGATTGGACCGAACCGAAGACCGAATAAGGGATTGGTATGGACGGAGGACTGGACTGAACTTTTCTTTTTCGGTCTGGGACTGGACCGACCGAAATGGACCGCATCTGGTCCCGTTCTTTTATGCGGTAAGTTTGCGGTGCGGTGAGTTGCGGTGGATTGTAGTAAGTTGCGGTGGAAATAATAAATGGGTGTTGAAATGGTAATGGTAATAATAAAAAGGTAAATAGTAATGTGTGGTGGATTATGGTGAATTGTGGTAAGTTGCGGTAAGTAGCGTTGCGGTAACTTGCGGTATCGCATAAAAGAACGGAGCCTAAAAGATTGAATTCTTCTATCAAATTTTGTGTCAACAATTGAACCTGTGTAAATAGATCAACAAACAAATTAGAACGTTTTGCCTCTTCAAAGTTGGGCTATATAACATAAAGGTTAAGTCTCCAGTCGGGACCGAGAAACGTACCAGGCCGGATTGGACCAAGGAGGGCGCAGGGAGTTTTGATTTTTGAAACTGAAAGAGTCACCGAAATAAAGAGAAAAGACTGAAAAGTGATATGAAAAAACTCTAGCGACTGTTGTAATTCGGTCATCGGTCTAATCCTCAGTCTTTCTGGTTCGGTCCGGGGACTGGATCGAAGATCGAAATTTGATATTTCATGAACCGAGGACTGGACCGAATTATGTTCGGTCCTTTCGGTCCAACCCACAGTACAGTTCGGTCCAGTCAGTTTTTCGGTTCGAACTGAATTATGGACAACCCTATTGACTACTATTAGATCAAGTTGGAGTCCTGGGAGACCATGAATTAGTGAATTACACAGTCAAATCACTGATGGATAAATCAGGAATCATCCTAATGGAAACAATTAAAGGTAAGAGACCGACTAAAGAAATGGTAGCCAAGTGTTAATCACTCTCATCGTTCAAGTTTTCTATTACTACTTATCAAGGATAATTTGGTACCTCCCTTCCACAATTTATAAAGCTTTTACTATTATTAGCCTTAAAATAGGGATCCAGTAAACGGCCCAAATTTTCTTAAATTTTAAAAACAAATTAGGCTAAAGGGACCTACCTCATCTTTTAAAAGTGAATGAACACTGTATATTTTGAAAACAAATTAAGATTAAGGTCCGTGCTTAGGAAATTGCTAATATGCAAATTATACAATAGATTAATATTATCTTGGGTTAATATATGGATCCAGGACTGTAAGAGAAATAAGAAAGAGAAAAAGAAGAAATTCAAGCCGTGTTCTTTTATGCGGTATTTTGCGGAATGGTGTGGTGGGGTGTGGTAGAATTGTGGTAGGTTATTAGTATGTGGGGTAGGTGAGGAGAGAAAATGTAAAAAGTAGAGGAGAAAAGTGAGGAAAGAGAAAGGTGAGGATAGAGGAAAGTAATGATTTGTGGTAAAATGCGGTGGGTTGTGTCAAATTGCCGTAGGCTGTGGCACCGCAGTTTCCCAACCACAGAAAAGAACACGACTTAATGATATAATTTTGAAGTACGATGCAGGTTGAGTTGCTACTTTGAGGGTTGAATCTTAGCAGTATTCATTTTAGGAAGATCTTATTTGGGTCTTTTTTTTTTTGGATATATGTTTGCAAAGGTTTGCGTCAATTTTTTTACCCCATTTTTAAAATTTAATATTTTTACTACCTTAGCTTTAAAACTCCAATTATTTATAACCTCACCGACAACAATTTCTACTTTTTTAGACCCCGTATTCCAAAAAAAAAATTATACAGGTAGACTTTTTATTTTAAATTTATTTTTACATTATTTGTATCTAATATAAATACTCCCTCCGTCCCATATTAATTGACACTTTAACTAACTTATTTTGTCCCAAAATAATTGTCAATTTCCTATTCCCAATACCTAATTCAATTATTTTATATTATTTATTAGAGAGAGAAAAACCAAATTCCAATTCCATCAATTAATTTGAGACGGAGGAAGTAATTTTTTAGGAAAATGATAAAAGTCTTGTGCAAGACACATATTATGTGTCTTGTCACTATAGAAAATCTATATATTTATAAATTAAATTGGAAAATAGTTACATAATTGACTTCTATAGTTATAATAATATATATAAATTGTATAAAATCACACATTTATCGATATTTTTTAAAATTTACAAAAAAAATGTCTAAAATATGCCCACGGATGGGGTTCATTTGTTAGGGTGTCAATTTTAATTGTTGGCGTAGCCAACACATTCCAAGCTTCTTATAATTGATAATTAATAGTATTTGTCAAAAAAATTGGGGTTAAAAATGATAATAAGTATTGATTTCATAAGGAAGAAGACATTTAAACAGTGTCTTGGTGCAAACACTTATCATCACCCAATTTTTTAAGGTTTTAGAAATGGGGAAGAAAGACAATGATGTAACTGCCTACATCTCTTTCACCGGTCATCTATCCAAGTTCTCAAAGTTAATTAATATCCAAGTTCTCAAAGTACTATTAACTACCATGTTAAGTTCAAATTAATACTTGTCCCTAATAAATAAGACTAAATTACATTTACCCTACCTGACATTTGTGGTAATAATTTTTGCACACCAGAAATTTGTGAAATAATTTTCACCTTACCTTATATTAAGTGAAAGTGATTTTTAGTGGCAAAATCCGGTTACTTCTCATCGGAAATAAAACGATGAAAGGATCATTTAAGTCATTTCCTTCTCAATATTAATGGACAACATGATACATTCACATAGTCATATAGGGGCATTATTGTATTTCCTCATTTCCGATGAGAAGTGACAAAATTTTACCACTAAAAATCTCTTTCACTTAATGTTAGGTAAGGTGAAAATTATTTCACAAATGTCAGGTGTACAAAAATTGTTACCACAAATATCAGGTAGGGTAAACGTAATTTACTCTAATAAATAATGTCTTGCATAATGTATGTTTAATGAGCATATCTTATATAATATACGTACTTAGGCATATGTATTAATTATATTGTGATGCATCTTATATAGTTATCCAATTTTTTATTTTTTATTTATTTTAATTTTTTAAAGAATGGTATATTTTTTATTGTCCTTTTGTTGTTTTTATTTTTATTAATTATTTTTATAAAACTAAAATAAAAATTAAAATATTAAAAAACAAAAATAGATAAATGAATAAAACAAAAAAAATTAAATTAATAATTAACTGTAAAATTTTCCAAACAAATTGTGGTTTTCAGTTTCAAAATTATCATTCTTTCTGATATTTTCAATTTTTTATTTTAAAGTTTTTTGAATGTATATCTTTCAGATATTTTAGAAATATTTATTCCCAAATAAATATTAAAAATAACCTTATTTTGAATTTTGGTATTTTTCTATCACAATAAAAAAAATTATGTTATGAAATTTAAAAATATTTTTCATAATATATGAATTTTAAAATAGATAATTATATTATAGTTGCAATCCTCTATACTCCAATTATATTTATGCGTCACCATGAATGAGACCCATCTTTTTTTTTTTTTGGCAATAGGTCAACATAATACACACAAATAAAAAAAACTCATCAAAACATCCTGCACTATTATCAAGTCTAAGGAAGAGCTCTCCTCCTTGCTCGAATGGCAAGGGTATGTGCTTCCTTGACCTCTATTCTACTGACTTTTCTTAATTATTGCAAACTTGGAAATACCGAAACAAAGAAAGACAAGCTCCTAAAATATTGCTACATTCCTTTGGTGTTGGGAGACGCCTCCGGAACATTTGCACAACTGTGGTTGAGTCGGTGTGAATGCAGATGGCCTGGACCCCCATTTCTACTGCTCTTCTCATAGCACTCTGATGTATATTTGATGGCCATATACATCAAGGACATCAAGAAAGACATCCAATATACATCATAGGAGCCTAATACTCGGTTATATGGCAAAAGAGCATCATTCACTCAAGTATCCCTCTCGTTTGAATGATTTCAACAAGGGCAGTTTGGTAATTTACTCTATAACTCTAGATACATGCGTCTAATGAGGAAGTCATCCAAAGACATATTGAAGAGCATTGAAAGAGCTTTCCAATGGTTTTTGAATCTTGGAAAACGGACAAGTATTGAAGGAGTTATAGTCTTTTCTTTCTAGAGTTGTATTTTAGAGTTTTTATGATGTAATAGATGTGTAGGATGATGTAAGCCTCAAGGGGCCTAATTTCTTGAATAGTACACGTCCTAGGGGGCTTAGGATTACGATAAATACCCCGTTAGGCCTCTTGTAATCTCATTCATTCAATAAATCAAATACAAACACTTGGTGTTGTTTTCTCTCTAGCTTTTGCTAGCATTTTCGTTTCTCTTGAGGGAGATTCGATCATATCATCTTCTTCTAGCCTAGGGTGGCGTCCTTGGTGGTGATAGAAGGAGATTGAAGCAATCTTGAAGGTGGTGTGGCTGTATCCTCCAAGATTCTTCAAAAGCCAAACATATCATTCGTTCATCATCCATTCGTGAGATTCCATTTGAGTTTCATTGATCTTGTTTTGTTTCTACATTGTTTCAAATTCAAGATTCATTTGAATATCATTCAATCATTCAAGAAACTTACATTCCATTCATTCCTACATTCATTCCATTCATTCACACATTCGTTTCATTCATTCCATTCGTCCATTCCATTCGTTTGTTCATCCATTCATACATTCGTTCATTCAATCTTAAAGAACCACTTAAAGATCCTAGTCTTTTGTATAATTTGATCACCCTTGATCCTATTATACAACATTTCATTCAAATTGGTTGATCCTTAAGAACTTTGAGAAGCAAGATTCTTATCTTGGTTTTTAAAGATCCTGTTTCCAAGTATAATGAGATTCCATTGATTCCATTATACATCAAAATTGGTATATATGATGTATATTTGATGGCCATATACATCAAGGACATCAAGAAAGACATCCAATATACATCATAGGAGCCTAATACTCGGTTATATGGCAAAAGAGCATCATTCACTCAAGTATCCCTCTCGTTTGAATGATTTCAACAAGGGCAGTTTGGTAATTTACTCTATAACTCTAGATACATGCGTCTAATGAGGAATTCATCCAAAGACATATTGAAGAGCATTGAAAGAGCTTTCCAATGGTTTTTGAATCTTGGAAAACGGACAAGTATTGAAGGAGTTATAGTCTTTTCTTTCTAGAGTTGTATTTTAGAGTTTTTATGATGTAATAAATGTGTAGGATGATGTAAGCCTCAAGGGGCCTAATTTCTTGAATAGTACACGTCCTAGGGGGCTTAGGATTACTATAAATACCCCGTTAGGCCTCTTGTAATCTCATTCATTCAATAAATCAAATACAAACACTTGGTGTTGTTTTCTCTCTAGCTTTTGCTAGCCTTTTCGTTTCTCTTGAGGGAGATTCGATCATATCATCTTCTTCTAGCCTAGGGTGGCGTCCTTGGTGGTGATAGAAGGAGATTGAAGCAATCTTGAAGGTGGTGTGGCTGTATCCTCCAAGATTCTTCAAAAGCCAAACATATCATTCGTTCATCATCCATTCGTGAGTTTCCATTTTAGTTTCATTGATGTTGTTTTGTTTCTACATTGTTTCAAATTCAAGATTCATTTGAATATCATTCAATCATTCAAGAAACTTACATTCCATTCATTCCTACATTCATTCCATTCATTCACACATTCGTTTCATTCATTCCATTCGTCCATTCCATTCGTTTGTTCATCCATTCATACATTTGTTCATTCAATCTTAAAGAACCACTTAAAGATCTTAGTCTTTTGTATAATTTGATCACCCTTGATCCTATTATACAACATTTCATTCAAATGGGTTGATCTTTAAGAACTTTGAGAAGCAAGATTCTTATCTTGGTTTTTAAAGATCCTGTTTCCAAGTATAATGAGATTCCATTGATCCCATTATACATCAAAATTGGTATCAGAGCTTAGGAGATTGATTCTCTTAGTTCTTGATCTATCTTTTACCATCTTTCCATCACAAATCCATTCCCCATCATCTCCCACAAACACGTCCACCATTAGCTCCACAAAGAACCCATAGCCCAAACGCAATCTTGCTTAAACACATTCCCCATTTCGTCCTTTACATTTCCCCATTAGACCGCGAGTCTTGTTTGAGTCTTTCTTCATAAAGATTCATATTCTTTGGCTTGCAAAAGATCTAGCATGAATTGACAAAGTGATTTGCAACGTTTGGAGCAAGGGAGCAAGGATGTGGTTGTATACACAATAGAATTCAGGTGGCAACTATGGAAGTATGCCCTTAAGGAGGATGATCCACAAGTTTTGGTATGTGTAGACCCCGAAAAATTGATGACCTTTTTCGCGGCGCTACCTAAAAGTATGATTGGGAGCCGACTAGGATTGCTTAACCTTAAATACGGTTGAACTTTTAAGAATATTTTCATTAACAGATTAAATCGATTTATGCGCCGTGAGCCCGAGATTCACCTTTTAAGAAAGAAGAAAGGGAAAAAGACAAAAAGGAAGGGGAAAACACAAGGAACCCGTCTGGGTTCATTGCAAAAAGGAAGGGGAAAACACAAGGAACCCGTCTGGGTTCACAAGGAACCCGTCTGGGTTCACAAGGAACCCGTCTGGGTTCTCAGCTGGAACCAAGACGGGTTCGTAACTGCAGATCCCACGAGAAAGGAAAAAAAAAAAGAAAAAAAAAGAAAAGAAGGTGAAAACCCGTCTGGGTTCATGAATTGAACCAAGCCGAGTTGCTCCTTGCGCTAAACACAAATTAGGTCATAGAAACCATAAAAAAGGCTAATACCAAAGTACGAAAATAGAGTCGCCAGTTGAATTTTAGGAGAAAAAAACAACAAACCATTTTGATAAACAACTCCGGCCTACGAACCCAAAGACGGATTCGGGGGTAAGGTTACGAATTTGACAATTAAAATTGTCAAATTCGCCTATTCAAACGAATAGACTCTACTAGAATTAAATCAAAGCAGAAAAAGTTAAAGGGAGGAATTAGATATAAATTTCACAAATTCATCATTAAAATCATGCAAAACATTGAAAATATAAAAGAAACATGAATTCGATAGATTATGCTACATGGTTTACATCAACTATGCTAACCTTTAGTGAAGCAACATGCAAAGGGAGAGAAGAGGTGGAGAGAATATACTAGTGTCAATACTCTAGCATACTCGGGTGTGTTTATGGAAGGGAAAAAAGGGTTTAATTTATAGTGGAATAGGGGGAGTAAGGGGTGCGTTTAGGGTTTAGGTTTAGCCGCGACGACAAAACTCAACCGAGTTTAGCTTTAGGCCGAGCTGTATTTGGCCCAGCAACCCAGACGGGTTCTTGCCGAGCTGAGCTATGCTCTGGCCCAACGAACCCAGACGGGTTTGTCCCGTAATATTGGGCCATTATGCTCGTTTTCGGGCTAGAAAAGAAATGGGTTTGCATGCTACCAAACTACTTGGCTAACTTACTTTTACAAATAACTAAAACTAATACCGGTACAAAATTCGGTGTCTACAGATAGCCCCCACTTTGATCGAGTTTGAGTAAAACGATGATCAAAGTAGTCTTGATGATCTTGGATATGAATCAGAAGCCTGTTCTGAAGCTGGTTGACGCTTGGAAGCTTGGTCCTGCGCCGATGTTGGTTGGCCTGCTTAGTTTCTTCCGTAAAGCTGACCGAATTGATCTGCCTCATTTCGCCGTGAGGTGGATCAAGGTCATGCACTTCATTTCGCCGTGGAGTGCAAGACCTGTGTCTGTATGGGTTGACCTGCTTAGTTTCTTCCGTAAAGCCGGTCGGAGTCGATCCGCTTCATTTCGCCGTGAGGCGGATCTGGGGGGCATGCTTCATTTCGCCGTGAAGCATGACAGGATGATGGGGTGGTCCACTTCATTTCGCCGTGAGGCGGACCGAGGTGACGCGCTTCATTTCGCCGTGAAGCGTGCCGTGATGATGAAGTGATCCACTTCATTTCGCCGTGAGGTGGATCAAGGTGACGTGCTTCATTTCGCCGTGAAGCATGCCGTGATGATGGGGCGGTCCACTTCATTTCGCCGTGAGTGGCCGAGGCGTGCGCTTCATTTCGCCGTGAAGCGTGCCGTGATGATGAGGTGATCCACTTCATTTCGCCGTGAGGTGAATCAAGGTGACGTGCTTCATTTCGCCGTGAAGCATGCCATGATGACGGGGTGGTCCACTTCATTTCGCCGTGAGGCGGACCGAGTTGACGCTTGGAAGCTTGGTCCTGCGCCGATGTTGGTTGGCCTGCTTAGTTTCTTCCGTAAAGCTGACCGAATTGATCTGCCTCATTTCGCCGTGAGGTGGATCAAGGTCATGCACTTCATTTCGCCGTGGAGTGCAAGACCTGTGTCTGCATGGGTTGACCTGCTTAGTTTCTTCCGTAAAGCCGGTCGGAGTCGATCCGCTTCATTTCGCCGTGAGGCGGATCTGGGGGGCATGCTTCATTTCGCCGTGAAGCATGACAGGATGATGGGGTGGTCCACTTCATTTCGCCGTGAGGCGGACCGAGGTGACGCGCTTCATTTCGCCGTGAAGCGTGCCGTGATGATGAGGTGATCCACTTCATTTCGCCGTGAGGTGGATCAAGGTGACGTGCTTCATTTCGCCGTGAAGCATGCCGTGACTTGTGTCTGTCTTTGAAAAGGGTGTCATCGCATTGTGAAGGCCCGATGACGGCCACCGAAGATGAGTTCGTCCTTTTGTAACCGCCTGACGACCGACGTATCTCGTGCATTGTCCTGCAAAACAAAGAAGGAGTGCATCAGTTTATCTGAAAATCAAAGCGAGTCAGAGAATTTACCTGTCAGTTGTGCTTCAGCTTTCGGAAATGGGCTTAGGTTTGCCATTGCTTCATGGGAGATGCTCGAATTGCATTGGGCCAGAACTTTGGGCCTGTTTCAGACAGAAAACCCGTTTGAGTTGGCGCTCGAATTGCTTTTGGGCTTGAATTGGAGCGACGAATTTGGGCCATTTTGACTCTAGAAACCCGTCTGGATTCTTGCATTGGGCTTGCAATTGCAAGGCCCATTTCCGGCGACGCATCTAGGCCGGCATCTTGGCGCAAGAAACGGCCTGCGAACCCGTCTGGGGTCCTTTCTTTCTCTTTTTTTCGGCCAATGCATGTGACTTTAGGATAGATTTTAGGATAGATTTTAGGATAGATTTTCGGCCAATGCATGCCTTCCATGATCCTATTGAGACCACGGTTGTACTTGTGTGGTGTGCATGCATCCACTTTCCCTATAAAAAGGGGCCTCTTCACACCCTCAATCACACATCTCATTCCTCTACTTCCTTTTCTTGCTCAAAAAATCATTCATTCACTAGTTAGGAAGCAATGGTTAGAAAAGCTAGAGATTTGCCCGTTCAACCCCATGCAACAAACTGGGCACATGAAATGTCCTCCCGGCGAGCATGGACTCCTAGGCCGGGTTGGGAACCGTCGATTTTGGTGCCTGAACCGTAGAATCACGTAGGGCACAAGCATTCACATGTCCGGGTAATGTCTTCTTCCTGACTCTGCTCTTTAATTATAGCATAAATTTGCAAGTAGAAATGTTTAATTCTAGCTTGTTGATTTAGCTAATAATAATGAAGTAATTTGTGTCGATTACCCGTATCGAGCTTTAGAGAACCGAGGATGATAGGCCGTTTTTTTTTAGAATGGAACGCATAGTGAGCCCGTCTGAGTTAGTCCGTCTGAGTTAGTCCGAAAAATGAGCCCATTTGAGCTAGGAACCCGTCTGGGTTAAACCGAAAAAATGAGTGGCCCAACCTTTTTCTCATGAACCCATTCGAGTTGGCCCATTCGTTAACCCGTCTGCGTCATGGCCCGTCGTCGAAGAACTCATATGAGTTGGGCCGATGCAGCCTAACTTCTCTCCTTGCTTGAACCCGTCTGAGTTGTATACGGCCCAAATTCTATGGAACCCGTCTGAGTTGCATACGACCCAACCTCTTTTCGTGAACTCGTCTGAATTCTGCATACGGCCCAAATTCTCTGGAACCCGTCTGAGTTCTGCATACGGCCCCAACCCATTTCGTGAACTCGTCTGAATTGGGCTGATGCGGCCCAAATTCTCTGGAACCCGTCTGAGTTGCATACGGCCCAACCTCTTTTTTTTTCCGTGAACTCGTCTGGGTTGCCCGAAAAGAGAGGCCCAAACTCCTCTTTTTTTTTGTTGTGTGAACTCGTGTGGGTTGATCTTCGGGCCGAGAGCAAAGAAGCCCTTAATTCGTCTTGGGTTGGGCCGAATGATTTTTTAGCCCCCTAATTTAGTGGAAGTTCAATTTAGCTTTTGCTAAACTAGGGATCACTTGATAGTTTGCTGTAGAGACTTGTCTTTTTTTGAATTTTTATGGTGGATCCTCAGGAGGATTCCCTCAGAACTGGTGGCAATATGCGGAAACCGATCAAGGTGGTGGAGCATTTTGCGGAAGATAATTGGGCGCTTGCACTTTTAGAAGAGTCGGGATTCGACCTCTTCTGGAAATGTGTCAAGGCCTGGGAACCTTGTACGCCACGGGTGATGGGGCGTGCGCTCGCAGAGAGATTCTGGGATTCCACCAACACCTTCCACCTCCCTGTAGGAGAGATGGCCGTAACCCCTGTCGACTTTGTGATGATTACCGGGCTACGCTGGGGTGGTCAAGATGTCGAATTCGATCCTGTGGTGCCGGATCAAGTGATGGAATTATTAGAGCCTGTGCTCGAACGGCGCCGATTTGGTCGAAAGATGAAGCTTTCTTACGGTTCCTTCGAGGATGTCATCACTTCTGCCGACTTCACTCATATGGATGAGTTTCAGCGTCGCTTCATTTTCCTGGCATATTTCATCTCTGCCACGATGTTTGCCAATCGAGGAGACGATGTTTATTTGACCTGGATGAAGAATCTCCTTGATCTAGAGCAGGTCATTCATCGGAACTGGGCAAAGGCTGCTTATGCTAACTTCATTCGTTGGCTTCGCTTTGGTGTTCGGCCTGGCACTGATGTGGACCCATTCTTTGCATCGGAGAATCCGCGGGAGATGAGCGGTCCGAGCATGTGGAAGGTGCTCGAGGTAATCTTCGAGACGCTTCTCTTTTACATGCATTTCTCTCTTCTTTTTTATATCATGAGTCTCGGTATTGACATATTTGCAGGTATGGGGGTATGAGTATATTAAGGGATTCACTATCCCTACCCGACACGTCTAGACAGTGCCGGCAGCAGAACGGTGGCACAAAAACTACCTCGAGCAAAAGAAGAAACCATTTGGGAGCTTAGATGAGTTGCGCCGCATCTTGGATCACCTTGAAGAGGTACAATTTTCATGTAATCTCTCTTGCATTTCTTTGGTGCTTATGTTTCCTTTACTTGTGCAGGATGATGTTAATTGGAATCCCTGGGTTGGCTTCGAGATTCCGCAGGACTTTATTCCCTCGCGAAATGCGGCGCATAGGGATAGTACCCTGCGCTTGGTGATGGAGAGTCCGTCCGGTTGGGTCTGGAGTCTTGGTGAGAGACTTACAAGGCAAACCCTGGGCCATGAAAGGTGGATAATACCATCAAATCCTCCCGAGACCATGCATGATCCGTGAGCCTTGCATGCCGAGGCGTTTGTAGCAGCTAAGAGAGGTTCCTGGTATACTAACCATGCATCGATGGCATCGCCGGACCAATTCTGGGAGGAATGGGAACAATATCGGGACCGCCTGGCCTTCAGAAAGGTGGGGAAGAAGACCTCTATTTACTCTTTTCATGTTCCTTCTATTACCGCCTAATATGACCAATTCTTTGCTTGTTGTAGTTGGGGCCCTATTGCAAGGATGACGAGAAGAGTCAGAGCAACTCTGGGGACACAGTTTGCGGCTACCCGAGGGCGACTAGTGAAGACATCAAACCGGAACTAGAGAAGATCCTGGGAAAGCCGGTAAGTGAGCCCCCTTTTTCTTTGCTTGCTTGTACCTTGCTCAAACTTTGACCAATTTTCCTCATTCTGTGTAGTGGCGATGGAAACAAGCAAAAGGCTTTCTCAAAAATTACTTCACACTTAAGTGGGCTCGCGAGAAAGACCTTGCAGGTTCTGTGGTTGGGGACGCAAACGTGGATGATGATGCACAGTCTCGTCCTGTGGATCCTCCCCGCCATTCAGATGCGCACGTGCCTCGTGGCCGGTCGGAGCAGATGGACCTTCCTCGACATTCCTCCTTCATGGCCGACGCGAGGCGGTCCTATGGGGGTGAAGCTGCTCTCCGAAGGCACGGGGAGAGGAGTAGGCGGAGCACGGGCATGCCGGCTCATGATGACCGTGGGAAACGTATCTTACTTGAAGATAGTCACTCAACCAGTTCCCACTACGAAGACACGGGTTTTGGCCACAACTTTCAGCGTTCTATGGAGAACAGTATATCCTCCATGTCTTTAGGTGGGCACGAGCCTCAGGTGAGGTCTCATGATCATGGGAATTCTCGCCGGAGTCGCGGTTCTCGTGGCACCCCGACTTTGTGGTGGAGACAGCTCGAGTCTAGCGTTGGTGGAGCTGTGCGCGAGCAAGAAGGCATTTCACTGCATTTAGGTACTCCTTCGTAATCTCATCATTCGGGTCTAGCGTCAACCTCTCATCCTTTGCCTCGCACTTTATGGAATGCCCGGTATGTTCCTCGTCTCCGCACCGTGGATTTAGGCTATGGCACTTCCTTTGCGCGTCGATCCTACCGTGGTGCTTGCAGTGATTCGGTGCATCTGTGGGGTATAACCGTGCCTCGCAGATGACACCTCATCGCTTCCGCCCCAACCTGTACCCGTTACCCTTCACAAGGAGGTTTGAGCCGCCAACGTCTGGATGGGAACACAAACTCGAGAATGGTCCGCCCTGCAGCCCGTAAGAACTTCTTGGCCTGCTCCACAGGGGTGGCCTGGAGGTAATCAAGAGTGGCAGGTTCCAGAACACTCTTGGCTTAATGCAGGCAGTACCGAAGTGTTGCATCTATCTGGCTCAGGTGGCGATACAGAGGTGGTAGACTCCTCCTACTATCAATGGGACACTTACTTTGGAGCTGGTGGAAGTGGAGCCCATGGGGCTGATAGCGCTAGTGGCGGCGGCGACACGGAGGTCATGATGAGGATTGAGAAAGATGCACATGCAGGGTTTTTATGCAACGAACCTATGTAATGCTATGCATGATTCTTTATTATGCACTTAGGACGATGCAATGCAATGATGAAATAACGCTTTATTTTTATTTTTATTTTTTTATATGCACTAGTGCGAACTACTGATGTGATGCTTATGCAATGATGATGCTACGTAATGCACTTCTTTTATTTTCATGTACTCTTATGCACAAAGTAACAAAAATGTGCAATGCGATATGCAATCTACATGGTGGGATTATTCTCACTTCCCCAAACGAAAAAAGACCAAAATAAAAATAAAAAAACGAGAATTAAACGCTACAAGTACGTTCGAACTACAGTTTCGGGGCCGGCGAATAACCATCTCGTGGACCCGCATTATGACCCAAGATGGAGGCGAAATGGTTTTGTGAGATAGCCCAATAACCTGGCCCAAACCCGTCTGACGTTCAAGCCCAATGGGAGCTTCACCTATAGAAACTGGGTCGAGAAGCGGGGCAAAGGAGGCCCATAAACCCGTCTGGGTTGCATAGTTGTTTTTTTTTCTTCTTTTTTTTGTAAACTCAATTCAACAAGCAAGCACAAAGATTAATCTGGACAAAATCAAAACTCAGTTCGAAAGAGATAGGAAGAAATTTTCGAATCCCAAAGGAGAGAACAAGTACTTCAGAGGCATAAATCCGCCAACAGTCTTAAGAATAATGCAAATGTGCGCGGTTAGTTATGGACGTAGGTCAGTTAAAAAGAGCAAACCTCACATAGGAAAGAACAAACACTCAAACCCTCAATTTTGAAAATGTATGTGTGTTTTCTCATACTCAAACCAATAGAAACAAACTACCATAAGCTTGGTAAGAACCTCGCTCTCCACTACTGGTATGCAATGCACAAGTGACAATGAAAAAGACTTTTTCGGGTTGCAACGGGGCTTAGGTTAGGGTAAGGAGTGGTAAAATTTGGAAATGAGGAGTTAAGAGCCATGCTTGGATTGATTTTCAATGAATAAAACACTCTAAGCTCTCCTTCTTTCTTAATGTATGCAAGGCATTTCACCTTTCACCCTGAAACATCTCAACTGAATACAACCAGGTCAAAGTTTTCTGAATTTTAAATTGAATCTCCCTAATCACCCTTTTATTTTTGAAACTCTTTTCTTTTTTTTCAATTTTTTATTCTTTTTTTTTGTGGGTGATCGGGGAGAAGAATATCTATGGAATCTTCGACTTTGATATAATATATGAACAACATAACCAAATACCAATCGATCAAGATATGGGACTTTCAGATTCTCCCAAACTTCAAAAAAAAAAAAACAAACTCTCATCCAACCAAGCAGGGCAAAGGGATACTAGATATCAGAGGCCAAGGCTCGTATTGTCAGGGTTCAATCATGAAAGAAAAGGATAAACAAAGGCTAGGCGGGGCAAAAAGAACGGTAAATATAATGTAAGGAAGGCTATTTAGCTATGTAGCTTATCACAATAAAATCGAATGCCTTAATCACTTTGTCACAGCGTGCAATGCAAATGTGTAGTCTCAAGCAAGATGCAAAACAAGTTCTAGAGATGCAACTAATGGGTGAGTCGCTCAAGAGATCATGGAATTGATAAAAGTGATCAATTCAGAATTTAGGCAATGTGGACTCACGGGATGGGGCTCAATCAACTAAACTTAGCCCAAAGATTTGCGGCACGCACATTTATACTTTCTAAGATAGTCAAAGCGATCGAATCGACTTTCATAACTTGTCTCAAAATCAGAAGGTTTGAAGGAAAAGGTTTCAAAAAAACTTTTGAGATCTCGTCCAGATTTTTTCTAAATGAAGCAAGCTAAACTGAAAGTAAGAAAGGTTCTGACCTCCGTTGGATGGAATTAGTCTCAACAGTTTTACGAGGGGCTAGGCACGCTAGTGGTCATGGTGGATTCACTAGATTCACCGGATTGGGCGGTGATGCAGTAGTTGGGATTGTGAATGAGCCTGCCGGTTTGTGGGTCACGGATGCGGGCTCGGAGATGGTCTGCTATCTTGCCTGCATGGAAATTGATTAGTGCTCGAAAGAACCTTTATGCTACCCGCCCAATGCATGCATGGCTTAATGGACCCATATGAACCTAGGACATGGACACGACGCCTATATGCTGACATAAGGGTGACTCACCCACTTTTATGGGAGTGCATGTCCTAACTCTATATGGACCTAGCATGATGGTAGCGGGGTGACACTGACTCAAGGGGCGTCATAAAGGGCCGAATAGGATCAATAGTAAGTGGATTGGGCCGACTGCAGTATCGAACAGTTTGGCCCGATGTGGAAGGAGAAGAAAAACAGGCCGAAACCCGTCTGGGTTTGAACTGTAATTCCTCCCTTTCAAATAGGCACAGACAGGATTCTACAGTGAGTCCAACTAGGCCAGGCACATCAAACCCGTCTGGGTTTGGGCCACCAAACCCGTCTGGGTTTGGGCCAGTCCATCTCTCATTTGATCCTACGCGGGCTAGAATGACGTCCCACTCATGTTTGGGCTAGACACTTGGACTTCAACTTTTACAAGATTAATTTACATGACATACAGATGCGGGATTAACCTAACCATGGCTTTAGATTCAGGGTTTTGCTAGGTTTAGGGAGATGAATAGGGTACCACATGTTCTCGCCCCCGTGCATTTTCCTTATATAGAATTCAAGGAAAAATGTGTGGAGTGTTGCTCTTTGGGTTTCAAGGAAACCTTTAGAGTGTAACACGGGTGAGAGGAGAGATCAAATGCTTGGCGATGTAAGTGCATCCCACAAGTAGTGACCTCCCGCTCTCGGGACTGATTCCTAGTTTTAAAACCTAAACCAACGCTTTTGTGCTCCCCAGCCATAAAGGCCCAAGAGTAGCCTTGTATGCAATATGCCTAAAAATGATAAAAATGTGAAATAAATTAATTCCTCCCCTTTTACAAAAAATACTAAAATTTAATTCTTTCAAGTTTTACCCTCTTTTTAAGTTTAAGTCCCCAGTGGAGTCGCCAATCTGTAGACCCCGAAAAATTGATGACCTTTTTCGCGGCGCTACTTAAAAGTATGATTGGGAGCCGACTAGGATTGCTTAACCTTAAATAAGGTTGAACTTTTAAGAATATTTTCATTAACAGATTAAATTGATTTATGCGCCGTGAGCCCGAGATTCACCTTTTAAGAAAGAAGAAAGGGAAAAAGACAAAAAGGAAGGGGAAAACACAAGGAACCCGTCTGGGTTCACTGCAAAAAGGAAGGGGAAAACACAAGGAACCCGTCTGGGTTCACAAGGAACCCGTCTGGGTTCACAAGGAACCCGTCTGGGTTCACAAGGAACCCGTCTGAGTTCTCAGCTGGAACCAAGACGGGTTCGTAACTGCAGATCCCACGAGAAAGGAAAAAAACAAAAGAAAAAAAGTAAAGAAGGTGAAAACCCGTCTGGGTTCATGAATTGAACCAAGCCGAGTTGCTCCTTGCGCTAAACACAAATTAGGTCATAGAAACCATAAAAAAGGCAAATACCAAAGTACGAAAATAGAGTCGCCAGTTGAATTTTAGGAGAAAAACAACAAACCATTTTGATAAACAACTCCGGCCTACGAACCCAAAGACGGATTCGGGGGTAAGGTTACGAATTTGACAATTAAAATTGTCAAATTCGCCTATTCAAACGAATAGACTCTACTAGAATTAAATCAAAGCAGAAAAAGTTAAAGGGAGGAATTAGATATAAATTTCACAAATTCATCATTAAAATCATGCAAAACATTGAAAATATAAAAGAAACATGAATTCGATAGATTATGCTACATGGTTTACATCAACTATGCTAACCTTTAGTGAAGCAGCATGCAAAGGGAGAGAAGAGGTGGAGAGAATATGCTAGTGTCAATACTCTAGCATACTCGGGTGTGTTTATGGAAGGGAAAAAAGGGTTTAATTTATAGTGGAATAGGGGGAGTAAGGGGTGCGTTTAGGGTTTAGGTTTAGCCGCGACGACAAAACTCAGCCGAGTTTAGCTTTGGGCCGAGCTGTATTTGGCCCAGCAACCCAGACGGGTTCTTGCCGAGCTGAGCTATGCTCTGGCCCAACGAACCCAGACGGGTTTGTCCCGTAATATTGGGCCATTATGCTCGTTTTCGGGCTAGAAAAGAAATGGGTTTGCATGCTACCAAACTACTTGGCTAACTTATTTTTACAAATAACTAAAACTAATACCGGTACAAAATTCGGTGTCTACAGTATGTTACTTTCTTGGTCTTAATGATTACATTAGACATGTTGTTGTAAATCAACCTTACACAAACTTGGAAGAGTTGAGTTCTTTAGCTCTTGATGTTGAAATACAAGTAAGGAGTAGAGAACTTTGGGAAAAAACCCATATACAACAAAGACCCCCATTCCCCACAAAACAACCAAACACAAAAGCTCCACAAAATCAGCCCCTAAACCTCCCCACTCCCATTGTCCCAAGTACGTGTCTATGTTACCAAAGTTTTGATCATGTTGAAAGTGCATGCCCTAACAAGAAAGAAGTGTCTTTGGTTGGGTACCAAACGTATGATAATGAATTATTTGACGAGGAGAATGTAGTAGAAGAGGAGTACGTAGAAGAGTGGCTTGTGACAAAGAGAGCCTTGAAAGAAGTATGTGTGGCGAATGAACATCAACAAAGAGAGTGCAAGATTTCTCATTGTACCAACAAAGTAGAAGTATGTTCATTGATCATAGAAGGAGAAAGTTGTGCCTCTTATGGTGACGTTGACACCCCTACAACAATGATCCACACGTCAAACTTGGAGAATTATTCACGCCCTACACAATGGCTAAGCCATGACAAAGACATTCATGAGGATTCAAGAAGCTTAGTAAGTCTTTCCATTTACAAGAATTGTAGAGATTCATTATGGTGTGATATTACTTCTATGGATACTTGTCATACTTTGTTGGAAAGACCAAAGTTGCTTGATAGGAATATCATGCATCAAGAGACATCTCTACTTCCATCTTATACCACACGGCCTAAGGAGAATGAAAGAAACATTGTGACCATTATGAAGGAGGAATATCATGAGTATGAAGAGCATAATAGTCTCATTCTTGCAAACTTGGAGGAAAGCAAAACGGATCCAAGCAATCATCCAATTTTGAATTCTCCTATGAAACGTATCTATCATATGCTCCCAAAAGATATCAACTTGAATCTCATGGTTGAAGTGCCAAGGATTCAAAGAAGTCAAGAGGCTATAGTCGATGACCATTTAAAGATGGATCGTTTCATACTATGTCATATTACTCACGATGAAGGCAAAGTGGTGAAACTAGACTTTGAAGTTGTGAAGTTACATGAGATTTTTACATCCATGGTGAAATATCGAGAATCAAATTCCAATAATGTCAATGGGTTATCTTGGGAGAAGTTGAATAAGTTTTATAAAGGAGTCTATGATGACTTCAAAGCCTTTAAGAAGAAAGCTTGTAAATCTCTTGTGAAGAAGGCGAACAAAAGAGAATTGATGCTCAAAGTTTGAGGACAAACTTTTTTTCAACTGGGGGAGTATGATGTATATTTTATGGCCATATACATCAAGTACATCAAGAAAGACATCCAATATACATCATAGGAGCCTAATACTCGGTTATATGGCAAAAGAGCTTCATTCACTCAAGTATCCCTATCGTTTGAATGATTTCAACAAGGACAGTTTGGTAATTTACTCTATAACTCTAGATACATGCGTCTAATGAGGAAGTCATCCAAAGACATATTGAAGAGCATTGAAAGAGCTTTCCAATGGTTTTTGAATCTTGGAAAACGGATAAGTATTGAAGGAGTTATAATCTTTTCTTTCTAGAGTTGTATTTTAGAGTTTTTATGATGTAATAAATGTGTAGGATGATGTAAGCCTCAAGGGGCCTAATTTCTTGAATAGTACACATCCTAGGGGGCTTAGGATTACTATAAATACCCCCTTAGGCCTCTTGTAAACTCATTCATTCAATAAATCAAATACAAACACTTGGTGTTGTTTTCTCTCTAGCTTTTGCTAGTCTTTTCGTTTCTCTTGAGGGAGATTCGATCATATCATCTTCTTCTAGCCGAGGGTGGCGTCCTTGGTGGTGATAGGAAGAGATTGAAGCAATCTTGAAGGTGGTGTGGCTGTATCCTCCAAGATTCTTCAAAAGCCAAACATATCATTCGTTCATCATCCATTCGTGAGTTTCCATTTGAGTTTCATTGATCTTGTTTTGTTTCTATATTGTTTCAAATTCAAGATTCATTTGAATATCATTCAATCATTCAAGAAACTTACATTCCATTCATTCCTATATTCATTCCATTCATTCACACATTCGTTTCATTCATTCCATTCGTCCATTCCATTCGTTTGTTCATCCATTCATACATTCGTTCATTCAATCTTAAAGAACCACTTAAAGATCCTAGTCTTTTGTATAATTTGATCACCCTTGATCCTATTATACAATATTTCATTCAAATTGGTTGATCTTTAAGAACTTTGAGATGCAAGATTCTTATCTTGGTTTTTAAAGATCCTGTTTCCAAGTATAATGAGATTCCATTGATCCCATTATACATCACACTCTCTACTGCTTCCAGCTCCATCTGTACCGCAGACAATCCCCAAGTGCCAGTAGCCTTATCTTCTAGCCATGTGTTTCCAGAAACCAGTACCCAAGCATGTCCTCCCACCATTGATTTTGCATTCCATGCTCCATCACAAATGAATGTGTGAGATGGTGTGACTGTGTTGTCCAATTTCCATTAAAAACCAGCTCCTGTGGCTGAAGTCTGGACTTGTGATGGCCAGACTTCGGTTGGTTGTGTCAGATTCCGTTTTTTGGTGATGATTGCCATTTCTTCTTATAGTCTCCGCAATGCCTCCTTTGGGTTGATCACTATCCCCTCAATTGATTTTCCACAGCGCATATTCCAGATCATCTACAATGTACCTATGAAGTACTTCAACTCCCATTGTTCTTGGGCGTCCTTCTTTGCTAGGTACAGAGTCCAGTTCTTCATCCATCTCTTCACATCCACATCTCTTTAGCTGTCGGTCTTTATCCCAAGCTGACCTGCAAACCACAAAATTCGTGCAATATTACAATGTATAAAGAGGTGAGCCAGCGATTCATCCGATGCATTACAGAGGCTGCATGATTTATCCAATTCCGTTATCCATCTGCTTCTGTTGTTGGTTGTAGGCAACGGATTATGAGCAATCTTCCAAAAAGTAGTCTTCCATTTAGAGGGAATATCTAGGGCCCAAACAACCTTCCACATTCGTTGCTCATCCGTCGGTATCTTCATTTTCCCACCACTCTCCATTTGCTGTTTCTCCCACTGGGCATAGTAGTCGAACTTAACCGTGTAAGCTCCATTTTTTTGTTGCAAGAAAAATTGGTTCATCTTCCCCAGCTTCTTCCCTAATTGGATATGCCAGAATTGTTTTCGCTGCATCTCAAGTAAAGACACTCCTTATCAGTCTTGTATTCCATCTTGCTGGGTTATCAATCAGGAAATCTTTGACTTTCTTATCTTTCCATTCCTCTATTGAGACACCCTGTTTCAACTTTAGCTCTCTCCCAAGCCAACTATCCTCTATCATACTCGTGCTTTGTCCATTTCCAATCTTCTTACCAATGCTGTGGCGTACAGCATCAACTGCTTTGGCTAGACTTAACCAGCCGTATGATCCTTTCCTCGCTTCATGATTATGCAAGGTGATTGGTGAGTGGTGCTTGTATTTTGCTTTGTATACTCTACTCAGTAAAAGTTTTGGGTTGTTTTGAAGCCTCTACGCTTGCTTGACTAATAAGGCATTGTTTATCCAACTTGTTTTCCTTATCCCCAAACCACCCATTCCTTTAGGCGAGAAAAGTGTTTTCATTGGTACCCAGTGCTTGGATTCCTTCCCTGCCCCATTCCACCAAAAGAAGCTTATCATTAAGCTATCGATTTTTGATGCTAGTGTTTTCGGGATGCAGTAGACAGATAAAATATGCTGGTTGAGAGCTGAAAGCACTGCATTAATCAAGACTAGTCGTCCACTGGCTGATAATAACGAGGCCTTCCAATGCTGCAGTTGTTTTACTATGCCTTCTAACAAGCAGCTGAAGATGGAAGTCTTACTACGGTTGATGGTTGGTGGGGCTCCCAAGGACCTTCCAGACTCCTCTTTCGTATAAAAACCAAACACTGTCTTCATTCCTAGCTTTTCGTCCTCCGAAGTGTTTCTGGACAACATCATATGTGATTTCCTAATATTGATGACTTGACCGGAAGCCACACAAAAGAGGTCAATGCATCTTTTGGGTGTGAGGATGTTCTTAGTCTCCACTTCAGCAAAGAATATGGAGTCATCCGCAAAGAAGATGTGTGTGATATCAGGACTTCCCCGTGCAACTTTCACTCCTTTGAGGTTTCCTGTGCTTGCTTTTTGGAAGAGATTACTGCCCAGCACATCAAGGCATAATATGAACAGGTATGGTGATAACGGATCTCCCTGCCTTAGGCCTGCCTGAGGTGTGAAGCATGGTGATGGTGAGCCATTGTTTAAAATCGCATATTGTATAGTAGTGACACAATGCATGATTAACTTCACCCACAGAGGGGGGAAACCACATCTCCTGAGTGTTGCCTCCAAAAACTCCCAGCTTATTCGATCATAGGCCTTATTCATGTCACCTTGATAGCCGCGAGTTTCTTTCCTGTCCTCTTTGCTTTGATGACACTAAGTACCTCGTGCGCCAGTAAGCAGCTATCCGTGATGATTCTTCCTTCTAGAAAGGCATTTTGGCTAGGATCGATCAACCTTTTCATTATTCCCCTCAGCCTGTTCACCATGCATTTTGCGATAATCTTGTAGATGACATTGCACAGACTTATTGGCCTGTAGTCTGCAAACGATTGTGGGCTGTCAACTTTCGGAATCAGGGTTAAGAAAGTCGTGTTGATCTCCTTGATGAAGCTCCCCGTGTGTAAACTATGTAACACAGCTTCAATTAAGTCCCCTTTTATTGTCGGCCACATCTTCTTGAAAAAAATTGCAGGGATTCCGTCAGGGCCCGGCGCCTTCAAGGACCCTAATTGGTGAACTGCTTTGTATACATCCTTTTCAGTGAAAGGTGCCATCAGGATCTGTAGATCCAAATTTGATAATTGCTTGTGGTGGGATTGGAGCACTTGCTGAATATAAGTATGTTGGTGTGTGACTCCACCACTTTTTGCATTGCACAGCCCCTGGAAGTGATCGACCGCTTCACATGCAATTTTCACTTCTTCCGTCAGCCACTCTCCCGTCTAGGAGATCACTCCTTTTATTTCTGTTTTCCCTTTTTTATGCTTGAAGTGTCTGAAAAAATACTTTATAACCTTGTTGCCTTCTTCCATCCATTTCACTTTCGCTCGCTGACGCCAGTATTGATCCATTAAAAAAACCGCCTCTTGACAAGATTGCTTTTTCTGGCAATGTGCAGCTAAGTTTGATCTTTGGAGTCCAACCGTTGACAGCATCTCTTGTAGTTGTTGTAACTCCATCACCGGTCTGCTACTGTTGTCCTTCTGATTAGTTTTCCATTGCAAGGACCAGTGTTTGCATTTTGTTCTGGACTGCTTTAATTTGCCTACCATATTAAACATTGTCGTTCCTCCGAAATGCTGCCTCTCCCAGTCTTCCTTAATCATCGTAACCACCTCTTCCACTTCCAACACCTAGGCTTCCAACTGGTAACCCCTCTGTTTCTTCCAAGAATGCTTACCTTCAGAATCAAAGATAATGGGCCCATGGTCCGATAACAAAATTGGTAGGTTTAAGATGGAAGACTCCAGATATAGATTAGCCCAACATTGGTTTACATATCCTCTATCTAGTCTTTCCAAAATCAGACCACTGTCGAATCTGTTGTTGGACCATGTGAATCTATTCCCCCAAAAAGGAACATCCTGGAGTTCAAGTCTGTTAATCCACTCGTTAAACTCCTGGCCACCTTTGATGGTCGTTGATCCTCCTTCTTTTTGCTCATTAAAGGCCACTTGATTGAAATCCCCAAGGATGACAACCGGGTTACGAATGTCTGCTATTACTCTTTGAACTTCCTCCCACACTTCCTTTCTCCCCTTCGTTTCCGAACTCCTATAAATAAAACAAACATAACACAAACCACTCCCCTTTTCATTAACTGAAGACAATACGACATGATTAGAAGCATAAAGACACTCTACAATGACCTTGCTCTTACAAAATACAGCTACTCCACCACTAAGATTACTAGAATCTATTCCACCTATCCGCGGATAATGCATTAATCTAACCTTTTGCTTGACACGATACAAAAAGGTTTTACATTCAAACAGACAAACTAGCAAGGGGGAGTGGTGGCGGATGATCCACTTCAGGTATGGAACTACAGAGGTCTCCGCCTGACCAATGCCTCTACAGTTCCAAGCATAAAGCTTCATGGATACCCTGGGGGTAAAAGGTGGCCTACCCCCATGGCCTCAGAGCTGGACATCCTCAGGGTATACTTAGTCTTCGACCTCTTCGCGCGCTTGACTGGTGTCTTTGTTAGAAGCTGTGTTGGCCTTCGTTCAACTTGCGCTCACAGGAAGTTCTTTCCCTCTAGTGCTTTGAATTTTTTTATCAGACTGGAATACATTTCTTCTCCTTCCCACTTACCCCGTGCTGTCGCCCCCATTGTTGGTTCGGAGCTTGCCTTCCGCTTTACTTCTCTGAAAGGCTTCATGGCTTCCACCTTAGTTAGACCCAGTTCAACACTCACTGCTCGTGGTGCATTTAGGTCCAGCATTGGCTGGTCATTGAGTGAGCCACAGTTGCTGCATTTAGCTTGGATTTTGATGGACTGTTCCTCTCCCTCCTTCCACTTGCCAGAGTATGAGTACAGCCGGAGTTGCAAGTCGGTTCCATCCGCTGCCTCTGTTTTCGCCTTCAGCTTCTTAAGGCTAACCTCCCCCCTTTCTGGTGATGGTGACCTGGATTCAATGATGATAACTTCTCGCTCCTATTGTTGGACCTGCCGGAACGCCGAACTTTGACCATGGTTGAACTCCTGGAAGTTCCTCCGAACACTCTTCATGGCGGAGTTATGTAAAGAAGTAAACATTTGTGGAGAGAGATTCCCTATCTTTGCTGTTGGAGTGGGGATGGAAGGTGGCCCTGGTTGGCTATAAATAGCCTGCTGAAAGGTGGGGCTAGAAGGCTGGTTGGGTGCGACCATGGGGCCTACTCCTAGGCCTGGGTGAGTCGCCTTGGCAGGAGAACTCGCAGTTGGCCCAGTGTCTTTTCCAGTCAGAGTTAAAGCTGTATCCACTTACATAAAATCAGACTCAAAAGGGAGGGTACCTTCATTGACGAAAGGAAGGTCCAGTGCCATGTTGCTTTCAATCAGATTCTCTGGCTGCGGCGCTGACATGCGAAATGCCCCACTATTAATTCCTCTTGCCCAGTCTGTAGGACCCTCTTGCTCTGTTGTTGTTACAATTGCTTTCCCTTTCTTCCTTCTTTCCTCATCCTCAAATGCTGACGTAAATCCAACAAAATACGTATTGTGACAATCTTAATTGCATGGTTGAACAAAAGCACTCAATAGCAATACTTCACCCACTTCTAAAGCACCAAACACATATAAGGACATGTGATTATTGCCCAAGCAATGATTTTGGTATTTAGGTATATTGTAAATTGGATAAAATGAGTAAAAAAACAATTTAAAATAAAAAACCTTCTTTTAATACACCTTTAACCAGAATAGGGGGCAGTCTAAAAAATACAAGTAGTTATTAGTGAGTTTATAATTAATAATAGGGGTTTTAAAGGTGAAGCAGTAAAGATATTAAATTTAAAAAATAGGGGTAAAATAAATTAATGACAAAAACCTATGTAGTATACATCCACATCCCCTTCCCCATTGCTAGTTGTTTTTCTAGATGTTTGCTTTATATAATGAACTATTATGTGACTTTGAATAATTGAAAAAAACTATACAAGTTTGATGAGGTGCCCACATAAGTCCCCCATATTTTTCTGCTTGGGTAAAGAAAATACAAAAAAGTGTTCAACGGACCCTTCTGTCAGACAATGTTAATTTAAGAATTAATGAATTTTGTGTCAAATTGATAATTTAGACAACTTTGAAATAGCAATGAATTTTACAATTATATATTTATAAAATTTATGATGAATTTTGCAATCCATATTGATAAATATCTTTTTAAATTTTAACCCATGAAAAAATTTAGCTAAATACTCCGAGAAATACGATATAAAAATTAACAAATTGGACTTCTAGTGTACATGCAAATTCTTAACTACTATAGTAAAAAAAAAAGGGTTCGTACTGGCTACAACGTTCTCAATTTATAGACTATCCCATGCAGACCCTAGTATGAAATAGTAATTTATTATTATAATTTTTTTTCAACAAAGTTCAAAGTAATTTGTTTTTTTGGATTATTGAAAGTCAAAAGTCTAAAAGTTCACAAAATATAGCAAAACATACCTTTTATTTCGCTTCCCCAAAACATGGTTTCAGGTTGGGGGTTGGTTACTTGGTTGGTTGGGAGATATCAAAACTAGTTGTTGCATTGTTACAAGCTTGATAGTATTCGATGAGAAATATGTAGATCCACACTAATTGATTAAGAAAGACAAATTATTTTATTGAAAATTTATTTTACTAAAGTACTGTCGACCTTGATTAACTGTAGGCCTTGTTGTTCATGTCAACCTCAGTCATCCAAAGAAGGTAACTTGCAACAGTTACAAAAGGTTTTACCCTTGAGTAATCATGTTAATCATATCAACAAATTAACTCTAATTGATAACTAAGCGGACTGTAAAGTTATAATGGCAAGATCTCAGTGAAGGCTACTTACCCTAGTTTGAGAGTAATGGAGGAGTCATTGTTGGGCACACAACTAGATTGGCAAAGTTCCTGCATTGCATTGTTACCGGTATCCGATTTATCAAGGGCTGGTTGCATTTTGGACGTAGTTCTAATCATCTGTTAATTCAACAATAATCATTATTATTAGTGTGAAACTATCTCAATCAAATATTTAAGTTGATCGTTGGTTGATGGCTCAATTAATGATGGTTTTATATTCTAATATGTCTCTCATGCAAATGCCCTTTAGATTTGAAGAATGTGTGCTGAAAAGGTCCCCTACCCCTTACACAATTAAAGATGGGGGTGCTAAGATTTAAACATGAAACTTCTTGCTCAGTCTGACTTTGATATTATTTGGAACCATCTTAACCAAACTAAGATTCGATGGTGCGCACGGAAACAACATGATCCAGTGTGCCATCACTTTAATTTCCTTTTTTTTTATAATTTCCTTTGTTTTTTTTAAAGTTTTGGGTACAATATCTATATTTTTGAGCTACCTTTTTCCCCCTCAAGTTCAACAGGTGCCTTCAATTCACAATATTTATTTTAAAAATTATGAATATTATGTTATATTTTTGTTAACATTCGTTTATTAGTTTATGAACTTTCATGTACGTTCGAGGTTATAAACATTTATCTACTGGTAATGAGCATTGTATTTTAGATTTATGAGCATTCACATACTAGTTTATGAGCATGAGGGTTTAGAGCATTGTGGTTAAAGTTTATCAGCATTTTAATATAGATTTATAGGCACCCACATTACAAATTATGAATATTGTATGAGGTATGTTATGCGCAAGACTATTTGGGGTTATGAGCATTTCTGTATAGGTTTATGAGCAAGACCGTTATTGGTTATAACCATTCACCTACTGATATATGAGCATGATAGTTTATATTTATGAGCATTCATATACTGATTTATGAGAATTGTAGCAAAAAAAAAAAAAAAGGGAGAGTCGGACATACCAGAGCATTCATATATTTCTTTTATGAGCAGTTTATAATGGTTAAATTATAAAAAAAAGTCTAAAGGATTACAACTGAAAAGAACTAAGAAAACTAAAATAAAAAAATTAGGTGCACCGGAGCTATGTGCTCCCCAGCGCACGGTCATGGAACTACTGTATTAGTGATAAGAATATTACATGGTTTGTTAGCGAACATTATTTTAGTATTTTATTAGCATTATTGTTGAGTTATTATGATTATTATTTTATACTTGTTTCATCTGTAAAATTTTATGAGCAAATTTTATAAAATATTTATCATTTTTCTGAAATAAAATATTGCATTAAAAAAAGAAAAAGAAATTAAAACAAATAAATAAAGAAAAATAAAAAATAAAAAATAAAAATAGAAAAAAGGGTGGGGCGCATCATGTACGGCAGTCGCAGGATTATTATCGAAGCTAAGCTTATGGTTAAAGGATTAATGATCCTTTTATTCATCACCTTGAGAGAAAGGGAGATTTTTTGTAACTTGTAATCCTCATTACTAATGCACGATTTTGTGATTTTTTTCCCGCTTTGGGTTTTTTCCATGTTAAATCCTTATTGTCTATTTTTGATCTCTTTTCCGCTCTTATCTTTAATTGTTTGTGGTTTGCTTGATTACTCCATGATCCTATCACCTACTATCAGAGCATGCAGGTTGCTGATAGAGAACTCGCATTCAAACAATGTCGGAAGATAAGTATGAGATCGAGAAGTTTGACGGAACCAACTTCACCTACTGGAAGTTGCAGATTGAGGATATGTTATATTCAAAGTCGCTGCATGTTCCGCTGTTGGAGAAAAAGTCAGATGACATGGAGCAGAAGGTTTACGATTTGCTCGATCGGCAGACAATGTCCAAGATCAGGATGCCATTGGCTCGAAACGTCCGATTTAATGTTATGGAGAAAAAGACAACGAAGGAATTGCTAAAGGCACTGGAGGAGATGTATGAGAAGCCTAGTGCAACGAATCAGGTATATTTATTTCGTAAATTAACCAGTTGTAAGATGTTTGAAGATTGTGATGTGGCTGATCACATCAATGAGTTTACTAAAATTTTATCACAACTTGCTTCAATTCAAATGGATCTTCAATACGTGACTCCTGGGATACAGTTATAACCGCTGTCACTAGTGTTAAGAGTAGTGATGGGATGAAATTTGACGAGGTTAAATCTATGCTTCTCAATGGGGATCTTCGTAAAAAAAATGCAATGGTGGACCCTCAGGTAGTGCTCTAATTGTCAGAGGTAGGAAGACGAACAAGAGCTCTAATAGGCCCAATGGGCAATCAAAATCCAGGGGTAGAAGTAAGTCTAGGAATGCGAACAATGTTGTGTGT
The DNA here is from genome assembly GCA_029582165.1 of Portulaca oleracea. NCBI lineage: Eukaryota > Viridiplantae > Streptophyta > Magnoliopsida > Caryophyllales > Portulacaceae > Portulaca > Portulaca oleracea. The sequence continues at coordinate 21,277,964 of CM055879.1, forward strand.
TGTAATTGCGGTGAAAAGGATGTTACACTGTAGCGTTTAGGAATGGTAAATAGAAGATTGTCAAGGGTGCTCTGGTAGTCGCGAAATGACTTAGGTCTGGTACGTTGTACTCCACCAGGGACAACACCAATCTTATTTCTAATGTCAATGATACTCTTTGTTCTATTTTATGGCATTGCAGGCTTAGTCACATGAGTGAAAAGGGCATGAAGATTCTGACTTCAAAGGGTGTTTTGGAGGATCTAAAAATTATGGACATGGAGCTCTATGAGAGTTGTGTCTTTGGTAAGCAGAAGAGGGTCAGTTTCGGTAAAACTAGCAGGGAACCAAAACTTGAGAAGCTGGAGTTGGTGCATTCAGATGTGTGGGGGCATGCGCCAGTCAAATCCACGAGCGATGCTCAATATTATGTCACCTTTATTGGTGACCATGGTCGGAAGGTATGAGTTTATTTTCTGAAAAATAAATCTGATATGTTTGATGTTTTCTTGTAGTGGAAAACACAGGTTGAGACACAGACTGGGTTGGAGATGAAATGCTTGAGGACATAGAATGAAGGGGAGTATGAAAAGAAGGAGTTCATAAAATACCGTGATCATAATGATATTAGACTATTGAAAAATGTTCTTGGAACGACAAGGTAGAATGGGATAGCAAAGAGGATGAACAAGAGTCTGAATGAGAGAGCCGGGAGCATGAGGATTCATGCTGGGTTGCCCAAGTACTTGTGAGTAGAAGCAATGAACACAACAACATATCTAATCAACATGAGTCCATCAGTTCCATTATATATGAAGGTACCTGAGGAGGTATGGAGTGGTAAGAAAGTTGATTATTATTTTCTTCGTATTTTTAGTTGTATTGCTTATGTGATGGTTGATCCTGACAAACGTGATAAGTTAGATCCAAAGTCCAAGAAGTGCTATTTTGTTGGGATTACCGAGCTTAAGCAGAGGATGTCTAAAGAATTTGAGATGAAGGATTTGGTGCTGCAAATCAAATCCTTACCATGAGTATCACTAGAGACAAGGACAATGGTATGTTAAAGCTGTCTCAAGAAGACTATATTAAGAAGTTGCTGGAAAGGTTCATTGTATCTGATGCTAAACTTAGAAGCACTCCTATGGCAAATCATCTTAAATTATCCAAGGAACAGCAACCTAGGACCAAGGAGGAGAGGGAGTACATGGCTAGAGATCCTTATGCTTCAACAGTTGGGAGCTTGATGTATGCCATGGTCTGCATTAGACTGGATATTGCCTTTACAGTGGGAGCGGTGGCTCGCTTCATATCTAATCCGGGAAGATCACATTGGGAGACTGTGAAATGGTTGTTGAGGTATTTGAAAGGTACCCCTCTTATTTCTGTCTTATGTTTGGTGGAACTAACCTTGATTTGAAAGGTTATGTAGATGCTGATTTGAGTGAAGATTATGATACGAGCAAGAGTACAACAGGCTATGTTTTTACTCTTGATGGCTCGACAATTAGCCGGATGTCAAGACTATAGAAGCGTGTAGCTATGTGTACAACAACGTCGGAATATATTGCCCACTCTGAGACGAGCAAGGAGATGATATGGCTACATGATTTCTTGGAGGTGCTTAATCAAGGGCAGGATGGTGTTCTTCATTGTGACAGCCAAAGTGACATTCACCTGACAAAGAATCCAATGTTACACTCATGGACAAAGCACATCAGGAGAAGGTATTCATTCGAAACTTGGTGGAAAGTGGTGAAGTGAAACTTAAGAAGATTGCAGGCAGCAAGAATCCAACATACATGATGACTAAGCTAGTGGATGTTGGGAAACTGAGGCTCTGTATGGCCTCAGTAGGCCTCTCTAACTGATAAAGAGGTCGATCGATGCACTAAGGGAACTTGTGTTGATAAGTTGAGGATTTGTCTTCAAGAGGGAGATTGCTGTGTGTGGAGCCCAATAGAAGCCTGGCTCGGTGTGTAATAGAGTAAAGTGTCTCAGGAAGCCCATGAAGGTGTTGTTGGGCCCCAGAAATGGACGTGTGGTGCACAACACGTGGCGTCGTTTAGGTCAGTTATTATGACGTGAGTTTGACTTAAATTGCTCCTTGCCGCTATTTATACTTGGATAGGGGTTTCATTAAAAATACATTGTATCCACAAACACATTGAGAGAAAACACAACACTTAGGAGAGATTATTCATCTACTTTGAGAGAAAGTAAGATTGAGGGAAATCTCTTGTACATCGATTCCGTGGTTTTTTTCCTGCTTTGGACTTTCCTCACGTTAAATCTCTGGTTGCAATATTTGATATCTTCCGCTCTTATCTTGAATTATTTGTGGTTTGCTTGAGTACTTTATGATTTTATCATTTGCTTGTATTATGCAACTTGCCTATCTGCTTGCTTGCTAGCTTGTGTTCACACACGAATTTGATATTTCTCACTCGAATATAATAATTAATCAGCAGCTTGCCTAGATTGTAGAAACCCCCTCTGCAATTATAAGGCCCTCACTACGTGCAGCAGCAATGAGCTCATGACATCTCAGTGAAACGACATGATCCCTCCATATGCCCAAGGACTTCCAAGATGTTTTATTGTGAAAACAACAAAACAGCCAACACCAAGAAAGGGAAGTATCATGTAATCTATTCTATCCAAAACTTGTCTTTGTACTATGAGAACACTAACTTTGGATATGAATCATGTAAGAACACAATTATAAAAAGAAATTTAGGATTGAAGCAATCACATATTTTCAAGCACCAAATTTTGAAGGAAATTAGAAGATCTCACATGGAAAGGATCACAAAGACACTGAAGTAAAAAAGTAACAGTTGAACATATTGGAGCACGATTAAAAAGGAAGGAAATCAATACAGGAGACTATGAAGTCATCCTCGGCTCCAAACTGAAGATTCATTTTATTCCAAGTGAAGAATTCGAGAAGTGTGTCAGAAATCTATATTGTGATTTTTGAGTTGTAGCCAATAGTTTTTGGTGAAGATTTGTGTGTAACCAGAAATGTGTTCTAGTGAGAGAAATTATAATAGAGGAAACATCATAGTTGTTGTATAAGCTTAAGTATCACCAACGTGATTGGTGATTGTAGCTTTACTGTTGATCCCCTCCAACTAGGACTGGTGATCTCTTCCCTTTAAGCTGCCTCAAGGTCCTTAGTCCTTGAGTTATTGAGGTTTTGTTCCTTTTGTATTGTAACGAACTTAGCATTTAAATTCAATAAAAAGAAAACTTTTTGTTACATTGTGTGTTGAATCTTGACCAAGGTGTGCAGAATTTTTATGACCCTATTCAACCTTCCCCCCCCCCCCCTCGCCCCCTAGGTTCTTTCAGTACAAGAAGTTGACAATAGTGGGTGTTCGTTGGTAATTATTATCACTAATCTTAATGGTCTTAGTTAGCTTGGGTACACACACTATGTAGATAAGTTATCAAATAGAAAATTATTAAAATTTGTAATTTTTAGAAAAAACTTTTTAAGACTAATTTATAAAAATTATTTATTTGATTTTGATTAACTTTCAGTTCGAAAATTGTGAACCGTAACTAAATTGGATAATCTATCAATTCGATAGTTCGATTAGCTGCTTTAATTTACTCGATTCAAATTTTCCAGTTTGCAGTTCAGTTTGACCGGTTCACTGTTCAATTTACTAGCTCATCGTTCAATTTATGGGTTCCGATGTGTTTTTTCTCACCCCCTATATATGCATAATAAAGAGTATTTACTAGCTCATCGTTCAATTTATGGGTTCCAATGTGTTTTTGCTCACCCCCCCTATATATGCATAATAAAGAGTAGGCTAATTAAATGGATCAAATAGTAGCCCAATATTTGATTCAAATAAGGGACTTAATTGCTACTGCGGCAAATGACGACCCAATAAATGCCCAAAGGAACCTAGAGGAGTGCAACATGGGAATTGACTCCAGTATTAACGTCCCTACCAATGATGGCGCTTCGGGCCTGGTGGAAGTTCAAATAGTCAATGATGAGAGTTAGGGATTGGAAGCCCCTTCGGGCACAGTGGAGGTGCAAGTCATTAATGATGGAAGCTTGGAAAATGAATTGGAGTGCATGCCTGGAAACAGTGCAGTCAATGCAATCCCTAAATTATCACCAAGAAGCCGAAGAGTCATCTGGGGGGGAAAGTAGCAAAGATGGCGGTAATAGTGGGTGATGGATGTGACATGGCAGTCAGTAGTGATAAAGACCAAGCAGAAAAATATTATAGAAGAAAACTCAAGAAGGATTGGAAGAAGGAGAGAAACCTCAAGGGGAAAAACAAGAAGAATAGCAAACCATGAGAATTGCATGCTGGAACTGCAGAGGCTTTGGAAGCATTGACAAGAAAAAACACGCCAAGATGATAATAAACAAGGAGCATATTGGGGTCCTGGGAATAGTGGAATCGAAGCATCAAGTTTTTGACTTACGTGATGTTAGAAAGTGTTGGGGAAGTCAAGATGTAGAATATATGGAGATTCCAGCAACAGGAAGGTCAGGCGGTCTAATATTGATGTGGGCAAAAGAAGAGTTTTTTTGTGATGGCGGCTTTAAGGGCCAAAGGTGGATCTGCATTGAAGGTGAGCTGAGCCATGACGGTGTCAAATGTGTAATCTGCCTTATATACGCACCCAATAATGTAGAAGAGAGGAAAGACTTATGGGAGCAGTTGAGAGACTTACGCGATCACATACAACATCCACTCATTATCATTGGGGATTTTAATGAAGTCCTCTAAGCTGATGAAAGAAAAGGGGGTGAAGGATGCACACAAGGAATGAATGATTTGGCTGACTTCATGATTGACATGAACCTGCAAGACCTTGCAATAGACCAACCATTCACATATATGCGAATCAACGCCGCCAGTCGATAGACAGGATAATGATGGAACTTAGTCTGTCGCCGAGATCAAAATATCACGGTGCGATGCCTGGATAGAGCGACATCCGATCACTTCCCATTGGTCTTGAGGACATCGGAGGTTAGGTGGGAGCCGTCACCATTCCGGATTTTCAATCCCTGGCTCGAGCTCCCGTCTTTCGCTGAGACCTTTGAGAAAGAATGGATAACAATGACGCACCTGCCATTCCATGTGAAGATCAAAATGATGAAGAAGCCACTTAAACGGTCGAACCTGGAGATTTTTGGCAACATAGATGTGAAAATTGCCAAGATAGAAAATGAACTAAGGAAGCTTGATGATAAAGGTCTCAGAGATGGCACCAACCAATGTGACATAGCAAGAAGGGAAGCGTTATCAATGCAACTCCGGCTATGGCAGGTTAGCAAAGAGAGATGGTGGAAGCAGCAGTCAAGGTGTCAAATGCTCAAGGGGACAAGAACACTAGGTATTTCCATACCTTAGCAACCATCAGAAGAAGGAAGAAAATAATTGAGGAGATTGTAGTGGATGGAGCAAAGTACACATAAGAAAAGGATATCAAGGAGATGGTGTTGGCCTACTTCCAGAAATAATATAAAATGAAGAAGAGGAAAATCCAATATGATATCTCGGAACTGGGGTTGAGAACCCTAAGCCAAGAAGAAGCAGAGACACTTGAATTGCCGATTACTAAGGACGAAATTAAATAGGCGGTGGAAAGATGCAATCCAAACAAGGCACCGGGTTATGACGGCTTCAATATGAAGAGTATAAAACATTTCTGGCCAATTATTGGTAAGGAATTCGCAGAATTCAATCTCAGGTTTTTTGAGCAGGGTAGTCTCCCACCTATGGTAAACACCACGTGGGTTACGCTAATACCTAAGAAAAAGGGTGCGAAAGAGCTGAAAGATTACAGGCCAATAAGCATGGTTGGAAGTGTTAGGATTCTCAGGACGTAGTTAGCAGACAAACAATAATAAGGGCGAAAAATAAATAAAGATTCAACACAAGGAATTAACGTGGAAAAACCCAAACCGGGAAAAAACCACGAACGATGCACTATCAGAGGATTACAACAGTGTTTCAGAGATTCCCAGACCTCCACAATCTCTCACAACCTCCCTAGAGTTACAACTTGAGAACTCAACACTCACAGACGAGTCTCACACAACTCCCTCAGGAACACAGAGATTACAGGTCAATCTCTTGTGGTATAAGATGAAACACTCTCAATTGTTGTACTAATAAACCTAACACCTAGGTCCTATTTATAGTCAAGACTACAACATAATATTGTGGTTAATAATAATATTAACTTTCCAAAACATGTGTTTCCTAATAATTTGATACTATATTCCAAAGCAATATTATATTTCTATGTGATTGCCCCATCACAATTTGGTAACAAATATAATATTTTCCACTTTATATAATATCTTTCCTTAAATAAAACAATCTTGGAAGATCTTCAATATTATATGAAATTTGCCCACTAAGTATAATTTTGGCTTTCCAAAATTCATCCCACCAAAATAATAATTTGGGCTCCACACAATTAACCCAACAATCTCCCACTTGGAGACCAAATTGTAGCCTTTGTCGTTCATCACCACCACCACTCGTCTTGGAATCCTCTAGTGCATTCATCTCGATCTTGTTCAGCAAAGATCAACAGAGGTCCCAGTTGACCTCCCATCAACTCCTCTTTTAGCAACAGGCTCCCACTTGAACTGATCACGCCCCTGCAACTTCGACATACGCATCATCGTCAACAACTTAGGGGAATTTTGGATTGGGACTTTACCTCGTGTTGAAATTGTCAAATTCTCGTGCAAGTTAGATGCGTTCCTCGGCTGACCATCCGTTCCCGTAGCCTCGACCGGAAACCTCCTCGTTTCTGGTACCCTTCTCTCATCAGAGAAGCTAACACGCCTTTGACGAGCATGAACCGGCATGTTAGAGTTATCAATTACAGAATATAGCTTCCCCTTTTTCCTGCCATTTGCAATTATCAGAGATCCTTTCGTTACCCTCCAATGACCATCTTCAAATCTCGTCGTGAACCCCTCCTCATCCAGTTGACTCACAGATACAAGGTTCTTGGTCAGACCCGGAACATACCGAACATTCTTCAACCTCCAAGTTCCACCCTTAGAAGTTTTAATGTTCACATCACCTCTTCCTAGCACCTTTAGGTTGTGACCGTTTCAAGCCTAACCGCCAAACCTCCCACTCACAAAATTGCTAAAGGCCTCTCGCTGACGAGGAGTGAAACGAAGCACCCGAATCTATCACCCAACTCCCTTCTGACTTGTCAACACTAACAGTTAGGGCATCACCAAAATCCTCAATAGAATATACTGAGTCCTGGTCATTATGGCTGCTCTTCTTGGGTTTCGGACAATCCCTACGAAAATGACCTCTATCACCACAGTTCCAACACAACACTTGCTCCATGTTTCGACCTCTAGATTTTGATCGACCCCGACCCGAACTCCCACTATTTCTCCTACCCCTGACAGTCAAAGCATCCCCCGAAGACCCAGACACATCGGAATCTTTCCTGCGAATACTTTCATTCAGGACAAAGTCTCTAATTTCCCCAAACTTCAATTTCTCATCCTTCTTAGTTGAAGAAGTTACAGAAGTCACGAAATTTTCCCAAGACTTAGGTAGAGTAGCCAATAGTATGTTAGCGTTCATCTCATTGTCGAAATTAAATCCCACAGAGGTTAACTTTGATAGTATTATATTCAACTCATTCATACTATCATGCATATCACCAGACTCTTGCATCTTAAATTCAAACAAACAACGTAACACACATACCTTGTTCACCGCCGAAGGTTTCTCATATGTGTTTTGCAAGGCCTCGAGCAGGTCTTTCGTCGTTTTCTGATCTTTGACGTTGAAAGCCACGTTCCGAGCTAGCGTCAGCCTGACCGTACTGAATGCCTGACCGTACTGAATGCCTGACCATCAAGCTCTTCCCAATCCTTCTGTTCCATCTCTTTTGGCTTATCACCCATCGCAAGATGCAACTTTTGCTGGGGGAGCACATCCTCAATGCACATCCTCAACGCGCATCCTCCACCATGCGTAGTCTTTCCCATCGAATTCCGAAATCTTCACAATAGCGCCCGTCATTGCTTCTCAGTCTGCAGATCAACCACGCTCCAACCAAAGCTCTGATACCACTTGTTAGGATTCTCAGGACGTAGTTAGCAGACAAACAATAATAAGGGCGAAAAATAAATAAAGATTCAACACAAGGAATTAACGTGGAAAAACCCAAACCGGGAAAAAACCACGAACGATGCACTATCAGAGGATTACAACAGTGTTTCAGAGATTCCCAGACCTCCACAATCTCTCACAACCTCCCTAGAGTTACAACCTGAGAACTCAACACTCACAGATGAGTCTCACACAACTCCCTCAGGAACACAGAGATTACAGGTCAATCTCTTGTGGTATAAGATGAAACACTCTCAATTGCTGTACTAATAAACCTAACACCTAGGTCCTATTTATAGTCAAGACTACAACATAATATTGTGGTTAATAATAATATTAACTTTCCAAAACATGTGTTTCCTAATAATTTGATATTATATTCCAAAGCAATATTATATTTCTATGTGATTGCCCCATCACAATTTGGTAACAAATAAAATATTTTCCACTTTATATAATATCTTTCCTTAAATAACACAATCTTGGAAGATCTTCAATATTATATGAAATTTGCCCACTAAGTATAATTTTGGCTTTCCAAAATTCATCCCACCAAAATAATAATTTGGGCTCCACACAATTAACCCAACAGGAAGCTTGTATAAAGTCATATCCAAGATTTTGTGCGAACGGCTAAAGAAAGTCATGCCCAAACTGATCGGAGAAGCCCAAAGAGCTTTCATTCAAGGGAGACAGATATTGAACGGAGCTCTAATTGCCAGTGAGATTGTGAGTTGGGCAAAGAGGAAGAAAAAGGAAGTAGTGCTCTTTAAATTAGATTTCCATAAGGCGTATGACTCAGTCGATTGGGACGCCTTGGAAATGGTCATGGAACATATGGGGTTTGGAAGGAAATGGATGACATGGATTAGAGGGTGCATCCGGACGGCAAGCATCTCCATCCTAATAAGTGGAGCCCCTACTAAGTCGTTCAAGATGAAAAGAGGACTCAGGCAAGGGGATCCATTATCCCCTTTTCTCTTTGGAATCCTAGCAGAGGCACTGAACAAGCTGCTAGAAAATGGGGCTAAGAAGGTGTTAGGGTTTTTAATAAGAGCAGAATTGATAAGCGGAAACGAAAATAAGAAGATGACTAGATATTGAGAAAAATAAATGAGTGCAAGATTAAAGGGGACACAAAGATTTTAACGTGGAAACCCAAATCGGGAAAAAACCACGGGTGACACAAGCACAAACGAATCCACTATTGGTAGAGAATACAACGAACGATCTCCTCCTGAGATCCAACAAAGAGAGTATTACAAAGATCTCAAACACCGAAAGAGATCCACCCGAAACTCTCAACAAAACCTCTCTCACCATTGGGAATACGAAATTTCTGAATGTAAGAATACACCTCCTCCCTTAGGAGGTGCCCCCAAACTTGGCCACACCAAACAAGGCGAACAAGACCCACTATTTATAGGGAAAACTCCCTATAAACCTACCTTGACTCCCACTCCAATTAGATTTAGAATCTAATACAATTAGGAAACCTAACATGATAAGGAAACCTAAATAATATCCTAATACAATTAGGAAACAAACAATTGTGGGATCAAGAGACTGAGTGATTTTAGGACACTTTCCTAACAGAAGGGGTTTTGGGATGGTGTAACAATTGGAAGGAGGAAACTAAGAATCACGCATCTTCAATTCGCTGATGATACTCTCATTTTCTCCCAGGAAAATGAAAAGCATCTAATCAACATTAAAGGTGCCTTACAAGCTTTTGAGTCCTTCTCTGGGCTAAGCATCAATTATGATAAGTCTAGCTTGGTAATAATTGGGAAGAGTGTAGAATGGAGCACACAGAGAGCCCAAGAGTTGCAGTGCAGAGTGGCCGATTTGCCTATCACATACCTAGGCTTCCCTCTTGGCTCAAACATGGCCAGGAAGACAGCGTGGGATCCTATCTTAAAAAAGATCCAGGACAGATTACAAAGCTGGAAAGCGGGCACGCTCTCGAGGGCAGGGAGACTTGTAATCCTGAAAGTCGTTCTAAACAGTCTACCACTATATTATCTGTCGTTGTATAGACTACCCAAAACAGTGGCCAAGCAAATCATCATGATCCAGAGGAGGTTTTTGTGGGGAGGGAAAGCTGACAAAAGAGTCAATGCATTAGTCAAATGGGACATTGTACAAAGGCCCAAAGAAATGGGGGGCCTAGGTGTGGATGATATCCTGTTAAAAAATGCAGGATTGTTGATGAAATGGTAGTGGAGGTACTGTACTGAGGAAGGTGTGATGTGGAGAGAAGTAGTTAAATCCATACACAGTGAGGATGGTGGTCTTCTCCCATCTATCAACAAGGCGAAAGTGGCAAGTCCTTGGGGGGAATTGAGAAAATTGATGCAAAATAAGGACGCAATCCAAGAGGCCTTCAGGGGAGGGTTACTAATTGCACTGGGAGAAGGAATGAAGATAAGGTTTTGGGATGACCCGTGGCTTGACCAGATAATTCTTAGAGATGAATTTCCGGAACTATATCAGCTGTCCAACCAGAAGACGAGAATGGTAGAAGAGATGGGGTGGTATAATGGAAACATATGGAGGTGGACATTATGTTGGTCAAGAGAGCTTGCAATGGGAGAACTGGGAAAAGTGCGAGAAATCTCTATGAAATTGCAGAATAGCAGGCCTACAAAGGATGCCAAGGATGAAGTCACTTGGAGAGGGAGGGGTTTCTCGGTCAGAAAGTTAGTGAGGAAAGCTGAGGAAATGCAACTGCGAGGAGTACAAGTAGACTCACTTATGGGGTCGGTGTGGAAAAACATTGCTCCTCCAAGGGTGGAGATGATGTTATGGATGGCTTTGCTGGGCAAAATCAATACTAAAAACCATCTGAAGAGGAAAGGCATGCTCAACAATGAGATAGACAGTTGCTCCTTTTGTGGTAACTGTGAAGAGGTTGACAGCCATGTGCTACTGTTCTTTGCAATGGTGTGGTCAACCTGGTTACACCGGAACAAGATAGCCATTGAAGGAGCTGGAAAAAATGCAGCTGAGCTGACGCGAATCACCAAATGGAGGGTTTCAATATGGTGCTCAATAGGCAAGGACTCCATAAAATATGCCCCAGAGCTGATTGAAGCCAGATTTGATTCAAAACCAGCTATTTATGCGTGAAAAAGAATTGGAAAATAGCTGTTGCACCTGTGCAATTAGGACAGGGTCAGTGCTTTATATCAGTGGAGAAAATGACAGGAGAGCAGCGAAGGATGTGATGAGGAAGTTATTATATTAGAATTGGAAAAAAGAGTTTAGAAAAAATTTTGCTTTTGAGTTCCATTAATGGAGATGGGGAAGAAGAAGAATAAGGGTATTTCGGTCATTTAACAAAAATGATGGTCGGAAAAGCACATAATTATTAACCTAAAAAGTAAGGGTGCCTCATAATGAGTTTTGAAAAGTTGGGGTAACCATAAATAGTTTACCCAAATATTGAAATACCTTCGAGTAATTTTTTTGTTTATGATTCCTATGATATATGTATAATAATCATCTAGTAGATTCAGCCAAACCCAAGAAATACCACATGTATAACTACTCTCATAGATTTTATGGTAGTTTTTAACACTTGTACTCGATTCAAGTAGTCAGCAATTTTTCTCTTCCCATACATTGTAACTCTTAAAGTCATCAAATTATACTGTCTATTCTTATGGATAGACCAATATCCACCAACTTCATATGGATAATCCAATATTCTATGCTACATGACTGTCCAACCTAGGGTTTTTTTTAATATATAGTATCTGAGGATTACGTTATTAATTTTTTTACACTCCAGCTTTGAAATTTGATATTTTTACTATGTAACATGTGAAATTCCTATAATTTATGACCTTGCCAATAACGGTTTCTATTTTTAGGATTCCTATTCTAGCAAAAGGCATTATACTGATCTTTATTTCAAATTTATTTTTATATTATTTTTATCTAATTTAAATAGTTATTAAGGATTTAGAAATGAGCAAGAAAGAGAATATTGTAAGTGCGCAACACTTTTTCTTCAGGTCATCTATCCAAGGTCTCCCTCACCTCTCAACTAAGAAAAAAGTTCAAGTATATATGTTATCTTTTTTTCAAATTATTTTTCAGTGTAGCAAAAAAAAAAAAAGAAAAAAGCAAACTCTTCTCCTTCATGTTGACTCCCCAAAATACATAGGTATATGTAATATAGTCATATTGATTAATTATTTAATTATCTACAAATAATGTTCTTCCTGAACAAAGATAAGGCCTTATCTACACAAAGAAATTGGGTTGGTGAGATTAACTATTTGGCTGCAAGAAAGTTGTTAGAACCCCTCGAAGACCTCAACAGACCTAGGCTCAAAGATCTTGATAGACCCAGGCTCAAGGACCTTGGCGATGGATCAGTTTTGAATGAAAGTCAAAATTTGTATATTATTGGAATATAATTTGGATATCTTAAAAGTAATACTTTCCTGATTGCTTTGACAGATTTGCTGCATATAATACGCATATAAGAAGGAAAGAAGATTGTGATTGCTACAAAAAAGGAAACTTCAAGAGAAGGGAGGAAAAAGCAAAAAAAAAAGAAAGATCATGAAGATTTATTCCAAACGGTCAAAGCTGCAAGTATAAATACATTGGATTGAAGTATGAAGAAAGCAGCGATTCTAAGGAAGAAATCGAAGAGTAGGAAATCCGTTAGGATTTCTGAGTGTAGTCTTTGATAGGGGTGTTCATCGATTCAAAATCGAACCAAACCGGGCCGAAACGAATAAACCGAAAACCAAATAAGAGGTAAAGTCCAAACCAAAAACCGAACCGAATAAAATCGGTTAGGTTCGGTTTTCGGTTTATTCGGTTCCGGTGAAAAACTATAAAAAAAATGCATTGTTCGGTTCAAAACCGAAAACCGAATAAGGTCTAAAGTCCAAACCGAAAACCGAACCAAATAAAAACCGGTTCGGTTTGGACCGGTTCGGTTCGTTCTCGGTTTATTCGGTTCAAAACCGAATAATGCACACCCCTAGTCTTTGAGAGACGTGTTTTTGTATTCTATTGTAAGCCAAGGACGTTGGCTAGCTGAGTTGTGAATCCATAAAGGATCTAGGATTCGAAAGAGTGTTGTGCACCAAAGTTGAGTTGGTGTGTGTGTGTTTATCTAAACATTTCCTAAAAGTGCCCTTCAGTAAGGCACTTCTCAAAGAGTTGCTACAAGGACCTTACTCCTTGTGCAACCTGGTTACTTTCATTCTGTATTCTGCTTAAATTGATTGAATAAAGGAAGTTCTTCATTCATATATCTTATTGTCCTTTATAAATGTGAAGGTGATTTCTTAATATGAAAAGATTAAGAACCCTAACGTCCTTTATTTTAAGTGTGTGGAATGTTTATAATCCTATACACCCCTCTAAGGTTCTTTCAAAAGTCGATTGCAAGGCTACAAAATACTTATTTTTCCCCCAAAACCATACTTAAGGCTCACATAAGAGCAAAGAAATTCCCAAAAAATTGCATCTTTACCATATTGAGTTTGGCATGCGCTAAACGCTCTCACCGGTAAGTACCAAATCCATATTGAGTTTGGCATGCGCTAAATGCTCACTGGTAAGTACCAAATCCAAAATGTTTTTGCCTTCAAAAACATTACTTAAACCCCCCATATAATAAAAATATCAAATTTTAAATATGGAGGGTGCAAAATTTTAATAATGCAAACCTCAAAAATATATATTAAACCCTCATCCAACCCAGTCATTCTATTACCTTTTATTTTCTATTACTGTGTGTACCTCGTATATATTCTAAAGTATATGATATACTAAAGTCATACTAAACTATAATATTCATAGTTTGAAAATGCTTAGTAATACCGCAACTCCTGGCTGTTTTTGGCAACTTCTTCACAAAGCATGGCATAATGCCTGTTTAGGACCTGTAAATGAAATTCCAATTTATTACATATACAATGAAGATAATAATCAACATACAACAGACACGTGTGTATATATTTGTGTTGGGGGAGGGGATGTAATATGAAAATATTTATACCTGAGATTCTTCATGCATGAGTGATTTGTTAGAGCATGTTTGATATTTTGCGATGATATCCTTGATGCTTGAAGTAAGAAACCAACAATATAGTTAGCTGAAAATCAAATACTCGATGTTCATGCTTATAATTTAAGAAATACTAGTAATTGTAATGATTGGTAGAATGTACCAGGTGGTGGAATAAGAGTAATGTCTACCAACGGCAGAGAAGATGATAATAGCAACTTGAGCATCACAGAGCTGGGACAGTTGGTTAGCCTTGCTGAAGAGGCCTCTCCTCCTTTTTGAGAAAGCGACTTGCCTTGCCGCTTTCTTCTCTATCTTTTTTATCTTTCGCTCTCCCTTCATCCTTTTCCTCCTTTCCTCCCAATTTAGTATCATAGTTACAATTTTTCACCAATTTATTAAGTAAATCTCATCCTAACTTCATAAACTTTATTCATTTCATGACAACAACAATTCTTTTTAATGTGCGTGACTGCGTGAGGATACTTTATAGTTACCTTAGTTTGATATCACATGCAAAATAATTCCCATGACCCATATCCAATATTCCATACTCATGCTTATTTGAGATATGGTGTTAGCAGGTGGTACTATCACCCCCTAAACTGGTTGCTACCCACAATTCAACAGATCGAAAACAAGTAAATGAGGTTTAGTGAGCCATTTTGTTTAAATTCATTAAACAAATAATCTTATTCAATTGTCCAGAGTACAAAACTAAATAACTCATAATACAAACACTAAGACTGTCATTTATTGCTACAACAAGACCCAAATGAGAGTGATCTCATTTAGAAAATCTTAAATTTTAAAATTAGATACGTGTATGCACACAAAACTAATTAAGGGTAGTCCATTAACTAATTAAAACAAATTGATCAACGACTCTGAGTTACGTACAATTAATACAAATGCACACAATGAACAAGGAAGAAAAGAAACCCATGAATTAATACAAAAGACTATTGCATCGATGATATGAATAGATAGTTAGATAGATAGAGAGTAAACAGGAGGGAATAGAACTGATTGAAGATCACATATTGGAATCGCATCCATCATAGAATTAATTACCTGTGCGAGGTGCAGTAGCTAGTAGGAATAGGAGGAATCCAAGCAGGGAGGAGATGGCTATGAACTATAGATATATCCATATATATATTATAGTGTCGGCCTAACGTAGAATGTGGAACGTACATTTGAATTGAAGGTGATGGCCCTTTTTACGTTTCTAACGCAACTCTTTTTTTAATTTTTTTTTTTATCTTTCCGGTTCCTTAATTCCATTGATTTCCCAAAAAATAAGAGTGGATTGTTTCTGTGTCTACAATAGAATGGTGTAATCTTATCTATTTGATGTAGAGTATAAAACATGTGTCAAGTGGCATCATGGTTCATGTACCATTGATACATAGCTTGTCATTTTGTGCTATATACCTCTGACTTGACCCTTCAATCTTCATCAACATCGGCCTTGTCCATCTTGATACTCATACTCTATAACTTTTCTGTGATTTTCACCCTTTGTTTCGGTCCAAACATGCAGTAAAAGATGCATGCCTCTTTTTTCTTTTTCATTTTGGTTTTTTATCCCCATGATTTGTGCTCCCATGCATTCAAAGAGAACCGAATAAAGAGCAATCAGATATTTTCAGATATTTTTTGTCGCAGATCAACTTTTTAGTGTATTCTTGTGTACTTTTTTGAAGGACCAAAGGAGTCTTCCTGTGTCTTCACTCCACTCCACTGTATGTGCCTAAGCCTAATTATCTACTTTATCTACACTCTTTAGCTAGGTACTATAAAGGGTTCATCTTTACACGTGTCAATTTATTTTTAAACAATTTATCTTTTTATCCTAATCAATGATGAATTTGAAAATGATATAATTCTTGTGAAAAGATAAATATTAAATGTCTTGTTTTACCCTAAGAACTATTTTATTTGCATTAAATTGGGGAAACAAAAAAGATTCTCTGGATATATAGTACAGTACAAATAAATTGCTCAGTAAATCGAAAAAAATTATCAAAAAACACTTAAAAGATATGCTGGTCAATGATTCATCATTATCCTTCAATGATATAACTCAGATTTGTTTTAGAAGTATGATGATACACAATGGTTCAACTTTCAAGTGTGTAGCATAACAGATACTAGCTCTCTCCATGCTCGAATCATTGTTCAAATGTTGAAACGCGTGTGTGTATGGGAGGGAATAACTATGAGTGGGTGGACTAGAATATATCAATGGATGCTATTCCATTCCTTATCCTTATCGGTTGATTCTTGTTCGTCACTTAATTGAGGTGGATTCTATGAGAGTCATAAAGTGGGAGGTACTATCGAATTGGAGAATGTATACTGCACTAGTTAGAATTTACAAGTTTGGCTAAATTTGTCAGGGAAACCTTGGGTTGAGAAAAAAAAGTTGTGCTTTTGATGAAATTGTATTAGTCATGGTTTTTTCAATCAAATTGAGGCTCACTTGTTAAGGTTACTTGCCCAACATAGGCCACTACAAGGCTGATTGGTACGTAGTTGAACCAGATCATCAAAGATTGAGCTCCATCTTCTTAGTAAATTAATTAAGCTGGATTTTTGGGTCACCAATCCTTCAAGCACAAATTGTAATGGTTCATTCACTATCATATGATGAATGTTGATTTTTGTGTTGCTTATGATGTTAGTGGGACATGGATGGTCGCCTAGTAGCCATTATACTGTACTATCTGGATATGTTATGATTTTTTGAGAACCCTTGCATGCATGGATGCACTATGTGGATTCCATTTCCAACTTGCCCAAAATTGCGAAGAAATGTATATAGGTAGGAGTAGAGGAAGTATATCGTCTAGTACATGAAGTCAAGTGTGCCCCGTGGTTGATATTATCCAATGTTTGGTCCTTTGATTAAGATCATCTACAATGGTGAACTAAAATTTGGCTCATTGTCGATATGGTATGATGTGAGGACGAATCAAGGTTGTGTTGGGTATTTCAATAGTGAGAATGTGAACAGACTTGAAAGATGGATGTTGGGTTGCTCATGAGACGAGTTAAACAGTGATTTTTCACACACTATTTTAATTATATTTTTTTTCTTTCCACTTCCTACATCTCACTTTTTTTATAAATATAATCAAATTAATTATATTGTTAAGTAAAACGTACCTACTCACTTTTTTTTAATTAAAATGAGCGAAACTCATGCTCATCATTGGAGAGTAAGGTAAACAGAGAGACAAATGTTGACTCTCTTAATGAGTGTGCACGACTGATTGTGCCACTCAACTTTTATTTTTGGTCAATATTATTACCCTAAACTTTTGTTAATTAAAATTGTCACGTAACTTTTTAAATTGATTAGAATTGTCATTCAACTTTTCAAACTGACTAAAATCATCATGCCAACCGGCTATTGTAGGTTTTT
This sequence comes from Portulaca oleracea, assembly GCA_029582165.1. NCBI lineage: Eukaryota > Viridiplantae > Streptophyta > Magnoliopsida > Caryophyllales > Portulacaceae > Portulaca > Portulaca oleracea. Next base: position 21,295,575 of record CM055879.1, read on the forward strand.
TTTTAACTTATCTCTATTTTTTTATTTTGAAAACACAAATGAAATTGGGAATATTCGATGCGGATACATTGCCACTTTTCTTTATTGATCCTCTTTCTTCTTCTATTTCAACTTTCTCATTGATCCTAATATTTCATTATCAAATCCTACTTATAATGTATAGGTGGAAACCCCAAAATTCAGTTAGTCATTTTGTTCGACTCCTAATTTCAAGCAAATTTAATCATAGAATGTCAATAATATTGGAGAGAGTATGACTAACTCGTTCATAATAAGAAGAGTTGAAGAAGAATAGTAAGGGACTAAATAATTGGTGGGAAGAAGAAAGAGAAATTAATGCTCGAAGGAAGTAACATGCTCTTTCAATCACACACTATGTTATCGTTAACTATAGGTAAGTGAGGTAACACACCCTCCTTCCACCCACAATAACATGATTGAAAATTTGATCAGTTTAAAAAGTTAGTGACCTAGAAAAAAAGTCGGGGTGACAACTTTAACCACCAACAACAACCACCAAGTGAAAAATGTTTGAGTGTGGTCTAGGGAATCCAAATGTTAGTAGTCTTACCCCCATGAACGAAAACTCATGAAGAAATTGATTCAGGCGGATTCGCATAAAACAGATTCCAAAAACGCTATGAAAACGAAGGAAGACAATGGAAAGAAATTCAATTGGAAAACATTTAAAATAAAATAAACCCAAAAAAAGACCAAGCAAAAAAGAAGTTTGTTAAGGTAAGAAACTACATACCGATGTGCTCCATGTAATTGAGGAAGAGCTAAAACGTACATGCACAACCAAATTAAATAGAGACAAAAAGACAACAAAGCAGCTCAAACTACAGTACCCTTCCTCACCCTACACCATTAATACTAGCCCGCTATACCCCCCCTTCTCTCTTTAAGTATCTAGTTCTATGTCATTCGCTAAATGTAGGTGTCTTAGGTCTTCTCTTATCATCTCTCTCATGAACTTTTTAGGTCTGCCACACTCCCGATGCCTAAGAGGTATCCCAATCCCTTAGCACCTCCTACCGGGGCATCCTCACATCTTCTAAGGATATACCCAAGCCATTTTAGTCTAGTATGTTGCAACTTTTCCTCAATTGGTATTATCCCTAGTTTAGTTCGACAAATGGTATTTCTAATCCTATGCAACCACAAATACACCGAACTATCCTCATATCAGCAACATTCAATTCAACCTCTGGCAATGCATCTTCTTAGTCGCCCAATACTTCGCGCCATATAACGTCGCTAGTCTAACTACCCTACGGTAAACCTAACACTTAAGATTAAGCGGAATTCTCTTATCCAACAACACACCTGAAGATGATTTTGACTTATGCCAACCAACTTTAATTCATTGCATAATATACTCATTGATTTTTCAGTCACTCTGTCAACCAAAACCTATGTATCTAAACTTCTCCACCCCAGGGTGGCAATTTGACCAGTGAGCCAAAACCTAAGATAAAAAATGGGTAGGACAATAGTCATGTATACCTCTTAGTGGAGACTCATAAATTTCATCTCATCCAGTGAGCCAATTTAGACCCACTGGTATGTGTGCTCTAATAAAATCCCCTATAGTATGTTCTTTTCAGGGGTAAAATAAGGTTGGACAAATTTGGATAGAGTTGATAGTATTATATGCAAGTTCAAAAAAAATGAAGAATGAATAAATCTTGGTTGGGTTAAAATTGAAAAAAGTGGGCAAAAAAATCCATGGAAGAATACTTTTAAAACCATCCCCCCCCCCCCCCCCACCCGAAAAAAAAAAAAAAAATTGGCCCTAGATATGTAAGCCTATAGTAAAAAATGAGTGTAAGAGCATATGCACTGGGTGGAACTCATTCCAATTAATCCATTGTCATTCCATTGCATTCCATTCTTGGACAATGGTATTTTTTGCAAGTTCCACAATTTTGAACTCATTCTAGATCTCTAAACCATTCCATAATGAAATCCACATTTACATATTTTCTTATTTGTTATTGGTGGAAAATTGATTTTTCTATTTTCGTTTTAATTCAAAAATAGATGTAGTGGCCCTAAAAAAAAAATAGATGTAGTGTGTAGTAAATTAAGATAATGACAAATACTTTATTCAAAGTTCCAATTTGAAATTTCTTTTACTGTGAAGAAGGAAGAAATGAGTTCCAAAAGCTTCAAAATAAGATGATGTGGCAAAATGGACCCCACTAAAACTCCAAAATAATGAAATGCTAGTGTACATGCTTAAATTGTATCGATCACCTTTCAAATTTGGAATTTAAAAAGTGTAATGTTGGAGATATAATTTGAATTTTGTTAACTACAATTTTTTTTTTTAGATATTATTGATATACTTTTGGAGACTCATTTGCCTTCATGATTAGGCCTTCAATGGACTGTTATCGTTGCTCATAGTAAAATATAACATAAAATTTTTAAGTTCGAAAAAGTTATGCTCATTGGTGGTGAGAAAAAAACAATTCCCTTGGATGGGAATTGTATCAGTAATATCTTTTTTTTAGAACAAATAAATGCTTTATTGCTAACAATCGTTCAGAGACATTACATCTTCCATTAGAACATCAAAAATGAAAATGAGAGGGGACTCCCAAAGCTGTTCCATGTCACAAGACAAACACCAGGTGGCTAGCCTATGGGCCACTGAATTTCCTTCGCGTCCTACCCACTCCACCGCGGCCACGCTGAACCGTCTCCCTTGCTCCAGAACATCTTCATAGACGAATGCAAGGGGGCCACGCCCAGGTTTACCAACCTTAATCTTCTGAACTACACCCAGGGCTTCAGATTCTATGACTCCGTTTGTAATCCCCCCTTCCCCACACTTCTCAGAAGCATATAGGATCACCTTTAGTTATGTCAATTCCACATCCCAGTGATGGACATATTTACGTCCAGCCGCCCATAGGAATTGTCCTTGCTCGTCCCTGGCTACGCAGGCCACTGCCACCAGCCCACCATCCATGTCAACCGTTGCATCACAATTCACCTTAATATGGTTTACTTTTCCCACCCATTTCACTCGCGGTTCTTAGTTCTTGCCTCCCCTTGCCATCAAGTGAGCTTCCTTAAATTTAATGCAGTTGCTACTCGCTCTGTCCGCCACAAATCCTGGATCAATTCTTCGACGATTGATAAGGAAGTCATTTCACGCCCACCAAATGCTCCATATTGCATAACTACATAGTGACATTCTATCTTCCTCTAGAAGAAGCATTATGTTGTGTAGCCAATCCAGTGCATTAACGCCCTTAACTTCGGTCACTTCCTGCAGCCTCAGTAATTCCCAGACTCGAGTTGCCCATGGACATTCTAACAATGCATGCCATTGTGTTTCAGTCTCTGAGAGGCATATTCCACAAGTAATAGAGTCACCACAGTGCCGCTTGGCCAAATTATATTTGGTCGGGATCGTATTGGTAGCCCAGCGCCAAAGGAGGTTCTTGATCCGAGGGTGTGCTATTATGCTCCATAACTTTCTCCACACTACTTGGTTACCACCATCAGATGAGGTAGGTATCGCCCCTTGCCGAACTAGATGGTACCCATTTCTGACCGTGTATTCCCCATCTTTAGTTGGAAGCCATCGCACCCGATCACTTTTTTTGCTTTTGGGAAGAGGTATAGAGGTTATAGTTCTAGTTGTGTTTTCATCTAAGAGTTGCGTCATTAGTTCCTTGTTCCAAGATAGCTCCTCTCCCCCACTAAGTAAAGCCGACACTCTCCTGTTGGTCTTATCTTCTGGGACCACCCCCATGAAGTAATGGTCGTCAGTGCAGGCCCATCTATCACCCCACACTTTGACTCTCTCCCCATCCCCGATTGTCCATCCAATGCCTTTAGCAACAAGATCCCTACCTTCCAGTATAGTTTGCCATACAAAGCTTGGTTGGAACCTGATTTGAGCTGAGAGAATGTCCCCCCCGGGGAAAATATCGCGCCTTCAGCAGTTTACCGGTGAGTGAGTCCGGCTTCACAAGCAATCTCCATGCTTGTTTCGCTAATATAGCCAGATTGAAGCTATCAAGGTCTCTAAACCCCATCCCGCCAATGTAATTCCCAGAACAAAGTGAATTCCAATTGTTCCATTGTAAACCTCTTTTATCCCCTCTCCACTCCACCAGAAGCGCTCAATCATCCCGTGTAAATCTGTCAAAATTGACTCCGATAGCTTGAATAGACTCATAGCGTAAGTCAGTATCGCTTATAGTACAGCCTTGATCAAGGTTTCCCTCCCCGCTTGTGAAAGAAGATTTTCCTTCTATCCATTAACTCGGCTCCACATCCTTTTCTTTATGTTTTCAAAGATAATCTTCTTAGACCTTCCTACGACTACTGGCTGACAGAGATAGGTCTTGTTTTCTGACATCTTTTTCATCCCCATGGATCGAAGCAGCTTGTCTCTCTTGTTGTCTGCAACGTTCTTACTGAAGAAAAGTTCTGATTTGTCAAAACTAATTTGTTGCCCCGACATGAGTTTGTACTGCTCGAGTACCCTCTTTAGCGAAGCCACCTCATCCTCCTTGGCTTTCAAAAAGAAGATACTATCGACTGCAAAAAGGAGATGGTAATTGCTGTAGACACCGGGATTTGCACCGACATAATCCTGACCCGTCAAAATTCGACAAGTCAGTTGGGCTGGATACCAAAATGTGTCAGTGGGCCCATGCAGGTTGACGAAGTAAGCCCAGCAAAGCAAAACAGGCCACAAATTGGAATATAACCCGCGGGGTTTATAATAAATCACAAGCGGCCTAGAAGCATTCCCGGCCCAGGCGACTTCAAAACCCGCGGGGGTTTTCTTCTACCTAGAGCGCGTCGTTTTGCAGCGGTCCACGTTAGCGATCCGTGTGAAGGCTTTAAAACCTGCGAGGGTTTTCTCTTCAAAAGTTGGCGCCAAAAATCTTGATCACAACCCCTTGATATTAGCCGCACATGTGTTGACTTTCTGACTTGACTTTCAAAACCCGCGAGGGGTTTGGGATTGCATGGCATGATTGTTAGGGTATGTTCCCCCATTTTCCCTCCTAAAACATCACCTCACTCACCTATAAATACCCCCTCATAATCACACTCATTTCATCAACTACCACCATCTATTATCCTTACTCTATTCAAATTTCATCATACCAAAACTCTCTCAAAACTCCATCTCTAATACTCTCATAAAATCACTACATCACCACTCTTATATTATTCTCCCACCATCCTTACACTCGTCATTCCAACCTCCAAGTCAAGGCAAAGTCAAGGAGTTCAACCGTTGCATTCGAGCATCCAAAATCAAAAGAGGTTCGCTTTCATTATTAATATTATTGTTTAATCATGTAATTTGTATTTTAGTTCCTCTACATGTACATTATTATGTAAAACATTTCTTTTAACATTTGCATGATTCGGAGTATAATTTCGTGAAATTAATTAAACTTCTCCCCGCTCTTTTCATTTCAATGTCAATTCTAGTAGAGTCTGTTTTCTAACAGGTGAATTCGAGAGTTCTTATAATTCTCGGATTCGTAACCTTACCCCCAGACTTAAAATCAGGTTTCGTAGACCGGAGTTATTTTGTTTTACGGTTTGTTAGTTTCCTTAAATCGGCTGGCAACTCTTAATTCTTTTATAATCCGTTTAATTATTTAAAACACACAGATTTACACTAAAATAATTGAAAAATGGTTTAATATTTTCCTCTCACTAATCCAAGGTTAAAACCGAGAGAAAACGGGCCAGAATCTAATAAAACCCCCGCGGGTTTTATCAGTTTCAGCCCATTTTCTTTGGCCCATGGAAGTGTACGGTCCAACCCATGGATTGATAAAACCCACCCGGGTTTTAACAGTCTCTGGTGGCCCGTTTACTTTCTGTTGAGCCTGGATCCGGTGTTTGGGCTAATGTTAAATTATTTCTCAAAGTATTTTGGTGTAATTTCGAGTATTTAAATAAATAAAATGGATTTATAAATAAATAAAGTTTCATCACCCCGAAAATGAATTTCATAAAATAAAAATATCTTTATTTAAGGATTAAGCAACCTTAGTCGGCTCCCAATCACTTAAGTAGCGCATCCAAAACGATTTCCCCGAACGAGAATTTTTCGAGTACCTACAATTGCAGGTGCACGTCGACAGATTTTTAGGCCCGTAAGCTTCTTGTTATCTCTCTCCCTTGCTATCAATGCATTCAAGCCTTCGGTAACCAGTAGAAAGAGGTATGGGGATAGAGGATCTCCTTGGCGGAGCCCCCTTTCGGTATGACCGACCCCACTTGATGTCCGTTCACACAGAAGGAATAGTGCACTGTGTCTACACACTTCATAATCAAGGAGATCCATTGATTGGGAAATCTCATTTCCTTCATGACCAACCTAAGAAAACCCCATTCCACCCTGTCATATGCCTTACTCATATCCAATTTCGCCGCTATCCATCCCGTCTTCCCTTTTGTTTTCTTCTTAAGGTAGTAAAAAGCCTCAAACGCAATGATGGCGTTGTCAGATATAAGCCTTCCCGGGACAAAGGCTAATTGCTTTTCGTCAATGATTTCATCCATGATACCCTTTAGCCGATTAGTGATGACTTTCGCAATCAATTTGTAGACTACATTACTTAGTGCGATTGGTCGGAAGTCCTTCATAGTCTTCGGTTGTCTTATCTTGGGGATTAAAGTGATCATTGTACCGTTCAGGTTCCGCGACATTTCTCCTCCCTTCCAAACAATGAAAAACCACCTCCTTCACATCCTTGCCCACCACGTCCCAATATTTCTAAAAATAAACATCGCACAGAAGTCGTCTGGCCCGGGGGCCTTGGTCAGCCCCATCTGTTTCAGCGCGCTATCTATCTCCACTTCTGTAAATGACAATAGAAGGATCCTTTTCATTTCTGCCGTTAATTTTTCTCGGAGCTCTGAAAATTCCACTTGGTCCAGTGAGAAGTGAATGGAGGAAAAAAGCTCTTGGTAATATTGGACAATGATTGCCTGAATAGCTTCTTGGCCCGTTTGAGTGGTCCCATTCTCATTGATTATTGCACTAATCGAATTCCTTCGCCTCCGTTGTTTCACTCTTGCATGGAAGAAGGATGTGTTGAGGTTACCTTCCCTGATTGCCCTATCGTGTGCTCGTTGCGCCCAATATTGCTCATTTAAGGCTTCTACATTTTCCAGTTGTTGTTCGGTCTCCCTAAGTAGATATATATTCTGTGTTGTGGGAGGTGTTGTGCAAAGGGTTTGAAATTTCCTTCTTAATTCATGGGCCTTATTAGTGAGCCCATGAAACTTAGCCTTTCCCCATTCTGCAAATGACGCCCCGCATGACTTCAGACGCTCCGAAATTGTTCCATGGCTATTCTATGTTTCAGCCCACTTTTCTTTGACCAAATCTTGAAACTTTTCATCAGTGGTCCATATGGCTTCAAATCTATGAATTTTTGGTACTCCACCCTTTGCGGCTCTCTCGGGATCAGTGTCTAGTATGATTGGCAAATGATTCGACCCTGCCCACAGAATGTGCCTCACCTTGGCTTCTGGCCAGCTGTCATACCATTTGTCGTTTACTAGGAACCTGTCTAATCTCTCCTCAAGGTGCTCTTCCTCTTATCTTCTGTTGCTCCACGTAAAAGGGTAGCCCACCGCCCCCGCATCTTGTAATCCCCTCTTGTCTATGACACTCATAAAATCCCTAGCTTCATTATAGTCAAAACCTCTGCCTCCTTCCTTCTCATTAGGGAAGAGAATGTCGTTGAAGTCCCCGAAACAAGCCCATGCTAATTCCATCTGACTCCCTAAGAAATCCAAGAGCTCCTGTGAGTTTTTCTTCATTGATTTCTTGCTCCACCCATAAAACCTGGTAGCTCTATAGTCTCTGCCCTCAACTTTCATAGTCCCATCAATATGATGGTCGGAGAAGGAACTCAGAGCAAAGTCTATGTTTTCATTCCACATCATAGCTAAACCCCCGGCTCGTCCTATAGGGGGAACAACGTTGCAACCCACCATCCCGCATCGGACTTACACCACCGTCATCTCAACAGCAGTTCTTTTAGTCTCCATCAAGAAGACCACATCCGGGGAGTATTGTCGTATCAACCGGCCTAAGGAAGCCACTGCCCTCGGACTCCCCAACCCGCAACAGTTGTAGCTCAGGATTTTCATTGTTCCCGGCAAGGGTGCTCCGCCGTCACTCCCGTCGCTGTTGATAAGTCTGCCATTTCTATGTCTTGCATTCTCCCTCTTTTCTCCTGAATCTCCACGTCCATTAGTTGGAGCCCATCGACATTTATCGCAGTATCCCCTTTTCTTTTCCTGCTTCCACTCTCGACTCCTTGCTATCACTGGATTGCCTCTTTTGAGTCCCGTTAGTGGTTTTAATCCTTTTCCACGAGCCTCTAGTGCCATCAGAACCGCCCTTCGCCTTCCCTTTTTCTCCCCCCTCCCCTACAATGACTTGTTGGCTACTTTCCCGACTCCGTTTGTGATGGGTTGCTCGTCTCTTTGTGGAGATCGATCATTGTCCAACATGCTTATGTTATTTCCATTTGTTTGTGAGTTCACCTCCTTCTCGCCTCCTTCCTCCGTCGTTCTAGAGCTGATGGAGTCATCTTTACACGTGGAATGGCTACTTCCAGCACTTCTTTTAAGGATCTCTTTGCTGTCGATTGTTTGCTTTGCACTTCCACTTGCTTTTGTCTATCGCCAGTACCCTATGTGTCAATCCAGTTTTTCCCTTCCCGACCCCCAACCCCATATATCTGTTGCTTATACTGCTTGGTCGAAGATGCGCGAAGCCATTCACCGTATTGACCTTTGGTTTCCTCATCATCCTGCGAATCACAGTCGTCTTCTACATGTCCTAAGCGCCCACACTTGTAACATTAGTTAGGGAGTTCTCGTATTTGAATGGAACCCACTTGGTCCCCGCCTCACCAAAACTCGTGATGGCCCCCCGTGGTAATGGATCATCAATATTCACTTTCACCTTAAACACCACAAAACGACTCCACCCTAGGTCATCTTCATCCCTATATTCGAGGAGTCCTCCGAATGTGGTTGCTAGGGTTGAGGCTGTCGCCTTTGATATTTTTCCAAAAGGTATATCGTAACCACGCACCCAGAAATTTGCAGATGAGAATCTTACTTTTGATGGAGCCTTATTTTCCTCCACGTCCGCTAGAAGTATCAACTGCTTATCAAAGACCCATGGTCCGCCTTGTTGAACCCAAGTTTTATCTTCCATGGTGAAGAACTGAAAGACGTATAAATTCTCCCCCATCTCTCGTATTCCAAAGGGCTTTTTAACCTTCCATGCTTAGCAAAGAAACCTGTCATTCTGTATGGCTTATCCGTCATGACCTTTCCTACTAATGCCATGATCGCCCTAGCCGTAAAGTCTACCGCATCCGTTTTTGAACAGTCTACTATTTTCCTCTTCCTCCGTCAATCGTAGTTCTTTCCATCTGCTCATGAGTGGAGAATCCATAAAGAATTATGCACTGAGAATCACTAACGGATTCTATGGGGATACGTCGTCACGATGACCACGAAAACTGGCCCCTACCCTCAAAACCCTAGTAGAACAGCGCTCATACCTAGGGGAGAGAGAGGGGATTCTAACTTAGGGGGTTTGGGTTACTGATCAAATTAGCAAATTGTATCAGTAATAGATTACACTTATTATGAATAATTTAGTACTCTTCATTATTAAATTGTAAAACTTTATTGGTTGGCATCGTTTAATAGAATAGACACCAAATAGGCAGGGGTAAGTAGAAGATTGGGTACCCAGATCCAAATTCAATATCGGTTGGATTCAATAAATCTTGATCTGGATCCTAGTCATCTGAATTCGGGATTGGATTATGAAATTAAGATTCATTTGTAAATGGATCTTGGCATCTGGATCCAGAACCGTATCTAGTATCCAAGATCTATATAAATATTTAATATAAAAACTATTTTAGGTCTTAATATTAATGAATACTACTACTCAATCAGCCCACGGTCTACTCTTTGATCCATGTTCCAAACCCATATGGGGAAACTTTAATTTTGCTTATAACTAAAGTCGTTGCTCCTTCAATCCTCACTGCCACAGACCTTCTTCTCCTTGATTCCTCTCTATATTGCAGTTGGAAATAGTGATTGAGTGGATAAATGTCATTGAAATCTCCATATTGAAGTTGCTAGCGTAAGTATAAAAATTTAAAAAGTAATAATGTGTTTCCAAACTGGGTACACAGATATTCCCGAAGAATCCGGAACTTGATCCTGATTTTAAAATTCAGTTTGAAATGGATCTATGATTAGATCCTAAAATCATGATCCATTACTAAATGAATCCGGAACTGCATCCTTAAATTTTAAGTGGATACCTGGTGTTGTGCACCCTTGGTCTATTTATCATTACATTAAAAAAAAAAAAAAAAGTGAAGTGCACTGAAATACTTGGGCTTTTAGAGCTCTTAATTGGGTAGTTGGGTTTAACCTTACAATGTCACGAAAGTAGTAGCGGCCTCCCATTATTGGGCCGGCTCTATTTTGGACCTTCTTTTATATATTTTTTTTTCATCTTTTTCCTTTTCTCCCGTGGCAACGAATTTTGGCGTAACTCATCCGGCATCAGTAGTGATCACTCAAGAGTGATCACAGGATCTGTATTCTATCCTCAGGATTTTTATTTCTATTTTTATTTTTGTTGAGAATTGATTTTCTTGGTGTGTCTGAAAGAACGTGAGGCCATCTTTCTCCCTCCACCCACCACAATCTTCAACTGCTATCCTCTTCCCAATCTCATAATCCCATTTTCCTTCTCCCTCTCTCTCTTTCTCTGACACACAAACTCACACACAAACTCTCTTTCTCTCTCTAACTCCAGGCGGCAACAATGGCTGCTCTGCAAAATGCAGTGGCCTTGCATTCCAGAACCACGCCATTGTCATCTTCATCATCATCATCCTCCAGAATCCACACCTCGAAGCCATTCGCACTCTCATTCTCCGCCACCTTCAACCCTCTCAAACTCCCCAGCCTCTCCTCCGCCAGGCCCTCCCGCGGCGGCGGTGGCGGTGGTGCCCTCGGTGCTCGCATGGCCGACTCCCCCGCCGCCAGCTACGCCTCCGCCCTCGCTGACGTCGCCAAGTCCAACGACACTCTCGAAGCCACCAGCGCAGACATGGAGAAGATCGCCAAGATTTTCTCCGACGAAGACGTCTCTGCTCTCTCTTCTCTTCATTTTTTTTCTTCAATTTTCTGTACGACCCAGTAGTAGTGTTCTGAATGGCATAATTTGATTAATGGTGCAGGTGTTCCAGTTCTTCAATGACCCAGTGCTGGAAGTGGAGAAGAAACGAGCTCTTCTGGACCAGATAGTTGAATCCTCGGGGCTGCAGCCGCCCACCGGTAACTTCCTCAACATCTTGATTGACATGAAGAGGGTTGAACTGATTAAGGAGATAGTGAAGGAATTTGAAGTTGTGTACAACAAGATTACCGAGACTGAATTGGCAGTGGTCACATCGGTTGTCAAATTGGAGAACGAACACTTAGCCCAGATTGCAAAGGGTGTCCAGCGCTTGACTGGGGCTAAGAATGTCAGGATTAAGACCGCCATTGATCCTTCTCTTGTTGCTGGGTTTACTATCAGATACGGTAATGGAGGCTCTAAGTTGGTCGACATGAGTGTTAGGAAACAGCTTGAGGAGATTGCTACTACTCTTGATTTCGGTGATGTTCAACTTGTTTGAGTCCCGGATTACCCTCCCTTTTATTTTCATTTTGTTTACTATATTTGTTCCATACTATGATCGATTCGAAACATTATTATGTTAATGATGATTAAACTGTGTTTTTGTCTGTGTGTAATTGAATCTTGCCATCATACTCTATCGAGAAGAAGAAATTGTACACTCTGAGAGTAGTTTTGAAGCCTATGACTCTATGAGTAGAACTGTCTTGCATTAAAATGAATTCAAGTTACAAAATTTGATGGATAATAAAAGTTTGAAAAATAAATATGAGTAGCAACCGAGCAAAACATCGTTGTATTAAGAATCAATTGTTAGTTTTCATCTTCTCCTAGCCATGGAATAGTTGTGATTACTACCATCAAACAAACCTTCAATGGCAGATTCAATATCCTCGGGTTGGTATTTGATATATTTCTCGTACTGCCTTCCTGGGGTAAAATGCTGGCCAAATCTCCCCAAGAAAGACCTGTAAGCCGGGATCATGACAGCCGAAATAGAAACCTGGAGCTCCGACTGTAGCTGCTCATCGCTCACCACCCATGAACTCTGTGTTCTCTGAATCTCATCAAATATCTGGTTAAAACTTTTGAATCTCTCCTTCAAGACGGGCTTATGAACCTTGCCGTTGACCTGCAACCCTTCTTGATTCAAGCACTGTAAAACCCTCCCCCACGTCTCCCGTTGGTAGTTCTTGTGGTACCCTCTTAGCTCTGTGGACTTCCTCCTTCGGTAGTCATGGTCCACCAGCTCATGAATCTCGGTCGACTCCTTGATCTTTTGGAGAATGTACCTGCCGTTGTTCATGAGGAAGATGTACCGAAGGGAAGGGTCTTTATAGAGCTTGGATTTCTCCTCGAGGTTGTCATCTAGAAGGTTCATGATGGTCATGAGTTCCATAGCAAAAGGTGTCTGCTTGGACCCTGACGATTCATGGGGACTGCCGCAGCTGTTACCATTGTCGTCTCTCTTAGGCTCCAACCGTTCCAAGCGTTGCTCCGTGATCTGGTGGAGGGAGAACACTTCCTCCAACGTCTGCTTGAAGTCCTCGGCGTACCTGAGGTAGTTCATGGTGTACCGAGTCAAGGGGTGGACCGCCCCGTTTGGGACTGGGGTTCGAGCCACGTCGTTTTTTATTGAATTTTCCAAGTCACAAAAGATGCACACAGCAGCCTCCCCGAGCCTGCGTTGCACGGATGAAATCTCCGACTTGACCTCATTAGCAGTTTCCTCGGACCCAATGGAGGCGTCTATGGCTGAATTGAGGTCCCTGAGGGCCTCGTGGACATCAAGCACCTTGAAGAGCCTCTCAGCAGAGCGCTTCGTCATGGCCACTGCCTCAGCAAAATTGATGAACAAGATGATAGCCGACCTCACCAAGTTGATGATGATGTCGTCTGCAATGTTTGAGAAGGATGAGAAGATGAAGTCGCAGAGCCGCTTATCTCCGGGCAACAGAACTTGGGCCACGTGTTTGACGACCTTAATCCAGATGGAAATGTTGCCCTCCAGAGCCTCCCATTGCATTTTTTGTATCTCGTCCATGCTTATCTTGTGCAGCCCCTGCTGTTTTATTGCTTTCTTGAATGCAGTTCTCCTTAAGGTGGTGTATAGCAGGCAGCATTCCGGTTTATACCCAGATGAGATCATGGATGAAGCAATCATCTTCATTTTGGTTGCCATCTCTAGGCTTATGCCCGGGCATATTTCTTTCTCTTCCTCTTTTTCTGGCTCCTCCTTGGACAGTTTCTGGTCGTCAGTCTCGGCCGAGGATGGCTCTGGTTCGTTGGATTTAGTAGGAGTTTTGACCGAGTCAGGGGCAGGAAGAGGAGGGTTCATGGAATCTTCAAGGAGAACGCGGAGATCTTCCTCCATGAGAGACATGGTTCGTTGGAGGATTTGGATGAGCAACGTCAACGAAGGGTTGATCTTATCGTTATCGGATGGGAATTTTTCCAACAAGCTGACCAAATTGGATATCTGATTCATGGCGTCGACCACGAGTGCGTCCTGGTCGGAATCCTGGCCGAACTTCAAAGGGGACTCCTCGGATTCGTATTTATCGATTTCTGACTGGATCATGTGGGCGAATGTCTCCAATGATTTAGGGATGTCGGGGGCAATAGAGTTGTCTTCAATGGAGGAGAGGGTGTCAATGAGGGCATCAATCTCAAGGGAAACCTCGTCCAAGGTGGGTTTACGATCCTCTTTCTCACCATGATCATCATCATCATCATCATCATCAATGGCGCTGAGGTTAAAGGATTCATTGACAGAAGAAAGGGCTCGTCGAGGAGGACGAGGTCTAGAACGATCAGCGTGGGGGGCGCTGAAGCTGGATGATTTGCTAAAAAGAATGGATTTCTCTGAGGGGGAGGGCTTCGTAGCGGTGGTAGAAGATGGGTCTTTGATATCCTCAGGAGGGTTATTCTCCATGTCTTTAATTTTAATTGATGGGAGATGGAGCTTTTTTGTTTCTTATTTTTGTTTATCTTCCCTTGGAAGGAATTGAAGCATGCATGAATGCCTCCTTCATTTCTGGAGTTAGCAGGATAACCAGAAAGACAGAGAGATGGATCCAGGAGAGAGAATGTTGATTTGGAAAACAGAGAGTGAAGATGAGAAGCGAAAATGGAGGAGCAAAACTTGTCTTAATTTGAGGACATGCTGTTATTTGTTTGGAGCCAAATCAAATTGGATCAACCTCCAATAGGAAAAAAAGAAATACATCCACCTCAGGCTAAGCCCCATGCCTCAGCTCACATTTATTTATTTATTTATATTTTCTTTGACATGATTTCTTATGATTCTTATTTGCGGTAAATGGCAAGGCAATTGAAATTCACATCGTTTAAAGTTTTTTTTTTTTTTACTAAGACTTGTCTACAAAATTAGGGCCTGGAATTAGATTATTTTGAATTCAGTTGAGTTAAATGTCAGTTAATGAAGAGTCATCTAGATTAAACTTCTTGTTATTATTAATAACTTTAGGCCAAAAAACTTTTTTGTACAAATTTGGGAGGTGATCAGGATCTGTTTTTATTTTATTTTTTTCCCACTTGGAAAATTGTAGTTTATCAATTACCACTCACAATTTCTGCCAAGTTTTTCGGTGGCAGTACAATAAAAATATTATGGGTCAGAGTACGGCAACAATGTTGTAATCCTAGTACCCCTAAAGTTCAAATTCATATTGAATAGTTGATATAAAGCAAGGCAGCCGGGTAAAAAAGTAAGCAGAACACAATGGTAACATTGGGTTACTGATGCTTTATGCACGAAACCGTTATTAAATTTCCCATTGAGCTTTTAACTTTGCATCATGAGTAAAACAGAAAACACAGCACAATTAGGACAGATGTGGATGCTAAGCTCCCCACTTATGACAAATGAAGGGAGCCCTACAGAACTACAACCTCTTAGGGAAAATGAAGTTAGCATTCTGAATCATTCAGCAAGTAAAGTTGTCAGAATCTAGAAGCTTCTGTACAGTTTCCAAATCCGGATAAACCAGTGCACCAGACTTCCTCCAGTCCTCAGCATCAGGAGTCTTAAACCTATCCAGCAGCAACGCATGCATCCCTATACTCTTTGCCGGGACATAATCCTTTCGCATGCTGTCTCCGATGTGCAGAGCTTCTTGTGGTGCGATATTCCCGGCCCTCTCAAGGGCTATCTCATAGATCCTAGGGTTGGGCTTTTCCACTCCTTCGAGACCAGAAAACACCCCAAAGTCCCACTCGGAACCCTGAATTTCCACCGCTTGCAAAAGGTTATTTCATGGCTGGCGTTATAATACACATGCAAAGTGATATGTACAAGAAATTATATGAAACATGTACCTGGTTCAAATTTAAAGCGGGAAGGATTACATCTCGATATCGGTACTCTGCATTGCTAACAAGCCCAACTTTAAGACCTTTTTCACGGACCCATCTTAAGAAGGGAATAGCATCTGGGAAGATAACATAAGGCGCAGAAGAACCAAAGGATGCATATATACGTCTGAAAATCTTCTCAAATGTTTCCTCATCATAGTCATATCCAGCCTATAAAAGGATGCATATATTAAGGCAGCAGACGAGCGAATGACAAGTATTAGCGTGAAAACGTAAGTAATGATTTTGTACCCTTTTAAAAGAATCTCTCACACACGTCTTCCACCATACAATATTTGGCATCTTGGCAGCATGGCCGAAACAAGGATATTTCTTGGCCATTTCAGTATATGCATGTTTGAAGCCCTCATGCACACGTTTATAGTCAGGACAAGGCATTCCTGCGGCTTTGGCAGCCATACAGTAGTAATCCCCAAGCTCTCCTTTGTAAGCTATGAGGGTACCGGTTACATCAACAGTTATACAGCGCAACTTTGATAAGAGTGACATTTCCACAAACTGTACAGCCCAAATAATAAAGAAAACAAGGTTTGAGTAATGTGGTTTGAAATGGAGCAAAGACCGAAACTAGGATAAATATGCCTGCTTGATTGCACAAGTATGCCTCCTGGTGGAAATACTTCAGGAAAGGTTTATAGAGTCCTGCAATTAGGAGTTGAGATCAATGAGTCCAAACCAAACAATCTCTTCATCAACAGCAATTTTTTTGGGTTGATGGAGGAAACAAAACCCAGGGGAGGAGGGTATTGGCTAAACTAGAAGGCTAAGATATGAGTAGAGTAGTAGACTCAAAATACACAGCAGAACTGGATATGTGCATTTTATCATTGAACTTGCAAACAGGTGGCTATATACTTCACACACAAAACACAAGAAATGCAATTGTGCAATGGAATAGCAGATAAGATCCCACTCAATGGTCATCCCCCATAGCTAGAATTCTATGTATTTGTCACACAGGAGATTTTGAGGAAAGGTTTATAGAGTCCTGCAATTAGGAGTTGAGATCAATGAGTCCAAACCAAACAATCTCTTCATCAACAGCAATTTTTTGGGTTGATGGAGGAAACAAAACCCAGGGGAGGAGGGTATTGGCTAAACTAGAAGGCTAAGATATGAGTAGAGTAGTAGACTCAAAATACACAGCAGAACTGGATATGTGCATTTTATCATTGAACTTGCAAACAGGTGGCTATATACTTCACACACAAAGCACAAGAAATGCAATTGTGCAATGGAATAGCAGATAAGATCCCACTCAATGGTCATCCCCCATAGCTAGAATTCTATGTATTTGTCACACAGGAGATTTTGAGGAAAGGTTTATAGAGTCCTGCAATTAGGAGTTGAGATCAATGAGTCCAAACCAAACAATCTCTTCATCAACAGCAATTTTTTGGGTTGATGGAGGAAACAAAACCCAGGGGAGGAGGGTATTGGCTAAACTAGAAGGCTAAGATATGAGTAGAGTAGTAGACTCAAAATACACAGCAAAACTGGATATGTGCATTTTATCATTGAACTTGCAAACAGGTGGCTATATACTTCACACACAAAACACAAGAAATGCAATTGTGCAATGGAATAGCAGATAAGATCCCACTCAATGGTCATCCCCCATAGCTAGAATTCTATGTATTTGTCACACAGGAGATTTGAAATACTGGGCAGCTAATTCTGATTATACATTGCACTGTACAAGGGCTTCTATGGGGGGGTTCAGGTGTCAAGAATGAAGAATCCTGCTTCACTAGTATCATAGCCTAATTAGTACAAAGCAGTAAATATAGTCATGAAAACTCATAACGATCATCATGGATTCGGAGGAAATTCACATGTCAATGGAGCTGTGATAAAAGAGCCAAAGGACACAAAACAAGACAATATGAGATCCTCAAGGCAGTAGCATCACATTTGACAATTCAACTTGCTCAAAAGCCTCTCCACATAATCCAAAGCGCACCTGCTATCACTTGTAATTGGAACTTATCTAAGGGTTTTGTCTTTCGATAAGCATAGAATCACACCAAGAATCCCTACTAGGATATCGAATGCTCAAAGGATTAACAATAGTTCATACACCAGTTCCAAAAATTCATTCAACTACTTCATTCTACAAGTTAAATTCCACAAGGTTCCCATATTTGCATTTCCCATGCCTTTTCCTAACACTACTTAGTACTTCATGTTACATCTGGCCAGCCCTAACACTACTTAGAACTTGTGCTAATCTTTGAGGACTCGAACCAAATTTCAGAATCTAATTGCATGCGTTTAATTTTCGGCAGCCCTGAATCACTCCTTGGAATGTTGCTACACTAGCAGTGAATAATGTACAAAACAATATACAATCAAGAGGAGATTAATCCACTCCAAACTAAAGTATTTGTACGAAACACATGGAACGTTACTGCAAAGGCATTATTAATCTCTCCATTGTCAATAAACATTCACTAAGAAACGCAACAAGTAACAGGTAGCAAGTAACTTTGGAATTCTGTAAACACGGAAGAATCCAAACTACTGAAATCTGACATGATTTTGGCCATCGGAAAAAGGGGCATCAGCTAGCACTAATGAAAACGTGATCTAGGTCGAATAGGGTGAAGTCAAAAACTGGTTCTAATCGGGTGAGTCCATTTGGACCAAAATCAGGTTGGCTCTACTTCACACTCTCAGCTGGAAGCCTCCTTCCGACATCAATTTATCACAGAAATCAGCTCAACAGTATTACAGCAATCAATCAGTGGGCATGATGTCAAATGAGTGGGGCATCAAAGATTTAATGATTAAACTGAAACGGGGGATTTGATTGAATTGAGAAGAGGCGGCAACAAATTGAAATGGGGATGCAGTGAGATTAAGGATCAAAGTGGCAGAAATAGGCAAGTGAAGAAATCAATGGAAAACATAGTAAACAAAAGGAAATGAAGATAGAGAAGTGATGACATACCCAGGTGAATTGGAGCAGAAATGCAACAGGCGCTTGATTGGGGTTGGGGGAGTCGGCAAATGAATGTTGAGTGTTAAAGTAGAGAGTGTTTTACTCGCAGTGCACGCATTATAAATCCCAAGGGAATTAAATTACCGATGAAGAAAAAGAGGAGAGAGCGAAGAGCCGCTGGATTGTTGAGTGAAGCACACAGATTGGTTGGGGATGGCCGGTGGGTGGACAACCAAACTGGAACTTCGGAATAGTCAGTTGCCCACAAAAACATTAACTTACATTGGTTCAACCCCAATTAATGCCCAACGTATTCATAATGGGCCTATTTCAGGATCTAGCCCAATATTCAGTAACTTCAATTAAAGCCCAACATATTCATAAGGGGTATTTACCATAAAGGAGTAAAAGGACGGCCCAGGAGGCCAATTGACCAAAGGCCATTGCTCAACGTCGCCACCCTTTTTACTAATGTCGCCCTCCCAAATGACTATTTTACCCCTATCTTTTTTCACTTCTCTCCCTCATCTTCTCAAACTCTCTCTCAAATTATCTCTAATATTGTTTTAGATTTTATAAATTTCAATGGAAGATGATAAATCAAGTAAATAAAGCGAGGTTAGTTTGCAAACTTTGTATTATTAATAATTGTTAATAATAGAATGTGCGGCAGTTACGGTGGTTCCGCCGCACAGTCCAAGCGGCGGCGGCCGCGGTGCTGCCGCGATCGACGTGCGGCATCGCCGCCGCTATCGGCCAAAAAACAGCGCGGCATCCGGTCCGGAAATTTTTTTGGAACTGGTCCAACACGGTCCGTGTTGAACCAATGCGAAAAATATTGACATTCTGGACACCAACACGGGTCGTGTGACGTCAGACACGGTCCGTGTTGGGTCCAGTTTTCATAATTAAGATTATTTTTTTGTTGTTTGGGGAAATTATGAATGTGGTATTGTTTGCAGGTTCATTTGGAGGACTTTGGTGGAGATGACGTTGATTATTCAATGTATTTTGTGACGCAAATGTTTCTGAGATTATAGAAGCAGTGCAAGATTGGGCCAATGGAATAACTGGGGGAATTGGTTTTAGGTTTGTACGGTCTTCGTACAAGAGAAAAGATGCAGAGAGTCCGAAAAAGTGTTACTTGAAGTGGTGGAGGTACGGTAAATATCGTGGGAAACTGAATGATCTCGATGATGCGACTCGTCGGAGTACGTCGACGATGGCGTGCCAATATAAGTTTGTGATTGTTGCGTGGACTCGCAATGAAACGGAATGGCGAGTTCGTATTTGCGATGGTGACCGGGGGAAGCACAATCATGGCTTCATCGTGTACGAGGAAGGGCATCGTCACGGACACCCATTGACTTCTGACATTAAAGATCAAGTCCGTGAAATGACCAACACGGGGTGCACACCGGCCACGATACAAACATCGCTGAAGATTAAGTTCCATGCTTCTAAGATAAACGTGAAGCAAGTATACAACGAGCGGGCAAAGATGCGCACCGAGGAAATGGATGGTAGGACGCATGCCCAACATTGTCTGTACATGGCGAAAGTTGGCGGGTACGTCTCATTTGTTGATTATGATGATGATGGCGAGCTTCGTCAGTTTTTTTATGTCACCCTTACTCGTTGAAGTTGCTACGTACGTACCCGCCTGTCATTCTCATTGACACTACGTACAAGACAAACAAGGCAAAATAGCCTTTATGTGAGCTGGTAGGCGTGACACCCACTAACCGCAACTTCCAGATTGTTTACTCGTTCATGCGGGACGAGAAGATGGAATCATATGAGTGGCTGATGTGGAGGATGCATGAATTTTTGGGTCCTGATGTTATTCCATCCGTGTTTGTGACGGATAAGCAGGATGCTTTGTTGGGTGCTACTGCCAAGGTTTACCCAAACGTGCACCAACTGTTGTGCGTGTGGCATATAGGGAATGATGTGGAGAACAAAGTAAACAACCTTACTGTGGGCAAGAAACTTGGACTCGGGCTTCATTTCAGACATCATTTCTGGAACGACATTGTACGTGCGAAGACTGTTGGAGAGTTCAACAGGAAGTGGAACGACGTCGTTAGCGCGTGGATTGGGCAAAACAAACAAATAGTTGAGTATATTACTGGGACGTGCTTGAATAATAAGGAAAAATTTGTTTGTGCTTTTACCGACAATGTCCCTCACATGGGGAATACGGCGACTTTTAGAGTTGAGAGCCAACATTCTTCACTAAAGTATTATATCGGCAGTTCTAGAGGCACATTCGATCGTGTGTTTGCGAAGATTCACCAACATTTGGTGAATCAACATACTGAGATTAAGAGGGAGCTTGAACAGTCTAGGAGCACGCACATGAATTTTGGTAATTGTCATTTCTTTAAGAATTTGCACGAGCATATATCTCGCCACGCATTGGACCTGTTGTCATTGGAGCTCAATAAGATGTTGTCGATGAGGTATGGCGGAGGCTGCGACTTGTGCGATCACAAGGTGTCGAGAACCCACCTCCTCCCGTGCACGTGTTCTATGGTGGAAATTTATGAAACGGGAGCACCAATTCAGCTTACACGGATAAATATGTTTTGGAGACAACTCACAGTAATTGGTGATGGTGAAACTCATGGCTCAAATGATGTTCCATCAGGTACGGACTTGGAAGAATTTGAGCACCTCGTTAAACTGGTTCGGGAGAGTGATCCAGTAGTTGTACGACACATAACCCAGGTCCTCCATGGAGAGTTGAATCCCGACAGCCACGATATTCTTGATCCGCAGACAAGCCCCTCACGCCCCGGGAGACCAAGGACATCGAGATCCACGCGATGCAAACCCAATGCATTTGAGTTCGGCCGAACAGCGGGTCGGGGTAGCAAAACTACGACGAAATCCTCGAGGAGAAAGGGAACCGGTTCTTCATCAGTCGGGATGGGTTCAACAGGTGTGGATTTCTTTATATTTATAACAGATGTTAATCACATGTTTAGGGCTTTCAAAATGACTATACATTGTTGCTTATAACTTTAGTTAATCTCATGCGCTGGTATCCCCCGGATGTGTAAAGATCCGTTCCCGTTCGAGAAGGATTTGCCACATTTCATTATACCTTACATCGTTGGCTGGACGGATGTTGGCGCTGATGGCAACTGCGGGTTCAGATGCATAGCCGAGGCAGGTTACGGGGATGAGAAATTGTGGCCAACTGCTAGGAGGTCAATGAGTATTGAGTTGAAGGGGAGTGAAAATGAATATTTGAAGGCGTTTTTTAATAGCAAGCTGATGTTCCTTGAATCCTTCCAACGGATAGGTGGCCACTTGGTTGGGGAAGCCCTGTACGAGCATTGGATATCGGCTCCAAATGATTTATTTCCAGTTGCAACACTGATGAACATTATATGGATCTTCTTTTCAACACCTCCTGGTCCACGAGAGCAGACAGCTGAGCTATGCATATCAGTATTACCCATACGAGGAGGACCTAGACTTACGGCACCTGTAAAAGTTCAGAGAATAGTGCGAACAAACAACCACTTCATGCTTATTCATTTACGGGATGACTGCCCTCTACCGCTTGTTCATGTTGGATGGCGAGCAGCTAAAGACGTAAGTGTTGAAGGTTGGGATGAGCCGTTCAAGGCTCTTATTGATAGATGGCAGGCTATTAGGGCCGCTCAACGCCGGTGATGGTTGTAGTTGTACGCTTATGTATTTATGAATGTCTAATTATATTTATATGAAACTCATGTAGTTAATTGGAAAACGTAAAACACAACACAAATTTTAATGGAAACGCAATGTCAAGGGCAATACAAAATCAGTTTAATTATTAAATACGACAACACTAATTTAGGGTACATGCACAACAATGAAATTGAAAAACACACTCTACTCCTCCTGCTCATCATCTTGCTGCTCGGGGACCTCGATATGCATCTGACGGCACCAACGCCCGTGCATGTCGACCATCTCATCATACCACTCACGATTAATTGTCGATGTCTCATCGTTCGGTTGGAACTGATGCCTCCCTCGCTGCACTAGTGAGGCCCAGTCATAGGCCCACTTTTATAAAAATAAAGCACAAAATAATGCGGTTAGACCAATAATGATATCCACCATCCCATAAACAAATCAGTTAAAAAAAATATTAAATTATGCTGAGGGTTTTAGGATACCTGTTCGAGTGACGGATGATCATCGACTGTCGATTGGCTGGCAGAGGTGTTGTTTATCAAAAATTTGTGTGAATATGCCGCAAACCAATTGTTGTAAGCAACATCCGCTTCCCACGGCACATGTTTTGTGCGGGGCACATCACTCACTGACATTTTGTTGTTTATCGGAAACCCCGCCCAGTCAGCGCTGACGTTAGCATCCACAAATTCCACTTTGTACAGCCCCTTCGCCGGTCGTTCAGCGCTCTTCGGTACGACCAATCTACGGGGGATATGCTCTAGGTGCCCTAACTGACGGACGACGCGATCAGGCATGTACAACTCAGTGAAGTCGTATGCACGAATGGCGCCCGCGTACAACGTCCTTTTGCATGACTTGTATGGGGCAGGTCCGTATGGGGCCCAACTCACACGATCCGGCGTCAACGCATCCAAGGAGGCCCTCAACGCTCGTAGGCGCTGTTCCGAACTCGGCAGGCGGTTGGGGAACCACCTACTCGCGCGAGGCCCAGCAATCGGCCGCTCCCCGTGTGGCCTAAAATCAGGAAAGTACTCATAGATCCAGGCCTGCGAAAGGGTCAAACACCCAGCCATCTTGGATGTCCCGGCCCTACTCGCCACCCCTAACTGCCGATAAAGGAACGCCAATGTCACTGTACCCCAAGCAATGCGATCAACGATAACGTCAGTGCTAGGCCACGGATGCGGCCTAACTCTATCCCTCGATTTGTCTACGAGGATAGTATTTCCCAGCATACTCAACAACCACGCCCTTATCCTATGGGGAATGGGATAACTGGTCGATATACAAATCAACCTCAACTCGGCGTCAACTATGGCACCCTTATCATAAATGCAAGGTCTTCAGCTCCTCCATTCTTTTATCAAAAACATCGGGCACGTACTGGTTAACCACTGCCCGATCAAGACCTTCAGGCATCAGGCCATCAACTGCAAGATCCAATATATGTTGCACATCATGCAACATGATTGTCATTTCACCGAAGGAAGGTCAAATGTGTTTGTGTCGGGTTGCCACCTCTCAACGAACGCTGAGATCAACGTCATATCGATGTGGTCATACATCAAGTCCACCAAATGGGTGATTTGGATCCTTCCCAGTCACGCACTCAAGAACAACATGGGGCGAATGCTCGCGAACCTCCCATATTACCCAAGCAATGTGACCTCCAAAGCTCGGTATAACGGACTCAATTGCAGGTCCCCCGGGAACGTTACCATCAATCTTCCAGTCCTTGTCACTACTCTGGCTCCTCTTACTATGTCTACTGCTGGACCCGGATCACCGCGATGTGAGCGCTTCCTGTCCCCCGTCGAATTGGGGCAAACTTCCCCGATGAATCCCTCATCGGCATGAAACCCGTTGGCCTGTAAGCTGGCCCACGAGGCGGCGCGACTAAAGTCGGGATTATCTGCGTGTTGGGCTCCCCGGTCACATCGTCCCCCGATGTCTCTGTGCCGGTCGACTCATCCATGACTTGGTTGAGATGGTCAACGAAATCTGGCGTGGTCTGACTCCCCGTGTCTTCGGGTTGGCCGCCCACATCATCATGTGCACCCCTACCTACACCGGCACCCATACCTCGACCGGAACGTCGTGCTGACGCAATCACATTACGTCTGTGGGGGTCCCCAGAATCACCCCCCTCCAACCAGTCGGAAGTTGATTCGACCGTTCTAGATACCCTCGACCCTTGCCCTTGCCTACCATTTTAGATCACCTGCAAAATGAAAACATATAACATAATAATAATAATAATAATAATAATAATATCGAAACCATACGTTATGAACCCTAAACCCTAAAACCCTATAACATAATAATCATATTATCGAAATCATCCAAACTCAACACTTTGTTATCGCATTTATAACTAAGTCGTGTCACGAGGTAAGAGGATCCTGTTATTGTCCAAGAGTGTGTTTGTTAACTGTTAATCTATGGTTGAAAAAGACTTCATGAGCCGTACCGACTTCTCCTTTATTTGTTTGGTTCCCAAAAAGTAGCGCAATGTCAGCAGTGAAATTGCACGAGGTCTATAATGCTTTGGGAGTTAGAAGCGTCTCAAATTCGGTACGATGCAGTGTTTCCATTGCGTAGCCTGGTGGGCAACAAGACAAGGTGAATCTAAAAGAGAAGCTTATAGTAAAAGGTCTAATAGAAATCGTGTTGGGATTTCTTGCATGTAGGATTCATAGGTCCATCAAAGCATTGAATTCGCAGCATCGTGCCTTACTTTGATTGACCTATGAATCCTACATGCAAGAAAGCCCAACACTATTTCTATGAGACCCTTCACTACAAGCATGTCTTTCAGACCCAACTTGTCTTGCTGCCCGCTAGGCTGCACAATAGAACCACTGCATTGTACCGAATCTGAGACGCTTCTAACTCCCAGAGCACTATAGACCCCGCGCAATTTCACTGCCAACATTGCGCTACTTTTTGGAACCAAACAAATAAAGGGGTCGATACGACTCATGAAAGTCCTTTTCAGCCATACATTATTAGGTAACAACACACACTCTCCTTGGACACTAACAGGACCCAAAACTCAACCTCTTTTTATGACACATACAACTAAGATACTAGAACTATACCTTAACATACTTACTACCCTAAACTACCATCACAAATAACCTATTTACTTACGTAGTAACTGGTTGTTGAGTACTTAAGTTATTAAATGGATGTGACATAACTATTTATATAATTTATGTCTTCATTTGGAGTTATGAGTAGTTAAGTTAGCAATTAAGTTGGATTTGGAACAAATTACCCCTACCAACTTTAAAGGCCAATTCACTTACTAATAACAACCAAAATCATCCAAACTCAACCTCCTTTTAACACAACTACATATAAACTACTCGGAATACCCTAAACCCTAAACTTAATCCTCTAAACTAACATCACAATTAACCAATTTACTTGTTCCATGACGTAGTTTCAAATACTTTTGAAGTATGCTAATCAACAATTCTAAAGTTGAGGATGATATTCCACAACTTTTCAAATTGTACAATGAATGTCATTGAAAATGTACTTGGTTACATTAACCTAAACCCGAATACTAATTAACCTAACCCTAAACCCTAAACTATAATTTCTGGAACGTACGTACACTAAACAATTTTTCCACATACACTACCCTCACTCATACTGATCTATGTATACTCATAATAAACAAACAAATTTTCGAACACTAACTCATACAAATTCTACTAATGTTACTAACAATCCTATTATTTATTATTAATAAAAAATAACAAATCTACAACGATATATTATTAATATTAATATTATTGACAATAATAATTACAATATGATATAAACAATTAATCATATAATACACTTACAATATAATCAAAATATACATATAATAATTATTATTATTAACAAATGCTTAACTCACACATTAATTAATCAAATTTTTAATATTAACAATAATATACATATAATAATTATTATTACAAATCACTAACAATAATATTAATAATAACAATATTTAATATTAAATTATTAATATTATTAATTAAAAAAATAAAAAAAAGGTCGGCTCATTGCAAAAATCATGGTCGGTGGCGGTACCGCGCAAAGCATACGACGCGGGCGGTTGCCGTATGCGTTTTGAGCGGTCTTTGGCCTGCGATTTTATTTTTTTTTCGTGTTTTCATCTAATTTCAAAATTAAAACACAAATTCAAAACACAAATTCGAAACATACCTCAACTTCTTCGATTCGTAGCATTCGAAATCCCGGGATGACAATGGTTTGTGGTGGTCGTTGGTTGAGAGCATTTTCTAGAGAGATAAACTAGAGAGAAGGTGGAGAGTGAAGGTTATGAGGTTTAAGGGCATGGATTGGAAATATTATGCGAAAGGTGGGCGACAATAGTAAAAAGGGTGGCGACGTTAAGCAAGCGGGTTGACCAAATAGTCTGCCCAGGACACTTAAGTCCTAATTTATGGGCAATGGTTGGGCCCAGTTGCTGACTCAACCCACCTTCTCTTCCCTCCTCATTCTCTCTCTACAAAAAACAGAGCAAGGGGGGGATGGGCAGGGCTGGCTCACGGCGACGACGGAAAACAGGGTGGCAAGGGGTTCGGGTGGCGGAGTTCGGGAAGGCGACGGCCGGAGCACGGGTGGTGGTGTCGGGGAACCTACTGCGGCGACGATTGCATATGGGTTGGATAAGAAGGGGTCGAAATCTGGGTGGCGAAATGGCTTCCATGGCCGCAGCCACCGCAACGGCGGCAGAAACGGCGGAGACAGCGTCGATGTCGGCTTCGGATTCCGGCGAACCAAATCAGATTAGTGATATTTAATTACAGTTGGTGCTCAGAGTATAAGACAACTTTTCAATCAAGAATTATCTGAAGCAGAACTGGCATTGTTTTGAGCCTAGCCATGAAGATGAGATTGGACCAGAAAGTTATCTACAATAGCATCATATCATCGATTCGATCAAATTCTACCTGTGGCGAATCCATAAATGAAATTAAGCGAGTTCAAAGCCAAACATAAAAAATCAAAACAATAAATCAAAAAATTTATAATATTATTTTCTTTTGGGTAGTTGTTCTCGACGAGATGCTATGACTTGAAAAATATTTCAAGATGTCATCATTTGAAAAAAAAACATTGGACTAATAGGTTTGCCAAGATTCAAACACTCAACCTGCCAATTCCTTAATGCTTGCAAAGGCACGCACCACTCAACCAACCCACTTCTTCTGATTTCTTGCTTTTACATGTATTATCTATAATTTGTCTACCTAGTTTCATTTATAAAAACTACACTTAAAGGTTTGAGGGGATTTGAACACGTGACCTGCCGTCACTCTGCCCCAAAATAGGTGCGCGCCACTCCGCTGCTCCAATTTATTTGATTCCTTCTTGACACAAGTTGTATTTATATGTTTTTAATCCAGTTTTTTTCTAAAACAAGAAATTTTTGATTTTTTTTTAAGCGGGGTCACTTGACCCCACATGAACCCATATTGGATCCGCCCCTGAACTCTACAGTATACTCACCAAGCAATCAGAAACAAATCCAGCATTCAAACGATCAATTATCAATTCATCTTCCGCTCCTCCACCCGGACCACCACCTCCGCCGTCAGTATCCGATGCTCCTCCAGTGGCATCCCTCATTGGAGTCGTCCCGAATACAAACCCAACCAAATCCCCGACCCCAACTACATCCGGATCTTCGGCACTACTCTCCGAGACGACGAGCAATCTCCCGGAGCATCAATGACGCCGAACCAGAAGCTCGACATTGCCCGAACCCTAGCACTGCTCGACGTCGACGTCATCGAGACCGGATTTCCGGCGGCTTCCACGGCTGACTTCGAGGCGGTGAAGGCGATTGTCGTCGATTGGGAAGGGTATGTGCCAGTGATTTGCGGGCTGGCAAGGTGTAATAAGGCCGACATTGATGCTGCTTGGTGAGTTCCCCGACACCACCACCGGTGCTCCGGCCGTCGCCTTCCCGAACTCCGCCACCCGAGCCCTTCGCCGCCCTGTTGTCCGTTGCCGCCGTGAGCCAGCCCTACCCATCCCCCCTTCCTCTGTTTTTTTGTAGAGAGAGAATGAGGAGGGAAGGGGAAGGGGGTGAGTCAGCAATTAGGACGCACCATTGCCCATAAATTAGGACTTAAGTGTCTTGGGTAGACCATTTGGTGAAGGGCTGTTCGGTGAAGGGCTGGGCGTCGTGCATCGGGTGTCGGGTGTCGGACCGGAAGTGTTTGGTGAAGGGCTAGGCGTCGTGAAATGTCCGGTGAAGGGCAGAGACGAATTGCATCGGGTGTCGGGTGTCGGACCGGAAGTGTTTGGTGAAGGGCTAGGCGTCGTGAAATGTCCGGTGAAGGGCAGAGACGAATTGAGGGCTGGGCGTCAAGGCACGATTCAGGCGTCGTGCTGGGCGGCGATGGCTTGAAGTGCGCAGGGGGAAGTGCAGGGCGTCGATGGCTGGGCACGATTCACCTCTCTTCTCCCTCTGGTTCCATCTCTCTTTCTCTCTTTCTTGTTCTGCAGTTGACAGAAGTAGGGTTTGGTGAAGAGAAGAGAGTTTCTGAATATTTTTTTAAAAAAAAAAAGGACCGAGCGACGGACAGCTCCGTCACAAGGTCCGTCGCAAGGTCCTACTTTTTTGCCAAATCAGCTACAAATTAACGCAGGTCAGGGCGACGGAAATTTCCGTCGCAAAATCCGTCGCTAAAATGCAAGTTTTTAGTAGTGATAAAGGTATTCTCTCCATCATTTCTCAATTGTGTCGTCCTCTCCCTTCCTCCAATGTTGTGCACAGAGGTATATAATGTGTGTTACGTTGAAAATGTAGTTGATTTTATTTGAGCAACGTCTTCGCCGTTTGCGAGATTCGAGTAGCTACACCACTCCACCCACTGCTTTTGCTACTCTTACTGCTGATTCATCTCAGTCTGGTTCACCTCAAACCCATCTCATGAAAGTGGTGTAATAATAATGGGAGGAACAACAACAACAATCGCAATAATCGCAACAATGGGGGCCGTAACAATAAAGGTGGACGCAATCATAATAATAATCGTGGCAACAATAACAACAATGCTCGTGGGAGCTCTAGCCATTCAGCTACGAACCTGGGTACTACATCTAACCCATCAGGTATATCTGGTTCTAGTCCTTGTCTTATCGTTCCATCCCCTATTTCTGCTTCGACTTGAGTACTTGAACTTGATTTTGAAGGTTTGGTGAAGTCCAACTAAAGTAAGAAATGGCTAGGGGATGAATTTCCAACCGCCCCCCCCCCCCCCCAAATTTATGGCTTGGCTAGGTTTTAGGTTGATTTTGAATTGGTACTTGATTTGAAATTAAGGATTGTTAGATTTTATAGTGTACACTGGATGGTTATTCTACCAAGTCAAGCATAGTCTTGTAAGAGCCAACGAAAGTTATTTATGTCATTTCCATGGATTCAATGGAGCATTGTTGGATTGTACCTGAACAATATTCATATCACAAAGTTAAAGATAATTAAGTTCATAATCAATTTTCAAATAATAAGGTCTTAGAAATACTTTCTACAAAAACATTGTTAGTTACTCATATGTCGTTTTTTGTAAGAACAAAGCCTTTCCGCTTGTATCTTTAAACCTTTGGTACGTAGCATCATCGAGCAGCATGCATCCAATTCCATGGCCAACGTTATCTACGGATCCAACGGTTCACTTTTGGTTTTGTCCAATCAAAAGGCAACACTAACACTATCATGCTTTGGGCAAAGTAATCCATATTCTTATTCCCTTACTTTGAAATTTTAATCACGTACCCACAACCACAATAAATTTAAATCCTCAGATTTTCTACCTATAATAAATGATATGATATGCATGCATGTACTGCACACAGCAAAGTCATATGCCCATATTCTCCCTTTTGCTTTGTCCATTCTATAGTCGTGCCCCTAATAATTTCCCACGAATCTTCCTTTTCTCCTACCCATTTTCCTTTTAGTTTACATTAATTTACGTTCCCTTCAAATATCCCTCGCACCTTCAATAAAAAAAATTAAAAAAAAAATAAGGACTGACCCATGTATCATCATCATATTCAATGACATAATTATGAATTCAGATTTAACACAACCTATTCCCTAAAATCTTAATCATAGTCATTTAGCCAAGGAAATCGTTGAATCACATCCAATCATTATGACAATTTGATAAATATCCGGGGGAAAAACAAGAGGAAAACTGGAATATTACTCTCAAACTTGCTAGTGAAACATTGCCTTCGTTGCTAAAATTATATATAAAATTCAAAGTATCACATGCAATCATACATGGTGGCTAAACTTAACAAATAACGTAACTACTTCTTAATTGACACTTTTCAAATCAATATATATGAACATATACTGACATACACATATACATTAATTCGTACTGAAAATTAGTGAAAATACTAGCTAGTTTAATGAAAACTTTTTTTATCTCTAATCCCATATATACCTTTGATTTCAAATTATTTCATATATACTGTATTAAAAACCAGATGGAGCGATCATATAATACAAATATGAAGGGATGATCCTTGGATGAAATTGTCTTGTAAAAGTAACATTGACGTTAAGCAACTTTTACTTCTTTTTTTTTCAGTTACATAAGAGATGATGGGACTTTTTAAACATTACTTAAAGGTTTTTAATTATTCATATTCAAAGATAATAATGCATTATAAATTTGTTGACAGTTTCATCGATCTCTTATTGAAGAAAGTTTGTTAGGCAAACGTACGTAAGGATATATGCCAATCTCCTTTTCATGAGACTTGGTCAAAAGACAAAATGCAATATATATAAAGGGCTAGTTATAACGATCCATACTAAAAATTCCAATCAAATCGTTATAAACAAACGCATATATGTGTTAGAGTACAACTAGAATGTATTTGATTTTAATTTGTTAATACATGAGGGATGATTAATTGTTGTATTAAGTTGAGTGTATAATATTTAGGGGATAACCGTGAAAGAAGCAACATCATGTGGCAAGTCAACCACTGCGACATTATCTTTTTTATGAGTTCAATTTAACAAAATTAAATATATAGAAAAAAAGGAAGCATGTTTCTTCTCTCACTCATAATTTCAGAATGGAGAAGAAAAGCTGGAATGTAATGAAGAAAAGAAGGGGAATGCAAATCTACATTCCTTCAATTTTGGTCGGGGATTTGTTTAGTAATAATTAGTGGGGTGTGTTTTTAATTAATTAATTAGTGTGAAGACTGAATATAATTAAGAAGGAGGAGGAGAAGAAGAAGGTGGGGTGGGTGGAGGAAGACTGCGTGGGGGGATTCTCCATCTCTTCTCCTTTTTTCTTGTTTGCATAATTCATGGATGTGTGCCCAAGCCTTTCATAATACTCTCCCATGTGCTTTTCTTCCTTTTTCTCTCTTTATAATACCTTCTATAAAATACATCCCTCTTAGGATTTTTAGGCTGTGTTCGGCAGTAGCATTTGGGGTAGCGTTTAACGTTTTGACCAAGTCAAAACTCTAATTGCGTAAATATTAGTGTTCGGTAAGCTAGCGTTTTGAAGAGCGTTTAGCGTTTTAAGGAGCATTTTGTGAGACGCTAATAAAGTTAACATTTAGCGTTTGGGATATAGCGTTTCATATTTTTCGGTCTAAAAATACCCTTTGAAAATTTTACCTTTGAAAATTATTCATATCCTTTTATCTCAATTCACATTAATCTGTTAATTCAACTGCTAAATTTACCGAACACAATTTTCATTTGAACAGTCATCTGCTATCCGCTACTTAAACGGCTATCCGCTGCTTAAACCGCTATCCGCTACATAAACCTCTATCCGCTACCTAAAACACTAATTTTGCCGAACAGGGCCTTAATGATAAGTAGTTGAAATTTGATTCATGGTGTAAATTATATGATGTATGGTGTTGGTGTATGACTGTATCATGTATAATTATACAATTAGATGGGATTAATTCACAAGTTAAAATTGAATATGGTTTATTCCCTATTATCCACTCAGCCCCATATATATATATATATATATATGGAAATTGGATTGTAATAATCTATACTTTTACAAATTGGATGACAATAATCCCTACTTTCAATTTGTATTCTGGTGGTCCAAAAAAAAATCAAATTGTATTTTAGTGGTACCAAATCCATCACCATATTCTTTTTATTTTTTTCATGTCTGCCCCATATTGTTTTTGTTTTTTTCATTCCTGCCCCCAGATAGGTAATAAAATGTAGTTGCTAAAAAATTTTTTAAATTATTTTTTTGAGATTCCGAGCAATTATTATGATTTTTTAAAAATAATAAAATTGAAAAAATCATAAAAAATAGAAAAAAAATTCAAAAAAATTGGTAGAAGTGTTGTAAATTCATTAAAAATCGTGGTAAAGTGTTATACAAAGTTTTGAATCAAATGCAACAAAAAATCAATGATATTCAGAGTATACTCTTAATTATGTCCCACTACAATACAATTTTAATTTTTTTTGGACCACCAGAATACAAATTTAAAGTAGGGATTATTGCCATCCAAATTTGCAAAAGTAGGAATTATTAGAATCCAATTTCCCTATATATATATGTGTGTGTGTGTGTGTGTGTGTGTGTGCACGCGCGTGTGTGTTCATATAAACTAAAGAGTGGTACTCAAATGGTCATTACCTCATTTTCTAAGCTTCTCACCAAAGTTTAATTTTTGGCAAAAAAGAAATGAAAACAGTAAGATTAATGAGTCATGTTTGTCATTGATAATTTGACGTCGATAGTTAGACTATATGTATTATGAACAAAATCATACAGCATGGTAGTGTTCAAAAACCTTTATATACAACATTCAAAAACTTACACATATCATTTCTTAAAAAAAATACATATAACATACTCAAAATATAACGAATACAAAAGAAAAATTAAACATTAAATATAATATAATTCTAAACGATAACCTTCTCATGTTCGAAATATCAAAAACCCAAATTAAACATAAAAGATACGATGTGCAACAAAGAAAAACAGTTATGTGCCATGAATTGAATAGGGATCGTAAAGCTTGAATGAGAATATAAGACCATCTCCTTCTATATGAATTTTTGAGAAACTTTCCTGGATAGTTTATTCAAGATCAAAACAGAAAGCCAATGCTCCCGTCAACAGAAGGGACTGTGAATTAACCCGCATGTCGCCTGCTTTCCGAAGTCGACGAAGATGATCACGAATAACGAATCTTGCAGTTGATCAATCTTGATGGTTTAGGGATCCATCAAAGTTCATCTTCATCCATCCATAGTGAGGTTGTTTCCACCGTACATGGACAATATTGTAACGATGTGGCCATGTGAGCGAGGCCGAAGATGGTGAGTATGGTGTTGTTCCTAGTAAGAAAATATTCTTCTAGCTCTCCACTCTACGAGGTTTCTCTTGGTTCGAATGATCACCCTCGTGATGTTGAAGATAGAGTTGTTGCAGACACAATTGTTACACTCCTTCCAAATGCTCAAAATTAGGTAGGAGACTCTCAATATCGTTGGGTTGGAGGGAATTTTTGAGAGTTTGTAAAACAATGTTACCCTTACTGTCTGTTGGCCAACTGACAGAAGAGGATAGCCATCTATGGAATTTTGCAGCATTCGCTGCATTCCACACTTTTTGTGTGAAATACTAGTGTAATAAGTGATTATCAATCTCCAAATCTTGGAGACAAATAGGACAAGATGGGTACGGGTTAATGCCCCTTGCGCATTAAATTCCTTCAAATTGGAAGACCACTATGAAATATTTGCCAAATAAATATTTTTAGCTTTAGCTGGATATCCAACTTCCAAATCCAATGGTCTTCCCACTTACGCTCGAATTCTAGCTTATGACATATTCAAGTCGTAGATTTGATTGAAAACTCACCCTTACTAGTTATGTCCTAACAGTGTTCATCCTGCTCCTCAGAAATATGAAGAGGGGTCTTAAGAATCTTTTGGAGAAGTGACTCCAAGAGCACTTGGCTAAGCTTGTGTTTATCCCAATTATAATTACAAATGAATTCTTGAATAATCACTTCAGTTTCTTCATAAGTAGAGGGCTAATTATCTAAATAAGATATAGTGGGAGTCGCTCGTACCAATTATCATTCCAGAAACTTACTTTGACACCATTGCCAATTTTCTATTGAAAACCTTTTCTGCAAAGCCGAAAAGCATTAATAAGATTCTTCTAGACACAAGAGTAAGAGGACTTCGGGTTTTTCGAGAACCACTCACCAGAGCGCGGTTATATTTAGCCGTCATTTGGGAGATTGACCCAAAGATTTTCTTTATCATGCATTAGTTTCAAACTAACTTGCATTGTAAAGCTAGATTGACTGCATGAGTTTTGCAGAGGCCAAGACCCCTTTTATCCTTAGGTCTACAATTTTTTTCCCATGAGATCACAAGGATTCCTTTTTCGGAAGGGTTCTTCTAGAAAAAAAAAAAGTTATATTCATTCGATCTACACTTTTACATGTTGATTTGGCATAAGAAAGCATTCCATAGTAAATGTTGGGAGATATTCCAAGTTTGATTTAATTAGAATCGTTCTCCAGGCTTTGGACACAAAATTTCTTTTCTAGTTAGATAATTTCTTTAAAGCCTTTTCAAGAATTGACAAAAACGACTCTATTTTCTTAGTTCCACTAATGGAAGGACAACCAAGGTATTTACCAAGGAGCCTCTAGTCGTGATGTTGAAGACTCCCTTAGCACGATCAGTATATCTAACCGAAGCTTTTGAGGAAAAAAGCGTTGTGAACTTATGACAATTTATTAATCATCCAAGTTGATCACAATATTCATCAAGAATAGTCTTAATATTTGTACATGCTGTTTCATTCTCTTTATAGAAAGGAGGTTGTCATTGTCAAAAAGCAAACAAGGAAAGTCCATTCTTGAAGCACAAACCTTAATTCCCAATACTTTCTTTTGGTCTTGACTCTGCTGAACCAAGGATTAGGCCAAGACTTCCATACATTAAAAAAATGGTAAGCAGAAAAAGAATCCCCTTATCTAAGCCCTCTTATTGGTTTTATTAATCCTCAAGCTGGTCATTAACATACAATCATTGAGTATGAAACAGATGATCAGATGCACTCCATTATCCAAGTTATCTATATTGGAGGCAATCCCATTTGAT
Organism: Portulaca oleracea; assembly: GCA_029582165.1. NCBI lineage: Eukaryota > Viridiplantae > Streptophyta > Magnoliopsida > Caryophyllales > Portulacaceae > Portulaca > Portulaca oleracea. Next base: position 21,331,077 of record CM055879.1, read on the forward strand.
ATAGGATTTTTTTAAGAAGTTCCATTCAACTAGATGATAAGCTTTTCCATATCTAATTTCAAAGAAATTCACGGCTTAACAGCCGTGGAGTGTTTGAATTTATTCATAATTTCATGAGCTAGAAATACATTGTCATGAATTTGTCTAATAAGGATAAAGTCACTTTGCAAGGAACTTATGATATGATCAAGGGTCGATCTAAGTTGATTGACCATAATTTTTGCTATAGTCTTATACAAAGTATTACAAAGACTTATTGATCTAAACTGGTTTGAAAGTGTAGGATCTTCCACTTTTGGAATAAGAGTAATGAGGGTGCGATTAACCCTTTAGAGCAATTTCCAGTACGGTAAGAGTCCTTTATGGCTTTTGAAACATCAATGCCTATTATATGTCAATATTCTTGATATAAAAAAAGGTGCAGCGAAGCCATCTGATCCCGGAGCTTTAGCAAGATCCATTTGGTCAATTGCGTTTTTTTATTTCTTCATCAATAACCATGGTCGTAAGTTAATTACTTTGCTCAACAGTGTTTTTAGGTAGGATCAGCAGTTCATTACTTGACACATGATTAGAAGCTTTGAATCTTAATGTAATTCTTTAAATGAAACGGTTTTGAATTTCTTACTCATCTTAAACTTTTCAGTTTCTTGAAATTAACTAGAAAAAAAATAGAATTGAGCAATTTTTTTCTTAAAGAAAAGTGATATATTAATTAATATGTTATACTCCCCTCCTCATGAAATCAATGCTCAAGGTAATAGCCTATCATCAGATCTTGTTGAAGAAAGATAAGCTTTAGTCTGGACCCCTATCTAGTTGTTCTCTTCCTATTTATTTTCCACATTGAGAAAAATCAAATAATTGATAAAATTAGAAAGAAAAATTATAAAACTACTAAAGTTAATTATATGGATATAAAATTAATAAAAGTATATTGAAAATATAAAATAATAAATAATTATAGACAATAAAAATTAATTAAGTGAAAAAGTAAATCAAAATAGACGGAGTACTTGATAAGCCATGCTTTAATATATTGTTTGATCAAATAGGACTAATTATATTAAATAATGAGATTAAAACCTAACTAATTAACAAATCCTAGGATGAAGTGGGAGTGGGATACTTAATGTACGTAGTTGTAATATAATATTGAGGAAAACTAGGATTAGTTGAAATGATCAATACTTTGAATAAGACGGGTCTAAGAAGAAGAAGAAGAAGAAAAGAGGACGTTACGTACCTGATCACCTAACATGGCAACTTGAGCATGCATTCTAATATATAGCATGCCAATTGTGATCAGGGATTCCGGATTAGTTACTCATAATTAAATTTGATCTCTTCCACTCTCCATATGTCATATTCATTCGTACTGAGATTACACTTCTTTTCTAAATCCAATTTCTACGCACAGACGCTTTCACTTAAGAATTATTTAATTTAAATTCTTTAGGATGATCTTTAAAAGGTTTCTATCACACACACAACACACCTATATATATCAACACACCTATATATATATATATATATATATATATATATATATATATATAGAGGGCCCCGCCAACTTCCCCACTTGCTGACGAGGAGTTTAAACCGCCTAATTCAACGGCAGGGCGAGGGATATAGGTCTATGGTAGGTTTCGAACCCCCGACCAGTGTTTTCACTTCATCCCCTAATTAACCAACTAAGCTACACGACGTTGGGGATATATATATATATATATATATATATATATATATATATATATATATATATATATATATATATATATATATTAAATTTTCTGGGGACAAATCGCAAATGTTGAAACTCCAAAGGTTGGATTATACTCAGCCTATTTTCAAATCTAAGTTATTTATAAGTGTCATAATTAATCTTTTTAGAAAATAATTCTCATAATTATTATTTGCTAATGTGCAATTAAAAGTTATACCATAAGTAATCGTAATGTAATTAAATAAATAATATTTATCATTATCACATGTTAAAAATTTGAATAAATTTTAAAATTTTACGGTTCATAATTAAGTTCTAATAAATCTTGGTTAAGAAGCCGCTAATTATAAAAATAAATTAAGTTCTAATAAAAAATATATAGACAATAATATTATACTTTTTCAAAATAAAAAATAATGAAGAAATAGAATTATTATTATTGTCACATTTTTCAACCTAAACATAACAATTGTTAAAAAAATTATCAAAGATTTTACAAAGTACATTTATTGTCGAACTAATTCATACTATATGGGACTTAATGATATATAGATTAATGAATATCAAGACTTTAACATATTTTTATAGAAAATATAGTTTTGAAGACTTAGTTTACATAATATAAACTCATTTAAATTTTTCCTCTCTAAGATTACAAAATAAGGATATCATAAATGTTATAAGTATATAGATTTTAATATGCTTTTATAACTATATAACTAATTAAATTAGTAATGAAAAATATTTGCATCAAAATATGTAAATGATGATGGTCTAATTTTTCTCAAATGATAATAATAACAAGTTTGGATTGGTGATTATCATACATTACTCTTAAGAAATTTTAAAAAATACCCCACAATCCCCCCCGCAATGACGAGGTATGGAATAATAGGATGTAACAATTTTACTTTTAAAATTTTCAATTTAGACATATTACTTTCAATTGAACCAAAATTTAAAAACCACTCATTATCTACTACTCTATGAAACGAAACAAAGGTCATTTAGTGAGCCATTTTGCATTAGTTAATTACAATATAAGTTGAAAAAAATAGACTTTTTCAACTCTTCAAATTATGGACATATAACTCAATCTTAAAAATAAATTAGCTATTTCAATAGAAGTTACTATGCATGGCACTGCAATGTAAAGGTAATCAAAAGCTAGTTATAAGTAAGTTATAATAGATTAAATTTTTAATATAAATATGACTAATAATTTATTAATGAGTGACTTTAATTAAAATTCTAAATAAATTATTAACCTCCTTTATATTATAATAAAAAGCCGTCACAAAAATAAGTTGGATTGTAGTAAGTGAAATTATAGGAGTCGGGATGGTAACCCAAACTTTAGCTAGAAATCTACAATAGTAAGTTCAACTATTAAACTCTTGGATTTTAGTGTATCGCCACAGAGTTGGTTGAATATGAAAAATATTTTGGACTGCTAAAATCCAATATAAGATAGTTTGCAATACTACAATTCAATATATAATAGTTTGGAATATTACAATCTAACATAGGATAGTATGGAGGGTTATTTGCATTTTAGACCCCGAAGTATAGAGGTATTTATATTCTACATTCTTGGTTTTCATTGTTTATTTTTAGGACCCTATAATTTATGGTTGAATAAAAACAGACCTTAAAGTTTGTAGTTTGAAAAAAAATGCCCATGTATTGTTTTTCTTTTGCTTTCCATGTTTGAATTTATCTCCCGATTAGCGTCAAGCTTCGGGAGTAAGGTTAAAATTGATATTGAAGCTATAATACACCTCTTTTATTCATGTGGGAACAAATTAGTCCCTGAAGTACCTAATGTCTATGTAGTTCCGGCATGAATGAGTGAGGTGTATTACAGAAGGGTCTAATTAGTTCCAGCATGAATAAGAGAGGTGTATTACAGCTTCAATATTAGTTTTAACCTTAGTCCTGAAATTTGGCGCTAATCGTGAGATAAATTCAAACATGGGAAGAAAAAAAACATTACACGGGCCTTTTTCCTCAAACTACAAACTTTAAGGTCCTTTTTTATTCAACCATAGACTTTAGGGTCCTAAAAATATACAATGAAAATCAAGGGTCCAATATAAATACCCCTATACTTCGGGGTCCAAAATGCAAAAAATCCTAGTATGGACTACTACAATCGTATATATTAAAATTTTGAACTACTACATACAGGTGCTACGTTAGAAAATAACCCTCTTGCAATGTCACGTAAGAAAATCTAGTGGCAGCTCATGCAAATCCAAGAGTCTAATAATTCAACTTATAGGCGATACATTTTTAAAGTTTGACTTATCATTATTTTAACCACTATGCTTCGACTCATTATAATTCAATTTTCTATTAGAAGGAAATTGTGATTATGTGAGTCATTTTATAACTTTCTTGTCCTTGTCCCTTGTTAGGAATAAGCTTTATGGCAAAAACAAAGGGAATATAATGTTGAAGAGTCTTATGTTCTGCTTGGGAGAATGGTTAAGGAAAGTGTGGGGGGTTAAGAAGGGTGCTTACTCCTCATTAACCTTATTAGGAATGGAGTGAGAGGGGGTAAGGGGGAGTAAGGAGAATGAGATTTACCCATGTTGATGTATTTTGGCCCATGCCAAATACATTCCAAGAGGCCCAAAATAATTTCCAAGGAACAAGACAAGCTATAGAGGAAAGTATGAGCATAGAGGCCCATAGGCCTATACATATTATGTGCTCCTTATGGTAAGAGGATGTCCAAATCCTTGGGTCTACAATGTCACGCCAAACAAGCCCAAGAAAGGCCCTAAAGTCACGTCCAAGAAGCCCAATTTCATCACATTTGATCTTTTTGGATGTACTTTTATTTTATAGTTTTTATTATTTTTGGTATGTTTTATTTAATTAGGAGTTAGATAAATCTAGAACATTCTAAATTGTTCTAGAATGTTCTAGTAGAGTAAGTAGGCGTGTGGTAGGAGTAGGAGTAGGCATCAAGTTATGTAATCCTAGATTAAGATGGCTTATTTTGTAACTAATCCATCTTGGATTATGAAAGCCAAATCAAACTAGGATAAGGTGATTGTAACCATCTCCCCTTAGGATAAGGAATCCTAATCCAAGAGGAAGATGGAGTAGTAGTAGGTGTGTAGAAGATTTGACTTGCACGCCAAGCTAGGGTTTATTAAGAACCCTAGGTTCAAGTCTAGTATAAAAAGCCTAGGCTTGTAATCTTTAGAAAACAGATTTGAGAAATATGAAATCCTTTAAGCTTTTAGCTTTCCCTCGAGTGTTTGGATAAACCCTCAACCCCTCTTCTATTGTATCTTGGTTTGGTACCCAAGTGGTTTAGGAAGAACTTGATCCTAGGTTGCGGTCTAGATCAAGAAACCCTAGGTTGTCCTTCTTGTGGATTCAAGTAGGAAGCCTAGTTCTATCCCCATTATCTTCTATCTAATAGAAGATAATCTCTACCCCCATCTCACCCATTCCAACGCCACCCTCACCCTCCATACTCGCTCAATTCGTCCACCCTCCTCCCTCCTTACAAAATAGCTCAACCAACTCTCTCTCTCTCCATAACAAACTCATAACAACTTTATCTCTCCTCCAACAACCTCTCAACCTTCATCTTCCCTTCAAATCTCACGCCACTCCCCTCTTTTTCCCTCTCTTTCACGTCAACCCTCCCCCTTTCACCATCCAAGAATCGTTCATCCCTCTCTCTCCCCATTCAAGATTCATCCCTTATTGAATCTTGGAACCACAAAAGCCCTCACGGCAAATTTCCCTCCATCTTTTTCCCTTACCTCACGTGAACCAGCCTAACCCTAGCCTCAATTTCACGTGAAGCCTCCCACTCTTAGATCGTTTGCACATCTCCCCTATGATGTGTAATTGATCAACCATACTCTTGATTCCATTATACATCACATGTTTACTCCTTTTAACTCTTATTCTTCTTACACTCCAATTTGGGGTGTAAGAAAGAGTCTATCGACATTATAACATACATAATACATAAATTGACAATTTTACCTTTCCATTTCTCCATGTCATGTTACGGAATCTTTCTCACTCACGCACACACATCTCTCTCTCTCTCTCTCTCTCTCTCTCTCTCTCTCTCGCACACACACACACACATCTCTCCCCCCTCTCACTCTATTAGACACATATACAGACACACACCTCCCCTCCCCCTTTCTCTCTCTCTCTCTCTCTCTCTCTCACACACATACACACACATGAGAGAGAGAGAGATAGGCATGTATGTGAGAGAAGGATATATATATATATATATATTTGCAAGAAACAGCTGTGAAGGAGTATTTTGAGATCTTGAAAAATGCGAGCACCTTGATGAAACAGAAAACCAAAGCTGTCTGGTTACAATCAGGTGATCAAAACTCAGCTTTTTTCTTTTCAATGCTGAAAACAAAAATATATATGAATTAAATTTCAGCTTTGAAGGACAATTCTGGTGAAGTGCTGTCTGACAGTAAAGAATTGGGAATTTTTTGGTAAATCATTTATCTGAATTTTTCAAGAAGCAGGACTGTGGAGGTAAACCGAGGGCTTCAACCTTGTACATGGGGAGGGTTATCACAGAAGATCAAGCTGCTAAGCTAACTGCTCCTTTCTCTAGAGAGGAAATTAAAGCTTCTTTTTTCTCCATTGATAGTTCAAAAAGTCCTGGACCTGACGGCTTCAACTCTATGTTCTTTAAATCTTCACGGGAAATTATAGGTTATGAGGTAACCAATGTTGTGAACTCCTTCTTTGAGCATAGTTCTTTGCTTGGTGAATTAAATGCTACACTTTTAGCTTTGATTCCAAAGGTCCAAAATCCTACTGTGGTTACTGAATTGAGGCCCATATCTTGTTGCAACGTGTTATACAAAGCTATTACCAAGTTGATTTGCTCAAGGCTTAAAACTGTGCTGGATACTTTGGTGGATTTGAATCAAACCGCGTTCATTGCTAATCGCTCTATTATGCATAATATTTTAATAGCAGAGGATTTGGTTAGATTCTACAACAGAAAAGGGGTTAAGCCTTCTTGTGTGATGAAGATTGATATCCAAAAAGCATATGACACGGTGGATTGGAATTTTCTTAAAAATCTATTACTTGCTTTTGGGTTTCCCATGAAGTTAGTTAAATGTATAATGGTTTGTGTCAGAGGTGCTAAATTTTCAATCGGAATTAATGGTGATTCATTTGGATATTTCAGTAGTGGTCGTAGTCTCCGTCAAGGAGATCCAATGTCTCCATTACTTTTTGTTTTAGTGATGGAGTATATGGGTAGGTCGATCAAGAAAGCTTCTCAGCATCCAAATTTTACCCATCACCAGTTTTGTAAGGAGCTGGACCTAGCGCATTTATGTTTCGCAGATGATTTATTGCTCTTCTGCCATGGGGATATTGATAGTGTGATGCTTTTAATGGAAGCAATTCAGCATTTTGCGCACTGCTCAGGTCTGAATGCCAACATCAGTAAGTCATCTCTGATCATGGCTGGAATTTCTGATGAATTAAAATCTGAGTTGATAAGGAGAACAAGTTTCCAAGAAGAAAAACTTCCTTTCAAATACCTTGGACTTCCTGTGAAGCCCTCAAAATTAAATAGGCATGACTGTCAAATCCTCATTGACAAGATGAGTGCTCGTTTGAAGGGTTGGGCTGTGAATCGCCTAACTTATGCTAGGAGAGTAGAGTTAATAAATAGTGTCTTAATGGCAATACACTCTTATTGGGCTCAAATTTTTGTTCTTCCTCTAGGTGTTATTGATGCTATGATGAAGATTTGTAGGAAATTCCTTTGGGGTGATTCGAAAATTTACCCAGTAGCATGGGAAAGATGTTGTTTACCGAAGAAGGTTGGTGGCCTAAATATTAGGAATATTGTGTTATGGAATAAGGCGGCTTTGGGGAAGTTAGCTTGGCATATTGCAACCGAAAAGGAATCTCTTTGGGTCAAATGGGTTCATCATATATATCTCAAAAGAACTTCTTTTCAAGAGTGTGAGGTCAAGCAGAACGCAAGTTGGTACTGGAGGCGTATTATCAAGGTGAGAGATGATCTAAATCGTGCTTCTAATGAGATATTATGCTCCAACAGGTACTTATTATCATATGTATATGAGATTCTGCTTGGTACTCACATTCCTACTGATTGGGCTCGTGTAATTTGGAACAAATTCCGAGTCCCAAAATTCTCCTTTATTTCGTGCCTATGTGTTCGTGGAAGATTAATGACACTTGATCGGTTGCAAAGGTTGGGATATCAATTGGCTAATGGTTGTATCTTATGTTTGGATTCAGAAGAGAATCATGAACATTTATTTGAAACATGCTCATATAGCAGTGCAATATGGAAGATGGTTATACAAAAATTGAAATGGCCGAACATTTCTTGGAAGAGAATACTTTTATCTCAGCCAGAGGTGAATTGGTCGAATAGGAGGAAACATCAAATTTATTTGATGTTTACTACATTTATATATTATATTTGGTTTGAGAGGAATGTTAGAATTTATCAAAGTAAAATTCATCAAGTTGATTTGCTTGTGAATTTTATAGTGTGTGATGTAAAAACGAGATTAGGAGGTGATAGAGTGTGAGTATTTTGTTTTGTTTGGGCTTTTGCTTGTGCCCCTCTGGGTATGCCGGAGTATACATGTAATTCGTTTTGTTAATGGAATGATCTCTCCGATTCTTCCAATATATATATATATATATATATATATATATATATATATATATATATATATATATAGTGAGGGAGAGAGAGAGAGAGAGAGAGAGAGAGAGAGAAGTGGAGAGAGATTAGAGAGAAAAGGGGGGGGGGGGTAGAGACTAGAGAGAGAATATGGAGAGGACGGGGGCAGTGGAGGATCCAAACATTTAATTTATGGGTGTCCAATATACTTGTTGTTACATAAGTGATTTTGAAATATAAAATAATAAAATTTAAATAAATAACAATAAAATTAAAAATAAATATTAAATGATATATTCACAAGCTTAACTAAATTTCACATTAACTAGATATCTATATCCTAAACTTATATTTATACCCAATTACCCAACTCGTTGACTTACATTTTTTATTTAAAAATAATAATTTGGTACTCCCTCCATCCCAATTAATTTGTCCAGTTTACTTTTTCACGGTCTTCGATGCAACACTTTAACTACTAATTTTTCACGTTTTATCTTAGCGAGACCAATAATATTGTATTCAGGTAAAAATATTTTTCATCACAAATCTAATAATGAATTGAATACAATGAAGGGGGGCTCAGAAATGGAGAGAGAAAGTGAGGAGGGAGTTAAGGAGAGAGGAGGCTGGGTTGGAAACTCAACAAAAATCTTCATTGGCAATCTTCCAAAAAATCTAGACAGGTATGGCTTGAATGGCATCGTTAAGAAGTATGCTAAGATCAAATCAACAACCATCATCAATAGGAGAAATGCAAATTCAAATTTTGGATTCATTGAAATATGGAGAAGTCATGAAGCCTGGAGGTGCATCAAACAACTTCATAGGGAATTGATCAGAGGGAAGCGGATCAAGTAGATTGGGCAAAGGAGAAGACAAAGGAGAAAACAAGCAGGAAAAAGAGCAATCTTGTCTGGGTCCCAAAACCGACCAATTCGAACAAGTCAAAGAATGCAGATTATAGGGTTAAAGGAGATATCAATGAAGAATTTATGGATTGGTTGTCTAGACGTCTAGTATGCACGTCATATTCTCCTAGAGACCTTGATGCCCTAGCATTTCTAATCAAAGATAACTATGGCCCTGTTTCGAAAATCACTGTGTTTAGTGGGGTAAAGTTCCTTCTTATATTTGCTTCGGTACAGGAGATGAAAGAGGCACAGGATAATCCAATGGAGCTAAGTGAGTGGTTCTCATAAATCAGACCTTGGACAGTTTATGAATCAACAGAATCTAAGAGAGTTTGGGTCGACATAATTGGTATTCCTCCTCAGGGTTGGGTATGGGAAAACTTTCAGAAATGCACTAAGCCCTGGGTACCCTACTGTCCCTTGCTAGATGTGTTTCCTTAACCAACCAATTTGAAGTTATGCGAGCTCTGGTTCAGACTAATTTTTTAGAAGAATTGATGATGAAATTTTGCTAGATATACAAAATTGTGTATTCAGAGTTTTTATCAGGGAAGTCAGTTCTCATTTCATACCACCATCAATGTCTCACGAGCATGACTGGGAAAAGAAAAATACATCCAACTACTCAAGTGATAATGATGAGAATGAGGATGAAGGCTTTCATGACAGCAATGGAAATGTGCCTGAATCTCCATTGTTACGGCAGCACCTCTGAAGCCCTGGATGGTGGGAATCTAAATCAGCAATTTTCTATTAATGAAGGAAGTCAGAGAGTTAACTCTATTAATTTACTAAAGCAGCTGTCTAGTAACGGTTGCATTCAAAAAGTGAGAAGACTCAACGATCAGACCAATGCATTGAAAAATGAGTTAATCAGGCTCTTGGTGTTGAAGCATGGAATGAAGTCGTTGAGCTTCATAATAAAGATATAAACAAGCATGACGGGGAGATTGATTTGGCGAATTCTAATAATCCTTCACTGGCAATTGTGCCAGTTAATAATGACCCGGAGCTGGTTAATGTGACAAACTGACAGTCGCTCTGGGTATTGAGGTAACTCTTGGGTTTGAAAAATCGGTTGAAGTCGTGATTGAAACTGGAAATCACATTGAAGCTGAGGCAGTTAGACAGTCATCTCCACATCACCACGATAAAGATGGAAATGATTCTATGTCATCTGACTGTGAGTCCATCATTAATGATAGGGCCTTCATTGCTAATAAAACTATCAAGTTCGGAAGGGACAATGGCTTTATGAGACCAAAGAAGAACGTCAACCCTAAGAAATACTTTGAAGACAAATTCTCTGCCAGAAAGAAGAAGAATATTAGAGAGAGTGAAAGGAGGAAAATATCTGAGAATATCTCTCCACCTTCATTTGAAGGTGGTAACCTCTAACGATGAAGTTTGGTTTTTGAAAGGTGAGAGGCAGGGACGCGAAAGAAAAGGAAAATACATAAAGTCTCTCATTAAGCAAAAGTGATTTGACATGATGGAGTTGGTTGAAACGAAGCATAATTGTGAAATCAAAATGAACAACAAGTGATCCTAGAATGAACATCAAAGCATTCTGGGATGAACATCAATGACTAATACAAAAATGAAAATGAACACAGTTTTGTAGATAGTTGTCTAATTCGCTGATTCAGTTAGTTGGAAGCGGCTGGTATGAATAAATAGAGACCTTAGGAAGGATTTTTGCCATGACTTATCTCTTTTAGACCTCTACATGGAATGGGAAAGCATAATCCTCAAATCTTACACGCTTTGGCTGTGTCTTCTTACCTAAGTTAGACGGTTTAGTTGTTCAATTGCTTAAGCTCTTAATTAAGACATTAATCAAATAACTGTCGGGCCTACCGTCATGGGTTGGTTTGGGTGGATCGGCACTATGCCCTTAAGTGCAATGACTCACGCGTATGGAGAAACCCAGCGGAGGGTAGCCCTTCATAAGGCCGGTTCTTAAATCCCGCAAAACCCGACGCAAACACTCTAAAAGACACAAAGCGGATTGAGTGGAAAGAAAAGAGTGTAGTTTTCGCAATGAAAGAAAAGGGCGAAGCAAGAAACAGAAAGAAAAAAAAGGGGCTGAGCAAAAGATTCATAAGAAAGAGCAAGGAAAAGCAAGAAAAGAAAAAAAAAAGAGAAAGAAAAAGAGCGGTGTAAGAAAAAGAAAGAAAAAAAGGGGTTGAAAGAAAAAAAAAACCAAGAGTGAAGTAGGATAGATAATTCCGAGCTTGAGCATGAGAACAACTCTGACTGTCTGGTTTAGAATAAGAAAGACCGACTAGAGCCCACTTGCACATATTCACGAGGTGTCTTGCTCAGCAGGAAGTGTTTTGGTTCAAAATCTCAAAGATTGGCAGTTTTCCAACCTTCGTGTCTTAATTTGTTAGTTCTTGTTTCTTCCAATTGATTGTTGAGGCGGGTTGGGGAACTAGGTGCATGATTGGGGACGGGAGTATTTTCTTTGTTTTTGTTTGGCTTTGTTCTTTTCGGTTTTCATTTCTCTTTCTTTCCCCTTTTTCCTTTTTCTTTGGCTTTTGTGGGCTCAGCCGCTACAAACCCTCACGAGTCCACTCGCCCACCCAAGCTCAAGGGGTTTAAAGGGCTTGATGCATATGCTAAATGCATCCGCGATTCTGCGAAAGTGAGTTAGGTGTTTATGTGTTCTAGTTTCTTAGGTTTCTTCCGGTTAATTTTTGCTCGACGAGCAAAAGTCTAAGTGTGGGTGTTTAGTCCCATTTTAGGGCTAAATACCACTCGTTCACGCCAAAGTCTATTGCCGTTCCTAATAAAATGGTTACATTACGTGTTTTGTGACTTTTAGGCTTTGAGTTCGGAGAATAATAAAGGGGCGAAGATGCGAAAAAGCGATAACCGGTCATCCAGATCTTTGGAGATTTGATGCCGTGGTGAAGACCAGGAATCAGAGACAGCCGTGCATAAAGGAGAGGATTTCGGCCAAAAGGCTAAGTATGGGGCATCCAGCGCCGTAGCGCTCGCTACGACACCGTAGCGCTCGCCACGCCCCCATAAACGAGATCACCAAGAGCGTGGCGGTCGCCACGCTGTCGTAGCGAACGCCACGCTGGATGCCCCATACTTAGCCTTTGCCCAAATCCCTCTCCTTTATGCACGGCTGGTCTCCCTTGATTCCCGGGTCTTCACCACGGCATCAAATCAGCTCCAAAGATCTCGGGATGACCGAGTTATCGCCTTTTTCTGCATCTTCGCCCCCTTTTATTATTCTCCGAACTCAAAGCCTAAAAAGTCACAAAACACGTAATAAGTAACCATTTTATTAGGGAACGGCAATAGACTTTGGCGTGAACGAGTGGTATTTAGCCCCTAAAATGGGACTAAACAGGAGTGAGATTGAGTCAGGCTAAATGTGATGGGAAGTGGAGTGAATGGGAAGGAAAACAGTTGGGCAGCTCCTGGATCGTTCTCAGCAAGGCATTCAAGGGTAATTGCAACATTCAGCAAGTTTCAATATTGAGGATAGTGCTCAATGTTTGATGTTAGGCTGATGCCTAGCTGATCAATCAGTCTTTGAATGGGACATTCCCATTGTAGTTTTAGATTGACAATTGAAGGAAGGGGGTTTTTTAGTGACCAAAGTTGTTTTGAGTGGTAAGGCTTAGAAGTTGGGTGTTGGCCTAGCATGGGGAATCAACTGCTATCGTGCTCACTGTTGAGCATGCTCTCAAAGTGCAACTATTGACAGTGCTCTATAAGTGCTATATCTAAAATTGCACTTTCTGATTAGGATCACCCAAATTATCTGTTAAGTCATTGATAGACAAAATTGAAGGCATGTTTATGGCCTTGCTCAGTTTGATTTGGTGATGTGTTCTAATTAGTAAAGGCTTGTTTCTCTCTAAAGTGAATTCAAGGTGTGGATAGCTATTCTTGGCAGGCTGAGTCATGGAAATGTGGGACCTTTGATCAACTAGAAAGGGTTAAGTGTTGGTGTTGCATATTGTCAAAAGGAAAGTCTACTTTTGATTCACTTGATGGAAGGAGACATTATAGATGTTCATGCTCAATACTATGAAAATTAAGGTGTGGATTGCTCTTTGTGATTGGCTGAACACAAGAGTCATGATCCAAAGAAAAGAAACCATATTCTCTACTCGTTATGTCTGAAGTCATGCACAGTTGGGCATTTTGGTGCAACAGCAATAGCAACAGTATTTGAAGGATTTATTTGAAAGATGGGTGTTGTTCAATTGGTCTTGGTGCAACAACGACAAGTTTTTCAGGTTCAGTTTGGCTGATGGTCAGTTCACTGCTCGACTAATCAGATGGATATGATTTTTCATCAAGTTCGGGTTATTTTCCAATAAGTGTTCTACTGGTGAATTCAGGTGCATATGTTCTATTAGTGTAGCATTGCATCTATTCTGTCATAGTTGTCTGGGGCGCAAATTCTGTTGTTCTCCTTTGAGGGGTATTGGCTTCTTGTGGATGTTTGGACTATCATCAATAGTTCAAAAAATTACTCGAAGATACCCCAAAATTTGGGAAAACTATTTTTTTTGTACTCCAACTTTTGAAAACTCATTTCGGGGTACCCTTACTTTTTGGGTTAGAAATTATTAGGTTCTTTTTCAGCCAAAGTGTTGAAGTTTCCCATAGATTTTAGGCGGGAAGTGGATTGTGGACTTGAGTTTACTGAAATACCCTTTGGTTGTTACAAAACCTAAATTTTATTCATTTGCTCTTACAAGGCCACCCCTCCCCCTCTCTAAATGTCATTTCTCTGTCTTCCTCTCTCTCCCTCACAAGCAACAGCAGTGGAAGCCTTGGAAATTAAGCTTGGAAAAATGTTAGTGAAGGTATGCGTTTGGTTAACTAACATAGAATTTCAAAAAAATTAACACTCACTAACTATTGTCGATTGCAGTGGGTGGTCGACAATGACGTTTTGCTTTTCTTCACGGTCAGCAATAATCTGGCATCACAAACAAAAAAACCAAAACTTTCTTTTCCAATTTGATTGTCCGCTACGAATTGAAACCCTATTTGAGGTAGCAGAAGAAGCGCAACATGGAGAATGAAAGGGAAATGGAATTGAGCCTCGTTAGAAATGAGAAACATCAGATAGGTGACTCTAGTTTGGTGGAAGCATTTAATGAAGATTGTAAACGCGAGCTTTTGGAAGGGCAAGAGCGACTTTCTTTTTCAACAAGTAAGAGTATTTCGGTCAGCTTACAAAATTGATCAGATTTTAGCCGGAAAAACACCTTATAATTACTAACCCAAAAAGTAAGGGTACCCCGAAATAAGTTTTGAAAATTTGGGGTACCAAAAAAATATTTCCCCAAATTTTGGGATACCTTCGAGTAATTTTTTGTGAAGAGTTGTATGCTCTTTTGAGTGCTCTTTGGCACCTCTTTCTTGCTTGAATAAAAGGGTCGATAGGCCGCTACTTATCAAAAAAAAATATTCTAATAGTGATAGACTGGTAGTCTTGTATGATAACTTAACATATAATTTGATAAATCAACGGTCAAAATTTAAAAATTTTGACGTAATTAGTCAAATTTGGACAATTTATTTAGGACAGAAGGAGTAATATTTTAAGGTTTTTGGTTTGTTGCTAAATTTGGACATCCCTATAATATTTGCTGAGACTTTTTTTATGATGTCCACTTGCTCTAATTAAGAAATTTCTTCCAAATAATATTAAAGAATCACAATTTTTTTTTTGGCTAAGGGTGTCCGTGGACACCCTTGCACTACATCGGGATCCGCCCAGGGGGGGAGTTGAGAGAGAATGGGCATAAAGCTAATGTATGAGTGCTAATATTGTATTACATATAATATGAAAGGAATATGTCAATTAAAATCTCACTCTTATGAACTCTCCAAATTAATCTCTCAAGCTAGGATAAATAGTTTACCGTTACAAACACTCCTCCCAAACGAACCTTTAATGGCCAAAGGCGACCCATAATAATCAAAATAAGCTAATTTGTTTTTAATAGAAAATTTTTGAATACACTAATTACACTATGTGACAGTTTAAGAGCTTATAGCTTAAATAGTATACGAGTAGAATATTTATCCTCTATATCAGAATTTAAATTTCTTTGGTGAAAATTATTGGTATTTTTTTAGGCTTTGTGTGGGCTTTAGACTTCACATTGGGCCTTAGTTTGGTGGTGTAGCACCCCTGCCCTTCCTCTTCTTAAGTGTTCGCTAATCTGTTGAATTTACATCCGGTAAAAAAGGCCTAGTGAGTGGGCCACTTTACTGTTATAAAAAGAAGTTACACTATGGTCCTATTGTTTAGAATAGTAGGATCAAGTTATGTTTGATAAGGTAAATAAAGTAAAGGAAAGGTAATAATAAAATTTGTGATAGGTAAGTTATTGATGGGTGTTGTCGTACTTTTGGGAGTACGGTTGTCGTATCCACAAGGAGTTGTGTTCTAAGCACTTAAAACTAACTCAAATATTTCAAGTTAGGTAAATTAACACGGGAATAATGGTAGTGATGATCACACTATAAACTACATAAATAATAAAACATGTTCAGGTTGCGATAAAAATATTCAACAACTAATCAATTTGAACGGTCTAACCTACAACTTCTAAACACGCAATTAAGAGGGGTCGATTGCAACATATTAAACGTCAAAGCCCTCTCTCGAGGGTCAGTGACTCGCCAAAGGCCAAAGCCCTCTCTCGAGGGTCAGAGGCTAACTTAATTCAATGACTCGCCAAAGCCCTCTCTCAAGGGTCAGAGGTTGGCTTAACTATTCTAACTACGTACCTATTCTCATAGAGTTAGCCTAATTAAACTATAGAATTAACAACCTAGACCTAGTCAGAATTTAACACTCTCGTGCCAAAATCCTAACCATATTCTCTACCCACACTAGCAAATTGACATCACCTCTCAGCATAAATCAATTACATAAGAAATACACATGAACACTCTCTCGAGCATTTCATCGAACATATTGGGGCAAAGAGAAAACCTCACATTACAAGCATGAATTTGGTAGATTAAGCGTAAACAAATTAATTGATCATTAAATACGTCGATCACAACCCAAACAACAGTAAACTAACAACAAATTAACATATTAAAGAAATTAAAAAGCAACAAAACAAATCTAACAAAGAAGTAAACATAAAGATACATAGAAAAGAGAAAGAAAACTTGGTCTTGAAATTAGATGCGAAATCTGAAGTGCGATCCATGAACAAGAGCAAATTAATTCTACAAACTACCACAGCCTGTGCTGACTTGAAAAATCAACAGAAATGACTTCCAGGCAACAGCTCAGCCCGTGTTGACTTTACACAGCCTGTGCCAAACCCTTTTTCTCTCTTTTTCTTCAGCAAAACTTGTGCTAGGGGTTGTGCTAGTTGGCTTCTTTTGATTTCTTCATTCTTTCACCTTTCATTACTCCTTGCCCTCTTCCTTATCGTCATAAAAGTATCGATCCTTAATTATAAGGGACAAAAACACCTAAATACAAGGAAATTCACACACTTTAGTTGTAAATTAAGGAAGTAAGTGATTCTAACTTAGAAGTTAGGGAAAAAGTGCTTTGAAAGGCGAAAGTTAGCATAGAAAAGAAGGCTAAAAACTCGTAAAAAACTGGTTTATCAATGGGGTAAAGGTATTTTATTATTAAAATTTTGACTTTGGTTTGAATGTTTTTTAGGGAATCGTGTAAGGTAAGGTAAGTTAAAGTAAGGTTAGGAAAAACTCATATTACCACTCTAAAGACTAGGGCCTATATATATATATATATATATATATATATATATATATATATATATATATATATATATATATATATAGGAAAATTGGATTCTAATAATCTCGACTTTTACGAATTGGACAACAATAATCCCTACTTTCGGTTTGTATTCTGGTGGTCCAAAAAAAAAAATTGTATTGTAGTGGTACCAAATCCTTCTCCACATTCTTTTAATTTTTTTCATTCCTATCCCATATTGTTTTTATTTTTTGCGTTCCTGCCCTCAGAAAGGTAATGAAATGTAGTTACTAAAACATTTTTAAAATTATTTTTTGAGACTCTGAACAATTATTATGATTATTTGAAAGAAATAAAAGTGAAAAAAATAGAAAAAAATGTAAGAAATTGGGAGAAATCGTTGTAAAGTGTTATACTAAAAAATAGTAAATTCATTAAAAATCGTTGTAAAGTGTTATACTAAGTTTTGAATCAAATGCAACACAAAATCTATGATATTTAGGGTATATTCTCGATGATGTCCCACTACAATCCATTTTTTTTACCACCAAAATCCAAATTGATAGTTGGGATTATTGATACCCAATCGTGACTGTCGCCAAGGGCAATGGCATACTGTTTGACACACAACTAGTAGTGTGATCTTTGTTGTTTCGAGTTATATGCGGGTATTTATTGTTGTGGTTGTGGTCATTACACACACACCAGTGTGAGTGTGGTCAATGGCCATGGTATACTGTTCGACACACAACCAGCAGCGTGATGTTTGTGTTTTTGAGTGTGGTCAATGGCCATGGTATTCATCGTTGCGGTTCCGCGGCATAATGTGACAAATTCTTTTTTTTTGTGTGTGTACATTTTTTAAGGCGACACGATGGGTCAATCGACGTATGTAACCGAGTTGTTGCGGATGTATTGCGATCTCTGAGCGAAGGGCACTCACCTGACACGTAAGTTACGCGCCCCCATACCCCTTGTGATATATGTTGGCCCACGCCAAATACAACCTAAGAGGCCCAAAACAATTTCCAAGAAACAAGGCAAGCAATAGAGGAAAAGATGAGCATAGAGGCCCATAGGCCCATTCACATGGTATGCTCTTTATGGCAAGAGGATGTCCAAACATCCTAAGTACAAGCAAGTCACGCCAACCAGGCCCAAGAATAGGCCCAAGTCACGTCCAAGAAGTGCTCCATTCTTGATTTTAATCTTTTGGATGTAACTTTATCTTTATTAGCTTTATTATTATTTTGGTGTGATTTAATTAGCTTTTAGCTTTATTTTAAATAATGTAAGATGCCAAGTATATTATAAACTTGAGCATCAAGTCTTAGGAAGTTCAATAGGAGTCTAGAAAAGTCTAGAATATTCTAAGTTGTTCTAGAATATTCTAGAAGTGTGTGAGTGTGTGTATTAGGCGTGTGACTGAGTAGATTAGGCGCCAATTATTAGTTTCTATCATAGATAAGGTTGGCTTATTTTGTAACTAATCCATATTGGATTAGGAAAGCGAAGTCCTTTTAGGATGAGGTTGTTACAACTAACTCCCCTTAGAATAAGGAATCCTAATCTAAGGTGGAGAAGGTTGTTTAGGCGTCTAATACTAGGATATCTTGGCTTGCACGCTAAGTAGGAATAATCCTAGTCTAATTAGTATGGCTTGCACGCCAAGTAGAGAGATCTAGTCCATACAGGACTCTATTAGTATAAATAGCCTAGGTTTGTAATTTTTAGAAGACAGATTTGAGAAATATGAAACCCCTTAAGTTTTTAGCTTATCCTCGAGTGTTTGGATAAACCCTCAACCCCTCTTCTATTGTGTCTTGGTTTGGTACCCAAGTGGTTTAGGAAGAACTTGATCCTAGGTTACGGTCTAGATCAAGAAACCCTAGGTTGTCCTTCTTGTGTATTCAAGTAGGAAGCCTGGTTCTATCCCCATTATCTTCTATCTAATAGAAGATAATCTCTACCCCAACTCATCCCATTCCAACGCCACCCTCACCCCCATACTCCCTCAATTCGTCCACCCTCCTCACAAAATAGCTCAACCAACTCTCTCTCTCTCTCCATAACAAACTCATAACAACTTTCTCTCTCCTCCAACAACCTCTCAACCTTCACTTTCTCTTCAAATCTCACGCCACTCCTCTCTCTTTCTCCCTCTCTTTCACGTCAACCCTCCCCATTTCACCATCTTCCCATTCAAGATTCATCCCCTATTGAATCTTGGAACCACAAAAGCCCTCACGGCAAAATTCCCTCCCTCTTTTTCCCTTACCTCACGTGAACCACCCTAACCCTAGCCTCAATTTCACGTGAAGCCTCCCACTCTTAGATTGGTTGCACGTCTCCCCTATGATGTGTAATTGATCAACCATACTCTTGATCCCATTATACATCACCTTGTACCGATTAATCGAGTAATGCATCGTGTATCATAGTCATTCATTACTCATGTGTCAATGATTCGTTAAGATAATGTCTACTTAACATTTTATAGGGCAAACATGACGAACAAAGACCAGGATAGTATACGGACCAATAAGTCCGATAATGAGCAAGACTTATGTGATATGATGCGGAAAGCTGCTATTGCTGATAATGATGGTGTTGTGCGCACTCTTAGGGGTGGCATAATCAGGCAGACGTACCAAAGAAGACGGGATTGATACGTACGTTGGAGATGAGCCTTGACGTGGTTGGAATGCAGTAGAATACGTTGTTGAATGTGAATGAATTGACCTAGTCAATCTTCCAATATCACAACTGCTATTTTAGGGTAAAATATTATTTCTTTCAATGCCCATGATTGTCTCTGTTAATCTAAATCCTCCCAACTAATTCTAATTTTTTTTTAGTTTCCACAAAACCACTAGCTATTTTGTAATTCAGATTGGTGGTTTTCGTTGGTTTTGGCACATGTGTGAATCTTTAATCTCAGCCGCCAGATCATATTGGATGGCCACGATCTTCTCTTCCTACCTTCCTACTGGATCCACTCCTTATATATATATATATATATATATATATATATATATACAGCTCATTAGATAGATTGTATTTAATTGATTTACACAGAGTAAAAATTCTATCAACTTAAATGGTTGATGCGATTATTCTCGACTTTTTTCGATTAGTCAAAGTCCTTATAAGGCTAAAAACTCTGCATCAGGGGATGTATGATTATGTAAAACATACTAGTTATGATGGAGATCAGCTCTCACAACCTCATTTGGTGTCACCATGCTTTGAGGCCATCTATGAATCCCAAAAGATCCTTGACTATATCAAAAGTCATCCGCCTGATGTGAGGCCATCTCTATTGTCTCAATATACAGCTCATTAGATAGATTGTATTTAATTGATTTACACAGAGTAAAAATTCTATCAACTTAAATGGTTGATGCGATTATTCTCGACTTTTTTCGATTAGTCAAAGTCCTTATAAGGCTAAAAACTCTGCATCAGGGGATGTATGATTATGTAAACATACTAGTTATGATGGAGATCAGCTCTCACAACCTCATTTGGTGTCAGCATGCTTTGAGGCCATCTATGAATCCCAAAAGATCCTTGACTATATCAAAAGTCATCCGCCTGATGTGAGGCCATCTCTATTGTCTCAATACTTCAGAATTAAGGCCTCACACACATTTGGTCCTTTGAAGGTCGTTCATAATGTCCAAGCTTACATGGTCCGAAGGTTATTTGGGTTTATCAAAGCTATTTCAATCTGGACATGCATTGAGGACGTTTATCTGGACATTGAGGACATTTATTTGGAGCCGGTTGTTCTTTTCAACGTGGTTTGTGATTATCTTCTATTTGGATGTGAAGGAAGTTTATTATTGAGCTTTCCTAAATGCCAATGGTTGGTCCATTTGGAGGTCGTTTGCATTCTGCACAACTATTGCAAACTGGGTATGTGCATAAGGACCTCATTCGCGATCAACTTGTCTTTTGGTGTTTCAGTAAGGTCCTTTTGGTCTTTTCACTTAGGTTGCGTCATCTTCTGCTTATTGGAGGTCATTAATCTTCTATGCAATCTGAATATGCGCCTGAGGACCTCCATCTTAAGCCTGCTGAGAATTTGGACGTCCAAGGACGTTCCCTACTGGAGGAAGACTATTTGCGGCTTTTTGACTTCATTTCCTGAGTTGTTGAGGTCTTTCCAATTCAGTGAGGTGTTTTTCATTGAGGCCCTCTATGAAGACGTCACTTTCGAGCTGTTGAGGTCCTTCCAGCTTGTGAGGTGATTATCCAGCCTTGCCCACGTGAGGAATGTTGCTTCAACAAGAAAGCGCCATGTGTGATGTTTCTAGAGCCTTCCAATTGTTCTAGAAGCTTCATGAAGATGCCATGTGTGACGCTTTTATTAGCCCTCATTATTATTGTTCTAGAAGCTTCCTAAGTTAGTTACATATTATCTTATTATGATATAATTAGCTAATTAAGCAAGATTAGGACTTTTTTTTTTTTTTTTTTTTGCTCAGGAAACTCCTAATTAGATATCTCAGCTGGGTTTATATATACCCACTGTGAGGTCATTGTAAAATACAACTTGATGATATGAAATATGAGATTTGAGTGCCTTATTGAGCCTCTTGTTTGTGAGTGACGTTAAACTCTCAAATTTGGTTAATTCTACTACAGTATCAAGGATTTGGCAATCCTTGTGGTGGATGTAGTGCTTGGTGACTTCAATGGTGGTATACCTGTATCCGTTGAGGTAATCGAGTCCATTGCCCTTGTGTTCTAGCTGTGGTGTGCCTGTATCATCTTCAGCTCAAGTCTATCTTTCCTTTTCTGTTTTTCCCATCCCTCATTATCCATTTCCATCCATTTGATGTTATTTGGTGCATGGTGAACCGGGTTCTTTCTTGGAGGAGGTTATTCATGTTGTTCTAGCTCATCCGATCATTTTTCACACCTCACCCATTTCATCCATCTGATTCTTGTTGATTACCCTCTGTTTTGGAGTTGTTTCCATTCGATTATTCACTGTGAGGTTCTAGAATTCCTGTGTTGTGTGTCTGTTTGGTGTCTGTGAGGTCATTACTCTGATCTTAGCGACCTTGCATACATCAAGTTAGGTAGCAAAGAAAAAAAAAAGCAAAACTAATCTATACACACAATCTCCACAAAGGTAGCACAAACTAGAAGTCTAGCTCTAATTTACTATACTGCTCTTCAAGCATGGTTTTTCAATATTCCTTCTTTTCTTCTTATACTTTCTTCCTAAAGTTTTTCACCATTGCCTCCTGCTCAGTTAAAATCTTTTAACATGCGTTGTGGATTTCCAGATTGCACATTTGAAGTGTTAAGGAATTTGACCTCTCAATTAAATCCAACATACTTTCAACTTGATACACATGACTCATGAGAGTTAACATCCTAAAGTTTAACCCCAATATGTGGTGTTGTTATTCAAACAAAAGGAACAATGCTAAAATCTTGTCTATAATTGATGTTGTTTTCGATCATATTTTGGCCCCTTAATATATGCTGGTTTTGGCCTTATTTTGTTGATATTCCTAAGGAGCTTAAAGCAAAATGGAGTAAGGCCTCTTAAAAGATCTCTTGATCAATCTAAAGGATGGTTTTTGCTACACTTAGAGTCTTAGAATCAATCCTCAAGTAGCCTAGAAAGTCGCTAGCCAGCCTTGATCAAGAAGAAAATGAGCTCAATACATACATTGCAATTAAGTAATAGCTTTTTTTTAGAGTTCAAGGGTTCGCTTGGGAAGCAGAAATGAGGGTAAGAGTTCATAAGAGTAAAGGAGGGTGAGGGTATGAGAGAGTTTGTAAGGGTAAACTATTTACCATTGCTTGAGAACTCAATTAAAAGAGTTCATCTCTCTATCTCTCTTTCTCAATACTCTCTGAACAATATTTTTCTCACTCTATGTTGTCTCTACTCTCTTTCTCTCTCTCCACCTTCTCTGTCTACTCTCTCTACCCTCTCTCTACCTCTGTCTCATTAGAAAGAGAGAGAGAGAGAGAGATGTGTGTGTGTGTGTGTGTGCGTGTGTGTGTGTGTGAGAGAGAGATATGTGTGTGTGTGTACGCGCACGCGTGAGAGAGAGAGAGAGAGAGAGAGAGAGAGAGAGAGTTGGAGAGAGAGATGGATGTATGTGTGTGTGTTATGATTCAATTAGGGTTAAGGATAATATGATTTTTTTCTATTTAATATATGTTATGATTTAATTAAACTCTTCCTTATACCCCAAAGACAAACAAGAGTTAAAAGGGGTAAAAAAAAAGGGGGGGGGGTAAATCTCACTCCCCTGTACTCTCTCTTCCCCTCTCTCACTCCCTTCCCAAGTAGGGGTAAGGAGGAGTAAGCACCCTCCTTATATTCAGAATAATTTAAACATACTTACATTCAACTTTATTAGTAACTTAGAAGAAATGCAAGATGTTTATCATTTTGCTATTTGCTATTTTTAAACCCTTAATTTTTAACAAACTACCCCAAACTTTAATTTTCATTTAAAAAATGGAGGGAACAGTATTCAACTAAACGAATATTGCTTTATTTTAATTGATTTTTATGGTTTAGACTTTGAGAGGTATTTAAAACTTGAAGTAAATGGGAAATTTGAAGTGTGGAAATGGAGGCTGGAAGCATTGGGGGCATCTGGTTGAATTTTTTTTTTTTTTTGATGAAAAAGCGTCTGGTTGAAAATTGAGAAAGAGACAAGGAGTCCACAAAATGGGCGATGGTTTATTAATCTTCTCATCTTATTTTAATAAATTTAATTCTGCAGCTTTAAAAATAATTTTTTTTTATCTCATAGTTGGTCGCAGTTCATCATGAAAGACTCAAATATGTCGAAGAACACAGTTAGTAGCTTGAACAATATCACAAGTTTATTAATTTAGAGTAGGTTTTGGTCAGATTTATTATTAATTTTTGAAGATAATAATTTATATTAATGTTATAAATTTATTCTTGTTAAATTATCAATTATAAATGTTGTATGACTAATTAATATTTCTTCTTTGTAAAACATTACTTATAACCTGTTTTTTTTTTCGATAATTGAGGCCGAAGCCAAAGCCAAAACGGCATCAAGGTTCAAAGCACCAACAACACACACACCAAAGAAAACACCAAACAACACCACGCCGAAAAAGGAACAAGAGAAACACAAAAGACAACCTGTTTGGTAAGAACCCTAGGGAAACTTTCCCAGTGAAAAAATTTTCCATGGAAAAGATTTTTTCGAGAAAAATCTCCCTTAACCCCCCTCCAATGAAGTTTTCCTTAGAAAAATATGAAAAATGATAGGCTCCACGGAAAGTTTTGGTAAAGGTCAACATAGATCCAAATATAGAAAAAATAAATCAACATGAAAAAATTAATTATATTTCAAAATTTTTGACCAACCAAACATATTCTACTGCTATGTTATCAAGACCAAAAGCAGTACTATCTTCATCCCAAATTGTTTGTCCATCTACCTAATTCCCTTGTCCCAAAATGTTAGTCTATTTTATAATTCCAATGATTGTAATTCCTATTATACTTCTAATAAATTCTCTTTTGTTTCTTTTTTATTTTTCTTCACATGAGAAAAGTAAGGACAATTCTGGTACATTACACATTTTTCACCCCATTTCCCATTTCCCATTGGACTGAGGTAGTAATAAGTTACGTAAACAAGCGCTGATAAAGACAACGTGCCCCATACAATGGGCCTGACTGTTGTCTCTTTAATAAACCCTTACCCAAGGGATGGAGGAGGAAGCCAAGGATCCTCCTTGGAAGCATCAAAGGGCGATACCATTTACTCGTTTTGTAAGTTTAGTAATCACAAATCAAGTCTTGTTATCCGCCTATTTCGCCATATTCTACGTTTTCACACACACACCCCCCAGTCCCTCCATTCTCACTCTCTCCTTTCACTCCACCAATCCAAATTTCTTTCTTATTCCTATTTTCACGCACATACGGTCTTAATTTACTATTTACTAATCTACTGACTTTTAGTTTCAATCTTATTTTTGTAGGAGTCAACAAGATATAAATATGTGCAGTATAATTATCTCAATAAATATTATTTTTTGTAAAAAGACTGATTTCATGAGCACATATTTACTCCACCCACAAAAAAAATGTTTACTCTATCGAAAGAAAAAAAAATAGGGGGACATATTTGCATAATAATTACTGAGCTAGCTAGCTGATGTGTTTCTATTTAGAGCCTGTTCGGCAATAGCGTTTCGCATAGCGTTTAAAGTTTTAACTAGTCAAAACTCTATTTTGTTCAATTTTATCTGTTCGGTAAATTAGCGGATAATTTCAAATATAGCGTTTAACTTACTTTTTTCTAAACGTTACTATGAGTAACGTTTCAATAAGAAATCAGCGTTTGTCAATTTATCTTCCACTTATAACCCTTATTGTTTTAGCCTTCATAGATGAATCTGACACCTTAGCTTGCTCATTACTAACCTTTGTAATCATTACTACTTTATCAATTTTTTTATAAAATATTTTTCTCTAATTTAGTATTTAATTGTAGAATTTTGTGTAAATGTACCTATTCAAAATTTCATTTATAATAGTAATAATAATAATAATAATAATAATAATAATAATAATAATGGTAGTAGTTTGAGCTTTTCTGTCATTTTACATGCATCATATAATGAAACCGCTAATTTTACCGAACACTTGGTTTCAAAAATTTAGTTAAACAGCTATCCGCTAATGGCTAATATGTAACAGCTATCCGCTACTCAAACAGCTATCCGCTACCCAAACAGCTATCCGCTATATAAAACGCTAATTCTGCCGAACAGGTCCTTAGACAATCTTTTACAGCATAAAAATACTCTAAGGTAATCATCCTGTGATAAGAAATAAAAATCACAACGGAATTTTATTTCTCTTAACAAAAATGATTTTATGTTACTTAAATACTGGTATCCTATGAATTATGTACTTCAAGTGGGTAATAGATCATCACTTCTAAAACTATGAAGTATTATTGTCATACATGGTAGTATATATTTTGCTTTTAAGTTTTTTTTTTTTTAAAAAAAATGTTTAATGCAAAATAATATTGTACAAGCAAAGTTACATGCTGAAGGTTAAATTCTTATCTCTATGTAACTTGTCATAACATTCTAGGCATGGCTAAAAATATTCAATTTTTAAAGTTGTGATAATTATACTAATTATCTCTATGTGCAGTATAATTATCTCAATAAATATGTGTAGTATATTCTGATTCTCCTATATTTCCTTTACAAATAAGACTTAGGCCGTGTTCTTTTATGCGGTATTGTGCGGAATGGTGTGGTGGGGTGTGGTGGAATTATGGTAGGTTATTAGTATGTGGGGTGGGTGAGGAGAAAGAATGTAAAAAGTAGAGGAGAAAAGTGAGGAGAGAGAAAGGTGAGGTGAGAGAAAAGTAATGATTTGCGGTAAAATGCGGTAGGCTGTGGCACCGCAGTTTGCCAACCACAGAAAAGAACACGGCCTTAATGGGACGGAACTTTAGTTGGTGTTTACAAAAGGGTTTTTGACTCAAAATAATTCAAAGTTACAGGTGAATGGTTAAAAATAATCTAAATTGACTTTTTGACTGAGAATGTACTAAATTTTTAATCTATTTAGGCTCCGTTCTTTTATACGGTACGGTGCGGTGTGGTAATGGTGCGGTGCGGTGGAATTTGAAAAAATGTGGTGAAGTGTGGTTGTGGTGAGTTATGGTGAGAGTTGTGATAGGTGGGGTAAGTGAAGATATAGAACGTAAGAAGGTATTTTGGTAATGATTGTGGTAAAGTGTGGTAGAATATTGAGTAATTCGGTGTGGTGCGGTACCGCATAAAAGAACGGGGCCTTACTTTGAGTAAACCAGAATTGAATTCCGACATCGCAAAGCTGACTTGACACCCTTGAAAATTTCGAACCTGACTAAAAATAATATAAACTTACTAAACTAGATATATATATTTTTAACGGGTAAGTAGTCCAACCCATTGGACCCCTATCTCAAGGTTACAACCCAATAGGCCTGTAGCGGACGAGGTACCAGGAATGCCAATGGCCCAAAGATGAGTCTAACTTCAACCCGCGACACTCCCCGAATCGGTAAGGGAGAGATGCCGCCCCTAGTGGGATAGGAGGTGGACCTCTTGCCACTCAGGCAAGAGGTGATTGGCACTAAACCATATATTAAACTATTGCATCTTTGAATTTTTTGAGGGTGTCAAGTCAGCTTTATGACGTAGGAATTCAATTTTGGTTTAGTTAGAGTAAATAGGTTAAAAATTTGGCACATTCTCAGCCAAAAAGTCAGTTTATATTATTTTCAACCATTCACCTCTGACTTCGGATTATTTGAGCCAAAAACCCTTTACAAAATATATGACATCTCCAATATTTATTAATTGTTATATTTATTTACCTTGTTCTAAAAGATATATAACGTCAAATTTTAAAACTTTGTGTTATTTTGACGCTATAATAGATAATAGAACTAAATAAAAATGACACTTCAGCCAAATAATTTTTTTTTTTGGTGAAATACATTGCAAATTCATAATATTTTGGTATCAAGTTGTCCCTCACCAAGTTGATAAATGGAAGATTCCCTAGAATAATAGAATGAAAGTTGGAAATAGATGAGAAAAAGTGTAGTGTGGTCAAAGTGAGCGGTTAAGAGAGTAAAACAGTTAAAAAATGTTGAAACCTCCAGGAAGATTACGTTTTGCTAATCTCAAGTGGATCTCTGTGACTCATTTCCATCTCACATTTATTTACTTCCTTATTCCCTAAATTTTGTTATTACAATTAAAGTTAAACCCACCACCCCCCTTCTCCTTCTCCTCCTACCACCATCCTTGACCACCTTCCCTTTGATAAAATTCTAGTTGTAAGGAAGCAAGCTTACAAATTCCCAACCAATTTTTGGATACCCCTCTTCTTTTCTTTTGTTTTTACGCATACTTCTTCTTCTTCCATTGTTTTCCTGACAAAAGGTGCATTATTTCCCACAACTCCGATCCATCTCCTTTCAAGATTCCTCAATCTTCTTCTTCTTCTTCATTCTCTTGTAAATATTATGGTGTTTCAGATTCTTTGATGCTTGTTGTTCATTCAGTAAAGCCCAGACTTTGAGAGCTTGAGGTTGTTTAGTGGGTCACAGAATCCAACTGGGTGTTGTGTTGGGTTGTGTTGTGTTTTGATCAGGATATTGTATATTGATTGATTGACATGGGTTGCTTCTCTTGTTTTGAATCTAAAGAGGAGGAGAGATTGAATCCCTCTTCTAAGGATAAAGTTGATCGAAAAGATGTCCATCCAACTTCTAACTCCAATATCTCTAAATTGTCTTCTGGTAAGCTCAATCCCACCTTTTTCACTGCTTTATCTGATTATTTGCTTGATTCATCTGATCTGGGTTCTTTTTTAAATCTTTTAATTTGGGTTCCTGATTTGATGTTATAGGTGCTGATTTTGATTGAGATTATTACATGGTTTTATTTATTTATTTTTTGTTTGTAATCGGTTGAAGGACTGAAACAAAGTCTTAGGGTTTGATTGATGGAATGGTTTTAGCGAGTTTAATTCACTTTCTATTAGTAGAATAAAATCAGAAAGCATTGAAATCATTTTGCTATATTTTGTTATTCGGTTGGACGAATCAAATCATGAACACTTTTGGACTGTGTAGATTATTGCGATTCCGTAAACTTCTGGGTTTATTTCAATTAATGGGCATAGCTGCTTAATTTAGTAAACTTAATTTAATTGTTGTTGCCAAGTTTACTGCCTCATTCATATCAAGGTCAATTAAGGCGTCCTGTGAGTTAGTAGCTCCCTCCCAATGAAATTAGTTTGGTAAAAAAAGACTGATTCTTCCTTTTGTAAATTAGTGGGTTCTAGATGAGGACTTTGTGGATTGATTGGGTTTCATGAGATTGGTGATCCTCCTTTTTGATTTATTACTATCTGATGGAATTTGCAGGGGCTGACAGGCAGAAAATACGAAATGATGTTGGGCTTAGGAGAGAACCTTCAGTCCCTAAAAGTTTACCGGATACCAATATTTCTGCCCACACATTCACTTTCCGTGAGCTTGCAGCTGCAACCCAGAATTTCAGGGACGAATGCTTTCTAGGTGAAGGAGGATTCGGCCGTGTTTATAAAGGCCGTTTAGACAACGGTCAGGTAGGTTCTTACATCTTAATCGTCAATGCTTATCCTGTTCCTCAGGCTGCTCATTCTATTCGAGAAGCCCTTTTGGAAGTTCTATGTATACAGGGAATATCGATTTGTAAATTTGTTTTATCATATAAGGAACCCACCCGAATGCCCCATTTTTGACAAGTACTGAACTGGGTGCTGTTTAACTCTTGATTTCAGTTGCTTGGGGTTGAATGTTGTTTATTGTTGACTTGAGCATGATTTAAGAGCAGCCAATAAATCTATTTTGTTGTGTGCAGGCTGTTGCTGTTAAGCAATTGGATAGAAATGGTCTTCAGGGGAACAGGGAGTTCTTGGTAGAGGTTCTTATGCTCAGCCTTTTGCACCACCCCAATTTAGTGAATTTGATTGGATACTGTGCTGATGGTGACCAGCGCCTGCTCGTCTATGAATACATGGCACTGGGGTCATTGGAGGATCATCTTCTTGGTAATCTTTCCCGTTCCACTCATTTGCTATCTCTCCTTTTCCTTGCACCAACTTCTTCTTCCTGTACTATACCATTCTTAATAGGTTTTCAACTTCTATTGTGACTGATCTGGTTCACTTGCTAATTAAGAGATTGTAGTGCTAGACGATTGACCAATGTGTTTGTGCTGTATGCTGCACTACAGGATCATGGAATAGTATAGGTGATTATAACTAAAGTGTCCTGATGTTTCTGCTAATATCATTACACTGATTGATTAGGATGACAATATGTATGATCAATTAGGATTAACCTTTTGTATTGGTCTAATATCTTAAGGCAGATGGTTCAACCTATGTTACTCAGATGCGGGTACAAGAGTCCGATTTGGACACAAATAGGGGTGTCATACTCAACTAACTTTAAGAAAAATCGCATATTTTCATTGTAGTTTGAAGTGTCGAGAGTCGTACCCTTCGTCCGGGTGTGGAGGGCCCGACTCGGGTACGATAGGGAAAATGAAGAGTCGAAGTAACATAGAGGCTCAACTATCAGGCTTTTGCTGTATTCTATGTATGAGTGGAAAAAATGCTTGTTATATGGTAAGATTCATACTACTAGGGTTAGTGCAATAGTTTGAGAGTTTGCTATATTAGATTTTTACTGATCTTTTGATAATTCTGGATTACGGAATATGGACATCGTCTTTGTTATGTTATGTGTGAATGCACCCCTTTTGTGTTTCATGCATGTCCAAGTGATTGTCATTGCATGTGTAGTACTGTTATGGCTCTTTTTCTGATAAATTCTGGGATTTGCTTGTTTGACTGAGAGTTCACAATTATGTTTGCAGACCTTCCACCTGACAGAGAACCACTAGATTGGAATACAAGGATGAAAATCGCAGCGGGTGCTGCTAGAGGTTTGGAATATCTTCATGATAAAGCAAACCCTCCAGTTATTTACAGAGATTTTAAGTCGTCCAACATCCTACTAGACGAAGATTATCACCCAAAGCTCTCTGATTTTGGTCTCGCTAAACTTGGGCCCACGGGTGACAAGTCACATGTTTCTACTAGGGTAATGGGCACTTATGGCTATTGTGCCCCTGAGTATGCCATGACTGGACAGTTGACTGTAAAATCAGATGTGTATAGTTTTGGGGTGGTCTTCTTGGAGTTGATAACTGGGCGTCGAGCTATTGACAGTACCCGCCCTCATGCAGAGCAGAACCTTGTAGCATGGGTAAGATGCTTATTCTATGATTGGTATACCTGAGTGGGTTGGGGCTAGGGTAGCCGAAAAACTATCCGAACTGAAATCCTGTTTATTCCGACCCGGGCAAAGCTGGGTATAGTAATTGATTTATGGTTGGAATTTGGACATCGACTGTTTTGTTTTTTTGGGTACAAGCACAATAGTTTTTTTATTTCTGTTGTTTGAATCCGAAATTAGGCTTATCTGACCTGGGATAAACCTGAAATAAATTCGGGTACATGAATTTTTAGTCTGATATCTGATTCATTAGGACCCGAAATCACCCCGAACCTAGATTTTTGACAGTCATAGTCGGGGACTGGCCTGACTTGCCCCTTAAGTTGTCTGTGTGGGCCAATGTGTTTATATCTTGACCCAACCTGATCCGCCTGGTGAGGGAACCTGTACTGTGAAGAGGGTTGGGCTCGATCAAAGGGACGTTGACGCAATTTTCACCCTGTAGGTTTGCTCAGAAATAAGTGCATGTTAAATGTTTTGAGGTTGTTGTGGACAATAAACTTGAGTGGCATGTTTGATGTACAGGCACGGCCGCTGTTCAATGACCGGCGCAAGTTTCTGAAGTTGGCAGATCCTCGACTGCAAGGGCGGTTTCCGACTCGGGGTCTGTACCAAGCCCTGGCAGTTGCATCCATGTGTATCCAGGAGAACGCAGCTGCTCGGCCCCTCATTGGGGACGTTGTGACCGCCCTCTCATACCTGGCCAACCAGGCTTACGACCCAAACTCCAAAGATGACAGGAGGAACCGGGACGACGGGGGGAAGCTGAGCAGGGTTGAAGATGTGGGAGGATCGGGGCGCAAGTGGGACCACCTTGATGGGGGTTCCGAGAAGGACGATTCCCCCAGGGAGACTGCTAGAATGCTCCAGAGGGACCTTGACAGGGAACGTGCTGTTGCTGAGGCTAAAATGTGGGGCGAGAATTTGAGGGAGAAGCGTCGCCAGACATTGGACCCAGAAGGTGGCTCTGAAAGGGACGACTCCCCGAGAGAGACTGCAAAGATGTTGAACCGCGAGCTCGATAGGGAGAGAGCCGTTGCTGAGGCTAAAATGTGGGGTGAGAATTGGCGCGACAAAAGGAGGCAAAGTGCTCAAGGAACTCATGACCCACCAAACTGATGCCTCTTACATCCTATTTCCTCTGCTTGTACAGCACTGAGCCCATCAAGAGGCAAACACCCTGGAATCGATCATTCCGACTGCTATAAACTATAGTCTGCCCTCTTTTTCTTTTCTTTTCTTTTCTTTTCTTCTGAATGAATGTTTTGTTTGGGAAATTTGTTGAGGCTTCATGTGGAGGATCTAAATGCCCACCATGTTTTTTTTTTTCTTTTTCCAATGTAGTTTTTTGGCCTGTGTTAAAATATGGCAGTAAGAAAGACATATAAGCAGATGGTAGGTCTGTTTGTGGAAAGAAACAAGAGGGGTGTTACATAGAGAGATTACAGGGTGTAATTTGGTGAGAAGAAACACAATTGAGAATCATCATACTTTTCAGCATGGATCATAGACATTATCATGTTTAATATGAATGTTTCTCAAGTCATTGATTCCATTCCCTGTGAAATGTGTATCTTGGGCTCACTTGTATTGGTTAATATATATTTGTCTACCTTTGGAAGAACTAATACTCTGACTAAAGTACCTGGGCCTATTATATAAGTGGTGTTGCAGGGTTTACCATGTGGTCCATATCATTCATGATGTATCAATACAATAGCATAAAATATGAAGAATGGTGAATGGCAATAAGAAGACTTCTGGTAGCACGAGTAACCCAAATACTCCGTCTTCTAGCAGTACATATTACTTGCACATAAATTATGTGCTTTGGATAAGTATGAGTGAAAAATTATTTTATTGGGAGTGATCAGCGGGTAAGCACGAGTTGAGAATAAAAAAAATGAGTAGGTATGAGTGAATAATTATGTTATTGAAAGTGGATAACGATCATATTTGGAGCATATAATTTAGGAGCATGTAATGAATTGCAGTCTTCTAATAAGGATACTTTTAACAGTTTGGATAGTATTCACTGAATGATTCGTAGATTGATTAAAATTTGGTAATCAATTGGACTTAAAAGTTTCAATACAGATGGCCAGATGCGATCGTGAAGCATATGGAAAATCTATTGAGGGGTACAAAGAGAACGAATGTTCACTTCATATCCGTCTATCGGTTAGTTTTATTAGTTCCTGAACATTATCTTGTTGGTTGTTTTAACACTTATAGTTTGTTGCAAGTGTCGTTGGCATTTCAAGAGCTTTTACCCTAATACAACCGTCACTGTCATGTATAATAATAAATGGTTGAATATTTCATAGATCCCCAAAGTCTAAATTCAAGTTTAAAATGTGTAACTAACTTGCTAAACTGGACAAAATCAAATTAGGTTGGATGAAACTTTATGATGTGAGAGTGAGGCTAGCCCCTAGTTAAAGTTTGGTAATATATTGATTTTGTCAAGTTTGGTAGTATATGATTCATACAAAGTTTACGATATGTCAATTTGAGTTTTTTTAAAAAATTGACTTTGTATAGATTGTTATATTTTTTTCAGTTTCAGTATTTGAAATATAGTTCACATAAATTTAAGATTATGTCTATGTATTTTTATAAAAATATTAAGACCATATTCTTTAGTTGCGTTAGACGAGCTAACCAATCTAACCTAGTTTAACTCAACTTATCTTTACCTAACTTAAACTAATTCAACTCACTAAAAAACACCAAATCAAAACAACTTTTTAAATCATAAGGAAATTCAAATAATATTATTTTAATCTTAAATTAATCTACTTTTCCAATGCTTCTAACTTATTCATTTATTTTCCATAAAATATTCAAATTTTATTAATAAAATGTTTTTACCCAATAACTAACTTAACTCAAACATATCCTATTATTTCCTATCCTATCATATCTCTTTCTTTCCTAACCTAATTAACATAACTTGATCAAATAACAACACCTAAAAATAGAATTAACTAAAATACTTTATTGTATAAATTTGAATCCAATTAAACCTCACATTAGTAGAATTATACTCAAATACTTCATTGTGTAAATTTAAGATTATGTTTTAAGTTACAATTTATAAAAATATTAAAAGTATAGTTATTTTGAAAATTTTGAATAAATTTAAGTTGGAGTAAAAACTGGCAAAACGAGATAACAATGACTAAATTCGATGGAATAGAGGAGAAGACCAAGAGTAGTTTAAACAAAGAAGAGGCCAAATACAGGACTCTCCAGTCTCCAAGTAATTAGACATTTGCAGGATAAAGATTTTCTACTTTCTGGCGGGTACGCTTTTCTTCTTCTGTGTTTCTACAATCCCGTAAGCTGCATCGACTAACTCCAACAACAATGGAGGAATACAAATCCCTAAAGATCCAGCAGAAGAGTCCTTCTTCCCCAGTGTTCTACCTCTACCTGAACCGCCCTTCTCAACGCAACGCCTTATCATGGGATTTCTTCGACGACTTCCCCAAAGCCCTAAAATCCCTCGACCAAAACCCCAACGTCGGCGTAATCATCCTTTCCGGCGCCGGCGACCACTTCTGCTCCGGCATCGATCTCAAAACCTTCTCTTCCATCCAGCACAAGACCCAGTCGTCCGACCGCGGACGCTCCGGCGAACGGCTGAGGAGAGAGATCAAGTACCTGCAGGCAGCCGTATCCGCCTTGGAGGACTGCCGGAAACCTGTGATTGCCAGCATCCATGGCGGATGTGTCGGTGGAGGGATTGATATCATCACCGCCTGTGACATAAGGTACGCAACCGAGGACGCCTTCTTCTCTGTCAAGGAGGTTGATGTGGGCATCACAGCGGATCTGGGGACTCTCCAGAGGCTTCCTTCCATAGTTGGATTTGGGAATGCCATGGAGCTCGCTCTTACTGGCCGGAGATTCTCCGCTTCTGAGGCCAAGCAAATGGGTTTGGTCTCCAGAACTTTCGGCTCCAAGGTTGCTTTGGATGACTTTGTGGCCCTCGTTGCCAAGGGTAAACTGCTTACCTTCCATTACTTTTCTCCAATTTCTTCATGGTGGTTGTTGGTTTGTTGATTACTTTTCTCCAATTCCATTACAATGCTGTTTGGGATTACATGTTCATGGAGGTTGTTGTTCTATGGACAGAAATTGCAGAGAAATCTCCTCTGGCAGTCACTGGGACTAAGGCGGTGCTAATTAGGAGCAGGGACCTGAGCTTGGAACAAGGGTTGGACTATGTAGCTACTTGGAATTCCTCCATGCTCCTCTCTGATGATCTAAAAGAAGCAACCTCGGCCTACTTCCAGAAAAGAAAGCCAACTTTTGCAAAGCTTTGATCAAGGCTTTAATTTCTCATTTTCAAGTTGAATAAGCACTCAAATCACAGGTATGGTTTCCTTCCATCATGCAGGAAGAGTCAGAGATGAGGAGATTTATGGTTTCATTGTTGTAACTTGGAAGATATGTACTCAATTAATAATGTGTATGGTTGTTTCTCAAAGTATTTAATCATCTGTAAAGCTTGTCATCCAAATTATATGGAGGTTTTAGCAGCTATTAGCGT
Source organism: Portulaca oleracea (assembly GCA_029582165.1). Lineage (NCBI taxonomy): Eukaryota > Viridiplantae > Streptophyta > Magnoliopsida > Caryophyllales > Portulacaceae > Portulaca > Portulaca oleracea. The sequence goes on from CM055879.1 coordinate 21,366,641, forward strand.
ACTACTTATACAAGTGAATTTTTTTCCTAGAGTTGTGTATTGCTATGTGGAAATGGTGATTGAAAGGCTTCTTAGTCACCCGCCTTTTTCCTTGAGAAACATTTAAAAAAGCTCGTTGGATGCAACACTTGACACATCACCTTATTAGATGGTCATCAAGTAGAGAATGTAAACACAATGCCTTCCCCTCTAGGTGATGAATATCTGTATGTATGATGTATCTATGCTGCGTGTGCTGACAAAGTGAGAAAGATATGGTAATGATGTACGATGAGAAGTTGATGGCAGTTGATGAAACTTTCAGTACTAGGTATCTATGAGTATATACATATGTTGGAAGTAGGAATTGTTGACATTGATCAGACGAATTGGGAGAAAAAAAGAGAAAATCTATGATAGAGAGAAAATGGCCCAAATGTGTATGTTGTATTCTGTTGTGAGAGAGATACAATGGAATATATATACACGATGTACAGAAAGCTAACGCAGCAAGGAGGATAACCGGCTCAACTAATTGCTGAGCTGTCAACCACAAGCAACTATAACAAACTCAAGGAACTTGCTATCCCTTGATATTGGAGGGTGGAGAAACCCACAATTTGGACAAAATTGAATGGTGAGCAACCCCAGGGAGAGGCTTAGTGAACATGTCAGCCAACTGGGGTGTTGGTAGGCACATAGCTAAGGGAAATGAGGCCATCCATCGGCTTTTCCCGAATGAAATGACAATCCAAGTTAATGTGCTTGGTCCTCTTATATACAACATTTTTAGCAGAAAATAACTGTTTGGCTATCACATTGACTGGAATGGGAATGACATTCGGAATTTGAAGATTGTGCAACACACGACTAAGCCAAGCAAGCTCAGCCACACATGTTCTAGTATTCAACCTCAGTAGAGGAAAGACTGATAGACTTTTGTTTCTTGGACTTCCAAGAGATAAGCGTTCGTCCAAGGAAGATAATAACATAGCAATTCACAGACTTCCAGGAATGAGGACAAGCATCCCAATCAGTGTCAGAGTAGGTCAGGAGAGAAAACAAATCCTCATCAGCATGAACAAGTGTACCAAGGGCAGGCTGCCCTTAAAACGTGAATCCCAGTAGAAAAATGAGGGATCCGAGAAGCTTGCATATACAAGCTCAGATATTGAACAGTGAAAGCGATGTCAGGTCTTGGAGAAGAAAATTAAGCTCGCTAATTAAACTGCCTGTACTTGGTCAGATCTGGATACAAGAGGAGTGACCACAAGGTTCAGATCTTGGCAGCCAAACTCCTTGAGCAAGTCATTAGTAAACTTCTACTGAGTAAAGATCAGGCCTTGAGGAGGCTGGAGGACTTCCAGACCAAGGAAATGATTGACAAATCCTAGGTCTTTGATGCGAAACTCACGATCAAGATATAACTCGACAGCAGAAATTTCATCAACATCATTGTCCGTCAACAAGATTTTTATCAACATATATTGCCAGAAAGAGAATAGAGGGCCTAGAAACTCTATAGAAGAGCGAATGATCATTAGAGGATTGACTGAGAAGCACTTCAACAAGCTTAACATGCCCAAACGCAAGGCTTGCTTGAGGCCATATAGAGACTTTTCAAGTTTACAAACATCACAACAGAGATTAGACAATAATCCAAGAGGTAGGCGCATATAGATCTCATGGAGATCGCCATGAAAGAAGGTGTTATTTACATTTGAGTTGATGAGAACCCATCCGCATTTCACAATAACCATCAAAGTGTAGATGGTAGTCATTTTAACCACATGCAAAAAGGTCTTTGTGTAGTTTATCCCCTCTCGTTAGGCAAACCCTTTAACAAGTTTGGTTTTCAGCAGTTCAACCAAGCCATCAGACTTGTGTTTGACTGTGAACACCTAGTTACATCCAAGGGGTTTGTTGCCAGGAGGAAAAGCGACAATTAGCGATGACAATGGGTTAGGTCTAGGTTGGTTACAACTGGACTCGGATTCAGACTCGCTAATATGTTTTGGACCTAGACCCGACCTGAAACTTGGTGGGTCCTAAAAACCTGGACCAAGACCCAGACTCACCACTGGGTTCATAGTGGGTCCTTAATGAGCACAACACTCTTGTGTATTTTTACTAGATTTTTCAATTTTTCAGGTTTATTTTATATTTGTACACATGTATAATAATAACAATTCTATTTAAATATACTTGTTTTTAGCACAATAAAAACATATAATTCAATGTACGAAGTTATGAGCAAAGTCCAATACAAAAACATTAAAATGACTTGATAAAAATATATGAAAACTACACGCCATCCTCATTATTGTTGTTAAACCTTTCATTGCTCAAGAAATTGACATGATAAAAACCAACATGATCACCACGTTAGGACGAAAACATTGGGAATAAACAACAATAATGTTCATGATCTCAATCTCAACAAATGCATAACACTATACTACTAAACGAAGGGATAGTGTAACTAATACCCTCTTAAGAGCTTCGTTCTAGAGAGAGAAGGTCTCCCTTCTCTCTAAAGTAATAGCGTTTTCCACTGTTAAAGTGGTCCGTTAAAGTGCTGATTGTTTTCTCCGGTGGTGGCCCTTGGGTTTGCCGTGTGCCTGGACGGGTTAGATCCGAGGTTGTGTTCCTAAAGGTGTGAGTGGTGTTCGATCGCAAAGGCTGAGTGGGCTTGGGTGCTGGCGGTAGCTGAGAGAAAGTGAGCACCTTTGTCAAAGTCCTGGTAGACGAGATAGGGAGAACTGGGGTGGAGAGAGGTTACACTAAAATCTGGGCTCTGCTAGAGGAGGAGGCTGGCAGAAGTGGGTGGGGAGGTGCTTAGGGGACGGTGTTTGGTGTACTAGATCTAGAAGGTTCCTAATTAAAAGGGTCTGTTTCGTTCTCGAGGGAGAGGGGTGGCGTTCTTGGCCCAGGATAATCGTTTGTGAGGTGTTGAGTGTGTTCTGGGCTCATTGGGCTAACGTGACCCCTTTTGGCCTTTTTTTGGGAGACGGGTGTGAGTCTGGGCCTGGAGGGCTTTTCTAGGCCTTTCTGGGAGACGTGTCTAAAGTCTGGGCGCTTAGTGTTTTGGTGGGCTCGGGTTGAATTAGTAGGATAACAAAGGTGAGTTTTATTTTACGCGTTGGTTCAGTCGGGTGGTAGTTGGGTTGATTAAAGGGGGGTTGGGAGTTATTACATTGCGTGTGACGTGATGGGTTAGGCGCTAATCTAGGAGAGGTATAGGGGGAGTCTGCGAAGATCTTCTGTGGATTTGGCCGAAGGGATAGTAGTGAAGTAGGTGAGGGAGTTAATGGGGAACTCAGGAGGTACGTTTCAAAAAGGGGAAAGTCGAAAGTGCCCCCTTATATTCCACCATTCAAAAGGCGAAACAAAGAGAAGGGAACATGTGCTGAAGGCGCTAGGTTTTTCTATAAAAAGGTATCCTGGGGAGGGCAGTTTGAGCATCAGTGTTTTTCACGAAAAAGGAATCGGAAGTGCAAATATCAGTACTCTTTTCCTTTTTCTTCTTGCCAAAAAAAGAAAGGAGATATGAGGGGGGGATCAGGGAGGAGGGGTACTATAAGTTTTCCGGAGGGACCCAGGATGGGTGCTAGGGTTGATCTTAGCCCTCCACCTTGGGGAGTTGAGGTAAGGTTAGATCATACCTTTATTGGGTATGTGACGGATGGGAAGGACTGGGATGAAGGGGCGTTGCAAAGATTGGTGGATGTTAATTGGGTTACAAGAAGCTCGGCCAACGTAAAGAAGGTGGGAGAGAATCACTTTTCTTTCTGGTTCATGCACCCGGAAGATTGCTTGGATATGCTGGTTCAACGGTCCGTCTGCTTCGATGGTTCTCTCATGGTGTTGGAGAAGATAATTCCGGATATGAAGCCGGAGGAAGTGCGTTTTCGGAGTATTTGTCTATGGGTCCAAATTGAGGGCCTGCCCTTCAGACAAAAATGGGGAAGCACGGTGATCAAGCTTGCTCGGACGATTGGACAAGTTCTGGAGGTCGATATCCATGGAGTTGCTGACTTCTCTCTGAATAATGTCAGAGTGCTGGTTCGTATGGAGCTGGCCAAGTCGTTGATTGCTGGCGCGTATGCAAGGGATGACCAAGGGCAGACGCATTGGGTGAACTTCAGGTATGAAAATGTGTTCATTTTCTGTAAGAGGTGTGGAAGAATTGGTCACCATGATTTTGAATGTGTACGTAGTACCTGAGTTGGTGGCTAAAGAGGAAGTGAAAAGTAGAATTCTGGAGGCAGTGGAGTTGAGGCATATGGTAATTCATGGGGATGGGTCTTTGTATACTAGTAAGGTGCGGGCGTTCCCTATTAAGCGAGGATACCTTACAACTCGTCTTAAACTAGGGCAGCGCCAGCATCTTGATAAGTCTGAGCCGGAATTGCATTACCCTGAGTTTTTTGATGTAGAGGAGGCAGGGGTGAATGGGTTTGGGCCAGTTATTAATATCTCATCTGAGGAGAGAGGGGAACCAAGCAGTGTTAGGCGAAGAAGAGGCAGTCCGGGAAGTAGGGGAGAGGTGGGGAAGACGAGGGGAAGGGTGGTTCGACAACGGAGTTTAGGGGCACAAGATGTTGGGAGGGGTGAGCGAAATCAAGGAACTCTAGGGGAGGATAGGGAGGCTTTAATGGAGGTGGATGAAGGCTTGGACGAGGATGATGGAATGGAGGGGGATGGAGAGAAGCATGAGAATAGTGATACAGAACCCATGGAAGATTCTGAAGATCCAGCAGAGGAGGATGAGGATAGTGAGGAAGAGAGTGAAGAAGGAGGAGAACGAGAGGATTCTAATGGTGGGGATAGTTCTGGTGATGGGGATGATCATGGTGATAATGGAGGGGGGGATAGTGGGAATGTGGGGACTGGGATGGAGGACGAAGGGGAGGGGGATGAAAATGGGGCAGGAGAGCAGAATTGAAATGGAGTTAGGGGTTCTGAATTGGAGGGTGGGGGTGAGTTGCATGGGAGCACTGATATTGGGTACGTCCAAAGGGAAATATTCCTCAATGATTGCATGGGGGAACTTCAGAGAAACATGCAAACTCGCACGTTGAGGGATTTTGGTTTTACTTTGCATGGAAATGGGGGCCCAGCTGATTCCCAAATGCATGTGCTTCCAAGAGGTCCCTTTTCTCCAACGGGACCACCTGAGGACCAAGGAGGAATTATTCGTGATGCTATTCGAAGACTAAATTCAGCGGGTCCACATTCAGGTAATCCTGTTGAGCGCAATTCTGTCTTTTCATTTGATAATGGGGTTAACTACTCCCCTCCTTTTGTTTCCTCTGTGTTTTCGTTTGGGGAGAGGCAAAGACAAGAAAGAGAATTAACTGGGATAGAAACTGGGGATGTTTTGTCGGATTTGGGAGGAATTGGGTCAACACTGTTATTGGGGCAATTGTATGCAAACCCACATATTCCTTTAAGTAGGTTGGGGGGAGAGGGGGCTGTTCTTTTTGAAAGGGGGGAGTCTAGCAATCCAATAGAAGCCATCCAGGGCGAGGGGTTTGAGCAGTTGGGGAGTGGGGGACAGAACAAATTCTGGTTTGAGTACACACCCAATGGGTCTGTTTCCGAGGACATTCTCACTATGGGGGGGGGGGGGGAGCAAGCGGTTGTTGAGGATAACTTTTCCTGGCCACCAGTGTATGATAAGGGGGATAAAGAGGAGGGTAGAGGTTTGGGATACTCGGAGGAAACTTACGTGGGGGTCCAGAGAGTGGTGTACTTTAAAAAGTCTATCTCATCAAAATCTAGTTCTGTCGATTCAACTGTGGGCAGGATGGATGTTCACTCAAAGAAGAGACAACGACAGACTAGGAGTGAAGAAGTTGGTGGAGAGGATCAAGGCGATGAAGCATCTTCGTTTCTGGAGGAAGCAATCAGGGACGCTCGCCTCAAAAAGCAGAGGCGAGATCAAATGGTGAGCATTCTGCAGAAGGAATTCGACGCTTTTTTTGAAGGTGGATGACAAGAAAAGGGGGGAGGAGTGGTTTGGCTTTCTTGCGGATAGGGTGGCGGAGGCATCCCGGGAAGTGCCTCCTCATTCGCCATGATTTTTGCAGCCTGGAATTGTAGAGGCTTAGGGCAGGCGGACCTCTCTGCAATTCCTTATGTCCGCTGGATGTCTAGTTTCCTTACATTGGACCTGATTTGTCTTTTTGAAATGAAGCAAGCAGTTGATCTTGCTAGTGTCTCTGTTAGAAAGATGGGTTTTCATTTTGTAACCGGTGTGGACTCTGCTGGTCTGTCGGGGGGTATTGTTTTAGGGTGGAAGGATGACTCTCGTTTTGCTGTGGATGTCTATGATGAAAACTTTGTAATCGTTAAAGTTAGTGAAATGAATGTTGTTGTGTGGTATGTTGTGTTCGTATATGGTTGCCCGTATGTGCAAGGCAGGCAAGAGGTTTGGGAAAAACTTGCTGCTGCTCTTAAATTGTTACAAGGATTATATGTAGTTGTGGGTGATTTTAATCAGGTTGAGGATAACACTCAAAAAGCTGGGGGCTCTCTCACCATTAGAGGGGAAGCCCAGTTTTGGGAATGGAAGGACCAGATGGGGCTCATAGATGTGCCTTTTACTGGTGTATCTTATACCTGGACAAATAAGAGGGCAGGGGATAGCTGCATCTGGGAAAGGCTTGATAGGGCCTATGCCACAAGAGGATGGATGGACAGTTTCTCGGAGTCCTTTGTTCATAACTTCCCCATTGTCTTTTCCGATCACTCCCTGATTGCGTTGCACGTTAGGGGTTCATGTAAAGGTGAAGCGAAACTCATTTAGGCTTGATCCTTGGGTGCTCAAACTGCAAATTTTTCTGGAGCAATTAAAAAACTTAGGGGGGCTGGTACCAACTCATGGGAATGCCTCCTTTAAGTGTGTAAAATGGTTGAGTTTAATCCGGCAGCTGGGGAAACGAGTGGTGCTAGATTTAAAGAAGGAAAAACAGGAAGTGCTAATACGGTCTTGCAAGGCCTTCAAGAGAGCCAAGAGTACCTAGCAAAGTTCGGCATGAATGACTCTGCTTTTGCACAGGCGATGGCACGAGAGCAGGATATGATTGCATTGATTCAAGGGGTTCATGAGTTTTGGGTCCATAAAAGCAAAGTGCGTTGGGTCGGGCTGGGGGACCAATACACGGCTTTCTTTTTTGGGCAGTTTAATAGGAGGAAGGCTTACTACAGGGTGCACTGCCTCCAATTGAGAAATGGGCAACTGGTTTTTGATGAGGCCCAGATAATGCAAGAGTTTTATGACGAGTACTCTGGGCTTTTTAGGCCCAGAATTGAAATGCCTTCCGTGCGATGTAGGGTCATGGAACAAGTTGTGGGAGTGGTGACCAAATCCCTTTCTGAAGCCCAACAGCAGATCCTGCTGGAACCTTTCTCCCGAGAGGATGTTGAAAACGTAATTAGACAGCTGCAACCGGGGAAGAGCCCAGGACCTGATGGCATTCCGCCGGAACTATTCAAACAATGCTGGGGGATTGTGGGTGAGCAGGTGTAAAACCTCGAGTTTTAGGAGGAATGAAACCGTTAGTTTCCTTACCGGACCGTTAGGGTTAAGTTTAAGTTTCGAGGACGAAACTTCTTTTAAGAAGGTAATGATGTAAAACCCCGAAAAAAAATCCAACGATGTTGACCGTAACGTCGTTAATATAATAGGTTTGACTTCGTTATTTACTGTTGTTCGTAATGTGTTTATTTATGTTAACGCTTGAGCTCGTAGGACCGTTGAGGGGCTAACAAGAGTAGAATAGTAATTTCTACTGGTTAATATTATTATGTGATTAATTACGTGAATATTATTTGCTATGTGATTATATGATTATTAAGATTAATATTATTATTACTATTATTAGTAATTCTTTAAATCTGTTTTTAGCTTAATGGGTTGGGTTAGGAATAGGATTAGTTAATTGGGCCTAATTAAATGGGTAATATATAAACCCCTTTCTCCCCTCTCAAACCCTGAAAACCCTAGTATCCCTCTCAATACCAAACCCTAGCTCCCTCCCTCTCTCTCTTCCTCTCTCTGAAACCGACGGCCACCACCACCAGACGTCGCCCACCGCCGCAGCCGCCGGAAACCGACCGTCGCAATAAACCACCGCAACCATATTCTCCTTCCTCTTCCTCTCTCTCTCCCTCTGTTTCGCTTTCTCTTTCTCCCTCCCTCTGCTCGACCGACGCGAACCACCGGCCGCCAGACGCAGCCCACCGCCGGAGTCGCAACCACCGCAACCACCCTGCACCGGCCTGCTCACCGGAGTCGCCGTCGCACGAAGGGAACAACCCCGATCTCCTTGTTGTCGCCGTTCGAACCCCGCTCCACCGACGCACCATTGCACCTCCGACCACCCTTCGTCACCCCAGCCGTCGCCCGTCGCTGCCCAGTCGCCGGACCCCCCTCCGACCGCCGCCCGCCGACGCCGTCGCCAGAAACCGCCCCTCTGCTTAACCTACGTAAACCCTAACCCTAACCCTAACCCTAATACGTTTTATATTCTTCTTTTTCCTTTTCTTTTTCCTTTTCTTTTTCTGTTTTATTATTATTACAATCTGAAATTATATTTATAATTTTTATGTTTATAATTTCTGTAATTTTGTAATTAGGGAAAATTATTTGTAATTGTAATTCTTGTTGTAATTAGGTGTAATTTATTAATTGTTATGTGTAAATTCTTAATTGTTATGTGTAATTTTATGTTATAAATTGTAATTAGATTAGGTTGTAATAGTTGATTATTAGGTTTAAAAGTAGTTCTTTAGCATTCTTTATATTCTCTATATGAATCTTTTAGACCACAATATTATTGTATGTATGAATTTGGAAACTTATTTACCTAGGTTAATTCTTGAATGTTTAGTTATTAAATCGTTATATTCTTTATTGTTTCTTAAAAGAAAATCTTGTTTAAGTTGCTAAATAAATTAGGTTGACTTAATAAAAGTATAATTCTTGCTTAGTAATTCTTGAATTCTTGAATAGTCGTTAAGAAATTTACATATTGATCTCTTTTAAAAGTTATCCATGATTAAGTTGTTAAGTGAATTAAATTTGTTTAACTATTAAAAGTTCAATTTTGTTAGTAATTCACGTTTCTTGTTAAATCTTGATTCTTGAAAATTAATTAGGTCTCTTGTTTCATTAAGTTAAATATTATATGTTCTTTTATTTTTTTTCTTAGGGTTCATTCTTGTTTAATTCATGCTTAATCTTGACTAAATAAGTTAGGTTGAGTTTATTGTTTATTGGTTCTTGGTTCTTGATTTAATCTTGTTTAAAAGAAATTAGTTTTGTTTAGGATTCTTGATTAGAAGTTTAAATGTTTATATGTTCTTTATAGTTTATTTACATATTCTTTAAGTCTTTTCCGAATCTTGACTAAAGAAACTCACATGTTATAACCGTCCTTGTTAATTCTTGAAATATTGAATTAGAATAATATAGATTTCTTTTTAAGATAATGTTATAATTGTTTTATGCATGACTTTAGGGTTAGTGACAATAGTAAAGTGGATTTCCATGTTTTATAAATTTGGTTTAAGGTTAAAAAGTGTGATGTTGGATTTTAGTTAGATTAGACTAACTACCTTGGACTCTAGTTACTGTTTTAAGCCCAAATTAGAACCCCAAGACCGATTAGTAAAAGTTAGAACCGAAATAACTAAATTATTAAGAACCGGTAGCGGGACAGTTTCGTTAGCGCCTAAAGATCGGGTTGCCACGGTTAGTGTAGTTGTCTTTTGATCAAACCCTTTGGACTGGAGGTTCCCTTAGATGTTAGGAACCATAGGAATTTTACGGATTGAACGTTTGATTTGTATAGCCCGAGTTATAACCGTTTTACCGGAACCTGTCAGATCTGGACCAATGGGAAAGACGGGTGTTTTTGAAATCCTTCGGGACTGAGTTGGGCTTAACCATCAACATAGAAGTTTTAGTAGACATCCCGAGGTTTCCGAAAAGTCCAGAACCAGCCCCGTAGGATGTCGGGAAGTCGGGTTGTGACTCGTTTTATGTGAACGTTATAATCTGTCCTCTGCTTGCTTCTTTTTATAATAATTGTTGAGTGAAAATAATATGTGATCTTGTTATGTGTTTTCTTGGAGGTGTTAAGTGTAATTTCATAAATGATAGGAACCTAAGTGTTCCTAGGGGATGGGTTAGGTAGTTGATAGTTAATACTAACCTCGTTAGAACGCGTTTTGATTAGATAATTACTTTTATTCTAGGCCCGAGTTAGTGCGAGACGTTAGTGAGCTCAAGTGTGTTCTTCTCTTGCTGTGCTGTGAAGTATATCAGGTAATTGTCTATGCTCTAATCCCCACCGGGATGCTCTTTAAATGTGTTTTGATGTTTTATAATCTATTTTGAGAATTGCATCCCGAAAGGGGACTTTTGTGGAAATACGACCATCTGTTTTGATAATCTTTTTGATTCGATTGTGATCTTGGTTTATTTGAGTTGAGAAATTGGATGGTCTTTTATTCGAAGTTTTGTTAATGGTTTTGATAACTTGGGATGGTTTGACTTGAGAGTTGTGAGTTTGAATAATATACTAATAATTCAAGTGGAAACGTTAAGCGGGTTTCGGGGGATAACCTGTTGTGCAGGTGTAACAACCTGCAGGGTTATGGACCAGGAGATCAGGGCTTCCTTCCCTGATATAGGATAGTATTTGATGCCTTTGGTAGGCGATATTATTGATGCCTTTGGTAGGCGATGTTCTTGATGCCTTTGGTAGGCGATGTTCTTGATGCCTTTGGTAGGCGATGTTTTATGCCTTTGGTAGGCGATGTTATTTATGCCTTTGGTAGGCGATGTTCTTGATGCCTTTGGTAGGCGATGTTACTTTAAGGAATTTGGTATCCATGCACATTAAAATATGGATTGGATGGGTTGGAAAAGCGATTAAGGGTTAAAGGTTTGTAAAACGTTTGATTTGATCCTCTCCTAAAATGAATTGAAATGAACTTAAACTGTTTTAAACGTTAGGGGTAGACATTATTGAGATTTCCCACTCATTTTTTGAAATGTTTTGTTTTCAGGTGAAGATCTAAATGCTGGGGACGGGAATTAGAAGTGAGGACGACGAGTCTAGAAGTCCTTAAATCTTTTTATTTTGTTTTCGTTATGATGTCTTAAAGTTGGTTTTGAGTTGTTAGTAGTTACCGTTAGCAGACAGTTATGTTTTCCTTTCTCGCCTTGTGTTCCTTCGGGGATACGGCAGTGACGCCCAAACTGAATTTGAAAGTCTTCCGCTAAGTTTTGTCTGTTAACGTTAGTTTGACTTTGACTTTTCTATAATTGAATTTCCGGGGCGTTACAGCAGGTCACGGCGACGGTGCTGGAGGCTGTGAATGAAGGGAAGTTTGTGGGGGAGATCAACAATACAAATATCTTCTTGTTGAAGAAGAAACCGGAGGCATAGAAGTTGGTGAATTCCGCCCCATTAGCCTTTGCAATGTGATTTACCGGATTATTGCGAAATGTCTGGTGGATAGATTAAGGTTGGTGATTCACTCGTTAGTCTCAGAATCCCAATCGGCATTTGTCCCGGGGAGGTTGAAGGAAGATAATATATTAGTAGTACATGAATTTCTGCACTTCCTGGCTAACAGAAGACGGGGCAAGCAGTTCGCGGCTTTGAAGGCGGACATGAGTAAAGCGTATGATCGAATCCAATGGGATTTTCGGGAGGCTGTGCTTCGCAAGATGGCTTTTCCAGAAAGATGGATTAGGCTGCTCATGAGGTGTGTTACCACTGTTAGATATTCGGTTCTGGTTAATGGTGTTCAGTCTGATACTATCATCCCGGAAGCAGGGCTAAGGCAAGGAGACCCGTTATCCCCGTATCTCTTTATTCTATGCATGGAAGTTTTGTCTGCAGTGATTATTACCGAGGTTTCCACTGGCAGAATTCAGGGAGTGGCTGTAGCTAGAGGGGCTCCGCAGGTGTCTCACTTATTCTTCGCTGATGACGCCCTTTTCTTCACTGAGCTTGAGGCTGCTTCCTGCTTTGCCCTGAAGAATGCTATCGATAAGTACAACATGGCGTCGGGACAAGTTATTAACCTCACCAAATCGTCTATTTGCTTCTCTAAGGGAGCGTCTCAAGAGGATAGAGAGGGGATGAAGGTGGTTTTTGGGTTTCCGGAGGGGGGGTTTTCCAAACATACCTTGGTGTTCCTACTAGAGTACAGAGGAGGAGGACAGATCAATTTGGCTTCATGATTGAGGAGGTCCAAACTAGGCTCCAGGCATGGAAATTCAGAATGCTTTCAATGGCAGGTATGTTTTTCCAAACATACCTTGGTGTTCTTAGTGTCTATTTGATCCCTAGTACTGTTATTGATAAGATCAATGCGTGCATAGTGAGGTTTTTGTGGGGAAAGAATGATGGATCCAAATCCATCCACTGGAAGGATAGGAATACAGTGTTTCTTCCAAAAGGGGCCGGTGGTTTGGGAATTAGGCATGTTGGTTGCCACAATAAGGCTTTGCTGCTAAAGCAGGCTTGGTGTATGACAAACAGGATTTGCTTATTTCTAGAATTTGGCGAGCAAAATATGGAGCACCTTCTCCTATTGAGAAAGAGCCAGGTTATAAGGTGCCAAATGGGTGCTCTAATACCTGGAGAGGAATTTCCAAGGTAGTGGGGGCCATTAGGGATAAGCTCAGATGGAGTGTGGGTAAGGGGAATAGGGTTGATGCAGTTGATGGAAGATCGGTTCCGGGAGGACGGCTTCAAGTAGTGGAGGGAAAAGAGGAGATGGTTAAACATTTATTAGTGGAATCCTTAGCGATTCAGAATGGGGAATATCAGAAGGGGTGGCGTTGGGATTTTCTTCAACAGGTCTTCACTAAGGAATCCCTTGATTGTATCGCCCAGGTTTTCCCTCCTCAACAGGAAGGTGAGGATGTGCTCGTATGGCCGGGGTCAAGAACCACTGAGTATAGGGTCAAGGAGGGGTATTTCACCTTCTTCCGGGAGGATACTATAGTGGAGATACCTTCCGCGTTGGACTCAAAGCTCTGGAGGACAGTCTGGCATTCCAAGTTACCCCCCCAAATGGAAGTCATTCCTGTGGAGGTGTGGGAGTGACGCTTTGCCAACTGGCCAGAATAGAGCTAGGCGGCGTTTGGTCGAGAGTGATAGGTGCTGGTGTAGAGAGGAGATGGAAACTATGGACCACTTATTTAGGAGGTGTATAATTGCGACACATGTGGAAAGGGTGTATATTGGGAGTCTGACCTGAAGCTAACCCCCACATCGGCTGGAGAGAGTGGCTGCGGGGGTGGATACTATATCTGGCAAAAGAGAAGGAGGATGAGGGGTTTCAACTGCGAGAGTTTGTTGCCACTCTATGGGCTATTTGGAAAGCTAGAAATGCTGTAAGTATTGGGAAGGAGAGAGTCTCGCAGGGTTTGTTGGAAGCCATGCTGACGCAAGTCAAGGAGGAGGTCATCAACTGGAAACAGGGGAGGGTGGTAAGACGTGGCCAGGAGGTCAGAGCCGAGGGGAAGAAAGGGGTAGAAATGGTCTGGGGGGAGGCTGATGAGAGTGCGGTGAGGGAGATTTTTGTTGTGGATGGAGCTTGGTGTGCAAAAACCAAGGACATGGTAGCGACATGGGTTTGCATGGTGCAGGGGAAGCCATGGGGTCATGGGAACCAATTGGGAAAAGGTGAATCGGTGGTGTTCAGCGAGCTTTTGGCAATCCGACTTGCGCTTACTGAGGCTGAACGGAGGGGGCTTATGAAGGTTGTCATATGTACGGATTCTACGATGGCGGTGGAAGGTTTGTTAAATCCAAATGGAGTTCCGGCTGAGTGTCGTGCTCTAGCTGTCAGTTGCAGGTTTGCAATGAAGAAGTTCACGACGGGGAATATACAAAAAGTTCCAAGACAGGCAGTGCGTCCGGCTCATCGATTAGCTAGACTGGCGATCCGCAGTCTTGGAGTTGTCACATAATTCCTCCCGCTGTTTTATTGTTTTTTCGTTTTTCGTTGTTGGTCTAGTTGTTTGGTTGTCTTGGTCTCGTTTAAGAAAAAAAAAAAAAACTAGGGATAGTGTGAAAATTCCAAAATACCCCTAATATAACAAACCCAACCAAATATAAATATGGATAGTTTGGACATTTTAAATATTTTTCCAAAGAAAGTGGAACTTCAACCAAACAGTGTAAAATACACTTTCACATAAATAAAAAGAAAATATTCCCATAAAAATTTCTCTAGGAAATTTTTTCTCAAGAAAAACTCCCTTAGCATTTTACCATTCCAAACACTCCTAATTTAAAATCGGCTAAATATAGAGGCTTTGAGTTAGGGATCACTTGATCATTGGATTATTAACTTAATTGAAGTGAAATTTCCACAAAATAGATGATTAACATTTGCTAGACAAGTCACTTTTATCTCAAAAGAATGTTGTGAATTTTGTATGCGATTATCGGTCCTTGAATAGTCCAAATTGATGAATTCATGTTCAATCCACTTGATTTGGTTCGTAATTCGATTTAGGTTTATCCCCTAGAAGCTTTTATCATTGAACTTGATCTTAGAAGTTATCGCTTATGATAGAGTAGACTCGGTTAGATAAGCAAACACTTGAAAATTGGATTACTTAGCAATTGAGTAGATGACTAGTTCAGTACATAGTTAAAAGAGTCCATGATGAGAGAACCTTGATATATTGCTAAACCTACACCTGTGCATTTTTAAAAAAAAATATATGTATTATAGATTACTAAAAAAAAAGATAGAAATTTTATTTTTATTTCATTTTTTCAAAAATCAAATAGAGCCTTCGGACCTAATCTTTTGTGTGGTGGGTTAGTAGACTAGTGAAATAAAATGGATAAAGTTAGATAAAGTAAGTGGAATCAAGTGGAAATATGTAAAATAATAAAGTGTGGCAAGTAGTTATCCCACCACAAAGAAGAAATGGGCCTTGAATAACCAAGTTAAAGTGGCTTGATAAATTGTTACCGAATGATTAATGAGTTATTGACTTTAAGGGATGACCCAAGAAACAAATTGAACATGAAGGATTAAGAGAACAATTAGATCCCAAATTCTAAAATATGTAGTGACCACCAAGGCTGACGTGACATGACTTTTTTCTTAAATTTACTTTTTATTTTATTTTTTCCAATCACTTGTCCGAGCTGATGCCGAAAAAGTTTGTCATGGTTTATTCAAGTTGTAACTATGGTTCTTCACTGAGTAAAAGCATGGATTATTAAAGTAATCATCATGGTTTGACGCTGAGTACACCTATTAATTATTCATCTCCGGCGAATTTTTAAATAGAGTCGTCCGTTCAAAGACCCACCCTAAACACGCTTCTGAAGCTCTGACCCAATTGAAATTAGAAAACAATACGAGTTCTTCAAGGTTTAGGTGGTTCAACCACTCCAAACATTGTAGTCAAGGTTATGAGCTTGGAATCCATACCGTCAGATTCGATCAAGCGTACTACATCTGTCAATTTAGTGGATTTGAGAGGAAAAAAGAAGGGCTTGATTGCAGGGCCAAAACTTCATTTTCATTCAAGGAGATTCCCGAACTTTTTGAGCTTGAAGACGATACTTTCTTTGTTCCCAGAAATCCAGAGAAGAAAAACAAGAAAAGGGTATAAAATTTGGGAATTCTGATATGGGTGTTAAAAGGCAACATCACAGGAGGACAAATAAATGTCACATCAACCTTAGTGGTTCTCACATATTTTACAATTTGAGACTTCATTATCCTCCTAATCCTTCATTGTTGATTTACTTACTGGACCAGATCAATAACCCAGGATTAATAGGCCTGATCTACTGGTCATTACTCATTACAACATTTGACTGAGACTTAACAATGGGCCTTCACTAGTTTGAAAGCCCAAATAAAAACCGAACTAGTTCACTTCACTTCATTCTCATGTTTTAAGAATGTCCACTACAGGCCTCTGGCTTTGTTGTTCTGTTGGACCATTGATAGTTGCAATCGAGATTTTAACTTTGGGACCTTTAACTTTCAAATGCTTCCAACTACGTGCACTCTCAAATTTCTATGAAATTCAAGCACATAATCAATGTGCAAGTACAAATATGAACACTGTTATCATGCCATGTAATCTAATTTGGCAAGACAAATGTGTACTTAACTTGAACTTTAAGGATCTAGAAGGGGGAAAAAATTACCACCATGGTGAGAGATTGACGGTGTGTTTCCATCAGCAATGCAAACGGGGCCATTAGGTCATAGTAATAATTACTTGCGGCCCACTGTAAAAGTAGCCACCACTATCACGTGTACGTACGTTTAGTGATAATGAGGTCAAAAGTTGAGATTTTGTGGTAATTTGATGAGGGAACCAATTCAAGCTAGCTTTAAAGTTGGTAAATTTTACAGCGAGGAGAGTAAAGGTTAGGTTGGTTGATTTCGGCGGGTTCATATGTTCACACTCAAGGCTATCACATCTCCATTAATGCTAATTGCTAAACCTCATTGTTAGTTGTCATTTCTGTTGAAATTTAACACACTTTCTAGATCAAATTGAATGCCTCTCAGCCCTCTTTTTCTTTTGTCAATCTAAACTCAAATCAGGCTTTTAAGAATCGTCCTCTGTCCTAGTTTTAAATTTGGTTTGCATCTATCGTACGTATTAGTATTAAAAAAAAAGTGTACTTTATTCCACATTTACGTGCAAGCATGGGAGAATTGACATTATTTAAGAGATATACCAAATAGTTGAAAAAACAGTTTTATTCATATTAGTACTCGTTTTACAGTCAATTTACATGCATTAATTTATTCTTTCATGGTGAAAAGAATCCACTCTTTTTATTTATTTATTTGTTTGCTTATGGGACACACAACCATGAACCATACATGAGAAAACTTTCTTTTTAATTGTTTGAGTTAGCTTATTATAGTAAAAATGTTTGGTAAACTAGGTTTTTGAAAAAAGTTATCTCAAAAAGTTTCATCAAGTAGCTTTTTAAAAACTAGCTTATTGAGTCCAAAAAAACTAATATGAAAAGCTTGTTACAAAACACCTCAAATAGCTTTTCCCCTTTGATCAAAAAGCCAAAAAGCTCACAACCAAACACCCCTTATTAATATGTTGACTTCATATTGTATTTCAGGAATTAAGCACTTGCGAAGGACAAAATTTACATGTATTATTCCTTTTGCTTTAAGGCGAAGAAAGAAGGGCAAACTATAGTAATTATTCAAATGAATAAAGTGATATGATGGAAATGAAGATGTGATAAAGATAATTAAAGGCATGCGTTTTAATGTTTTTTAAAGAATTGGTCAACTACGCATTGATGGAAACTTTTGAACAATTATTCCTCCATCATTTCAATTTCTTTATTCTCTTTTCTGTTTCGATATTTTTGGTTTCTTCTGCAGGTTCAGCTTCCCTCTCGTCTGTTGCTTGCTTTCTTGTGTCGCTTTGCTTGTCAATCCTAATATTTAACTACAAAATGGTTTATGTCCGTACAATGCACGTAGACATGGACATCGGTGAACTGATTCAGATTCCAATCGGTTCGGTTAGCATCAAGTTAACCAAATCCGGTTCGATTTCGGGTGAGGTTTTTTCAAATTGATTTTTGGTTTGATTCAAAGTCATTTGGGTGTTCACTTTTAAGATTACGGTTCAGATCGGTTTCGATTAAGGTTTCTTTGAATTCGAGTCAAGAATATATAAAAGGGCGGAGCCAGAAAGTGAACTCCTTGCTGAGTACCACGAGACGGTCGTTTACAAAAACCACACGCCTCTCCATTAACCAATATGGAATAAAAAACTGTAGAAACATATTCCATTTTCCAAGATATCCATTTATCAGGAAATCCAAATTTTAACATGACATTTCACAGAAAATCGTTGTCGATCTTATCAAAAGCTTTTTACATGTCTAGTTGGAGCATCACCCAACTCTTCCGAGGAGATAACGATCATGAGCCCGAGTGCTCTATGCACTGTGGACCTAATTCTTTCTTCTTTTTCTTTTTTTTATTTTTTAAAATAAATACAATGATTTTTTTTTCTTTGAGTCCAGTATATATTAAGTTTCTAATTCAATTCAATTATACTTTTTATTTATTTATTTGTATTTTTATTGTCTTTATAATTTTCATTATATTCTTTTTATTATTTTATAACTTTTTTCTATATTTTTAGATACATTTCAATAAAAATACTTTATGAGTATTATAGTATAAATTCATGAGTATCCATATTATAAATAATGAATATTTCATGAGATACTCCCTCCTTCCCAAATTAAGTGTCACTTGGGACACAATTTAAAAGACCAAGAAAACTTCTCATCTACATTAATTTAGTACATTGGAAATATGAAAATGTTGAATAAAATGGTGAATAAAAAAAAAATTGTGAATAAAAAAAGAAAAATGAATGAAAAAGATGTAATTAATAAGGTTAATTTGATAAATTAGTAATTAATGTGCTATTGAAAATATAAAGTGACATATATTATGGGAAAAAAGAAAGTTAGTTAAAGTGACAGATAATATGGGAAGGAGGGAGTATGTTATAAGTGTTGTGGTTATAGTCTATGAGCATTGTAGTATAGATTTATGAGCATCCACATTACAAAGTATGAACATGGGATGAGGTATGATATTGAGCATTATGATAATAGTTTATGAGCATTGTAGTATAAATTTATAAGCATCCACATACAAATTATGAACATTGGATGGTATATGATACGAGCATTGTGGTTATAGTTTATGTGCATTGTGGTATAGATTTATGAGCATCCATATTACAAAGTATGAACGTGGGATGAGATATGATATATGAGCGTTATGGTTATAGTCTATGAGCATTGTATTATAGATTTATATGAGTATCCGCATTAGAAATTATGAACATTGGATGAGATATGATATGAGTATTGTGGTTATAGTTTATGAGCATTGTAGTATAGATTTATGAGCATCTACATTACAAAGTATGAACATGCGATGAGATATGATATATGAGCGTTATGGCTATAGCTTATGAATATTGTAGTATAGACTTAATTATGAACATCCGCATTACAAATTATGAACATTGGATGGGATAAAATGTTCAGATGAAATATTCTCTTTTTCCTATTCTCCGAACCTGATTTTGGTCGAATTTAGCTCCGTCCGTATTGTCAAATCCAGTCCGACTTGAAAAAACATTGGGTTCGGACATTTCTAACCTGAATTTTATTATTGAATGAATTTGAATAAATTTACTTGAATCCAAATTTTTGCTAATGCTAGTGAAAATTTTAAAAAAAATGGTGGAGGCCCCTGGGCACACCATGCTATGTGCTCCGAGGAGCACAATCCACCTATGCTCTTCCAATAGACTTATCAATAATCTTATGACTTAAAATGACATTCACGGTGAATAAAGAAGTCTTGTACAAAGGCACTTTAAATAGGATCAATAATTTTACAAAGTGCATCATACTATTTCCCCAAAAATGGTACTGTGATTATATTTTATGAATTAAAGGACACAAAACTATTTTTTAAAAATTTCAATTTTTGAAGGATGGATGGGTTGTAATTTCTCTACCTAGGCTTAGTTTGTACGACATCGAAAATATGACGAGGGTTTTAATTGGAGAATTAAGATTTAAGATGGGCTCCCAAGGACTTAAGGTCACATAAACTTGTCTGCTTTATTCAAGCATACATATCAATATCAAGATGCCTTAAACAATAGGAAATCCCAAAATTCAAATGAGATTTAATTTGGCATTAATGCCTATATGACTCTTTTCGTTGATTATTTTGCACTCTTTATTCTCTTTTTTTTTTTTTTAAATCATCAAAGATATTGTTGCCGCAGCCATCTCCATCTAATGCACATATAAATATTCAGTTTATAAAAGCATACAATTCAAGCAAGTCTAACTGAAATTAAATATCCCACTAATTATGAAACTGGTCTTTATTTGGTTAAGATAACCTTAATTAGACGAAATTAGGCTATCTATGTTAGATAGTAGATACTTAAATAACAAGCAAAATTAATCAAATTTCCTATAAGAAAAGCCTTACCCTTCCTTCTACTCTTCTTTAATACTCCCTCCATTCCTCAATATTTGTCACTTTAACTAAATTTTTATTTTTCATAATATCAGTCACTTTATAATTTTAATACAATATTAATGTCAATTTTCTAAATATACCTCTTACTTTTTACATTACCAATACAAATATATAACCAAAATAGAAATTTATTTATTATTTTTATCATTTCCAATAAAATTATCATTTTCAATACTTCTTTCTTAAAATCTCCCCAAAACTCAAATGTGACAATTATTGAGGAAAGGAGAGAGCATCACTCACATTTCATTACCATTAATTTCTCTTAAGTGTTACCTAGGAAAGCAACTTTAAGTAATTATCAATCTGCTTCTTATCATTAATTGGACTCTCCTAATCAATGTTAATACTGAGAAACATCGTACCTATCTAGCATAGAGTTTAATTATTTAATGTAACCAATAGCATATTTTGTAGTCAATTTGACATTTTCAACAATTCATGTTTATATAAAATGTACGTGGCAAAACTATGTATACAATTATACATAGAGTTTTTTAAATACTTCAATTCTGAATGTATATTACTTTATGTTTGTGACATTAATTTTTTTTACATGCTGTTTTTAAATTTTAATATTTATATTACTTTACCAAAGCAACCTAGCTTTATTGTATGCTTACTTCAGTGAAGCGTACCAAATAATTTGGAAAATTTTCTTAATTATGTTTAAGCCTTCCAAAATCTCAATTTAAGTTTTAATTGAATAAGAACTTTTTTAGGGAGATTCTACTATAGTTGAAAATTTTTTCAACTATGGTAGTTGAAGTGCCTGTTTGGCTTAATTTTTAAAAAAGTGTTTTTGCATCTTGTAAACAGTTTTTATAAAAGCTATTTTTGGAGAGACTTTGAAGTGTTTGGCCTAACTTATTACATAAGTGATTTTACTAAATTAAAGTGTTTGACCTAACTTATGATATAAGTGTTTTTACTAAATTTAATTTGTTAGCTTAATTACTTTTAAAAATCATCATGTATTTTTCTGGAGTAAAATTATCATATGATTATTTACATTTTCTCTTTTTATTCAATTTTAAAAATATTATCAAATTTTAATTTTAACAATAATTATAATCATATAGTTATAATTATAGTTAATTATTATTATTATTATAACTATATATGGTCTTGCTTAATTATACAATTCTTTAAATTAAATATTTATACATCAAAAATTTACTAATACCATATTTGCAAAGGAATTAGATAATAAAAATGTCCAACATAATATTAAAGGTTCTAACAATATAATATTAAAATATCTAAATACTATCTTTGTAAGAACCATAATATTTATTTGAAATTATGGAAACTAATCACTAGAGAATCTCGTAGATTGAGTAGTGATTAGTTTGTAAGAAGTAGAAGCAACAATTTACTGTTTCTGCTTTTGGAGCTGTTTTTGGAAAACAGTTACTAGCTTCTTAAAAAACACTGTTTGGCCTAGTTTATGCTTTTTAACTCCAAAAACACTCCCAAAAGCTAGGCCAAACAAGCACGAAATATATAATTACCCTTAATTTTACTATTAAAAATTAAAATTAATATATATATTCACCGTAGGACTTGTTACAATAAGTAAATCTATGGCCGTGTTCTATACAGCGGTATTTCGCGGTGAGGTGTGGTAGAATTGTGGTAGGTTATTGGTATGTGGTGTAGGTGAGGAGAGAGAATGTAAAAAGTAGAGGAGAGAGAAAAGTGAAGAGAGAAAAAAGTAATGATTTATATTTGAAATGTAGTGCGTTGTGGCAAGCTAAATCATGCAGATAGAACACGGCTTATATGTTAAGTTATAATTTTTTACAAAATTGAATATTTTTAAGGAAATTTTACCATAGTTAACTTTTTTTCTAACTATCGTAGTTGAAAAAAGAAAATACCATTAATTTTACCATAAAAATTCAAAATCAATGTAGTTTGATCAAAGTAACTTGTTACAATAATTAACCATATTTAAGAGGATATAAATATTTTTAACAAATATGATTATTTTTTCTAAATGAATGGTATAAAATTTTCAACTACCATAGTTGAAAATAAATTCAACTATGGTAGAATTTTTACTTTTTTTTATCATAGTAATATCAACCTTTTTTTGATAATTAAATTAGCAGTTAACTAGTGATAACAATATCAACAACAATTAAATTATTCGATGCTAAAAATTAAATATAATATATGAAATTAAAATAAAAACTTCGATTAAAATCCATATACTTAGGGATGGTAGTGGGTCTTGGACCCAGTCTGGACCCTGTCAGATCTTGCCCATTAAGACGGGTCTGGGTCCGAAAGTTTTAGACCCAGTAGATCTAAGGCAGGTTCGGGTCTGAAAAAAATTAGCGGGTTCGGGTCCAAGCACGGACCCACATACCCGACCCGTGGACCCAGTAAAATATAAACATATATAACTTTTTCCTTTGAAAAAATAAAAATTTAAATACTACACTACTATTCATCTACTACCTAGCGCCTGCTGGGACTATTGGGAGTATTGGGCCTATTGAAGTGTTGACTTCTATTTTCTAAAACCCTAGTATACTATTTTTTCCTTGTAATGTTTTTATTGTCTTAAAAATAAATGTATTTAAACATATTAATTATTATTATACATGTATACAAGTACCCAACAAATTGATAAATTTAGTAAAAAATGCATAATAGAGTTGGACCCATTAAGGACCCATAGACCGTTGGACCCGTTGAGTCTAGGTCTGGGTCTGAATTTTAAGACCCTTCGGGTTCCGGAGCGGGTTCGGGCCCAAAACAATTCTAGCGAGTCCGGGTCCGGGTCCAGCTGGACCCACCCTAGACCCTGCCCATTGTCATCCCTACTGATATACTTTGATTCCATATATAATAAGCTCTTATTTTAATCATAATTTATTTTACTAAATCTATATAATATTAATAGAAAAGTTTGTGGGTCCCGCTAAATGGAGAAAGGAGATAAATTGTAGGGATTTCGACCAATCAGAAAGTAGATAAATACTAAATTAAATTATTTTAATAATAATAATAATAATAAGGGTTTTTGGATGATAATATACCCACTTTTAGGGGTGTTAAATTGTAATATAACCAACCTTTACTATTGGACAACAATATCACTAACCTTTATACCTAGGTGACATTATTATACCAACAGTAACTAAGGGGATGGTGAACCGGTCTCCATGCTCGCTAACGTGGCTGGTGAAGGGAAAAATTTGTCCCAGGCCAATTACCCCATTAACCGCTTAGTTTTTCTCACTAACCCACGTTACAAGACATTGGTTGATTGTGTGTTACATCAATACGAAGATCGGTTCACCACCCTGTTAGTCGCTGTGTTAGGGCCGATTTTTTTAAATGTGGGTCAGTGAGAAAAAACGGAGGGGTTAACGAGGTTACTGGGTAAGGGTTGGTTATTTTCCATCCGCCTGTCACGTCAGAACAGAAATTAGTTAACCAGTCACCACCCCTTAATCACTGTTGGTATAATAATCTCACCCAAGTATAAAGGTCAGGGATATTGTTGTCTAATAATAAAGGTCGGTATATTATAATTTAATACCTCAAAGGTCGGTATATTGTCATCCAATATCCCTAACAACAACAACAACAACAACAACAACACCAGCAGCAGCAGCAGCAGCAGCAGCAGCAGCACCAACACCACAACAACAATAACAACAACAACAACAACAACAACAACAACAACAACAACAACAACAACAACAACAATAATAATAATAATAATAATTTAAATGAAGAAAGAATATTAATTGTAGGAATTTCGACCAATCAGAAAGTAAATAAATACTGAATTAAATTATTTTGGGAAAATAATAATAATAATAATAATAATAATAATAATAATAATTAATATATAAAAGTAATATCTTTGAGTTTTGAAATCGTGAGCTGTGAGTGAATTTCGGTCTTTCCAGCCAATGAGAATTTAGAAAAATAAAAATCAACAACTACTTTTCCAGCCTATAAAAATTACAGTAAAATTTTACCCAATCAAACTATAAACCTTTGCCGTTATTATCCCTTGATTTTTGCAGTTATAACCACTTTCAATATTTGATTTTATTATCCCTCGATTTTTGCATGCAGTTATAACCACCTTTAATATTTGATTTTTATTATAACTCTTTATATTTATGTCCTTCAACAGAGATAAGTTTTTGGGCAGTTTTAGAGTAGTCTCCCCATCTCTGTCCTTTCACGCCCCTCTTTGTCTCACTCCTCTTTTCAGACTCGCCAAAACGTTCAGTTCGAAAACCATCTGTCTCATTCCTGTTGGTGGCCATTAATGACAATCCATGAAATATGAAGTCATCATCGTTGCCTGATTGTCGGTGATTATTCGCGTTCTGCATCATCATTACCTGATGACACGATGGGGTTTGGTGAGGGTGATTCCTAATACAACTCTCAAATTATAATCGTTGAAATTAAAGTCGTAAACTACTTCTATTTTGTTGGTTAATCTTGAAGGCAATTGGTCCAGCTTAATAAAATGTCAGACATCAATGGTGTTTCAAATGGATCTTGACAAACAGAATTTCGTAAGATTTTGGTGCTTACACGTAGTTTTATTTTTATTTCCTTCTTAGTTTTTTTACGTGATTTTCCTTTTAATTTGTTACTTTATGAGTGTTGATTCATGTATGTCTCATGCATTTTGATACTGAGTATCTATGCTTTATGGTTCGCAAATTCGTGCTTTCAACCCATGTTGTAGGGTATATTACTACTGATATGAAGATAACAATGGTATTACCGTATTATGTTATAGCCTCGAGTTTCTTACAATAAATTCTCTTTAAGTATTTGAAGCAAATTCTCTATTATCATTTGATGAATTTTTGAGCATTAAGCACTTTAACTCATTTAAGATTTGTTCATTCCGGACATTAGTATGGTAATTGGCCCAAGATTGGGGGGAAAATAGTTTTAAAGAGGTATATAACTTTCACACATTAAATTCAATTTATATAATTTGTTTCATGTAATTATATAACTGAATAAATGATAAATTTTAATCGCAGGTACAAGAAGTATGACATGATTCATCATTGACGCCGCTTTATTCAACATTCGTAACATATAATTTTTATTGAAATATTTTATTATGTCATTCTTTTATGTGATGATATTATTTTTGCCTTTCTCCTTCAAAATTTGTACATAAATATGTTAACCCATGTATAATGATATTATTTATGTATTTTAACTTTATAATCTACATGAATATTTATATTGTTGTTGTCTTTTTATTATTAAATTTGTACTTTTTAATACACCCGTGAATCACGAGTATTGTTACACTTATTGCGAGTAAATATGTATTATACGATTTACATCTATGAATTTCCATTATAATTTTTATTATTATTACTACTAGTGTTAAACCCAGCACGGGTGTATTAAAAAGTAAATGTCTAATAATTAAAAAGACAATTATAATATAAATGTATATAAAAATAATAATAATAATAATAATAATAATATACTGAATTAAATTATTTTTGAAAAATAATAATAATAATAATAACAATAATAATAATTTGAATGGAGAAAGGAGATTAATTGTAGGGATTTCGAGGAATTAGAAAGTAGATAAATATTGAATTAAATTATTGTGAATAATAATAATAATAATAACAATTATGTTACGGTACGTTTTCATTTGATAATACCATTATGTTTCGTTCTTTCTAATTTAAATCCCCATTTGTATGTAGTTTTATTTTTTTTAATAAATTAATTATTTTTTCCCACACTGTGTATTGCACAGGTTTAAGACTAATATATTTTAATCTCAATCTCAATAATTAGTCTTTACAATCTCATCAATACCTTCATTAAGTGGGACAGTTTTTGGCTATGTAGATATTATGTTATTGAAAGCTACATCATCTTGCTCTTTTGTAAGCATCCCTTGAAGCTCTTATAAATTACCTATTTTTTCGTGTGGCTGGTTAAAAAACAACCAGATTCGGTCACATCTAACTTCATCGAATCATAATAACCACATCATTTTCTTACCTCACTTTTTCTTATTCTCATACCTAACTAAAAAATAATAAAATAATAATACCACTCTTTTAATTATTTCACTTTTCCTTACTCTTATACCTTACTAAAAAATATAAAAATAATCACACTGCCCACTTACCAACTTACCACACCCACCAATTTTACCACAAATTTAACCACATCTAACCGCATCTAACAAATTTTAACCATAACTATCATTAACTAACCATACAAAAGAACAAGAACAAAACTTCATTTTGTTGATTTTGAAAAGGATATTTATGTTTAAAAACATAACAATATTACTAGGATGTTATACGTTTTATGTCTAACTTCATTGAACAAGATTAAATGAAAAATACACACTTTATTTATAAATTTTTTTTACCTCAATTCTCAGAAACCAAAAGTTTTCTTAAGATCTAAAATTAAATCGATGAGACAATTTACTTAGGGCATATATATTTGTTTGACAGATGAGAAAATGGATTATATAAGAATCCAGAGGATAAAGGTAATCGGGTGAGGTCAATAATTTTTAATCAATAAACTGATTATATTGCTAATTATATTCAGCGAAAGTACTCATGTGACTTTAATTAATACAAATGAGAGGTCATTGGTACTACAAAAATCATTCATTAATACAAGCAAAAATTTTAAGGATAAACAAACAATATATACTGATTATATTTGCTTAAGGCCAAATGGAAAATCTTTTAATTAGTAAAACGGAGAGAAAATGAAAGTTTTAAATTAGAAAGTACTAAATCAAAATTAGGGGCATAATAACGTGATTTAGAAAAATGTTAAATTTAAAAATGTGGGTAAAAAAATATTGTCACTTTAGTATATATCCAAAAAAAAACTTTGTTCTTTGGATTGAAAACTCTTTCCAATCCAATCCAATCCAATCCAAATCTTACACAATTTCCCAAACACTTTTCCTCTCTAAAAACACAATTCCCCATAAAAGTATCCAATCCAATCCAATCCAACCAAATCTCATTTTATCCAATCCAAAAAACAGTTTTCTGCACTATTTTTCCTACTTTTTTTAAGGATAAACAAACAATATATAAAATATAAGATATATATTATGACTTATTTTGAATATAACCATTTAATTGATACATAATTCTATTAAAACTAAAATCTGTGTAGACTAAATCGTACAATGTCTTCATGAGCTAAGTTAAAATACAGCTACATATGAACCATGGAGCTTTAATTAGATTGCACTATAAAAATGATATGCGTCTTACGGTAAGATGGTCAATGACCATCTATGTTCATATAAACATATAAGTTAAAGATTTTTAAAAACAAGTTAGAATTTTGTTTTTCCTATTTTTGTAGGTTATTGGCAACTCGAAAACAAATAGTTGAAGAAAAAAAAGGAAAGGTAAAAGAGAAAGGGAGGAAAAGTTGAAAGTTTGGATGTCCGATGGGCAACATGTTTTTCTCAAAATCTATATATTATAATAGAAATTGTATGGAGCCCACTGAATAATGAAAGAAGATTGATTATAGGGATTATGATAAATTAGAAAGCAGATAAATACTAAATTTATTATTTTGATGCAAATATCAGTAATTAATTATTTTGATTTATTTATAATGTATAATAATAATAGTAATAATAGTAATAATAGTAATAATAATAATAATAATCTATATATTATAATAGAAATATTTGTTTGAATAATTTATTGTGATGTTTTCCATTCAATAATTTCATCAATGTTTCATACTGTTTACTATGTATTGACGATTAGTTATTCATGATTTTCCCGCTTTAATATTAATAAATAAAGTTTGTGGGTCTCGTTGAATGGAGAAAGGAGATTAATTGTAGGGATTTCGACCAATTAAAAAGTAAATAAATTGCTGAATTAAATTATGTTGGTGCAATTATCAGTAATTATAATTATTTTGGAATTTATATACTTATAATAACAATGTACGTGGGGCCCAACAAATGGTGAGCACAGTGTGAATTGCAATGATTCAGCCAATTACAGTGAAGAAAATTCATTATATTTAACTTCTCATTCTAATTTTCAAATTACGGATTGTTTTAATAGAAATTCAAAAGTCCCACCTTTTTTATTTAGTTATGGAGTTACCTGCTGCCATGATTCTAGGGAGATTGGATTCCTACTCTATCTGATCAGATTAATCCCCACGAAAGTTATGTATCCCAACACCAATATAATTGTAACCAACCATAAACTCCCAATAAAAACTTATATATATTTAGATTGCCATCAGGATTCATTGCTTCTGTTGTATGGTAAGCCATCTTTTATCCCGCTTAATTGAATTCAAACAATTATACTTATACTAATGATAATAATAATAATTCCTTTTCAATTTGCAGAAAATTGAAGATTGTGTTGCAGTAATCAAATTGCAAGTTGGTATACAATGAATATACAATCAATTACTGTTGCTACACCCACTCACCATCATCCCCCCACTCACTCTCCAGTATATGCGCAGTTCTAACCACTCATGCATTTTGTTTTTGCTTTTGAGCTCATATAGAACTCTATAATCTCTTTTACCAACTCTCTAATTACCGAAACTCTAAACTTGATTTTGTCACGCCCCGAACCAAGGGGTAACAGACGCCGCATACCTGTAGGACAAGGCCCCACAAGCATGCAAGGCTCAAAAGACCGAACAAACACAAGATACAAGAATAGACTTAACTTCGAAAGGAGTACTTCATTTAATAGTCAACTAAGAAGGATAATACTTAATTACACAGCGAATACCACAACAAAAAAATTTAAATCTTCCAACTCACAAGGCAACTAAAATAACAGAAACCTTATCTCACGCAACCTCTTGGCCTACTACGCTTCACTGCTAAACTCTGATACCATAAAGAATCCGAACACTACCAAGAAGCAAAGAATCACAACCTGAAAAAAAAATAGGAAGATAAAGGAATGAGCTTGAAAGCCCAGTAAGTAGCATAACACCCCTTTAGCTGGGTTTGGCATGCGAGTAAAACATAGGTTGGGTCAGAGTTAATAAATAATTGAATAACAAAACATGATTGGGTTTTCCAAACACTCTTAATTAGCTTAAAACCCCAAAATAATACAATAATAATGATCAAACGAATTCCGTCAAAGTAACATAGTGTATATCAAAACATAGCAATCAAAATCACAAAACACAATTTGGGGCTAAGACCACTACTAGCCCAGTGGCATGGGCAACAGAAACCACTATTGACCCAGTGGTGGGGCAACGAAAACCACTATTGACCCAGTGGCGGGGCAACAAAGAATTGGGTCCAACGGAACACAGATACACATATCGGAACACACAGTAGCGCGCATACAAGTCGATCGACAGTCCAAAGGCATACCTTAAGCGGCTAAGACGCGAAAACAAAACCATAACTTGAGTGTCAAAATATACAAACAGTACCCAGTCAAGAAATTTAGCATAATATATAAATTACAACCATAAGGTCACTCATCCAAACGAAAGTTCAAATAATTTAAATACCAACTATTATTCGAAACGGCTAATTTGCAATAATTTAGTCAAAGTGTCACGAAACCTCTCTTGGTGTATAAATAGCAAAACAAAGATAAGACCTATAAAAACTATCGTCAAAAGGGAACACTTTATAAACACATAAATCGATACGGAGCCAAATAAAATCTTTCGGACATAAAAATAACCAGAAAATAATGTAGTTAAACAATAGCATGCCAACCTGGTTTAAGGAAAATAAACTTACGGAAAAAGAAGGTTATAAAATAGTATTTTTGGCACGAAAAGGACTAAAGAAGTATCACACCACTTACAGAAACGCTAAAACCAAACGCTCTACTTCAACTGAAACGTACAGTACGACCACCTATCATAAACCGAAGCCCCACTGGATAATTAATATATGCTCTTATAAAAGCCAATTTACTCACTAACCTAAAAATTATTTACTAAAATTAAGGTATCTTGATATGGTATATTAGAAAACTTAATAGCTAACCCAGGATATATAACTATACGATTATTATACTCCTATTGCTACCATATTTCCCTCGTTTCCATTCCAAAGGTCCGCACTCAGCACCGTCTCACCATCAATCTCAATCATCATTAAAAAAAATCCTATTCATCTATCATCTTCATCATATGATGACTATAACTTCTAATACCACAATAATCATATTATAACCATATCAACTGCCATATTATCTCTCACCAATGCCATCTTATATAACAAAAGGTTGCAAACCCACTTAATTAAAGTTTCGACATCAACTACAGAAGCCTAATTACTGGAAAAATTTGCAAATCATTGATCTCTTATATAATCCAAAGAGAGATACTTAGACGGTAATCTTTAATTTGGGAGAAATTATTACCTGAGTGCAAAGGTAACCGAATACGGATGCTGTGGAAAGGGGATCATTAGCCATGTTATTAAACCGCTGCAAACTGATCGGATGTAATCTCAAACTCTAAAGTCTGATTATAATCTAATGACATTGGACAAATTCACCTTTTTTTTTTCTTTTCATTCTCCCTTCCTTGCTCCTTGGCTGACAAACGGAAGCAATGTGTAGTACAACGAGGACTTATAAATAAATAGAGTGGTCTAGGTTTAGGGTTTAACTCCCAGAAAAATTATAAAGGGACTGAATAAATAAATAAATAATTCTAACCTAACTCTTTTTTTTTTGGAACCGGGTATCACAGATTTATTTATAACTTTTTTTTTTGTTTAAATTGGCAAGAAACCTACCTAATTTCTTTCTGGTTGTGATTGGTTGTCGGAAGGTGTATGATGATGCAGAAGAAAGGAAGACATGTAAGATTGTGTTTCTATTTTTTCCCCCGTTAAGTTCATTGTATGCATGTTTTAAGTGGGGTTATATTTTTGTTTTATCAATTGCTTCCTCCAAACTAAGCTTTGAATTTGCTATCTATCAATTGAAATCTCATGTTGCTTTGGTAAGAAGATTTAATAGGAACCAGGTATGGGTATGGCAAGAAGACTGAGTCAATCGAGATGAGTGAGTATGACAAACCAAGGCTAATAGTTAAGGTATGACTTTGACTATATTTAAAGTTCTGTATGTGTAGGAGATCTGTTAATTTTAATATAATTTTATACCGCATTTAAATTTACTTCCACGGGAGCAATTAACGAATTATCTCTAATGCAGCCATTAAGATCCTGGCAAATATTATGTCAAACTCCAAGCCAACACTTTTGGTACCTATATGAAAATGCATAATATTGAAAGAACTCATCGAAATGAGTTTATATATGTAGCATATTAATATACCACCATGTGAAGGGCTTAGAGGAAGGGCAACACATTGTAGGGAGCATCACATAAAATCATGTCAAGCAAAGAAAAAACAATCGAGCAACGTGAGAGACAGAGGAAATAGAGACTACGGTTATGACATGTGGCGAACAACCTTATTCTGCCAAAAAAATTCAAATTTTGGAGAGTAATCCTAAGATGCGAGGAGGAGGTTTTCTTGAGCATTTTGATCTCATTTTAAAAGACATTTTTATGTATAGTAATTCCTTTTAAGCATTGGTTTGTTCTAAAAAAAACACTTTTTTTTCTATTTTTATATGACCTATAGGCTGTATTCAATAAGAGAAATGAAGTTGCTCACAACTTAACTAGAGTATATATTTCCTGTCAACAAAAAAAAAAAAAAAAATAGAAACTAAATTTGCCTATTTGTGGTGGTGTAAGCTGGATGGGGTTTTCCCTCAAGAACTCAAGAAGTCCAATACTATGTTAACATAATATATATACACCCCCAATCTCTTTAATTTCTTCTTTTTTTAATTGTGAGATCAAACTCCCTTTAATTTCATAAACGTGTATTAGCAATCTATCATTGTATCTGTGAATTATCTATTTTTATATACTCCCTCCATTTTATATTAATTATCACTTCATAAATGTTATATACTTTATAGTCTCTAATATCCTTCTGTAACTTAGAACATTTTAAATACAAAACAAAGAAGGAAAGTACATGTTAAAAATTTAGTGATGAAAATTTTCAAAGCTTGACTAAATTATAAATGATAATTATCACAATTAAGCTGAAACGGACAATAAATATTTTTTTATTAGAAATATCTAATTCCAAAAAATATAAATTATTAGTCACTCTATATAAAACTAATCTAGACAAAATTATACTATCGTGATGATAAACTTATAGCAATCTTTTTGTTTATTGTCCACCAGTATCAACAACTTATTATGAAATCTTTTTGTTAGATAATTCATTTATATTTTTCTCAAATTTGTACATGTATACATTTACAATTTAATTTCTATTTTTAATAAAATATTTGTTTTGTTATATCCCGTGCAATGCACGGGTTTAAGACTAGTACAAATAATTATAAGCCTTGACGTTTCTATTTCGTAAATAAAATAATTAAATCTCCCAATTTAAGACCTACACGCAAACTTTGTTTGACCCTCGACCTCAACCAAGGTAATTGAAAAACAGACCAAGTAAGCCGAGGGAAAGAATTTGAAAATTCTACCATAATAGAAATTTTTTCGATTTTGATGATTGAAAATTTTATAACTGTTAATTTATTAAAAATTAATCACATTCATTAAAAAAGTTTTTGTCTCCCTAATTACAATTAACCGTTAAAATAAGATACTTCCATTAACATACTTTAATTTTGATTTTTTTATGGTGGAATTAATGGTACTTACATTTTTCAACTATAATATTTTTAAAAAAATTAATTATAATAGTATCTCCATAAAATATTAAAATTTATAAAAATTTATATCTCAACAAATAAGATTACTTATTGTAACAAGTTCTTCCATCAATATTTATTAATTTCAGTTTTCTTATAGGTATATTTATTAAACATGATCTTGCCTTAGAAACAAACATCACCTCCCTAGCTATCTTCCGTTTATCTATGTGATGTAATGCAGTCCTTGGGTCATCAGCTGCAGCGGGAGATCTCTTTAAGAATTATGTTTGAGGTTTGGCTTCAGGTCAAGTTTTTAAACAAACTCCGAACATGCTGCTGGGTTGTTTCTTTCTTAGCTGTTGTGTGGTCTATCTGGAATCACAGAAATGCAGTCATCTTTGAGAATAAAGTTAGAAGCATTGAGCTAGTTCTACAAACTCTGAAATGGAGAGTCTCAATGTAGTCTTCTGATTGTAATGAGAAGCATCCATACTCAATTGACATGCTGGCAATGAATTTCCATAATATCCCTTTCATTTTTCAGTAGTTATTGGATTCTGGTGTTTCTGTTGAATCATGCTGCCTGTGGGTTACTGAGGTTTCTGATCATCTGTCTGCGAGGTTCCTGGCTCCCTTGTGTATGCGTCTGTCTTCATATATGTGTGGGTGGCAGTTTGATTTTGTCTGTCTTGTATCTGTTTGAGTTGTTGCTCAGTGTGGTGTTTAATTGCACCTTTTCGTTGATTGAATAAAAGGACTCAATGGCTGCTACTTATATTAAAAAAAAGTGCCAATACAACTCTACCCTCTTGGACCAAAATAAAAATACAACTGTACCTTAATTTTTTTGCTATTAATTAGCAAATGAAATAATTCCCATTCCCATATTTAGCCTCTGTATACAAGGACAGGGTGCATGCAGCTGAAAATAAAATAATCATTTGTATATTATTAATTGGTTGAAGATTCTAAATGAAATTTGCAAGCTAATCACATCCCAGCTAGTCCTAGTACCTCTTCATAGGTTAATTTAAAAATTAGGCTTCGCTTTGTTCGCTGACTATTATTATTATCTTTACATGTTGTGCCATCTACAATTATTTGATCCATTACCTTATTAGTTATCTTATAAAAATCATATATAGTGGCTTACCAATGCTTTATTCATTAATAAGGATTATTGGACGTTAATACACTGTATTTTGGGATGTTGGACAATAATGTACTGAACTTTTTTCTTGGACAATAATATACTTTACTTAAGGGCTGTTGGACAATAATGCACCTGAAAGGATTTTGGCGGTGACTAACTCAGTGATGATCTTGATAGAATATTCTAGACTTATCTTGTATTATGGTAGAATATTCTAGGCTATACCTTTGTATAGATCTTTCCGAAATACTCCTTGTATCTTTTATGTTGATGTATGTCAATATAAATATACGGACCCAGGACCTCTCAATGTGAGAGTGCCCCACATTATTCCTATAATCATATTTCCACATGATATCAAAGTCAGATCTGAGCAAGAGATCTCAGGTTCGAATCTCAACACCCCCCATATTCATTTGTGCAAGGTGAAGGAGGCCTTTGCAGCATCCACGGCTCCACGCTTCAAGCCCAAAGGGCATTCGCGTGAAGGGGTGTGTTAAAGTATAAAATCATCATTGAACCTACGACTATCAGCGTAAGCTTTTGGTTAAGATGGTTCCACAAGTCTTACATGGTGGGTTGAGGAGCAAAAAAATTAAAATATTTACTAAATTAATGCCATATCAGGCATTGTCAGCAACTGTAATTGAAATTTAATTATTTTTTTTAAATAACACATCATTACTCCATATTTTTGTCCGTGTAAATGGTGTTTTTTTGTTTGCGAAGTAATAGAATTCATCTTTACTTATTTGGACTTGCTTACATGACATTAATTTAGTAAAATTTTTAATTGTTTTGCTACTCAATCTATCATGCAAGACCGGCGCCAAGTTAGCCACCACCGGAATCGTTTCAAATACATTATTATCCAACACCCCAAAAGTATAATATATTATTATTAAAAAAAACTTCAATGCATTATTGTCCAATGCTCTCAAAATATAGTATATTAACGTCCAATAACCCTATTAATAATATGCAAAGTAGCATTTTACGGTTAACGAGTACTCAAAATAGTTCACTAATTTCATCTAATTTATTATTCTTTCAAGAAAGATTAGTTGAATAAATGATGAGTGCCTGATGGATAAATTTACAGTAATTTATTATCATATTCTTGCACATTTACCAAACTAGTTCAAATAATATGCTAGATATAAGCATGTTAAAGCCATATTACTTTGATTACTTTTATTTTATAATCACCAATTTTACAAAAATAATATGACATTGTTCCATATAATAAATTAGGAGTTATATAGAAAACTTAGTCTACTTAATTAATATGCGTTAAAATTTGAATCTTTATTTATTGATTGATTTGTAAATATAGTATAACATAAATTACTCGTACAATCAATGAATCAAACATATTTTTCATGGAGGTTATTGTTAATGTAGTATAAATTACCTATATCTACTTCAAAAATTATTAATGTGTAACTCTATTTTCATTTTTCTGGTCACAAAAATGTTTTAAAAAAAAAGTTACTTACTTTTCATTTAAAAAAAAAGTTAGTTACTTCAAAAAAAAAGTGCAACAAAGTAGTTATACACTTTTATTTATATATATGTCTTTTGGTTTTTAGTAAAATACGACATGGTATCAAATTGAGTAATTTTTAATATATTTTTTAAAACCCCGAAAAACTGAACTTGGCTGTCTTTACGTCGCTAATTTTTATTTGAATTCCCTTTGTCTTTATTAAATTATTCTGTTGAGTATTCTGTGAACACTTGAGCTAATAGAATTGTTAAGGTAACAAGGGTATAATGGTAATTTTATGTCACTAACTAATATTTACTCTTATTATTGTATGTGGGTAATTACTATATATTTGTGTTAATTATTGTACTTTGACTATTTTGAAACATAATAATATTATTATAGTTAACAATTATATTTAGCTCATTCAAATACACCATTATAAGTGAAAATCCTAGAATTATTTCTAAATCCTAGCATACTCCCCCCCCCCCCCCCAGTGCCCTCTCCCTTCGCCCTCTCTTTCTCTCTATCCCCTCCCCCCTTCCCCCTATGCCCTCTCTTTGCCGTAACTACCAGTAACCACACCACCACCTGCGTCGCGCCACTCCTCTCGCCATCAGACCACCGTGCATCGCCTGTTTGTCGCCCAGGGAACCGCCCAGCCGCGAAGACCCAATAGCCCGCAAAGCAGCTGCTGTTGATCGAGCCCATCATCAGTCGCGACCATTAATAATCTCTTCCATCATACATCATATCCTTACGAGTTCACCTTTGCATTTACAAAGCTACCCATAAATCTATATTTAGATCACTCATATAGTTTTGAATGCATAAAAGATGTGAAAGTTCGATCTATCCATACCATTCCTCTCCCACCATACACCTTCAATGGCTAACCCATTCATCCACAAAACTATCACTACATCCTAAGATTTATCAGATGAGTCTATCTAACCATCACCTTCTTCAAGACCACTTCTTTACCAAACTGATTCATGAACCCGTGAGATCATCATTAGACTTATCCATTTTAACTAGCTCCTTTTGTCCTTTCATACCATTTCACCCTTCTAGAGGTTTTTGGGTCAATCATTGGTGTAAGTGGAGACTCAATAGTTAACCTCACTCTCAACACTTTAGAGTGGGGGCTTACCTTTCAATGAGAGCAAGAAGTCAGCCACATCAAACTAACGGCTAATTGGAAATAACATCCATAATCACAAATCGACTTAAGGAAATCACCTAACTACCGCTCTCTAGAGCATCCACAAAATGGGGGCTCACTTAGCCACTATGTCCCCTCTTAGGCAGTCATCTCAGCACGAAGCAATGTAACAAACCTCCATTAAATGGGAAGGACTCCCAATCCTCCAAAAGTCTGAGATCGTCACTCTTGTAATGTCTCCTATTCTCACCTTCAAAGCAAAAGCCTTATTGGGGTTACAACACCTTAACTAGGCCTCAGAAGTAGTCAGTCTTATGTCACTCTCATATTCAACTAGTGGATCTCCCTATCCCACGGCGATCCAAAAAAGCAAGATAACAAAGATGAGAGAATCTAATGGAGCATGCCTTTTAGGCCTATTACCTTTGTGTTCTTTTTGGTTCCATATCGATTCCATAAGCCTCACTTATCTTGCCTTATCTTGAAAATGCTCAATAGGTTGTTTTGACACTTAGGGAACCATCATCTTGATCTTGGAGCTGGGGTTGTCTGCATATAGACTCACATGTATCATAAAATATATATAGCACCATGTTCAGATTCCCCTAGTCATGTAGAGGTTATGTCAAACTCACATGGAGTTAACTGTCATGTATAAAGTGCTAAAAGCTTATAAAAATGTCCCACATTGAATGTCTAAATTCTAGCAGACCAATTGCATGCATGCATGCATGCCAACTTAATAACACTAGGAGCTAACCATTGCTTAATGAGCAAAAGTGGGGAAAAGCGAAGCACAACCATATCACCAATCAAGAATGCACATTAAGGACTAACCAAGCCTAAATGTCGCCTCGTCTAGAGACTTAAGCACGACCTTAAGCTCCTAAGAATAAGATTAGAGTCATCTATAATCATACTTTAATACACTACAAGATGGCAGCTGAAAGATGACCGTTGCCTGCGACCGTTCATTGAACGGTCGTTTTTTTTAACGCGCGACCGTTGAGTAACGACCGTTCATGAACGGTCGCTACTTAGCGACCGTTGAATTGAACGGTCGCTCCAGCTAACGACTGTTAAATTCAACGGTTGCTAAATAGCGACCGTTAAATGAACGGTCGTTAACCTTCAATTAAATCGGCCCCAGATTCTTTTCTTCCCGTTACAACTTCAAACACCAAACTCATCCAAACGCCGACGCCGACGCCTGCCGCAGCCCATTCCGCCGGTTTCCTCCACCTTTCGCCTTGACACCGCAGCCTTGACGCCGGTAAGTCATTCCCCCTCCCTCCTCAACATTTTCTTTATATTTTAGGTGGTTAATAACAACACAAACCCTCCTTCTCTCTAGGAGTACCGTCGCCGTCCCCCCTTTTTCGCCAGAGTCGTCGTCGTCGCATCCGCCGGAGCCCATACCGCCGCCAGTCGTGCCGCCGGTGGCGCCTTTGCTGTCCGTCCTCGGTATAATTTTTGAAAATTATTACTTTGGTTAATTGTTTGTTTATTGGTATAAATTATGAACATGAATAGATTAGTATTGGTTAGGGTAATGTTTGTGAAAAAATTGTTTAGTGTAATTAATTATGGATGGTTTGTTTAATTAATTTAGTGTATTGGTTATGAATAATTAGTTTAATTGAATATAGGATGTTTGTATATGTTTGTATGGGTTAGGGTTATGGTTAGGGTTAATTGATTGTATATGTTTGGTAATAATTAGGTTTTTATGCATAAGTTTTGTGAATTTGTTTATGTTATACATGATAAATTATGATTTTGTGATTGATTAAGTTAAAATAATTATTAAGAATGCGTATGATTATTGAAATTTTCATTAATTATATTATGTTTATTAATTTATTTATGTTTATTTTGATTATATTTTTTACTAGTTAAGATAATTAATTATGTTTAGGGTTTAGTATTGATAAAAACCTTGTATGAGGGAAACTTTTAGGATTAGTTGATGAACAAACCATAGAAATGTTTGGGTTTTATTCAACTTAAGTAGTGTTACGACATTATGGGGAATATTACCTAAACTTAAGTAGTGCTACGTAAGTACTGAACAACCATTTAAGTAGCTTAGTTTTAGATGTTATAAATTAGGGTTGAGTTTGGATGATTTTGGTGGTTACTAGTAAGTGAGTTAGCAATTATGTTTGGTTAGGAACAATTTTACACGACTGTCAACTTCGTAGGCTAACTTAATTAAAGGGACGTCTTCAAAAGGCAGATTCATACTTGTTATGGGGAACAATCTGTCATAGTTTTATACATAGGTCATCTTGTGCTTGCGACGTATGAATGTTGGTTGTGATGCATTTAGTTTAGGAAAAAATTATGGGATAAACACCCATGAAATCAAATCTTGATTTTGTGGGAGTTTATCTCACAACTTTTTGCGAAACTAAATGCATCCAGACCAGCGTTCATACGTCGCAATCCCATGATGACCTATTTATAAAACTCTGACAGATTGTTCCCCATAACAAGTATGAATCAGCTTCTTGAAGACGTCCGTTTAATTAAGTTAGCCTATAAAGTTGGTAGCGTAAATTTGTTGCTAACCCAACCTAATTGCTAACTTAAATTACTCATAACTCCAAATGAAGACATAAATTGTAAATAATTATGTCACGTCCATTTACGTAATCAACAACAAGTTGCTACGTAAATACTCAACAACCATTATTATAAAAAAGTGTCGAGTTTGGTTGATTTTGGTAGTTATTAGTAAGTGAGTTAATTATTATGTTTGATTAGGAATGAATTTACGCGACTGAC
This sequence comes from Portulaca oleracea, assembly GCA_029582165.1. Classification (NCBI taxonomy): domain Eukaryota; kingdom Viridiplantae; phylum Streptophyta; class Magnoliopsida; order Caryophyllales; family Portulacaceae; genus Portulaca; species Portulaca oleracea. Next base: position 21,406,167 of record CM055879.1, read on the forward strand.
AACTTTGTTGGATAACTTAATTAAAGGCAAGTCTCTAAATGCCAATTCACCCTTGTTGTGATGAACAAATTGTCGGAGTTATATGTATGAGGAATCCGCCGTTTGTGACAAAACAAATGTCGATCGTTGTGTATTTAGCATCTCAACCACTAATAAAATGAACACCCAGGAACTCAATCTTGATTTCTTGGGTGTTCGTTTTATAGGTGGTTAGGATGCTAAATGCACAACGATCAACATTTGCTACGTCACAACCGGTGGATGACTCATACATATAACTCCGACAACTTGTTCATCAGAACAAGGGTGAATTGACATTTAGAGACTTGCCTTTAATTAAGTTAACCTCTGAAGTTGGTAGCGTAAATTTGTTTCGTATCCAACCTAATTGCTAACTTAATTACTCATAACCCCAAATGAAGTTATGAATTATAAATAATTATGTCACATCCATTTACTAGCTTAAGTACTCAACAACCACTTGCAACATTAGTAAATAGGTTATTTGTCATGGTAGTTTAGAGTAGTAAGTAGGTTAATTTATAGTTCTAGTATCTTAGTTGTAGATGTCATAAAAAGAGGTTGAGTTTGGATCCTGTTAGTGTCCAAGAGAGTGTGTTTGTTCCTGATAATCTATGGATGAAAAATACTTTCATAAGTCATACCGACTCTCCAATTTATTTGTCTGGTTCCCAAAAAGTAGCGCAATCTCAGCAGTGAAATTGCACAAGGTCTATAGTGCTCTGGGAGTTAGAAGCGTCTCATATTCGGTACAATGCAGTGTTTCTATTGTACAACCTGGTGGGCAGCAAGACAAGGTGGGTCTGAAAGAGAAGCTTGTAGTAAAGGGTCTAATAGAAATCGTGGTGGGCTTGTAGTAAAGCTTGTAGATTTGGTTCTTGCATGTAAAACTAGACTTTGAAGTTGTGAAGTTACATGAGATTTTTACATCCATGGTGAAATATCGAGAATCAAAGTCCAATAATGTCAATGGGTTATCTTGGGAGAAGTTGAAGAAGTTTTATAAAGGAGTCTATGATGACTTCAAAGCCTTTAAGAAGAAAGCTTGTAAATCTCTTGAGAAGAAGGCGAACAAAAGAGAATTGATGCTCAAAGTTTGAGGACAAACTTTTTTCAACCGGGGGAGTATGATGTATATGTGATGGCCATATACATCAAGGACATCAAGGAAGACATCCAATATGTGCTTTGATGACGAACTTATATAATAATGTGCTTTGATGACGCTCAATTGGTGGTTCCGTTAGTTATATCCATCTTGAATTGATAAGAAACAACTTGATGTAAAACCCCGAAAAATCCAACGATGTTGACCGTGACGTCGTTAATAGAATAGGTTTGACTTCGTTATTTACTGTTGTTCGTAATGTGTTTATTTATGCTAACGCTTGAGCTCGTAGGACCGTTGAGGGGCTAACAAGGGTAGAATAGTAATTTCCGCTGGCTAATATTATTATGTGATTAATTACGTGTATATTTGCTATGTGATTATATGATTATCAGCATTAATATTATTATTACTATTATTAGTAAATTTCTTAATTCTGTTTTTAGCTTAATGGGTTGGGTTAGGAATAGGATTAGTGGGCCTAAATGGGAGCATTAGTATAAAAACCCCCCCTAAACCCTTATCAAACCCTAATCCCTCTCATTACCAAACCCTAAACCTACCATCTCTCCTCCCTCTCTCCCTCTCTTGTGTGGCCAGCCTGTGATCGTCGGCCACCTGCGCCACCACAACCGCCGCAGCCTCGCCGGAAACAACCGCCGCAACCACTTTCTTCCGCCCTTCTCTCTCCTTCCTTCTTTTTCTTCTTTCTTGTCCCCTGCCTCTGCTTCGCATCGGACGACCACCAGGCGCACCACCATCGCCACCAGTGTCGCCGTCGCTGCCTCATCCCCAGCAAACCCGCCTCGTCCGCAACAGCAACCGCCGCGCAACGGAGGAGGACGGGTATACGTAATGAGGAAAGAAGAGGCTGAGAATGAAGCAGATGTTGTGACGGGTACCTTCTCTCTCCACCTCTACACTATATCTGTTTTGTTTGATTCTGGTGCCAGTCATTCTTTTGTTGGGCGAGCTATAGTAGAGAAAGCTAAGATGAAACCCTCGGAGAATAGTAAGCCTATGTCGGTAGCCCTACCTACCGGGGATACCATTAGTTGTGGAGAGTTATATGGTGGATGCCCTATAGTGATAGCAGGACAGGAGTTTGAGGCTGACCTTTATATGTTTGACCTAATGGAGTTCGACGTCATTTTGAGGATGGGTAGTTAGCAAAATATAGAGCTCGGATAGATTGTTATAAGCAAAGGTGACCCTAATGGGACGAGCGGAAAGAAAGTAGTGCAGTGGAGTGATAGGCATCTTGAGTGTGCGGATCATCTACGCCTCAAGGCCCAGAGGTTGTTGGGTCAAGGTTGTGAAGGATATCTATGCAAGTAATCGACACCAAGGTGGAGGAGCTTACGATTGAGAATATCCCGGTAGTGCGGGAGTATTCTGATGTATTTCCGGAGGAGATCCCGGGTCTGCCTCCAATCGGTGTAGATTTGCATCGATTTGGGCCGGGCCGCACCTGTTTCAAAGGCCCCATATCGCATGGCGCCCGCAGAGCTTAAGGAGTTGAAGACTCAGCTGGACGAGCTGTTAGAAAAGGGGTATATCCGACCCAGCACGTCACCATGGGGAGCACCTGTGCTGTTCGTGAAGAAGAAAGATGGTAGCATGAGGTTGTGCATTGATTACCGGTAGTTGAACAAGATTACCGTCAAAAATCGCTACCCTTTACCTCGTATTGATGATCTTTTCGACCAGTTGCGGGGAGCGACAACGTTTTCTAAGATAGACCTAAGGTCAGGTTATCACCAGTTACGAATTCGCGAGGAAGATATCTCTAAAACCGCATTCCGAACTCGGTATGGCCATTATGAGTTCGTGGTAATGCCTTTTGGGCTTACAAATGCCCCAGCCGCTTTCATGGATTTGATGAACAGAGTGTTCGAGCCATTCCTGGATAAGTTTGTAGTGGTATTAATCGATGACATATTGGTATATTCAGGAACCCGAGAGGAGCATGCGAATCATCTGAGAGAAGTATTGACGACTCTACGGAGCCACAAGCTTTATGCGAAGCTTAAGAAATGTGAGTTTTGGTTGGAACAAGTAGCCTTCTTAGGACATGTGGTGTCCAAGGAAGGAGTAGCAGTAGACCCTCAAAAGGTGGAGGCCATCACCAAGTGGCCGACACCGAAGAATGCCACAGAGGTTAGGAGTTTTCTGGGTTTGGCAGGGTATTATAGGAAGTTCGTGCAAGATTTCTCGAAAATCGCCACCCCGTTAACCAATTTGACTCGGAAGTCAATAAAGTTCGCATGGTCGGAAAAATGTGAGCAAGCATTCCAGGAGCTGAAGAAGAGGCTTACCTCGGCCCTTATTCTTGCTTTACCTCAAGGGAACGAAGGTTTTGTCATCTACAGTGACGCATCGCATGGTGGATTAGGTTGTGTGCTCATGCAGGATGGGAAGGTAATTGCATATGCATCCAGGCAACTGAAGACGCATGAGAAGAATTACCCCACTCATGACACAGGTTAGCGGCGGTGGTTTTGCGCTTAAGATTTGGAGGCATTATCTGTATGGAGTGCATCTGCGAGATATTCTGCACCATCTGAGTTTGAAGTATCTTTTCACACAGAAGGAGCTCAACCTCAGGCAGACAAGATGGTTAGAGTTCCTGAAGGATTACGATGTGAATTTTCAATATCATCCCGGAAAGGCAAATGTGGTGGCTGATGCCCTGAGTAGAAGACCGTATCCTGCTATAAACCACTTGATGATGATGCCGCACGAGTTGTGCGAGGAGTTTAGGAGATTGGAGATTAATGTGGTAACACCTGGGAAGAAGGCTGTATTGAATGTCATGGAATTACAACCTACTCTAATGGAGGATATCAAGAGAACCCAAGAACTGGACTTACAGCTTGTCAAGATACGGGAAGAAGTGTTGCAAGGGAAAGCCCCTGGTTTTGTGATTCACGAAGACGGTACATTACGGTTTCATAACCGCATTTGTGTACCCAATATGGAAGAGCTGAAAAGGAGGATTCTAGAAGAGGGACACAATACGCCATATTCAGTGCATCCAGGGGGAAACAAGTTGTACAATGATCTTAAACAGATGTTCTGGTGGAGTAATATGAAACAAGAAGTGGCAGACTTTGTGGCCAAGTGTCTTACTTGCCAGCGAGTCAAGGCAGAGCATCAACGACCAGCCGGACTTCTACAACCGTTAGACGTCCCTGAGTGGAAATGGGATTCGATATCAATGGATTTTGTGATAGGTCTACCAAGGACCAGGCGGAAACACAACGCAATATGGGTGATTGTGGATCGTTTGACCAAGTCAGCTCATTTCCTAGCCATCGCCAACAATTGGTCCCTAGATCAGCTAGCTCAAGCCTATGTAAGGGAGATTGTAAGGTTACGGAGTACCAGTTCTATAGTCTCGAGACGGGGATACGATTCGATGCAGTTTTGGAAAAAAATTCTGAGGCGTTTGGCCTGGCTCAAGTTCAAGACCGCATTTCACCCAACTACGGATGGGCGAGAGAAGGACCATCGGACCCTCGAAGATATCTTTGCGAGCCTGCGCTTTAGATTTCAAAGACTCGTGGGATGACGAGTTGACTCTCATTGAGTTCTCATACAACAACAGCTACCATGCTAGCATAGGGATGTCACCCTTCGAAGCTTTGTATGGAAGGAGATGTAGAACTCCCCTATGTTGGCAGGACATCGATGAAGCTCTAACGATCGGACCGGACCTAATACAGGCCACTACTCAGAAGGTTCGAATCATTCAAGACAAGATGAAGGCAGCACAAAGTCGACAAAAGAGTTATGCTGACAGAAGGAGAAGACCTTTGGAGTTCGAGGTAGGAGAATATGTGTTTTTACGGGTTTCACCCACGAAGGGAATTATGAGATTCGGCCAGTCGGGGAAGTTGACACCAAGGTTTATCGGGCCATACCCAATTTTGGAACGCATCGGGGAAGTCGCATACAAGTTCTGACCACGGAGAACTCCCAGAGTGCACAATGTCTTCCATGTGTCACAACTCAGGAAATATGTTCCGGACCCGACCCATGTGATTGATCCCGAGCCGCTTCAGCTGCAAGAAGATCTGAGCTATGAAGAGCAGCCGCTAGAGATACTGGACCGTAGGGAAAAACAGCTTAGGAGGAAAGTAGTTCCCTTGGTAAAAGTACGATGAGCGAATCATACCACAACGGAAGCAACCTGGGAAACAGAAGACGAAATGAGGAAGAAGTACCCTCACTTGTTCCAAGACTAAGGCGCGTCAAGTTTCGGGGACGAAACTTCTTTTAAGAAGGTAATGTTGTAAAACCTCGAGTTTTAGGAGGAATGAAACCGTTAGTTTCCTTACCAGACCGTTAGGGTTAAGTTTAAGTTTAAGTTTCGAGGACGAAACTTCTTTTAAGAAGGTAATGATGTAAAACCCCGAAAAATCCAACGATGTTGACCGTGACGTCGTTAATAGAATAGGTTTGACTTCGTTATTTACTGTTGTTCGTAATGTGTTTATTTATGCTAACGCTTGAGCTCGTAGGACCGTTGAGGGGCTAACAAGGGTAGAATAGTAATTTCCGCTGGCTAATATTATTATGTGATTAATTACGTGTATATTTGCCATGTGATTATATGATTATCAGCATTAATATTATTATTACTATTATTAGTAAATTTCTTAATTCTGTTTTTAGCTTAATGGGTTGGGTTAGGAATAGGATTAGTGGGCCTAAATGGGAGCATTAGTATAAAAACCCCCCCTAAACCCTTATCAAACCCTAATCCCTCTCATTACCAAACCCTAAACCTACCATCTCTCCTCCCTCTCTCCCTCTCTCGCCAGCAGCCCCAGCACCGCCGCCCTCGCGGTCGTCGGCCACCTGCGCCACCACAACCGCCGCAGCCTCGCCGGAAACAACCGCCGCAACCACTTTCTTCCGCCCTTCTCTCTCCTTCCTTCTTTTTCTTCTTTCTTGTCCCCTGCCTCTGCTTCGCATCGGACGACCACCAGGCGCACCACCATCGCCACCAGCGTCGCCGTCGCTGCCTCATCCCCAGGCGACCCTCGCATTGCATTGCCGCCAACGCCGCCGAGTCTGGAAACCACCGAACGAGGAAAACTCCGCCGCCGCCGAAATCGACGTCGAACACCCTCTCGTCGCTGCCTCGACCATCGCACCACCGCCCTTCGTCACCCTCAGCCGTCGCCTATCGCTGCCCAGTCGCCGGACCCGCCCGACGCCTGCGCCACGAGAACCCTGCGTAAAACCCTAACCCTAACCCTAACCCTAACCCTAACCTAATTTGTCTAACTGATTCTTGTTCTTTTCTTTTTCTTTTATTTTTTTCTTTTTCTTGTTTTAATATTATTAATCTGTTTTATATAATTGTAATTATTATTGTTATTAATTTCTGTAATTTTTGTAATTAGGGGAAATAAATTGTAATTATTTTCTTGTTGTAATTATGTGTAATCTTCCTAATTGTTATGTGTAATTTTATGTTATAAATTGTAATTAGATTTAGGTTGTAATAGTTGATTATTAGGTTGAAAGTGATTCTTTAATGTTCTTTACTTTCTTTACATGAATCGTTAGACCACAATATTATTGTATGTACGAATTTGGAATTTATTACTTAGGTTAAATTCTTGAATGTTTAGTTGTTTAATCGTTAAGTCCTTTATTGTTTCCTAGGAATAAATCTTGTTAAGTTTGTTACATGAATTAGGTTGATTTCTTGTTATTAAAAACCTTAGATTCTTGATTGGTAGTTTAATGTTTCTAAGTTCTTTATGTTTCTTTACATGTAAACCTAAGCCCTTCTTGATTCTTGAAAATTAGTTAGGTTTCTTGTTTCATTAAGTTAAATATTATATGTTCTTTTATTTTTTTTCTTAAGGTTCATTCTTGTTTAAATCATGTTTAATCTTGACTAAATAAGTTAGGTTGAGTTTATGGTTTATTAGTTCTTGGTTCTTGAGTTATTCTTGTTTGAAAGAAATTAGTTTTGTTTAGAATTCTTAATTAGAAGTTAAATGTTTATATGTTCGTTATAGTTTATTCACATGTTCTTAAGGTTTCTTCTTGTTTATTGATTTAGAAATTCATGTTTAGAATAATGTAGAATTCTTGTTAAGATAATGTTATAATTATATCATGCATGACTTTAGGGTTGGTGACAACATTAAAGTGATTTTCATGTTTTCTAAATTAAGTTTACTTCTACAAGTTTAATTGTTGGACCTAAGTTGAGTTGGACTTCCTATCTTAGACCCTAAGTATCGTTTTAAGCCCAAGTTAGAACCCCAAGACCTTTTGGTAAAGGTTAGAACCGAAATAACAAGTTAGCTAATAACCGTTATCGGGACAGATTCATTAGTATCTAAAGATCGGGTTGCCACGGTTAGTGTAGTTGTCTTTTGATCAAACCCTTTGAACTGGAGGTTCCCTTAGATGTTAGGAACCATAGGAATTTTACGGATCGAACGTTTGATTCGTATAGCCCGAGTTATAACCGTTTTACCAGAACCTGTCAGAACTGGACCAATGGGAAAGATGGGTATCTTTAGAGTCTTTCGGGACTGATATGGGCTTAGTCATCAACATAGAAGTTTTAGTAGACATCCTGAGGTTTCCGAAGAGTCCAGAACCAGACCCGTAGGATGTCGGGAAGTCGCGTTGTGACCCGTTTTATGTGAACGTTATAATCTGTCCTCTGTTTGCTTTTATTTATAAAGAATTGTTGAGTGAAATTAATGTGTGATCTTGTTATGTGTTTTATTGGAGGTGTTAAGTGTAATTTCATAAATGATAGGAACCTAAGTGTTCCTAGGGGATGGGTTAGGTAGTTAATAGTTAATACTAACTTCGTTAGAACGCGTTTTGATTAGATAATTACTTTTATTCTAGGCCCGAGTTAGTGCGAGACGTTAGTGAGCTCAAGTGTGTTCTTCTTTTGCTGTGCTGTGAAGTATATCAGGTAATTGTCTATGCTCTAATCCCCACCGGGATGCTCTTTAAATGTGTTTTGATGTTTTATAATCTATTTTGAGAATTACATCCCGAAAGGGGACTTTTGTGGAAATACGACCATCTGTTTAGATAATCTTTTTGATTCGATTGTGATTTTGGTTTATTTAAGTTGAGAAATTGGATGGTCTTTTATTCAAAGTTTTGTTAATGGTTTTGATAACTTGGGATGGTTTGACTTGAGAGTCGTGAGTTGAGTTTGAATATTGTATAAATAATTCAAGTGGAAACGTTAAGCGGGTTTCGGGGGATAACCTGTTGTGCAGGTGTAACAACCTGCAGGGTTATGGACCAGGAGATCAGGGCTTCCTTCCCTGATATAGGATAGTATTCGATGCCTTTGGTAGGTGATATCATTGATGCCTTTGGTAGGCGATGTTCTTGATGCCTTTGGTAGGCGATATCATTGATGCCTTTGGTAGGCGATGTTCTTGATGCCTTTGGTAGGCGATGTTTTTATGCCTTTGGTAGGCGATGTTATTTATGCCTTTGGTAGGCGACGTTCTTGATGCCTTTGGTAGGCGATGTTACTTTAAGGGATTTGGTATCCCGCCCGCAAATTAAAATATGGATTGGATGGGTTGAGGAAACAGTATGGGTTTAAAGGTTTGCAAAACGTTTGATTTGATCCCTCTCCCCAAAATGAATTGAAATGAACTTAAACTGTTTTAAACGTTAGGGGTAGACATTATTGAGATTTCCCACTCATTTTTGAAATGTTTTGTTTCAGGGTGAAGATCTAAATGCTGGGGACGGGAATTAGAAGTGAGGACGACGAGTCTAGAAGTCCTTAAATCTTTTATTTTGTTTTCGTTATGATGTCTTAAAGTTGGTTTGAGTTGTTAGTAGTTACCGTTAGCAGACAGTTATGTTTTCCTTTCTCGCCTTGTGTTCCTTCGGGGATACGGCAGTGACGCCCAAACTGAATTTGAAAGTCTTCCGCTAAGTTTTGTCTGTTAACGTTAGTTTGACTTTGACTTTTCTATAATTGAATTACCGGGGCGTTACACTTGACCACTTTGCTTTACCTTTAGTTCATTATCATAAATGAGAAACATCTTGATCATGTAGTTGTGGTTGCTCATTATCATAAATGTTGATCATTTTCAAAATGATTATCTTGAGCAAGTAGCTGAAGCGGGCGTGGAGCCCAATTCTGTGGAAGACAACGCTATGTTCTACAATGTTGCTGGTGGCTTCTCTGTCAAAAATCAGTCTGTCTACGGCCTGGGATCCTCGACGGGCATGTTTTATGAAAGGCCGCCCCGCTATGCACGCCACGAGGGCCAGGGATCTTCTTCCTCATCCACCGCTACCCCATTTGCTTATGCTTCCATGGTTGCTGAAACACAGTCTTTGAGGAGTCAAGTCTCCCAATACCAGCAGTTGTTGAGTCAACTTGAAGGAAGATTGTCCCAAGTAGAACAAAACTAACAGCAACAGGGGACACCCTTCAACGGTCAATTCTCTCCCTCCAATTTCATTAATGACTCTTCTTCGTAGTGTTTGTCAGGACAACTATAAAAACTAACTGTTGGGATATGTAATATATTTTGCGATCGTTCACTTTATATATATATCTATATATATATATATATATATATATATATATATATATATAGATATATATATTTATATTACTGTTTACGACTGTTCATTTTTATATATATATTAATTTTTGCGACCGTTCATTTTGTGACCGTTTGACGCTTATACTTCAAATATCAATTTAGGGAACCCCTCAAGAAAAAAATTTAAAAAACAGTAAAGCGGGCGACCGTTCATGAACGGTCACAGAGGTGGCCGGCCGTTGTTGAACGGTCACAGAGGCGGGCGACCGTTCATTGAACGATCTCTAATTAGCAACCGTTCATGAACGGTCGCCCGCCTCTATGACCGTTCAATGAACGGTCGCGCGCTACCCCAAACGACCATTGAAACGCGACCGTCCTGAACGGTCGTAAATGAACGGTCGCACGCCCTGTGGAGCGGCCCTTCAAGCTGATTTGAGACCGTTCAGAACGGTCTTTTTTTTTAATATATAACTCTGTTGTAGTGATATATTGAATCCACATCTAGTAGACTACCAAAAATCAGACTACAAGTGTAAGAATAATCTAGCAATTGCATCGAACAGTAATCATTTCTAGCATGTCCAAGTTACGACAATCATTTGAAGACAGCCAAAGACATTGTAATCGTTCAAGTTGGCCAAAGTCATTGCAGTCAACGTAGTCACTCTAGAAGGTAGCTCATTCATTAATTCAATTCAGTCACCCTGAGAGACGACTCACCACTCCAAAAAAATAAGTCATTCATTTAGATCAATAAGTCGAGCTCCATACCGATAAGCTATTTAAGTCATTCAATTGGCTCGATAAGTCGAAGTTTAAGCAGATAAATCAGGTTTCCAGCGATACGTCGCTCCATTTATTCATTCAGCTCGATAAGTCGAGGCTTAAACTAATAAGTCAATTTCCGGGTATAAGTCGCACAATTCATTCATTATACTCGATAAGTCAAAGCATAAACCGATAAGTCAGTTTCTAGCAATAAGTCGCACAAGGCATTCAATCAGCTTGATAAGTCGAGGTTCAAACCGATAAGTTGGTTTCTAGTGATAAGTCGCACCACTTATTCATTTAGCTTGATAAGTTAAGGCTCAAACCGATAGGTTAGTTTCCACCAATAAGTAATACAAGTCATTCAATCTGCTAGATGGGAAGAGGTTCAAGCCAATACGTTGGTTTGGGGTGATAAGTCGTGCCATTTATTCATTCATCTTGATAAGTTGAGGCTCAAAATGAAGTTTCTTTCCAACAATAAGTTGCACAAGTCATTTAATTAGCCCGATAAGTCGAGAATCAATCCAACATTGCCAATCATCGTGATAATACAATGAACAACATTAGTGGCGGTTGTCAGCCATTCAGTACGGTGAACAAGAATCCATACCAATAGGTTGGTTCCCTAATCCATTTGCGGGGAGTAGAGTGATTATAATATTAAGACGCGGTCTATGACCATATTGCCATGCCGTGCGAATATGAGGGGCAAATATTTGAGGATCACAGTTAGGCACGGGATATAGTTCCAAGCATCGCCTAAGCTCAAGAGAGTGTTAGCGCGAGTCACACGGCGGGATCATCAAGTCTACTTTAATCATTGTCCTATTTAGACTTAATTAAAGTGGAGTTATCTGTAGACACCAAATTTTGTTCAAGTTTGGTATGATTATTTTGTGAATTTTTATTTTTATTTTATTTTAGGCAAGTTTAGAACTTGAGTCAGTCAATCATATGATAGCACATGTCCTCCTATCTCTATAGAATATCTCATTTCCATCAAATTCTAAGCCTCTCACAAAAAGTTTCCCATTTCCACTTCAATCGAAGGTTAGGCAAGAGAGTTTGTCGTTTTAAGTTGAGTTGTCCTAACAGCACATCCAATCAGCCGATTAGATATGATGGCCTGGTCCAAGTCATTCCTCTTGACCCGAATTCGAGAGGAAGAGGCACGACTCAAACTTTTGAGTCATACCTTCCATAACTGACCCATTATAAGGGTTATTTTCCATAACATTTTTCCTTTATTCCCCCTTTCCTATTAATTCTTTGAGAATAAAATGATTATCTGGATTTTATTTCAATAATATTAATCCGGGAATTATTTTATTATTATTATTATTACTATTATTATTATTATTATTATTATCTATATACTTATAATGATAATCTATGTGGGGCCCAGTAAATAATGCAACGAGAGCGTTTCAAGAAGTTTCAGCCAATCACAATTAAGAAAAATACAATTTTTAGAAAATTTTTTAATAATTTCAGAAAACCATAATAATAATCGATGAAAATAAAAACTTAGGTTGCATTGGACTTTGATCCCATTTCAATAATTTTTTATTTTATTTTGAACTGGATTTTATTTGAAACATTGGCTGCTTTGGACTCTGACCCCATTTACAGCTGTTACATAACTGTTTCGGATTTAATTTTATTTTAGAATTAAAAGAAAAACTTTTACGAATCTCATATGGCTTTGGAGTTTGATCATGTTTACAACTATTAAAATATCCAGCGCAACTGCAGCTAGGTTACGTTCATTACTTTTTCCAAAACATATAAATACAATACTTTCACGTACCAGCCAGAATCACAATTGATCTTCGCCGTATTCGTCTCAATTGATTATTGACATTCCCAATTCATACTCTCATTAAGGTAAGTTTCAAGTCATTATTATATAGATATTCAAACCTATTGGATTCTACATTGATTGCATTCATTGTAATTGATATATTCAAAAACTACTTTGAATTCTGCAGATTCAATTCACATCACCATTCTTGATATAATCTATATATTATAATAGAAATCATTGTGGGTCCCACGAAATAGAGTTACGGGAGTGGCTGTAGGGGAATTGACCAATTACAACATAGTAAATTATATTTTTTTTTCTATTTTCAATTTTTTTTAATTTTCAATCCGGATTTTATTTTATAATTAAAAAAACAGAAAGGATCACTAATCCTTGACTCCTTTGGATTCTGAATTGAATTATTTTGGTGCAAATAATATTAATTATTTTAGTGTTACCAATAATAATAATAATAATAATAATAATAATAATCTATATATTATAATATAAATCATTGTGGGTCCCACGAAATAGAGCCACGGGAGTGACTGTATGGGAATTGACCAATCACAACATAAAAAATTATTTTTTTCTATTTTTTTAATTTTCAATCCGGATTTTATTTTAAAATTAAAAAATACAGAAAGGATCACTAATCCTTGACTCCTTTGGACTCTGAATTAAATTATTTTTGTGCAAATAATATTAATTATTTTGGTGCTGTCGATAATAATAATAATAATAATAATAATAATAATAATAATAATAATTTATATATTATAATATAAATCATTGTGGATTCCACGAAATAGAGTCATAGGAGTGATTGCAGGGGAATTGGTCAATCACATCGTAGAAATTTATATATATATATATATATATGTATATATATATATATATATTATTTTCAATTTTTTTAATTTTAAATCCGGATTTTATTTTAAAATTAAAAAGACTAGAAAGTATCACTAATACTTAACTCATTTGGACTCTGAATTAAATTATTTTGGTGTTGCCTATAATAATAATAATAATAATAATAATAATAATAATAATAATAATAATAATCTGTATCTATATAATATTAATAGTAAAGTTTGTGGGTCCCGTTAAATGGAGAAAGGAGATTAATTGTAGGGATTTCGACCAATTAGAAAATAGATAAATACTCAATTAAATTATTTTGGTCCAAATATCAGCAATTATTTTGACAAAATAATAATAATAGTAATAATGATAATAATAATAATAATGATAATAATAATAATAATAATAATAATTGAAATCATTGTGGGCCCCATGAAATAAAGTCATGGGAGCGATTCTCGGAGCCTAAACCAACCACGGCGCAATAAATTGTATTTTATTTTAAATTTTTTTCCAGATTTTATTTACAATAAAGAAATTAAAAATTATATTCTTAATCCACGTCTGCTTGACAGCAGTTACACTCAAAACGAGTCCTACTAAATCTCAAACAGTAGTGTTCAATTTTAATTTAAATTGTATTTTATTTTCTATTTCTTTGCAGATTTTATTTACATTGAAATAAATTAAAAAATATATTGTTAATCCACGTCTGCTTGACAGCAGTTACATTCGAAACAAGTCCTACTAAGTTTCAAAATAGTAGTATTCAATTTTAATTTTAATTTTATTTTATTTTCTGTTTCTTTTTATTTACTAGCAACCCTTTCTCGTTATTATGTTCTTGAATAATTTTATGGAAATTCTTGATTAATTCAGAAATTAAAATTGGCGAAATCATCATGAAATTGGAACAACAGTGGGCAAGTCCAGTAGACTGACCCGGCGGTTAGTCAACTGGGCTGAGTCACTACCTGGGTCAGGGACTTGGGTCCAAACACTGGCATGGACCGACTAACACGTCTGTTTGTTGACCAGTCCCATGGCTGGATTGTTTGGGATGATTTTTTTATGATATAGATTTTGATTCAATGAATTAATTATTAGTTTCTGCTTATAATTCGAGGCATGAATAGTTTTTAAGATTTGTCAAAATTCTCTTTTATCATTAATTGGATTTTGATTAAATCTTAAGTAATCTCATTCTACTCCCAACTCAAAGTAGCACCACAAAAACAATTTCATAAACGAGGATTTTTTCAAGGTCTACACATGAATGTGAACGAATACATCCGGGAATTTGAATAGTTACTGATGAGGTGTGATTCCAAAGTGGAGCGTGTATGGTGATGGTGGAAGTAGAGATTGAAGTTTGCTAATCTTGAATCAACATAATACCCAAATAGATGAAGGACCTTGAAGAGAGAAGAAGAAAACTTGTAAATAACCCTTGACGACTTGAAATACTCAGCATCAAACACCAAATAAACATCTTGAGACTTGAATCCATTGATATGAGCTTAGGTAACGATGATCACCACCCAAGGACTAAACACCCCACCATGATCTTGATAAAGAATAATCACCATATGATCAATAAAGGAATGACTTAGAACTAACTCATGCTAAACTTGGATAAAATAGTAAAATTTCTGGAGAGAGTTTGAGTTGGTCTCAAAACTACCATTCAATTAATCATCAAAGTTGATGTCTTTCTTCCCAATGGCCGAGTTAAATGGCAAAGGGACTAGAACCTTCCCCAAGAAAGACATAACTTACATCTAAGGGTCAAAAACAACCCAAAGGATCACGATTAAGGGCTAAGATGCACCCATTACAAATGACCTAGCTTAAAGAGTATTCAACTATACATTAGTGAGGGGTAAAAGAGTCACTACAAGGGAGATTAAGAGAAAATAAAAGAAAGGAGAAGACAGACGATGTGCATTGATTTTCAGGTGGCACGATCGTACAAGCGTTCAAAACCCCCAAATTTGCCTAGAATTCGAAAATGCACGATCCTGCGGTAGGAGAAGAGGAGTTTCTCCTACTAAACATGCCCTTAATATTGTAGACTTAGATAGGGAAAGAGGAGTTTCTCGTTATTTTAGAGTGAGTTTCAAAAAATTACAATTTGGTACCCCATGTTTTCTGGTAATAATTATTTGGTATCAAACCTTTTTGTAATAATTTTAAGGTACCCTATGTTTTTGTGTAATAATTTATAGGACCCTACTTCTGCCGGAAAATGGCTGCCGGCGACATTTGGCGCCAAAAATGCGGCTTGGGATTTTTTTTTTGTTTTCCTTATAATTTTGTGACCATTATACCCTTTTGATTCTATATAAGTGTGAATACCTCTAACCTAATTATATTTGAAAACTAAAAATTTAAGAAAATATATTTAAAATCAGTATTTTTTTATCAGAAAAATTTAGATTTTATTTTGGAAATTAAAAAGGGGAAAAGGTGGGAGAAGATGAACTATGCGAGGTGGCATCTAGGCAGTTTGATGGTGTGACTGTGGCGAAGGCGGCGTCGGTGGCTTGGTGGTCGCTGGTGTCGAGGGTTGCATGGGGTGGGTGGCACCTGTGGTAGCTGCTTGGTAGGTTCCGTTGGCATTCAGGATTCAACAAGTTTGAGTATTTGATGTTATCCGGCGGTGCTAGAGGCGGAGAAAGGCCGGACCGGTCTCCTAGAAGTCGCCTGGTAGTGGCGGTTGTGGTGGGTGGTTGCGACGACGGTGGGTTCTCCCGTGGTGGTGGCCGGTGGTGGTTACCCGAATGATTTGTCGGTACTGCTCATAATTCTTCAATTCCTCGACAATCCCCACCCGGAGTAGGAATGTGAAGGTGGCGGCTGACGTGGTGGTCGACAAGGAGTGGCGGTGGCGGTGGGGTGGTTGAGCGGTGTGGGTGGGTGGCGGCGGTGGATGCGGATAGGTGGTTTTCGGATGTACTCTTTTATGAAAATTTTCTCAAATTTTTGAAATTATTTTTTTATTTTTGTAATTTTAGATTTTTCGAAAATCACTTAATTTAAAATTTCAGAAAATCATAAAACTTTTTATTGTTTTTGGTATTTTTGTCAATTTTATTATTTTTCAATTAAAATTTCCATTCTTTTCAGAAAGACATTCACAAAATTTTGAATTTTTTTTCATTATTTTTATAATATAAAAAATCACATTTTTTGGTGGCAAAAAATTAAAATATAAAAATAAAACAAAAACAACTTATTTTACAACAACCCAAAATTAAAAAATCACAAAAAGCTAAGGGCAAATCTCGATTCAATGATTCCGGCAAGTGTCCGACGGAGTAGGGTCCTATAAATTATTACACAAAAACATAGGGTACCTTAAAATTATTACAAAAAGGTTTGGTACCAAATAATTATTACCAGAAAACATGGGGTACCAAATTGTAATTTTGTGAGTTTGGTAGAATCTCGAGAAAAATTCTTTAATAAAATATATTTAGATAGGGAAAGAGGAGTTTCTCGTTGTTTTATGGTTCTGTATGAATTTAGGGCTTCATGAGGACTCAAGGAGTCAAGGAATGACAAGTGAAGGTCTATTACAATCGAGAGGCGTCACCTTAGATCATTTTGTTTGATTTTTTACTTTTAGACATTGGTTGTTAATTTAGGTTTTATATTTTGTATAATACCTTATAATGTGGAAGCGAATGTCATAGTAGGTTTTGCTCTACAATGCACTTTGGTGGGCCTTTTTCGAGACCTGCTTTGCGGAGATCTTTATCAACTATTGTACTTAAATATTATTTTGACACATACAAGAAATGGTCCAATCCGTCCAAGTCAGGTCGGGTCATTCATTTTCTCAACCTTGTCCGGTCTAGGTCGAAAGTGAAATCAATCCAATCTTAGTCTGTTTTTTGGAAAGGGTTATTGACTCTAAAGGATGACCCAAGAAGCAAATTGACCATAAAATACTAGAAGGACAATGAAGTCCCAAATTATAAAACATATGAGGACCACAAAACTGACGTGACATAATTTTTTTTATTATTTTTATTTTTTCAGGGTTTTTAGAATACAATATTTCTAACAGAATTTTTTTAAAAAAAATTCCAAGACAACTTAGGGAAAGAATTTAAAAATAAATTTTTTTTTAAAAAAAAAATCGTATCGCGTCGGCCTTTAGTGATCACATTTGATTTGATATTTTTTAAAAAAATCACAATGCATGCAGTAATTGCTTTGGTGGTGTGGTTATTTCTGATTTGGGATCTCATTGTCCTTAGAGTCATAAATAATTTGCTTCTTGGGTCATCATTTAGAGGAAATAACCCTTTGGGAAATTCTGATCTTTGTGGCGAGCTAATCAGATCTAGTCTGATCCGGATTTGGATTGGTGCACACCCGTAAAGAAAAGAACTATCTTCTTAAAAAAAAAAAGAAAGTAAAGGAATGAACATAGTCAACGGAAATGGGGTGTCAGGCTGAGCATAAATATGGGTAATGCAGTTTGCAAGTTGGGGGTTATGTTGGTCATTTTCAAAAGAGTGTGGTAAAATTAGAATATTGATGGAAGATGAAGAGACAAGAGGATCCAAGCAAATCTTGAATGGGGCATCCCCTTTTTTGACATTCATCCTCCAAATTTTTGTCTCTTCTCCCCCTCTCTCTCTCCCTGCTGCCCGTCATTTTGGAGGCACCGTGCCCGGGTCACTCTTTGCTTTTTTCACCTCCGTTAAATTTTATATTTAATTTTACATTTGTCAAATTCATGGATAAAAAATAAATAAATAAAAGTTAAATTTTGGTAATTTTTAATAACTTTTTGTTATTTTTTATAAATTTTGATAACTTTTGACAAATTTACTTTAATATATCAATTTTTTTAAGTTTGATATTTTTTGATAAATTTTGATAAATTTTGGTAGATTAGAATTACTCATAAATTTGACATGCCCTTACTCCTCCCTTTTCTTACCGATTGTTATATGATATACATTAAAATATCTATCTATGTTAATATCTTAAAAAAAATTCATCAATATTTATTATAAAATTCATATAAATTTTTTAATGTTATTTTAAAATATATCTGTATTTTTTAAAATTTATTAACTTCTTACACAAATTTATCATATAAAAAAAAATTAATCTATTTTAATATATCCGATGAATCTAAACATACCCATCACAATGTATGATGCAATTTTTGTGAATTCCCGCATCCTTCTTACATTTCCCTTTCGTTCACGGCAGGTTTTTCCATATTATCCCTTCTCACTTTCTTCCATTCTCTAAATGACCAATTCAAACCTCCCCTTATACTATTATTATATAAAATAAAATATTAATAGTATCATGGGTAGTAATAATAAGCTAAAGCAAATACTGCAAGCATTATTCATCCATTATTAATTGTCTGTGAAACAATTATTTATATTAATCCTTTTATAAACCATGAATGAAAAGTGTGAAAATAGTAATAATAACCGAGTGCATTCATATGTTGAAGACTTGAGCATTGCATTCCCATTTCTCAACTACTCCGTAATTTTAACATCTTTTTAAACATCTTTCAAACCTGTTTCATAACATAACAAATTAACAATAGAGACTCATAACAAGAAATTACGCCTCACTTAAAAACGTTCTAGTAATCCAAGTAATTACTTAAACTATAGGGTTTACCTCCGGTAGAGAGATTAGTAGATAGGAGCTAACTTGTAAATGCCAAATAAAAATAAAAATTAATATGCTATTTTCTCCATTTCATATTAGTTGTTACATTAATTTATACGTGAGTCAAATTTTAAAAACTTTAACCATTAATTTATTGACATATATAGTTCTCTATTAAACGAAAGTACTATTATTAGATTCTTAATGGAAATACTATAATAAAAATACAAAATTGTTAATTTTTTGGATAAAAAATTCTCAGTCAAAGGAGGATATGAGGGATCATGTAACAATTATTAAATAACAATTAATATGAACAAATGAAGTAATTATTTATCTTCATGTTAAATGCAATCAATGTACCTTTCCCATACATGTCCATTATTTTTTACTTTATATTGTCCTCGATGCACTAATTTAACCTTCAATTTCTAACATCATAATATATTTGCAAAAGTTACATTTTACTATATTCATATGAACAAAGTGTTGTTTATCATAAATTTAATAATGTTCATCTTATATTTAAATAACTTTATATAAGAAATAATTAACACTCAAAGTTAAGTTTATATATATTAGTGCGCTACACATATGTATACTCTACAATAATAAATAGACTATATATTACATGTTGGTCTTGTGATCAGAATTTAAAAGGAAAAAATGAAAGCTCGGCCTTCATGATCGATAGAAAGTTCGAGAACGATGCACTAAAAAATGATTCAAAGTGGTAAAGATGCTGGTTTTGTCTGAATATTGAAAAAGTTAAGCTTGGTGTCAAGAAAGAGAATCATTCCCAAGGTTTGGATCAACACTAACAGTGTTGGCATTCAAAAAATGTGTAACAAAAGAAACAGGCTAGTTAGCATAAGCCGTATTGATGTTATGGGCTATGTGGGATCAACATGAATGATGCCTCTGCCCGTGTCAGTGTTCTTTCGAGTGGCTTTTCTTATACTCGGTTGTTACAAAAGTTATTTCTATTTAAGGCCATTAATAATTATTATTTATTTATATTTGTTGGTTGGTTACTTTAGGGTTTAGAGTTGTCTTGAGTATGTTAGGTAGCATGTAGAAGACATATGTTGCAAGGGTAATCACCATCAAAGGTGATCAAAGACAAGTGATTGAGAGTATCCCCATAGGTTAAAGTGAGTGGCTAGAGTTAATGATACTAGGCTAACCCTGAAGAATAATCATGGTAACATAATGTAATCCTCTAAGTATATAATTACATGATTCATGGTTCTTTTTTCAATTCTGAGGCTTTTCATATTAAACCTCTTATGTAACTATTTGTGAATGGTCCAGAATAACCAATCCTAACAATCGATATCAAACAAGGTTGCTACTAAGAATACCCAATTAACATCATAATGTAGTTGCTCTCCTAGGATATCCGACCCTAAAATGTTTTTAGTGTAGCACAATAACTAATAACTAATACTCCTCTAATTAGTCTGCAGTTAAATTAATCCAAATAGTTGGCCTCAATAGTACGTAGGGTATTGTCTTTCCAAACTTAGATTAAGAAATAAACATTTGTTTTGTAAATTAAAGCTACAAATTTCAAGACAGTACAATGATCTTATTGTGTGGCTTCATGCCTGTCATGCATCCATCAAGGTATAGCAAATTAAACTCTAGTTTACCATTGTTGATTTGTAATTAATTAGTTACCTTTTTGTGTTTACCGAGATCTCTCAAGCATGAAAGTCATAAAGTTTTATAATGAGGATCAACAATGGGGACACATTGAAATGGTGTTGATGACTTTGTGTTTGTTTTTAACATAATATATGTACTTCCTCTGTGCCGAATTAATTGACATATTTCATCATTTATCACATACTAATGTTTAAGTAAAAAATTGCCGAGACATTTACTTTTACTCCTTTCAAATTACTACCTCCGTCCCAAAATATTTGTCAAAATAATTAATTCCTTAGTTCCAATTTGTTTGTCACTTTTATAATTCCAACGATTGTAATTCCATTTTTGTCCTTAATTAATAACTTTATTTATCATTTTTTACAATCTCAACAACTATTACATCAATAAATATAGGGGTAATTTGGGTAAGGTTCAAATTTTTCACCACAATTCCAAAGTGTATTGATTTTGTAAAGTTAGTTGGTGTGACAAAGAAATTGGGACGGAGGTAGTAAGTAGCAATATTTTCTAAAGTTTTTTTTTTTTTTTTTTGCGTACCAAAGTATGAGTAGGGAGAGAATGTGAGTAGAAATATTTTTTATTCAATGGAAAAGTGAAAAGATAATA
Source organism: Portulaca oleracea (assembly GCA_029582165.1). Lineage (NCBI taxonomy): Eukaryota > Viridiplantae > Streptophyta > Magnoliopsida > Caryophyllales > Portulacaceae > Portulaca > Portulaca oleracea. The sequence continues at coordinate 21,427,276 of CM055879.1, forward strand.
TAATTACTAATTAAAATAATTAAATTAACTATTGACAAATGAAAAATGATAATTATTTTAAAATCAAAAAAATTAGTTCAAGAGTCATTAATATGGAACAGAGGGACTACCATTTAACATTTGTTTTACAAGAGTTTCTTTCGACCTCATGTTGAAAACATTTTGTAAATCATTTTTAGAAAAAAAAATGTCTTTATGTTATCAATTCTAATCTCATTCCAACTTCATATAAACCTAGCTACATTTCACATATTAAATCATCTTACCATGAAAATTATACAACAAAGTAATGAAAACATACCGATAAGCTTTTAATTGTGCCATAGGTTAAGATCCGATCGACTCTTGTGTCTTGAGTCCATTCACTCGCTTATCCACAATCGTGATATTTGGAAAATACAATTGTATTGCTTTGATCTTCAATTTTTAAAGTATAACATTAACACATTTATGAAAGCATACTTTAGTATGCATCTAATGATAACAACTTCATATAATAAATCATAAAGTAGATTATTATTTGCGTTCATAAATAAAATACAAGGATATGATTGATACACAAACATAGAAACAAAGCCAAAAATTAAATATTGTGTTGGGAAAAAACCCATAAATGGTGTCATAGCCGAAGCTGAAGATAGTGATAAAGTGGGTGGAAGAAGTAGATGAGCAAAAATGGCATAAACATACAATGACATCGATGCAAGTTTAGAAAAGAGCAAGTGATACTAGACCTAATTAATTTTATGACAATTATGACCATTTAATATTAACATCCGGAAGAGCAGCAAGCCAACAAAAGTATGGATTCATTGGATTACGGGGGTTACCTAACATCCTATAATCAGCAATCACTCCAAGCACAAGATTTTTTCTGAGCTCCAGTTTGGAGCAAATCATATCGGATGACTTGAGCCTCCAGGAGCTAGTAGCCTAGTACTCTTTTTTTAAATTATCTATCGAGATCATTTAAGTCAATTATTTTTCAACGGTTTTGAATATATATAGAATTTTCATATATATATATATATATATATATATATATATATATATATATATTGTTTGTGTTGCTATTAAATATGCAATCTTTAAAAGTAGGATTTCTGGATCGAAATAACTAACTTTTAAGGATATTGGACACTAATATACCGTCTTTTATTGTTGGATATATAGTTGCATACTCAACCTATTAGCCTATTTTCTAATCTTATACCACCACCACCACGTTGGAGGGGCGGTGACTCAGAAAATGCTTATATGACAACTGGAACTTGAATTTTCCGGTTAAAGTGGTTAACTATGATTAAGTGATTTAACACTCTTATATTCCAGAAAAGTACCCTTTTAATATCGCTCAATTAATTAATTTTTCTTTTTTGCTTTATTATTTTTCGTTCTTTTCCTTCATAACTTATGTCTGTCTCCCACCTAACTATGTTTTTATCTCTCTCGTGTACGTCTCTCTTCACTCCCATCGCCTCTCCTCGACATTCAGATAAATCCGCGCGGGGAGAGGGTTTAGGGTTTTGGTGGAATTGGAAGTTTGACTTTGGATGAGAAGTGAGTGAATTAGGTTTTCTCTATGCGAGAGAGGCATCGGTAATGACTGTGAAGGGGAAGGAAAAACAAACCTCGTCAAGCCACAACCAAGAGAGAAGGAGATATTCGTAGATGTTACCATATCCTTCCGGCTACATACTAAAGATGTAGCAAGCCACCTAATCAAGGGAATATGTTCCATGGTTGATGGTTGTTCATCGTGAAAGGTGTGCTGTAATGGGAGTAAGTCAATTTTTTTTCTAGTTTTTGTGACTCTAACTTAGTGATGGTATAAAATTGGAAAATAGACCAATAAGTCGGGCATACTACTAGTCAACCATAAAAGGTTGTTATATTAGCATCCAATGCCCCCCAAGGTCAGCCTATTTTGATCCAGAAATTCTTAATAATAGTCTAAATCGAGTCAACATATAAAATTAAGTATTTACAAAACTTGTATAAAAAAGTTTAGGTTCGTAAAATTCGTTGGTAAATGGGTTGTAAGGTAAAGTTAAGCTTTGGTAAATAGTAGTTTATTAAGATGTATCTGTGTCCACTTTAGTGTATTTGTAGCTGTCAAGTGGGTGTCTATGTAATTTTTGCAAGTTAAGTTGAGTGTTGGTGAAATCCAAAGGGGAAGTTCACTTCAACCAAGACCAATGGTACACAAGTTAAGCGATGTTGCATTTTAAAACCAATTGATGTTAAGAGGAGTAACCCACTCATGGGCGGATTTAATAGTTGCAAATATGAATTAACTGTTGCGGAATTGAACATTAAAATAGTTATAGCTCGCTGGTGATGGTTGGTGTGAATAACTAACTTTCCCTTGTCATTTTGGTTGCGTGTTCAAATCCCTTCACAGGCGTGCCATTTTTCGTTCATTTACACCAATCCATGCCCCTCTCGCTGTGTGACGTCTTCTTTTTATTTGTTTTCTATATTCTTTTATCAAATTATTTATGTTTTTCTTATTTATTCAGTACTTTTATTTCTATCATGTATGTTTCTCTATACTTTGCATAAATATTCAATAACAATGTTTTCCTTTAGATTTTAATTAATTTTAAAAAAGATTTATATTTTCTCAATGTTTAATAAAACAATGAAATTTAATCATAAACATTATCTTATCTATCAATAAATGAATAAATGTTCTTTTAAGAATAATGTCAATTATATGAACTAGTCTCATAATAATTATTATTAAGAGTAAATTTTTTTTTGTTTTGACGCCTCATTTATAAGTTGATATTTTCCTTTTTATTTTGTTATTTGTGTGAAATATTTGATAAAAAAAATTGTCATATTGCGACCCTTCTAGCTTCGCCCCTGAACCCACTTGACTTATGGGACAGTTTTACTTATGGGTGAATCCCAACAATCTCCCTCTTCACACATGAGTCTCTCCCTCTTCACACATGAGTCTCTCCCCCTTGATCGGAAGTCTGTTCTTATCAAGGTTTCAAGTCATCATCAGGAGCCCATTATAATAACCACACCTTACTCTACAGAGCCGCACCCTACTCCACCTGAGTCTCATGCCACCACTTTGCCTCAAGTGTTCCAGCCGCACCTTACTCTACAGAGTCGCGCCCTACTCCGCCTGAGTCTCATGCCACCACTCTGCACATTCGGGAGACTCAACCACGCACACGCCATGGTCCCTACTCCCGTCCATGGTGATTTTTACGGGACCACCTTCCCACATCTTGCACCCAGCCGAACAAACCATCAGCTCTGATACCACTTGTTGGTGAAATCGAAGGGGAGAGCCTAGCCCACTTCAATCAAGACCCATGGTACACAAGTTAAGTGAGATTTCATCTTAAAACCTATTAGTGTTAACTGTTAAGAGAAGTAGCACATTTGACTTATATATCATATCTTTTCTTTTTATTTTTCAGATGTGGGACATTTTTATTCATGGGTGACTCCCAACATTAAGAACTCTTGAACCGATTTAGGCTTGAATAAATGAAATAAAAAAGTCTATATTTATAAACGTGTAAGTAGTAACAACTTTTAACCAATTTTGGTAAATTGAAGCATGTTTCAGCAACCACCTAGTCCTACCACTCTCCAAATCTCCATTTACTGTCCAATTTTACAGACCCTATTTTAAAGGTTACAGCAAAATATCAGGCGTGCATACTTCCTTTTTCGCACCCTAAAAATAGACTGATTTTTCTCAAATAAAGCAAATTCCAACTAATGTTTAAAAACCTTTTTACAAAAATGTATGCTTGGTGGATTTTGTAGAGTGGGACTATTTTTTCCTGTTGGGAGAACCAAATCCAAACGCATCCTACTACCATTACTGCCCATAAGGAAAAATGATGCACGTCATCTAATCAACGGTTGCTGAAAAGGAAAATCAAAGAATAAATAATTATGTGTGGATTTTCCGACATATCGTTTTCGTTGCCAATTTGATTCGAGGCGTAACGAAGAGGGAAAAGGGCAACTACGTAATTCCACCTTGCAGCAACCCAGGCCCAAAAAATAATAATTTGAAAGCACTTTCAATTAAAGTTGAACAGCTTTGCTTATTCCCAGATGCCAAATGCAATTGCCAAGTTTGCAACCCATAGGTTTCGTGTCAGTTGTTTGCAACCCATTCTCTAAAATTGCAGTTTAATTGGAAATGCAGTTAATAATTCACTGTAGATAAATACAGATCAATTTAATTCATAAGATCAATTAAAGCGTAATAAACATACATAACTGTAGTTGAATGTAGATTACGAGTTGTCCAAGTCTCTACTCTTTAAGGGAGCATTTGGTTCCCAAATTTTTATAAGAAAGTGAAAATTTTCAAGTGAACAAATTTTCACATGTTTAATTGTGATGAATAAATGGGAAAATTTTAATGTGTGATCTGTTATTTAACTCTCAATTTCAGTTGACATTTTCCCAAAGAATTCTAGAGAAAGTGTTTTCCACAAAAGTTTTTCTTAGAAAATCTTAGAGAAGTCTTCCCCATAAAATGATCAAACTCACCATTTAAAAAAAAAAAGCAATTGCTGTGTAAATTCTCTTTCCATTCTTTTTTATTTGTCATTAACGATTTTGAATATCAATCTTTAATCCATAATTTTTAACACAAAATTGTTATAAACAAATATAATATTATACTTTTTTAATAGTATTTTTTATTACGAAATCTAACAATATTAAATTTGTATAATGAATTATTATACTCCCTCCGTTCTTTTATATCTGTCATTTACGGTTTTCAATGCTAAACTTTAATCAATAATTTTTAATATAAAATTTTTATAAAAAATTATAATAGTATACTTTTTTAATAATATTTTTTATAATGAATATAATGATATCAATTTTGTATGATGAGTCATTATACAAATTAAGATATTAACGGTCAAAGTTTTTGTCACAATTCCCTAGCCGACAGATAAAATAAAACGAAGGTAGTATAAATTAAAATATTAATAATCAAAGTATTTAACATAATATTTTAGGTAACAAATAAATAAAAACGAAGACAACAGTATACAAAGAAGAAAGAAGGGGAAAAAAATATAAGCGTCAAAGAGGGGAAAAAGGAGGTTGAGTCTAGTTTACGGCAACTTGAGGTTTCTTGTGTCGATTGTGAGCTTTGCCTTCCGTGGCTTTCTCCAATCACACATACTATAAAGAAGCCCCCCTTTTCCCTCTCTCTTCTCAACACCCCTTCTGTCTTTCCTTTCTGCTTTCCTTTTTTCCCTCCTTTTTCTTCTCTCTTTTCCTGCTGCACAGGGCTTATATAGCTTGGGTGCTCCCCGCAACAGAGTACCCCAAATGCAAGCGCCACTTTAAACTACCAATTTCAACTTAACCACAACTACAACCACTACCTAGGCTGGCTTCATTTTTGGTGTTTAAAACAGAGCTAATTTAGACACAACAGGATTATAACCTTTGGTGTATCAATTTAGGGGTTGATTAGTGTTAGTAGTATTATAAGTGGGATAAATGGAGAAGGGTAATTTAGGGGTGGTGAGATTGCCACCGGGATTCCGGTTTCACCCAACAGATGAAGAGCTTGTGGTTCAATACTTGAAACGCAAAGTTTACTCCTTTCCCTTGCCTGCTTCCATCATCCCTGATTTGGACGTCTGCAAGTCTGATCCCTGGGATTTGCCTGGTAATTCATCCATCCCCCCCCAGTCTAAACTTAAAAGTTTAATTAAGGGTGAATGACTAACTACTAACTAAGCTTCAAAAAAAATGGGTGCAGGGGAGTCGGGGCAAGAGAGATACTTCTTCAGCACGAGGGAAGCAAAGTACCCAAATGGAAACAGATCAAACAGAGCCACTCATTCTGGGTACTGGAAAGCCACCGGCAAGGACAAGCCCATTCTGTTGCGCGGTGGTGGTCTCGTGGTTGGGATGAAGAAGACACTCGTATTCTACCGTGGGAAGCCTCCTCATGGCTCCCGCACTGACTGGATCATGCATGAATACCGCCTTGCTCATCACAATACCACCCTCCCCCAGGTATAATCATACCACCTTTGTTTTGTCATCACAAACAGCAATCATTACAATCTTATGATTAACTAATAATGAATTTTGCAGGCAAAAGGGGATTGGGTGTTGTGCAGAATATTCCTCAAGAAAAGGGGGAATGCTGCAGTACCCAGGAAAGATGAAGAAGAGGAAGAGGAACAAGAGGAGGTGATCTGCCATGGGAATAACGATTCCGGTATAATCATAGACAGGACAAGTAGTAAGAGAAGCAGTGGGACGACGACTGTGTTTTATGATTTCATGGGGACGGATCTGAACCAGGCTGCCCCGTGTTCACCATCCTCAGAATCAAGTGCCATTACTCAGCTTTCTTCAAACAACGATCATGAGGAGAACAGCAGTTGTTGCAATAGCATCGTCAGACCACACCTTTGACACCTACCTACCTCCTAGTTGTCCCTTTTTCTCTTTCTTTTCTTTTATCAGTAAATTCTGTACCCAGTTTGCTTGCCTTGCCGGCTGTAACAATGAAGAGACCAAAATAACCATCTAAAATCCCGAGTTTCAACTTAATCTCAATCCCAATCTTAGTTTTTCCCAGCAAATGTCCTCAAATTTTCTTTTTAATTCAGCAGCAAACTAATTCTCCAAAAAGGGTAGATGATTCTCAAACTGTCATGAGCTCATAATCTAACTTGAACTGAAGCCGAAGATGGGGGCATGAGGTAGGATTAGGAATAAGAATTTGGTTCCAAGGGCATGGAAAGATGAGCAGAAAGAGATTAGTTTAACGCACCAATTAATTAAACAAGATTAATTTAATGCTTAAACACTCTCAGTGGGAAGCATAACAACAAGATAGGATTATTGGATAATAATACACTGAACTTTAGGGGTATTGGACAATAATGCACTGAACTTTTTTCTTGGACTCTAATACACTAAACTTTGAGGGTATTAGACAATAATGCACTCAGACCAATTCAACTGGTGGTTGATGCGGTGGTTGTCCTACTTTGGGTATCGTTTTTCTATTTTTTTCCAAAAAAAATATATTAGTCATCCTAACATGTATGCTTTCTTTACTACAAAGTTTTTCGAAAAAATAAAAACGACACCTCAAAATGGGACAAAGCGCGTCAACTACTGAGTTGAATTGGTGCGAGTGTGTTATTACCTCAAAGTTCTCAAGAAAGTTCGATTATCAAGAAAAAAGTTCAGTGTATTATCATCCAATAATCCAACAAGATACTTTCACAGTTGCACTTACAAAAGATAAGCAAACCAGGTACATTGCTGATGACAGTAAGTAATATTTTCAATTTAAATTACAGACAAATTTAACTTGGTCCACTCAGTTGAGGCTCAAATTGAGCCAGAGTTGGCTTCAAACATGATTAGGCTAAACTACGTTGGCCAAAACTCAACTCTGTTACACTTAGGGCCTGTAAATTTCAGTGGTAAGCGTAGGTATGGTAAATGTTACTTTTTGATAAGTTTTGGTAAATTTTAGTAACTTTTGGTAACTTTTGATAAGTTTATGTAAGTTTAGATATGTTTTTGGAAATAAACAAATTAAAGGTTAGAGTTTGAAAATTTATAATTTTTAAATTTTTAAAAACGTAAAACTTAAAAAAATAAAAAATAAAAAAATAAAACATAAAAATATGTTAAAATTTAAAAATTTAAAAATTTAAAAATTTAAAAATTTAAAAAATTAAAAATTTAAAAATTTAAAAATTTAAAAATTTAAAAATTTAAAAATTTAAAAACTTAAAAATTTTAAAATTTTAAAAGAACAAAATTAAAAAATTAAAATTTTATAAATTAAAATTTTAAAAATTAAAATTTTAAAAATCAAAAATTAAAAATCAAGAATCTAAAATTTTAAAATTTTTAAAATTAAAAAAATAAAAAATAAAAAAATTAAATATTAAAAATTCACAAATTAAAATATAAAAAAAGAAAACAAATTAAAAAGTAAAAATTAAAAATTAAAAAATATTAAAATAACATTTTTAATTTTCAATATTTTAAAACTATAAAAATTAAAAATTAAAAATTAAAAATTAAAAATTAAAAATTAAAAATTAAAAATTAAAAATTAAAAATTAAAAATTAAAAATTAAAAATTAAAAATTAAAAATTAAAAATTAAAAATTAAAAATTAAAAATTAAAAATTAAAAATTAAAAATTAAAAATTAAAAATTAAAAATTAAAAATTAAAACTAAAAATTAAAAAAATTAAAAATTAAAAATTAAAAATTAAAAATTAAAAATTAAAAATTAAAAATTAAAAATTAAGAATTAAGAATTAAAAATTAAGAATTAAGAATTAAGAATTAAGAATTAAGAATTAAAAATTAAAAATTAAAAATTAAAAATTAAAAATTAAAAATTAAAAATTAAAAATTAAAAATTAAAAATTAAAAATTAAAAATTAAAAATTAAAAATTAAAAATTAAAAATTAAAAATTAAAATTATAAATTAAAATTATAAATATAAAATTATAAATTATAAATTAAAGTTAAAATTTAAAATTTAAAATTTAAAATTTAAAATTTAAAATTTAAAATTTAAAATTTAAAATTTAAAATTTAAAATTTAAAATTTAAAATTTAAAATTAAAAATTTAAAATTAAAAATTAAAAATTTAAAATTTAAAATTTAAAATTTAAAAAAAAAATAAAAAATATAATATTTAAAAATTAAAAATTAAAAATTAAAAATAAGAAAAATAAAAAATAAAAACTTTGGTAAAGTTCGATAATTTTTGGTAACTTTTGGTAAATTTCGGTTACTTTCGGTAATTTTTGGTATTTAATTACCTAACACAATATACCCATGAAATTTACAGGGCCTTGCTAGTTTCAATACTTCCTATCCTCCAACTAAGCAAATCATATCGAGAAAATTCATCATGAGAGAGCTTTCATAAGTGGAGACCCGAAAGGGAAATTAAAAAAACAACCACCACAATGGTACGGCGGTCCCCCTTCCCCTAAAAAAATAAAAATAAATAAAGCATAAAAAATCCTATTAGGGAACATTGATAATTGGAAGTTGGAACCAAATACAAGGTACATTGTATGTAATTGTCTATAACTTGCTGTCATAAAGCCCCATATTTGCAAACAGTAAGATCAGTTTTCTGAGAAAATGAAATGAAATAAACAATGCTGAAAGAATACCATTAATATTAAAACAACCTCAACCTTAATTGAGTGTTGTAGAAGTTTTCTTGGCCTAATTGTGTACTATATTTATTAATGTATAGACTTGTGAAGTAACGTAGACTAATGATCCATTTAAATGTAAACATATGTTGTATTTTCAACTAAAACGTATCTCTTAGTTTCTAAGAGTATCCCACCCACCTTAGCTGCTTCCAAATATGCATGAAATGAAAGGGAAATGGAATCTTCGTTGAAGAAACAAACATTCTGACAGGAGAGAAGGGGGAACAATTTTTCTACGATATCTGTTAGGATTGTCAATACTCATTTGTTCAGTGCAGCAAGCACAAGAAACCTACACCCTCACTCAAATACAAAACAAGCCTATAATATCCCAACCCTCAGTAGATACCCCTTTGAATTTCACAAGACTTGTTTGGTTACTTTGGTAGACAACAGCTTGAGTGTTGTTCAAGCCTACCTGCCTACACTCACTTTCAAATTCACTAAGAGGGAGCCAAACGTAACTTTAACCCAATCACTCTCAAACTCCAAAGTCATCACATATAAAAGTATGCAGTTTCTTGCATCTTCCACCAAATTTCATTAACTGGCAAGATCTACCCCTAATTCTAGCTAGGATCTCAAAATCACCCAACATCCTACATTTTTCTTCTTTATGTTTTTTTTATAATAAAAATGAGATGATTAAGTTGACAACCCATGTGTGACCCAGGGCAAAATTGTGTCGTAAAGAATTTGAACTATGAAGCTACCAATGACTTTCTAAAGGAACGCATGTATAAGTGTATAACTATTATGCCAAAGATGCTCTTAATTATAGAAACCAATAATACATATATACGGCTTAACTAAACCCTAAAGCTAAACTAAAAAGGTAAAAGCTAATGAACACCACATAATTTAATTGCGGCACTAAAAGTAGTCTGAATCCTATATTTGCATATATAAACTGGTGGGAAAGATCCTCTTCCCACCATCTTCCCTTCCAACTACACAGCGAATCTTGACTCGCATTGGTAATCATTAACTCCCCTAATCAAAACACTTTAATAATGAAGGAGTATTTTAGACATTAATATCATCATTACTCAAAAGACCTTCGTGGAAGTATGTACATGCGTCCAAAATATAGCGGACCAAAACCCATAATCAGTTGACTAATTAACCCACCTTTCCGAGTTTAAATTATGTTAATATAAGGTTTAAGAATCATATTTTATGTAAGTGAGCTGATTATGTAATACTCATATTTTTTTTAAAAAAAATAATAATGGTGGTTAAGGAAGGAGGAAAATTAAAGAGGGAAGAAGGAGAGGTAAGAGGGTGGGGGAGGGAATTTGAATGCCGACCATGAAGAGTTGATGTTGATGAATGATGAGGATGCCCAAAGCCAAGAGAAATTGGGGAATTAGGGAAGGAAGGTTGCTTGCGGCAATGGATGTTGGAGTTTTTCACGTCACCCGCACTCACTAATCACATTTCCTTTTCATGAGAGAAAAAGGTTTGCGATTGTCAATCACGTGGGTCGGGGGGGCCGCCATGCTAGACCCACTATTCACTATTTCATTCAGGTTTACCAACGCTTTTATCCGATTTGATAATACTCAATTTTTATGACTTAGAAAAACTTGGGTATGGTTGTCAAAAGTTTGTCCCAATCTAAAGTCGATCGATCGGTTATTGTATCGTTTAAAAGCAGGTCACGTATAAATAAGGAAACTGGGTTTGGATAGTTGAATTTAAAAAAAAATACAAATTTAGTGTTTTCGGACAATCGGACATTGTCCAGATCTAATTTGTGAGAGAACTTATGCTGACTTTGGAATTACCCTTTTATACAATTTGGATATTGAATAATTGGACATTGGACAATCAAATAATTTCTGGTTACTTTTTTTTTTTTGGAACAAGGAGACAGAGTAGAATAATAAAATATGTCAAGGAAGGGCTTGTCCACAAGCCATCTTGGCAAGTGTGTGGGCTTCCTTAACTACAGATCTTGAGACTTTCTTAATCTTACAGAAATTAAAGTGAATAAACAAAGACTTGCAAAAGGAAAGGATATTCACACAATATGGGGGGGGGGGGGGGCAGTTTAGATTGCCCTTGAACAGCTGCACCACTTTCATTGAATCCGTGTAAGATGGATGGGAAATTTCTAGTTACTCCAACACATACGAAAAGTATGAATGTACCGAGCATTAAACATTTAAGTCTAGGTTTGGATATGGTCTCACTATCCGAATTGCTTATTAAATAGGGTCCGAGTGATGGGTTTTGATTTTACCACGTCCGAATTGCTTATTAAACAGGGTTCGAGTGATGGGTTTTGATTTTACTACGTCCGAATTGCTTATTAAACAGGGTCTGAGTGATGAGTTTTGATTTTACCACGTCCAAATTGCTTATCAAACAGGGTTTGAGTGATGTGTTTTGATTTTACCAGGTCCAAAATTACTCCAACCCGAATTTTCAAGTGGGGCATAGTTAATTGAGCTTTTTTAGCGTCATCAACTTCTCAATTACTAACTATACATCTTTATCAGACAAGGGTCCCCCAATTTAAAGCTTAGCTTTCGCAAAGGACATACTAGGATTTCTTCTCCTTGTTTAACTAACCTTGGTTACAATCTAACAGGGGCAGTATCGGTATTCTGTTAAGGTGTCCTGGTTTTCCTAGCAGACAGGGAATTTATTCATCAATCAGTGCAATGTCGATGTTGACCCAACTCCAATCTATCTCTAAAAAAAAAATTCTACCAATTTGGCAGTTTCACTTGACAATTGGGTTTTGCCAGCTTCTCTTCTAACTTGTTGCACTCTTTTTTTTTTCGATTATTGAGAGCCAAAAGGTTTAAAAGTTGAATAATACAATGAAACCGCAAATGTAACAACAACCACCTGCAGCGACCTCAAATCACCCTCAACTTCCACAGCAGGACTACTAAATCACACTCATTGTAACTTGTGAATTGTAACCATCATACAATATGCAAGCAGGGAGGTAAAAGTAACTCATTTTAACAGTACTAATATGATGGATGGGAAATTCAGAAGCATGTAATAGTTATTTGCATATCGAGGGTTTAATCAAGCTTAAAATGAATTTGGAAGCACATGACCTGCTCAAAAGAATGGACATATATGGAAGCTGCATGAATTTGGAAGTAATAGTTTCATTTACTGAGACAATAGCTGCTGGGTAGTGGTTAGTAATTGAAAGGCACGAAAAGAAAAGATGAAATTTGAGCTTGTTTCTTTTTAGAGTACAGCTAATGAGAAGGAAATGAAGCAACAGGTAGTTTCAATACATGCAATTACCTCTTGTTTTAACTAATTCTATAACTCCGTCAATTATAAGAAAAATACAAATAAGGGGTGTTGTCACACTCATTCAATTCACCCCTTGTGTTTTACGATTCTTATTAGCTTACCATTATGTCAAATAGCAAATAATTCATCAACACCTCCATATATCACTCACTCACCCACCCACTCACTCATTTCCAAGGTTCCACTTCTATCACTTCTCTCGTACAGGAAAGAAAGCTACAGCTTGAGATTGTGAGACATAAAGGCTGGCAATCAACAAAATCAGGGCCACATTACCCTTTTCAATAGGACTATGATAGATGTTACTCAAACTAAATATGTTCAAGAATGAATACCTCTACCTTCCTTGGCCAACTTCAAACTGAGCATAATTCATACCTTTCACTAAATCAACTTTTTTGCCTTTTAAACCTTTTTTAGTATGAAATAAATAAACAATCCATCAACTTGATGGACCTAATTCATATTCTAATCATCAATTAAAAGTCTCCTATAAGATCCTTTATTTTTCGTTTTGAAAAAGAAATGATAATATTGATTCCATCCAAACATAACACACAGCTTGCCTTTCCACACTGATGACTTGAAGAATGAGGATATCAGAGAGATCTCTTAAATCTTCTTCAGATCACAGAGTTCCTAGGGGAAACGTTCCTTTGAGAAATAAGAGAATAAACTTCTCTTTCATGCTCATTGTTCCTTTATCACCTTACAATCTGATAAGCTCCACACAAAATGGGGGACCTGATGAGCAATGTAGCTTTCATGGACAACCCTCTCAGGCACGTGTTTATCAGTCATTGCAAGCATATAGAATACAGCAATATGTTAAAGTTCATCTACGTATGTAGTTCATAACCTCTTCAACTAGAACTTCCCTTTTCCATAATTTATGTTTTTTTTTTTTTTTTTGAAGGGGAAGGGTCAACGAACAAAATTCTTGTTCCTCCTTTCAAAACATCCAAATTTAAGAGTGTTCTTAGATTCTTATCTCCAACAGTCGCCTTAAAAGGAACAGTCAAACTCAATCAATTTATTTTTTTTCTACATTTTTAAAAATATCACCCTTTTATGTTTGTGCTTATTCTCAAATTTCCTATCACCTTAAGATAATAGACCACCAAATTACATCAGATGGTACAGTTGAATAATCCCAAAGACAAGCTGAAACGCCAAAGATTCCATCCATGTATAAAACCCAATAGTTCTACTCACCTTTTCAATACTTGGAAGGCCACATTCCCTGTGACCAACCAATAACAACTAGCCACATGGAAATTCTAAGCTGATGATATGAAACAAAAAAAAAAAAAAAAAAGCTCAACACTCGACAGCTTATGCTGACACAAAAACGCATTCATAAACTTCCAACCCAAAGAATGCCAAAGTGGAGCTCACCTTTACTCATTAGAAGGCATCAGCATCATCCATCCTTCAATCTTGCTAACTAACTAATATCACCAAATCGAATGTTATTATTGCAGATTTTTGACATTCAGGAAAATAATGTCCAAACATGTATCAAATTGTGATGGCGAGGTTCATTGGAAGCTGTCTACAAACTCTAGTATCATTTTTATGCATAAGACCATCGAAATACCTATTCTTCCAGCACAGGTCAGAATCACCTTCCAATTGTACAAGATGATGATCTACAAAATGAAATTGTTCAAGGATATCTTGGAAAAATTGAATACTGCTAACAGAAAAAAGGGAAAGAAAACGTACTTGGAGTGAAAATCATCATGTGACTGAGGAATTAGGGTTCTACTTAATTGGAATGCATTCGAGTTGGACGAAATTGACGGGCGTTGTATGGTGCAAAAAGATGGATATTCAATTCTTGACGACGACGACTGCAATTTAGAAGATAGAACAAATTGAAATGAACAGAAAAACAGTAACGTAAACTGATGCACGGTGGTCATCGTAACTTCTTTTTTTTTTTTAAAGGCAGTAAAATATTAAACGAACCTTGGTTCCTAGAATGTTTTTCAGGCGAAGTTTATCTCCCGGTGAAACCCAGTCTCCTGAATTAGAATTCTTCGTCTTTTGTGTTCCCTTGCAGCTTCCCCCCCAGCAGTAATTCGCTTTTCGATGGAATTGGAAGTGGGCTGGGCCACCAATCCAATAAGGAGCCCTGTAGCCCACCCTATTTCGGGCCTACATGGTTCCCGCCTCACTTCCCCTCACCTACACCTAACAAATTTTATGGATGGGTTCAATTTGGGTCGGGCTTATTTAGATAGGTAAATGAGGGTTGGTTATTGACCCCAAGCAATGGCGCATGAAACAAACAAGTATAGAGTTTTAAATATGAAGTTTCAATTTGTGAGAATATTAATTATAATTGGCGATCAAAAAGAGAATATTAATTATAATTTTTTATTAGATGGATTAAATAAGAAACTTGCCCGAATCTACCTAGAGTACGAAATAAAAGTATATAAAAAAATTGATATTTTTTACAAATTGGAACATATAGTCTTGCTTGAACTTTATAGTCCAATTGCTTCGAGGGTCATCCATTAGGGTCAATAACCCAATGAGGGTCGATGATATTTCGAGTTCGAATATATATCAGTCAAGTATATATATATTTGTAAGTTCAACTTTAATAGAATTTGTGACATTTCATTGTAATTTTTAATTATTAAACTATAAGCGCAACATATTTATTTATTATTTATCTAATTAAGTTAAAAATAGTTACAATAATCTATCGTTACTAGAAGATAGTCATATCTTATTATGTATATTACACAAAAGTAGCATTTAGAGACCATTTCTTTAAAAGAAAAAACAGAAAAAGATCACAATCATAAATCGTTAGGTCGACCCGAAACTAAAATACACCGCCAGTATTTACCCAAAATTGAAATACACCGCTCGTATTTACTCAAACACGAAATACACCCAACCATTTTTACCCGAACACAATGTATGTCCGACCTGAAACCCGCCAGCTCGACCGAATTGATAGATCTATATCTAATAGAATCGCATTTATAGTCTAATGGTTAAGAATTACAATTGAAAATACTTGTTGTATATCTATTTTAATTACTTTGGTTATTTTATTTAGAACATTGGATTATGCCATAATAATCCATAAACCAAACAATCATAAAAATATAAATCACGAACTAGTTGCAAAAAATATTAAGAAATTAAATTGTAAAAAAGTAAAATAGGGCATTCAATTTTTGTTAGAAATTATGGGATCAGAATTGCACTCCACCTATATCTCACTAATTTACATTGATTTTGATTTTAACCAAAACACACTGCATATTTTCCTTCAAATAATATCCGTTGACACTAAAAATCCATTCATAGCATAATTTCAAATAGATATAGAATCACAGTAAAACATTAGATGCTTGTCTGATACCACAATACTTAATAGAAAGTTACTTATTCATCGATTTTAAAATGATCAACGAGACTTGTAGGTATTAGTAATATTGGCAAATCCACAAGCTTGTGGGTTTCATCCCACTTGGATTTCTTGGATTAAGGAATGTGTTATTATTGTCTCATTTCTTTCATAATTAATAATGAGATATGTCGGTTTTTTTTTTCAAACCCTCTAGAAGTATTTGTCAGGGTGACCCGCTCTTACCTCATCTATTTATTCTCTGCATGGAAGTCCTAACAAGAGAGCTCCGCCTACACTCGTTGTTAGGAAAGTGTCCTAAAATCACCCAGTCTCTTGATCCCACAATTATTTGTTTCCTAATTGTATTAGGATATTATTTAGGTTTCCTTATTATGTTAGGTTTCCTAATTGTATTAGATTCTAAATCTAATTGGAGTGGGAGTCAAGGTAGGTTTATAAGGAGTTTTCCCTATAAATAGTGGGTCTAGTTCGCCTTGTTTGGTGTGGCCAATTTCGGGGTCACCTCCTGTGGGAGGAGGTGTATTCAGATATTCTGAGATTTCGTATTCCCATTGGTGAGAGAAGTTGTGAGAGTTTATGTGAGTTGTTATACTCTTTTTCTGTTGATCTCGGAGTGAGATCGTTCGTTGTAATCTCTACCAATAGTGGATTTGTTTGAGGTTGTGCCACCCGTGGTTTTTTCCCGATTTGGGTTTCCACGTAAAAATCTTTGTGTCCCCTTTATCTTGCACTTATTTATTTTTTCAAGTAGTCTTCTTATTTCCGCTTCCGCAAATTAATTTTATCTTATTTCCGCTTCCGCTGATTAATATGCTCTTATAATTAAAACCCTAACAAGTGGTATTAGAGCCTAACACTCGTCTTTAGCAAAAAGCGGGATTGACATTAAAATTGCTCCTAATGCTCCGAAAATTCCATGTCGTCTTTTTACAGACGATGACATGAGTTTTCATAAATCAAAGCTTCAGGCTTGCAGAGACTTAGAATATGCTATATCTAGATTTTACAATTTCTCTGATCAGTTAATAAATTTCGACAAATTGACAATGATTTTCTCGAAGAACTCTACCTCTAGTGAGAAACATATTGTCTCGGGAATTTTCAATATTCCTAGCAGAGATAGCCCCTTTGCCGAAATTGACGAGTCTTTTAGGCACCTTATTTCCAGGACCCTTAATAAGTTACAATCATAGAAACCAAAGTTTTGTCGAAGGGTGGTCGAATTGTTCTAATTCAATCTAATTTAGGATCAATGCCTGCACATACTGTGCAATGCTTTCACCTCCCAAAAGAAGTGCCGCGGAAAATTAACTCCATTAATAGGAACTCTTTTCGGAAAGATCTAAAGACGAAAAAAGTCTCCCACTCATCTCGTGGGATACGATTTGTTGGCCAAAAAACTTTGGTGGTCTAGGCCTCCGAAAATTGAAGTGGTAAATAGTGCTTTCCTTTGTAAGTTTATTTGGAAATACCTTAAAGGTACAGGACTGTGGGTTGACGTCATTCGCTCAAAATACTATCGTTTAGAGGATTCCTTTTCACGGAAAGTTAAGCCTAGAGATTCATGGGCTTGGGAAGGAATCCTTAAGAATAGGGAAATCTTTAGGAAAGGGATTCGGTGGAAAGTGGGGAATGACAAGAGTATTAACTTCTGGAAAGATATATGGTGTGGTGAAAAGCCTTTAATTGAGACCAATACAACTAGGGAGGATGCCATGATTGATCAAACTCTCACGGTTAGTGATGTTATAAATTCCAACAGAGAATCGGACATCGTGGGCTAAACATCAATAAATAAAATGTATCCTTTGTGATGATGGAAAGGAGTCAATCGAATACTTGTTTATTCACTGTAAGTTCATAAAATAAGTTTGGAAGTTTAGCCATTCAAGATGGTTGGATTCAACCAAACACATTTTTCGACGGCTCTTTTTCCCTTTTTGAGGGGTTAGCCAACTTCAAATCCAGGTTCAATTCTACAAATATTGATCGAGTTGTTTCACTCCTTTGGAGTACTTCGAAATCTAGGAGTGCCATGGTGTTTGACAATATCCCAACCAACCCTCTTCTTTCTCTCTTGAGGATTAAAAGAGTCTGTGCGGAGTGGAGAATTAGCTTCAACGTGTCCCACTTGCATGAAGACATCATCAATGTGTCGGGGATTTACTGAAGAAACTTCAAGTGGAATTCGATTTCTTGGAGGCCTCCAGCAGGTGGGGGGCTTAAAATTAACTTTGATGGTGCTCGAGCCTCTAATGGTTCAACGAGAGGTTTCGTCATTCGTGATAGTAGAGGAGCGGTGGTTGCAGCGCACTCGTTCAATGAGGGTAATGCTCCTATCCTAGTTGCAGAAGTAGTGGCGCTATGAAATGCTTTAAAGGAGGCAGATGAAAGAGGGTTAACAAATATGATAGTGGAAGGCGACAACAAGATCCTGGTGGATGCAATTAATGGAGTTCACAGAATTCCGTGGGAGATCTCAAACATTGTTTTTGACATTAGGAGTTTTATGCAAAGTGTCAATTGTTCACAAATTCATTATGTCTATAAGGAAGTAAATAGAGCAACTGACTGGTTAGCTAAGTATGGTATGAGCGTAACCGATAATGCTAAGTGGGATTATAGATTCCCTAGCTAGGGAAATGCATTGTATTCTTCATGAAGATTTCTTAGGTAAAATCCTTCTGAGAAGGACTACCTAAATGTTGTATCTTACCCTTTATAAAAAATTAAAAAAAAAAAGATTCTTGGTATATAGTTATTCCAAATTTAAAGAGATCATTTCCATTCAAAATTGTATAATCTGTGTGTGTTGTCAAAAAAAAAATTATTATATAGTCTATATTTGTCACCATTCTGTCCTCAATTTTTTGGTATGGAAAAATTTATAGTACTTGTTAACTCTGACAATCATCACAATAAAAATAATGTTTATTGATATATGCATCAACTTTTATCTTCGCTATTCATTTTTTTATTTAATACAAAATTATAAAATATATTTTCTCAATTAAAGTTTATGAAATTTTTTACGATTTAAATATCTTAACTCTATGTTTTATCCTAGTAAACAAACATATTTTGAAAAATATTTATTTTAAATTTTCAAAATAAACTAAAATTTTTAAAAATATATATTACAATTTATGTTAAATAGAAAAAAACTAACGGTAAATATAAAACTTGACGCATGTACGAATAATATTTTTTTAACTTATGGTAGTTGATATATTTTTTTTAATATTCAACTCATGTTCTTTGGATTGGTTAAAATCAGTTTTGGATGGATAAGTTTGGATTGGTTTGGATAGGTGTGGATAAGTTATGATATTTTTTTGGGGAATTGTGTTTTTAGAAATGATACTTTTTGGGGAATTGTGTAAGGTTTGGATATGTTTGGATTGGATTGATAAATCGAGGTCATGTTCTTTTGAAAGGTAAATAATACATGTCAATCACCACTTGACAGGTCCACCTCCTACCCTAGGTGTCTATGGTTCGAATCCTGAGGACGACTTCTCTCCCTTACCATTTCGAAGAGTGTTGTGGGCTGAAGTGAAACCCATCTTTAATTTGGGCTATTGGCATCCCCCGTACCCCGTCCACCACAAACCTGTTGGGTTGTACCCCTGAGATAGAGGCTCGATGAGTTAGACTATTCACTCGTGTAAAAAAAAAAGAACATGATTATATTTTAAAATAATTTATATTTAAATTCTTAATTAAACTAACAAAACTTATTCAAAATAAAAAGGGAAATTGGATTCTAACAATACGAACTGTTGGATTACACGAACTTTTGATTTGGTGATAAATAATACGAATTTTAACCCCATGTTGTTCTGAACAGTACGCCGTCGAGTTAAGTTGAACTAAACTCGGCGGTGGATGACGTGGCGGCGGAGAAGGTGTAACTGAGCTTGAGTTTTGGGAGGCTTTGTCACACCTTCTCAGCCGCCACGTCATCCGCCGCCGAGTTAAGTTCAACCTAAATCGGCGGCGTACTGTTCAGAGCAACATGGGTTAAAGTTCGTATTATTTATCACCAAACCAAATGTTCGTATTATTTAGTCTTACATGGCCAAAAGTTCTTATTATTAGAATCCAATTTCCCTTAAAAAAACAAAAGGTGACATGACATTTACGTAAACCCACTTGTTTTCTTACTTGTCTTTACCTCATCTTATTTTACCTATTTCTTCAATACACTCAAAAAACATAATATGAAAAGTACGTAATGGTTTATAAAAAAGAAAAAAGAAGATTATGGAGGTAGCATGTGAGATGTTAGAAAAACGTGTGAGAGGTGCGCCCTCATCTTTACTACTAACGCAGGTCGTATTTTCCCACTGGATTTGCTGTTTTTATAGGCTTTTTATGACTCAAGTTTAATATTTCTAATTCACACCTTGTATTTTTTGTTTGGAGCGAAAAGGCAGAAGTACAATAATTAAGAGATGTCAAGGAAGCGAAGATCCACTAACCTACTTGGCTAGGGCGTGAGCTTCCTTAACACTAGACCTAGGAACTTTCCTAAACCGACAACAGTCAAGCTTAAGTAAAAACAATCTACAAGACGAAATGATGTTTTTACACAGATCCAGCCTTGTGATATTATTGTTGAACAAGCGCACCACTTCAGAAGAGTCGGTATAGATAGCCTTGTAAAAACAAGATAACCTCAAGAAAGTGATTTAAAGGAGAGTTTCGTGACGTCAAGTAGTCCGAATTAGATTGTCGACAACAATAAACAGTACATATATGAGAGATTGCAATCATTGATTAAAATGTATTTTATGAAAAACACAGAAGAATTAAAAAAAGGAAAAGAATATTGAGAGTAGAAGATTTAAAAGTTATGGAAAACATGCGTAAATGAAGATGGTTAGTACTTAGCACTCCCTTTGTTTCCTAATCTTAGCAAAAAAGAAAGTATTAATATAATGATTAAGTTGTTATCGTGTGATCGTGAAGTTACAAGTTTAAGTTTTGAAAACGGTTTCTTGTAGAAATCTAAGGTAAGGTTTACTTTTGCTAAACCCAGGCGGTGATACCTTTCCCTGAAATCCTCGTTTGTGGGGACCTTTTGTGTAACGAGTTGCCCTTTGTCCTTTTTGTGTGGTACCATATTGTATCTACTACAATTTACTATACTAATCGCAAACCATCACATATGACTATATCATGCCACACTTTACCACAACAATTATAATTTTCTCTCTCCCACCTACTATACCAATCATTTTTACCATATCATACTATTACCACATTTTATCCACCGCAAAAAAAAAAAAAATACTATAAATATATTCAATTATTTATACCAAAATATTTTTCTACGAGGCGTGCGTAATAATTTTATGTTTTAAATATTGACATGGACTAAATCAAGATTAGTCAAAAATTTATTTGATAAAAAAATAGTTAAAAATTTGTAGAATTTGGCGGCAATGGACTTGTAATATCTAAAAAAAGCATCTAAGAAGCAAGAAAAGCAGTTTAGTTGGAGACTTGGAGTGCATACACTGGTTTAACACGCAATGACCTAAGAAGATCTAATTGATATTTGATAATTGATATGATGCCTTGTTGACTTTTGACCAAAGAAATCATTTTTATAATTGCTTAAGACCAAAGAAATGATGTTGGAGTTACGTTGGAACAAAACAGAGAAAGAGAAGAGCTAAAACTAAAAGTTATGAAACTTAAATTGTCATATTTGTAGATTCCCTCAAGCTACCGCCCATCCCATTATATTCCATCAACCACCTTTGTCATCTTCTTCATTTTTCATTCTTTTTCTCCTCGTGCCAATTCCCAATTTAATTGGAGGCAAAGATCGTCTGTTTTTATGACAGTAATGACAACCATATCTATATGTAAATTATCTTCCAGTTGTCAAACATGTTAAATGTGTTCCACGTCCTAACAACTCTTTTGCAAATGAATTCACCTTCATTTTGTATGACAAACTAAAATGGAAGCGGGTAGGGGTCAATATTCAATGCTAGTTCAATCATATTCTTAGGTCTATTTCCTTGGCTACCAAGTAACAATCAGCATATATCCTCAAAAACTTATCAAATACTTATATATTAAGATTAAACTAGGTACTCCTAAAAGATATATTTATATATGGCTATAACTGCATGAGGGATTTCAGCCACCCATTCTAGAATCAAGATTCATACCATTAATGCAAATGTTGTCAAAGCTCTTAGAGCAACTGTAACAACATTTTGGAATGTAAGCAGGAGTCTACTCCTTCCACATCACCATTTATTCCTATTTTTTGGAACTCTATCCCATTTTTCTATAACAATAGAAACATGTTCCTACGTACTTTTTTTATTTAAAATATTTATTTGTGCAGTTCATTTTAGCTTAAATTTGTAATATTTTTTAAGTTTAGTTTGTATTGGTAATTTTACTTTTATTATCTTTGATGATAAATATTTAAAAATTAATAAACAATCAATTTTTAAAACAATTTGTTTTAACAAATAATTCATAGCATAAAATTAGAAAAACACAATAATCTTACAACACTACTAAATTAGAAAATGATGTCTTACAAGGACACAATTCAACTTATGAAACTATTAAATTCAAAAGTGACGACTTATGGTGACAAACTATCCTTTTTATAAAAAGAATGAGGCATCCATTAAAAATATAAATAATCACAATAAAATCATCTTTTTTCACAAGAGAGTGTGGGATGAAGGTAAAAGAAAATAAGTGATTTGTACTAGCAAACGGGCAAAAAATAAGCATATCCCCCCCCCCTTTTTTTTACTTTTCTCTTTTTTTTAATATTATTGGATACCTTCCGTTCTTGGAACTCAACAGTGTTCCTTGATTGCATAGTGATAACTTTCATTCCGTGCTGGGAATCACGTAGTATGGTGGCACAAAAAACAAGACGACGTTCCTACCATTAAATTTGCTCTTAGGAGCTTATCAAACATCCAATACTGCAACTCAGATGAATATAAGTAAGAGAATGCTAGTGAAAGTGTAGCAAACAATGTGAGTATCCTCTTAAACCAAACCATGTCATAGAAAAACTGAAATAATGCTCAAACAAAGTACAATACACAAAGTTTCTACACATCTCCCCCAAGTATGCACTAAGGACCAAATCAAACGTTAAGGCCTCTATAGTCACATGGAAAAATAAAGCGTGCATGCTAGGTGAGAGCGAAATAAGGTGAAGGGGAATGGATCACATGAAGGCTAGACATGGATACAATATTGGTACAGTTAAATTAAAACCCATATGAGGATACTCAAGCAAAACCTCCACTTCAATTTCATCAGGCACACATCCTATTTCACAGTCATCTTCCAACTCATCAATACTATTAGCGGTAGGGGTGGGCGGTTCCAAAATAGGAACATGTCAATGAGTAAGGGGTAAGGTTCTTAAAATTTAGGAACATGTACTAACGGGTGAGGGTAAGGTTTCTAAAATGTTATCCTGAACCAGAACCTGGAACCTGTCGGACATGTTCAAGTTTTGAGTACCCAAAACCACCTGGATCCAATGAATATATGGAGCATAACCTAATTTCAATATAATTAATTAAATAAAATTATTAAAATTTATACATTATTTAGAAACTGGTTGAAAATTTTCAAGTTTCATAGTTAGGTGCTAAAATCAAGCGTGGTATTGTGGTCATGATAATTGGACAATGTGGTGTATTTAACATTTAGGTAGAAAATTAGTATTGTTCTTTTTTTTAAAAAAAATTATGTGTTAGAAAATAAAGTTTTAATAATTAGCAAATACCCTCGAATCGGAACATGAACTGTGGGTAAGGGTAAGGTTCCTAAAAGTTAGGAACCTATCCAAACGAGTAAGGGTAAGGTTCCTAGTTTTAGGGGTAGGATAGCCGAAACATCTCACTTCTAATTGCAGGCGAATAAGGAAAATGTATGGTTATACCACATAACAACACTTTTAATGTTAGATGAATGCGCAACATTTCCATCAGCAATCTCAAACTCATCAGATGAGGTATTAAAACATATAGAGAAAGAGATTGC
Organism: Portulaca oleracea; assembly: GCA_029582165.1. NCBI lineage: Eukaryota > Viridiplantae > Streptophyta > Magnoliopsida > Caryophyllales > Portulacaceae > Portulaca > Portulaca oleracea. The sequence goes on from CM055879.1 coordinate 21,451,284, forward strand.
TACTGAAAAGGTCCCTTCATCTAGAACATCCACAAGAGTGGAAGTGCAACATTCGTGATCATAACCTGTAAAAAATGATAGATATTCACATAAATATACGTCATTAAGAGCAAACTCTGTATCGATGGGAGCTCAATTGCTAAAGAAGAAGAAAAAAGGTCATAATCATCGCCCTTCCAGTCACACAAAGGGTAATTAACATGGATTTCAAGGGACAAAGGACATGAAAACTCAAATACATCCAATGAATAATCCTAAGGTGAAAAGAAAATCCTAACCGATGATCACCCTTATACAAATCAGGGTGTCGCTCTACCATTGATCCATGAACAACGCTAACTTGGAAATAATTTATTTAAGACCATTTCGAACTTTCAGTGAAGTTCATTATGATGGTTCTTTGAATTTTCAACAACGGTCAGAGAACCAACATAGGTTCTTGTGTTGGTAGCATTAGAAGATGACACACATTAAGCACAATAAGATGGGGCAGACATTGAAAATTGGGGGAAAGAAGGATAAGGATTCACAAATTGTGTTCTTATAAAATGATTTAGCATGAAAAGCACAAAGGTAATTGAAAGAACTAGAAAAGCAACAAGCCTTCACAAATTTACGAGTATCCATAGTTAACCAATCAAGCAATTCCTAAATCTCGTACACATTCCTAAAATTCGCTTCTTCTACCCCAAGGCAAGCGGCCTTGTTGTTGTGCAGGACTAGAGGGTCGACTCTGGCCTAATGCCTTGGCTTGCTTTTCGATGTATTAAGCCTCGAGCCAAGCGGCCTACGCAATAGTCTACAACAAACTCCGATAATTTCATCTTTCTTTTTTTAGTTTGATTAATTATTAATTCTTCAGTTTGTCTACCTTTTTGCTTTAATTAAATAGTAAAATGGATTATTAAAAAATGGACAAATTAGAAGGCCATGACTTTAAATCAAAATGAATAATTAACATAACAAAAATTCAAGACTTTTGAGATGCCCATTCCTTAAACGAATAAAGCACCTCCTAAATCGAGATCGACCCGAATTGGGATTTTAAGTCCACCCCCACAGGAGGCTATAGAGTTAAACCTCACCCGTGACATAGTGCCCATAGGTAAATGTTAAGTCTTCAGTGAGGTTGAAGGAATCAAGTCATTGTCGTGAGGTAGGAGGATTGTCAATAGCTCGTAATGCGTGGTTAGCGGTAAGTGCGGAACGAGTAGTTGGCACCCTGTTGTTGTCTAATAAGTCCCATATTTCTAAGAAGAATGGAAAGTGGGTAGTTTTTTCTCCTTCATAAGCTCACTGAGGATTAGGTCTGAACTACTGTGAAGGTTTACCCTTTGGAAATCACCTATCTTCGCGGGTATAACTATAGAAGGAAATATAGTTTGTATGATTGTTTTCCCAAAGGAGGGCACCATAGTGATAGACTCTTTGGATAGGTGCATCTCTGTGTGTTTGGAATCCTTAGCTTGTGGATAGTGGTGAACAAGACTGGGATCCTGGTAATTTTTGTAGGTCCCACTCTCGGTTGTGATCGGGAGAAAACTTTTTCTCCCGCTCTCGGTCCTATTGGGACCGGGAAATAAACCAAGAAATTTTTAGTCCCGACATCTTAACCTTTTTTGTACCTATTGTTTCCATAAACAACTATCATAAATTTTCTCAAACTTCACAAATCTCAACACCAATTTACTTACACTAGTTTACATCTATAATACGTCGCCTCCTTTGCCTAAATTAAAATACATAATGTCCAATATATAGCGGTCTCTCTCCCCAAAACATACAAGATCGACATAATACTAAATGAAATAAATCTAAGGTGTGAACACAAACTAACATCACACAAGTCCAAAACTCGGGATCTGATTTTTAGTCCCACTCCTAATCCCCCTCCAATTGGAACTGATACTTTGGGAACAAAACTAAACTAGGAGTGGGATGTGACCAGAATTTCTAAAGTTTTTGCCCAACCCTACTTGTGGATGCTAAGGAAGGTCACGATCCACGAAGGATCTCTTGCATGAAGGCGTTGGTGTAGGAGCTTTGCCTCCATACACAAGTTGAGTGGCGCATGAAGCATGTTTCTATGGATTAACACTGCTAGAGGTACATATTCTAAGGGTTGTTGCTGATAATGAGTTATCTGGCACTAAACATTTTTAAGAAGCAAGTTTTGGTTCCTTGTCCACTCTTTTGCTTGTACGGAAGAGTAAGATGTGAGTTCTTTTTCGATAATCCTTAAGGAGGCACGACTTATTTTGGCTACAAGACTTCTTTCGGTTTTCAACTTGTAAAGATATGCCTCTACTTCTTTCGAGTAGTAGGAGACATGTACTTCTATTTCCTTTAGCATCTAACTTTGGACGTATGCATGAGTATAAAGAGAACAACCGGGTGACATATCCAACTATAATCACTGACGGGTCAAGTATTGACCATTTAAGTGTCCAACTCGTGAATCATACATATTTAAGTGTCCAACTCGTGTTAAAGGTATATCTTCTCTTCTTTACGAGTGGTGCGAGCATCAGACTTTGTTTTATTTCGACATTTAACTTTTCTTCCTTTTAGAGGAAGCTTGTGGTCGGTTAGAAGATGTATGCGCAAGTATAAAAAAGACCAAGTGACAGATCTGGTTGAATCATTAGGGGTTAGGTATTAACCACATGGGCATCCTTTTCATAAATCATGGTTATTTTAAGAGTTGGTTTGTCTTGCTACAAATACCAATATTAGTGTTCGTACGGTATCCCCTTTTCTTTTTGCGAACTAACTTTTCTTTATGTAGGCTTCAAATTGTTGAAGGAGCCTTTGGTCTTGTCACGTACGGATTATGAACTATCGCTCCCTTTACACGTTTGGCCATTGTCCACATACACTTTTTGAATCCCATGTTAGGATTTATGAGGGAGACGAGGACTCTCAAGTAGGCAGTAAGAATGGAGAGACCGTAAAAGGAGGCGACATGGACGAGGAATATCTCATCCTTCAACTCAATGGCCTTAATTTCTTAGTCTTCTTGAATACGTTACGTACCCTCTATAATTAGTTGTGGGACATCATCGAATGAGTTATTTTTTTACAAGTAAGGGAGGTTGACGGCATGAGCTTGTGCTGTGAAGAACAAAAGAGAAGACTTTGGAGATAACCAGTCACCACCTTAAGGAATGTGAGGTAATAGAGGGTTAGTTGGCGATGACCAGCGTTCAGTTGAAACTTTGGAAGGTGAGGGCTCATGTGGCAGAAGAGGCTCTTCTTGCCCCTAAGAAAAGATCTTGTGTTGCTGAAGACTGGGCTCAGAGTGTGAGGACAGAGTCTACTTCTCACATGCAGGATATATGCTCACCCTCGCTCTTGAGAATCATTTTCATAAGGCAAGCAAATATGTTTAATTTGAGTGTCGCCAAGCCAACGGGAAAGGCTGGTTAGTTGTTGGCGTTCCCTTCCTAAACTCTAAGGATGAGGTTGCGACTACTGAGGGTGACATCCAACCGAGAGATGCGTCTTGATTTTTTTTACCTACGTTGTATATGTTGGGAGCGTCCTGAAAATGTTTAATTTCATCCGAGTGTACTCTAGCCAAGTTAATTCGGTGATTAATGATTTTGCTATAAGTCCACTTAATTAGTGATCGAATGGCTAGATCAAAATCATATTAGTTGGTCCCACAGGGCCACACAAGTCAACCACTTGAAAGCAATGTGTCTGTGGAAAAAGGTCCTGGGTAATGCGGGATTGAATCAGGGGAAGCGTGCAAGCCGGTTTTTGGGAAAACTGGCCACCACGACCCATGGTAGGGTGCCATAGTCCGTGGTGGACCTCTGGGCTAGGGATGGCGATATGTCGGGTTTGGGGCGGGTAGATTCGTACCCTTACCCGTACCCGTTTTCAAAATCAATACCCTTACCCTTACCCATATTTAGCGGGTACTAAAATTAGTACCCTTACCCGTACCCACCGGGTATGCGGGTATAACGGGTATTAATCGGATATAAATAAATTTTAAATTATACCACCTATTTTATACCCATATGCACAAATTTACGGATTATAATCGGGTACTTCAACTACAATTTTAGGGTCTATTTAAGTGCGAGTGGAGGAATTCGGAGGAATCTTAAACTAGCATCTTGATAACAACGCAAATGGAAAAGAGACGGAGGAAGTGCGGGCTTTAGAATTTATATGTAGCGCAATAATATTAATATTGGTTTTCATGATTTTTTTTTCAAAAGTGTGGGTTGAATGCGTGAAACATCCTGGGCTAAGTCCAATTGGACGTGGAGTATGGACTGCATGTGCGAGCGTTGTGTGGATCTTTTAGCTCGGCCTGCGGGTCGGGTACTAACCGGGTCCTCCTTTGTACCTGTACCCCCCCGTACCTGCATTTTTTTTAAAAGTAGTACCCATACCCGTTTTTCTAGGGTCGGGTAGGAGAGGGTATGGATATTATTGCCACCCCTATCTGGGTTGCAGTTTTGGTTCTGTTGCCCACCACGATCTGTGGTAGAGTAATTCATACTGATAATTCATAAGTCATCTTAAATATAATATTATAGTCATATTTAATTAATATTACCAATACTACCTCATTTTATTAAATTAATCAAGAGTATTTTACTTTAAATTATTATGTAATAAACAAGGACTTGGAAATTCATAAGGGTGTGTTTGGTTGGTCAATAGCTTCAGGAAAATGGTCAATTTTCCCGGGTTGACTTATTTTCTCCATGTTTGTGTGTGGGTTGACATTGGGAAAAAATTCACGGTGCCCACCACTTTCTCCATTTTCCTAGGGAAATTTTTTCTTAGGGGGTTAACAGAAATTTTTCCAGGGAAATCTTTCTCATGGAAAACTTCCCATGGGAATAAATTTCCCTGAAATTCCTACCAAACGCTCCCTAAAATCATTCTTAATCCCATCAGTCATTATCAATTTCCACTCCCATTTTCATTTCCATAAATACCACATAGGCCATAAAAGATCACAACTTTGAACTTGTATTGGCTACGAATGATGGTTAATGAAAAGACAAAGTGAGGAGAAATTGAGGGTTGAAAAAAAAGATAATGTGGTAATAAAATTTGAAAAAAAGGGAGGAAAGTGGAGGAGAGGGAGAAATCGCAATAACAATAATTTGGGGGAAAAATAAGGGCCCACCAGGGCAGAAAAGGGAGGATGAGGGTCAAAGTCAAAAACAAAAGCGTGGGCGCTTTTGTTGTGTGCTTTGATTTGAAAAATTGATTTTTGATTTTGATTTTGATGGATTCAATTCAACATCATGCAAAACAACATAAACCTCTTTTTAATTTTGTAATTATTTAATTAATTGAAGGCATGAAATCTTTAAGTTATGGAGAAAGTGCGTGGCTTCGTTATCTGTTGGAAGATGGGGAAACAGGAAATTGAGGCGAGACGAATGTGAATGCTGCCATTTTCTTTCCACATTTAACATTTAAAAACTAGGATCAACACCAAAACAATACGCAAAGGCCGAGGAACAAGAAGAAGCATTTTAGGTTGAATCCTAGGAATCAAATCCATCTCTTCTCTTCCTTTGTTGATTCATTCATACATTCGTTCGTTCGTTCGTTCATTCGTTCGTTCTTTTTCATCCGCAATCAATCAATCAATCAATCAATCATATTAGTCGGGGAACAATGAAGACGTCGTTGAAGAAATTGCTTCATCATCATCGCAAACACGATCGTAAGACTAGAAAGATTCAGCCTCTCGCTCAATTGGATGAGCTCGCCAAGGCTTCTGAGGTCTCCTTCTCTTTCTCTGCCTTTGATCATGCAAACTTTATTTCTCCAGTATTCGCAATTGCCAGCACAACTAATTCAATCTCTGCCCTTGTTTTTGTGTACAATTGGTTGTCTTCCCCCTTCCCGCCCTTGTTTTTGCTTCTACTTTTGGTTTACAATGTTACTGCCCCATTTTTCTTGAAGAATCCTTTCAGAAACAAATGGTTTGGGATATTATTCATTAGTATTGCCATGTTGTGTTTTCTGTTGTGGAGCGGAAACCTGAAGGTTCTCAACCGCATCAACTTCTACGGCAAAGAGTGCAAAAATTTCAGCCTAAAAGTTTTTTCATTTGTGATGATGAATAATGACAATCCTTTTTATTTTTGTTTTTCGAAACAACCATGGTCAGTCAATGAGGGGATCGATTTGCATGCATTTTATTGTCATCATTGCGTTTATTACTGCTTTGGACCCAGAAAACATTTTTGCTTTTCCATGCGTTCTGCACTGTACAGCTTTTTGAGGTTTGCCCATTTGATCTTACAATTGTATGCATTGAAATATCCAGGAAATGGAAGACATGAGAGACTGCTATGATAGCTTGCTCTCTGCGGCTGCTGCTGCAGGAAACAGCGCATATGGTATGTAGATGACAGTTTCTGCTGTTACTGTCAACTCTTCCTTTTTCAATTAGTTGAATGATGCAATATGGCAGTAATCTCTTGTTTGGTTTTCTCTTGACTTGATTTACAAGTTTAGTATCAGTCACTTTATACATATTTAGTCTAGGCTCTGGCTATAATTCTTCACCTGACTTGGGGTATTTGAGTGTGGAACAACAATTACATTTGAGTATACCATCAACTTAGGTGGTTGGTCGTTTGTCCTGCTCACTATTAGTTTCTCCCTTTCAGAATTCTCTGAGTCACTGAGAGAAATGGGGGTTTGCCTACTTCAGAAAATCGCAGTGAATGATGATGAAGAAACTGGTAAGCTTCTCCAAGCACGGTAATCGGGTCTTCTTTAGGCCCTGAAATGTGAGATATTGTGGTATATTTTTGGCATTTATTGCCCAAATACCATGCTAAGCATTCTTCTTTGTTGTGGTCTGTGCAGGTAAAGTAATGCTAATGATGGGAAAAGTGCAGTTTGAACTTCAAAAACTTGTCGATAGCTATGTGAGTCCCTGTTAGCAGTATGTATTGGTGTTACTGTGTAACTGACCTGTTCTGGTCGTGTGTGTGTTGCTGATAATCTGCTTTCTCTGTTTCAGCGCGCTCATATTTTTCAGACTATCACAGTTCCTTCAGAGTCTCTTATAAATGAGCTTCACACTGTCGAGGTTTGTTCTTGCTGTCTATCAATGTACTGATCATGATATGATTCGTAGGTTTGTTGTTATAGGTACCTTTTTAAAAATTGTATTGCCGTCATTGCAACTGTCGTATATAAGGAAGATATGAGATTTACTTTACTTATTGACAATTACCAATTTGTTTGGGGTTTGGGATTTCGATAAGAATTTTCTCAATAACGTTAATGGTCTGAGCTTTGGCTTGTTGAGTACTCATAATTGATATCTTATGCTATCTACAGGAAATGAAGCATCAATGTGATGAGAAAAGGTAGTTTTTCACCCCATTTTCATTTCCTTTCTAATCTGTTGATGTATGTGAATTCTTTTTGAGTTCATCTTTTCAGCTTGCAGGGAGTTGTATGATTATATGAGAACCAGGTACAGGGAAAGGGGAAGATCAAGAAGTGGGAATGGAGAGAGTTTCTCATCACAGCAGATCCAAGCAGCAAAGGATGAATTCGACGAGGAAGCTACCTTATTTGCCTTCCGTTTAAAGTCTTTGAAACAAGGGCAATCCAGAAGTCTTCTTACACAGGCTGCACGTCATCATGCTGCTCAGGTTTGCATCCTGTAAATAACTGTTAAGTATATAGGCAGTGCAGGATGATTGAAGTAATAGATGGATACTCATAGTGTATGTTCCTGGTTGCAACCAGCTGTCTTTCTTTAGGAAGGCTCTTAAGGCTCTTGAAGCAGTGGAACCACATGTGAAACTGGCCACTGAACAACAGCACATAGATTACCAATTCATTGGCCTTGAGGGTGATGAATCAGCAGACTTTGAAGAAGAAGATGACAATGATGAAGATGATTATAGTGAAAGCTCTAGTGATGAAGATGATGGGGACTTGAATTTTGACTATCGACGTGGCGATGACCGACGCAACAATCTTTTTGCCACCAGAAGCAATATGGAGGTTGGAGTTTTATTTTCTTCCAATTCCTTTTCTTTGTATATAGAACATTTCCCTGCCTGCGGTACTGATTTTCTTTTTGACGTGTGCAGGAAAATTTGAAATTTGCTTACAAGGATTCTTTCAAGGGAGATCCGAAGATGCTGAGTCGATCAGCGCCCTTGCTTCCGCAGCAGAAGATGGATTCCTCTGAAAAGGCAAAACAATTGCGGCCATCAGCAAGCAGGAAGTTTCATTCATACGTGTTGCCTAAACCAGGTGACCCAAAAAGTTCAATTTCCACCAGCTGTGACAATTCTGGTCCGCTCTTGAGGCCAACCCCCCAGCAAAACAACAAGTTATTCCATTCATGCCCTCTGGAACCTAAAAAGCACGAGAAGCTCGTTGGAATTGAAAACCCATCTGTCCTTACAACCCAGAACTTGAACAATGATAACATGAAAACACCCCCGCCTTTAACTGAGAAGATCTCTTCTCCCTCCGGGATCAAGAGGCCAAAACCACACTCGTTCTCAGGTCCTTTGATCAGCAAGCCCTTCTCAGCTAGACCGTCAATGTCGGTTAAAACTCCTGGACTATCCAGAGAACTACCTCAGTTTGCATCTGGACCCATCTTGAAGAGCTCCATACACCGGTCATCACCAAAAGCATCTCCTAACGGGTCACCAACTTTTAACTCCTCTCCAAGAATCAGTGAGCTGCATGAGCTTCCCAGGCCTCCCGCACGGTTAATGAGTACTTCAACTGGTAGACCTTCAGGGTTTGTTGGGTTTTCAGCTCCGTTGGCGACCAGAAGTCCGGAGAAGTTGACAACCAAGTCTGGTCCCCTCAAGCCAGCCGCTTCTCTACCAAGTTTTCTGCCGGTTGCTTCCTTGCGCACCAGCAGTCCAATGGCTTCTCCTTCCAGGCAGTTCGAGCCTCATTATTATGGCTCTGAGAAGTCTGATGATGCTTCCCCTCCTTTGACTCCACTTTTTTCTGCAAATCCACGTCCAGCATAAACCTATTTTCAGATCCAGTAACTTTTATGTATCCTCAGATAGGTAAATTCTTGTTTATTCCTTGCACACCAGGAGTCCAGTGGATTCATGCTTTACGTTGACTTGTTTACTGCTATCTGGATGCTCTGTGACTGTGAGAGTCCCAACATTGCAGTTAGTCAGTGTATTTGCCTCAGTGTCATCTTTATTAGAATTTTTGCATATTTCTAGTCTCAAATTCTTTGCAAACATTTCTGATACTCTTATATCTTCTGTAACATATACAGTGTGTGTTTAGAGGCATGGTAAGGTTGGGTAAGGTAAAGATAGGTAAATTCACGTAAGAATTGAAAAATTGAGTGTTGGAAATATGAGAACAATAGATGAATTTGGGTTGGTTGAGGTGAAATTCAGAGTCTGAGTGTTTATTGGCTAACCAACAGTGGATTGGATGCTGCAGGTCACTGATTTCAGATTCAGCCAGGTCCAGCTTAGCTGACTTGATTCATCTTCAGCAATCCAAAGTTGTCAGGAATCACATATTGGTGCCTCTGTATAGTGTCCATTCATGATTTATTTTTACACGACCATTTTCACTTTCACTCATACTATATACAAATGAAATGGCATAATGCCATAAAATTGATATACAGCATTGCGTAAATCTTTTTGTACCAGTGGCAGAGAATGTGCAGTACTTGATCTGCCTTTTAGCTAATTTTACCCAACTAGGATATGATTTCTGTATATCTGGGAACCAATAGTTATGGTATTTAGGGTTACTATTTGCACAAGAGAAAGCGAGGAGGGGAATTTTCGCTGCAGTAAGACACATTGATGCTGTTAATTGTAGATCAAGTTTTGGGCAAAGGCGAACAGATGATAGAATTTTCTGCTTCCTGGATTATCCATCTATTAGCACAAAGAAAGAATGTATGCAAGTATACACCAAACTGAAAGCCTGGAGATCAGTGCAATTAACTGAATCTACTGTGATATTTGGATTTGTAATCACTAATCAATGGAGCTCATCTCACTTGGGCCTGTACTGTGGAGACAGATTAATGTATGCCATGCCCTTTACAATGTTATGTGTAACTCCATTATTTGTGGCCCATCCCTATCCTGTATTGTAAGAGCTTTTTTGCTTGGGTTGTTTCTAGTCTTGGCAACAAGTGCCCTCGAAACCTTGCCAGAGGAGTCAACTTCTAAGAAAACCAATCATTATTCAAAATAAATTCACTGCTTTAAGATTGATGTTGGGATCTTATCGATGGATACATTGGAAAGAAGGCATGAAGCAATTGTGCGTGTTTAATGTGAAGAAACAAAAAAAAAAAAAAAAAAAAAAGAAGAGGCCATGAATATGTTTACGATTGTTAGTGTTAAAAAGACCTTCAATTATTAACTTAAATTTTTGCTTGGGTTGGTTGCCATACTATATCATAGCTTCTTATAGTGAGATGTCTCAAGTTCAAGCTTCAAGCCCAAAGGGCATTTGTGTGTATATTAGTAGGCCTTGAACAATTAGCTTAAGTTTCTGGTTCTGACGCAATGGCTTTATTGGCCTTGCATGCTATGAATTAGTCCTGATTTGAAACAAGCTATAGCAGTTTGGATGTAGTTGATCGTTGATATATTATATGTTACATTACTTTCAGAATAAGGACTCGTGGATCTGATTTTCAGTCCCAGTACAAAAGTCAGAGGTACTCCTAACTACAACTATTCTCCCCCATTTTGTTTTTTTTGGTGTGTCCTTCACTTCACAACCCATGTATTATTCCCTATTTTTGAATTTCAGTTGCAATCTCTTCCGGAGTCATAACGTACAAACCCCAGCAGCTCGGGTCCTTCCAGCCTGGGGTTGTTGGCAAAACTGCAGTTGCAGACAATTCAAAATCGACGTTTAATTAATTTTTGTCCTCAAAGTGAGAAATATGAAGGTGTGTTGTCAATCGAGTGCCAAAGACACAGACTGGAATACCTGTCTTGGGTGAGTTTGGAGAAGGATCCAGATGTTGGAAAGGTGCCACACAAGTCATTGTTTGATACATTTCTACACAGTATCAAGTCAAGGTTAATTGTGAACGTGCATACTTAGAAAAAAAGAGATTGAAACACAAGACAAGCTAATTAAAAACAAAGAGATCAAGAGGCATGCATGCATACAGGATCTTAAGATTTGGAAGCTTGGTGAGGTCTCTGGGTATTCTCCCCTTCAGATTGTTGTCATTCAATCGTCTGCATACATACACATACACATACAGCAAGTCATTATTAACTATGGATTACTAGCAGCAACAGGAGAAGATATATAATTAAGAAAAGGGATCGAAAAGGGTATTGATGCACGGATGCTTACAAGAACTTGAGATTGGAAAGTTTGGAAAGGGAAGAAGGAATGGGACCGGTGAGATTGTTGTGGAAAAGGTCTAAGCTCACAAGCCTCTTCATTCCACTCAGTTCCTTTGGTATGTGCCCCACCAGGTTGTTCATGTACAATTCTCTACAACAACACATACATACATTCCATTCATTTCATCTGCTTCATTGAACAATTAAGCAGGATGGAAGAGGGTGAACTTGAGAAGGGAGGATTACAAGTATTCAAGGTGTTGAAGCTTTCCCAGCTCTGGAACTAATTTTCCAGACAGATTTGCGTTACCTAGATCCCTGCCATCATCATTCAATTCTATCAAACATATGCATTAAAAAGGAACCAAATTAACAAACAAATGCAGATTAATTAGAAAACAAAACCCCAGAGAGAGAGAGAGAGAGACAGAGAGTTTAATTACGTACAGGCGAGTGACACGATTGTGATGATCGCAGGTAACATGAAACCAAGTACAAGGATCCACAAGGGTGGGATCCCAACTCTCTAATACGTTTCCTGGGTCCACTACTGCTCTCCTCAGTGCATAAAGCGCATCTCCTGCATACGTAATTAAGTTTAATTTACGTACAAATGACAGCAAATTAAAGCCATCAAACAACTGAAACATATGTACATACATACATTATCAGTTTGAAATGAAGAAGCAGGTAAATGATTTAGTACCTTCTATGTTGCAAACAGCAGTGGAAGCTACTAATGATAGTGCAAGGAGAGTGATTAAAGGGAGATTTGCCCACAGAGACATTAATACTTCCCTGCCTGATATAACTCTATCAGATGCTTTAATTTTTGAGTGGGGGAGTTTGAGTCAGTCAAACAGAAGGATGTTTGCTTGTGTTGTGCGTGTTTTTTTTGGTTTACTCGTCTTTTAGTCTGTGCTGTGAGTTGTATAGGGAGAGGCTAATGAGGAGCTGCGGTATGTATATATAATTTATTCTTAAACCAATCTGCGCTATTTATAGAGCCCATCAAAAGCAATCATATTAAATTACATACTTTTCTTTACCCATTTTGTTATTCTCTGGAAAAAGGGCGTTCTAATTTGTTCTCCTAGATATAGGACATTGATGGATTCATCATTCATGAGACCCGTGATTCATCATATCTCATCTATACTTTTCTTTTTAAATTTTTTTAAAAGTGCCAATTAGCATGTAATAGTTTCAAACTGAATTATCTTCTAAAAACACGTTTGATCGCGATTTAAGGATCCAAATATAGGCAATCGTGTCTTCTAACAATAAATAATTGAAAAATTATCATGTAAACTTTATTTATTTATTTATTTGTTTAATTTTTTTATTTTTTTTTACAAACTAAAAGTGCCAATCATCAAATACTCCTCTCATTCTTTAATAATGATCATTCATAAGGTTCGAAAAAGTATTAAGAAAAAAGCAGTTGAATAAAGACATTTATAAAAAATATCTTATTTCGATTAGATAATTTTATTGGAAATAATTAATATAAGGATAAATACTGTAAAACAGTCCCTAGTAATGCATTAAAATTATAAATTTAAATATATTATGAAAATTTTAAAATTAAGTAATGTAATAGATATTAATGAATGTGGAGATTAATTCATAGATAACATTTGATTTGCCACTAAATTTATAAGGTAACCTATGCATAACATTAACATATCATACTCTAAATAGCTACTGAAAGTCGACTGCACCAGGTTGAATTGGTAACATAGAAAAACACTAAACAAGAAGTATGTTTGTTTCTAAAATACAACTATGTAAATTGAGAGGATATTATAATAAAATATGTGATAAAAGAAAAGATATCATACTAAGTTTGGACAAATTTTTCCACAAAGTTTGGACAAATTTTGACTTTGGTGTTACCTCATCTCCTCATTTTAACATCCCTCACAATTTCTGCTATAATATAGACTATTTAAGACTCTTGAAATTATTTTAAGAATACAAGAAAATTTTAAAAATGTTGAAAATATATAAGACAAGTTTAAGGGTTAATATGACTGTTAACAGTTAATAAGTTTATATTCCAATATGGATAAGTACAGAACTAACACATGTCATGTTAGGACCTAAAGAGAAAGAAAAGAGAGAACAAGCCCGACATGGGTTGTGTCATTCTGACAAGGGCCGTGTTGGCCCTGACATGACTGTGTTACCTCCTTGATATGTATTAAATTTACCAAATAACTAGTTTCTTCTGGGTGATTAATTCTTAATTGAATTTTATAATGTACTCTTTGACCTAAATAATTATATTTTTAATATAGCATATATGGTCTCATTAAGGTCATTAACTAAACCTAGAGGTGTTTCCTTATAAATAGAGATATTTCTCAAGTCATTTGCATCATCCTCTCATCTAATCACTTCTTCTGTTTTATATAGATTGCAACTATACTTAATTAAAAGTGAAAAAAAAGTTATTTCTCAGTGTTTAAGTGAGACTTAGTTTACCAATGAGATTTAGCTCAAGTGGCATGAGGGTGGAAAGTTTATCCCAACCCCTGGTGACCACAATTTTCTTGATGGGAATTGTTGATGCCCTTGGGAGACTCTTTGTGGGGTTCTTAGTGGTGTACCCCCTTACCAATGTAAAAAAAAAAGTGAGACTTAATTTATACATTTGAACATTTACAACAAATAATAAATAGTTCTTAAAGAAAATCATCTAGTTCGTCTGCGACAAGAATGTGTTTCAAGCGGTAGTCTAGTTAACAACCAACCCCATCTTTTAATCTTTAAAATAGTTCTTATAAGAATGAAAATTATGGAATTAATTAATGAGTCATACTTATTATGAATAATTTGATACCCTTAACTTGTAAAATTGATTATTAATTACCCTTAGCTTGTAAAACTGATTAATAATTGTCCTAAGATAGAAGCTTAGTAAAGAGGTTAACTTTATATTCCCAATTAAAAAAATAACATAAAGAATGCTATGGGGTGAGAAGACTATATGTGGTAGCTGGAAAGCAATACACAAGTCGGTGTCAGGCGTGGAAACAGAATTGAAACCTGCCCACTCATTTCAAATCTAAAGTTTTTCGTCCTAAATTGCATTACAAACAGAGTCTTTCTCATCTAAAGCTACAGCAATGCAATTATCCACACACGATTGCCGATTATTTCCATAATCCTATCTAGGATCTACTGTTGCCTGTTAGATAATTTAGGCCATCTTATATTCTTCTCTTAAAAAATAGAGCATTCGGTGAGAATCTTAGTTTTTTCATGAGAAGGTTTTTTGGTTATCGAAAAAGTTTCCCAAAAAAAATTCTGAGAAAAATTTCCTTTAACCCCCTTAATGGAAAATTTCCCTAAGTTAAAGTGAGAAATTGTGGCTTATCTGTAAAAAAAATTTCCAACATGTTACAACTAACTTTGAAAAATTAACCAATTTCCCTAAAATTTTGATAACCAAATGCTCTCTAACTTATTTTTTTTTTAAAAAAAAATAGAGTAAATAAAGCATTATTGGATGATAATACATTGAACTTTAGAATTATTGAATGATAATAATGCACTCAGACCAATTCAGCTGGTGGTTGACACGGTGGCTGTCCTACTTTGAGGTATCGTTTTTCTAATTTTTTTCCAAAAAAATATTAGTCATCCTGTTTACGTGTACTTTCTTACACGGCAAAAGTTTTTTCTAAAAAAATTGAAAAATGACACCTCAAAGTAGGACAGCCACCGCGGCAACCACCAGCTAAATTGGTCTGAGTGCATTATTGTCCAATACCCTCAAAGTTCAGTGTATTAGAGTCCAAGAAAAAAGTTCAGTGCATTATTGTCCAATACCCCTAAAGTTCAATGTATTATCATCCAATAATCCATTTTTAAAAGAAGCATGTATAGCGATTTTCAACTTTTAGGAATTACAGTAGTTAAGATAATTCCTACAATATCCATCGTACATTTGACATGCCCCGTTCTTTTATACGGTTGGTTGCGGTGTGATAATGGTGCGGTGCAGTAGAACTTGAAAAAGTGTGGTGAATTGTGGTGAGAATTGTGGTAAGTGGGATATGTGAGGAGAGAGAAAGTGAAAAGTAGAGGATAAAAGCTAGGACAGAGAAAAGTGAAGAGATATATTAGTAATGACTGTGATGTGATGGTGAAGCGTGGTGAAATGTGGTAGAAATTAAAAAGTTACGGTACGGTGTGGTACCGCACCGCAGTCTACCGCATAAAAGAACGGGGCCGTTGATTTTAACTCATTTTCAAAATATTAAATTTTAATTTTTAAAATTGTTAAGATTATTTACAATTAATTAAAATTTTATTTTATTTGGGATCTGTTTGTTAACTGCATACGTGAATGAAATTTTTCAACCAAATTAAAACACCTCACCTTCATTTTTTCCGATGATTATTTTTTCTGACAAGAAGGATTCTGACGCAGCCCCACCGAATAGTCCCTTTCCACGCTCACGGCGCTGCCCTCGCCGCGGTCCAGCCGGTCTAGAGCATCTGTTTTCATTACATTCCACTATTGCTTTCTTGTATATATAGCACTATGAAAGCCCACCGCATATCTTCAGAGTCATCTCCATTGCAATTATTAATTGGCATAGAGGACTAGCTTATTAACTTTTGTGCGCCAATCTCAATTTGGTATCTTCAAGTTTTTTTTATGCATATTTTCCAATCTCTTTCGTCTTCCATCCACATCAAAATTGTTAAGGAAACAACAACCTCACAAGTTACAAGGTTGTTGATGGTTAGAATTGGCACTAGACTCTTTAGAAGTCGGATATCTATCTATAAGCGAATCTATATAATCCTTTTAACCAGTAAATTTGAAATGAGTTAGCTCACCATTAGTATAATCCAAAATAATTCTAGTACCCCATCTAATTATGTACTGCTTACTTTTGCTTTTTTCTAAAAATTGCATTCGTACTTCTTAGTTACCCTTCTAGTTAGATCAGAATAGACTAGGAGCAAAAGGAACAAACAAGGGAGGAAGATTAAGGAAGAGTGAGAAGATGATGGTGGGGATTGGAATTGTATTAGTCTACAATTACATAGATGTGAGAGCTGGTAAAAACCGACCCGACCCTAACTCGACCCGATTTTTCAAATCTGAAATGTAACAAATTTAGAATATAGGGCATACCGAACTCGACCGTTCCGACCCAACCCGCTGGAATTGACATGTCTAGATATGGTTTTAATTTGGTTGATAAAGACTGATTCCTCAAAAGGGGTGACTTAATTGACCCATCTTTTTTCCACAACAGCCGAAGCAGTAGTTAATTTCAACTGAAAAGGGCGGGAAAGGGAACCAGCGCAGCATACAAACGCCAAAAGTATATACTCTGCGGCAAAAAGCTTGTTAATTTCTTGCTTTGTTCAAACCATAAAGCTAACTTTTTGTATTGACATGGAGATTGAAATGCATGATTAGTTCCCACTACAGCACTACTATTTATGTCTGCTTTTCTTCATTGACTAACGTCACGACCAGGTCACTCCATGCATTATTCTAATTCCTACTTATTAATTCATTGCTTTAGTTATACATGGACCCAATAGATACAGACTTTTATTTGAAAGGACAATGGTACACATCTTGATTTAAGATGATTAGTAATCATTTTGAACTGTTTATATTTTATATTTTTTAACTTATAATAATCTTTTCTTTAATAATTCTACATATTTATCAACTATAAGATAATAATATTAATTAGCTAGATTAAAAATATAAAGCATAACCTTATTTTATCAATCATGGTAGAAAATGTACATTTTATGCATAATTTTATATTTATGAAATAATATAAACAAATAATCATTTTTATATTGTTTATAAGTTGTAATAACCCTCAAAGTGATGAAACATACCTTTATATTGATTTTAATATACTTACATTTAATTTTATGAATCATTTAGGTGAAATGCAATGTTGTTATTAACCATCTTACATCAAGATGTTTATCATTTTTGCTATTTGAAATTAACGACTTCATCTATTTAAAAAACTGTAACTCGAAAATTCGGTCTGTCAAATTTGAAAAAGAAAAATTATGTATGATTGTAGATTTTTTGTATGGATTTTTATATTAATCTAGGGATGTTAATAAAACCCGAACTCGCGGATACTTGTCTTTAACCAACCTATTATGGCCTATGGGTGATAAATTTTAGAAAAAATCAAGTAAGGTTAGGGTAATGGGTACGTACTTGTCTCTAACTGACCGCCGCGAATACCTACAAAACTAAAAAAACTATCGTTGATTATTAATTATTGAGCCCTAGATATATATTAATATATATGTTTATAGTTAATTTGTTGAGTTTTGTAACCTTAACATTTTCTCTAAAATTTTATCATTCATATCCAGTTTTTCGAGCACGGTTAAGGTGGGTATATTAACATATTAAATGTATTTTTGCATGATAGTTGTCCAATTTTCATCTTTCCAATGGGAATCTCCATATAATATTTTCTTTTGTTCACTAATATAATTATATCCAAAAATAACTTATTAATTTGTAGATATGAGTATAAAATGGCTTGTATAATTTAATCTTCAATTATACATGAATTATACCTGCTATACCACACTATCCGATGAATAAGGGTAAGATTACTCATATTTTGTACCCGTTAAATATGGGTAGGGTAAGTCTACTAAACCCGAACCCAACCCATTACCATCCTTATATTGACCGAATTTTATGAACATGAACACAATAATTTCTTTTTAATTTCCTTTGTTCGAACTTCAATTCATGCACATAAAAATTTGTCCACCCAAAATAAGTTTGAAAAAATATTTATTAAATATCAATTTTTCATCTATATCTAAATCATCTCGACTAGGAATGATCCGAAATAGAAATTCGACATCCCTAACTTCAATTGAAACGAAATTTAAGTCCATAGGTGCAAGGAGCTTGATCTTTCGAAAAAGGGGAGTACTAAGGGTTGCACTTGCACCTTATTTGTTTTATTTATGGGGAATATGGTCCTTGAAGAGAGGCTTGAGAGTGAGGGTGGGGGGCATATCCTTATTCGACTTCAACAATGATAGATAAATCTTATATGTTAAAAAAGATTTACTATCCCCGTTGCTAAATGATTGTTAATTTAATCAAATTTTGACCGTTGAGTACTTAAAAATTACAATGAATTTCAATATAAAATTACCATTGTTAGAAACATATTGTACTAAAATTACAATGACATTATTATTTTTTTATTGCAACTCATTATAATTTTATTATAATTTTATTTGAAAGGATATGTTAATGGAATATTTGTTGAACAAAGAAATTATCATCACTTTTTAACCATTTCCAACGCAACTAAACGTAACGCAACGTAAACACAACGCACAAAAGAACAATGCCTTAATGGAATACAATTGTAATATAATTTTATCAAAATGATGTGCAGTACACCTTTCCTTTCAACCTCAAGGTTATGATTTTATGATTGTGAATTGTTATAGAAAATGATGTGCAGTCCACTGACCAGCTGGCCATAATTATCTGGAACAAAGTACTTAAAACAAAATAGATTGCCGCCAATTATCCCGCAAAAGATGGATTCTAATTTCAATTGCACATTATGCTTGCTTTACTAGTGACCACGCGGAAAGGTATCCTTGTGACCCTATTCTTTGGGTGAATTATTTTTAAGTTAGAATAATTAGATTGGATAAGTTAGAATAAATTAGGAAAGTTAGAACCAGCCTAATAAAAGAATAGGGACATAATGAATTCTAATTTTTAATTGTTTTGGTCATTTGTTTAAAATTTGGATAAATTAATGATGAACGTTAAATTTAGTAATTAACTATGTTCAAGACAACTGCGGTTCCGGTACATAATACAACGTACTTTCTAATTTGTTATTTTAATTATTAGTACTAGGTTGAATATTATTTTTGGACTTATTCATATGAAACATGATGGTCATGGTTCCTGGTATATTATCTAATTTCTATTAAATTTATTGGTGATTTTTGTTGCCCAAATTAAAGCGAGAAAGATCTATTTTTGGGTGACTTTTTAACATTTAATTTAACTATGATGAATAACTCATATTATAATATCTTTTGAATGTTACTCCCTCCATCCCAAATTAATTGACACTTTGACGAAATTTTGACCGTTAATTATTCACAAATTACAATGAGTTACAATAAGAAATTACTTACATTGTAACTTTTAGTAAAGTATCTTTCAATTAAAGTGTCAATTAATTTGGGACGGAGGGAGTAATATGACTAAAACTTTATTAAGAGATTACTTTTATTTGAGACATTCCCAATAAATCATTAATCATCCCATATTTATTAAGAGTAGCCATGAAATTATGTGTCTCACAATAATAAATTTATAATGAGATGATCTTATATACGACTTACTGTTTACAATTGGCCTTTGGGTTACAAGAAGAGAGATAGACGAGGCATAACAAGAGAGTCAATTTGTTTGTGTGTGTGTTGGGGGGGGGGGGGGGGGAGGTCATTAGCAGTTAATTAGATCAAGTGCCCCGTTCTTTTGCGCGTTGCGTTGCGTTACATTTAGTTGCGGTAGATTGCGTTAATTTGCGGTGAAGATACTTAAAAAGGTAATGATAATTTGCGGTATGTTGCGGTAGGCCGTGTTGCAATTAATTGCGTTAACGCACAAAAGAACGACTAATATATATTCTCTTTGTCTTTATTATTTTTGCTTCTTAATTTTTTGACACTTAGGAAAGTTGAGTATTCTACTTGGTAAGTCAGTTCTGTATATATTATAGAGGACAAATGAATGAATAATTAAATTGTGTTAGAAATTTTTTTTCCATAGTTAAATCTTTCCGTGATCCAGTTCTAGTATATTAGAGCATGGCAGATAATAAAGTAACACCAAAAAACAAAATTGTGAAGAAAACTCCTTCACCATATGCTTTGAATTTGAATGATAATCCAAGAAATATATCACTCAAGTTCAATTGAAGGGTGACATTTATGAAGAATATTGGACAAGAGCTATACAAACTTCCTTGAGGACTCATTGTAAATGGGTGTTTGTACAAGTAAAGATACCTAACCCAATAATGAATCATCGGACTTGAAGGACCGGTGGACAATATAGTTCATGCTTCTACATGAATATTGAATGCCATCAAAACAACTTTGGATTCAACCGTATCTCATACAGAGAATATAAAGGACATATGCTAGATATTCGAGATTGTTTTTATCTGTTAATCGACCTCACATTCAGCAATTACAGGTGAAACTTGACTGCAAAAATGAGGTGGTCACAGGCCCACAACTTCGTATTATGGGAAACTAAAGAGTTTAGGGGGTACGTTGATTGATTATGACCATATTCTGACTTGAACATGTAAATTTGGGCTGAAGATAAACAAGAAACATGAAAAAGAAAAAAAATATTAATTTCTCATGACATTGAATGAGAATTTGTATGAAATAGTTATATCAAATATGCTACCAACTAAGCCTTCAACAATATTAAACATAGTATATTCAACTTAAGTACAGGAAAAGTGAATCAAACATATGACAAAAGCTAAGGACAACATGCTAGAAGTCAAGGCTCTTGCAACACAACCATCATTCTAGCTCAGGGCTAACACAAAGCAATCTTTGCATGCATTGTTAGAAGATTTGGCATGAAGGAACTCAAGAGACTTTGGATTGTTTGGAAAACGCAGCGAGTAATCAGGAGGAAGCTGTTGGAGGTTTAAGAATTGAAGCATATAATCATGACAACCACAATAACAATGGTTCTCATTCCCAACAAGAATGCGAAGAGTCGGCCAAGCCTGAAAACTCATCTTTGGGCTTGGTGGATGTCCACGTTCAGTTAGTAGAAGCGTTTGAGACAAGAAAAGCCACTCCTAGAAATAAACACCAAGTAGATATTGAAGACTCCTCGAGGCTTGTGGACATTCAAATTCAATCTGTTGAACAACTGAATGTACCAAGAGGCAATCAAAGTGGCTACAACCACGAGGAGAAAGTGACCTTAACACTCAGGAAACAAAAAGCCATTTGGAAGAAGCTATCCAAAAAATCAGTAACTGTTGGGAATGGATGTGGTTTAGCAGTTATTGAAGATCCAGTAGAAGTAGAGAGATACTATAGGTTGAAGCTAAAAGAAGGAAAAGAGAAGAGGAGGAATACCAACTTAATCCCATGAGAGTTGCTTAGGAATGTAAGGGGCTTCGGGTCAGTGGACTAAAGGAGGCAAGCCAAGAAAATCATTCAGAAGGAGCATATAAGTATCCTCGGCCTAGTTGAACGAAAGATCAACTTTTTGATCATCAAGGTGTTGCTTCCTACTGGGGCAAAATTGATGCTGACTTTATGGACATCCAAACTATAATGCAAATGTATTTGGCTTGTGTGGGAGGAAATTATGCTTTGTTTGCGTCAAACTTTGCGGCATCTAGGGGATTTAAGGTCAATGTTCAAGAGCTGGATGAATTCTTCTTTTAAGAACAAGGCCATGTCTCGGATCTGGGTCACTTCTTTCTTTGCTATTCCTTGGGTGATCTGGTTGCACAGGAACAATAAAATTCATGACAATCTTCAGTTAGACACGACTGAAGTGTCCAGATAGATCAAACGGAGGGTGGCTGCCTGGTGTACCACAGGGAAAAACTCAACTCCATATACGTCGGGCTCCATTGCAACAAATTTCAATGTTATTCCTACAATTTTCCAATAGATCAGTGCGATTGTGGAGCTTTTACCGTATGATGCTTTGTAATATTTGGTATGGACTGTATGTTATGTCTGGATTTGTTACTTGTAATATGCTCCTATCTGGGCAGTTTTTGTGGACAGTGCTCTATTGGCACTTTGGTTTTGGTTGATTGAATAAATGGGCTAACGCCCGAAAAATATCTATGAAAAAAAGAAGATTTGGTATGAAGCAGTAAATTGTTTTCAATTGGTTTGGTACCCAAATTGGCGGGGCGACCCTTATAACACAACAATGTAAGCCAGTGCAAGGGCAACATGAGTGAAGGTCATGAAAGAACAGTTCTTGTTAGGCCTATTCAACACAAGCTACGGTGCAGGCATGACAAGTGAAGATAATCAATGGATGTTGGATCTGAATCTAAAACAATGGCAATTTCTTCTAGCACTTTTTAATTCACACAAAGGCATAAAGCAAATGGTATATCTTGTCGTATCCACAGATAGTTGTGTTCCAGGCACTCAGAACTAACTCAAGTGTTTCAAGTTAGGTGAATAAACGAGTGATTGTGGTGGTGATCAAAGGAAACTAATGAACTACAAAAACAGTAAAAAAACTCGGGTTGCGAAATAAATATTCAACAAATACTCAATATGAATAACCTAATCTACCAAGTCTAAACAGACAATTAAGAGTGATCGGTTGCACCATTAAAGCTCGCCAAAGCCCTCTTTCGAGGGTCAACGGCTAGTCTAACTATTACAACTTCCTATTCTCATAGAGTTAGTCTAATTAAACTACAAGAACATCAACCCTAGACTTAAGTAGAATTCGATTATTTTCATATGAAAAATTCTAACTATTTTCTCTACCACACTAGCAAATTAACCTCACCTCTCGCATATATCAATTCGCTAAAGAAATATAGATGAACACTCTCTCGAGCATTTCATCGAACACATGGTGGGCATGAGAAAACCTTTAACTACAAGCATGAATTTGAGAAGATTAGGCCTAAACAAGATTAATTCATCATCATATACATCAATCACAACTCAAACAACACAAAACTAACAATTAATCAACATACTAATGTAATTAAAGAGAAACAAAATGAATCTAACAACAACATAAATAAACATAAAGAGAAAGAGAAAGAGAAACTTAGTCTTGAATTGCGGAATTGAATGTTAAATCCATGAATCCTTTGCATAGGAAAGTAAATTCAACCTAAGAACTAACCTAAAAGCCTCTAGAAAGGCTAGAGAGAAACCTCTCTCTACCTAGAAAGAAGACTGGAAATAACATAATATGCAAACTGTCGATTTTTTTCTAATTAATAACACTAAAACTGATTTCTGAGCAACGTGCATAGGCGTGCGCCTGGGTGTGCGCTTATGCTGGAATTTCTGGACTGGCGCACAGATATGCGCCTGGGTGTGCGCCTCTAGAAAATCTCATTTGAGATCCTTCACACACTCTTTTCATCCCGACTTCTCCACGACTTCCTCATCTTTCTCCCAACAATCATTAAATCGCCACGAATCACGCCAAATTCACCTACAATTGACAAAGTTAAGTATTTTAGCTACAACAAGTGATGATGAGTTAAACCAAGTCAAATTTGTACCAAAGTAGGTAAAACACCCCAGAAACAAAGCTCGAATACTGAGGTTTAGTATACTGAGAAATTGGCGGGTAAGAGCAAAAATAGTTAATGTACTATTAATACAAGAGCTTCGAACCATATGATTGGAAGCTTGAAGCAAGTGACTGGAATACAAAAAATACCTACTTACCTACTTACCTTGTAGGTCTGCCAAATGGTGTTTTCTTGCCACCAAAGAAGAATAAATTTAAATACATGTGAATGTATGTCTATCTAGTGTCCTTTATGTTTCTAGTTTAGCCTAAATTTGATATATGTGTCACAACTGTCGTCAAATCTGATTGTATGCAACTTTTGATAAGCATGTATGTAATTTGCAGTACAATACTTCAAAGATCCTAACTAATGTAGGTGATCATACTCTACTACTTCTAGAGCAGCTATGCATAAAGGCCAACAATATAAATGGAGTAGGCTTACTTGAATTATGGAATACTAGATTAGAACATCCTTCTTTCAAAATTATTAAGTTAGCTCCTACGTTAAACAATAGAAGAGGTAACAATAGTTTGAATGGACATTGTGATGTTTGTCACTAAAACAATAGACAAGAGATAGTTTTCCTCTTGGTGACAATGAAGCATCTAACTTGTTTGAGTTAATTCATTATTATGGGTTGTTTGCATTTTGAACCCCGAAGTATAGGGTAATTAATTTTCTGAACCCTTAGTTTTATATTAATTTTTTGGACCCTAAAGTTTGTAGGCTGAATAAAAGAGGACATTATAATTTGTGGGCTGCAAAAAACAAAGGCACGTGTCCCGTTCTTTTCTTCCCATGTTTGAATTTCTCTCCAGATTGGTGCCAAACTTCAGGACTAAGGTTAAAGTTGATACTGAAGTTATAATGCACTTCTCTTATTCATGTCGGAACTACTTAGACCCCCAAATATCATTGGAGTAGCTCAAAACGTACTTTAGGGCCGAGGGTCAAATACCGATCAATTTCAAAGGAATTGATAGTAAGGTAACCATTAAAAAGTGTATTATAGCTTCAACATAAGTTTCAAAAACCTTAATCCTCAAGTTTGGTGCAAATCATATTTTAACAATTAGGCCATGTTTGGTGAAATTAACTTATTAGAGACCATAAAACACTAGTAGAATTCAACCCCAAAAGCGTCTGTTTTTGGCGTCTGAAATGGGTATAAACAGACGCCATTTAGGTATTGGCGTCTAATTTAAACAGACGTCAAACCCTTTAACGCCTTTTTGGAAAAGGCGTCTGTTTTTGGCGTGTGTTTAAATCAGACGCCAATATGGCGTCTGTTAAGGGCCTTAACAGACGCCATTTTCAGAACAAAATAGCATCTGTTAAGGCCCCAAACAGATGCCATTCTTCAATTAAAAAATAAAAAAAAGTTAAACGTCGGTACAAATTAAACATCTTCCAATATATTTAATTAGACTATACACAATATATATTGTGGATTGTAATTTTAAAATAGAGCAAATTAATTTTTTTTAATTTGTATGTAAGTTGTGTAAAAAGATTTGTGGAGGAATAAATAATGAAAAAAATACATTTTTATATAATAAAAAATGATATATATCTCCCATGCATGTACATTTTCATATATATATATATATATATATATATATATATATATATATATATATATATATATATGTAGAAATAAGAAATAAAAAAATTTAAAATCACGTTAATTAAACATATTCATCATGACCCTAAACATTAAACAATTAAAAAAGGGAATGGATCACATGAGCATGCATGGACCTTATATGAGCATGTGAGCATCAAAGCATTTTTGACGGACATCAAGTATTATTTTCATGGACATCAAATATCCAACTTGATTTTCACCATTCATATTTGATGTCCATGAAAATAATACTTAATGTCCGCCAGAAATGCTTTGATGCTCACATGCTCATATAAAGTTCATGCTTATGTGATCCATTCCCATTAAAAAAATATGTAATACAACTTTAATAATGTTGATTTTTCTAACTGATAGGGTACAAAAAAAAACTAAATTGTTATGAATATATATATATATATCCTCATTTTTCAATCTTCTATCTTCAATCTTCAATTTTCAATCTTCAATGTTCAATTTTCAATCTTCAATCTTCAAACATTATCATCTTCAATTATTTAACAATATGGATTTGAGGAGTAGATGTTGAAAGAAGATGAGAGAAAACTGAGGGGAGATGGAAAGTGGTGTTGAAGAGGAGGAAAAAAAATTCCGAGGGAAATTTGAGATTGATTCGTTTATATATAGTGGAAAATGGCATTTGTTTGTACACCAAAATAGACGCCTTTTTGGTGAACACCAAAATGGCATCTGTTTGTACGTCTGTTTGGTGTATAAACAGACGCCATTTTTGGCCAACCATTACTTAATTTAATATAATTATATTATTATTATTATTAATTATAACTATTAACTATGTATTATTATAATATATATATTTAATAATATTTATACTATTAATTGTTAATGTTATTGTAGATAATTAATGTATAGAATTGTTAATTAATTGTTAATTAAATATTAATAAAAAGATAAATTAAAATAATATCAATCTCGGCCCGGTGCTTAATATTAAGGTGCATGTACGTACGTATATATGTATACATGATTTTAGTTATAGTTAATTATTAATTAGTATTATCGTTAATTTTTAATATAATTTATTTTAACTATACCTATAACTAGCTAAATAATTTATATATGTACATGTTACATTGTTAATTATAACCCTAATAATAATTATTGTTATTAATGCTATATACTAATTATAACCCTAATAATAATTATTGTTATTAATGCAATATATGTATATATTAATTTTTAATATAAGGCTTTTTTGAGGTCTTCCCATGCAGTACAATTATGAGGCCTTCCCAAGTTCCCATGCAGTACAATTATTGAGGTTGCACATTTGATTTTTTTTTTAATAATGTCAAAAGTGGCGTCTGTTTACACTATAAACAGACGCCATTTTCTGACTGGCATCTGTTTATAGTGTAAACAGCCGCCATTTTTTTACTATAATAAAAAGGGAAATTGGAATCTAATAAACCAATCTTTGGGGGTCCTTTGAAATAATGAACCAACCTTGAACGTTAATATTCAACGAACCAACCTTGTCATGTTGATTTTTCCAACGAACCGCCACCGAGTCAGACTCGTCGGAAAGCTGACGTGGCGGTGACTTGGATTATTTTAGAGCAAAAGAAAAAAGGAAAACAGTTTCAGGCATGTGCTTATTTTTTTTCTTCAGCCAAGTCACTATTCTCCTTTATTGTCATCACTATACGCCTCACCCACCTCTCTACTTCTCTATACTCCATCCTCACCAGTCACCACTGCCACCACCACCTCCACTACCGCCATCTCCAACCCCAGGACCTCCACATCCACCTCTCTCTCTCTCTCTCTCTCTCTCTCTCTCTCTCTCTCTCTCTCTCTCTCTCTCTCTCTCTCAGGCCGAACCACCTCCACTAGCCTCTTTCTCTCTCCTCTTTCACCATCTCAGCAACAACAACTGCAACAGTAGTAACCAACCCTAATCACTAAAAACTGCAAAATTCGATGAATTAAGATCTAATTTCATGAAATTAACACCAAAGGAGAGGAGAATCACTGATCGAACACCGAATTAAACGAAACCAGAGGTGGAATTGGAGACATACTTCCAAATTAACACAAAAGTGAGGAGGATGTTGAGGAAGAAGAAGACGTTTGCGAGGAGGATGGGATGGTGGTAGCACCATGAATTGAGAGGGGAGAGAGAATGCTCGGATTTAGAGTTATGGTGGAGGAAAGAGAGGTAGAAGACAATGGAAGGAAGAGGGGGCTAAGAATGCTACCTTGGCATTCTTCAGATTGCTGTGTTTTCTTTTGAATTCTCCCATAGATTCAATTGGGTTTGTGCTTGTGTGTGAGATTGAAGAAGTGAGTTCAGAATGAGTGAGAATTGATTTGGACACCATTGGAGGTGGTGGAGCCGTGGAGGCAGAGGAGAAGTGAGACCTTGACGGCCATCAGCGGGAGTTCCGGCGAGATCTCTGAGGCGGAGAGGCGGCCCGTGGCAGAGGTAGGGTTTGCACTCCGGCGAGCATTTCCGGCGATGGAGAGTTGGTGGTGGTGAGGGAGAGGTGTGTCGGGAGGCAGGATTGCACGGCATAAATCACGTCGGTGATTGGACGACGGCCAGAGATGGAGGACGCGATGGCGGTGGTGTCGGGATTTATGTCGTGCAGCTGCTGTCACGCGGAGGGTGTGCGGCGCCGAGGTCGAGGAGCTTCGGCGTGAAGGCTCTTCTGCTTTTTCTTTTTCTTGGCAGAGAGATAGAGAGAGAAAGTGAGAGGGGAGACTGGAGACTGGAGAGGCTGGGGGAGGGGGAGAGAGTGAGAGGGGGAGGGGGGAGTGAGGTGGACATTTAAAAAAATGAAAAATACTTCCACATAAGCAAAACATATGTCCAATTTTTTTTCCTTTTTTTTTGCTTAAACAACCGCCACATAAGCATCCACCGCCGCCACGTCAGCTTTCTGACGAGTCTGACTCGGTGGCGGTTCGTTGAAAAAATCGACATGACAAGGTTGGTTCGTTGAATATTAATGTTCAAAGTTGGTTCGTTATTTCAAAGGACTCCCAAAGGTTGGTTTATTAGATTCCAATTTCCCTAATAAAAAAAAAACTTCGAAAAACTTTGGAAATTTGTGTCCTTTGAAAATGGAGAAAAGGGATATTAATTTACGGATAGGTTGGCGTCTGTTTGTTTAAAACAGACGCCAAATTGGAATTTATATTTTTTTAAAATTCTTTTTCTTTGATTTAGCGTCTGACCTTATAACAGGCGCCCATTTTCAGATACTTTTGGGCATGAATTTTACTAGTGAAGTATTTAATAAGTGATAGATAAGATTGAAAGAAGTGAGTAAGGTTAAAATTAATATTGAAGTTATAATACACTTTATAAAGGTCATCTTACGTACCTATCATTTGTAATTGATTTGTATTTGACCCTTGGATCTAAAGTACATTTTGAGCTACTCCCAATGGTACTTAGGGGTCTAAGTAACTCCGACATGAATAATAAAAGTGTATTATAGCTTCAATATCAGTTTTAACTTTAGTCCTGAAGTCTGGTACCAATCGGGAAAGAACCTCAAACATGGAAGAAAAAGAAAAACCGTACGCAAGCTTTTTTTTCACTCCACAAACTTTAAACTTCTTTTTTATTCATCCGATAAACTTTAGGGTCCAAAAAATAAATAATGAAAACCAAAGGTTTAGAAAATTAAATACCTTATACTTTGGGGTCTAAAATGCAAAAAAAATAACCCTTATTATTATTATTATTTGTGGGGTCCATATAAAATTACGTTATTTTATTGTGCTCACTATTTACTGACAATCTTGGACGATTTTTCTCGATCAACTTGGATAAATTTGGTAGTAGATACGAAAGGTCTCAAATTTCGAAAAATCTCTTTACTATAGATAGACACTTTAACAAACTTGTTAAAATTGTGGGGGAGGTAAAGAAACTATGTTCACATGCTTGAAAATTTATTTCTCAAACATGGTATAATTTTTCAAAACCTCGTGTACTAGAACACCATGACAAAATGGTAGGTAGAAGGTAAGCATAAACATATTTTTAATGTGGCTTGATGTTTGCGGTTTAAAGTCATATTCTAATTAGTTTTGGGACGAATATGTTGATTTCATGTTATTTTAACAAACTAAACACCATGTATAGTTTCAGAAGGCACTACTTATGAGGTTTTGTATAGTCACTCATCCTTTTACTAGCATCTTCGGGTATTTAGGTCATTATACTATGCATAAATCAAGATACAAGAAAGGGTAAATTTGCCAGTCACAATAAATATTACATTTTGAAAAATTGGATTCTAATAATATGAACTTTTGGCCATAATATGAACTTTCGATTTGGTTATGAATAGTATGAACTTTTGCATCATAGTAGACTAAATAGTTCGCGACCGAGTTAAGTTGAACTTAACTCAGTGGCGGGATGACGTGGCGGCGAAGGATATCCCATTCAGTATTATTTGTCCACATAAGCCCCTCCCCTTTCTTCTTTTCCAGATTCCCAGCTCCTCTTTCCAATTTCCAACTCCCCTTTATTTTCCACAATCCTTTCTTCCTCAACACACATTTCCGATGACCTCACCACCGGCAACAATGGCGTCACCACTCCCCCCCCCCCTAACCACCACCACCGTTTTCACCTTCTCTACGCCGTCCAAACACTTCCGCTTCTCTCTCTCTCCTCCTACCCACCTCTTCCTCCACCCCCCAAAACACCTCTCCACCATCCCCTCAGAGGATCCTCCTCCGACCAACCCGAACCCATGGGCGGATTTATTCGTATGGGTGTGGTGTCAATTGACACCACTTAATTTTTTTTTAAAAAAAATGTGTGTAGAAAATAAAAGAAAAATATTTTGGTTATATATCAATTGACACCATGTTGAATTATAAATATGTGTGTAGCTTGTTGGTTTCCTTCCCTTGCTTGTATTATGAACTAATGGGACATTAAGGACACGCGTTCAATTCCTATTGGTAGCATTTTCTATGTTTCGTTTTTTTTAATATAGGAGGCAGTTATACGCAGGTTTCGTTTTTATTTTTTTTGATATTATTATTATTATTATTATTATTATTATTATTATTATTATTATTATTAATAATCTCTCTAACCCTAACTCCATAATTGAATTGTAATTTATATAAGTCTCTCTATTATTCTTTTCTCAAGTTACCCTTTCCTCTTTATTGAATTTGTTCTCATATTTGTCGCAATTTATGAATTAGATTTATGTGATTAAGTCAATATGATTAAATTTGGGTTTGTTAATTGTTTGTTGTATATATGAATGAGCAAATTTGGTTAAATTATTGTTTGTACACTTATAAATTGAATTATATACTATTTATGTGAATCTGTGGAGGCTACTAAGTGTTTGAATGAAATTTATTAATTCATTAAATTAGGTTTAGTGTGTTTTGTAAAATTGTAGGTGTTTATAATTTTATTTTTTTTACTTTCAGTTTAAGATGGAGAGGTACTTTAAGAAGGTGTCTAGAGAATCGACCTCTCAGGAATAGGTTATATTTTGACGTTTATTTTAGCGTTTATTTGTGATGTTTAACCTTTTTTTTAAAGAAAATTATCCTGACACCGACTCTAAATCCTGAATCCGCCACTGCCCGTACCCAATTCCGCCTTCGACTTCGTCAGGTCCGATTCGTTCAAGTCGCGGCTGGCCCAGGTGCGGCTCAAGTACTGGTCGAGGATGGGGAAGAAGACGGAGGCTAGGAAGGCCAAGAAGGGGAAGAAGTCTGGCGGTTCATCGGCGGGGGTTTTCCTGCCGCTAGTGGAGCTGAAGGAGGCGGTTTCCAGGGGATGAAGGTGGACTCCGGGTTCAACCCGTACGCAGAGAGGCTGAACAGGAGGCTTGCCGGAGTGGGGCTGGCGGCGCTGCTGCTGGTGGAGTTGGCCACGGGGAAGAGCGCCATCGGGTACCATACGCCGGCGATTGTGTTCGTGTAGGTTTATTTCATGGCAGCGATCAATGTTGTGTACTGTAAGTATGAGAAAGAGAAGGTAAGTGTTTGGCCTAAGTAAAACGAGCACCATCGATTTTATATTTAATTTGTAATTTTCTGTTTTTTTAGGGGAATTTATAATGTGTAGTTTCTGTTATTAATGCAAGTAAGGTGTGACATTGAGGAAAAAACGAGTGTCTTGACATATTAAAGCAGTGAATGAGGGCAGGGCATGAGATGAGAAACTCTTTGAGATTTTATCTTATTTTGGTTGCTAATTCACTTCATTTTGGGTTTTGGTTTTGGGGAATTGTATGCTTCGTTTATTTGTTGTGTATGGTGTGGTGACAGATAAAGAGGGAGGGAGATTGATTGGTTGTGGAAAAGAAAGGGGAGCTGGAAATCTAGAAAAGAAGAAGGGGGAGTGACGAAGAGGGGGGGAGAGAGAGAGAGAGAGAGAGAGAGAGAGAGAGAGAGAGAGAGAGAGAGAGAGAGAGAGGCTTATGTAGACAAATAATGTTGACTAAAATATCCCTCCGCAGCCACATCATCTCGCCGCCGAGTTAAGTTCAACTTAACTCGGTGGCGTACTATTTAGTCTACTATGGTGCAAAAGTTCATATTATTCATAACCAAATCGAAAGTTCATATTATTTAGTTTTATATGGCCAAAAGTTCATATTATTAGAATCGAATTTCCCTTACATTTTTGTTGGATTGTACTAAACGAAAGGTTGAAGATTGTTAGATTTAAAAAGTTGGAAATTTTTGTTTCAGTGAATGTTGATTTTTTCAGAATATGAATTTCCTTTTGGTTTGAATATTACTAGTGGTATTCACATAAAAGAGGTGATACATGATGATCTTGATTCTTCAAACAATTCAAGCCAGTGGGGTTCATAAGTGTTTGGAGAAAGGAGGTCATGGATGGCAAGTCCATGAAACACCAAATTTATATTTGTTGATGCGGCTAAACATGAAGGGGTTCAACCAAGCAATGAAATGAAATACCTGGGGATAGCGAAGTCAAGTTATATTTAGGGGTTTATGAAGTTGCACTACCTGAAGACCACCAATATTGCCAGACACTCAGCCTCGGGCCCTCATCCACTAGATGTGGTATTAATCCAATTTGCAAGTCAGGCTTGCATTAAAGAATTGGTTCAAGGACTTCAAAAGAAGGAGCCTTAGGTACGTTTACATGACTATATGTTTCTCAATCCAGCTAGAAGTTGAGTCCCTTTGATCGTTGATCTGTGTCATAGTGTCTTCCAAATATGTCATATAGTATAATGTACCATGTAAGTTGTGATAATTTTTCATTGTGGCATAGACATTTTCTTGTACCCATCACTTCAAATCATAAGCTTGCCGCATTTTCCAAAGTTGTCAAGGATGAACATTGGAGTAATTCTATGCAATAGGAAATCAAGGTACTTGAAATTAATAGAACTTGGGAAGTTTCTGATTTGTTGCTAGACAAAAGGGCCCTCAAATGGAAATGAGTTTATAAAATCAAATATAACTATGATGGTACTGTTGAGTGTTACACGGCGCAATCAGTAATTTTGGAAAATCATCTAGTCGAAGGCATGTGAATTCACAAATCCTATGCTAAAATAAGTAGCATAGCTACATTAGATCAATGTTCACAATGCATTTTAAAATGGAGAACTGCAAGAGGAGGTCAACATGAAAATGTTGATAGGGTTCCATGAAAGTCTACAAGCTTTAGATGTCTTTGTATGGGTTGAGCACGAAAGTGTTGGTTTGCCAAACTATTGACTACTTTGAAGGAATATGGGTTATATCAATCATAGTTTGATTACTCCTTGTTTACTTTTAATGGAGATATATGCCTCAATGTTCTTATTAATATGGATGGCTTAATTATTTCAGGAAATGATCATGAGCCAACTATTAAGTTAAACCCTTACCTTGATGAGTGGCTCGGAATAAAAGATACGAGGGTCTTGAAGTATTCTTTTGAGAGTTGATGTAGCTTGTAATTTAGAGGAGATTTTCTATCTTAACGCAAATCCATGATGGATATACTATCCGAAGCACAATTGCTAGACATCTAGTTGATGGACCACTTCTTGATTATCTTAATTGGCATTGTAAACTTGCAGGTCGCACCATTAATGATCAGCGACGTAAGTCTAGTGAGAAATGGAAGGATGATTACATGGACAATTCGGGTGCGCAAAGTTTAGATGATATCGAGATGGAGACAAGACCCAGATCAGTCATAACTAGCAGAGATATGGCTATGCTGATCTTTGGTGACCAAGTTACAAATGTGGAGCATTTCAAGAGGAATGTGTAAGAGAAAGAAAAAAGACATAATGAATGATCAAATTTTGAGGTCTGGTGCAGTTCTATTAGGTTAAGCCATTATACTTTGAAAGCAATTCTTTGATCGTAGCATTATTTCATTTTAGGAGCCTGTATGTTTTGTTTATTTTTGCTGCTTTTTGTTATGCTACCTAACTGTTTTACGGATCTATGTTTGCTTTGTATTACAAACTTTACAACCTTTTATGGCTTTGAATAATTGAAAAAAGAAAAAAAAATCTTATTATCTTAGTTTTCTAATTATTAGACCTTTGTATATTGTACTTGGTAAGTCAATTTGTATATATAGGGTCCTTGCTTGATCTTGTTAGCAGTAACAGAAATTCTGCTAACACTGAATGAATGAGGGGAGAATGAAGACAGATCTAATGTGGATGTAGCCATTGCCAAACCTCAGTTGTTGTTGTAAGTCACCAGTGCATGAAACTTCTATATAACTCTGTTATATTGTTGCAACTCGAGGAAGAGAGATTAATGGAGGAAGAATTCCTTCAAGTAACTACAACAAAGTTAGCCCTGGATAGAACAATTTCAGAGGTACAAAAACAGAGAGACATAGAAAGAAACAAAGATAGAGAGGAAAAGAGAGGTAGAAAGAGGATTATGATAGATATCTTTCTAATATATCCTTGCAGTAGTATATTGAGTATGTATTTATACTATGTACCAAGAGATTTCTCCATCAGCAGCTTATATATTAACTAACTTAGCCATGTCAGGAAACGGCTAACAACAACTAACAAACCTTTTTCTTGTAACATTCCTTCTTCCCCTCCCCCCCCCCCCCCCAAATAGAGAAGCTTTGACCTTAAAGCTGAAAAGTAGTAATTGTTGCTCAAATTCATCACTCCTATGTTGCCTTCTTGTCCAACCCGGCCATGTGGCTCTTCCTGGATCAAAGATGGTGATGATGGTATCTCTAACAATGACTACCTTGTGGAGATAGCTCTTATCTATCTTAGCATACGTTAAGCACTTCCCCCTTGGCTCAAGTACTCTGCTGATGCAAAGAGACATCAAGAATGCCACCACCAGGATAAAAAAAAAATCGAGATATTTTCCTCACCAATGCTAGTGGCCTTCTTGTCAAACCTATAGCCAACTACTCCTACAATTGGCTCGTTGATGCTACACATCACATTCAAGCCAATAATGACAAGAGCATCATGTGTACTTTAATGTTGGGGTTTATTGGTGTAGGACAGAGAATCGACCAATATATTCTCCAAGGTTGAGCAAAGATAGGTCTTATCAATTTCCTTCATCTTGATGAGAACCATGGAAGAGATCTCTTCAATTGGTTGAGTGTGAAGTGATATAAATCCCATCACCGAGTTTATCATGAACAAATTAATGGATATTAGTTGGTTAAGTTCTCTTAGGCATTTCGTCGAACAGGTTCTGGGCATCTTGTAGCTTCTTAGTTTCTTTGATTGTCTTGTGATCCTTTGCGCTCTCAGCACAATTTGAAAACCGGTGACTACGGACAAATGATGTCGTGAAACTTTGAGGATCATGCAACAATCGTCGAGGGATGTTGGTAATGGAGTCAAGTGTGGTTTCCTGCGATTTTGGGATTTCTTGCTGTTTATGTTGACTTATATTCCGACACTCAATTTCTACCCAATTATGGTAATGAATTCTTGATGCATTTGACTCATTCAACTCTTCATCAGTTTTAGAACCGAAATCATCACTGAATCTATAACAAACATCAACAATAAAATCTTCCCAAATATATGTCTCTGAAATGAACAATAACTCCTAAACCATGTTTCAACCCTACCAATCATATACTTGGATGCTAATTCAACTTCCTGATCATCCACAATCTTACCTGACTAGAAATACTTAGCGCATTTCTTGATCCAAATCCTTTCATTTGACCCATCAAAAATAGGAAATTCAATTTTAGGTTACCTTTCTCAATCACATCCAATCTTGAAGGCAAATTGTCGAGCAATTGTTGTCGTTCTAACAAATGATTCAACATCTCCTTCTGTTGATCCATCATATTTTTCATCATTTCTTCGAGGGAAGCCATCGTTGTTGATTTGCTCCTTGTGACAATCCTCAGTGTGATCGAGGGCTCCGATATCAATGTTGCGGCTCGAAAAAGGAAGATTAATGGAAAAAGAATCCCTTCGAGTAGCTAGCAAGGTTAGCTCTAGATAGAGCAATTTCAAAGATAGAGAAACCGAAATATAGAAAAAGAAATTGAGATAGAGAGAGAAAGAGAGGTAGAGAGAAAATTATGATTGATATATTTATGATATATCCTTATAGTAGTATATTTAGTATGTATTTATACTATACTAGTCTGGCCAGCGCGTGCGAACCCGATGAATTTACCTGTTAATTAGAAACAATTGTAAGTTTCAACTGGATACAATTATAGGTCCACACAAGAGCTATATATATACATATCATGTTTTAGGAAATAACATAGAATTGATTTAACATCTTTCCAAGGCCTTCTTTAGGAGTTTTGTTGGACTAAGAAAACAGAGAGAGAATTAGATTCAAAAGAGAAATCTGTATATGCAAGAAACTGAGATAAGCTTATAAATCAAGCTCTTAATTATCATAGTATGAGGGAGAACCCGGTAACTATAATTACAACTTACAAGGGAACTTAGCCTTTGTTTTGGATTTTGAAGGGGCGATGCTTATGGAATTCAACGTAACGCTGTGAATCTCCTACAACCTGTAAGACAACTTTGACATAAACACAAGGCACCAAACAAACACATCTATCAAAGGACCAGCTGGATTTTTGCTCGGCCTGAATGGATTTTTTGGGGGCTAAAGTATAACGGTACCCTGTCCGAGTGTCAAGGGTTCACAACAGGTACAATAGGGAAAATAAAATTAAAGAGTTGAAGTAGCATAATGTAGATAAACTGAGGGTTGCTATGACATCCATAGTTCAGTGTTGTTGGACTGAAAGGAATAGGACGATATGGATAGAAAAGACAAGAGGGTTGGCTTTTTGCCTGTACTGAAAATTGAGATTGTTGTTTATTTTCAGTAGATTTAGGAGCATTCAAATTTAGTGAACTTCTTGTTTTGTACATTCAGGGTATGCCCTGACTTAAAACATGTGGATGAATCGCAGGTCCTAAATACAACTAATATAAATTTGTTTTACCATTTAGCCTAGATCTGCAGAGGCAAACCAACATATCCTACCCACTTCTGTCTATCCAATCCCATCAGTAGCTACATCGAATATCAACCTTTTAGATAGTTGAGAGTCATACATGGAATATTGTTGATGAGCCCTCATAAAGGCAAAAACCTATCGTAGCTAGTGTCATGCAAGTCAAGATCAAACAGCGAGGGGGCATCACAAAGTACCCCCATTAGAAGAACAACTTAATTATCCCACATCAAATAAAAACGATTGTTAAGGAGGGAGGATAAAGGATTTGCACTCATTTTCAGTTGTCAAATTGGAAGAATGCATTTGTTGTTGTTACCTGCTATGCTGGGGGTAGTTGACAGCTGCACCGCTTGATTCAACAGGAGTTGGACAAGACCTTGTTGAAGTGGTCGCCTTTCCTGCTAACCTGTAGAAATGCGAACAGACAATGACAACAACAGAGAATAAACCACTATCAGAAGATAAATCTACAATTAGGCATCTATCTATTACAATATTCATGAAATTTTCAAGTATGTAATTTATTATAAAATATGCAAGCAAAATTAATATCGAACAACTCAATGAGTTTCTAGTTTGGCTAACTTTTAAAAGAGCATTCAACTCCCATTGCAAAGTTAAGTCATTCAAGAACAATTCTTCTCTAAATCACATCAGTAACATGAGTTGCATGCATAAATGCTAATAAATTAACTTAAACTGATAGAATACTATGATTTTTTTAATTTTTTTTTTACAATAATACGATAATACAATACTAAGGAAACACTGAAAGCCATGTCCTTTTCCATAGAAAAGGCATGTCAATATAAATTACACTTTATGCCAAACAAAGCCAAGGAATTGGATGCAACATTAAAACTTTATAGTTCATATATGACTTGGTTGGATCCGCTAGCAAATTGATCAGGGGAAAGCAAGTTTGAGTATCAGAAAACTAACAGCTCTTATTGCCTTCTCGTTATTAATTAATTTCATAGAACCCTCAACATCAAGGAATTGTGCCCATGAAGCAAGAACTAATTCAACTACGGCCCCTTTCAATGAATATGAGCGTCCAAATTTGACTCCTGAGTCGATCTTACCTGGAATCACAAATCGCAAGTTTTTCTATGAAAAGCAAATTTAATTGTATTAGTATCTATAATTGATTTCTTTTGCGTAATACTAATTGATAGGGCCTCATTGGTAAGTGCTACAAGATCTGGTACATTGCAGTCCATGGTTATGGACTTGAATCCATTAGTCTAGAACATTTTCCTTTTCAAATGAAATCCCCTAGGCCTAGTATATGAAAGAGTGAACAAGTGCTTTCGTTGTTGTGGAATAGAAATTCTTGTAAGTTGTTACCTCCATCAAGCACAATATCTCAAAACAATTAATAAAGTTGACAATTTTGTACTAACAGCATAATATTCTAAACTTGTGAACTTTTATAGGTCTAATGTCAACCTTCCATATATCCAAACTCGTTCATTAGATAAGTATCTTAGATACTCTACTTTGGCCACCGACAAGCACTACTGCTATGTTCATTACGAGTTTGAAGGGTATAATTCTCTTCTCTGTCTGATTTTGTTATAGGTGATTCAGGCAAACACACAACCAAGAACTCTTTGTTGTCTGAAAGATACAGAACTAAAATGTGCCCACCGACAAGCACTATTGCAATCCCTTTGCACAATTTCATAAACCCCATAAACAGTCCCCACCCCGTAGCAACAACACACAAATTCCATAAGTTTCACATAGCCAAACAATAGATCAAATCATCCTCGTAACGAACATAGCTATAACAAAATCAGGCAGAGAAGAGAATTATACCCTTCAAAAATAAAGCTTTTCTATTACTTCCAAGTAATCATCGCAGGTTTAATAAACACTCAATGAAACATAATTACATGCATGTATAATTGCAAGTTTTCTTTGACATGCAAGAGTCTTCAATCAAACTAAACATAAAATTCATACTACTAACACCCAATTGACATCAATAAAGCCTTAATTTTAATTAGGGAAATTAGAATAG
Organism: Portulaca oleracea; assembly: GCA_029582165.1. Lineage (NCBI taxonomy): Eukaryota > Viridiplantae > Streptophyta > Magnoliopsida > Caryophyllales > Portulacaceae > Portulaca > Portulaca oleracea. The sequence continues at coordinate 21,490,159 of CM055879.1, forward strand.
ACAACCATATTTTCGAAGTTGAGATTACTGACACATAAAACACTAATTGTACAATTGAAAATTACTGTACAATTAATTGCTTACCTCTTTTGATTTTGATGCATGGCCTGACTGTTTGGAATGATCTTAGCAGAGAGATGACAGAGAACCAAAGAGAATGTGAGACCTGATAATAGCAGAAGAAAGAATTAAAAAGTGGGCGAGATAAGAGGTGACTTGTCACGTTTGAAAAATCAAACTCCAGCAGCATATCCGCACGGGAGAGGGGGCGAAGACAAACAAACACAAAAAGGGATACTACTCTTACTGGTTTTGAAACAGAGCGAGGAGAGAGGGTTAGAGAAAAGTAAGGGGGGAGAGTGACAGAGTGTGTGTGCGCGTGTTAAGTCCTCTTTAACCATGATCCAAGTTGGATCGCTCGTTGACATGGCGAGTGATCCTTAAATGATCTTGGAACTTTAAAGGTGATCCAAAGAGGATTGATGTGATAGAAAAAAAAATTGGGATGGAGGTGATCTTGTGGATTGGAAAAGAGAGTGATCCATGAATGGATCATGAGTAGATCATGAGGTATTTCCCATTGCCTTGAAATTAAATTACCAAACTCAATGTTTTTATTTTTCCATTTTTTTTTTTGCTTGTTGGGTGGTGACTGGTGAGTGATCCTTAGTTTTGGATTGTCATTATTTGGAGTTTGCTCACACCTAATGGATTGCACCACTTTTTGGTGGTGGACCCCTACCAATCCAATCCATTCATGGATTGCCTTTGCAGATGTACTTAGGCATATGAATGATTAGATGGGGATAAAGCGTATAATGCAAGTGTAAAAGAGAGACACAATCACACGATGTAGGGATCTGTAATTAACAAATATTGGAAGGGTATTTTTGAAATTCAATATTTATGACATTGCCTTCTTTAGCTCCTTTTATAAAGATGGTTGATAACAAGAGATTTTCCCATAAACAGGCTACTAACTAATTTAGTCATGCCAGCAAATGACTAACAATAACTAACAACCCTTCTTCCCATAATATATACCGTAAAGGATGACACAGGAAATAAAACAGTAAGAGCGATGGAAATTAAATCAAATGAAATTTCAACAGCGGCATTTTCCTGAGAAGGGGTGAATGGACTCAGAAAGCACTATGAAACCCGGAAAGACACTTTGCTTTTCTTTGCTGGTCAAATCATATCCAATCCCGTCACTCCAAATTACTACCCTACTGGTTACTACTACTACTACTGCTCACTGCTTTTCCTTTGACTCTTTTTTCCCCCTTTTTTGATCTTTGAGCGGGGCACAAGCTAGGAAGAAACAGCAAAGCAACAATGCCATGAGAAAGATTTTCCTTTTCCAAAATCAAGCCAATGAGTTTATCTGTATCCTATTCCAATATCTTTGAGTGTATAATCGGTCTCCACACCAATTGCCGCTAATTAGCTTCGCTGATTGACCAACCAGTGAACCAGGGTCCATGAATGATTTGAGCTGTTTTCTCGATTAAGTTTTGTTAAAACGTTTTCTGGGTTTGCTCGTTTTGTGCACCTTGTTGTTGCCAAGATTATCTACTCTTTTCCAAGATGACAGACGGCTACACATTACAATAGTCTTATATATTGTAGAGGATGGACCTGCATTCGACCGCATGTAGAGAAAAGAATTTCGAAATAAAAAAAAAGGTTTAGTTTGATTGCTACATCGGTCTAATTTTAAGCTTAAACAAGAATATGAGATAGCTTCTGCAATCTGCCTAGCTTCCCATTTTAATGTCAAACATAACAAAGAATTCATAAATTTTACTAAGGCTTGCTACAAATGTGTGATCTTTTGATATATTGATTTGGGCTTCATCGGGTTACTGCCCTGTTGAGGAACAAAATCTCAGGCTCGCATAGTGACCTAAGTCATTGGATTGCAATAGCATGCAATGGTCATTTCAAAAGTATGCAATCTGCAGCTAATGTCTAATTTCTATTATAGTCACCAGAAATGATACCCTCCTCAGCAGAAGAATAAAATTGAAGATCACGCCTTACACGCCAAACTGTGCAGATAACAATGCAGCAAGGAAGATCTGTTCCATTGTTGGAGGATACAAGCCCATGCACACACAAAGAAGTGAATTGTTGACAGTTTATCGTCTGATTGCTTTTTCTTCAGGGTTGGGTAGGGGAATGAAGAAAACAATTAACTGAAACTATCCCACAAAGTGATGGCAGCAAAGGCAACTTTTCCATTGAGAGACTCAAAATATTTACAAGATGCAGCAAGGGATATGATCATCCCCAGAACTTATATCAACCAGCCGGAGCATCAGAAGCCTTGACAAACCGTCCTTTTATTCTCTTCCGTGTGTCAGCCCTGGCTTTCCTTGACTCATAACGTATTTGCTTTTCATATCTGTGTTGATAACCCAGCAGATACACCGAAAATTTCAGGGTATCCATGGGGCAAAATTAGTTCAAACTTTGTAACAGACAATGCAAAAGCAGAATATAATTTAATGAACAAAGCAAACTTATGCAGAGGCATTATCCTAGATTTTACCTTCTTGTCTTTTTCTTCTCTATGTAACGTTGCATTGCATTGCCTCGGTTCTTGGCCAGAAGCTCGAGATCAGCCTTGGTTTTGACTGTACTCCTCGCACTCTCCCCTCCCACAACTACAGCTTGCTCTGAAAACTGAATCTCACCGCTCTTTGGCTTACCGAAAATTGAACCTGGAGATGGCCTAACTATGGGCAAGTTGTTGCTTTCAGAGGTTGCTGCTCCCTGGCTTGTTGCTGGATTATGGCAGTTGCTCTGTATTGAAATACAACATATATTAACAGTCGCTAATGTATTTAGCTTTCTAAACCCAAAAATGTCCCGAATTGATATAGATAAGCAGTAAACAGGAAAAGGAAAGCATACAGTAAACAATCTGATATCCTCGTTTGCGCCCAAGCAATTCATCTCGAACATTTCTCCTAAGACCTTTGAAGTGGCTGAATCAGTTTCCTGTAGGATTGCGCTCAAGTTATTGATTAAAACCCCCGTATCACGTCCAGGGCGACCGATGTTTAACTGTCCTGATGATTCTTCATCACCCCTTGCGCGGCCTGTATTGAAATCCCATATCTGCGAGATAAATAAATAGTATATGGTTACTAGATGGAAAGTTAATCTGATGTTGTTAATTTATCCAAGTTAGCAAATAGTATAGGACAACATCTATACAGAAAGAGAGATGAACGGCACTACGATTTCCAACACAAAATATAACTTGTGATAACTGAGTTTGAGATGACCAAAATGAATTAAGTGCGAATCCTAAATCTCCATCACTTTAGAGGACTAATCAATATCCAAATATTGATTTCCGTTACCAACATTTTCATCACAGTGGTAAGCAATTCATCCTCATTAAACCCTGGTCGGTATTCAATCTGCCGTCATTCATATGAAAACTTACACCAAGGTTATCACTTATCAAAGTTGTCTCTCTTGACTCTTATTCACCCAACAAGTAATCAGACTAAATTCTACCTAACTGATGCCACTACAAAATTTAAAGCAAAAACATAGAGTCTGCAGTAGTTGACTATGAACATACATCCAAGCTGATATATTCACGAGTATATAGTTGGGATAATTCTCCCTGTAGAATGTAGACATGTAATAAAATCAAGGTAAGAAAAGATCGCAGCTTAATTGTCAGAAGCCGCAAAACATGGTGTAAGTGAGCATATGTTTGATGGCAGATTAAAACTCAGTAAGGCAGACGATAATGGGTTTTTTTGGTTAGGCAAAATTTGGATGTAATATTATACATAGGGGGCACCAAAGAATGAAATTTGTGGAAGAAAACCTGTGTGGTGCGGTTGGTGGAATTAGGTTGGCAGATGACAGGCGTAACCCCAAGCGCAGGTACAAGATCAGCCTCCACAGGATTCATATTCATATTGTTGGTGGAAGTGATTGACAAACTGGCCACTGGCTGGCATTGGAGGATTGAGATGGAACCTCCCTTCTGATTGCTTTGATGATGTATCAGTCCTGCACCTGCTGCAGCTGTTATGGATTCATTATTAGGAAAACCCGGAACCACTGAATTATCAGCATCATCCTCGGAGTCCCTCTCATTTTGGAGCTCCGTCAGCTGTTTAAGCACCGCTTGCTGCTGCTGCTGCTGCTGCTTCTTGTGGGTTTGGGTATTCTGCTTATGCTCAGGAAAGACGACTGCTTCCTGGGAAGGCACCAACAAATCCGACCATTCAAAGTCCAGAAAGTTGCTAGGATTGTTGTAGTCATACTCATACTGATCGGGTATGACCAGGTGTGAGGGGAGATTGAGATGGAAATCATTAGAGGAGGGTTTCTTATTGTTGAGATCCAAACCCCAAAGGGAGGACAACTCAGCGGGGGAAGGGCACCCGGAGAAACCCTCCACAGGGAGTCTGTCATGGTCGGAATGAGGATGAGTGTGAGCCTCCCAGTCGCAGTCCTGGCATAGGAGGAGGTCACCGTGTGTCAGACACCGCACCGACAAAGGCTGACACCCGCACAGCTGACAGATCTGGCACCGGAGATGCTTCTTCGACAGGGTGTTCGCCGAGTGCACGTCCTGGTCACACGGCAGGCATAGCTTCGCCGTGTCCGCTCTGCAGTACAACACCGCCACCCGCGTGTTGCAGAAATCGCACGCCGGGGGGGAGTTACAATCCCCATCTTTAAAACTTCCCATATGGCCGGCCAATCAAATTCAACGCCACCCAGATGAGAATAGGATGATGATGATGATGATGATGATGATGATGATGATGATGATTCGTACCAGTCTTCAAAATTAAGACAGGTGGGGGACTAGAAAGTGAAAGGAGCAGGAGGAATCGATTGAAGTGAAGGAGACCGATGACAAAGGGTTTTGTATCTTATTCATATTTCGGCCTGAAAAACAAGGCTAAATGGATATAGATTGGCACTTTTAACTATAAATATCTGCTAAACAAATAACTTTCGGAGATATAGGGACAGCATAGAGGTGATAACGTCGCAGTCATAAATGATGAAAACCAAGTTCTGTGTATTCGTCTGTCTTCAACTACGCTACCCTCTCATACTAACGTCACATACTCACATGAGGAGAAATAGATGGATCCCTTTCATATTTTTACTCAATTGGGGAAGCCCCCCCAAACCCAACCATCTTCGTTGACCTTCATTTCGCCTAAATTAGTATATGGCCACCCACTTTTGTAGTCCATCCTCTCCTTCACTCTCACCTTCATGATTCCACTTAATCATATCTCCATTTTGGCTGATCATATTTTGCAAGTTTTGACTATAAATTTACTTATATATGTAAAATGTAAATACATTCAAGTGTATTTTGATTTAGGGTAATAAATATTGATCAGATGTTATTTGACAGTAAAAATTTTTTTAAGCTGGCAAATGAAATTAATTTTATGTAAAAATATTTTAATACAATTATAATATTTGTACAATGAAAATGTTAGGAGTCTTAACATATGACAATTCATAAAACACTATATATATGTCAGTTTGAAAAATAAATTATTGTATATTGTATTTGAAAAATGAATATAATCCTACATATAAATTATAAAATATTGTACTATTGTTTGCATTTTTTCATATTTATTATTATCAAATGCAACATATGATTAACGTACACAAATTTTTGTGTACATTATTACACCAAAGTGACATATAGACATTATTTACTATTCCCTCGGTTTCTTATGAATTGACATTTTAACTAATTTAATTTCAAAGTAATTGTCACTTTCCTTATTATAATACATAATTTAATTTTTTTGCTTTTTTACTTTTCAAAATAATTAATTAAATAATTACTAATCCATGTCATTTTCAGTGCTTTTTGGTTTTTATTTAGTTTTACTTTTTTAATCAGATTAAACCTTTTCAATTTTCATATCCTCCTCGCTGATCCATTTTTTGTGCTCCCCGACCCCTTTTAGGTGCCTCTATATATTTGTGTCTACTTTTGCTACCACATACCATAACCACCACCATCTCAACCCCAAACTCAAAATAACAACTCATCTCACCTATATCTTTCTCATCTTATAATTGGATTTATTTATCACTTTCAATCAGGGCGGATTTAGGGTGGGTTCACATTCGGTCAAGTAACTCCGTTTAAAAAAAATCTGTAATTTTTTATTTTGAACAATTTGGGTAATATTTTACAATATTAAGAAACAAATACAAGATAATATTTTACTGTCGCATGTTCAAATCCAAATGAATCCATTTTCTTTAGGTCATTTTCTGAAGCTTTATTATAATCAATTCTCTTTGAATTTTGGTGTAATTTTTTCCATTTTTAACTTGGCTATGATTATGTAGTCATAATTCATAGAAATATTAGTTTATTTGCTATTGATTAGTTGATTTAGGGTATTTTCTTTTGGGTTGAAAAGTTTATCTGTTTAACCTTACACAGTCTTCAAAATAGTACTTTGATCATAATTTTACGCATTTTATCCTATCAAAACTTGTAATGTTATGTCTAGATATAAATATTTTTTATCACAAATTTAATAATGGTAGTGTTATATTCGATCTAACTTGTCCTATATATTCTGATGATTACAGTCAAAATTTATCAAGCTTTCAAGGTAATGCCTCTTTGTCAAAGTTCCAAGAAGAACCAAAGGAACAAGCAACGGACAAGTGCTCCAAACTGGGACAAATTTTTTTCGACGAAGGGAGTATTAATAAGTTGATTTCAAGGTATAGCAACTCATCGAGGACAATTATCCAAAAAAAATAATAGCTATCCAAAAGAATATTGTAAATTCTCCGATTAATTATTTTGACTTTTATATTTTAATTTGAACCTGCTAGATTTTATTTCTAAATTCACCACTGCAATCATATATACCCACACTCATCGCCATACTTATGGTATCAATTATCATCAAGCTCACCGGAACTGGTTGTTGACATTTAATTAGAGACGAATACCCCGTCAGAAACCTCCTTGCCATGACGTCGCCCTCTCTGCCACGCCATCGGCGAACGCCTATTTCGTGGTCTGACAAAGCCCACTGCTCCCTTAACCTCGCATCTTTACCTCTCCTATTTGTACTGTCTTATGTAGAGAAGGGAAGGAGGAACAAAAAATAAACAAATTAACAAGCTCCATTGAGATCGAAGACTACTAATGGTGAAGATGGAGAGGCGAGGAAGAGGGAGAGTCGTTGAACATGCATTGATGTTTTCTAGATAGAAAATAGATTAGCAGTAAATGTCCATGATAGTTTGTTAGTTAAGCCTTGGTATTAGATAAATCTGGTTGCGTGACTATTATTCTGGATGCAAAATGATAAATATCTTGACGCAAGATGTTAATAATCATCTTTAATTTCATCAAATCATTTATAAGGTTAAATGTAAGTATATTTAAATCATTGTAAGGTATGTTTCATTACTTTGATAGTTATTATAACTTACAAACAACATAAAAGTAATTATTTATTGATATTTACTCATAAATATAAAATTATGTATAAAATTTGTATTTTCTACTATGATGATTAATAAAGTTAGATTATTATTTATATTTTTTGACAATAGCTAATAAGTATTTATACTCTTACATAGTTTTTTTTTTTTTTGAGAAACTTACATAGTTGATAAATATATATAATTGTTAGAAAAAAATTATTTAAATTACAAAAATATGAAATATCAACAATTTAAAATGATTATTAATAATTTTGAGGTAAGATACGTGTCATTGTCCTTTCGGAATAGAAGGAGTAGTGTTTAAATTAAAGGGAAGCTTTAGAGCACAAGCAGCGCTGATCGTTGACGATGGAATTTGGGAAGGAATTCCAAAAGTATCACGCACTGCAGAACGAAAAATTAAAATCACGCGTGATGGAATGGTATACCGTTCTGGAACTGTCTCCCTTTATTCATTTTTTATTCATTGCAAATAAAAATAAAGGAGCATTACCATACTTTATTATTTTGATAGATGGAGATAGCACTAATAGCAATTGTTAATTTTTAAAGAAAACCAAAAAAAAAGAGCAAAACTGCTACTAGCGTTAAAAATTTCTCCCCGTTTTTATTTATCCGTCATTTAGGAAATTGTGTTAAAAAATTTTTATTATTAATATTTTAATTTGTATAATGATTTGCTAGCGTTTGTACTCATGCTATGCATGGGCTAATTTGCCTTATTGGTCTGTTTTATTTTTTATTTAAAATGTATTTTCCTTTTGAATTCATTGTTTGGTTGAATGGGAGACACGAAATTTATTGATTAAAAATTGACACTAATAACAAATTTATCTAATATATAAAAAAGATGGGCCTACATTAAATATTATTTTAAAATAAAAAGGTGGAATGAGTTTTTAATGGTTGTAGGGAAGATGGAATAAAATTCCAAAAAATAATAATTTTGTATAATGTGGAAGGGTGGGCCCTCACCAGAATTCCGATATTTTGGAACGAACATTGTATATGCTCTTATAATAGGTTTAGTTCAATATAATCACAGACTAGTCCATGAATACAGAGTACAGACTACGAGAGTGGAAACTCGGAAGGGGCAATAGCCGCAATACCATTATTAGGAGGGTCAACAAAGAAGCCGCAAAAGGTGAATAATGAAAATGGTGTGGCCCCAAAAGCCAAAAAGCTGAAGAGTATCAAGACATGAAAAATCACGTGTATGTGGAAGTAGGGTGTAAATGAGCACAGGTCGAACCGAGCATCCCAGACGCGGGGTCTACTCGGTTATAAAAAGTTCAGTTTGGAGCTCATTAAATTTTAAAGGCCAAGCCTTGGTCCATTTATCTTGGTCTCAAGCTCAACTTGATTTGTTTTTATTTATTTAATTTGAAAATCTCCAAATTTGAATGAAAAATTAAATAAATTTCTAGATATTTCAAAATTAAATAAATTTCTAGATATTTTTTTTCTGAAACCAAATAAATTTGTAGATATTTATTAAACTTAAATAGAAAATAACAGTTTTATTTTTATAATAAGGATATAATCAAGCAAAGTTTAAAATTAATGTTTAATATTTATGGAGCTCAACAATAAAATTAAAGAAAAATAACCAATTACGCTCCAATATTAACTTCTCAATATCTAAAATAATATATAATTTACTAATATTCATACAACATATTCTACTACTTATTTAAAATATTAAACGAGCATAATTGAGACGAGCCCGAACTGAGCCGTATAGATTTGGAATCGGCTGAATAGACATCCGAGTTGAGCTTAAATTGAGTCAAACTTTGATCAAACTAACTCGAGCTAAGCTTTGACTGAGTCAAAATTCAAGCGACTTACAATTAGCCGACTCAATTAAGGTACAACTTACAATGGTACAACGTGAAAGGCCATCTCCCTTCTACTCTTTCTTTCTTTCTTTCTTTCTTTCTTTTTTTCTCCTGTTTTTTTGTTCTTTTTGACAATGAACATTTGCTATCATCATTTCCATTCACAGTTATATTGTTTCCCATTCGCAACGCAGCACATTGTTTTTGTACTTGCGGCCCTGATTACATACAAGGTGACGTTCGTCTTCCTTCCACTTTACTAATTTATTCATTCATTCAGTAATGTCATTTTTCATACTTGAAGGAATTAGGCCATGTTCTTTTCTGCGGTTGGCAAACTGCGGTGCCACAACATACCGCAATTTGTCACAACCCACCACATTTTACCACAAATCGTTACTTTTCTCTCTTCTCACTTTTCTCCTCTACTTTTTACATTTTCTTTCCTCACCTACCCCACATACCAATAACCCAGCCACCACAATTACACCACAACCCGCCACAATTTCACCACACCATACCACGCCATACCGCGCCATACTGCAGAAAAAAACATGCTTAATGATATGTTGTTTGGAGCATCATATTATGTTTTATAAGATTATAGATTTTAATATTAACTAGTCTTAAACCTGTACGATACACGAAATATGATAAATATGTAAGTTTTTTGGGAGATTCTACCATAGTTGAATTTATTTTCAACTATGGTAGTTGAAATGTACAATTATCCTTAATTTTGTCATTAAAAAATAAAATTAATATATGTATTCACCATAGGACTTGTTACAAGAAGTAAATCTATATATTAAAGTTATAATTTTTTTACAAAATTGAATATTTTAAAGGAAATTCCACCATAGTTGACTTTTTTTCAATTATCATAGTTGAAAAGTAAAAAGACCATTAATTTACCATAAAAATTTAAAATCAATGTAGGTTGATCAAAATAACTTGATACAATAATTAACCATGTTTATGAGGATATAAATCTTTTTAAAAAATATGATTTATTTTTGATAAGTGAATGCTATAAAATTTTCAACTACCATAGTTGAAAATAAATTCAACTATGGTAGAATTTTCAAAATTTTTTTAAGGATTATTGGATGATAATACACTGAACTTTAGGGGTATTGAACAATAATGCACTGAAATTTTTTTTTGGACTCTAATACACTGAACTTTGAGGGTATTGGACAATAATGCACTCAGACCAATTCAGCTGGTGGTTGACGCGGTGACTGTCCTACTTTGAGGTGTCGTTTTTCTATTTTTTTTTCAGAAAAAACTTTTGACGTGTAAGAAAGTACACATAAGCAGGATGACTAATATATTTTTTTGAAAAAAATAGAAAAATGACATCCCAAAGTAGGACAGCCACCATGTCAACCACCGGCTGAATTTGTCTGAGTGTGTTATTGTCCAATACCCTCAAAGTTCAGTGCATTATTGTCCAATATTCCTAAAGTTCAATGTATTATCATCCAATAATCCTTTTTTTTAAAACAAACTTAAATTAAACACAAAATTAAACAATATATTTTTTCACACAATCGCGTAAAAATTTTAACAAAAAAGGAAATCAAACTATAAATATACATACAAATTAAAAATAACAAAATATAAATAATATTGTCCAATGAAAATATATTATAAGAGTTGCTCAAATGAAAATACAAAAAATGAAAAAACGAAAATTAAACTCGTATAATGTATGGCATACAACAAAAATAGATATTTGAAATCCGTGCAATATTTGATATATAAGAAAGTAGATATTTTAATCTAAAAAAAGAAAATTAAATGATAAATATACAAAAAATTAGAAAGTAAATTATTAAAAAATTAAACGAAAAATAAAGGTACACAACAGTAAAGTAAATTATTAAAAAATTAAATAGCAAAATTCAACTCTAAATAGACATTTTTAAATCCAAGGTACAACTAATATTAAAAAATGAAAAGCTTAGTTTTTCAACTGAAAATAGAAAAAAGAATTTAATATTTTTGGTACTATTTGGGTACGAAAAATTATATTAAATTAAATATTTTTAGCCACTTTTATTAAAAGCAACCTCAAAGGTAAGATCATTAGAAATGAATTTTATTTTAAATCATTATAAGAAATAGAAGATTATCAAAAATAATTTTTAGGTTAAGACGATTTACTTAATATATATATATATATATATATATATATATATATATATATATATATATATATATATATATATATATATATATTGGTTAAAACAAAATCTTCTAAAAGAAACTTAAACCTAAAAGCAAGAATTAAGAGGTTTGGTTTTCTGAAATCAAACTTCAAACTTGTATGTTAATTAGTTAATATCATCATAAATGTCAAGTTAAAAAAAAAGCCAAAGTCATACATATAAATTATATATTTAATACACAATAATTAAAACCATACACCTTTTATAGATTAAAACATAAAAATATAAAAATAAGAGCATACTGAAAAATATGGGCATTTGAAAGCTGACTAAGACTAAATTTCATTGATCAAAATGTTTACAAACCATAGTAAGATATGTATTTTTTTATTTTTTTATAAAATATTTAATTTGCCATAGTGATCCACCTCTTGTACTGTAATTGAATAACCATCAAATTTATAAATATATATATATATATATATATATATATATATATATATATATAGGAAACGGATCCAGTAGGAAGGAACTTTAGGTAGGAAGAGAAAATCGTAGCCATTTAAATTAGATCAAACGGCTGGGATTAAAACCACCATCCCCACTAAAATTCCATGCACATGTGTGGAAAAAAAAAGAGAAAAAACCCCTAGCTTATTTAATTATGTCGCGGGATTTATGGGATCCCTAGTGATTTGGAGAGAGAAAGTGCAAGTTGGGAACCCAATCTGTACTCAAGCACACTGCAAACTTTAGTCTTGTTCTAGGGTTTTCAAGGAATTCGAGCAGACCATTCGGCATCTTCATCAAACCCAACCGAAGTGTGGCCATCTATATCCGACACAAGCAATCTACGGCAGGACCAATGATGTCTGAGGTAAAGTTCGGTTTTCTATTGCATCCTATACCGTCGCCAGTGCAAGTTGGGAACCCAATCTGTACTCAAGCACACTGCAAACTTTAGTCTTGTTCTAGGGTTTTTCAAGGAATTCGAACAGACCATTCGGCATCTTCGTCAAACCCAACCGAAGTGTGGCCATCTATATCCGACACAAGCAATCTACGGCAGGACCAATGATGTCTGGGGTAAAGTTCGGTTTTCTATTGCATCCTATACCGTCGCCAGAGGGGATAGGTTAACCGGTCGTGCTTCTTTAGTCAACTTGTGCAGAATTTTGATTTGTCTTATGTGCAATGTGTACCAGAATCAGAGCATCGGAACAAGCGAGATGGGCGTAACGTCAGCGGATTGTCGCATCGATGAAGTCGTCAAACACTCTCACTCAATTTGTTGTTAAATTGCAATAAAATTAGTTGAAAAAACGGATAGAGTAATTAGTTGAAATAGTGCTAAAATTATGCTAAAATTAGTGGGAAAACAGGATGGTGTTTGGTCGGTGTGTGTCGGGGTCATGGTTCACCGTTATCGGCAGATGGTCTGTATGTGGGGTGGGCGCGGGGGGGGGGGATTGGCTTTTGAGGTAGTATGATTTGATTTGAGCGTACGTGTTTACATATGTGTCGTTCTATGTGTTCCCATGTGGTACTATATGCATGGTGACTGTGTGATGCATGATCGTTGTTGTGGCCCAAACATTTGTAAGTGTGGTCATTCTATATACATTTGTATGGGGGTGTGGTCATGGGCATTGTGTAAAGTTGTCTGGGGTAAAGTTCGGTTTTCTATTGCATCCTATACCGTCGCCAGAGGGGATAGGTTAACCGGTCGTGCTTCTTTAGTCAACTTGTGCAGAATTTTGATTTGTCTTATGTGCAATGTGTACCAGAATCAGAGCATCGGAACAAGCGAGATGGGCAGCAACGTCAAGCAGAGATTGTCGCATCAGTAAGTCGTCAAACACTCTCACTCAATTTGTTGTTAAATTGCAATAAAATTAGTTGAAAAAACGGATAGAGTAATTAGTTGAAATAGTGCTAAAATTATGCTAAAATTAGTGGGAAAACAGGATGGTGTTTGGTCGGTGTGTGTCGGGGTCATGGTTCACCGTTATCGGCAGATGGTCTGTATGTGGGGTGGGCGCGGGGGGGGGGGGGGGATTGGCTTTTGAGGTAGTATGATTTGATTTGAGCGTACGTGTTTACATATGTGTCGTTCTATGTGTTCCCATGTGGTACTATATGCATGGTGACTGTGTGATGCATGATCGTTGTTGTGGCCCAAACATTTGTAAGTGTGGTCATTCTATATACATTTGTATGGGGGTGTGGTCATGGGCATTGGTACATTGTACGATGCACCACCAGCAGTGTGTTGTGTATGATTTTAAGGGTGGGTGCAGGCTTCATTATTGTGGTTCCGAGTCACCGTATCATGCATTCCTTTTGTGTATAGTTGTTGTCAATAATATTTGAAAGTGTTGGGGGTATTATGATTTAAATTGAGCGAACGAGTTTACGTGTGTCGTTCCATGTGTTCTAGTGTAGTAGTATGTGCATGGACCATGGGTGATGCATGTTGTAACAAATGTGGTCATAACATTTGAAAGTGTGGTCATACTTTGTACATCGGTGTGGGTGTGGTCAAAGGCGAATACTATTCGACGCACAACCAGCAGTGTGATGTTTGTGTTTTTTAGTTGTATGCGGGCTTCATTATTGTGGTCTAGGGCCATAATATCACATATTCCTTTTCTTGTGTGTGTTCGTTTTGCAGGCGACACGCGGGGTCAATAAACGTGTGTTCTCGAGTTGTTGCGGATGTATTGCGATCTCTGAGTGAGGGGCACTCGTCTCGAGGACTTGGACTATCAACCACTGTTCGATCTCGTTTCGAGCCGAATTTGTATCATTTTATAAGGTGTTTTGCTTGTTTTTGCCCCTTAATTATATATTAGTTATGGTGATTTTGTGTTTTTGTAGGAAATCAATAGTTAGAAGGAAAATCGGGCCAAAAGAGTAAAAAAAAAAAAAAACAGCCCAAGGAAGGAAGCAGAACAGAGTCGCGCCCGCGACTGGTCAAAATGGGCGGAAGAAAACAAAAACGCTGACAGCGCCTAGATCAGAGACAAGCAAATTTGCGTTCAAGCAAAACGCTGCCAACGTTTAGTTCATGTATAAGCTTAGCGTACCAACGTAGCAAAACGCTGCCAGCGTTCAAGCAAAATGAGGAAGAATCAGATTGGTTCTTATGTCTATTCTCTGCTGTTTGATAGTAATGAACAAATTATTGGTTTTGAGAATGTGGCAACTCATATTCTGAATTATTTTGAGAGTCTTTTGGGGAAACATAACTACAACAGAATCACTTTAAGGACTGATATTATTCAGGCTGGTAATCTGCTGAATATTACACAACAACTTGATCTTATTAATCCTTTTTCTAAGAAGGATGCTCGTGATGCTGTATTTTCAATTCAAGCTATAAAAGCTCCAGGGCCGAGCAGTGCATTTTTCCATTACAATTGGGATAAGCTGTGTGATTGGTTTAGTGAAGCAGTGCTGGAATCTTTGGACAATGGTTCCCTGTTGTCCTCATCAATGATACAGTAATCACCCTTATTCCTAAAAAATTGAATCCACAATATCCCTTGGATTTCAGGCCTATCTCATGTTGTAATGTCAGTTACAAGTGTATTTCAAAGCTCCTTTGTGCTCGAATACGTATGGTTTTGCCACACTTAATCAATCAATCTCAAGGAGCTTTTGTGTCGGGTAGGGAGATTGTCCATAATATTATAATTTATCAAGAAGTTGCTCAAGGTTATAATCGTCACAAGCTTTCCCTTGTTGCATTATGAAGATTGAACTCAAGAAAGCCTATGACTCAATTTATTGGGAAGTTATTGAAGAGACCTTGATAGCTTTTAGATTTCCTCCCAAATTTATCTAGTGGGTAATGACGTGTGTCACTTCACCATCTTACTCTATTAATATTAATGGCCAAACTCATGGATATTTCAAAGGTGGTCGTGGTCTTAGACAAGGTGATCCACTTTCCCCCTTATTATTCGTTTTGGTTATGGAATATCTTTCTCGCTTACTGGATAATCTGAGGAATGAATGTGATTTACTTATCATCCAGGTTGCAAAAACCTGAAAGTGAACCATCTTATGTTCGCTGATGATTTGGTTATCTTTTGCACAGCTGATCAGGGGTCTGTTGCTTGTATTGCTGATGTTTTGAGCCATTTTGCTGCTTGTTCTGGTCTTGTTGCAAACAATGACAAATCACAAATTGTTTTTGTTGGTTGTGAGGATAATACTGCTCAGCAGTTGGCAAACATTCTTGGTTTCTCCCAAGGTAATTTTTCCTTAAGATACTTGGGTGTTCCAATTACTACGGGTAGAATTGGAAAGTTTGATTGCCTTTTGTTGGTGGAAAAAACACTACTAAAATTCGAACTTGGGCTTCAAGGCACTTTTCTTATGCAACTCGAATACAACTAATAAATTCAGTACTCCTCAGTATTGTGGGTTATTGGTAAAACATCTTTGTTTTACCAGTGAATATGATAGAGAAGGTGGTGAAAATCTGCAGAAACGTCTTATGGTCAGGGGATGTTTGTTCTAGTCGTATACCTTTGATTAATTGGGATACTTTATGTACTCCAAAAAGATTTGGAGGTGTAGGTATGAGAAATCTGAGATTATGGAATATTGCTTCAGTTGGGAAATTGGTTTGGAATGTGGCTCAGAAGAAGGATATTTTATGGGTTCGTTGGATCCATGAAAAGTTTATTAAGTCTCATAATTGGTGCTTTATGATCCCCCAGCCACCAGTTCATGGTGTTGGAAGCAAATTTGCAAGATTAAAGATAAAATCAAGTGGGGGGATCATACAAGGTGGAAGTGGAGAGGT
The DNA here is from genome assembly GCA_029582165.1 of Portulaca oleracea. NCBI lineage: Eukaryota > Viridiplantae > Streptophyta > Magnoliopsida > Caryophyllales > Portulacaceae > Portulaca > Portulaca oleracea. Next base: position 21,506,511 of record CM055879.1, read on the forward strand.
GAGAATAATGGGGTGTTCTCGGTCAAAGGTTGCTATGAATGGCTCAATCCTGCTACTGAGAAATGGCCATGGTATCATATTATATGGAATGGAATCTCTCCTCCTCGTCATATTTTCACAGCTTGGATCATAGTTCATAGAAGACTTCCGTTAGCTACTCGGCTTGCTGCTCATGGTAGCTCCATTGACACGAAGTGCATCTTATGCAACCAAGAGGATGAATCTATCGATCATCTCTTTACAAAGTGCTCTTTTGTTCAGAGGATCCTTCTGTTCTTTGGTGAGAAAGTGGGTATCAATTCTGATTTCAACTTTCTGGAACATTGGCTCTCTAATTGGAGGAATTTAAACAGGCCGAGTTACATTAAGAAGCTTGCAGCAGCTGTGTTGACATCTATAATTGCTGAGTATGGGAAGCTAGGAATTATAAAAGGTTTCCAATGGGTAAAGGCTCAATGACAGTGGAAGAAGTGAAGAAGAAGATCCGTTATACTCTTATACATAGGCTGCTTTTTCTTGCTAAGAAAAGTCATAGGTATAATAAATGTATAGATCTGGTTCTACAACATTTTTGATCTGTTCTCGTTGTATTGTGGTTCTCTCACCTTGAGAGTTTCCTTTATGCTAATGAAGAGTTGTTTTCTACCAAAACAAATATATATATATATATATATATATATATATATATATATATATATATATATATATATATATATATATATATATATATATATGAGATACATTAATTGCAAGAAATAATATAATTATCACCAAATTAAAAGGAATAACATGATATTTTAGTATAGAAATATATGCCATTAATTAGAAAGATGAAAGTATTTTTCTTAAAGACAACCGCAAATCATTTTAAAATTTGAAGTCCAAAATTTTTTTTTACCTTTTTAATAGCAATTTTTTGATTGAATAATAGCAAACTATTACTTTATCTTTAATAATTGCTAACTTAATTTTAAATAGATATTTTTATTATTTCACAATATAAAATTAATATATTTTATAGCCATATAAAAATTTGTTAAGTTAATTTTCTTGATGTGAATTAGAATGTTGATTAATCATCGTGACATATATAATATTTTGAGATGTTATTTGGCATTTCATGGATTACTGGCTTAATCTCTCCATTTATTTTGGATATATAATGTTGGAGTCTACCTTAGCTTGCTAGAGAGTCAATTTTTTAAAATAAAATATTTTATTAGATTTTATATGTCGTATTATTAAATAAATATATTTTTAACCATATGAACATTTGGTAATTAAGTTAATTTTCTTGATGTAAATTAGAATATTGATTAAGTATAAACATTTCACTCCACCTATGCGAGAAGTAGAAATGTGTTGAAAAAAGTGAGATAATTAAAATTCATAATTTACAAAATGATAATTATAGAGCTTTTCACAAAATTTATAATGCAATATCCTTATGTAATTTTAAGGAATAACATTTCATGATTTGGAGAAAGTCCAAAGAGTTGTTAATTATTAATTACTAGATAACTAATAATGCATTAATTCATCTCGTGTTATTAAAAAAAATGCACCATGAGATACCTTTACTTAATAGTGTTATCGACCAATTTCTTAATCTATATATACAGATATAAGTAGATTATTAAAGTTGAATATGTAGTGGGACACGTCTTGTGGAGATTGGGTGGGAAAATGGAAGAAATTATTCTACAAAAATTTATTTTTCTATAGTATGATTTGTTAATTTATCTACATTAACTTTGGTTACTTAGTTCAAAATTTAAGTATATTACTTTTATATATATATATTAATTATATATAGATATATATTTTTTATAACAAGATTATATTTTATTTTATTTACGTGAGAAATTAAAAGGAGGGAAGACTGTTAATATATATACAGATATAAGTAGATTATTAAAGTTGAATATGTAGTGGGACACGTCTTGTGGAGATTGGGTGGGAAAATGGAAGAAATTATTCTACAAAAATTTATTTTTCTATAGTATGATTTGTTAATTTATCTACATTAACTTTGGTTACTTAATTCAAAATTTAAGTATATTACTTTTATATATATTATATATAGATATATATTTTTTATAACAAAATTATATTTTATTTTATTTACGTGAGAAATTAAAAGGAGGGAAAACTGTTAATATATTTTATTTATATTTAATCTTATTGGTTGTGGACATCTAAATTTACTCTTTTCTCACCATTTCAAAATTCAAAGATATTATTTTTATATATTAATAGATTTTTTATTGATATTATTAATTATTAATTATAAGAAGCTTAGGATGTGTTGACTATGAATAGTATCCTAATTGAATGAACCACATCCATTAAATATATTTTAGGCACTTTTTATAAATTTAAAAAACCATAAATAAAAATATATATAATTTAATATAATTTATATATAATACTATAATGACAAAAATTAATTATATTATTTTCTTTTCAATTTCGTATGTAAATATATAGGGAAGGTCTGTGGTAGTCAACTTTTTTTCTAACTAACGTAGTTATATTAAATATTAACTGTTGACTATGGATAAAATAATCTTAACCTTTAATTTAAATAAATAATTTTATTATTATTTATTATTATAATGTATTAATTTTGGTAATGTAATCATAAACGAATATTTTTATATTCCTAATATGTTTTTAAGAATCTTTCCAAATTAAAAATGATTTTGTATTATGTAAATAATAAAACCCACACGTGATTAATTATTAACTTGAGAAAAAAGACACAAAGCTAGATCTTGGTCTAATGGTTATATCCTAGATTCCTAGAGGTTATAAAATTGGATTGTGGGTTTGATTCTTCAAAATGTGTTTTCGCTGAGTACACTTTTTTTTACTCTTCGATTTGATTTAATTTTTCAAATTTTCCTACTTTTGAGGGGAAACAATTAAAATTTTGATATCTTTTATAACAATAAGAACAAAATAACTCTTATACATTTTGAAATTACAACAAAATTCAAGAATAACTTCCAGGAGAAAACACGTTTAAGTGCGGTCTGGGGGTTAAGATATAGACATTCTCCTCATGAGCTAGTCTTTAATTGATGTAAATAATTCTTTATTAATATCAACTGTTCACTTATTTCATATGGAATATAAACATCTATATAATGATTTAATTTATGTTAAAGTTTATTACTTATACAAAACAAATTACTATTTGTATTGTATTTTATCAAATAAAATAAGTAGTCTGTTTTTACTTTTTACATTAAATGTGAACGGCAACTTCAATATATACTCCCTCCATCCTATAACAATCGATAGTCTTCCAAAGAAATGAAAATCATATAAAGAACATTGTTTAAGGTATTGTTTTATGTGATTTTAGTGGGAAGAAAAAATTATTAATGCAAAATATAGTTAAATGGACACTCATTTTCGAATTACCCAAAAGGAAGAATGAAATATCCTTGGATGTCACTAATTACTTCCAAAAATGTAACTTTACAGAAAATTCATTACAATATCCAGCACATCTACACTGATCCAGCCTCACAACCACTCGGAACTACCAATCGCCGGAAATAGGAGAAATGTGAAGGACTATTCGAGATTTCCGATTGGCAAGAGAAAAAGGAAATCGCGAACGGAAAGGACTAGAGTTTTTACAAGATTTTTGAATTTATCCACTTTTTAGTGCAAATTATTAAAATTTTGAATTTCAATAAAAGTAACACGACCTAAAATAAAATCTTGCAAATTTGTACTTTATAAAATTTAATCAATAATTACTTAGTATAATTCTTAATTAATATCATCTTCTTCACTAATTGTTCGTGGAAGGTAAATTATCTATATTATTATTTTTTTCAAAAAAAATTTTTGCTTTTACATGAAATGTGAATGGTAAATATTTATTAAATTCACTTATCATTTTTATCTGTATGCATTACAAAACGTTGTCAATAAAAGTTAAAAAGAATATGTTTTCATATATTTCTCGATAATATATAGTTACTAGTTCATAGACCTGTGCGTTGCACGGGCGATAATAAAATACAAATAGTTTTTATAATTGGTAAAGTGTGGATAAAAGTGGATGACTTGGTGGGTGGGATTAGGTGTAAAAATATTTATAATTTTTAGTAACTTTTTATAATATATAATGTGAGTAAAGCAAGTCACATCAGTCACATTACTTATTAAATATATGAATATATATATGTATGTGTGTGTGTATGTATATATATATATATATATATATATATATATATATATATATATATATATATATATATATATATATATATATATATATATATAGGGAATTGATATAATGAGAAGAAAGATTTTGTGAGAAGAAAAGCATAACAAATCATAATCATGGGTTCCAAGATCAAGGGTGGGTATTAATCTTGCTTTTTTCTTATTTTTTTGATGGGAAAATGTGAATAATAAATGCTGCAACCTTTTTTTTTTGTTGGCTAGGAAAAAGAGAGCAATTAATGTAGTGTGATTTCCAATGACATGCTAGTTAATTCGCAGCTCTAGAGAACTCAGAATGAACATCAACTATACCCAGAATAAACATCAACTTTACCATAAATGAACGTCAGCTAACCCATAAATGAACACCACATATACTGAGAATGAACATCAACAATAACATAAACGAATGTCACTATACTATATGTTCGTTTACGGTATAGGTGATGTTCATTCTGGGTATATGTGATGTTCATTTATGATATAGTTGACGTTCATTTATGGTAAAGTTGATGTTCATTCTGGGTATAGTTGATGTTCATTCTGAGTTTTCTAGAGTTGCGAATTGATTAGCATGTCATTGAAAATCACACTGCATTAATTGCTCTTTTTTTCCCAGCCAACAAAAAAAAAAAGTTGCAACATTTATTATTCACATTTTCCCAACAAAAAAAAAAGCAAGATTAATACCCACCCTTGATCTTGGAACCAATGGTTATGATTTGCTATGCTTTTCTTCTCACAAAATCATTCTTCTCATTATATCAATTCCCACATATATATATATATATATATATATATATATATATATATATATATATATATATATATATATATGATAGACGCTCTTTTGAATTTTTAAATATTTTACATGTTATAATAATAGTCGTTCTGATTGTGGTCATCATAATTTGTTATTGGGCAAACTTGTAATGTAATTCTATCCATGACATACCTATTGACCTAAGTTTCCAACATCAGCGGCGAGGTGCTCTTAACCATATATAGAGCTCTCCATATTACAACAACTGTCATAGGTATAAGAGTATACGAAATCACACGAACACAATTTTTAATGTAACAATAATTTCTTAAAAAAGTATAACAATAATAAAAATATGTAGTCATCTATTAAAATTTAAAATGCTCCAAAAAAGATTAATCTATACCAAAAATTATAAATTTAATAAGCCCCTCAAATTTATATGAAACAAAAATACACTATTACACTTGACCTTATTTAATAGGCCTACAAATTAAGATAAAATTAATATGATACTTTGTGATAAAAAGAACGATATAATATTTATAATACTTTCGCCGTGACATATTGATGTCATTTTGTTGTATGTCGATATTCAATGTCACTTTTGTATCGATAAATTTCTATATAATATTTTATTAATAATTGCAATAAATGTCACTTTATTATTGATAAATTTTTATATAATATTTTATTAACAATTATATCATTATACTTATAGGATAGTAGCTTTTGTTACAAATCTAATGATAATAAATTTGCATAACAAATCATTTTACATATCGAAACATTTACGTCAAAAATTTCAAAGTTTGACTGCATAATTTTCAAAGATAAAATTAATATGTGAAGAATCTCAACTGGGTATGAGGACCTCAGCGTAATCGTCAATGAGGACCTCAAATGTCAGCACAAGATTATTTTGTTTGAAAGACCAACCGAGCTATCTTAGGGAAGTACAAATCATATCCTAATCTTATTCCTTCCTCTAATTCTGAGATATGATTGTAATAGTCTGTGTTTCCTTTTCAGATATCAAACGAAAAAGGAAGGAAGAATATGGCAAGGAAAGGAATCTCGTGGATGATAGAGGATCATCTCAGAAAAGGAAACAATCCTGGACAACCGTTGCTCTCAAGGCTATTGAAGAAACTCAACTGACTATGAGGACCTCAGCGCAAGCATCTGTGAGGACCTCAACCATCAGCGCCAAGTTATTTTATTTGAAAGATCATCCAGCCACTTCAGGGAAGTATCAAACCTATCCTTATCCTATATCTTTCCTCCGTTTTAAAGATATGATTGTAATCGCTCTTATTTCCTTATTAGGCCTCAAACGAAAAGGAAGGAAAAGCATGGCAAGACAACTCATGAAGATCAAGTCAGAAAAAGGAAACAAATCCTCATTGGAACGTTAGACTCAATGAAGGTACTTGCCAAATCAAACCAATCCAGACTGGAAAGAATCAAGAAGCAAACATGGCAACTGGAGGAAGTCGTTGAGGAGTTCAATATAAATAAGAGAACTGATTCTCTTTACATCTATCGATTTCCAAGGAAGAAAATCGTTGTAAGAACTTTGTGAAAGAAAGTTCTGAGTATAGGAGTATTTGAGTGAATATTCCGAGTGTAGCCATTCTTGTGTAGTGGTGAGTTTTGTGTAACCAGTGGTCATATTGGTGAGGACTTCTAGGATCGTGAGTTCCAAGCTAAACAAGTGCCTCTCTGCTGTGTGAGGTCACTGTTTGTAATCGCCTCCACTGTGAGGCCTCATATTCAGAAGACCTCTGTTGTGTCTTCTAATTCGGTAGGCCAATTGAGGACCTCACAAGTTCTCTTTTGTGCTGAGTTGTAACCTCCTCCTCTTTAGCACTTTTGGTCATTCAATAAAGAAGTTATTTTTCATATAAAAGTGCTACTAACTTGGTTGTGTTGATTGAAGTGCAGAATTATTTTTATAACCCTAATCACCCCCTCTAGGGTTATTTCAATATGGAATGAAGGGAGTAAAAAAATAATTTAATACCTTTGACAAAAAAACAACTAGCATGTGCATAGGACTATTAATCAAATATTTTTTTCATTGGATCTTTGAAAACAATTTATATTAAATAGTCCTACACAAAAAACAATTTTTTCATTAAATATAATTTTTCCTATAAAAAATATAATTTTTCCATCAAATATTTATAGGACTATTAAATATTTTTTTCATTGGTTCTTTGAAAACAATTTATATTAAATAGTCCTATACAATAAACAATTTATATTAAATATTTGATTAATGAAAACAATTGATAGGACGAAGGGAAGTAAAAGTATTGATCTTTGAAAATATAATTTAATATTTTCCATCAAATATGTATAGGACTATTTGACAAAAAAAATATATGGAAAATATATTATAGCATGTAAAATATTTGATGGAAAATATATTTAATAAAAAAATAGGAAAGAATATTTGAGAAATCTTAGGAATATTTTGGTGATTAAAAAATTTCAATGAAATTCTTAATAGATTAATAATTAATATTAATCAACTATCATAATTGAAAAAAATCAACTATCATAATTGAAATTCTTAATAGATTAATAATTAATAGATTAACAATACAGTTAAGATCTCTTGCTCCAATATTCTATATCATTTTCATATTACTTATTTTGCGTATATCAATATTGGATATAGATAGACACTAGAGAATAAAAGATTATATTTACCCAAACTCTTATCCCTTTCGTCATTCGTCAGCACTGCCCACATCGAACCAATCTTCAGTTATGTTAGTTTGTTATTTTACTGGCTAATGCCGAGTAGTACGTGGCTCTTTTACCCTCAATCTTTTTTTTTTGTTGCTTTCTGATGCTAACTCTGACAACGGATAGAGATGAAGAGTTCAAAATGGTGGGAACGCATTACACTGCATTTCCCTATTTATGTTCTCCGATCAGAGTTCTCTCTCAACTTCAACTATAATATAGATTGTTATGTTCATGATAGGAAAAGGAGGAGGATTATTAGAGTTTATTTTTAATGCTAGTAAAAGTTTGGATTTGGATTAAATTTAGATAGGTTAAATTATTAATGACAAAAGTAGGGGGAGAAATTCATGTCATGTCTCCATTTTTTGGGTTAGACAATTTAGACGGAATCAAATCTTGGTCAAAATCAAGTTGAGATCAAACCCGATTTTTTTTGGATTGGACAAATTTGAATATTTGGGTCAAATCAAATTTTGACAGTGATATTCATCACAACAAGAAAAATCTGTTTGGATAACAAATTTAGAATAGTTTGGGCAACAAAAAAATTATTATTGCATTAATTTAAAATAGGGCAAACAAATATTTTTATGGTTAAATATGTTGGCAACAAAACTTTTTTTTTGTTGTAATTTTCTTATTGAGAAATTTTTTTTTGTGGTTAAATTTTTTTTGTTGTAACTGATATGGATATAGCGACAATTTATAGAAAAATGGTTGCCTCAAGTTACTAAAGCAACAAAAAAGTTTGGTTATCCACGACAACCATCTTGGGTAGCCATTTTTACTAATTTGTAGCCCAAATATTAAGAGTTAGTGTGTGAACCAAACTGCACTAACCTTATTTGTATCAAATTCTTGTCATCCACCAGTCAATGTTCATGATTGGTAGAGTTGGATTAGGATTGTGTCTCTTTATATCATATTAGCTTTAGAAGTCTGGAGGTCATCTTTGTATAAATAGGGGTCTTTATTGATTAATGAGAACACAGAGAAATTTGAGCACAAAATATTTCTTCTCTCAAAATTGTTTTCTCTAATATTTTTTCATGGTATCAGAGCGAGGTCGAGACAATATGTCTGACGACCAGAAATCCAATAATGATGAAGAGAAACCTCAACCTCAACCAAAACCTCAACTGGAACCCTTTGTAATTACACAAGATTCCCCCTACTACATGCACCCATCCGAAAGCTCCGGAGCTTCGATAACATCTGTCGTTTTTTATGGAAGCAATTTTGATACTTGGAAGAGGTCAGTTCAGACTACCTTAAAAGCTAAGAACAAGATTAAGTTCATTGATGGAAGAATCACCATGCCGATAGAGGAAGGTGATGAACGGGATGCCTGGGAGCGCGTGAATTCCATGATGTATATGTGAATGCAAAGTTCGATAGACCCGAAATTAGACTCAACGCTTCCGTACACTGATTCAGTCAAATTTTTGTGGGATGACCTGAATAAGAGATATTCTGCACCCAACACTCCAAAAATTTATCAACTCAAGGAAGGAATTTCGACTTGTAAACAAGGAGCTCTTGGAGTGGGAGAATTCTATGCCAAACTAAGAAGTATGTGGATGGAATTGGGAAATTATGAAGACATACCAAAGTGTACTTGTGGGCAGTGCACTTGCAAACTCGAATCTCGATTGGATGATTTGCTAGAAAGAGAAAGAGCTCATCAATATCTTATGGGGTTGAATGATGCAAAATATTCAAACTTGAGAAGTCAAATTCTTGCAATGGAACCTCTTCCGTCCTTGGATAGGATATTTAACTTCGTGCTACAAGAAGAGGAGCATCAGAAGATGTTGAAAGGACGAGAAGACAAGGAAGCAGCGGTAGCCTTCTCCGTTGGTGCTCGGCCAGAAATACAAACTGGTGAAAACCCCATTTGTAGCCACTGCGGGAAAATCGGCCACGACATCTCTGGTTGTTTTGAATTGATTGGCTACCCGCCAAACTGGGGAGCACGTGGCGGCAGACGTGGTGGTAGAACGCAGAATGGTCGCGGAAGAGGTGGACGATAAGGAGGAGGAAGAGGCTTTAATCGAAACGCTCCACGATAAGGTACAGCAGCAGCGGTGACCAACGGCGGCGCATCAACTAATGTGTATTCTCCAGACAGTGGAGCTTACGCTACGAGATCGAGAGGATGGGAACAAGGCAGGCAACCTGGAGCTAGTTCTCAACCCGGGCCTATTCCTAATGGGCCTGTCCCGGCAAGCCCTTTCACTCCAGAACAAGTTCAACCAATTTTCAGCATGATAGAGCAGTGCAAATCAGGAGGAGGACTCACAGGTAATCCGAAACCGCCATGGATAATTGACAGCGGCACTTCCGCTTATATGACCGGAGATCGTACCCTTTTGCAGAAGACTGAAAATATCGAGCCTGTTGTAATCGATCTGCCCAACGGTGTAAAAACCGTTGCTAACAAATAAGGAACAATGTCGTTGACAGAAAAAATACAAGTGAATCAAACTCTCTTTGTCCCCTCCTTGAACTGCAATCTCGTCTCTGTCTATCGTCTATGCAAGGATTTAAATTGTATAGCCACTTTTGATGAACACTTTTGTATTTTGCAGGACCGCACCTCGGGGACTCTGATTGGCTCGAGTAAACAGCATGGCGGGGTCTACTACTACAACGAGCATCAAGCAAAGACCAGAGTTAATGTTGTGTGTGGTAGGAGGATGTGGCACCAAAGGTTGGGGCACCCGTCAAGAGAAATAATTCAACTTCTAGAAAAATCCCTACAAGGTATTGATTTTGCAATGGAGAGTGATGAGTATTGTGACATTTGTTTTAGAGCAAAGCAAAGCAAAAACTCGTTTGTTACTAGTGAAAATAAAGCAAAAGAGTTGTTTGATGTTATTCATGTTGATATATGGGGTCCGTATAGATTATCTGCTTCATGTGGTGCACAATACTTCCTTACTATTGTGGATGATTTTAGTAGAAGTGTTTGGGTTTATTTGATGCATGTATAAAGCGAAACTGAGATATTCTTGAAGAAATTCATTGCCTTGGTACAAAATCAATTTGGAAGAAGCATTAAAGTGATAAGGAGTGACAACGGCTTAGAATTTAAATCAATTGGAATCTTATAAACCAACCTTTGAGGGTTCTTTGAAATAACGAACCAACCTTGAACATTAATATTGAATGAACCAGCCTTAACATGTTATTTTTTTCCAGCGAACCTCCGACGAGTCTCACTTGTTGGAAAGCTGACTTGGCGGTGGCGGATGCTGACTTGGATTATTTAAGAGCAAAAAAAAAAAAAAACAAATTGAGGCATGTGCTGTGTTTTTTTATCTGCCAAATCACTATCCCCCTTTATTTTTTTACTGTACACCTCACCCACCTCTATTAACTCCCCTTCGCTCTCTCACTCTCTCTCTCTCTCTCTCTCTCTCTCTCTTTCTCTCTCTCTCTAACACCAATTTCTGCGCATCTTCATCTTCATCCTCATCTTCATTTATTTTTTATCTTATTTATTTTTTCTGACTTTTATATCCGTCCCTTCCTCTTATTTATTTTTTTTTATCTAATTCTTCATTTACTGAAGTCAAGCTGCTGACTGTTTGCCCATTAGGGCAGAGCTGTTACAACACATTCTTTGTTGTCCACTGGGCCACTAATACCACAATGTGGTCTTGGTTTGTGCTACTTTAGCTCCTTGAAATAGTGACCTCTTGATATGATCCTATTCTTGACTTAATCCTTGTTTAGTTGCTTGTTGTATATGGGTTTCCTCCATAACTGTGATAGCCTTTAGGCTGGAACTTTTGACATTGAGCTCTTCATGTGGGGATGGTTTATAGCAAAGGCAGTGATCTTGGCATAAGTGTAAGGGTTTCCGAACAATTTTTGGATTGATGTTCTGGTTGAAATTCTAAAGGGTTTCACCAAACAACCATTTTCTTTCTTCAAAAAACCCTCAACTCTTATTCACCATCGCAACGATCATTCAAAAAAACCCCTTAATCCTCATTCACCATTGACAATTTCGTCCGACATTCTTCCAATTCAATCCATCAAGCTCCGTTTCCATGGATTCCGTCCCTCCGGATTCATCGAAAGACCCATCCGAAGCCCTAAATTTGACGCTGAAGAACGACAACGACGATCCATCGGCAGAAGATTCGCCGAGTTACGAATCGGTGAAGAGTGTTTCCGGCGATCCGAGAAATTCGAGAGGTCGATCGTCGATGATCGACTCGCTGATAGGGTTCGGGTTGTCTGGGGTAGGGTTTGACAAGGAGGAGTTGAAGAAGAAGATCTCGATGCCGCACTTCGCCTTGCTATGAAACACGCGATCAACTCCAAGGATGTCGACGCCGGCGTTGTGTCGGTGAATTTGCTCGAATCGCAGGAGATGGACCCGCCGGAAGGACTGTTTGTGGTATTCATTAATTCTCGGAGTGGTGGACGCCATGGCCCTGAGCTCAAGCTACGTCTTCATCCTCATCTTGACATGTTTTCTGGGATGAAGATAAGCAAAAATTGATGAGGAAGATGAAGATGCGCAGAAATTGAGAGAGAGAGATAGAGAGAGAGAGAAGGGGAGTTAATAGAGGTGGGTGAGGTGTACAGTAAAAAAATAAAGGGGAATAGTGATTTGGCAGATAAAAAAACACTCAATTTGTTTTTCTTTTTTTTGGCTCTTATAATCCAAGTCAGCATCCGCCACCGCCAAGTCAGCTTTCTGACAAGTGAGACTCGTCGGAGGTTCGCTAGAAAAAATAACATGTCAAGGTTGGTTCGTTTAATATTAATGTTCAAGGTTGGTTCATTATTTCAAAGGACGCTCAAAGGTTGGTTTATTAGATTCCAATTTCCCTTAAATAAAAGGCCATGAAAGATTTCTATGCTGAAAAAGGGATTTTGCACCAAACTAGTTGTATTGACACACCACAACAGAATGGTAGGGTTGAAAGAAAACATAGGCATATATTGAATGTTGCTCGAGCCCTACGCTTTCAAGTTAGCCTACCAATAGAGTTTTGGGGTGAATGTATTGGAACTGCAGCCTACTTGATAAATCGAACACCTAGCAAACTTCTAAAAGGCAAGTCCCCATATGAGTTGATATTTGGTGAAAAACCGAATTATGATAATCTTAAAGTTTTTGGATACTTATGTTATGCTCAGAATAGGACAAATGATAAATTTGGTCCCGGTAGTCGCAAATGTGTCTTTGTTGGATATCCCCCTGATAAAAAGGGTTGGACTTTATATGATTTGGAGAAACATGAGTTTTTCATAAATAGGGATGTGAAATTTGTTGAAGAGGTGTTCCCTTTTGAAATAAACCCCACGTCAATTGAAGAGAAAAATGCAAGAGCTCCAAATTGTAGTGAACAACAATTTTTGGAAGATTAAGCAACCTACTCAGCAAACTCGATTCTTGAGTTAGGCGAAGAAGATAAAGGGGGTGAGTTGGTCTCAGGGGGAGTCCCTTTGAAAGACTTTGAAAATGCAATAGATTTAGTTGATGTGGCAGCTACAAACGGGCGAGCAACTAGGCCTGAACAAAGTAACCATGAAGAGGGCCAATTTCAAGCAGATGCCAGGGGCAATATAACCACAGAGGACGATGTTGGGGCCTCTGACTCACAATTTCGATCGGGCTTGGCTAACCATACCCATCAATCTCGAAACATTGAGCCCCCTGTAGATATTCGACGATCTAAACGAGCGAGACGACCAACATCCAAGCTAAATGATTATATATGCTACAACGCAAGCATTACAGACCTAGTCTCCGCTGTTTTATTCTGCCAAAAAGAGTATCCAGGTACGTCGTACCCTTTACATCATTATGTGAGCTATGTAACTTTTTCTCCTTCACATAAAATTTTTTCAGCCAGTATTATGAAGGTTGATGAACCTAGATACTTTCATGAAGCCGTCAAAAATAATAAGTGGCGAGATGCAATGAATGAAGAGGTGCAATCTCTACATAAGACAGCCACCTGGGAGATTGTTGAGCTTCCTCTAGGAAAAACACCAATCGGATGCAAATGGTTCTATCGGGTCAAATATAACGCATATGGGTTTATTCAACGATACAAGGCGAGACTAATAATTCGTGGAGACCATCAGGAGGAAGGGGTTGACTATGATGCAACATTCGCACCGGTTGCTAAGATGACGAGTGTCAGGTGTTTTCTTTCTGTTGTTGTAGCCAAAGGCTGGGAGTTGCATCAATTAGATGTAAATAATGCCTTTCTGCATGGAGATCTGAATGAAGAAGTTTACATGAAGCTACCACCAGGATACCATGCTTCTACACCTACCAAAGTTTGTAGATTGCGAAAATCGCTCTATGGGTTGAAACAGGCACCTAGACAATGGTTTGCAAAACTGTCATCTAATCTTTGTGAGTATGGGTTTACAAGATCATACGCAGACTACGCTCTCTTTACTTATCAAAGGGGTGAAATTTTTATGGGGCTCCTTGTGTATGTTGATGATATTATCCTGGCCACAAATAACGCCCCAGCATGTCAAAAATTCAAAGCTTACTTAGATAGTTGTTTTAGCATCAAAGATCTGGGTCCTCTAAAGTACTTCTTGGGTATTGAGGTAGCACGAGGAGATGAAGGGTTGTTCCTCTGACAACGAAAATATGCATTGGAGATAGTGGATGAGTGTGGGCTTTTAGGTACCAAGCCAACAACCTTCCTTATGGAGCAAAACCACAAGCTGACTTTAGCTTAAGGGAAAGATCTGCAAGATCCAACTTCCTACAGGAGACTTGTAGGAAGATTGATCTATATAACTATCACTAGGCCAGATCTTACATATGCTGTTCATATCCTGTCCCAATTCATGCAATGCCCTAAAGAAGAACATATGGAAGCAACAAAAAGAGTGGTTCGCTACATTAAAGGGTCACCTGGACAAGGAATTCTTCTACCTAAGGAATCCAATCTCCAACTAGTAGCTTATTGTGACTCGAATTAGGGAGCTTGTCCTACCACAAGAAGATCTCTAACGGGATATTTTATTATGCTTAGAAGAGCTCCTATATCCTGGAAGACCAAAAAGCAAACCACAGTATCTCGGTCCTCTGCGGAAGCAGAATATCGCTCCATGGCAACAGCTACATGTGAGCTCACATGGCTCAGAACTTTCTTGGCTGACTTAGGTGTTTGCTATCCCACCTATGCAACTTTTCTGCGATAATCAGGCAGCTATGCACATTGCTGCTAATCCAGTCTACCATGAACAAACTAAGCACATAGAAATTGACTGTCATTTTGTACGTGAAAGAGTTGAGGATGGGTCCCTTCATCTCTACAAGATACATACCAAATGCAACCTGTCGACATACTTACAAAAGCACTTGGCGGAGTTCAATTTCAATATCTGACATCCAAGTTGGGCATCGTTAACCCGCATGCTCCAACTTGAGGGGAAGTATTAAGAGTTAGTGTATGAACCAAACTGCACTAACCTTATTTATATCAAATTCTTGTCATCCACCAGATAACGTTCATTATTGATAGAGTTGGATTAGGATTGTGTCTCTTTATATCATATTAGCTTTAGAAGTCTGGAGGTCATCTTTGTATAAATAGGGGTCTTTATTGATCAATGAGAACACAGAGAAATTTGAGCACAAAATATTTCTTCTCTCAAAATTGTTTTCTCTAATATATTTTCACCAAACTTTGTACTTCGAGGATAAGATTACTAAATCGTGGCAATTTTTTAGCCCCATGTTAAAAAAATGGGTTTTTGGCTGGGAAAAATCTGCACCGAGGGCCTTGTGATTGAGAATAATCCAAAGTGACTTTTTAGCTGGTGGCAGTCTTCATCCCAGATTGAAACTCCGGCACCGAAATGCTGATGTGGCAACCAAAGCACGTGCCCTTTTAATTAAAAGCATGCCACGTTAATTTTTTTTTTAAAATTCTATTTTATCGTTTAACTTACATTATTCACCTTGCACTTATATTATGGGGGAAAAATATTAGCAATGAATTACGAGCAAAGCATGCCACGCCAATTTTTTAATTCTATTTTATCGTTTAACGATAAAATAGGATTAAAAAAATTGACGTGACATGCTTTTAATTAAAAGGGCACGTGCTCCGGTTGCACATCACCATTTCGGTGCCAAAATTTCAATCTGGGATGCTACGAGAAAATAATGAATAAGTATAGACTACCATCAGCCAAAAAGTCACTTTGGATTATTCTCGATCACAAGGCCTTCAATACGGATTTTTCCCAGCCAAAAACCGTAAAAAAAAAAAACAAAAGTTGGAAAGTAATTTTTCTTGTTGTGATATATTTTGTTGGAATCAATAATAAGAAGACTAAGAGAAATGAGAAAGAGGAGCAAATTATTATATTTTTCTAATTTCATTCAACGCACTTATATTGAAGGTTAAAATAAAGTGACTATAGGACAATTGAGTGAAGCCTCACTTTATTTTCTCAAGTAAGGGGATAAAGATTAATAATA
The DNA here is from genome assembly GCA_029582165.1 of Portulaca oleracea. Taxonomy (NCBI): domain Eukaryota; kingdom Viridiplantae; phylum Streptophyta; class Magnoliopsida; order Caryophyllales; family Portulacaceae; genus Portulaca; species Portulaca oleracea. The sequence goes on from CM055879.1 coordinate 21,522,779, forward strand.
CCTCTTATCCTATCTTCTCCAAATACAAACGAGTGCAGACTTACGTATATTTAAGTGAAGGCATAGTATGTATATTTAAGAGAGGACAATGTTCATCACCGAACAAGTTCTCTGCTACTACAAGTTCATGCCCTTCACCCTAAAAAATGTCAAGGTCACCTATAAGGGGTGATGGGTTATGGAGGGTTCCCGGGCCCAAATCATATATGAGCCTTGAGGGTGGTAGGCCTTATTTAATTGAGCCCACCCTGACTAGGCACAGAAGAAGTCTTAACCCTTAGGACTTCACCTAATCTACCCTAACCCAGAAAAATAAATAACAAGAAAAAAAAAACAGATAGCAAAGCTTGAGCTATTTAACCGGCAGTCTCTCGAACAGGCAAGCCTCGGCCGACCTTCAACTCTTGAACGCGTCTCTTCAACTCTTGAACGTGCCACTCCGAACTCTGAGTGGGAAGTCTCCAAAATAAGAGACCTCCACAGCAATCCACGCAACACTTGATACACCGGCTGCTAGATCGCCCGATCTTGATCCAATCGAGACCGGATGAGTATGTAGACCATATCAAATACGGTCGATCTTTTCTAATCTAGGACCTCGAGGAATCACCTTCCTAGTCCTAAACAGGAAGCTTTCTCAAAGAAAGTTTTCCCGGTTTCTCGAAATCTCCAAAGGAAGATTACCCAAAGGGGCCTCATGGGAAGGAAAGAAACTCTTAGGCATCCTATGGGTTACATATACATAAGCAAGAGAGAGGGGGTGGAGGAGGTTCTCCACCGATGTGGAACGCGCACCTAGGGTTCACCATGGACCGTGGCAAAGCCACCATCCGTGGTGGCCGACTTTCTCCAAAATCGGCTTCTATGCTTCCTTCGGTTCAATCCCGTCCCAGACCTTTTCCACATACACATTGCCTTCAAGTCGCTGACTTGTGTGACCCTATGGGACTAACTAATTCGGGTGTAATCGAACCTATTCGATCACTGATTAAGGGAACTTTTAGCAAAGTCATTAATCACCGAATTAACTTGGCTAGAGTACTCGGATGAAATTGAACATTATCAGGACATTTCCAACAATCTCCCACTTGTCCCACAAGTGTTCAATTTTCAAAAATCCCTTGTCGCTTAATGTCTCGCATTCGAATAAGGTAAGATAATGTCATCCTTATTGAGCCTGAATGTTTCTCGACCTCCGATTTAGACTTACAAACCGGATGATCAACTATTGATCCATCCACGTTTGGCCAAACATTTCCAAGTCCAAGGTCGTCGAGTTGGTTGTGAGACACTCACCCCTCAAAGAGGAAGGACAATGTCGTCTTGTTCAAATACAAATACACATCACCACATGACCAGAAGTAACCCGGACACCACCCATGTCACCTCCTGTTATGAGAAGTTTTGAACGCGCTCCAAAGTTACAGCGAATCATGCATGAAGTGTAAAGAACTCAGGATTGAGGAATTTTCTTAAGTTTAGTAGGAGCCACTTATGACATTCACAAACTTAAAGTGCTTCCACTATGGGTCATATTAGTAAGTGTTCTCCAACATCTTGGTTGACCTTGACATCTAATGTCATATGATCACGAAACTTGATCATCACTGTCCCAACATGATGATCCAATTAGGAACTTAGCCGACATTCGACTAGGCTTAGCAATTCCTAGTTCACCAAATGGGGCATCATAAGATTAGACATCATCAGATCTTTCCATTTTGGACATGCTAATGATTTTGGACGTTCGTTCAATTCTAAACTAGAAATTGAATATAACACATATTTTTTCGATGAATATCTTTAAAACTCGAGAACAATATAACCATGAGAAGTAATTAGGCGCATTTACCAATGCGGTTACAACTCACTAACTGTTCTTCCATGAGAGGTAAATCAATACGCATTCTCCAATACATCAAAAACCTATGCCTTGGCATACTTATTACGCTGCAGCCATGCATAGGCCTTTATGCCAACATGCTATAGGGGTTTAATGTGCAACGCTCGCATCTACAAGAACCTTGCACATCTCATTATCACTCACTTCAAATATCATTCGAACGATGTGATTTGCAAGGGACACGTGTGTGGACTAGATTTTGTGCCCTAGCTTATTCAGCTTGAGCAATGGCCCTAAAAGGAATCCACGTCTTTCGCTGCGCAACACTAGCCATCAAGTCTTATGATGAACTCTTTCGTCTACAGTCAGCAGGAAAACTTTTTTTCAAGTTGCGATGTACTTAGGCTTATATGTACATTCTACAAAAGAATCTCGCTTGGAACTCTTCCAACTAACAGCCTCTTCGTATAGACACTAGAAGTGACCAGACTGATTCTGGAAACCATCTATATTGTTTACTTAAATCAGCATTAGTGTAAGCTTTTTACACTTAGCCAATCTTCACATTTATGAAGTAAGGACACTTCCTTAGTTTAACTTATGATCTTGAGTATGTTTACCACAACAGTGTTGTGTTTCAAACCTATTGAAAATCCGATTGTTCATAGTCAAGATATCAGCCACACGTAGCATAGTACATATTATGACATACATAACAAATCCTACTTCAACATAATAGAATATGTTATTCATCTGCTCTTGGTCTTTAGATGTCAACTACATCCTGTTTTACTAAGCGATGTGCCATTGAAAATAGGATCAAATCCTACTTTGAGTTTTGCTGAACCGATTCAGTAACCTATCAATATAAGTAGTTTGATTCAACTTAATCAAACCTCTTGATCTACCTCCACGGATCTTAATTCCACGTATGTATTGAGCCTTGCCGAGATCCTTCACATTTGGAAATTCTTCCTAAGCCAAAACTCTGACAAAGGAATGTCGTTTCCGACTAAGAGTATGTCAACCACATACTGGACCATAAAGATAACTTAGCTCCCACAAAATTTCTTGCAACTTCAAGAACTTTCCAGATTCTTTAGGAGATCAAACTGTTCGATCACCTGATCAACTGATTGATCTGAACTCCTATGAGCCTGTTAACGACCACAAAGGCATTTTTACAGCTTAAGGACCTTTCCCAACAGGTTTCAGAACTTCAAAACCTTAAGGTCGTGTTACATTCACAAACCATAAAACGGTTTTGATGTCCAATCACCATATCATGGTCATATAGCATGCACTATGGTAAGGAGTATCCTAATGGACTTATGCATCACCACTGGTGAACAGATCTCTTCATAGTCACAACCATGAACTTGAGTCCCTAACAACCAGTCGAGCATTGTAAACTTCCAATTTACAATCCATGTCAATCTTTACTATAAAGATTTTTGGAACATAACATACAACATAATTAAACAACACTTTCCACAAATTTACCATATCATTCTACACCTTACCACACTTTCCACAATTTCACGACACCGTATCATTTCTACATCTTACCAACTGCACAAAAGAACATGCCTACAAATTACAAACTATATATGGGTTTTTTTGGATTTTGGACCCTCAACTTTGGGGGTATTTATTATTTGTTACCACACTTTTCAAAGTTTATTATTTGGACCCTGTACTTTGTCTCCGGTGACATTGTGGACATTAATATAGCAGTCCGGTCAAAAAAATCCCTTAACTAAGTTTGACTATTTTTTTCCTTCCACTTTGTCCTTTAATTAATGATGAACTTCCAAGTTTGCCCTTGATTTATTAATTCTTTATTTTCCCTTCACTCATTTATTACTACCAAAATTCTCACATTTTAAATTTTTAAATTTAAAAATTGTTAAGAACTTCAAAATTTTAAAAATTATAAATTAAAAATTAAAATAATAAAACATTTAAATAGTTAAAAAAGCTTAAAAATTAAAAAAATTAAATATAAACTTAAAATTTAAAATGTTAAAATTTTAACATTTTAAAATTTTAAAATTTTGAAAAATTTAAAATGTTAAAATGTTAAAATTTTAACATTTTAAAATTAAAAAATCAAAAATTAAAAATTGAAAATTTTCAAAAATTAAAATAAAAAAATCAAAATCAAAAATCAAAAAATTTAAAAATTAAAAGATTAAAAAAATTTAAAATTTTAAAAATTTTACAATTTTAAAAATTAATAATTTGGAATTAAAAATTAAAAATTAAAATCAAAATGAAAATGATAATTAAAAACTTAAAAATTAAAAATTAAAAATTAAAAATTAAAAATTAAAAATTAAAAATTAAAAAATTAAAAATTAAAAATTAAAATTAAAAATCAAAAATAAAAAATAAAAATTTTAAAAATTAAAAATTAAAAATTAAGAAAAATCAAAAACCTTTAAAAATTGATAAGGGCAAATCGGGAATTTTATGTGTATTTTGGCCCTTTGCCGGAGTAAAACTTAAGATTGGGCTAGATTTTTTTGGGTACCCAAAGTACAGGGTCCAAAAAATAAACTTTGAAAAGTGTGGTACCAAATAATAAATACCCCAAAAGTTGAGGGTCCAAAAACCAAAAAACCCAACTATATATTTAAAATTTATATACTTAAATGATGTGATTTATATTCCCAACTGCAATCCTATCCACCCACTCTATCCCACATTTCCCACCCCCAACTATTTTATACTCTAAAAACACGGGGACCAAGTTTTCAAACCATTACAATTATCAGTGTTTATCTGAATCTAGATACACGCAACTCGTATTTTTATTGTCAAAATTGCTCGAACCAAAATACGCATGACCCGTATTAACCTTTACCAGATATACACACAATTTGAATTCAACCCATCTGTCTGAATTGATAGGTCTAGTAACATAATTTTTAGGATCCTTAATTATTGGGTACGAACGAAGTGTCGTTGCGCTCCGACCTGAGTCCCCACATCCTTGATTGTTATTATATTATATTTAATGACAAAGAGTAAATTCGTGTGTGAACACAAGATACAAGACATACAGGTAGGTAGGTAAGCTACTCGTTATTAATTATATTTATATTCGACAGCAAAAGAGTAAATTCGTATGTGAAACAAGATACAAGGCAAACGAGCTGCTTATTATTATGTTATATTCAAAGACAAAAGAATAAATTTATATGTGAACACAAGCTACAAAATAGGCAGGCATGCAAGCTATAAAATACTTCAAAATAGTCTCGATCTCTTCTATATTAAAATAAAGATAAAGACATGGCTATTTTTTTTAAATGTTTTATCACAAAATAAATTACTGAATTATTTTGATATCGTAGATTTTCTTTTCTTTGAATGTTAAGAGAGAGATTAATATTTTAATAAAATAATTCATACACGTACACTATTAATTCTTTTTACCATTCCACCAAGAAAAATATTTGTATATACAAATGTCCAAATATATTAACCTAAGGGTGCGTTTGGTTGGTCAAAAATCTCGGGAAAATGATCAATTTTTTCATGTTGATTTATTTTCCGTATGTTTGGTTGTATGTTGACCTTATAAAGAACTTTACGGGCAGCCCGGGGGGGGGGGGGGACCATTTTCTTACATTTTTAGAAGGGCTTAAAGGAAATTTTTCCGGGGAAATATTTCCCATGGAAAACTTACCATGTAAAATTTTACCCGAAAAAAATTTCACTGGGACGCTCCCAAAAGGAGATAAATATATTATGACCTTTTAATCCTTTTCGGATAATAATCTTAATTGTAAGAGCATTAGTTGGAATATGGAACCAATACTTTTCTTTTTATGTTAAAATATTCAGTTTAGTGAATATTATTTTATTATACATTATTTTATATGAAATATAAATGATTATTTTATATAGTTTTACATTATTAAATTGTATAATTAGATTATTTCATTTATTTATTGTTAGTAGTAATTCATACATTGAACTAAGCATGTTTTTTTTTTTTTTAAAAATGGTCAATTTAGCTTTTCAAAATATCCTTATTAAAAGACATATATTCTCACCTTCACCACACACACACACACATATTGTTAGGAAAGTGTCATAAAATCACCAAATCTCTTAATGTCACAATTATTTGTTTCCTAATTGTATTAGAATATTATTTAGGTTTCCTTATTGTGTTGGGTTTCCTAATTGTATTAGATTCTAAATCTATTTGGAGTGGGAGTCAAGTTAGGTTATAGGGAGTTCTCCCTATAGATAGGGTGCATGTTTCTCCATCAAAAACACATCGGTAAACACAGAGAGCTAGAGAGAGAAAATATTGAGAGAGAAAGAGGTCTCACCAATATTTTCCCCAGTGTATCCTGAGAGATTGTGAGTTGAGTGTTGAGAGATTTTTATTGTAATCTCCTTTGTGGATCGCATCACACCCTGTGATAGTGATTAGGTTGTACTCCTCCTTTCTCATAATAGATTATTTTCTGGCTGTCGCCGTCCGTGGGTTTTTCTCCGAGTTCTTCGGTTTCCCACGTAATTCTGGTGTTTGATTTTATCGCTTATTTTTCGTTCCTAAATTTTGTCGTAATATCCGTCGTCTCGTTTTCGATTCTATTATTCGCTTCCGCTGTTACCTTGCTACTCACTTTTCTCTAACAAGTGGTATCAGAGCAAGGTGGAGATGGCTTAATTATGAAGTGCGATATTCCAAAATTTGATGGAACGAGGAGTTTTACTATGTGGAGACTGCAGATGAAGGCGGTCCTGATTTAGCACGGGTTATGGGATGTGATTGAGTATCCCGACACGAAGACTGATGCGACAATGAGCGATGATGAATTCAAACAGCTCCAGAAGGATATCAAGGGGAATCTGACTCCAAGGGAGTGGAAGTAGCTTGAAGATAAGACTCTGGCAGGGATTCAGCTGTGCTTGGCGAAGCACATTCAGAGAGAAGTGATGCATATTGAGAAACCTCGGGTGCTCTGGACCAAACTGGAAGAGCTGTACATGTCGAAGAGTCGTGCAAACAAGTACCGAATGAAGGAGAAATTCTACAGGCTGAAGATGCCCCAAGGTACTTCTATTCAGGCACATCTTAGTGAATTTGATTCTATTATTATTGAATTGGAATCAATGGATATGAAACACACTGATGAGGATAAGGCTTTTCATTTAATTATGTCCCTACCTGCATCACATAAACAATTTAAGGAAATCATGTTGTATGGGAATTGTGGTGACCTTAACCTTAGTGAAGTAAAGGCTAATTTACTGTCTAAGGAGAAACTTGATACCGATGGTGATGACCAGGGTGGTGATGCTATGGTTGTAAGGGGTAGAAATACTGAACGTAAGGGAAACGGGTCTAGAGGGAGGTCTAAATACCGTTCAAAGTCTAGGAATCCTCACAAGAATAAGAAGCGTAACTATTGTAGTAAGATGGGGCATATAGAGAGAGACTGTTGGGCAAAACAGAGAGAACAGAAGCAGGAGAGTAAGGATAATCACACCAAACCTGGTACCTCAAACTGCATAGAGTCCGAGTCAGATGGTGATGGGTTTGTAGTTACGGATGATGCCTTGGCTACCACATCGAGTAGGATAGCTAGAGATGAGTGGGTTCTTGACACGGGGTGCACCTATCATATGTGTCCTCATAAGGACTGGTTCGAGTCTTATGAGAGTGTTGACACCGGGGTCGTAGTCATAGGTAACGACACAGCCTGCAAGGTTGCAGGAATCGGTAGCATCAAAATCAAGACTCATGATGGCATCGTTAGAACTCTCAAGGAGGTTCGTCATATCCGTAACATGACTCGAAATTTAATTTCTTTGGGTACTCTTGAAGCTAACGGCTGCAGGTACAAAAGAGAAGATGGTGTTTTGAAAGTGTGCAGGGGTTCCATGGTTCTTATGAAAGGAATCAGGAAGGGCAGTCTATACATCCTGCAGGGTCTCTGATGTGATGGATCTGCGGCAGTCCTAAATCTTGATAGGTCCGACAACACAAAACTGTGGCACATGAGACTAGGCCACATGGGCGAGAAGAGAATGTCAATGTTGAGCAAGAAGGGATACCTTGAAGGCACAAAGATCGGAAAGTTGGAGTTTTGCGATCACTGTGTCTACGGGAAATAGAAAAGGGTTTGCTTTTCAAGGGCTAAACATACAACAACAGGGATCCTTGATTATATTCATTCAGATTTGTGAGGTCCTGCTAGAGTGCCATCACTGGGTGGCAAGCGCTACATATTGACATTCGTGGATGACTTCTTGAGGAAGACTTGGGTTTATTTCCTACAGCACAAGAATGAGACATTCTCATATTTCAAGAAGTTCAAAGCTTTGGTGGAGAACCAGACAGGCAGGAAAATCAAGAAACTCAGGACTGACAATGGGTTTGAGTTTGTTGATTCTGAATTTACTGAATTCTGTGAGGAGCATGGGATTGCGAGGCATCGAACCTTGGTGGGTAAGCCTCAGCAAAACGGGGTAGTCGAGAGAATCAACAGGACACTTCTGGAGAAAGCCCGCTGCATGCTCTCGAATGCAGGGCTTTGGAAGAACAAATCGTTCTGGGCAGAGGTGATATCTACTGCCTGCTACCTGCTGAACAGATCACCTCATGCCTCTATCGAATACCAGATTCCAGAGGAAGTATGGACAGGTAATCCAGTTAATTATTCTAATTTGAGAATTTTTGGATGTGCTGTATATGTCCATGTGAATGATGGGAAGCTGTCTCCCAAAGCTGTTAAATGCATGTTTCTAGGTTACGGGTCTGAGTCTAAGGGATATAGAATGTGGTGTCTTGATTTGATGAAAGTTATTCAGTCTAGAGATGTAACCTTTAATGAAACTGCTATGTTATCTGGAATGGAATCTACCGGTACTTCTGATGATGCAGGAAATCAGGAGAAGGATGCAGGAAGAATGGTGTTCGAGGTGGAGCAGGCTCAAGTGGAGTCTTTGGAACTGCAATTAGGAGCAACCATCGATGCTCTGAACCAACTCAGTTGATGAGCACGAGATTGAGAATGTTCCTCGGTGGAGGAACAACCATGCGTGCTAGAGATCGTCGGGACGGAGATCGGGAGACCAGTGCGATATCTTGAAGAAGATGATGCTATGATTGCTTATGCGTGAGTGTTGCAGGAGACTCACGAAGGTCTGAACCTTCTACCTATCAGGAGGCCATCTCTTGTCCGAATGCCTCAAATTGGATAGGAGCTATGCAAGAGGAGATGGAGAGTCTGCAGAAAAATCATACATGGGAGCTATGTGAGTTGCCTAAAGGGCGACGAGCTCTTACTAGAAGTGGGTGTACAAGAGAAAGGAAGGTATCCCTGGTGTAGAAAGTGCAAGGTGGAAGGCTAGATTAGTGGTAAGGGGTTGCAACCAGAAAGAAGGAATCGACTACAACGAAGTATTCTCGCCAGTCGTGAGGCATACGTCGATCCGTACCTTGCTTGCCTTTGTTGCTCTATTTGATTTGGAGTTGGAGCAACTTGATGTCAAGACAGCTTTCCTCCATGGCGAGTTGGAGGAGGAAATATATATGAGGCAGCCAGAGGGTTTCATCGTTCCTGGTAAACAGGAACAGGTATGCAGATTAAGGAAGTCCTTATATGGACTTAAACAGGCACCCATGCAGTGGTACAAAAGGTTTGATACCTTTATGGTAGGGCAAGGGTACACAAGAAGTCACTATGATAATTGTGTGTACTACAGGCAATCTGAAGAAAGGTCTTTCATTTATTTATTATTGTATGTGGATGACATGTTGATTGCCTCCAGGGACATGTCACTAATAAAGAAGCTGAAATCTCAACTCAACTAGGAGTTTGAGATGAAAGACCTCGGAGCGGCGAAGAAGATTTTGGGTATGGAGATCCAAAGGGATAGAAAGGCATGGAAGTTGTTCCTGTCTCAGAAAAAATATCTGGAGAAGGTGTTGGACAGATTCAACATGAGAAACTGTGAAGTAGTTTCAACTCCTTTAGCTGCACACTTCAAGTTGTGTGGTGAGAACTGTCCTAAATCTGATTTGGAGGTAAGAAGGATGTCTAATATTCCCTATGCTAGTGCAGTTGGTAGTTTCATGTATGTTATGGTGTGTACTAAACATGACCTGTCCCATGCAGTTAGTGTGGTGAGTAGATATATGCAGAATCCAGGGTAGTGCTGCAACGTCTAATGTTGCAGGTTATGTTGATGCTGATTATGGTGGAGATCTGGATAGGAGACGCTCAATTTCAGGGTATGTGTTCGTCATGTGTGGAGGAGCAATATCTTGGAAAGCTTCACTTCAATCTATAGCAGCCTTGTCTACTATAGAGGCTGAATATATTGCTGCAACGGAAGGAGTGAAGGAGGCCATCTGGTTGAGGGGATTGGTCATGGAGCTTGGAGTACCACAGGGCGAGACTGTGGTTTATTGAACGATCAGTGCTATACATCGACAAAGAATGACACTTATCATTCAAGACCAAGCATATAAGCGTCATGTATCACTTCATCGAGATACGATTCTGCGGGAGAGATCGTGGTGAAGAAGGTTCATACTTCTGATAATCCTGCAGACATGTTAACCAAGCCTCTATCTATAGCTAAGTTCGAACATTGTTTGGACTTAGTTGGTGTTCTAAGCATGTGAGAGCCCTGCGGGGCCACGCCCTGCGGAGGAGCGTGTTGATGGCGACAGTCAAAATGTTTATCTGGACCGATGATTCTTTGATTTTAGTCCAAGGTGGAGTTTGTTAGGAAAGTGTCCTAAAATCACCAAGTCTCTTGATCTCACAATTATTTGTTTCCTAATTGTATTAGGATATTATTTAGGTTTCCTTATTGTGTTGGGTTTCCTAATTGTATTAGATTCTAAATCTATTTGGAGTGAGAGTCAAGTTAGGTTATAGGGAGTTCTCCCTATAAATAGGGTGCATGTTTCTCCACCAAAAACACATCGGTAAACACAGAGAGCTAGAGAGAGAGAGAAAATATTGAGAGAGAAAGGGGTCTCATCAATATTTTCCCCAGTGTATCCTGAGAGATTGTGAGTTGAGTGTTGAGAGATTGTTATTGTAATCTCCTTTGTGGATCGCATCACACCCTGTGATAGTGATCAGGTTGTACTCCTCCTTTCTCATAGTGGATTATTTTCTGGCTGTCGCCGTCCGTGGGTTTTTCTCTGAGTTCTTCGTTTTCCCACGTAATTCTGGTGTTTGATTTTATCGCTTATTTTTCGTTCCTAAATTTTGTCGTAATATCCGTCATCCCGTTTTCGATTGTATTATTCGCTTCCGCTGTTACCTTGCTACTCACTTTTCTCTAACACACACACACACACACACACACACACACACACACACACACACACACACACACACACACACACAGATATATATATATATATATATATATATATATATATATATATATATATATATATATATATATGTGTGTGTGTGTGTGTGTATATATATATTATTGGGTTTTATGGCCCAAAATCCATGTCTGAATGAAGAAACGTTGCCCCGATTCTTTACCCGCTATCAATGCCACAAAGCATTCAGGGAGACGTTGCGTCGTAGATACGCATGGCCTCACAAGCTTTCCGGAAATCTGCAGCAGCTCTTGTTATTTTTTGTTTCTAGGTTTTGTAATATTTAACCTAGTTTACCTTTCCTTCATTCTACTATAAATAGAGGTCTTTATTCTCCTTGTAATATGCGCCAAGCAACCAATGTAGTCGATGTGAGAGCCTTCAAAACTCCCCATGAGGGAGGTACGATGTTATTTCCACATCTTCAGCCTACTTATCCCTAGGTTATGAGAGTCTACGAGAGTTCACATATATATTTTACCTCTTGTAATCTCTCCTTTTTTCTACTAGTGGATATTGGTTGTCGCCCGTGGGTTTTTCTCCGAGTTCTTCGGTCTCTCGCGTAAAAATACCATCTCACCCATATATCTTTGTTCATTCCTCTCTATTATTATCCTCGATTCCGTAATCATCCTATATTTCCTTCCGCTGCATATATTGCTCTATTTTACACCCTAACAAGGCTAACAACTGGCAACATATCTGAATCCGATCCCTAACAAGTGGTATCAGAGCTAGGTTCAATGAGATTCAGATCCTACTGGAGCCAGGTTAAATTCCTTCAAGAGCCGGGTACAACAGATTCAGTCAAATTTCTATTCTACCAGAGTCAAGTGAAATTCCTTCAGAGCCGGGTACAACCAGATTCAGAAAACTTCTAAACCCGCCGGAGTGAGGTCAAATTCCTTCAGAGCCGGGTTCAATCAAATTCAGGATGAAGTCAAAATTTGGTTGGTAGAATTTGGGTGATAGTGTGTTGTTAACAGGATGACGTCGAGAAGTTCGTTGGCAAGATAAATTTCAGGGTTCTATGACGGAATCAGAGATTTTGGCCCAAGGTGGAGTTTGTTGGGTTTTATGGACCAAAATCCATGTATGAATGCAGAAACGCTGCCCCCGATTCTTTACCCGCTATCAGCGGCACCAACAGAAAGCATTCACCGAGAGACGTTGCCAGCGTCCGGTAGGCGCTGCCAGCGTCTCACAAGCTTTCCGGAAATCTGCGGCAGCTCTTGTTATTTTTTGTTTCTGGGTTTTGTAATATTTAACCTAGTTTCCCTTTCCTTCATTCTACTATAAATAGAGGTCTTTATTCTCCTTGTAATATGCGCCAAGCAACCAATGTAGTCGATGTGAGAGCCTTCAAAACTCCCCATGAGGGAGGTACGATGTTATTTCCACATCTTCAGCCTACTCATCCCTAGGGTTTACGAGAGTTCACATATATATTTTACCTCTTGTAATATCTCCTTTTTTCTACTAGTGGATATTGGTTGTTGCCCGTGAGTTTTTCTCCGAGTTCTTCGGTTGGAACGTAAAAATATTGTCTCACCCATATATCTTTGTTCTTGCCTCTCTATTATTATCCTCGATTCCATGCATAATCATCATGTATTTCCTTCCGCTGTATATATTACTCTATTTTACACCCTAACAAGGCTAACAACTGACAACAGATCTAAATCTGATCTCTAACTTATATATATATATATATATATATATATATATATATATATATATATATATATATATATATATATATATAAAGGTGTAGCATCTCTGTAGGAATAGACCATAGTGAGACTATTGGTAGAGGAGACGTTCCTACAATTCTCAAACGGGGTCTAATAAAAACTTTGAAATTGTACAAGGAGCCTCTAGAAACACCACAATATCCACCATGATTAAAATCTTATAGGAAAAGTAAACCTCAAAACGCCCATACCATCGAAGCACTATATGTTTGATAGTTATTCTATTGCAATTTGTTATCTTTTACCATGATTTTCTTTAGAAAAATGTTGCCTACATTGATCACCAAAATTGATCAACCATGATATACTATCCATTAACAACAAAATACATGTCAAGATCCACCCAATATTTACTCTAAAAAAGATTTTAGTGTCTATATTATTATCTGAAAACTATTTTGAGGGTCATGTAATTTGTAACACATTACATGGTCTCTTATTTATGATCATATCTAATTCTTAGGGTCGTGATAAGCCATTTCTATATAGTGTTTTTAGGGCTCAAAACATATTTATTTCATGCTTTTTGTATCCGAAATCCCATATTTTTATATCAATTTCTATGATTTCTTCACTTGATTGCGAGATTGGTACTTCTTGCAGGAAACATTGAAAATACATCAAAAAGTATGGAAATCTAAGGAAATATGGGAAAATTCAAAGAAAATAAAAAAAGAGTTGAAGAAGAAGAAGAAGAAATGGGAAGAAGGCGCGGCCCAAATAAGCCAAGGCCCGGCCCAGCTTGGACGAAGCAATAAAGCGCGACCAGTGTTTTCAAAATGCGACCAGCGCATCGTCCAGAGGCTTTAGCAGCCGAGTAAAAACGCAAACTCTACCAGTGCTTTCCGCGTTGCCACGCAAGACACAGAGAACTCCTCTTTGTGTTCGCCCGGCGTTTTAAACGCTTGCCGCTGCTGCGTTTTATACCCTAATCTGGCACTATAAAAAGAGTTCACGCCTGCCGTTTTATAGAGGGCTTTTTAGTTGTATTTTTCTCCGATTAAAAGAGAGACTTTTTAGAGAGCTTTTAGGGTAGATTTTAGATAGTTTCTTTCCGGTTAATTCTCAAACATTGTTTAAATTATTGTTTGTGATCGAAGAACACGAAAGAGATCGATTCGGGTGACACAAAGAGATCGATTCCGCCAATTCGAACACCGGTTATTTCTATTCTACTTCATGCTTTCTAGTTATTGTTTAGCTTTTGCGATGTTTACTTTTAGCAATATGAGTAGCTAATTTCCCTTGTTTGGGGGATAAACTCGATGTCCTTTGGTTGATTTTGAATGCAGTGTCGGTGTTAGGTTATCCTTTTATTCGTTTAATCTGCGTATATTGTATGTCATAGTAAAATCTGGCTAACCGCCTTTTACTTGGTATTTGATTCTTGATAATATGACGAAAGTTTGAGTCTTGAATTGGAAAAGCGTAGATTGAATAGGCTAGAAAATAGTTAGAAATAATGATTCTTGCCTAGGGTCAATTTATAATCAGTTCTTTATCTTTGATTGGATTAAATAGTTAGAAATAATGTTTAGTTTAATCACTGTAACTCACTTCGGATCGAAAGATCGATGTGAAAAGGCCTAGAAAGATTATAGACTCCGAATTATTCTATTACCTGCACCGGAATTGTTGATAATTTGACTGATTGACTAGAGTGCATAGTTATTAAAATCCCGATCCTGATTTACGATCCTACGATTTTATGTCCAAAATCGTCGATACGATTCTACTATTTACACACGATCCACGATTCTACATGGGCTAAATTCTGATCCTAACTTCCCCATAGTTTCGAGTTAGGATCCCGATTTTAACAACCTTGCTAGAGTGGACTCCCCTGAACAACTTTAGTCGTTTGTTAAAAACCCTAAAAAATACTACTTTCTTAGTTTAGTTTCCTGAATTATTACCACAAATCTTGGATCGACCTAGTATTCTTTGTAGCGAACTAGTTCAGTGCGTGGTTGAACGCAAATCCCTGAGAGAGAACAATAATTATTACTACACAGACCCGTATACTTACGGTACACAGACACCTTATCCGTTTTAGGTTTGTCAGGTCGATTCCGTCGAGGTAGTTGATTTTCCTGAGAGTGGGAAGTTTGGTTTAAGTTTATCGGTTTTGCTAAACATCGCCCTGGGGGCGATAAATAAGAAGGAATCTTATCCATTAAATATTAGGAAATTTACCTATATAAAAATATAACTACATTATCTCTTTTTTAGATTCTAACTATCTTATCAAATCCATAAAATCTTATGTTCTTTTTGTTATGGAAAAAATAAAAACCTCAATATTCTTATCACTGCAATTGAATCTTTTTTTTATATATATATTAGAAATGGTTGATATTAATTGTGGTAGGATATGAGAATGAAAAAACTCCAACGTCAAGTTTTTTCTATTATCAATTATGGCATTAGAGATCCATTCCTACTTTCTAATCACATAATATAATCACACACAGGGGCGGATTTGGGGCCCAGGTAGGGGTGTCCATGGACACCCCTAGTCCAAAAAAAAGTTTAAGAAGCCCATATTAGCTAGGAATCAAAATAATATCCATAGGCTAAATGGACACCCCAAAAAAAAGCCCAAAACCTTAATATAAATGTTTGGGCCTGCTGCTGCACGCGCGTCCACACCAGCCCAACTGAGACAATTTTTTTTTTTATAAAATGAAGTTTTCTTTCAATTTTAATTAAATTGAAAAATTTTAATTAAAATAATTTCTTATTCTTTCAGTTAACACGCCACAAGTTTCAGCCCCCCAAGTCCCCTTCGTCTTCGACCCAGTCCCCTTCGTCTTCGACGTTCGACCCCAGCCGGCAGCCGCCCAGCGCCCTGCTGCCCCCCATCGACATCCGCCAGACCGCCACTCGGCAGCGACCACCGCGACAACTCCCGAGTCCCGACATCCGTCGCTGTGAGCCGCGAGCGACTGTCTCTGTGACTCTCTCTTTCTGTCCTGTCTGACTGTCTCAACCGAGCGACCGAGGCTCGAGTCAGTCGAGTGCGCCGGCGCCGCCAGAAACCCTAGCCTAACCTCCCACTCCGATTCCGGTGACCGGTGATCGGAAATCCAACTTGTGAGTTCTCTGATTTTCAATTTTAGGGTTTACACTTTACAGTTAACTATTTCAATTTTAACTTGTTTCAATTTGAACTTGTGATTTGCGTGTGGTTTGTGAATTAGTAAATTACTTATTAGCATCAAAGTATCCATGATTTGCTCAATAATGCAATAATGATTTGTGGTTTGTGTGTGGTCACTGAGTCACTGACTCACTGTGGTAATGTGGACGATGTGTGGTTTGTGGTTTGTCAATTAGTAATATTTGTGATTTGTGTCTTGTGAATTAGTAATAATTCAATACTAACTCACTGTGGTAGTGTGGTTTGTTGTCACTAACTCACTGTGGTAGTGTGGTAGTGTAGTTTGTGAATTAGTAATAACTCACTGTGTTAGTGTAAAGTCTATTAGTAATATTTGTGATTTAGTATTTTGCTATGATTTGTGATTGTTGTTTACTTATTTTGTGTTTGTATGTCGTTTTTTCAGTGAGTAGGAAAGTGTTGGGTATAATATGGATCGTTCTAATTCAATTTTACGATACTACGCCTCAAAAAGAAAACAACCGGAAAGTAGTGGACTAAATGTGGGAGATGACAATGAGGGAAATAGAGCAAGTGGTGTTGAAGCTACTCCGGATAATGTTTTCGATTGTAGTACTCTTCCAATGGATCCTGGGTTGAGAAAAATGATTTTAGAATACCCCCTGATTTAAGAGATCAAATAAGGAGATATGATATATCTAAGGGGCCTGTCCAACCTCGTGAGCATGATTTTCCAACTAAATTGATTGGTGGAAGGCTTCGTCATTTTAATCGTAAATGGTTTGATGATTATGGGACATGGTTGGAATATAGCAAAGAAAAAGATGCTGCCTTTTGCTTATGTTGTTACTTATTTGCTAATGTGAAAGAAAATTCAAGTGGGGTTTTTATGAAGGAGGGGTTCTCAACTTGGAATAAGATTGACCGACTCAAGGGGCACATTGGTGATGTTAATAGCATTCATAACAAAGCTTTGAGAGATTATGAAAATTTGAGGAGACCTGCACAATCCATTCGAGTTGCTTTAGATAGACATGATGAAGAAACTAGAAAGAAATATCGTATTCGTCTGAATACTTCTGTTTCTTGCTCAAGATACTTACTACGTCAAGGGTTACCCTTTCGTGGTCATGATGAATCTAAAGAGTCAGAGAATCAAGGGAATTTTCTCGAACTTGTGAAGTTTGTTGCATGCTTGAATACATGTATTGCTGATGTTGTATTGGATAATGCTCCAAAGAGAGAAAAGTTAGTGTCACATACGATCCAAAAAGACATTATGAATTCTGCAGCTGAAGAAACATTAAATACCATTGTTGAGGAGTTTAAGGGCGATGTCTTTGGGCTACTTGTTGATGAATCTAGAGATGTGGCTAACAAAGAGCAAATGGGTGTTGTTGTTCGTTATGTGGATAAATTGGGAAATGTGAAGGAGCGGTTCATTGGTGTTGAACGTGTTGAAAACACTTCATCCTCTTCATTAAAAGCTGCAATTGAAAAATTGTTTGCAAGACATAACTTGAGTTTGTCAAGTCTGCGTTCTTAAGGCTATGATGGAGCGAGCAATATGCAAGGTAAGTTCAATGGACTTAAGACTTTGATCTTGAATGAGAACAAGAGTGCATACTCCATTCATTGTTTTTCTCATCAGTTACAACTTACATTAGTAGCTCTTGCAAGGGAAAATAATTATGTTGGGAAGCTATTTGATGAGATTTCTAAAATTGTGAATATGGTGGGAGCTTCTTGTAAAAGTCATGATCTTTTACATCGTAAACAAGCTGAGAGGGTTCAAATCGCATTGAGTAATGATGAACTTGAAACTGGGCGTGGGTTAAATCAAGAACTTGCTCCTATAAGGGCAGGTGAAACTCGTTGGTCATCTCATTACAAACAATTAGTGAATATTAGTCATATGTTTGATGCTATAATGGATGTGCTTGAGTATATTCAAGAGGAAGAGAAGACATCAACTATAAGGAATGAAGCTACTGTGCAGATTGCTTATTTGATGTCATTTGATTTTGCTTTCACTCTTCAAATGATGTTGAATATTTTGGTGATCACTCATGATTTATCACAAGCTTTGCAAAAGAAAGACCAAAACATTCTAAATGCCATGAAGCTTGTTGATATCACCAAGGAGTCCTTAGAAGCAATGAGAAGCGATGGCTGGGAAGCTCTCTTGGGCAAAACATATGGGTTTTGTGAGAAACATCATATCCCTGTCCCAAACATGCAGGATATAAGGGTCATTCCGGGGCGACCAAGACGTAATGTGGAGGAACGTACTTATGAGTTCCATTATGGGGTGGAAGTGTTGTATACTGTTGTTGATCTCCATCTTGAAGAGCTTAGACGTCGCTTCATTGAAACTAACACCGAGCTTCTTACTTGTGTGGCTTGCTTGAGTCCATGTGATGGATTCCGATCTTTTGATCAAGCTAAGTTGGTTAAGTAAGCACATTTTTATCCATATGATTTTAATGATTTTGATATTATTTTACTTGAACATCAACTTTTGAATTATCTTCTTGATGTGCTGGATGATGAAGCTTTTCAGGGCTTGAAACAACTTGGTGATCTTTGTAGAGTGATGGTGGAGACTAAGAAGCACATAACTTATCCATTTGTGTTTAGGCTACTGAAGTTAGCATTGATTCTCCCGGTATCCACGGCAACCGTTGAAAGAGCATTTTCGGCTATGAAAATTGTCAAGAGTCGACTTCGCAACCGAATGTGTGATGATTTTTTGAATGATTGTTTAGTGTGTTATCTAGAGAAGGATGTATTTAACTCAATTACCAATGAGTCTATTATGAGTCGATATCAAAAAATGAAACCACGTAGTGGCCAATTGTAATAGTTGACAGTTGAAGTATTTGACGGTTTGTGTAATTTTTTTTTCAAAAGTATGATGGTTATTGGTGTAAGTGGACACCCCTATTTTGGAACCCGAGATCCGCCACTGATCACACAATATGCTTTCTACATCAGAGTTCCAAAACAAATAGTATACTTATATTTAAACAAATTGGAGTTATGCGGCTTAAATTTTTCAATGCTTGAGTTAGGCAACATATATAATCCATCCTCCATCGACACATTCAAAATCAAAGATCATGCATGTCTGAACAAATATAACATTTGACACCTCATTCTACTCCTTTTAGGCCCCGTTCTTTGATACGGTTGGTTACGGTATGGTAATGGTGCGATGTGGAGAAATTTGAAAAAGTGTCGTGAATTGTAGTGAGGAGATTATGGTAAGGGGGTAGGTGAGGAGAGAAAATATGAAAAGTAGAGGAGAAAAGTGATGAGAGAGAAAAATGAAGAGATATATTGGTAATGATTGTGGTGACGTGTGCGTGGTTGAAATTAAAAAGTTGTGGTACGATGTGGTCTCGTACAACAATCTACCGCATAAAAGAACAGGGTCTTTCTGTCACAGCAAATTACATACAATACAAGAAGAACTCAGTGACATTAATTCAAAAATTCATCAAATGATTAGTAAAATACTTCACCAGTAAAGAGAGGTTCTCTAAACCTCTTGCATTAATTTTTCGTGGTCTTTAATGTTTACAAAATCATTTGCTACTTGAACTAATTATTTCATAGTAGAATCTAGTTGGACTCTTGTTTTTGAGTAAAAAGGAATGAAAATATTCAAAAGAAATTTCTCAAAAAAAAAAAAAGAAAATATTCAAAGTAATTAAGAAAATATACTTTCCATAAACATTTTCTACGTCATTTTTTTGGTTAAAGAAAGTATTCATAATTACTAAATATAAGATAATATAAATATATAAGATCTTTACGGATTTGATTAAGTAATTAATTACATAGAATCTAAAAAAGATAATATAGATATTTTTTTATCATATATAGATAAAATTCATAATATTTAATAGAAAAGATTCCTTCTTATTTATTGCCCTAAGGCGACGTTTAGCAAAACCGTAAAATTATTCCGATTCTAGCCATGGTTTGTTGATTTATATATCCAATTTTAAGACTTCGGGCCTGATTGTATATTTCGTTAGGGCTGATAATGACAAAAGCATTGATTAGACTTTAGTGCAGTCGTGCAGAGATAAACCCGCTCATAGATTTCCAGCAGAATTCACTAGTAAACGACCAAGGTGACCAACCTTCATTTGAATCAGAACCAGACCGACATCTCCATCTTATTTCACAACTATATTTCACATCTATGTACTATATCCAAAAAATTCTACACACCCATTTGGCAATAATTTTATTCAAAAAATCAGGAGGGAAAAATTTAGGAGTGACTTGATAACCAAAAATTAAGCATAGGCATTTCATATTATGATTCACACTCAAGAATGACAGGATTACTCTGGAATACACAAATGGTTCCATGAGTTCTTGTTGCATTTAGATTTTGTTTGTTCTTCGTAAACTAGTTAACCTAAAACTCTTTATATTTGTTGAGCACTCATCATGAGGATCAGATCAAATCCAAGGATTACAGCGATAATTAACGCAAGAGCCAACATCGTTGCCTTGAATATGACCCACAAGGATGGTTTTTTTTTTTTTTTGGCTAACGGACACAAAGATGGATTAATGTGTTAATCGTTACAAAATTCAAATAAATGTTTCTTGATATAGCTAGGCACAACAATAAATTCGATATATAAATGAACAAGGATGGATTTGTTTTGGCCAACGGACACAAAGGTAGAATCGATTGGAGTGAATTCAAACTCCACACACAAAAGCTCTCATTAAAACTAAAAATTCACGCATCATGTCAGATTGGCCTTGGAATTTGGATACCATCATAATTAACGGACCATATACTGTTGCTTCCAAATTAGACCCTGATAATAGTTTCCTAATGATGTAGTCATTTTTCTTTTTTTTTTTTTTTTGCATTTATTCCACATTTAGATAATATCCATGATTGTGATGAATCAAATATCATGATGATCGCCAGTTTTCAACTGTTATGACTTATGACACAAGAAGCCGCATTTCACCTAGAACACCATTCATAATAATCTTCAACCTTCCAAATACATAAAGTTTGAGAAATACAAATAGGATCTACATAACATCATTTGGCTTCGAGATTATAGTTATAATAATATACTCCCTCCATCCCTTATTAATTGTCAAAATAACTAACTTTAAAAGTTCAAGGTACCTAGGAAATTGAGTAAAAAAATTGGACTTGGACAAATATACCCTTTCTCTTAATAATGACTTCACATTTTAAATAATATTTAGACTTCCAACACATCATTAATAAAGGTAATATAGGTATTTTAAACATTGGAATTGTAAAATTGACAAATAAAAAGAGATAAATTAGTTAAAAAATTTGACACTCATATAGAGACGGAGGTACGTAGTAAAAATAATTTGAAGAAATACGTATTAGCACAATAAAGAAACATCTTGCACAACGTTTACACCCTCCATTGGCATACGTTGAGCTATGTTTTAATGGAAGCAGATACAAAGTTAGGAATTAGAAGCCAATTCAGATCTTCAGGCGGGTAATGCATAACTTGGTTTTACCCAATTGGGGAGATCAGCCACAATAAATGGATCATATTTCTCAAACTCTCCAACCTATTAAGAAGGAGAAAAAAAAACCACGTCCACCAAACATGATTGTAAATTGAAAATTGTACAGTGTAACATTACAAAGTAAAAGCTGAATATATGGGGTTGAATGAATATGAATACCAACCTTTTCACCACAATGAGGGCAGTAGTGATATTTATGCCACAAATAGTCCATGGAAGGTAAGAGGAAGCAAAATCCAATAGCCATGGTGCTCATGCAAGCAACAGCCGCTGCGAGACTAGGTTTAGACCTGTATAAATTAAGCAGATGGAAATACATACAGGACATTAAGCATTTAACGTAAATGATGAATGAAAAATAAAAATGAGGAATTGAATGAAGGCAGGTGACCTGATAGTGGTGAGGCCAGAGTTACCGCAGAAGACGCAATTGAAGGGAGCAGGGGTGTCCCTGAAGATGGTTTGGTGGATAGGAATGCCTTTTGGATCGTCGAATATGGCATTGTGTAGACGCTGAATTTTGTATCTATTTTATTTTCTTTTTTTTAGTGCCAGTTTTAGAAAATAGGCTAACCGATAAATGGCACGCAAGCCTCTTTCCACCGAAAACTCCAAAAAAATATACAAAGCCCAAATGCCGAACACAGGTTGGTGGGCGAGCTCGGCTCGCCCACAGAACCCACGGGTTCCTGGGCCCAAGGCCCGTTTTCCTTCCAGGAACCCGTCTGGGTTTCCTGTTGATTCCCACGGCGCCGCGGCTTAACCTAGCCTCCAAACCCTAAACCTAAACCTAATTCCCCCCTATAAATACCCACCATTCATCACCCACAAAAGACACACCGGAATATACTAGGAGTATTGACACTAGTATATTCTTTCTCTCTTCTCCCTCCATTGCGTGCTTTATTTTAAAGGTTAGCGTAGTTTTTTTGTATTTTTGTACATAATATAATCCTACGTGTTCTTGTATCTTTTCTTTTCTTTTATTGCATGACATTAATGATAAATCTATGAAATTTATTCAATTCCTCCCCCTTTTTCAAATCTGTCGCTTTAATTTAATTCTAGTAGAGTCTATTCGTTTGAATAGGCGGGTTTGATGATTTTTATCGTCAAATTCGTAACCTTACCCCCGAATCCATCTTTGGATTCGTAGGCCGGAGTCTCTTTTTCAATGGTTTGTTGTTTTATCCTTAAATTCAACTGGCGACTCTAACTTTTTACTTCTCCCGAAAACTTTTTTTGAAATCTGTCACGACCCAGACGGGTACCCGTCTTGTATTTATCGAGGCAGGCGGGAACCTGCACGGTTCCTAGCCCCTTTCTTCTCTTTTGTTTCTTTAAGAACCCGTCTGCAGGTTTTGTTATTTTCTTTTTTTCGTTTAGCTTTCATGGAACTCGGACGGGTTTAGTCGAGTTTC
The DNA here is from genome assembly GCA_029582165.1 of Portulaca oleracea. Classification (NCBI taxonomy): domain Eukaryota; kingdom Viridiplantae; phylum Streptophyta; class Magnoliopsida; order Caryophyllales; family Portulacaceae; genus Portulaca; species Portulaca oleracea. The sequence continues at coordinate 21,545,880 of CM055879.1, forward strand.
CTTTTTTTCTTTCGTTTTCTTTTCTTTTTCTTTTTTTATCTCTTCTTTAAAATCGAGTTTCGGGATAAGTCAATTTGTCAATTAAAAGCTCAACCTTAATTAAGGATAAGCAATCCTAGTCGGCTCCCAATTTAAAGAGAGAACATCCTCTCTTTTAAGTAGCGCCGCGAAGAGGTCCTTCGGATTTTTTCGGGGTTTACAGATTGGCGACTCCACTGGGGACTTAAACTTAAAAGAGGGTAAAACTTGAAAGGGTTGAATTTTAGTGTTTTTGTAAAAAAGGGAGGAATTAATTTATTTCATATTTTTATCATGTTTTTTTTAGGCATATTGCATCCAGGCTACTCTTGGGCCTTATGGCTGGGGAGCACAAAAGCGTTGGTAGGTTCTAAAACTAGGATTACCCTCTGAGAGCGGTCAATCACTACTTGTGGGATGCACTTACATACCCAAGCCTTTGACTCATCCTCTCCCCATGTTACACTCTAAGGGTTTCCCTCAAATCCCGAAGAGCAACACCCCACACATCGCTTCCTACGTACGTAGGGGGAATGCACCGGGGCGAGAACATGCGGTACCTTATCTCCTATACCTAGAAAACCCTAAACCTAGAGTCATGGTTAGGTTAATCCCGCATTTGTATGCTATGTGATTTTATTTTAGAATCCATGTATAAGTTGTAAAGTTTTATTTTTGTATAGGTTGTAGAATTTTATTTTTTGTAAAGAGCTCATGTATATGCTGTAAAATTTTAGTTTGTAAAGAGTTTCGAGTCCATGTATATGTTGTATAGTTTTATTTCGTAAAAGAGTTTCAAGTCTATGTATGTTATGTAGTTTCATCTTGTAAAGAGTTTAAGAGTCCGGTTATAAAGAGTCTTCGGGCCCGAGTATTCAACCTTTTTCATGAGTCGGGAGTCGTTCTAGTTCGCATAGGAACACGCAAGAGCAGACTAGACACCAGGAACCCAGACGGGTTTCTGGCCTGCCAAGTCCGGCCCATCTGTATTGGTGGTCGATGCAGGCCCGGTTGAAAGAGAACCGACGGGTTTCCTAACCTGTCTCGGCCTTCTTTTCTTCTTGGGCTGACGCTTCACCCCACGGACAGCCCAATGCGCTTGCTGATGATCCTATTCGGCCCTTTATGACATTTCCTAAGTCTAATCCCTATTGCGTCCGTTACTTGAATCTGAGCCCGAAACCGAAAGCGATCGTGACTCGATCTAAGTAAGGACCCAATAGACGATTAATATTGTCAGTCCGCATACTAGGTCCATGTAGAGTTAGGACATGCACTCCCATAAAAGTGGGTGAGTCACCCTTGTGTCAGCATATAGGCGTCGTGTCCATGTCCTAGGTTCATATAGGTCCGCTAAGTCATGCATGCATCGGCGGGTGGCGTAAAAGTTCTTCGAGCACTAATCGGTTTCCATGCGGGCAAGATAACGGACCATCTCGAGCCGCATCCGTGACCCTGGCCGGCGGGCTTATTCGCAATCCCAATTCTGGTGTCGGCTCAATCCGGTGAATCCACCATGTCGGGATCTCCTAATCACAACCTTTTTGGGAGAGTTACGGTGACAAGCTACGATGGGCTATGAGAGGATACGAGGAAGCAATTGCTTTGCGTGGCGGTCGAGGAGGCAGAACCAATGAGAAAGCGGAAAAGAAGTTCAATGAAAATCAACAAACTATGAATGGCGTCTTTGGAAGCCATTAAACAGATCAACAAAAAGCTCGGCATCGGACTTGAGGAAGAAGAAAACTATTATGACACGAATCGAGGCGTAGAGGCGGATGATGGGGTTGGAGAATGTCACCCCAAGTCCAAAAGCGGAGGCCCAAACCTAAGTCATTTGGTGAAGTCAGTCCAAATCTGACCGAATAACTCTAGAACTTCGGAGGACCCTTACGTCGAAACTTGAGGAGAAGGTTGACATGCTCACTAGAAGGATGATGAAAGCTGATCCAACCTTCACCGACCCCTGCATGGATTTTTCCATCCCCAAACATTGTGTATCGAGGATAAAGGACAAGGTTGAGGTGCCAAACATGAAATTTAGACCCTCCGAAAATCCATCGCATCACTTAGAGGAATTCTGAGGCTAGCTCCTCCATAAGGTAGATGAAGGTCTACACCTGATCTTCCCGTCCACTCTAGAAGGTAAGGCCAAGGTATGGTACCAAAATCTCCCCCAGCAAGTTAAGACCAACGCAGATGAGTTATTCAGAGCCTTCGTAAGCCATTTGATCGCTGCGACAAAGGAGGTCATCATGGATGATTTAACTTCCCTGAAACAAAAGGAGGATGAATCGTTCCTCTCTTATTACGAGCGATGGCACTCCATGTTATCTGAAATCGACGAGACGGTCCCCTTTAGGATGCAACTAAGTACTTTCAAGCAAGGAATCCATCCCCGCATCACTCGGCATTTTGGTTTCCAATCCATCAAAGACTTTGAGACTTTAAAGGACTTGTGTGTTCAAATTGAAGCTGCTAACAATGAGAAAAGCACACAACATTCTGGTTGGAAAGGATCTAGCTCCAACAGGAGGGCCACTAGCGCGCCTAGCCCCCCTCAGAAAACTGTTGAGACTAATTCCATCCAACGAAGGCAATACACTCCGAGGTTCGACTCTTACCACCCACTAGATATGTCTTATGCCAGGGCATTGGAAAGGCTGGTGAAAAAGGGTATCATCCAGTTGCCCCTGCCAACCCCTGAACCTGAGGTTAAGCCTCCGAGGTGGGATGGGAACAAATACTGCAACTTCCATCGCAGTCGAGGTCATGACACCGAGGTATGTTGGTCTTTGAAAAATAAGATCGAAGGGCTAATCCGAGACGGTGTTATTCCTCCACCAAACCCGTCTCGAAAACCCAACAACAAAGAGAACCCATTGCCCAATCACACCAATGCCGTCTTTTTGGAGGAGAACGTCTTCGATCCGTCCACTCTCATGGGTCAATTTGTCTCAGTTCTTCTCCCGCTTACAGAAGAACTCATCATCAACGGCATTTGGGACAGTGAAAGTGAAGAAGAAGGCGAAGAGGCCACTGACCTTGAAACCAATAAGCATCCATTATATGACTCTTCTGACGACGGAGGGGATGTGGAAGAAATGACAATTCCTCAGTGCGATTCTTACTCGGTCGTGCTACTATAACAAGAATGCTACCTTGTCGTGACCCCTAATCCGAAATAGCGGAAACCCTACACCTCGCGGAAGATCCTTTCCTCACGCAGCTGAAGAAAACAAGGGCCGAAGTCACAATTTGGCAGCTTTTATGTGCTTCGCAAGACCATAGGCAAATACTGCTGGATGCCTTCAATAAGCTCATGGTGCCTACCTCAGCATCACCAGAGGATATCATCTCTCACATTACTTCCGGGAAGCCTACCATCACCTTCGGGGATGAAGACTTACCCGAGGAGGGAGGTTCTCACAATAAGGCTCTTTACCTCACCGCCATGTGCTCTACTCAAACCATACCACTTGTTCTCGTGGACAATGGTTCGGCCGTCAATGTCTGTCCGTGGAGAACCGCGCAAAAGTTAGGAGTTCAAAAACGGCATTTGACACAAAATACTGTTCAGTTGCGCGCATACGATAACTCCCCCCGCAAGTCGCTAGGATCGATTGTGCTTCCCATCACCATAGACTGCATAAGTAAGAACGTTGAATTCGTCGTGCTGGATATCCCGGCTTCTTTCAACATGCTGTTGGGAAGGCCTTGGTTACATGAGTGCAATGCTATCGCCTCTACCTTACACCAGAAGGTGAAATTAATCATTCAAAGCCAAGTAGTCACGATCTCAAGTAAACCCCTCAGTGCTGTTTTTGACCCCAAGAAACCCACACTCGAGATTGAACATAGCTCAGCTGACGAAGAGCTACACAGCTTTGAGATGGTAGCGGCTTTGAGCCAGGATCAAGCTCACTTTGACTTCGATCCCTACTCAAACCCTAATATCCATACTATATTGAGGAAGCAAGGTCATTTTCCGGGGATGCCACTTGGCCGAAATCCCAAGAACAAGTTAGCGCCAAATTTCAAGGTGTTCAAAAACAAAGGAAGGTTCGGGCTAGGCTACAAACCAACTAAGGAGGAAGTGAGACTGGCGAAGCTAGCCATGGCTAAGCAGAAAAGATTGGGCAACTCTCCAACCCTATACCAAGTCAAGCCATATCCGCGCACTCTTAATGGACAGTTCTTAAGAGAGGGTGATGACTTCCCTTATTACGGCTTCCCGGAACCACATTACCTAAAATCTCAGGGTATCCAAGTGGCGGGGCTAGAAATCTTCAATGACTGTGCCGTCACCACAACCTCCACGTTCATCCCGCCTAGGAGAAGTCGCCCACCTTTGGAATGGACCCACCTCGCTGGAGGCGGCATCTTTGGAATGCTCTTTGGGCAAGAAGCGCGCAAGGAAGAAGTCGTCGACCCAGTCATCGCTGCACTTTCCAACCCAAGCTTTGACCCAAGTCTGTTGATCGGAGAAGACGGCGGCCATCGTGAGATCACCTGGATCGACGATGAGGAGAATAAATTTACGCTTTCTGTAGGAGAATCTGTAGGAGAGTCTGTGGGAGAGTCTGTCCCAAAGGTCGTAAAGTCAGGGTCTAGTAGTCCTAAGTTGGTCGGGATTAACCCAGAGTCTGTTGATGTACCCATTTCTGCATTTAATAGGATGAACATTTACCTTACTCGGTATTGCGCCAATTCTGATAATGAAAACGATGAACCTTTAAAAGATCAAAATAAATTAACAGAAGCCATGGATAAATTTGAGGAAAAGGTGGCGATCATTGAAGATACCATAAGCATAAATGTAGGGACGGAGGACACGCCCCAGGAGCTTAAGTTAGGCAAGTCCCTAACAGATAAAGAGCAACAGGATTTCGCTGAACTTCTTAGGGAATTCAAAGACGTGTTTGCATGGTCATATGAAGACATGCGGTATCGGCAGGAGTATCTGAACATACCCTTCCACTACATCCTCGACGCTAAACCGTGCGACAAAGGCTCGCGAGGATCAAGCCGGAATGGTCAAAGAAGATTGAGAATGAGGTGATGGAGCGATTAAAGGCTAAGTTCATACGAGCGATGCAATATCCGATTGGGTGGCCAACATCGTCGGTTCCCAAGAAAGATGGGCGAATAAGGGTGTCGTTGACTTGAGATCTAAACAAAGCCGGCCGAAGGATAGCTTCCCTTTGCCACATATTGATGTGCTAGTGGATAACACTTACGGACATGAGTTGTTGTCCTTCATGGGCCGATTCTGCAGGTATAATCAAATCAAAATGGCGAGAGGAAGACATGGAGAAAACATCTTTCACTACTCCTTGGGTACATATTGCTATCTGATGATGCCTTTTGGCACGAAAAATGCGGGGCCACATACGGCGCACATGAATACCCTCCTCCACGACATGATGCACAGAGAGGTAGAGGTATATGTGGATGATATGATCGTCAAGTCCAAAACCAGGGAAGAACACCTCCCTAATCTCCGCAAATTCTTCCTTCGTTTAAGGAAATATAACATGAGACTTAATCCCCGGAAATGCGCATTTGGAGTTACATCAGGCAAGCTACTTGGCTTCGTGGTCAGTCAACGCGGAATTGAGGTAGACCCATCGAAAATTAAGGCCATTCAAGAGATGAAACCGCCTAGGACAGAAAAGGAAATCCGGGGTTTCCTTGGTCGTATACAGTACATCAGTCGGTTTATTTCAAAGCTCACTATGACCTGTGAGCCGCTGTTCAAGAAACTTAAGAAGGGAGCGAAGGCAGAATGGGATGATCAATGTCAAGCAACCTTCGACAAAATCAAAGAATACCTGACCCATCCTCCTGTGTTAGTGCCGCCGGTACCGGATGAGCCTCTACTCCTTTACCTCACTATAACCAACTCAGCAATGGGTGCTATGTTGGCCCAACAGGTAAAGGGAAATGAGAGCGCCATCTATTACCTTAGCAAGAAATTCAATGGTATGGCCGATACACCAACATCGAGAAAATGGCTCTCGCATTGGTTTGGGCGACGAAGAAGCTTCGACATTATATGTTGTCACATACGGTGCACGTAATCGCTGAGTGCAACCCGATCAAATTCATCATGCAACAACCCACGATCAATAGTCGCATAGCCCGATGGGTAGTCATGTTATCAGAGTTTAGTCTAAAGTTCGTACCTCAAAAATCCATCAAGGGGAGAGCCATCTCCGATTTCCTTGCAGACTCTGCTTGTCAGGAACCTCCAAGCACCAACTTGGAATTCCCAGACGAAGAAGTCTTCCATACTGATGAGGTCACCTGGGAAATGTATTTTGACGGTGCTTCTAATCAAATGGGATGCGGCGTAGGAGTGCTCTTAATATCGCCTGAAGGACAGCATTACCCTGTTTCTGTCAAACTTGAGTTCGACGCAACTAACAACGCGCGAATATGAAGCCTGCATCATCGGGTTACAAGTGGCATTAATTATAGGAGTAAAGCACATCAGAGTGTTTGGTGACTCTAGCCTCATCATCAATCAAGCCAAGAATACCTGGAAAGTCAGAAATGAATCTTTGATAGCTTATCAACGACGGTTGTTGGATTTCGCAACACAGTTTGAACACATTGAGTTCACATACCTATCTAGGGATAATAATGAGCTAGCAGATGCCTTGGCTAAACTCTCTTCCATGATCGCTATCCCCATAGGAATTTACGAATTCCCCATAACAATAGAGAGGCGCGACCCGACACCTTACATGCTCCATAGAAGAACCCCCTATAGACCCGGACACGTGGTTCTTCGACGTCTACACATACTTGAGAAAAGGGGACTATCCTGCGGAGGCAGATTCTAAGGGACAAAGGGCGATCAGAATGATGGCAGCACAATACTGCCTAATTCATGATCGACTTTACAAAAAGACCGCTACAGGTATCAATCTGCTTTGCGTTGATGCCAAGACAGCAGAAGAACTAATGACCTCCATACATGGAGGAGAATGTGGGCCACATATGAACGGCAGAATGTTGGCGAAAAAGATTCAAAGAACCGGCTATTACTGGTCCACTATGGAGGCCGACTGTCTCAATTTCGTTAGAAAATGTGGTAAATGTCAGGAATATGCCAACTTGCAACACCAGCCATCTTCCTACCTCACCACACTAACATCCCCATGGCCATTCTCAATTTGGGGAATAGACATAATCGGGAAGGTACATCCCACGGGCACCGGAGGACATGAGTATGTGTTGGTAGCTGTGGATTACTTCACTAAATGGGTAGAAGCAACCTCCTACGCAAAGATCACCTCGAAACATGTAGCTAAGTTCATCTTGAACAATATCATCTGCAGATACGGGGTACCACACGAGATTATCAGTGATAATGGGAGCCATTTCAGGAAGGAAGTCGAAGTGTTGTTGGCTAAGTATAAGATTAAACATCATAAATCGTCACCCTACAGACCTCAAACTAATGGGGCGGTAGCCCTCGCAAGGATTATCAAGAAAATGGCGGTAACATACAAGGATTGGCCTGACAAACTTCCCTTCGCCTTATGGGGATATAGAACTTGATTGAGCGAGGCAGAGCAAGTCCTTTCTCCTTAGTCTACGGAATGGAAGCGGTACTTCGATTGAGCTCGCCATACCTTCACTTCGCATACTTGCTGAAAGTGAACTACCAGAAGCCGAATGGGCTAGGGCCAGATACGAAGAACTAACACTCATCGATGAAAGAAGGCTTAGAGCCCTACACAATGTGCACCTGTATCAGGCTCGCATATCTCGTGCTTTCAACAGAAAGGTTAAAGACAGGGTTCTTGAAGGAGATTTAGTGCTTAAGGAAATGAGGCACCTACTCAAGATCCAAGGTAAGTTCGCGGTGGAAAGGGCCCTATGTCATCAAGCAAATCTCTTGGGGAGCGGCCCGCTTAGTCACGGCGAAGGAGAAGAATGTCTGACCTACCAATCTGGATCAGTTGAAGAAGTTTTATGCATAGAAAATTAGGGCGGTTTAACCAAGCAACTATAATATCCATTCCTAGACACTTGGTTATAACCCAAACCAGTTCAGGCCTCGCCATGGTTAAGCCAAGCAACTAGAATGTCCACTTCTAGACACGGCTTTAATCCAGACGAATTTAGTTACCAAATTGGGCCCGAAGAGAAACCCAGACGGGTTTTTGCTTCAGAATAAAGGGAGCCGTAATCCAGACGGGTTCTTGGCCATTTATTGGGCTCCAATTTCATGAGTTTTGCAAAGGGTGGCTTCGTTGTATATAGAAATGATTATTTTATTATTAATAAAAGAAAATTTCGTTACAACGCTTGATCTTTGGAATATATAGTACAATTATCCTAATTGTAACTAACAAAGGTTCATCTAAAAACATTATCTAAAAAAGACAAAATAAAATTGGCACACTGCTTCAAGCTTGTTTCATCTTCTTCCCATCAACAGTCTTTGGTCCAGTCTTAATCTCCTTAATGTTACTAATCCCTCCCTCAGTGTCCTTAGGACGGTATCTCTTCTTCGCCTTCTCTGGAGCAATAACTGGGGACTTGCCTCTCCCAACTGATGTGTCAGCATCTCTTGGCATAGGAGAATGGGGCTCCCTTATTACAACTCCTGGGAGCGATGGGCCAAGCCTACTTCTTACATCAGTCTTAGGGCCCAAGCGATCTTTCACATTAGTCTTGGGACCTAAGCGCTGCAATACATTAACCTTAGAGCTTGTTATATCTCTTGCATGAGTACCCTTTGCTTCTATTGTGGATGTCAGCCAATCCAGATAACCTGGATCAGTCAATTCAGATACTTTTGCTTTTGAGGGAGCACGAATAGTGGGTCGTCTCTCCCAATACTTCAACCAAGATTCTGCAACGGTTTTCTGGAGGCGAAGTATCTTTGGGGCGTTATGAGTCTTGTGGGGAATACGCTGCCTCAACCCCATTTGCCGCATGGCCCGCTCGGGAAAGTAGAATGTCAGGTGTGTCAAACTGGAAATGCAAACATATGGAGTTCTTTGATCACAAGTAATAAAATCTGCGATGTGCCAATTCTCTATCCACCACTTTATCATGATCTCGTCAGACCTTCGCAGCAGTTCGACCCATTCAATTGTTGATCGACGCATCGATATCTCCTCTTGCGACAGAATTCGCCAACGCCGCTGCACTCGCCTTTTCAACCAGGTTGAGGTGCTCCATTAGCCAAACCTGCGAAACGAAAACGATTAGTCAGTTTGGAACCCAGACGGGTTTGCTATCAAGCAGACAAGAAAAGGGTAATCAAACAGCAACCCAGACGGGTTCTTGTGCGCAAAGGGCAAAAAAAAAAAAAGAAAACTCAGACGGGTTTACCTGCAAAATCAAGAGACTGCCGCGGTAATCATGTTCCGGGTTCGAATCATCTAAGCACATTAGCGTTTCTCCCAATATTATCGGTACAGGGTTGTAGCCGCGGGCCATATCCTCCACCACATGGATCAGGTTCGCGGGACCCGTCCTTTTGCCGCCATGGTAAAAGCAGAACTCTCCTAACAGGCATAGTACAAGAGCTCTCACACGCACCACGGGCCCATACTCTAAGGTCTCGGGAGCCTGGAAGTACTCCACTATGGTTTGAAAGTGCACCCTATCGCCTATTATCATACTTCCAATTACCCTAGGGTGAAGGCATAATAACTCCTGGTATTCCTTCCTCACGTCGGTAGCAAGGGGAGGCATCACTGATGGCGCGTAATGATTGGTCCCAAGAATAGCAGACCATTCTTCAGGCAAGGGAACCAGTTCATGCATGTCGAATCTATATGCATGGAGTTCTTTGTCCCAGAAGGTCTCAGTAGCGCGCAGAAAATCCCAATCTATCCTCACTTGCCTCAAACTCAGCAAGGATGTCAACTTGTATCTCCCCAATTCTTTCTTTTCCTCTTTGGACAGGGTACTTATTGCTACCGCCAGGCAGGTTCACCGTCTTATGGCCACCGACAGAAGACTCATTCGAGCCGTTGTAGTCTTGTTTCCAAGCCAGGAACCCAGACGGGTTTCTTGGCCTTGTTACCACATTGATCCCCAAGCCAGAAACCTAGACGGGTTTCTGGGCTCTTTTGTCGCACCATTCCCAAGCCAAGAACCCGGCGGGTTACGGGCCGTCAGTATTCCTTTCCTCGGCCCATCTACTGTAGGCCACAGCTCCTTTTGGGCTCTCAACTCGGACGATCTTCCTTTGGGCCCGATTATGGTTGCGATATGGGTCCTCAAGTTAATTATGCGTCTTCGCTAGCCCTGAAACTGTCGTTCGAATTTACTTATAAGGCTTAATTTTCTTTTTCTTTCTTTTTATCTTTTTTTTTTCGTTTGGGGAAGTGGGAATGATCCCACCATGTAGGTCGCATATTGCATTACATAAGTTCCACGTTTCCCATCATGTAGGTCACATATTGCGTTGCATAAGTCCCATGTCTCCCATCATGTAGGTCGCATGTTGCATTGCATGAGCATCATATCAGTCTTAGTCGTAAAAAAAAAAAAGTAAAATAAAGAAAATAAAAAGAGAGTCCTTGACCTTTTCTGAGAATCGACCTTTTCCCCAGCTTAACTTGTTTCACTTAGAAAAATCTGGATGAGATCTCAAAAATTTCTGAAACCTTTTCTTCAAACCTTCTGATTTTGAGACCAGTAACGGAAGACGTGTCTGACTGCTTTGACTATCTTAGAAGGTATAAATGTGCGTGCCGCAAATCTTTGGGCTAAGTTTAGTTGGTTGAGCCCCATCCCGTAAGCCCACATTGTCTAAAAGTCGAATTGATCATTTTCATCAATTCCATGATTCCCTGAGTGACTCACCCATTGGTCGCATCTCTAGAACTTGTTTTGCATCTTGCTGGAGACTACATGTTTGCATTGCACACCGTGACAAAGTGATTAAGGCATTCGATTTTCTTTTTAAGCTACGTAGCCAGATAGCCTTCCCTACATTGTATTTACCGTTCTTTTTGCCCCGCCTAGCCTTCGCTTATCCTTCTTTTCTCATGTTTGAACCCTGTCAGTACAAGCCTTAGCCTATGATATCCAGTGTCCCTTTGCCTTGCTTGGTTGGATGAAAGTCCGTCATTTGGGAGGGAACAAATTGGTTTGGTGTGAGCAAAATATGAAGTCTAGGAGAATCTGAAAGTCCCATATCTTGAAAGTCCCATATCTTGAGCAAATTTGGTTATGCTGTTCAAAGTCGAAGTTATAATAGAGATTTCTTCTCCCCGATCACCCACCAAACAAAAAAAAAAATCAAAAGATCAAAAAAAATCAATAAAAAAAAAAGAGTTTCAAAAAATAAAAGGGCGATTGGGGAGACGCAACTTAAAGTTCAGAAAACTTTGACTCGGTTGTATTCGGTTGAGATGTTTTAGGGTGGAAGGTAAAACGTTTTGCATACATTAAGTGAGAAGGAGAGTTTAGAGGATTTCATTGAAAATCAATCCAAGCATGGCTTTTAACTCCTCATTCCCAAATTTTACCACTCCTTACCCTAACCTAAGCCCCATTACAACCCTAAAAAGTCCTTTTGATTGTCACTTGTGCATTGCATACCAGTAGTGGAGAGTGAGGTTCTTACCATGCTTATGGTAGTCTGCTTCTATTGGTTTGAGTATGAGAGAAACCCACATAAATATTTAAAATCGAGTGTTTGAGTGTTCATTCTTTCCTATGAAAGTTTTGCTCTTTCTGGCTAGCTTACGTCCATAACCAACCGCGCATATTTGCATTATTCTTCAAACTGTTGGCAGACTTATGCCTCTGAGTTACTTGTTCTCTCCCTTAAGTTTCGAAAACTTCTTTCTATTTCTCTTTCGAACTGAGTCTTGATTTTGCCCAGATTAATCTTTGTGCTTGCTTGTTTGACTTTGTGTTGATCTACAATCCTTTGTCCCAGGTTATTTCAGTAGTATATAGAAAGGCATAACTGCATTGCATAACACCATCATTGCATAAGCATTACATCAGTAGTCTGCACTAGTACATAAAACATAAATGCATTCGGTTTAGTACATCATTGCATGGCATTTGTCATAAGTATATAGCAAAGAATTGTGCATAAAGGACCCTGCATCCTCATCGTGCCTGACCTCCTCCGCCACCACTAGCGCTATCAGCCCCATGGGCTCCGCTTCCGCCAGCTCCAAAGTAAGTGTCCCATTGGTAGTAGGAGGAGTCTACCACCTCTGTATCACCGCCTGAGCCGGACAGATGCAACACTTCGGTATCACCTGCGTTAAGCCAAGAGTGTTCTGGAACTTGCCACTCTTGATTATCTCCAGGCCACCCCTGTGGAGCAGGCCAAGAAGTTCTTACTACAGGCTCGGGGACGGGCCACCCCGACCATTCCTGGGTTTGCGTTCCCCATCCAGACAATCGAGGCTGCTCCAAACCCCCTTGCGAAGGAGTAATGGGAACAACTGGTTGAGACGGAAGCAATGATGAGGCGTCATCTGCGAGGGTACGGTTATACCCCATAGATGCACCCGAATCACTGCGAAGCACCACGGTAGGATCGACCGCCCCAAAGGAAGTGTCAAAACCCAAATCCACAGTCGGTGCAGGAGCGTACTCGGGCATTCCATAGGGGTACTGAGGTGAAGGATGAGAAGGTTGGCGCCCCGAATGATGAGATTCTGGAGGAGTACCCAAATACAGTGAAATGCCTTCTTGCTCGCCACTCGCAGCTCCACCAACGGCGCTAGACTCGGAGCACGTCTCCACCATAAAGTCGGAGCACGCCGAGAGCTCGGCTCGAGAATTCCATGATCATGAAACCCGCACGATGCCGCGCCACCTAAAGACATGGATGATATGCGATTCTCCATAGACCGCTGAAAGTCATGGCCAAAATCCGTGTCTCCATAGTGGGAACTGGTTGAATGACTATCTTCACGCAAGATACCTTTCCCACGATCATCGTGCGCCGGCGGGCCCGTGCTCCGCCTACTCCTTTCCGTGCCTTGAGAGCAAGATCACACCATAAGACCGCCTCGCGTCGGCCATAAAGGAAGAATGTCGAGGAGGGTCAATCGCGATCGGCCACGAGGCACTGCGCATCCGAATGGCGAGGAGGATCCACGCGAGCGAGGCGTACCTCGTCATCCACGTCGCGTCCCGACCACGTAACTCGAGGTCTTTCTCGCGAGCCCATTTAAGCGTGAAGTAATTCTTGAGAAAGCCCTTCGCTTGTTTCCATCGCCACTGCACAGAATGAGGAAAATCGGTCAAAGTTTGAGCAAATTGCAACTAAGCAAGGAAAAGATGGGAATCACCTACCGGCTTTTCCATGATCTTCTTTAATTCTGGTTTGATGTCCTCGCTTGTCGCCCTCGGGTAGCCACAAACTGTGTCCCTAGAGCTACTTTGGCTCTTCTCGTCATCCTTGCAATAGGGCCCCAACTGCAACAAACAAAGAATTGGTCACATTGGGCAGTAATAGAAGGGATATGAAAAGAATAAATGGAGGTCTTCTTCCCCACCTTTCTGAATGCCAGGCGGTCCCGATATTGTTCCCATTCTTCCCAGAATTGGTCGGGCGATGCCATCGATGCGTGGTTAGTATACCAAGAACCCGCCTTGGCTGCTACAAACGCCTCGGCATGCAAGGCTCGCGGATCGTTCATGGTCTCAGGAGGGTCTGATGGTATTATCCACCTTTCATGACCCAGGGTTTGCCTCGTAAACCTCTCACCAAGGCTCCAGACCCAACCGGACGGGCTCTCCATCACCAAGCGCAGGGTACTATCCCTATGCGCTGCATTTCGCGAGGGGACAAAATCTTGCAGAATATTGAAGCCAACCCAGGCATTCCAATTGACGTCGTCCTGCATAAGTAAAGGAAACATGAGCACTAAAGAAATTCAAGAGAAATTACATGAAAGATGTACCTCTTCAAGGTGGTCCAGGATGCGGCGCAGCTCATCTAGGCTCCCAAATGGCTTCTTTTTCTGCTCAAGGTAGTTTTTGTGCCACCGTTCTGCTGCTGGCACTGTCTGAGCATGTCGGGTAGGGATGGCGAATCCCTTAATATACTCGTACCCCCATACCTGCAAATACGTCAATACCAAGGCTCACGATATAGGAAAAGAGAGAAAAGCATGTAAAAGAGAAGCGTCTCGAAGATTACCTCGAGCACCTTCCACATGCTCGGGCCGCTCATCTCCTGCGGACTCTCTGGCATGAAGAATGGGTCCACATCAGTACCAGGCCGTACACCAACGCGAAGCCAGCGAATGAAGTTGGCATAAGCAGCTTTGGCCCAGTTCCGGTGAATGACTTGCTCTAGGTCGAGGAGATTCTTCATCCAGGTCAAATAAACATCATCACCTCGATTGGCAAACATTGTGGCAGAGATGAAGTATGCCAGAAAATAAGCGACGCTGAAACTCATCCATATGAGTAAAGTCGGTGAGTGATGACGACCGAAGGAACCATAAGAGAGTTTCATCTTTCGACCAAATCGCGCCGTTTGAGAGCACCTCTAATAGTTCCATCACTAGGTCCGCACAACCGGTCGATTCGGCGTCTTGACCACCCCAACAGTGGCAGTAATCATCACGAAATCGGCAGAGTTATGGTCATTTCTCCTAGGGAGGTGGAAGGTGTTCGTAGAATCCCGAATCTCTCATGGCCGCGCCCCATTACCCGTGGTGTGCAAGGTTCCCAGGCCTTAACACATTTCCAGAAGAGGTCGAATCCTGACTCTTCCAAAAAGTGTAAGCGCCCAGTTGTCTTCTGCAAAATGCTCCACCACCTTTATTGGCTTCCGCATATTGCCACCAGTCCTAAGGGAGTCCTCCTGATGATCCACTACAAAAATTCAAAAAAGAGAGAGAGACAATTCCCTATGGCAGCCTATCAAGTGATCCCTAGTTTAGCAAAAGCTAAGTTGAACTTCCACTAAACTAGGGGGCTAAAAAAAAAAAAAACATCTTTCGGCCCACCCATTTAGATCCAAGACGGGTTCTTGCGCCGAACTTTGGGCCGCATCAGCCCAACTCAAAAAAGGGGGGCTGGGCCGTTCAGAAAAACCCAGACGGGTTCCTACGCCGCGACCATGGGCCGCATCAGCCGAGTAAAAAACTGGGCCTTGTTGCTTTTGGGCCCACACCTAACAAACGCAGCCGGGTTCTACTACAAGGGGGCTGGGTTGGGCCTCGCTGTTTTCGGCCCACATCAGCCCAACTCAAACAAAAAAAAAAAGGGGAACTTGGACGGGTTATCCACAAGAAGCAAGCCCAAATGTAGGCCCAGTGCATTTGCTTTTGCAGCCCAGAACTTGGACGGGTTCTTGGGTTGGGCGTCGCTGTTTTCAGGCCCAAGAAAAGAAAGTTGGGCCACGTTTGTTTCGGCCCAACTAACTAACGCAGACGGGTTTTGACTGGGATGGGCCTCGCTGTTTTCGGCCCACATCAGCCCAACTCAAACAAAAAAAAGGGGGAACTTGGACGGGTTATCCACAAAGAAGCAGGCCCAAATGTAGGCCCAGTGCATTTGCTTTTGCAGCCCAGAACTTGGACGGGTTCTTGGGTTGGGCGTCGCTGTTTTCAGGCCCAAGAAAAGAAAGTTGGGCCACGTTTGTTTCGGCCCATAATGAAAAAAGAACTTTTCAGACCCAGAACTTGGACGGGTTCTTGCCGAATCCGGGTTTTACAACTTTTCAGACGGACGCATGGGCTTTACTTTTGGCCCAACGGAATCCTAGACGGGTTCCTTCAGGCTAACTCAAAATGGGATCGGTTTATCATTTACGGATCTCTAAAGCTCGATTTGGACAATACGAGTAATTGACACAAATCACTTCAACAATATTAGCTAAATCAACAAGCTAGAATTAAAACATTTCTACTTGCAAATTTATGCTATAATTGAAAGAGCAAAGCCAAGAAGAAGACATTACCCGGACATGTGAATGCTTATGCCATACGTGGTTCCATGGTTCGGGCACCAATTCCGACGGTTCCCAACCGGGCCGGGGAGTCCATGCTCGCCGGGAAGACATCTCATGTGCCCAGTTCGCCGCATGGGGTTGAACGGGCAGATTTCTAGTTTTCCTAACCATTATTCCCTAACAAGAAAATAAGTGGTTTTGAGCAAGGAAGAGAGAGAAGCAAAGGAATGAGAGTGAAGAGAGCTTGAAGTGTGAGATTAAGGGGAAGAGGATGCCCCCTTTTTATAGGAAAATTGGATGCAAACCCACCACACAAGTGGCCAAGCGGCGGGCCCCAGCAGCAAGATAATGGAGAGCATGCATTGGCCGGAAATCTATCATAAAATCTATCCATGCATTGGCCACCAAAAATAAGAAAAAAAGAGAAAAAAAAGAGAACAAACCGCCCGATGCTGAACACAAAGCGGTTCAAGCCAGCATTTGCAACGAAATTTGGCATGTACAGGCCCAACGCAGAAGGCAAGCTACTCAGACGGGTTCGAACTCAAATGGCCCAAGAGGAAACCGGCCCAGTTCCTTGGCCTTATTTGCTTCGAACTCAGATGGTCCAAATGCATTTGGCCCAGATGATCTCAGACGGGTTTCACAGAGCCCAACTTACTTTTGCAGCCCAGAACTTGGACGGGTTCAATTTTGCTGGCCCAACGCGTGCAAAATCTCAAACGGGTTCCATTTTGCAGAGCTCAACGCATCGGCCCAGTCGAATTTTGCAAACGAAAATGGACTCCAGACGGGTTCCTTGCAGCCGGCCCAAGCTCATCACGGCCCAAATGGGCCCAAATTCGTCATTCTAATTCAAACCCCAAAGCAACGGCAAACTCAAGCTCATTTCTGAGAACTAAAGCTGACAGGTAAACTCTCTGACTCGTTCTGACTTTCGGATAAACTGATGCTCTCCTGCTCTGTTTTGCAGGACAATACACGAGATACGTCGATCGCCAGGCGGTTACAAAAGACGAACCCACTTTACAGCGGTCATCATCGGGCCCTCACAATGCGATGACAGCGGCCACCATCGGGCCCTCACAATACGAGGATACACTTTTCAGCGGCCATCATCGGGCCCTCACAATGCGATGACAGCGGCCATCATCGGGCCCTCACAATGCGATGACAGCGGCCACCATCGGGCCCTCACAATACGAGGATACACTTTTCAGCGGCCATCATCGGGCCCTCACAATGCGATGACAGCGGCCACCATCGGGCCCTCACAATACGGGGACACACTTTACAGCGGCCACCATCGGGCCCTCACAATACGAGGACACACTTTCCAGCGGCCATCATCGGGCCCTCACAATGCGATGACAGCGGCCACCATCGGGCCCTCACAATACGAGGATACACTTTTCAGCGGCCATCATCGGGCCCTCACAATGCGATGACAGCGGTCACCATCGGGCCCTCACAATACGGGGACACACTTTACAGCGGCCACCATCGGGCCCTCACAATACGGGGACACACTTTACAGCGGCCACCATCGGGCCCTTACAATACGAGGACACACTTTCCAGCGGCCGTCATCGGGCCCTCACAATGCGACGAGGGCCATTGTCGGGCCTTCACAATGCAACAAGGGCCATCATCGGGCCTTCACAATGCGATGAACATCACATCTACATCGGCGCAGGACCCAGCTTCCAAGCGTCAACAGCGGCCGTCGTCGGGCCTTCACAATGCGACGAGGGCCATTGTCGGGCCTTCACAATGCGACAAGGGCTATCATCGGGCCTTCACAATGCGATGAACATCATATCGACATCGACGCAGGACCTAACTTCCAAGCGTCAACCAGCTTCAGAACAGGCTTCTGATTAATATCCAAGGTCATCAAGACTACTTTGATCATCGTTTTACTCAAACTCGATCAAAGTGGGGGCTATCTGTAGACGCTGAATTTTGTATCTATTTTATTTTCTTTTTTTTAGTGCCAGTTTTAGAAAATAGGCTAACCGATAAATGGCACGCAAGCCTCTTTCCACCGAAAACTCCAAAAAAATATACAAAGCCCAAATGCCGGGAACTGGTTCATGGCCGGAGCTCGCTCACAGAACCCGTCTGGGTTCCTGGACCCAAGGCCCGTTTTCCTTCCAGGAACCCGTCTGGGTTTCCTGATTCCAGCGCGCGGCTTAACCTAGCCTCCAAACCCTAAACCTAAACCTAATTCTCCCCCCCTATAAATACCCACCATTCATCACCCACAAAACACACACCGGAATATACTAGGAGTATTGACACTAGTATATTCTTTCTCTCTTCTCCCTCCATTGCGTGCTTTATTTTAAAGGTTAGCGTAGTTTTTTTGTATTTTTGTACATAATATAATCCTACGTGTTCTTGTATCTTTTCTTTTCTTTTATTGCATGACATTAATGATAAATCTATGAAATTTATTCAATTCCTCCCCTTTTTTCAAATCTGTCTCTTTAATTTAATTCTAGTAGAGTCATTCGTTTGAATAGGCGGGTTTGATGATTTTATCGTCAAATTCGTAACCTTACCCCGAATCCGTCTTTGGATTCGTAGAGGCGAGTCTCTTTTTCAATGGTTTGTTGTTTTATACTTAAATTCAACTGGCGACTCTAACTTTTTACTTCTCCAAAACTTTTTGAAATCATCACGACCCGGGGTACCCGTCTTGTATTTATCGAAAGCAGGCAGGAACCCAGACGGGTTCCTAGCCCCTTTTCTTCTCTTTTGTTTCTTTAAGAACCCGTCTGGGTTTTGTTCTGTTTTCTTTTTTTTTTTCGTTTCGCTTTCATGGAACTCAGACGGGTTTCCGTCGAGTTTCCTTTTTTTCTTTCGTTTTCTTTTCTTTTTCTTTTTTTATCTCTTCTTTAAAATCGAGTTTCGGGATAAGTCAATTTGTCAATTAAAAGCTCAACCTTAATTAAGGATAAGCAATCCTAGTCGGCTCCCAATTTAAAGAGAGAACATCCTCTCTTTTAAGTAGCGCCGCGAAGAGGTCCTTCGGATTTTTTCGGGGTCTACACATTGGGAGGGATCATCCCAGCTTGGTAAGGATTAAATCTGACATGGAATTTGGCAACTTCTCCTTGTCCTGCTCCGGCGTGTCCCTCAGACGTCGGTAAGGCCTGGTACATGCTCCCTTGCCCCCACCGGAAACCATCACCGCTGTATGGTACGCCCACTGCTGCCTTCTCCTCCTTCTCCGCCATTTGCTTTCTCTTTGGTTTTTCGATTCACCACCACGTCGATGCAGATATCCGAGCGATATGATTGTCTTCTGTACAGATTATACAATTGATGCTTTCAGCTTTCATTACGCGATCTGTTCTGGCTTTTGGCCTTTTGTTTTTCAACCTGTTTGCAAAATTAGCCATCCTTTGCCCATTCTTAGTTTCTCTCTTTCTTTTTAGACTATTAGTTGTCACAATTTTCCATATATTGCAATACTCCTGCTGAACTTTCACATTTCACCAATCTTTTTTTTTTTTTTGGATTATTAAAAACGTATTCAGCCTAACAATTTACAATGGAAGTTGCATACAATGCATAGCATAATAACATGACAGCAAAATAAACCATCTAAAAACACCAAACATTCATTTTAATAAAAAAAAAAAGTACCTTCATAGATTGGAAGATGATACGCGTCTTGTGGCAAGATGGTTATAATTACTAACCATCTTGAATTTTCCATATTTTACATTTTTGTAACTTTTAATAATATTTTCTCTAATAATTATATATATATATAATATATATATATATATTTACTATAATAGTATAATACTTATTACCTATCTTAAAAAATATAAATAATAACCTAATTTTATTAATCATAGTTGAAAATACACATTTTATACATGGTTTTATATTTATGAAACAATATAAACATATAATTATTTTTAAATTGTTTATAAGTTGTAATAACCTTCAAAGTAATGAAACATATATTTATAATAATTTAAACATAATTACATTTAACTTTATATATGATTTAGGTAAAATGTAAGATAGTTAAAAATCATTTTACGACAAAATGTTTATCATTTTGCTCCCAGGATTCATCCTACGACTTTGTCTTCGTTTGTTCTCCACGTTTCACAAACCAATAACTTATTCTTTACCGATTAATTTGAAAAGATACAGATTTAACTGAGTGCAAGTAAGTGTATCATTGTCGTCAATGCAGCTACAACAATGTAAGTGAAGGTTAGTGGTGGTCCTGTCAATTTTTGACATATTCCCATAATCCGACCTTAACCCACCCGGGTTTTTTTTGGGATTTGAAGACAATTTTTTTTATCTAAACTTCATAAACCGAACTTAGAAAATTTGTAAATTAATAAGTTAAACTCAACTTGTCTATTTATTTTTTAAATGGATGGATGATATCTATCTTGCGCCAAGACATTATTAAGTGTCTTCTTTTTTATAAAACTAATACGTATTATCATTTTTAACTCCAAATTGGTTGTCAGATACTATTAATTATAAATTATAATAAGCTTGGAATATGTTGGCTACGCCAACAATTAAAATTGACACCCTAAGGAATGAATCCCATTCGTTGGGCATATTTTAGACGCCTTTTTTGTAAATTTTAAAAATTATATATATAAGTGTGATTTTATAACATTTTGATATATTATTATAGTTTTAGAAGTTAATTATGTATTTTTTTTCAATTTAATTTAGAAATATATAGGTTTTATACCATGGAAAGACACTTCATATGTGTCTTGTACAAGACATTTATCATTTCCGTTTTTAAATACAGTAATATTAAAATTTGTGACTCTTCATTGAGATTGTGACTATTAAACTATATGCACAGTTCAAGCATATCTCTAGTTTAAGTTTGAATATTTATAATAATTTATCATTACAAGAAGCTATATATATATATATATATATATATATATATATATAGGGAAATTGGATTCTAATAATCCCTACTATCACAAATTGGATGGCAATAATCCCTACTATCATTTTGTATTCTGGTGGTCCAAAAAAAAATAAAATTGTATTATCTTTGGGGCGTGAGTCAGTGGGCACATTCGGTGGTTTTCTGATAGGCATGTTGACCTTGATGTTGACCCAGATGAATGTGCTACGTCACCTAAAAAACACATGCCATAACATTTTTCCTTTTTTTTACAGCATGGCACTAAAAACCGGTCTGCCCAATTTCTTTTTGTAAGTGAACCTCTCCGGTTTTGTTTTTTACCCATCCATTTCTTTTTACCCTTCCCTTTATTTTTACCCTAACCTTTATGCATTCTCAGACATATCCCCTTCCCCGATTTCACTTCTTCTTCATTCCTAATTCCTTCTTCTTCATTGTTCATGCTTCTCTTCCCATCTTCTCCTTCACCCAGAAAATTTATTGGATCTTCTTGAAATTGAGAGTTTCAATCGAAAATTGCGTGGATTTTCTCCTTCTTCATTCTTCTTACTTTGTGTTTCTCTTTCGAACCCTAATTGAGAGTTTTGATTTTCCAAACCCAGAAATATATAAAACATAATGAGCAATGAGCAAGGCAAAAATGTCGAGTTCTTCATCAAACACAGTGACGTGGCCAAATTGTGGCCATGGAATACCAGCCACTCTTCAGATCTGTGGGAAAAAGGGTCCAAATGAAGGGAAAAAATTCCATGGTTGCCAGTTACGGAAGGTATTTTTTTTTAATATTTTAATTTAAAGGAAGCTAGTTACAGTATCTTAGGTGTAGACATGTATAATGGTGTTGATTATGTATGGTCAGGACAAAAAGCTGAGGTGTGAATACTTCGAATGGGCAGACAAAGGCCAATCTGGTACCGAGGACAAAAAAAATTACAATTGAGAATATTGTAGCTGATCTAACTCATGAAAATGAAAAGCTAAAGGAAGATGTGGAAAGGCTGAGGAAGAAGATAGAGAAAGAGAAGATGAAGAAAACAACAGTTAAGGAAGAGTTGCATATTGTGAAGGAGGAGTTGTTTATTTTGAAAATGAGGGCATCTGGGAAGTGGGGTTGGGAGAAGATGATGTTGTACATTGTATTGGTTTTGGTAGGTACGTATTGTATTAGGTAGGAGCTTTTAAGGGGTTGGATGAATCATAATGAATGTTGGGAGCTTTTAAGGGGTTGGTGAACATAATTGTATGTTGTTTAAGGCATATTAGTGTTGGTTTTAATCAAGATTAGTGTTGTATTTGAAAGAATCTTATTGTTCATTAAAGATTTTTGTCAGATATTGCATTGAATGAATGACTTTTGTTGTTGTCATGTATGTTGTTCAGATGGAAGAAATCATTATTATATACTGTCGACTATACTGTATTTTATGTAAGTTGTCCTTCAAAAGATTGTATTTCAAAGGTCTACATTTTTTTCAATAGGATATTAGTGGTGTAGATTATAAACTACTTGTATTATTGTGGTGTAGATAATATTTTTATTGGATTTTGGTGGTATAATTTAAAATATAATTGGATTATAGTGGTCCCAAAATTAAACATATTGGATTTTAGTGTTCCCATATTGGAAGGATGTGGATTTTAGTGGACAATGAAACCATTCATAAACACAGTAATACATATTGTTATGCAAGCTAGATAAAACTGGAATATTAAATCCATTGAAACACAACAAAATGTCAATGTCATGACAATGAAACCATTCATAGACAAGTCTCCACCAAACCTAATGAACCCGAACTTTTGGAGACAACAACTCCTATTGTTTAATAATAAGGCCCCAAAATATTACAAAAGATTTGGACTTTCCAAAAACACTTGAATACTTGACAGGAATCTATTACACTGTCCAAAATCATGATCTGCCCCAAACTTGATTTGTCCTACTCTGGTCCCCCATGTGGCTGGCTGCAACTAGCAACACATGCTTGGGAACACATGAGAGGTTGTTGTGGCACTTGTTGGGAAATGCCATGTGAAATTTCCTGCATTGAATCATATATTAATTAGTTTCCATTTGAATAATGCAGTGGTAGGTGAGTGCTTTTAGGATATTGTTGAACAGTCCAAACCATTTAAAAAAAAAAGTTGTAGGGTTTCCCAACAAAAAGTGGATCCAATGGAATAAAAAGGTGAGAATCTTACTGATTGAGCTGCTGCAGTTGATCTGGTTTGTACTCTACCCTCTATTGAACTCCTTCCAGCCCTGCCTCTTCCCCTGCCTCGACCCCTGCCTATTCCAGATGAACCAGCTCCACTTGCATCCGGAGTGGCAGCTGGTGATGGATCTGCTGCTGGTGCTTTTTTTGGCCTCCCCCTACCCCTTGGGGGTTGTTGTTCAGCTGGGTTAGGCCGATCTTCTTTGCAAGTCCTTGAGTTGTGGCCTCTACGACCACAGTTCTTGCACATCACCTGTCTTCCATGCCTAGACAGTTTCCCACTGCTCCTGGGTTCCTCATGAGGGTCTTTTCTACGGTTCCTTGCTGGCCTCCCTGATCTGGGGATTATGTTTGGAGGGTCAAGTACTAGATCTGAAGTTGGCCAATGCTTTTCACCCAGACATGGAGAAATGACTCCTGAATAAGCCTCCACATACTTTGCTTTCCTATAGTATGGGTGAACATAGTTCTCAACATCGACCTTGAGGAAGCCTGCAACAGCTATGGCATGCCTACAAGGGATTCCTGTCATATCCCACTTCGTACAAGTGCAGGTCCTACCTGGCATGTCAACAAGCAACTTATCTAGGCCCTCTTCTACCTGGAATTTGTCCACAGTCGATGGAGTTACTGTTGGCTGCCTTGACACAAATTTCTCCTTTTCCAAGATTGCTAGGATCCTAGGGCAAATAGCATTTTCATCTTCAGCTTCCATTGAAGATCTCTTGGTGTACATTCTCTTCATCAACAGCTCTCTAATGTGTTCAAGTAAGTAGATACAATGTTTTGCCCTTGCTTTGATTATGTATCCATTGAATGTTTCCACCATGTTGCTCACAACAATGTCACACCTTGGAATCCACACTCATAAAAGCCCTACAAAATCTCCTAGGCTCATGCTTGTTCACAAAATCGTGAGCTGCCTGAGGTGACTCCTTTCTAAGGTTATCCAATGCTATGTTATAGTCTACCTCGTTGTAGGCCTTAACACATGACCAAAACAACAATTTCAGCTCTTCTCCCTTGTGTGACTTCTTCCAGTTTGCATAGACATGCCTTGCACAATATCTATGCTCTGAATCAGGCAAGACAGTTGCAACTGCATATTTGATGCTCTGCAAAGAAGTTAATATTGTTAGGGAAATTTGTATCTACAAAATGGTAAATAAAGAAAAATAATTATTGGGAATATACATTGTACTCATCTGACATCACAACCAGACTAGATCCATTTGTACCACCAAGACATTCTGCAAGATTGCCTAAGAACCATGGCCAACTGTCATTGTTCTCATTTTCAACAATGGCCCATGCAATTGGAAACATCTGATTGTTCCCATCTATCCCAACAGCAGCAAGTAACACACCCACTGTCATTTTGTAAGGAAATACAAATCAATCAAAAATTGTCAGAATAAAGTGTAACTATTTATGGTCCACCATAATACATTGTCATTATTTAAGGTCCACCAGAATACAATGTTATTATTCCAGTTCCACCAAAATACAATAAGATTATAACTGGACCACTAGAATGCAACATATTTTTATTTGGTCCACTAGAATCCAATGTTTTCTTTCTAATCCCACTACAATAAAAATAATATAAAGCTGTACAATTTATATCATAAATAATTAAACAATAAAAAAATAATTAGGCAAATGTTAACGAAGTGCACTAACCCAAGAAAGTCTTCAGAAAACACCCATCAATGCACATCACAGGTCGACAACCATTCAAGAAACCATCCTTTAATGCTTTAAAGCACACAAAAAAACGTTGGAACATTGGCAATGGTCTCTCAACCCTTTCATCAAGTGGAGGATCCTCAGAAATAACCTTGAAAGTGCTCCCATTGTTTGACCTTATGCACTCAGCTAGATATCTGCCCACCTTCCCAAAATGCTCTTTAGTTGACCCATGGAGCAGCTTGTAAGCCCTCTTCTTCACATCATATGCAAACCAATTGTTGACTATTACCCCAAAGTCAACCCTAACTCTTCTAATCAACTCTGAAGCTGCCATGTTAGGGTCATCTTTGTAACTCATCAAGTAATGGGAGGCCACAAATTCAGCATGCAATTGCCTATTCTTGGTCATATTTCTGTTGCATGTGTGTTTTTCTTTCAAACTTTTGACGACATATGTTGCTAACCTCTTATCCCAAGATGCATAAACGCTCCACTTGCAGTTGCCACAACATCCTGCCCTGTATCTCTTCCTTGTAGAGTTGGACACCACAATCTTCACATTAAAACCTTGGGTGACAGCATACTTGGTAACTGTTGCTTTGAATTTCTCAGGATTTGAAAACGTCATCCCCACCTACAAATTCACACCAAAAAAGAAAAACTAGTCACATTATATTATGTTTTGACAGGGACCAACATAATACAACTAAGTTAGTCTGGGACTACTGCAATACATCAAAATTACAATCATAGGACCACCAGATTACAATAAAAACTTTAATTGGACCATTGAAATACAATAAAGTATGTAATGGACCACCGGATTACAATAATTTGACCAACACAATACAATAAAAAATGACAATATCAAGATAATAACTTTAAGAATTGTAGTTTTGTTGCTTACCTTCCATGTGAATTTTTTGAAATCTATCCTCTCATCAACTTTAATCCTACTCTTCCTCTTAGCCAACACCCTTGGAGTGTCATCGTTACCAACATCAGAATCCATCTCTTGCTCAGAGTCTTCATATTGACTAGATGGTTCATCAATAGCAACTTCTTGTGATGGTCCCTCCAATGCATGTCTTGGCAGCCTCACATGTCTTGGCAGCCTCATGCTCTGCCCTCCGTCTTTCCCTAGCCTCTGCCTTCTTTGCATTGTAGAAGTCAGCAAGTAATCCCATTGCAGTTTCATACTCAGGATCACTATTTTGTAACCCATCTGATTGTAAACCATCATCCTCCTCTTCAGGTGCATCCTCATCAGATTCAAAAACCTTATTCTTTCCCTTCCTTTTACTCTTTCCCTTCCTGTCACTCTTTTTCCTACCCCGACCAGTAGAATTCACAAATTCAAGGTCACTACTACTTGGATCATAGTCAGAAATAGGTGAGAATTCATCATCACCATCATCAGAATCTGACTCCCCAGACCCTCTGTATAGATCGTATAATGGAATTGGAGAGTCCGACCTAGGATCGTCAAACAAATCTTCAAACTCAGAACGAGCCCTCTGTTGTTGATCCCCTGGAACATCATCACTGTGTACTCCACAATCCTCCACGGTATACCCATCCTTTTCCAATGATGGTCCACCCATACCACCAACTCCTAGATCTCCACCATCACCAACACCCATACCACCAACAAGATCACCACCAATATCACCAACACCCATATCACCACCAAGATAACACCCAAGATCACCACTAAGATCACCAACACCCATATCACAACCCATATCACCACCAAGATCACCAACACCCATATCACCACCAAGATCACCACCAAGATTACCAACACCCATATCACCACAAACATCACCACCAAGATCACCACCAAGATCATCACCACCATCACCAACACCCATTTCACCACCCTCATCAACCCGCTCACAACCTTGACCACCATCGACCTCTACTGCTCCACCCCCTTGGTGACAAGTAGAACCAACGGACCCACCCCCTCAGCACCATCATCACCTACAGCCCCACCCACATGATCACCATCAGAACCTACATCCAAATTTTGTTTCTTCCTTATTTTGGAAAGAGGTGAAAATGCCACAATAGTCTTCACCCTCTTCCTAGTTGAACTGGGAGAACTAGGACATGTTTTTTCAAAGCCAGAGTTTGCCCTCTTCGCTGGCCTCTTTAGTCTTTTCCCGGGGGAGGAATGAGGAGGTCTAACAGGGGATGTTGCCTTAGTTTCAGGGACATTGCTAGGGAGGGCCAAAGGTAGGACATCGGGTTCATCTACCGCATGCACAGTGTAAATTTCTATTTCCCCATATGACCTAGCAACACAAACCATATCAGTGTACTCATAATCTTTCACTACCCTCCTCAAACTTTCCTTGAAACTTAACCCAGGTATAACATAGTAAAACTCCACAACATTTTTCACTCCTCTTTCTTCCACAAACGATTTCAACTCAAAAAAAGAAAAGAAATCTACATCAAACTCCTTAACCACAATAACATCTTCCTATCTGCCATCATACCTAAACTCGGGAGACTCAACGAATTTCCCCCCAAAGTGCAATGACATCTTTACAGTGTCCATTTCACTACTCTGAACAGCAAAAAAAACCCAGAATTACCCAACTGTGTACAACAAAATCAATTAAAAAACAAAAATTTCGAGAATTTGGGGACTTACGTATGTTGTTCCTTCGATCACCAACCACTTCCGCAAGACCCCACGCAAAACCCACCCAAATTTAGTCCAACTGAAACAGCAATCAAGATTTTCGAATGGTTTGGGCACCCAGAAATGAGTTTTTGTTGTTCGTCAAAGATTAGGGTTTCCAAACTGAGAAACAACTCGAAAATCTTTGAAGGGTTTGAATTTTTGGAGCAAATGTGACCTTTCGTATGGACATTCGATGGAGGGAGTTAGGGAATTTGTGAATATAGGGTTTTTACTGTCTGCGCCAAAGGGAATGGTAAAAACAAAGGGAAGGGTAAAAAAAGACAAGAGTGAGAAATACCAGGAGAAAAAGGGTTTTTAGTGCCATGCTGTACAAAAAAAAAAAGGAAAAATGTTATGGCATGTGTTTTTTAGGTGACGTGGCACATTCATCTGGGTCAACATCAAGGTCAACATGCCTAGTCAGAAAACCACCGAGTCACAGTCACTTGACTCGCCGGCGTCCCACTATAATACAATTTTATTTTTTTTTGGACCACCAGAATACAAAATGATAGTAGGGATTATTGCCATCCAATTTGTGATAGTAGGGATTATTAGAATCCAATTTTCATATATATATCTATAGATATATATATATATATATATATATATATATATATATATATATATGAAAATTAGATTCTAATAATACCTACTTTTACAAATTGGACAATAATAATCCCTACTTTCAATTTTGATTCTGGTGGTCCAAAAAAATAAAATAAAATTGGATTGTAGTGGTACCAAATCCACCTCCACCTCCACATTCTTTTTTTTTTTCATTCATACCGCATATTGTTATTATTTTTTTCGTTCCTTCCCCTAGAAAGGTAATAAATTGTAGTTACTAAAACAACTTTTAAAATATTTTTTTGAGATTCCGAGCAATTATTATAATTTTTTAAAGGAATAAAAGTGAAAAAATCATACAAAATCGAAAAAAATCGAAAAAAATTGGGAGAAACATCGTAAATTCATTTAAAATCAGGTTAAAGTTTTGTGCTAAGTTTTGAATCAAATGCAACACAAAATCTATGATATTTAGGTTATACTATCGATGATGTCCCACTACAATCCAAATATTTTTTTTTGGATCAGGACCACCAGAATCCAAATTGAAAGTAGGGATTATTATTATCTAATTCATAAAAGTCGAGATTATTAAAATCCAATTTATATATATATATATATATAATGATAAATTAGATTATTTAGAGTCAACCTCTTTCAAAGAAAAAAAGAGAAAAAAATTACAGTCATAACCTATCAGATTGACACATAATCGACATAAAATGTCATTATTTACCTTAATCCGAAATACACCTAAGCACCAATACACACTCAACCGTGTATGTGTCATCCACCTATCTGAATTGGCAGGTTTGGTTAGTGGAATTTATGAATGTTTTATGGTGTTTTTAATGACCTTTTGAACATTTTATATGATTAGCTATAAACATGCAATCACTGTTAGTTTATGTGATTATGTATAGACTTGAAAATAAAATTACATGGAAAATCATATTTAATTATAACATATACTTGAAATTGTGACAACTAATCTATATTCCGATCATGACTGAATTACTTATTCTCCGAAAGGGATTCAAAGTGTCCACTTGGTCCCCGTTTGGATTTGAATTGAGAGAAATATGTTCTCACTAGTTTATTGCTAGAGTTGAGCACAAAAATGGGTATTCGAATGTATTTGCTCCAGATATACTTGAAATTGTGACAACTAGTTTATTGCTAGAGTTGAGAAATACATTAACTCTCTGATTTGCTCCAGATATTATGGTTTCTGACTTTTCAAAGAGATGTGGATGAAAGAGGTTTTATGATTTATGACTTTTCAAACAATGTATTTCATTATTGTGACTTTATCATTTTAAAAAAAATTATTGACAGTGGGTGAGTTTAACTCTTCTCTTTTTGGAAAAAATAACGTTGTGTGAGTTTTTCCAACTGGCTATTTGATTGAGGATCCATTATCCACTGGATCTCGAAATAGATCTTAATTTTAGGATTGTGTTGGAATTGGATCTGGGAACGGATCTTACTTTTCGGATCCAGTGCCAACTGGATCCATGAATTTTAACGTTGGTATCCATTGTTGCTCACCCCTATTTAGTGCTTATTACTTTAAAAAAATTAATCTTTTAATTATCTGAAATGAACGAGAACTCAGTCTGAACATCATGAAAAACTTGAAAGAAAAAGACCGATCGTACCAAAAGAGCTAAGATATATTGAATTGTTACTAAATCAAAAAATATATTTATATTGAATTGTAAGATATATTGAATTGATAGAATTTTACCAATTTTTACTAAATCTGGTCACACTTGAGGAAAAGCAACATTGATTTTTTTACTTTTCTGTATCATATTTAGTATATATTTACACTATTCAAGTTTTCTAAATCATATTTTGTTAACCTCCTAATTTTAATTTAGTACCCTCTATTTTAATGTACATATATTTTTTTTTCTCTGTTTACTGTTTAGAAGTTTTTGACTCCAATTAAAGTTCCCTTTACCATTTAAAAATATAAGTAATTTTTAATAGAATGTAACAAATTAATGCAAAAACTTTAAAAAAGATAATAATAAATTAAAACCAAGGGGCAAAAGATTGAGATTATTTAAAAACTCAAGTAGTATAAATATTAAATTTGAAATATGGGGTAAAATAAATTTAATGTCACAAACCTCACATTGTATAAATTTTAAAAACCCATGAGATAGGACATATCTATTGTAGATGATACGATATGATTTATATTTGTTGACGTAGCTATTAAATTTTAGGCAGTTATAATTAATAAATATATGTACTTACTAAAAATATATTTATATTATTTAGAATCTTAAAAATAATAAATGAAAATGACAAGTGTACTCTTGAATCAAAATGGTTATAAGTTATAACCATATTGAATTTAACTTAAATCAGTCTAAAAATTAAATATAAGCATATTTGAACCATTTTAAATGTATATTTCATTACTTTGAAGGTTACTACTACTCATGAACTAAAGAAAATAAATTTTTGTTTACATTGTTTTCATAAATATAGAAAAATGCATAAAAAGTGTGTGTGTTTTAATTATGAATGATATTATTAGGTTATCACTCATTTTGTTGACATAGTCAATGAATACTATGCTCTTATAGTTAATAAATATATATAATAACAAGAGATTATAATTTAGAATAATTAAAAAGATGAATTATGTGCGATGTCTTGAACCAAGACATGTATCATCGTCCAAGTATAAATTACAAACTGTTTGAAAGTTCAAGAAGCTAGCCTCTTAAGTAACGACATCATTGTCCTTTAAAATTGTACCAGAGCATTTGATATATGTAACTGTGTGGATTGCAATGGTCGTTAATGATTTGAGCTTTGGCAACACAAATTTAGTGATTTACGCAAGAAGCTTCGGAGGATTCACTTTTAGTAAGATACAAATTAAAGAATTAGGGCTTTCAAAAAGGGAAATTGGAATATAATAAACCGACCTTTGATGGTCCTTTGAAATAACGAACCAACCTTGCACTTTAATTTACAACGAACCCAACTTAACATGTTATTTTTTCTAGCGAACCTCCAGCGAGTCCCACAGGCTGGAAAGCTGAGTTGACGATGGTGGAGGCTGACTTGGAACATTTAAGAGCCAAAAAAAATGAAAAATAAATTTAGGCATGTGCCCTAGTTATTTATCTGCCAAATCATCTTTACCCCCCTTTATATTTTTTTTACTGTTGTTAAATATCCAATATCTCTCCTTCTCTAATTCTACCTTAACTCCCACCTACAGAGAAAAACGAACCCTAAAAAAACTAAACCTGGATCGAGGAAGCTGAAGAGGAAAACCACGAAGAAATCTGCAGATCCAATCTTCCTTCAGCAGACGATTCAATCGAAAAACCCTAAATCCTATCTATTCTTCTCTGCTCCTCTCAATCGTGATTCTCCTTTCTTCCATTTCGTTCAATTAGTTCGCACAGAATGGCTAGCCATAATCAAGGTTCTTCAAGTGTCGGCACTGCATTTCAGTTGGGAATGTCATGTTCAAGAATCCCAGTTGTGACTCTATTGAAATGTAAGCATAACGCCCCAGTTGTATATGAAACCTGCCGCAAGGAATGCAACTATGGGAGGAAATTTTTTGGATGCAAATTTTGGAAGGTCAGTGTGTTTAGGGTTTAAATACTGTTTAGGGTTTGAATTTTGGTGGAAAATGTTGAATTTGTAATATGTTTCTTGGTTTTATGTGTAATTTGAAGGTGAATCAGGGGTGTGGGTTCTTTATTTGGGAAGATGAGCTTGACAAGTATTTGCTAGAGCACAACTCGATATTGGAGGAAAGGATAGAGCAACTTGTTGGGGAACTGTCAAGAATGCAAACTGAGATGCAACAGTTGAGGAACGAGACTCGAAGCAGTGTAAAATTGGAGGAAGAAGTAACCAAGCTCAGAACAAAACTTGAGAATGAGAAGAAGAAGAGGAAGGCAAGTGAGGCAGATGTGAAAGCTGTGAGAGATGAAATGCTTCATTTACAGTAGAAAGGATCATTTAGATATGGTTGGATACACTTTGTAAT
Source organism: Portulaca oleracea (assembly GCA_029582165.1). Classification (NCBI taxonomy): domain Eukaryota; kingdom Viridiplantae; phylum Streptophyta; class Magnoliopsida; order Caryophyllales; family Portulacaceae; genus Portulaca; species Portulaca oleracea. The sequence goes on from CM055879.1 coordinate 21,577,983, forward strand.
GTTTGTAATTGTAGTTGTTGTGGTGGTTGTCAACATTATAGGTTAGGTGAGGATAGGTACTTGGTAGGTGGTGAGATGAATGCAAGTTTTTGTATCTATGAATATAGCCTAGTAGTTATTGTAATGTAGATTGTTATGGATGAATGAAATGCAGGTTTTTTGTATAAGTTTTGAGCAATTGCAACTTGTTGATTGTCCTAAGTTAGCATTTACTTTTCAACAACAAACAATAAAGGAATATCATATGTACATACACATCCATATAGGAAGTACAAACGCTTGATAGTGTATGTCATTCTATTAAGCAAAAACCAGCTCATTTGCAAGCTTACAAACAACATCTGTTTGACAACATAATGATAGGAGTACTTGTAACATAATGACAACATCTTCATCTGTTTGAGATATCATATGTTTGATACAAACAGGTTGCTAATGCATGTCTGTTTGCTGCAAACAGAAATAACAAAATACAGAGCCTTAAGCTATCAAAATACACAACCTTAAGCTACCAAAATACACAGCATTAATCTACCAAAATAAACAGCCTTTTGCTACCAAAATATGACCCCTGCCTCAGTACATCCAATGTTCAGTGAATGGTTGACTGGTGGATGAGTTTTGGGTTGTTGGGATATCTGCTCCACTTGATGAAGGTGCATCTGTCTGGCCAGCTGTAGCAGATGAAGATGCCTCCCCCTAAAAAATTGAAAAGTTCAATGTCATAATCATGTGCTTCACTTTGGTAACCATAACAATTAAACACAGGGGACCACCTTTTTTTGTTATTCTAAAAAGGTACAAATAAAAAAAAATAGAGGGAAAGATTCATACCCTTGCACTTGTAACCCCAACCAAAAAGCAGCACTTCTATATGCCCTAGCTTCATCCCTAACACTTCCACTCCCACTCCCAGTTGGAAACCACCTTCCCATTCCAGATCCCCTTCCTCTCCCACCTCTCCTACCAGTAGCTCCTCTCCCACCTCCTCTCCCAGCTCGACCACCTCCCCTACCAACACCAAAGAACCAGTGACGGTGAATGAATCACGAGATCTAGATCCGTAGCCACCCTAAAGAATCGAACCCCAGTGACAGGCCCCCTAGCGGCAGAGAAGCGAGCCTCCTAGTGAAGTTGAGGTCCCCTAGCGTGATGAGTGTCACTGTTGGATGGTTGCTTCCTTGGCCTCCCCCATTGCCTTCTAGGTGGTTATTGTGGTTGTTCTTCTGGCTCGGGTGGCTGAGGTTATTGTTGTGATCCATTTGTGTCTTTGTCAAGGCAACCCCTTTTGTTATGACCTTGATTGTGGAATATACTGCAATACATAACCAATCCATGCCTTGTCAGCTTTCCTGCCCTCTTGGGATCTTCATGGGGGTCTCTCCTTCGATTCTTTTTTGGTCTTCCAGCTCGAGGGATGATAGGAGGTTGCAGCAGTGGGAGTTCTTTCATAGGCCAATACCCTATCTCCAACACAAGGTGAGATGGAGAACTCATATGCTTTCAAATAGTCTTGTTTTTTAAACATGGGATTGACAAACACTTCAGCTTCCATTTTCAGCCAACCAGCACATGAAATAGCATGGGAGCATGGTATTTCAGTGAGATCCCATTTTCTACATGTACATGTAGCTGAGTTGAGGTCCACTACTAGCTTGTCTTTCTCAACATCAACTTGGAATGTGGTGTGCATTTGTAAGATTCCTCTTTTTCCTTCTCAAGCCTTTTCCTCACCCTTGGGCAAATATCATCATGTGAGTTTGTCATCAGTTCTCTTTTGAGGACAGTCCTCTTCATTAGAGCACTCTTTATGTCTTCCAACATGTGTATCAATGGTTTGTGCCTTGCCTTGACAATGTAGGCATTGAACGTCTCTGCCATGTTGCTCACAATTGTCTCACATTTACTGTCTGGGTTCATGTATGCTCTACAAAACAGTTTGGGATCCTTGTTGATGAAGTCTTCATATGCCTAAGGAGAAACTTGTTTCATCTCATCTAGAGCATCTTTCAAATATGCCTCATTGTATGATTTTGCTGCTCTCCAAAATAGCATCTTGAATTCATCCCCCTTGTGCATTTTCTTCCAGTTTGAATATATTGTCTCGCACAGTATCTATGCTCACATTTAGGTAAAACAGTAGCAACCCCCTTCAGAATAGCCTACAAATGTAAACAAAAAAAACCAAACAAAAGCTAACATATTAAAATCCACAAAAAAAATCATGACTTTAAAGTATGTTCAAGTAATGTATATTACCAAAAGCTCATCTGAAATAATGGTCCAACCAGTTCCATCCTCACTATTAATGTTTTGACGTACATGGTTGAGAAACCACTCCGAACCGTCATTGTTTTCAGCTTCAACAACAGCCCAGGCCAAAGGAAACGTCTGCTGGTTTCCATCTATTCCAATTGCTGTCAGTAGGACACCACCCAAGAAGGTTTTCAAAAAAGTTCCATCAATGTATAGAACCTTCCTACACCCTTCCAACAAGCCTTTAGCCAATCCATCAAAACATATGTACATCCTATGGAAATAAGGTTTATCCCCCTCCTCTGTTGGCCTTGTTGTTAGTATGTAAGTTCCACTAGGATTAGATCTTTTCAACTCTTCAATGTATGATCAACCCTTAGCATAGTGGTCAAACATGGACCCATGAAGTAGTGTCCTTGCATGCTCTCTAGCCTTATATGCTGTCCAAGCAGGCAACACAACGTGCTCATTCCTCAACACTGTCTCAATCAATTCCTTTGCTGGCCAATTGGGTTTTTCCTTGAAAACAGCCAGGTACTTTTTAGCAACCCATTTGTACTTTAATTGTGGATTTTTCACCATGTTCCTGTTACACTTATGTTCCCCTCTAACAGTCCTAACAATGAAATTGCTAGTAGCTTTATCAAAGGATACATAAACATAAAAGTCACAGCCTTTCTTACATACCACTGCTATCCATTTCCTCCACCTAGAAGCAACTTCAATTTTGCAGCTGTAACCTTGAGCAATGGCATATGATGCTAAAGCATCTTTGACAGCTGATGCTGATGGAAACACCATGTTCACCTCCCATTTGAAAGTCTTCCAGTTAGTGCCTGAAGCAACAGTCCTAGGCTTCTTCTTCTTCCTTAATAGCCTTGGTATATCATCTTCACTCTCACCAGAAGAATTCATCTCTTCATTTGATTCCTCATACTCAGAATGGAAACCATCAAGGGAGTTTCTATGAGCATTGTTTGTTGCATCCATATTGTTTGCTTCAGCATGGTTTGTTGAATCTACATTATTTGCTTCATCTTCATCCCCTGTTGTTTTATCACTGCCCTTCTCAAAAGCAGCCTTCAGTTTTTTTGATTTCTCTTTCCTACACTCTTCCTTTCTTTTCTTCCCTTCAATATATTCCTCATCACTAGTGCCAACTTCTTCCCCATCTTGATCAGACTGATCATCATCATCATCATCTGTATAACCTCCTTTATCACCATCATCAACATCTTCAACTGTGACATCACCTTGCCCACCCCCATCATCATTATCAAAACTGATCTTCCGTTTAGTTGACCCTGTAGTTCCTTCATTAAGTTCTTGTTGCAACTCATCCCTTTCCCAGTCACTTTCACCATCATCACTTTCAGACTCACCTCCAATTCCTGGACAGTCAAGCTTACCATCCTCCCACACCCAGTCAACCTCAGGTGCTAGCTGGTCCACAGTAGCTTTCCCCTTACCCTTGTCAACTGGAGGTTCCTTGACTTGTTCTTCACTTTCAATGTTGGGTGGGGTCAGGTCAGTCACCTAAGATGCTTGTGTTTATTCTGGCTGAGAATTGGGCTCATTGTTTAGGCCAGTGGCATTGGGCTCAGAATTGGGCTCAGAGTTGAGCTCAGTGTTGGGCTTAGCAGTTGGCATATTGCTTGCATTAGGCTCAGTTGGCAATGGGGTAGAATTGGGCTTCTTTCTTCTCAATAGGGAAGTCATAGGTGTTACCTTCACTCTAGCTCCCTTTGCTGACCTAGCCACTAGGAATGACTTAGGCCCATTACTGGATGGAGACCTCATAGCACGACGCTTGAATCTACGAGGAGACCATGGAAGTGCTAGCGTAATTGGTTCAACACCCTCAAGTTCATCCACCTTGTGTTCAAAATACACTACCAAATTCTTGTTCACCAATGCAACCTGTGCCGTATCTAATGACTGTAAATCACCCTTGCAAGTCCTCAACCCCTCAAACAAGGTCATCCCAGGGATGAGGTAAGTGAATCTTTCAATAATTTGATACCCTAAAGTTTCAGCAAAACCCAGTACTTCTAACTCAGTCAACATATCAATATCTACTGGAAAAATGTTGCTCACCTTCCCACCCACATACTCAACCTCCTCTTCCCCACCAAAGATGAATTTTCCACCATGGTGGATCTTGACATTTACGCAATCATCCATTTTACACACCTATATGACATTCACAACAACATGAACTAAGAAACTGCACCCTAAAAAACCCAGTATCGAACCCTAATTTCCGCCATGAAATTAAACACAAAATTTAACAACATACCTCAACTTCTGATTGTCTCCTGCGATTATGTCTCCAGCGTCGAAATTCAGCACATACAGGATTAGGGTTTAGGAAAAATTCGAATTCAGGGAAAGAAATCAAGGAAAAGAAATTTCAAGGAAGAGAGTATGGTGATGGTGTTCAATCAGTTAGTGACTTCTGACTTTAATGAAATAGAACAAAAGGCGTAGAGAGTTAATAGAGAGAAATAGAGAGGGAGATAGGTGGGTGAGTTGTACACTTATTAGTAATAAAGGGAAAAAGATGATTTGGCAGATAAATAACCAGGGCACATGCCTAAATTTATTTTTCTTTTTTTTTTGTTGTTAAATATTCTAAGTCAGCCTCCACCACCGCCAACTCAGCTTTTCGGCCTGTGGGACTCGCTAGAAAAAATAACATGCTAAGTTGGGTTCGTTGTAAATTAAAGTGCAAGGTTGGTTCGTTATTTCAAAGTACCTTTAAAGGTCGGTTTATTAGATTCCAATTTCCCCTTTCAAAAATCACTACTAAAAATAACTCTTTGACAATGGCGATTGGTAAAATTCTATCATCCCTTTGCTTTTCCTTAAGTGTGATTAACTCTTGAATTGTTACTAATCTGACACAAAATTAGGTTTGTTTGTGTGTATGTGCTATTTATTGTTTGTGCTATATATTTATTACTTACGTGTTATGTTTCAATTTGTACATTTATTCCACAATTGTTACTGATCTAATACAAAATTAGGCCTCTATTAGTAATTACCGTAGTGTTTCACCACATTTTTTTGTATTGCGATACTGATACATTAATTCGTTGTATGAACTGCTGCCAAATCTCTTGATCACACAAAATTCTGGTCTCACTAAATTCTATTTAACCACATTTATTGTGTGGCGATAATAATGGGACTACTGATACAACATTGGTCAGAATTAATTAGTAATTGCCGATATAGCAGTCTATAAATTTTGAAGATTCCTAAAAAACAGAGAGTAATTACTAAATTCTATTTCACGATATTTTTTTATCCATCTGATCAATAGTTATAAGTGTTTGTATGCCACAAATTTGAATTGTTACTGATCTTATTAGTTTTAGTAATTACTGATCTGAATTGTTACTGATTAGTAGCTATTTAGTAATTACTGACTAGTTTTGTTAAGACATTTTATTTTGCTTCGACATTGTACAAACAATAACGGCGCTCAACAACACAAATAAGATTAAATTGAGATTGAACTATCTGCCCGGGACACTAAGAGGAATCCATTATGGAGTTGAAATTGATTATCTAGCAAGTGAAGTAATTCATTAAAATAATAAATAATTAGATGGTCCCACGAGTAATTCGATTTGTATGCCTTTTTTCATATATGCTCAAGGAAATGAAGAGGTAATAAAAGGGAGGCTACATTTTTGCTTGGATACATTGCAAAGCAAGAAAGGTTTTGCTCCCTCGGGGCAGTTAAATTTCATAAATTGAAGCAATCCTATAAAACAGACATTGTTGAAATGGCCCGAGTAAGTATCTGATACTCTATAATTTATAACTAAATGAAAATAGGATACTTGGCTCAATCAACTTTCATAATTTTTTCCTTTTAATTATTGTACAGTCCAAGTTTGTGTGCCCGAAAACTGAAAAGTTCAATCGCCAGATTCTTTAATATGTTGCCAAGCATTTCAAGCAATTTAGATACACTTTGAAGAAGCAACACTTTAAACCTGAAAAAACAAGAGAAGATTTGGATCAAGAGATTCCAATAGGACACTCTCTTGCTGGAGGATGGAGAGACTTGGTTGACTATTGGTATTCAAAACGGAGTGAGGTATGTACTTGTTGCTATAGTTTGATTTTATTATCTTCTATAACATTTATAAGTGCTTATTATTATTTAATTTTGTACCTTAGCTTCCTCATTTAGTTATAGTTCTTTCCCCATGAAGGTAGGAGTTAGCTGGCATCGCTCGAGATGCACGAGCATTACAAACTCATTGTTATATCACTGGTTCTAAAAGTTATGCAGATATGCGCGCTGATTTTGTATGCATTCTCTTCTCTCACTATTTTTTTTTTAAACATTTACTAATTCTTCATGCATTTTTTGTTTTTTTCCCCTAAAAGATATTAAAGTCCAACTTGCAATTTTATGCATACATGGACTTTGTGATGAGCGTTGAAACTAAAGGTTAAAGAGCATAACAGAGAGCCAACACAAGTAAAGTTATTCAAAATAACATATAATAAAGACGAAGATGGCTTTATCGCTGGCACAAGCACCGAAGAAATTCTAGTATATACTCCTACTATTAACTATTGACTTAAAGTTGTTTTTCTTGACTTGAGTACAATTATAATATGTATACCATTTTTCTCTTTTATTGTGGTAAAATGATGCAAAATCAGAGGTTGCAAAACGGCTCCTTAACCCTTCCCCCTCAAAGAAAGCTATAATTAAAAATGAAGTCTTCGATGATCTTATGTATGAAGGTGAGAACTCTAAACGACCCGTTGGCTATGGCTTTGGAGTTGGACAGAGTGACGTTTTTGGTGTAAATGGTACCCTCCGGAAAATGGTCATTCTTTTGGTCACCATGATGACAATGTGGAACCCAAGCGTGCCAGAAAGGATGTAGAATCATATAAAGCCATGGCCTTAAGATTGGTGAGGGCTGCACAAAACGGAGAAACTACTAAAAATTCCTAGATGTTACTGAGGCAGCCTTACTTATGGTCGTTGATCAGGTTGCTATTAAAGTCGAACCTTTTTCAAAGGCCAAGGTTTTATGAGATTCTACATCCTTTTTGGCGCACTTGGGTTCCTTATTGTCATCATGGTGACCAAAAGAATGACCCATTTTCCAGAGGATAACATTTACACCAAAAATGTCACTTTGTCCAAATCCAAAGCCATAGCCAACGGGTCGTTTAGGGTTCTCATCTTCATACATAAGATCATTGAAGACCTCATTTTCAATTACAGCTTTCTTTGAGGGGAAGAGTTAAGGGGTCGTTTTGCAACCTCCGATTTTGCATCATTCTACCACAATAAAAGAGGAAAATGGTATACATATTATAATTGTACTCAAGTCAAGAAAAACAAATTTAAGCCAATAGTTAATAGTAGGAGTATATACTAGAAATTCTTGGTGCTTGTGCCAACGATAAAGCCATCTCCGTCTTCATTATATGTCATCATAAAGTCCATATATATATACAATTGCAAGTTGGACTTTAATATCTTTTAGGGGAAAAAAGAGAATTAGAAAATGCATGCAAAATTAGCAAATGTTTTAAAAAAAAGAGAGAAGAGAATGCGTACAAAATCAGCACGCATATCTGCAATACTTTTAGAACCAGTAGTATAACAATGAGTTTGTGATGCTCATGCATCTCGACCGATGCCAGCCAACTCCTACATATAGGCGGGAAAGAATTGTAACTAAATGGGGAATCTAAGGTACAAAATTAAATAACAATAAGCACTTATGAAGGCTATAGATGATAATAAAATCAAACTGTACTTGATAATAAAATCAAACTGTAGTAACAAGTACGTACCTGACTCCACTCTTAATGCCACTAGTCAACCAAGTCCCTCCATCATTCAGCAAGGGAGTGCCCTATTGGAATCTCTTGATCCAAATCATTTCTTATCTTTTCAAGTTTAAAGTATTGCTTCTTCAAAGTGTATCTAAATTGCTTGAAATGCTTAGCAACATTAAGAATCAGGCGATTGAACTTCTCAGTGTTCGGACACACAAACATGGATTGTACAATAATTTTAAAAGGAAAATATATTATGAAAGTTGATTGAGCCAAGTATCATCAAATTATCCTATTTTCATTTAGTTATAAATTATAGAGTATTAGATACTTACTGGGCCATCTCAGCAATGTCTGCTTTATAGGATTGCTTCAATTTATGAAATCTAATTGCCCGAGGGGGCAAAACCTTTCCTGCTTTGCAATGTATCCAAGAAATCTAACAAAAATATAGCCTCTCTTTTGAATGAGCTGGTCAAAACTGTTAAATGTAGCTACAAACCTCACACCCTGCTTGTAAGTCATGACATCTCGAGGTTGAATTATGTATTTTATTACCTCCTCATTTCCTTGAACATCTATGAAAAAAGGCATACAAATCGAGTTACTCGTGAGACCATCTAATTATTTATTATTTTAATGAATTACTTCACTTGCTAGATAATCAATTTCAACTCCATAATGGACTCTTCTTAGTGTCTTGGGCAGATAGTTCAATCTTAGTTTAATCCTACTTGTGTTGTTGAGCGTTGCTGCTGTTTGTGCAATGTCTAAGCAAAATAAAATGTCTTAACAAAACTAATCAGTAGTTACTAAATAGCTACTTATCAGTAACAATTCAGATCAGTGATTACTAAAACTAATCAGTTCAACAAGAATTCAAATCAGTAATAATTCAAATTTGTGGCATACAAACACATACAACTATTGATCAGATGGAGAAAAATGTGGTGAAAAAGAATTTAGTAATTACTCTCTATTTTGATGGATCTCCAGAATTTATGGACTGCTATATTAGTAATTACTAATTATTCTATCAATTCTGACCAATTTAGTATCAACAGTTCTATTAGTATCGCCACATAATAAATATTGTCAAACAGAATTTAGTCAGACCAGATTCAGTGTAATCTACAAATTTGGCAGCAGTTCGGACAACTAATTAATGTATCCGTATCACAACACAAAAAATGTGGTGAAACACAGGTAAGCAATAAATATATAGCTAATTTTGTATCTGATTAGTAACAATTCAAGAGTTGATCACACTTAAGGAAAAGCAAAGGGATGATAGAATTTTACCAATGGTTATAACCTCCTTCTGGTCATCAAACTCTATCTTATCACTCAAGTTGACTCCATGTGATCTTGTGCTCTTAGATGTGGATGTCTTTTTGTTTGCCCCTTGACCACAACCACTGCCTTTGTCCACAACTGAATATTTGACACTTTTACTATTTCCATTTGAGGGTGACTTTGTGCTTGATATCTGACAAGCTGTGCATTTGTTTTGTTGCACTTCCTTTTGCGCGTTCTGCCCGATGGACCTTATATTTTGCTGCACTTCCTGTTGTACGTACTAGTTGAGCCTATGTCCTGCTCCACAACTTGATGCCCATCTTGACCAATTGACCCTTTGTTTTGCTGATCTTTGCGTTGCAAGTCCTCATGTACTGCTATTGGAATATTAGGCATAGTTGATGATGGAGTCTTAAAAGGTGTATGTGATGAGATAGTAGACGTGGACTGTTGAAAAGGGGCAAATGTTATCTATCTGGGGGAATTAGCGATTCTGTTGTTCAATCTATCTCAAGAGGAGGTTTTTGAGGCACTCGTTGAAATGCTGAAATTATTGTAGATGAGATATAGGTTCATGTTAAAAAAAAATACATATTAATATTATAAACCAAGACGGTTAGCTGATACAAACTAAATATTAGGATTAGAAAAGTAACAAAGATGCGCACATCGCAAGTCACAAGTTAGTCCCCACAACTTGTTTTGATGTCAAATCCCACATAAGAGGGCATTGTTGAAACACTCGAGCAAATGTTGAACCCGTTGTAAATAAAATATTAAGTTCAAGTATAGCTAAGTTTTAGAATTAAAAGCAAGAGCAAAATAAACTCTTAAATTCTAAGTATCATGATTAAAAAGGGATTAACAAGTAATAGACATGCATACGTTGTAACGGACAATTGGTAAGTTGGATAGATGGTTGTTTTGTTAAATCTGGCATGACAGGTTCATGTTGCAACACTTGCTTATATGCTGAAACCATAGTAATGGAGTTAATGTTAGACAAAGCTAAATACTTGAAATTAATATTAAGAACAAAATGAACACCTAAAAGCTAAATATTGAAGCCATAATGCAATTCTCCTGTACGATTAGGTTGGACAACTTCTTTTGATGTTGAATCTCGCATGAGAAGAGATCGCTTAAGCACTTGGTGAGATGCTAAGGAAGTCAATATTTAATAATTAGAATTAAAGGTAACAACCAAATAAACTCTTAAATTCTAAATATCATGACTAAAAATTAGTGATTAACTAGTAAGAGACATGCATACGTTGTGATGAATAATTGGTAGGTTGTGGAGATGGTTGTTTCGCTGAATCTGGCATGATAGGATATTATTGCAACACTCGCTGATATGTTGAAATCATTGCAAATGAAATGGTGTTAAACAAAGCTAAATACTGGAAATTAAAATTAAGAACAAAAGCTAAATATTTGGGCACAAAGGTAATAGAGAAGCATATGTCGCAATTCTCCAGTACGATTAGACTGGACAAATTCTTTTGATGTTGACTCTCGAATGGGAGGCGGTTGCTTAAGCATTTTATGAGATGCTAAGGAGGTCAAAATTTTTAGTTAGACACAATCAGTTCTTAAATTGTACACTAGATAAATAATGTTGATGCTTACCTGATTGCTTGTTTGCTGCATCACATATCTGGACATTTTTCCCCGTGGTTTGTAGCAACTGTCCTATTGATCTATCTAACCCAGCTGGTCATTGTTGCAGCACCTATTTTGAAGCTCCCATAGCTGGAGTTTTCCAGAGAACATGTGGTGATGGCGTTTGTTGCACTACTTGTTTCAAAGTTGTATTAGAAGCAGTTGGTTCAATTGGTGGTTGACGTACAACCTGCTTTGATGCCCCCATGCAGTAGGTTGGTGTGCCTCAGAGGTTGTCTTTTTCCCTACTGATTCTGATGTTGTCATGGAGGAAGGAGGTTGTGTATGTGGCTTCATAGTTGGTGTCATACTTGTTGCAGCTCCAACAATACCACCCGAATCAGGATGGGTAAGTGATTGTGGTGCTCCAGATGAACGATTAATTAATAGTTGAAGTGTTTTCTTGCTCCTGTAACTTATCTTGTGCACTCACCTAATAATTAATGGTTGGCACACATGGAAAATCAATTTAAATATTTGAATAAAACCAAGAAAATCAAGGAAAAAAAACAGTAAACACACACTATGACACTTCGGGCAGAAACAGTATAACCCCAATACATGAAGCATGGTTCAAGTTGATACCATGGAGACTCACAGAACTGACATCTTACTAGATATTTCTGCACTTCAAGTCATGGAGGCAACAAGTCGAAGCTAGGCAACTTTTTAAAAAAAAAAGAAAAAGAAAACATGCAAGAACTGAAACTAGTTTAGCCAAAATAGAAGCTCTATATCATGTCAAAACATGACACTGTCCATTTATTTTAATAAACAATGATCTGTACTAAAACGATAGAGGCCAATTGAAACAAAATGTTCATATGCTAAATTCCAAAATTAAACTATGAAGCATCCTCTCCTAGATCAAATAAGTCTCTAGCCTTGGTTCTAATAACATGTACCCATCCTTTTTGCCTCTTTTTTTTTTTTTTTTTGAATCCGGGTAAAAGAGGAGTACAAGGGAACTTAGGAGACCCTTCTCGCAACACGTCTACCTAAGTTATCATGAAACAAAATAAGTGAAAGATCAAAAGAAGGGCTAAAACTCCAAACATCTAGGTTTTCAGTGGAGTGCCCTCGATTAGCTAACCAATCCGCCGCCATATTAGCTTCCCTAAAAATATGTTTAAACGAATAATCCTCAAGCATTTGTAAATACATCTTGATATCTCTAATAGATGTATCAACCTGCAACGAAACTTTGAAGACACCTTGGATTGCCTGAATAAGAATCAAATTATCACTTTCAACCTGAACTTTCTTGCACCCTGCTTGAAGAGCCTGCTCAATCCCTCCTTTCAAAGCCAAAGCTTCAGCTAGGAGAAAAGGCTTCGAGTGGAGTTTTAAGGATCCCGCTTGGAGGAGCCTGCCCAGATAGTCACGGATGATGTACCCAACTGCAGCCCCATGTTGATTTACTAAGCCATCACAATTGAGTTTAACCCACCCAGGGTTAGAGCGATCCCAACCAATATGCAACATATGGTAGGAACGAGAGGTAGAAGACAGTGGCTTCTAAGATGAAGGAGGGGACGCGTTGTAGTAACTTCTAGCTTGCCACTCCGCAAAATTTTTCTTCGCCTGGATAACAACTCTAACTTGGTTGTAGATGGAATTGTTGTAGGTGCAGTGATTCCGCTCCTTCCAAATACTCCAAAGAAGGTAGGTAGTTCTTTTGAGCTCACTTAAAGAGAGAGAATAATGAAGAGCTGAAAGGATATCCTTGCCACTAGAGTTAAGTGGCCAGTCGATAGAGGAGTTCAACCAATTGTGATCCCTGACTGTTTTCCAAACTTTTTCAAAAAAGTGGCACTGGTGGATCAAATGTTGATCAGTTTCGATGTGTTCCAAACAAATAGCACAAGTTGGGTCAATATTGACACCTCGCCGGACTAAGTTGCCTTTAAGAGGCAAACCATTATGAAAGGCTTGCCAAAGAAAAGTGTTTAGCTTAGGCTGGACATCCAATTTCCAAATCCACCGACCCTCCCATTTGTCTCTTTTATGATACCATGGCAGAGCCAAGTGGCTGACTTAACAACAAAAAAAAAAAAAAAAAAAAAACCATCACTTGTAAGCCTCCAACAAGGTTCGTCATCTTGAACAAAAGAGGCGATGGGGTTAGAAAAAACAAGGTTAGCAATATTAGGAGGCAGGACATCCCTAACTTTAGGGATATCCCGCTTTTTATCAATTATGAAGTCACTTACACGAAGAAAGTCATCAATATCTTCCCTGTTCTTTTTGCAAATGTCAATTTGGGGATCTTGATGACACCAATTATCAGTCCATAAATTGTCGTAACGGCCTCGCATTCGCACAGTCTTGGCGTTGCCCAACACCTCCATCACAATTGATTTTGCAAATGAACATAAGGCTTTTAATTTTTATCAGATTCTTGACTTTGAGGCCCCTTTACAAACTTTAATACCTATACCATTCTTTTTAATATCTTCCACATAAAAAAACCTATTTTGCTTGGGATGAGAAGACAAATGGATAATCATGTAAACATCGACCTATATGCATGAGCGACTTTGAGAAGCTGACACACACGTGACCATTTCTATACGTTCGGACACCCCTATTAATGTCTACCCGATCACAACGGAAAACCACAACTTTATATGTCCCATAATAATATAATTCGTAGAAGTCTTTGAGTTTTCCATAGTAAACAAGTCCATCCGTCTCCACCATAACTCCAGAATGTTGTGACTTTTGGTTCTGCTTAGGATCAACAGTTTGGAATTTATAACCATTAACCTAAAAGCCTTTTAGCCTTTTAGTCATATGGTTCAACCCACTAGCTAGCACTTTTCTTGATGACACCTTCTGGTGTGCTCACATCAATGTATTCCATCTATGATGTCAAAAACAATAGTTATATGTTATTAGTTTACATATAACATTAAATAGATCCATGGGCTACCTATTACACAGAAGAACATGACCTGATTTCGCAGCCATGTATCAAACTCAGTAATCATCCAATCACATTGAATGACTTCATTCACAATATTTGATGAACCTTGACTTTCTTCCTTGTGATTTAAGAATTCCCTAATGTAATTTAAAAAAGTAATATCTTATTAAATTAAATCAATTAAATTGAAAAATTGTTCACTGGAGTGTCATAATACACAACACTTACTCAAGAAGCTCTTTCATATCATCTAAATGAAGCGATACATAACGACGTGTTTGCCTTACACTCTTATCATCTAGACGACATGTCTTCTCCATCCCAACCGCTCGACCACTTGAGTTGAACAAGTATATACTCTTATCAGCATTATAATCATCATTCCTTTTGCCTCTAGAAAATATGGTCTCTACTCCTTCCAAGAAGGCCAAACAAAAAATAATTGTTTCTCGAAGAACATAGCCTTCTGCAATGGATCCTTCCAATTGGGCTTTATTAGTGGCATATGCTTTCAAATGGACTAGGTACCTTTTCCAAGATGTAGTAATTTAAAAAAACAATCTAAGACAAAAGAAAAAGTGGAAAGTATCTGCATAACATTGTTACCTATCAATAGGGTACATCCATCGATAATGAATGGGGCTACCAAGTTTAACCTCCTCTACCAAATGAATTATGAGATAGACCATGATAGTAAAAAAAGGTTGGAGGAAATTTCTTTTCCATCTCGCATAGAGTTAAAATAAGCTTCAAGTGAACCTCCTTTAATTCATCCAAATCAAGTGTAGGTGAGCACACATACTTGAAAAAATAACGACAAGTCTGAAATCAGGTCAACCACTTTTGTTGCTTGTGATGATCGTAAAGAGACATAAAGGATATCTTGCATTAAAACATGATTATTATGACTCTTAAGATTTAAGATTTTACGTTGTTTCATATTGACGCATCTAGAGACGTTAGACCCATAGCCATCTGGAACTCTAAGTTTCTGTAGAACTTTCAACAATTTGTCTTTCTCTTTCAAAGACATAGAATAAGGAGCTAAAGGCATGATAGGTTCTCGACCAAGACGAGGTTTAAGCCAAAGATAAGGTTTTATCCCAATCTCCTCAAAAACTTAATTTATGTTCTCATCATCTCAACTTTTCCTATCTATAACTGAGAAAGTACCCAACAAATTACCACACACATTCTTCTCAATATGCATGACATCCAAATTGTGTCTTAATTGGATAACTGAAAAAATATGTTTTTCTTAGTCCAAAGGAGATTATCAGCAACACCACTGTCATTATAAGGGTTATCTCTGACTTTAGAGGTTGCACTTGCTTGTGGCCTTCCCCTCTTCTTAAAGACCTTCGTTGCTTTACCATTAACAAAACTAATTCTATCTTGTTGCTTTTCAATTGTTGCTCCATTTGTAATACCTGGGGCATCCCTAAGCTCTTGGGCCCCATCAAATAATTGGCTCTGAGATCGATAAGGATGATTTTGAGGAAGCCATCTTAGATGACCTATGTAGCAAATTTTACCATCAAACATATATGTATGTGTGTCATCAACACATGATGGACATGCTTTATAACCCTTCGTACTACAACCGGATAATATGGCATAAGCCGGAAAATCGTTGATGGTACATCTTAAAGCGACTCGCATGTTAAAGTATTCGTTGCTTATAAGCATCAAAAGTAACCACACCATCCCACAACAATTTCAACTCATGTATTAGTGGTTGCAAATATACATCAGTATTATTTCCTTGACTTGATTTTTCAGGAATAATCATTGAAAGAATAAATGATGATGACTTCATACATAACCATGGTGGTAAGTTATACGGGATCAATACCACAAGCCATGTACTGTAGGTTGTATTCATAAGATGATAAGGATTAAAGCCATCACTTGTAAGAACAAAGCTAACATTGCGAGGATCGGAAGCAAAATTAGAATACATGGCATCAAAATTCCTCCTTACTTCACCATCAGTTGGATGTCCTAATTTTCAATCCTTCACACGATCTCTATCATGCCACCTCATATGTTCAGCCGACTTAGGTGACATGTAAACCCTCCTTAGCCTAGGGATTAGGGGGAAGTAACGCATAACCTTAGCTGGCTGATCTCCCACTTTAGTGTTCATGTTTCCTCAGATATTTGACCATCCTTAGCCTTTACTATCTTCCATCTCGACATACCACAAATATGACAACTATCTTTTTCTGCAAACTCACCCCAATATAGAATGCAATCATTAGGGCAAGCATCAATCTTTTCATACCGAATACCCATGTTCTTAATCATCTTCTTAGCTTTATAATAAGAGGAAGGGAAATGCATTATTTGCGGGAAGACATTTCCTAAAAATTTGATCAACGCGGTAAATGACTCGGCTGACCAATCGAATATGCATTTCATATGAAGTAAGCGCCAAAGAAAGATAATTTGGAGAAGGTGCTACAGCTATCATATAGTGGCTCATTGGCAGCTTGTACAGCTTATAATACTTCACTTTTTCTTCATCATCCATAAATGAAGGTTGTGATTCACAAAATAGCCGCGACTGAATTTCATCATCATACATATCCAATTGGAGTCCATTTCTACAAATATTTTTCTAAAAGAATTGTATAACATCTTATTAGTTTACTTCTTCTTACCAAAACAAAATAAACATTATGATAAACATAGACACGTATGTAAATGACGTTGGGATTATTTCAAGAGTATAAGAAGATTATATAGTATAAGGAGTAATGTGGAACAAGTATAAGAGTCATATATAAGATAAACATAATTGATATGACCAACACGGATGAGTACAAGACCAACACAAGTCGTGTTGGTGACCAGAAAGCTAATATAAGTTTTATGCGCTCAACACGGACTGTATTGAAGCAACACGGACCGTGTTGCTCCAACATGAACCGTATTGACCTAAACACGGACCGTGTTGAGGCCTAGGAGTTGTTTTAATCCTCCAACGGCTATATGATCTGCTCCATTAAGCTTTAATCTCGATTTTATATCAGATTTAAGTACCTAATATCTATATCCTCATTATACCAAATAGTAAATAGACTTAGTCAAGGTCAAGATACTCATTAAGGACTTTAATTAAATCCTTTGACCAAGGGTATGAAAAGGGGGAGAAGTCTCCAATAAATAGGAGACATTCTCTAGCCGTTTGACTATCATTCTATATCACATCTTCTCATTCTTGTTTAGACTGCAGCTACACTTGAGTGAATCTCATGAGAAACCATATTCTTGAGTGTGTTAAGTGCTAAGTTTGATCCCTTTGAACATTTACGGTTTAGTAAATAGTTCTTAAGGAAAGTAAGTTTGTCCACGACTCTTAGCTATATCCTAAGCGAGTTTACCATTATTTTCTATACCATTTTTCCCTTTCCTTCAACAATTTTAAGAACTATTTAGTATTGCCTCGCTTCGTGATATGTCTAGCAATTTCCAAAAGCTAGAACGATTTGAAGGAGTGAACTTTTGGCGTTGGTAAAACAATATTCATTTCTCAATTAGCTTATATGCTTTAACATTGAGATTTTTCCCAAGGTGGTTCAAGCCCCTTCGAAGAAGGTACAAACATCTTCAACCGAGAACCCTCCCACGGAATCAACCGACAAGACATCCAAGGATTGTGATAAGAGCAAGGGACAAGGTGAAGACAAGACGCCTATGGAAGATGCGACAGCTACTCGACAAAGGCTAAAGACGGAGAATGACAACTACATATGTAAAGGATGCATTCTCAATGGGATGAGCGATACTCTCTTTGATATTTATCAACATGTGGAGATGACCAAGAAGCTTTGGGAGATGCTTGAGGCTAAGTACATGTCGGAAGATGCATCAAGTAAGAATTTTCTTGTTAGTCAATTCATGAAGTTTAAGATGGATGATAATAGTAAAATTCTAGATCAATTTTATGAGATTCAACGTATTTTGAGTAACTTTAAACAACACAACTTAAACATAGATAAATCTATAATCGTGTCTTCTATCATTGACAAGCTACCTTCTTCTTAGAATGAGACTAAAAGGACACTCATCCATCGGAAAGAGGCTATGTCTCTTGAATGATTGGCTAACCATCTTCAAATTGAAGAAGAGTTACGCCTAGAAGATGGTACCAAAGAGCAATCTAAGGTCCACACAGTGCAAGAGAATAAGGGAAACAATAATAAGAATAAGAGCCACAACAAAACTAGCAAGTTTATTCCAAAGCCTAAGCAAGTTTATTGGGAATGAGGCAAACTGGGAAAAACAAAGAGAGAGTGTTACCAATGGAAAAAAGAAACATGGTCTTTTGAACAAAGATAAATCTAAAGGCAAGAGCAAGGAGAAGGAACCCAATTCCTTCATGACTATAATTAAGGATCAAATCAATATGGTCTCCATTGGTAGTAACAATTGGTACATAAACTCGGGAGCGTCAAGGCATGTTTACATTGACAAGAGTTTATCAACACTCTCAAACCGGTGGATGATGGTCTGAAACTTTATATGGACAACAACCATCCGATTAAAGTTGAAGGCATTGGGCGAGTGTAACTCACTTTCACTTTCGGGAAATCTTTGCTTTTGAATGATGTGTATTTAGCTCCAAAAGTTTGTAAGAATCTTGTATCCGTGTATCTCCTTAGCAAGTTTGGTTTTATGCACGTTTATGATGGGGAAAAGTGGATAACTATGTACTTTCTAAGGGAGGGACCTTTATGGGGAAAAGATATGTTTATGGTGAAATGTTTAAGTTGAATGCTAAAAAGCAATAAAGATGACATGATTTTTGCTTATATGCATGTGTCTAGTTTGAAAAATTCTTTTCTATGGCATGCTGGATTAGGACATGTGAATTTTAAAAAGTTGAAGAAAATGTCCAATCTTGATTTTCAATTCCTAAATTGAATGATGACATAGAAAAACGTAAGACATGCATGGTTAACAAGATCACTAAAAGTTCATTCTCAAGTGTTAAAAGAACTTCTAAATTCCTTGATTTTCAATTCCTAAATTGAATAAAAAGCTATTATATAAAATATAAATTTTTCATGAATCATTGTTTGATAAAAATCAACGTTTATATCGATAAATAAATGACTGTATTTTTATTCACTTTTTTCGAATAAAACAAGTACCATATTTTATGCGTTTGATTCAAATAATATTGAATAAAATACAATTATTTTTTCCCGAATTGTTATTTATTTGACTTTCAATTAATGTAGTAGTTAATATTATTTTTGAGTGATTTCCATACAATACAGTACAAAGCATAAACTCATGAATTGGAATCATGCACCATAAATTATTTCATTATGCAATAAATATTTACTCAAAATTAGAAATTGTCATTTTAGTAATAAATAAAGTTTAACAGAAAACAAAAATAACTCGACCCGAATATAAAATTATAAATACAACCTTGGATGCATCTGAAAACAAGCAACCGAATCAACCGAATCCGACTCAACCCAACCCGTGAAAAGTTTCAACCGACTCTAATCCGAAGATGACGATCTAGTTAAACCCGAGCCGGACCCAATCCGACCCGGACAAGATCTATCCGGAGGCAAACCGAATCCGAACCCCACCCGACCCAAACCCGATCCGGAGTATGGATGATGTAAGCAAACCCGAACCCGAAGTCATCCGATCTGACCCATCCGATTGCCAAGTCTAGAAGTATTATGTGTCTTTCATTGATGATTATTCTAGATTTTGTCAAGTTTATCTTTTGAATTTTAAAGATCTGAAAAGTTTAAAGTTTACAAAACTAGAAGTGAATTACAATGTGAGACCTTGATTAATAACGACTATTCTAGAAGTGATTCTAAAGATCTGAAAAGTTTAAAGTCTAGAAGGAATGATTATATGCTATATGTTGATGACATGTTGATCTTTGGGACCAACATGGAACAAGTTAATAAGACCAAAGAATTTCTATCTTCTAAGTTCTCTATGAAGGACATGGGTGAAGCGTATGTAATTCTTGGACCTCTTGGTATTAAGATCATTAGAAATAATGATGAAATAAGTTTATCTCAAGAGCATTACATTGAGAAAATTTTAGACAAGATCGGAGGTAAGAATATAGCTCCGGTAAGTACACCTTATGATTCAAGTAAGAAATTAGAGAAGAACATGGGTTCTCCGGTTTATCAACTTGGATATGCTAAGGTAATAGGAAGTCTCATGTATGCTATAACAAGTACAAGCTATGCCATATATTGCTTATGCAATTGGCAAGTTAAGTAGATATACAAGTAATCCGGGCAAAATGCATTGGTTTGCTATTGGGAGAGTACTAAAATATCTAGCCAATACTAAAAGTTACCAACTCACTTATAAAGGAGAGTCTTTAGTACTAGAAGGTTACTCGGATGCGAGTTTGATAAACGATAAAGAAGATTATTCTTCTACTACCGGGTGGGTGTTCCTGTTAGGAGGTGGAGTGATTTCTTAGGGGATCCAAGAAACAAGCTAGTATAGTATATTTCACTATGGCTTCGGAACTAATGACATTACATGCATTCTGCATGTAAAGAAGCAGAATGGTTAAGGAACTTATTATTGGAAATACTTTTTTGGTATAAGCCCATGGCACCTATTACAATTCATTGTGATAACAAGACTACTCTTGATGTTGTGTATAGTCATGTCTACAATGGCAAGTCACGGTACATTGGTCTAAGACATGCTCATATTCATCAATTAATAAGAGATGGAGCAATAACTTCAACGCTTATCAAATCAAAAGAAAATTTAGCCAATCCTTTAACCAAAGGGTTATCTAAAGATTTAATAAAAAGTTCTTCAAAAGGGATGGATTTAAGTATAGCTCAAGTTTCTACTAATCACAACAAAGACTCAACTTTACAAATTGGAACAACAACAATTTCTAAAGTTCAAATGAGTATGGAGTTATTAAATTAGTAGGAAGCATCAATCATTAAAATCTCAAGGTCAAGTGATGATGTAAACCGGCCCACGCCTGATATGAGTCTACCTAGCCTAGGTCTCACTTTTGGGAACCTTAGGTTCATGGAAGGAATGGAGGTTCACCAAGCCTTAGGCTCAGCTTTGGAGACCCAAGATTCATCGAGAATGATGGAAATCCATCCTTGGCCTTCACACCAAGTCCAACAACAAAGGAGGCCCAATTTGATTATATGGGAGTGAAGAAGGCCTTAGAAGAAGGGTACATCACGCCAGGCCCAACAAAGGAGATCCATCACATCTACAAGGAGGTAGAATGGGCCAAGGAGGAAAGATTGAGTATAGAGGCCCAAAGGTCCATCCATATTGTGTGCTCCTTATGGGAAGAGGATTTCCAAACATCCTAGAGAAGAGTCCAAAGTCACGTCCAAGGCCCAGCTCCAAAGCCCAAAGTGAATTTCACAGTTTTGACCATTTCAGTTTGAATTTCACAGTTTTGGCCTTTTGGATGTAAACTTCACATTCTTAGTATTTAGTTATTATTAGTGTGATTTATATTATATTCTTATTATTTTGAGTCATATAATATGCCAAGTAATATATACAAACTTGGACATCAAGTCATATGAGTCTAGATTAGTCTAGAAGATTCTAGGATGTTCTAGAATATTCTAGAAGGAGTGTGTGTGTGTGATAAGCTTGTGGTTTAGATAGCTTTGACGCCAAGTAGTTTGTTATTATTCTAGATAAGGTTGGCTTATTTTGTAACTAATCCATCTTGGATTAGGAAAACCAATTCCTATTAGGATAAGGTTGTTGTAACCAACTCCCCTTAGGATAAGGAATTCTAATCCTAGGTGGAGAAGATTGTTATTGACATCTAGATCTAGGATTCCTTGGCTTGCACACCAAGTAGGAGGATTCCTAGTTTTATATGATTGGCTTGCACGCCAAGTCTGAAAGTCCAAGTCCATATAGGACTGTAGTAGTATAAATAGCTAGGCCTGTAGCCTTTCAAAGGCATCTGATTTTGAATATTAATACAATCAAGCTTTTAGCTTAACCCATGAGTGTTTCGTGAGAACCTCGTTGGTCTCTTCTATTGTATCTTGGTTTGGCAACCAAGTGGTTAGGAAGAGCTTGGTCCCTGAACCTAGAAGGTGTTTCTGTAATTAGGTTAAAGGCCAAGTTAGCCCTAAGGTTTCTTTCTTGTGGTGTTTCTATATCAAGATAGATCCCTTGAACTATCTTGTTACTCTTTATCTTTCTATCCTCATAGTTAGATAATCCCAACCCTAAGGCAATCAAATGTCCCTCTCTCTCTCTCATAAAATATCTCCAACAAACACTCTCTCTCTCCTCTAACTAATTCCCTACTTTCTAGTAATCATCTTTCTCTCTCACTCTCAAAGGCCACACGCCAAGAAAGCTTTCCCAAACCCTCCCTCTCACGTCACCCTCTCCCCCTCTCTCAAATCCCTCCAAGATTCAATCTTTCTTATTTCATTCTCCCACAAAAGACCTCACGTCACAAAGAGCTTCCCTAGATCCTGGTTTCTCATGTGATTTCCATCCCCACTCTTCCATATTCACGTGAAGCACCCTAGTTCTCAGATTGGTTGCACGTGTCATTGATGTGTAATCGATCAAGATCCAATCTTTGATCCCATTATACATCAAGTGATGCTTAGAATTTGTAATGGCAAGAGGATGAGTGGTGATACTCTTAATAGACTTTGTGGAAACTTAATTACAGGGGTTGAATATTACAAAGTCAACCTATTTTAGTGTTATGTGTGGGTCGCTGCCCGTGCAGCCACATAAAGGAACTATGAGCTATAGTTTTGAAACGCTTCGAAGGATAAGGACACAAGGTCAAAGTAACAGTGACAGGTATTAACACTTAAGATTTAAATCGAATGCTTGTTATGAGCATAGTTTATTAGTATAAACACAAAGTTCAAAGACTTGCCTACTTTATGAATTAGATCCAATTCTTGCTTATATACGCTAAGTGAAAAGTTCAAAGACCATTCTACTTTTCATTAGGTATATGCTTTGTGAGTATTCTCTGGTGATTACAAGTTTATCTCAAATGGCAGGGGTGTTAGCTCTTTAAATTATAATCCAAGTTTATTTCAAGGGTTTTCATACTCTTGAAATTGCAGGGGATTGTTGGGATTATTTCAAGAGTATAAAAAGATTATTTAACATAAAATGTAATGTTGAACAAGTATATAATATAATATTAATAGTAAAGTTTGTGGGTCTCGCTGAATAGAGAAAGGAGGTTAATTGTAGGGATTACGACCAATCAAAAAGTAGATAAATGCTGAATTAAATTATTTTGGTGCAACTATCAATAATTATTTTGGCATAATCATAATAATAATAATAATAATAATAATAATAGTAATAGTAATAATAATAATAATAATAATCTATATCTATTAATATATTAAAGCTAAATATTTGAATTTTAAAATATTGAACAGATAGCGAGTTTAGATGCATCATGAAATTCATCACGGTCAACGTTAGTTAGCATTTTAGGAAATTTTCTATTTCACTAGACACCAATACATGTTTTGTTTGAACAATTTATTATGATGTTTTCCATTAAACAATTTCATTAATGTTTTGTAATGTTTACTCTATATCGATGATTAGTTATTCATAAATTCCCCCTTTAAAACAGTTGTTTTATTACACTCCATGCATCGCACAAGTTTAAGATTAGTATTTAATTAGTAGTTAAATTATGGTTCACAACGTCATCTAGTCGTCCCCATCCAAAGAATGCTTATATAATCTAGTATTCTCATCAGTCACTACTAAATCGCATTGCAAATTCATACAACTTTAAAAATTGAGGTAATTAAAGACCTGAATCACATTCAAAAACCAGTCATCTACGTATTATTCATGAATTGAAGCCTAAAACCTATTGTGCAGCCTATTATACAACGAGACTACCACTAATATTGGTAACTTTGGTACTGATTTTAATTACAAGTATTATCCATCCTAAAATCAACAAAAATAAGTTCATTCTTCATTACCCTACATTAATGATGTGTTTGGTTTCATGAGTTTTCTAAGAAAGTTAGTCAACTTTACCAAAGTTAACTAACTTACTAACTTTCCCATATTTGGGAATAAAAATTAGGTTAGGGAAGTTTTTAATTAGGAACCACAATTTCCCCATAGATCATGGTGAAAACTTTCCCGGGGGGTGTGGGAAAGTTTCTCTCCCACGGGAAAGGAAAACTTTTTGTAACTCAACTTCCCAAAATGCCCTTAAAAATATTTTTTATAAATTAGTATATAAAGATAATTTGGACATTTCAAATAAACTTTCCTACAAACTATTTTCCCAGCAAAAACTTTCCTAGGAAATATTTTCCTGAGAAAATACCAAACGCACCATAAAATGATCTAGCGCACTAAAGAAAAGCAAGTTGAATCTACTAAAGGAGAAGACCAATAATGTTTGGGAGTATTATTTTGAGAGAAAGTAACAATAGTAATATGAATGGAGGCCCTTAAATGAAAGAAGAGGAGGAGGTGGGATGGGGCCAAATCCACTGTAAAAAAGAGCAAAAGAAAGGTTCGTCTTAGTTTAATTACTTGGTCACTTTAATCTCAACTTATTCCTTTTTGCATTATTGGTGTTATCCTTGATGAATCATTACTACTAAGCACAACAAACACTATATCACGCAACTTAAATCACAGTACCAACGATTAGTTCAACTGGTAAAGTATATATAGTACTGTACTATTTAATGGGACAAAACTCAAGATAAAAATATCATCAACAAGCACATAATAATCTATAAAGAGTAATCTAAATACTCAGCAAAAATCACTTAGGCTATCTACATTGGTGTCCCTGGGATTGGGGGATGAGGGGGGTATGAATAGTAGAAATAGTATTATTTTAATGGGTGTTGGGGGATGGTATTGTTAATGGTGTCCTTGGAGTTGGGGGATGAGGTGAGGGATGAGTGGGGTGGGAAGTAATATTTTATTGGAGTATGGGACCCACATGTAGAGTATAATTGTTTTTCTTTTTTTGTATTGGACTATATTTATTTTCTACAATGATGAAATTGTATATGTTATAATTAATAAATAAAATATTAAGATTTAATTAAAAAACTGAAAATTATGTACTAATATATTTTTATTATATTATAATTTTTTATTTTAAAAAATAATTAATTTTTAAATTTTTAAAAATAAATATGTTGATTAATGTAAGCTAGTATTTAAACAATAAACCCAAAGAATAATATAAAATTCACCAAACAGAAATATAATTACGTTCAACATACGGTCACTCGTGCACGTTAAAGATTACATTAATAAAAGTCGTCAAAGTACAACGCTAAACAAAAAATAAATGCAACATAAAAACAATTATTAAACAAACAGAATAAGAAATAAAAATACTTAAAAAGAAGTACATAAAACACTGGGTACAACATAACTAATTATGGATAGCGGAAATGGATGGATCAGTTATGATCGTACATAACTCCATATTTCATCCATATCTGATTAACCAACGCATTTTGAAGGCGCAAACCTTCCTGTTTATCACGAGTCTTCAGTTTGTTTTGCAACCATTGTTCGAAAACTGGGAGTCGACCAATGATTGGTGTTGTAAGTTCTGTTTCCTGTAATGGTATATCATATTGTGGTGTGCCGAAGCTATAGGTGAAATTGTCCGTCTCATCCTCGACGATCATATTATGCAGTATGACACATGTCCTCATAACCTTCTTCATTGTTGGGACATCCCAAAACCGAGCTGGGCGACGAACTATAGCAAATTGAGCCTTCAAGATTCCAAATGCTCGTTCGACATCTTTTCTATTTTAAATGTCATTTTATCAAAAAAATATTTTGTAAAAAAACAAACTAATACATACTAAATATATCCATGTCAAATTTCATATAATTTTTTAAAATAAATTATTGAAAAACATAATTATAGAAATTATTTAAATAATTATTAAAACAAAACATAATTAAAACATTAAAATAATTGTAACTATAATATTTACAATTAAAATAATTGTAATTATTAAAACAAAACATAATTAAAATAATTGTAATTAAATTAATTGTTAAAATGAAAAGGAAAAGAAAAGAAAGGAAAAGAAAAGGAAAAGAAAAGCAAAAGAAAAAAAAAAGAAAAAAGAAAGAAAAAAAATTAAAACTACCATTTGGTGGACCACCTTGTATGACCACAGAAGCGTGGGCCTGTACGCGCAGGAGCAAAAAAGGCGTGCGGCCCACGCCCCCCCTGCGCGCCTCTATTTCCCCTTTTCCCCATTTTCCCCCGAGGGACGCACCCCCCCTCTTTTCTTTTCTTTTTCCTTTATTTTCTTCTTCTCTCTCCTTTGTCCCTCCCACTCGGGGACACCATTGAGGTTGGTCTTACAGATCGACAAAGTTGAGCTGAATAGTGAAAGAGACCAACTAGTTGTAAGGCCTGGAAATTGATGCGGAATCACACTGCTAAAAATTCATATATGTTAGGTTGTTTTGATATAAAGTTGCCCATGCTGTTGAGATTTATATAATGCACACTGCACATAGCACACAAGCATGTAATATATATATATATATATATGACAACTGGATTTTAATAATCCCTACTTTCACCAATAGACAACGATGACCGCACTTTTTTTTCAGATTCTAGTGGTTCAAACAAAAATGGATTGAGTGACGCCACAGTTAAGAGGCGCGACTCATTGGTTTTGACTTGTCACAGAGGCCATGATTGACCGCGTTGACTTTGATTTAAGGTGCCACATCAGCTGAAAAATAAATGCTCCATTAAGTTTTCTTTTTTTTTCTATTGCCAGATTGGAAATTAAAATTTACCCCTCCCATTTATTTCTCTCTCTTCTTTTCCTTTTCCCATTATTTTCTCTCTCTTTCCCTGTTATTTTGAACGCACAAAAACTCAGAGAGAGAGGAGAGGGAGCAGAGGAGGGGTGCTGAGCAACGGAGGATGGCGAAGGTGGTGGCGGTGGATGGGGGTATGCTGGCGCAAAATTCACCCACCCAATCTCAAAGTGAGAGAGAAACATAGCCATGAAAGTTCAAGGTCTGCTTCACACCACCTTTTCCCTCGTTCACCAGAAACTCGCCGGTCCTCCGACCTCCCGGCGGTGCTCGTTGGCTTCTCTTCGACTGCGGTGGCTAAATGCGACGTCGGAGCTCCAGACGCCGGTTCCAGTGAACGGCAACAGTTCTTCTTCTTCTACTACTACCTCCGGCAATGCTTCTTCTTCTACTACGACCTCTCCAACAATCAACAACCCAGCAGCTATGTCGATCGTTTCTCAATTCCTCCAAATCTCCTCGAAATTCGTACCTCTAATCCCCCAATTGACATCCAATCCCCGGCTTCTGGCTCCGAATTGGGTTAGAATCAAACCCTCGTCGTGGAAATCCATGGAATTGGGGGCAAAGAGGGAGATTGCAGTGCGAGCGGTGACAGACGACGACGAGTGGGGTCCAGATCCCGTCGGAGGCTCGGCGGTGACTGCGACAGATGAGGCTCCGGCGGAAAAGAGGGAGATCGAGGATTTGAAGAGGCAGTTGGTGGATTCGTTTAACGGTACAGATAGAGGGTTGAGGGCCAACAGTGAGAGAAGGGCTGAGATTGTAGAGCTCATCACTCAGCTTGGGGCTAAGAATCCACCTCCTGCTCCTACTGAAGCTCTCTCTCTTCTCCTTTCCATACTTACCCTTTTCTCCGCCATACAATCATGGACACTGACTAAAATAACATCATGATATTTTGATGATCCAAATCAAAGCAATAAATTTTGGGCAGAAAAATATTTGAAATGGAGATATCGATTTCGAGGAAATCACCTGAGAAGAGATGAAGAAGAAGTGTTGAAAATAACAGAGCCATCTACACGCAGAACCCCCTCTCTATCTCTCTCATTCACACCTCCAAATTTATTTTCTTTTTTTTTCAAAGTTTTTTATGGGTAGAATAGAAAGATTAATTTCTTTAATTTTGTGATTGTTGTGTCAAAGGAAGAAGGAATGTTGATTCGTCATATAAGGGGAAGGGGAAAGGGAGTATTTTTTTTTGGGCTGCAGGTGAAATAACAGGAAAGGTAAAAAGAAGAGAGATAAAGAAAAGGGGAAGGGGAGAGTTTTTTTTTTTACTGCTCGGGAAATAATGGAAAGGGGAAAAGAATAGAAAGAGAAATAAAAAGGGAAGGGAGGTAATTTTCATAATCCTAGTTGGAAAAAAATTAAAGGAGAAATAAGAAGGGCATGTGTTTTGAATATGACGTGGCACCTAAAACACAAGCTTACCGTGACAAGTCAGCAAACCACCGAGTCACCGCCTCTCAACTCGGCGGCGTCCCACTCAAATCCAATTATATTTTTTTTTGGACCACTAGAATACAAAGTGAAAGTACGGTCCACCATTGTCCAATTGCTGAAAATAGATATTATTAGAATCCAATTATCCTATATATATATATATATATATATATATATATATATATATCAAAGTTGTCTATGTTGTGCAAGATTCATCATAATGCACACTGCATACAAGCTTGTGTGATATATATATATATATATATATCCACATACACACATATTTGAGAGTGTCATGGCTTTCTGAATGTATATACATGATAGTTTATTAATTTATTAATAGGAAAACTGTGAAACATATTCATCAAATAATTTTCAATGTGTAGACTTAGGCCTTATTCTTTAGCTTAATTAGTCAGGTCTAACTTAACTCAACTTATTCTTACTTTACCGAACCTAATGCAACTCCCTAAAAACACCCAAACCAAAAAAAAAAACTTTTAAAATCAAAAAGAAATTTTGGTTTAAAGAAAAGAGCTCTTTGAATTAACATCATTAGTTGTCACACGCATCATAGCAAATGAAACCAATACTCCTTTTGTCGAACCCAAACAAGTCTACATCATCTAAATTTGGGTAAGAAATTCACAGTCCCTCGTTACTCACCAGCATCCTCTAGAATAAGACAAGAATAAATTTGCATTCTATCAAGATTGATGGAGCTGATGTTATGGTGGAGGTGGTCGATCACAATAATATGAGTCTCACAGAAACTTACATCGATAAGATGAGATCACAATTATAAGAACAAACATCTCAGTCTTTTTTTTCTTTTTGTTTTTCTGTAGTATATTGTATGAAAACTCTAATTGCATATGATTCCACAATTGAAACAGCAATTTCCCAAACAAAGAACACCGTCCCAAGTGCTCTATCGACTATCATAAAACTTATTACGGAACTTGCTCGAAAAAGGAGACAAAATTTCATTAGGCAAAGATGAAGGCATAATAAGCAGAATTTGCAGAAATATAGAAGCATCCATTCCAATCCAAGAACAAACTTAGGGCATGGTATAGTGAGAAAAAAGAACCTTTGGGGTTCGATTTTGTTGCCCATCTGGGCTTAGGGGGTTAGTACTAGATTACTAGTCACAGGTGTCAACTACTTGCATTGTTATCTTCCCCAAACCCAAAGATTCTGAACAAGTCTACTTCATCATCAATTCCAGTTTAACAATCAAAACCCACCAAATTTTCCTATCGTACAACATTCTATCAAAAAAAGAATAATGATTTCAACACTTATATCATCACTATCAAAGAATACTTTCACCAGAAAATTAAACCCAATTCAAATCTAATCTACAACAAACGTACCATATATACTGAGGAATTAAGAATTATATATTGGGGTTTTAAACTCAAAGAAACTTACATGAAATTGGATGAACAAGCCCTATTGAATGTTCTCAAACCAATCGGAAATCTCGCAGTGTTGTATTACTGATCGGTTGAGAGTGGAAATCAGATGGAGCGACGCTGTGAGATAGAGTCAGAACACAAAATTTAGGGTTTTCGATCGGCAATTCTTCCTCCTCAATTCTCTAATTAAGCGGCAGATGAAAACTCAGAGTACGTGCAGATGAAGGCTACTGTTCGATTATGAAGGAGATTAAGAGGTTTTGGGAAATTAAGTGAAGCTAGAAAAGGAATAAAAATATTTAATATTAATTTCAGAACCCACGTGCACGTTTAATTAGAGCAAATGTAATGATAATCCTATTTTTTTGAAATGTAAGCGGTGGTCCACCTCTTCCACATCACTTATTATTCATACTTTTTAGAATTCATTCTACTTCATCTACAAGTCTACAACAATGGGAACTCCGTTTTTAAATTTATGAGCAACAATTGAAATGGAATATTGTCCATTTTACATTTATTCTGAGTGTGATTTTGTATTTATAAAGTTAGTCATTAGTGAGTTTCAAGAAAAAAATTTGGGTCTTACGATCATATTAATAAAGTACTACCTCCGTTTTTATTTATCTGTCGCTTAGAAAATTGTGTTAAAAATTTTAATTGTTAATATCTTAATTTGTATAATTCATCATACAAAATTGATGTCATTAAATTCGTAATAAAAAAATACTATTTAAAAATTATAATATTATATTTTTATAAAAATTTTATATTATAAATTATTGATTAAAGATGGACACTGAAAACTGTAAATGACAGATAAAAAAGAATGGAGGGAGTAAATTTTAAGGAAAAAATAGAGCTTCATGATTAAATTGATTTTTCATAAATATTATTATAGAGTTATGAATAAATAAGTTTCAAAAAATAATTAGCAACTAATTAAAATTAAAGCACAATAGCAATATAAATTAAACACATTAACCAAAATAAATAAAGTCAAAGTAAAAAAATTGGGCCCAAACATTAATTGTCAGACAAGTTTTACCACTATTGTAAAAACACTTCAATTACAAGTGAGTTTTAACTCACTTTTATTATATTTTAAAGGGTGGGTGAGTCAAATCTCACCCACCATTGGTAATGACCTTAGTACTGCTTCTTCAATATGTCGCGCACCTAGAGCTAGGTTTTCATTATTTAAGTCCAGCTTTTGACCCAATTATTGAGGCCGCGTCATAGGCCCAATTAAGCCAAAAAAATTGGGCGCTTGTATTATTATGCTACCGACCCTTTTAGGGTCTACTTGGAAGGAGAGTAAAAAATGGGGAGTGGGAGTTCATAAAAGTAAAGGAGGGTGAGAGTATGGGAGAGTTCATAAGGGTAAGCAACTTACCCCTGCTTGGGAGAACATTTTGGAAAGTTCATAAGAGTAAAGTGGTAAATGACATATTTACCCTTTTATATTATATGTAATTCAATATAATGCATATACATTTACCCATTAGAGTTAGGGGTATAATGGTCATTTCTATGTTATATATGATATAATTATATGGAACACTTGTTTACACCCCAAATTGGGGTATTAAAAAAACAAGGGTAAAGAGATGTAAAGGGGAGTAAATCCTACTCCCTCTTACTCTCCCTTACCCTCCCTCACTCTCTTCCCAAGCACGAGTAAGGAGGAGTAGGTACCCTCTTAACCCCTCCTTACCCCCCTCTACCCCTCTCCCAAGCAGACCCTTAGATGTCGGGCCAACTTTTGCTGTAAAAAGTGACAACTGACCCATTCTCCCTCCAAATTTCTGTTGACGCTATTATAAAGGGTCAAGCATGAGGGGTCATTTTGGGTCATTTTCTAGCTAGTAGTAGAATTGAATGTCGAACATGTTGAGTTACTTTTAATTAGTATTATTTTGATGCAAGACAAAAAGCATAATTTAAATATGAATCATAGTGAATATCAAAGTTAAAAGAATTTTGAGTCACATATAAATAATTGATGCTCTTAAAATCAATTACTATTATAGATATTAATTTATTTAACTACTTAATTAGTGGAAAAATTGATCATATTATTTGTGAAAGATATGTGAAGATCATTTATGTATGTATAGAATAAATTGCATGCGTGGAATGTTTTAGATGGAAATCATACATATCATATTATTTATTCTCCCTTTCAAAATTAACAATGCCCAATAAAACCATGAAGATATGGATGGGATTTGCAAATCATGTGATTATCCATACATTTATTACTTAATTCAAAATATATGCCCTATCTTGTGAGTTGTTGCAGAGAAAAATGAATGACAAATTTGAATCATATTTTATCCTTCATGAAGCAAGATAGCCCATGGCAATATCATGCATAATTATATATGATCAAGACAATCACATGATGATTATGCATATCATCATTTTCCATGGTTGACGAGATAAACATGAGCACAAGAATATCAACACTTGCCTTTAGTTTATTTGATTCAATCCTAATATTTCATGGCAAGTTCAAGTATAAATACAAGGAGTCTTGATTGTTGAAGGCGACAAGAAACAAGACAAGCATACTACTCACTTGAGCGTTATTTCATACTATTGTTTGTGAGATCACCAAAGAATTATTGTATTACATTTCTACTTTCTATTTGAGCCAAGAGTATTAGGGTGAGGACTAGGAGTTGAGAGGAAGACTCCTCCCACACTTAATTGAGAGGTGATATTAATTGGTGGGTTAGATCTTGAGAGTAGAGGAGGCTCTAAGATTGTCTACGGTTCATCCTAATAAGAGCTCGAGATTCAATCCTAGAGTTGGAGAACTCTAGGCGGTGACGTACTCCATTGGGAGGAACATCGTTAACAACCACCGTGTCATTTATCATTTATTTTCCGTAATTTAATTTCACATTTAAATTTACGCATCTTATTTTAATTAAATTTTTTGTTTGTAATTACCATATTCATCCCCCTCTAGGGTAATCTTATCTTTCAATTGGTATCAGAGTCTAACCTATTTGCGTGACTTAACCGTCTATAGGAACGATCATGGCTTTCTCTAACACAAATATGGAGGGTAGATCAACTGTTAGACCACCTCTCTTTTGTGGAAAAGATTTTGGTTATTGGAAAAATGCTATGCGTATATTTATTGAATCCACTGATATGGAACTTTGGAGGATTGTTGAAAAAGGCCCTTATGTTGTCCCAATGATTAGAAATAAAGAAAACGAATTAGTGGATAAACCCGAAGAGGAATATACTAATGTTGAATGGGAAAAACTCTCAAAAAAAAACATATTCTTTATTGTGGTTTGGATGCTAACGAATATAATCGTATTTCTGCTTGTGATACAGCTCAGGAGATTTGGAACAAATTGGTGGTGACATATGAAGGTACGAGTCAAGTAAGAGAAACTAAGTTGAACATGTACGTGCATCAATATGAGTTGTTCAAGATGGAGCCTAGTGAGTCAATCAAAGACATGTTCACACGATTCACCGACATCACCAACAACCTAAAATCCCTTGGCAAAGTATACACAAACGAAGAAATGGTGAGAAAAGTGCTCCGGTGCCTTCCCAAAAATAAATGGGGTCCCAAAGTTACCACTATAGAGGAGGCACAAGATCTCAAGAAGCTTTCACTAGATGATCTTTTGGGAAAACTTCTTACCCATGAGATACATCTAGCCGAAGAAGAGAAGGAAGCATCCATCAAGAAAGATATCGCCCTAAAGGCCGCCAAAGAGAATGATGACTCATCCGAAGAAGAAGGAGAAAGTGAAGACAATAACGACCCCCTTGCCTTGGTGGTTCGTGGTCTTCGAAAGATGGCCCGAATGAAGAAGTACAATTCCAAAGAGAATAAAAACAAGGGATCCTCATCAAAAAGAAGTGAAAAAGCTCCTAAAGGTAAGTCCTCCAACTTTAATAAAAATGAAACTAATAATGTTTCTTGTTATGGATGTAGTATGCCAGGGCATATGATAAAGGATTTCCCATTACTTCAAAAGTTGGAAGAATACCGAAAACTTAAACCAAAGAAAGACAAAAAGAAGGCTATGGTCGCCGCTTGGAGTGACAGCGACTCAAGCGACAATGATAGCGATGAGGAGTATACGGCCAACTTATGTCTAATGGCCAAAGAAGGAATGGACAATGATGAAACCGAGTACGAAAGCTCGGATGAGGTAGAACTCTCTCCCCTTCATGAATACTCTAAAACTGAATTAATTAAATTTTTAATCGAGTGTGCAAAAGTAGAAGAAAAACAATCATCTAAAATTAAAGAATTAAAAAGAATGATACAAGAATTAAATGAAAAAAACTCCACCTTAGAAAAGGAGAATAACAATTATTGCAAGAGGATAGAAAATCTTGAAAAAGAAAAATGTGACTTACAAAATAAATGTGACGATAATAAACAAATAATTTTAAAATTTACAAAAGGACAAGAGAATTTAGACAGGCTAATTTGCACTCAACGAGCATCATTTAATAAAGAAGGGGTTGGATACAACCCATCGAGTAAAAAGAAAAATTATAATAATTTCTTTAAACCCTCATCACATAAATCAAGTTCAAGCAAGTGTAAATATTGCTTAAGAAATGGGAATCATGCATATTATTGTCATAATAAAATTTCAACACCTAAAATTGTTCAAATTTGGGTTCCGAAAGGAACTAAACCCCCTAACATGATTTCTAGTAATTGTGATGCAATTTTCAATGTCAAAGGAAGTAGAAGGGTTTGATGTTTTGTTTTGTAGGTGCCCTTGAAATCCAAGGAAAAGCTATGGTACCTTGATAGTGGATGCTCAAGACACATGAGTGGAAATCCTTCACTATTCTCCGAACTTAAAAGAGAATTTCATGGAACCGTCACCTTCGGAGACAAAAATAAAGGTAAAATAATCAGCGTTGGAAAAATTGGTAAAAACTCTCAAAACTTATTAGATCACGTTTATCTCGTTGATGGGTTAAAATATAATCTTTTAAGTATATCTCAATTGTGTGATAAAGGAAATCGTGTATCTTTTGAGTCTACTCATTGTCAAGTAGAGGACATAAAAACCGGCAAGATTAATCCCCAAGGACCTAGAATAAAAAATGTTTATGGAATTAATCTAGATGACATCCCATCTCAAAATTTATCTTGTCTTAAAACATCTCATGATGATATATGGCTTTGGCATCGTACATTAGGACACACTAGCATGCATTCTATTAACAAATTAGTTAAACATGAATTAGTACGCGGTTTACCCCCTTGCAATTTTGAAAAAGATCATATATGTGATGCATGTACTAAAGGAAAACAAACCCGTAGTTCATTTAAATCAAAAAATTGCATAAGCACATCTAGACCATTAGAATTGCTTCATATGGATCTTTGTGGGCCTATCTCCATAGAAAGTTTGAAAGGTAGCAAATATATTCTTATCATAATTGATGATTTCTCACGGTTTACATGGGTATCCTTCTTAAGAGAGAAAAATGAAGCTTTAAAGAATTTGCTAAATTATGTAAACAAATTCAAGTTTTTAAAAATTCACAAATTGTTTCCATTAGAAGTGATCATGGTAGGGAATTTGATCAAAAAGATTTTTATGAATTTTGTGCTAATCATGGTATTACTCACAATTTTTCCGCTCCTAGAACCCCACAACAAAATGGAGTAGTAGAAAGAAAAAATCGCACTTTAGAAGACATGGCTAGAACAATGATTTGTGAAAATAATTTACCTAAATATTTTTGGGCCGAAGCGGTTAACACCGCAAATTATATTTTAAATAGATGGCTAGAACAATATTTTTGGTACGTATAATCACAAATTATACTTTTGATCCTCTTTTCCTTGTACGTGCATGTATAATATCCTTTTAATCGCTTGATCTTCCTTTTTGTAAAAATCTTGATACGTATTCCAAATCCTCCCTCTTTCTTTTCTTGGAGAATTCCTTTATTGATATACAATCTTCTAATTTATTCTATCTTCCTCACTTCCCTTTTCTACTAAACTATTCTTTCCCTTGTTTTAGCAATCACATTGATTCATTTTTTATTATCTTTTCTCTTTGATTTTTTCCTTAGTTCAACGTACAACAACATATTTATAACCCCCAACCTTCCTCCTTTGAATCATCTTGATTCATTCCTTTTCAATTGTGACTCCCTTCATCTTCTTCCACCACATATATTCCCGCTTAGCCTCATGGAGTCCAACAAGAAACATCCTATGACACACTCTTCCTCTCCAACCACCTCAAAAAAACGCACGGTTCGTATGTCTGTGAAATCCTCTTCCACTCAACCCATATACAATCGTGTCAGTCGTATGGAGGACAAGCTAAATAAACTTCAAGAATCCCTAGATGGGATTATACACAATCAAGCGCTCATAATGAACAACATTTCAGACCTCAAAGATCTTGTGAGCAAAGAATCTATCCACATCCACTCCAAAGTCAATGACTTAATAAGTGTTGCCTGCGTTACACAAAAGTGTGCCCTCAAAGTCATACCCCTAACAAATGAAGACAAAGAAGCGGTGGCCAAGCACACTATCCGCCTTGTGACCAAGCCACCCCGTACCCATTAAAGTTCTTTGTCATTCTTCAATTCCCATATTTCCTTTTCGTTTTAATAAGCTTTTTCTAGTTCTTTTTAAAACTTACTCCCATGTGCGCTCGAACATTTTACTATTTACTCTATGCATCTACTATTGAATAAAAGGACTTGATTATATCTACTTTCGGTTATTTAATATCTCTTTTCCTTTATATATATCTTTTTGATACAATACAAAAAGGGGGAGAAAAATATACATATCTAAAGGGAAAAACAATAGGGTTTTGTCTCACATCAAAAAAGGGGAGATTGTTGAGTTACTTTTAATTAGTATTATTTTGATGCAAGACAAAAAGCATAATTTAAATATGGATCATAGTGAATATCAAAGTTAAAAGAATTTTGAGTCACATATAAATAGTTGATGCTCTTAAAATCAATTACTATTATAGATATTACTTTATTTAACTACTTAATTAGTGGAAAAATTGATCATATTATTTGTGAAAGATATGTGAAGATCATTTATGTATGTATAGAATAAATTGCATGCATGGAATGTTTTAGATGGAAATCACACATATCATATTATTTATTCTCCCTTTCAAAATTAACAATGCCCAATAAGACCATGAAGATATGGATGAGATTTGCAAATCATGTGATTATCCATACATTTATTACCTAATTCAAAATATATGCCCTATCTTGTGAGTTGTTGTAGAGAAAAAGGAATGACAAATTTGAATCATATTTTATCCTTCATGAAGCAAGATAGCCACGGCAATATCATGCATAATTATATATGATCAAGACAATCACATGATGATTATGCATATCATCATTTTCCATGGTTGACGAGATAAACATGAGCACAAGAATATCAACACTTGCCTTTAGCTTATTTGATTCAATCCTAATATTTCATGGCAAGTTCAAGTATAAATACAAGGAGTCTTGATCGTTGAAGGCGACAAGAAACAAGACAAACATATTACTCACTTGAGCGTTATTTCATACTATTGTTTGTGAGATCACCAAAGAATTATTGTATTACATTTCTACTTTCTATTTGAGCCAAGAGTATTAGGGTGAGGACTAGGAGTTGAGAGGAAGACTCCTCCCACACTTAATTGAGAGGTGATATTAAGTGGTGGGTTAGATCTTGAGTGTAGAGGAGACTCTAAGATTGTCTACGGTTCATCCTAATAAGAGCTCGAGATTCAATCCTAGAGTTGGAGAACTCTAGGCGGTGACGTACTCCATTGGGAGGAACATCGTTAACAACCACCGTGTCATTTATCATTTATTTTCCGCAATTTAATTTCACATTTAAATTTACGCATCTTATTTTGATTAAATTTTTTGTTTGTAATTACCCTATTCACCCCCCCTCTAGGGTAATATTATCTTTCAGAACAAAAGGCTGATATTTGATACCCAGTTTTTTTAGTTAATTTTTGGGTTAGATAATTTGGACAAATTAAAATTCAGGTTAATCGAGTTTGTTCAATAGAAAAATGGAAAATATCATGGCCGAATTTTCTGTCAAATCGATTGAAGTCAAAATTCAAACTTATGACAGTACCTAGTTTTTGTGGGTCGAGCTAAACTTGGTTTTGGGGTCGGATGGTTTTTGACAGGCCTACAAAGAATTAACATATTTACTCTCTTTCAAACAACTACTACTAAAACCTTGCTTTGGTTACGATCCACACTGAAGCGGTCAGAACCCATAGACAATAGAAGTTTATCTTGGTGAGTAGAATCAGTGAAGATGAAAAAGGCCAAGTGTTCAACTTTAGCACCAACAGAAATGTGTCCTCGCAGTAAACAACATAAATTGTAAAAGCATGCATCAGAATGTTATGGGCATAGAGTCAAGTTTATCCCATTATAAGCAATGCAAGTGGGACCCCAGTCAAAGCCAAAAAAACATTTTCTCAGTTACTGCTATTGTTTTGTAAAAGCTAAATCCCTTGTACCTCTACTGGGTTGCAATATCTAAACCATCTCTGCCAAGATCGTTTCACCCATCCCTGCTAGTTTCTGTGTTGTTTTGTATATGTTTTTCCATTACTTCTTGGCTGATCATACTAACCGAAAGGCAATGATTCCAACTGACAGTTTATGGAGCGTGGTTTTTATGTCTAGCTGATAGCTTCAATTCCCACATTTACTCCCTCTTATCTTGATTGTGCGTATAAGTTTGATATCAGCAGTATTACTTTGATGCACATTGAAAGCAGTAACAGAAACAAAAGCTGCTCTAAGATATAACTACTAGTGGAGGGAGTAATTAAGTCAATGGACTCAAACATGGCTGCCTTTCTTGAATCAGTGTATCATCATGTGAACAAGGATGGTGATTTTATTGATCTTGGGCTAAGTTTGAAAACATTGCACCCGGAAGCCGCTTGCCACCATATCCAAGACAGTACGTATATATATGCTTCTACCTGCTTTTTAAGTCGTTATTTATCAGTATATTTTGCATTAATGTGCATATAAAATTGTTCTGACAACCCACCTGCGTTACCACTTATATGTCGCAGTTAATTATGTTCATCACTATTGAAACACACTAAACTTGAACCAAAAAATGCATACTAACTCTTTACGTAAAAATGCAGCAAACCACAGTTTGAATTTGGATTCAACCGTGGTTCCAGGGGAATACAATGACCTGATACAATGGCCATACTTGAACCCATTAAACCTCAAAGGTTTTCTTCCCAAGTACTCTGGGTGCTCAACAAAGAACCAAGAAGAGAGTGGCGAAAACTTGGAGGGATTTGAAAGCAGAGATGGATCACCATACGTCAAGGTTAACATGGATGGGGTCATTGTAGGAAGGAAAATTTGTATCCTTCATGTTGCTGGCTACTCCGCCCTTGCTCTTCAACTGGAAGATATGTTTGGTATGCTCTAGGATAAATTTGAGGATATATAATTTTACTTGCCTTGAATATAACAAAAACAATATATGCATTGTTTTTTTGAAATTTATAGTAACAATATATGCATCTTGATTTCAGGTAGGCTGTCACAGTCGGGATTGCACTTGTTTCAAACTGGGTCAGAGTTTATTCTGTTTTATAAGGATGCAAAAGATAACTGGAGGCCTGCTGGTGATGTGCCATGGAAGTAGGTCCTTTTCCTACTTTCCCAATTTGCTCACTCTTTATTTTTATAAACATCCCAAACTTATTATAATTGATAATTAATAGTAACTGAAAAAAATTGAGGTTAAAAATAATGATATGTATTAAGAAATAAGACATTTAAGCAGTCTATTGTCTCAAGACGCTGATCTTCACTGTTTATCTATTTTTTTTTGTTTGTTTTTTGTGGTAGCGTTGATCTTGACTGTTGAATTTGTAT
Source organism: Portulaca oleracea (assembly GCA_029582165.1). NCBI lineage: Eukaryota > Viridiplantae > Streptophyta > Magnoliopsida > Caryophyllales > Portulacaceae > Portulaca > Portulaca oleracea. Next base: position 21,617,688 of record CM055879.1, read on the forward strand.
GTACGTTTTACGATTGCAGGGAGTTTGCCGATTCTGTGAAGCGATTAAGAATTGTGCGAAAGTCCAACTTGATTCTCTCATAAGAAGTTCAGAACCATCATGGAGACATTTCATGTTATTTAGCTCATGTTTCAAAGGTTACAACATATTATCAGTGGCCTTTACAAATGCAAACTTTAAGTTGTTTGCAATTTCTAACTTTGCATGCGTATTTGGCTTAGCTCTCTTTAGTGACATTGCCTTCTTATGTTTTTCGTTCAAAAGCCACATCTTCGGAAGAGAACAGCTGATGGTGATAATCAAATGTAAATCTTCCTTAAATTTAATCCTATTTTCTCCCTGTTATTGCGATAAGTATATTACATACATACGTGTACCTATCTATCGTTTATGTATAAGGTGTACTTATGTGTCTACATCAAAAATATGAAACAAAAAAAAAAAAGTAACAAAAAGAATAGGTTGAGCAGACATATGACCTACAGTATTTTGGACTAGTCCATACCAGATTGACGAACATAGGTCCACACACCAAGGTCGACAATACATTAGCTGTTTGTAATAAAAATGTTTGGTAAAATTAGTTATTTGTAAAAATGTAAGTAGCTTAATTTTCATTTGTGTCCTTAGTAAGATAATTCTTTTCATTATAATTTTACAAATATTTCAAAATGGATTATAAATTATAATTACAAAATAATTTTTCTTTCATATAAATTTGTGACATTATTATTTAATACCAACTCTATTTTTGTTTTAATATTTACTAAAACCTATTACATTAAAAAAAATATTCATTATATGACCAGAGCTAACATGATGCACAATTTGTTAGGATTTTGTGCATTTTGGAACTCGAAAGATAGGGTAATTAATTTTTGGGCCCTTACATTTCAATATTAATTTTTTGGACCTTAAAGTTTGTGGCCTGAATAAAAAAAGGTCTCTGTCATATTTAAATTTCTCTTCCGATTGACATCGAATTTCAGGACTAAGCTTAAAACTTATGTTCAAGCCATAATGCAATCTCTTATTCATGTCGGGGCTATAAGACCCCTAAGTACCCTATGCTTTGTTGGGAGTATCCCCAAAACGTACTTTAGGTCCAATGATCAAATACAGATCAATTACAAAGAGAATGATAAGTAAGATGACCATTACAAGTGTATTATAGCAATGGATAAAGAAAATATCGATCTTTGAAGGATTTTGCAAATACCCGGCCAACATGTATATTCATAAAAGAGGCAAAAAGTTGTTTATTACGGCTGTGTTTGGTTGAGAGGAAATTGTTTTCTATGAGAAATGGTTTTCCAAGGAAAATGGTTTTCCATGCCAATTTTTCCCTTGTTTGGTAGGAGATAAATTAATTTTCGAAAAATGATCATTTATGTCGATATAAATAGCAATATATATTACAAATGAAAATATTTGGAGCTCAAAATTTATATTTGAGCTTTTCTTAATCATTTCTATCGTGTTATAAAGTTTCGTGACAAACCGATCAAATTGAATTTTGCTTTTAAGTTTCAGTCATATTTAACCGCAAAAAAATGTCGACAAAAGTGGCGATATATGTTACAAATGAAAATATTTGGAGCTCAAAATTCATATTTGAGCTTTTTTAATCATTTCTGTCGTATTGTAAAGTTTCATGACAAACTGAGAAAATTGAATTTTGCTCTGAAGTTTGAGTCATATTTAACCGCAAAAAAATGTCGATAAAAGTGGCGATATATGTTACAAATGAAAATATTTGGAGTTCAAAATGTATATTTGAGTTTTTCTTAGTTTATACTATCAAATCATAAAGTTTCGATTCAAACAATTCAGTTTGAATTTTTAAAAGTTTCAGTTAGTTTTAGGGCTAAAACTTCTGATCTGATGTATATCGAGATATATGTTATCAAATAAAATTATTTTGAGCTAAAAAATTATATTTGAGGTTTTTTAATCAATTCTATCGTGTTACAAAATTTCGAGCAAAACCGTTAATGTTAATTTTCGGCCTCAAATTTAAGTTAGAGTTAGTAGTAAAAATCGATCCAACAATCAATAGTGGAAAATGATTTTTCTAGGTTTAACAAATGAAGTCAATTTCCTTCCTTTAAAGGAAAATGATTTTCTTTGGAAATGATTTTCTAAACTTTTTTTGTACCAAACAGTAGAAAATTAGGAAAACATTTTCCAAAAAAATGTTTTCCCCCTACCAAACACACTCTACATTTAAAAGGGGTATGTATAGCAAAGGCCTAAACCCTTCTAAAACCTTGAAATACATTTAGGTCATGTGCACGACCATTAAAGGTCACAGTCGTGACCCTCATTTTTTGCGAAAAGGTTAAAGAAAACCCCGATTGGATCACAGGCGTGACATTGGTTGTCACGGCTGACACCTGCCTCTTGCCACAGGTTGTCGTGGGGTGTCACGACCTAGAAAAACAACCCAATCATAAAGAAGGGGTCATTGGCGTGACATTGATTGTAACGACCATGACTTCCCACTGCCAAGCTTTCTCTTCTTACTTCTCTTCTACTTTACATTCCAAAGGTGAACGATGCTGGTGGGAGAAAATTAGGTCCCAGTCCACCCGAGGAATTATTCATGTCGATGTCAATATGCCCTGTAGGGCTTACAGAGCCTCGAGGGTAGCCCACGAGCCCATAAATGGGAGGGTTGGCCTATGGTAAAGACTCAAAGGCAAGGACATATTTAGATAGTAAAAGTCTATCTTCAAATTTCTATTGTTCGAACTTGATTTAGACCCGAATTTATGCTTATTTGATTTGTCATACCTGAAAGTTACATGAAAAAATTCAGTACCGAAAATCAAATTTTCATTCGGTATCCGATTTGTCTAAAATGGAAATCACCCGAACTCGGATTTTTGTTAGCTCTAAAAGGTAGCGACACTTTTTACAATTTTAATTAAGGGTAATGATATTTTTGGCTTTTTAAAAAAGTTGAGTGCCAATTTTATTCAAATACTAGTGACAAGCTAAGTTTCAAATTTTTATCAGTAAACTTACTATAGAAAATAAAAATTATATTTTTTACTATTTTAGAAAATTAAAGAGCTAATAATAATTTTTAAAATTCAATGATTTTTTCAATTTCGCCACCGTCGCAGTCCACAAGGCCAATACAATACCTCAAAGGCTCGAAACTGCTACTGCTAGGGACTGTTCTCTTTTTTATTCAGATTCGATCGTATAAGGCCAGGGGGGACAAATTAAACTGCATATTCGCATGGTGCAGAGTCCTTATTGGGTACCCGCTGGGCACAACCGCACAAATGAACCTGGTCCAACCCCCTATGCTGTATGGCCTTGGCGCGTGTTACTTGCAATGCCAACTGTAAATCCCTCACCCTCCCAATGTCGTGCAACGTTAAATTTAGATCGGTTAATTTATTCATGTTAGAATTAGGTCAAGGGAATAATTATCATTTTCCCAGCAGCAAATCAAGTCAGATAATTCATAATTCATACAAAGGTTGTGTTCAACGAGAGTCTTTGGGTTAGCATTTAGCGTTTTGACCAAGTATCAAAACTCTAGTTGCGTAAATATTAGTGTTCGGTAAACTAGCGTTTTGAAGAGCGTTTAGCGTTTTAAGGAGCGTTTTGTGAAACGCTAATAAAATTAACGTTTAGCGTTTGGGGTATAGCGTTTCATATTTTTCGGTCAGAAAATACTCTTTGAAAATTTTATCTTCAAAATTATTCATATCCCTTTATGTCAATTCACATTAATATGTTAATTCAACCGTTAAATTTACCGAACACAATTTTCATTTGAACAGTCATCCGCTATCCGCTACTTAAACCGCTATCTGTTGCTTAAACTGTTATCCGCTATATAAACCTCTATCCACTACCTAAAACACTAATTTTGCCGAACAGGGCCAAAATTTACACTTTAATAAAAATTATACGTAAATAATAGAAAAGGAAAAAATTAGTGTCCTATCTTTCAGTTAAATTTGTCAAATATTAAAATGTAGACCAAAAAATTTATGACCATATTTTACTTTTTCATAATGGAATACATATTTAGTCATTGCGTTGTTAAAAATGAAAATGGTACGAGTCTTAGGATTTAAGTGTCTTGCCTATCATTAAAATTATATTATTATATATATTAAATTAAAATAAAATGATATAATTGAATTTTATAATTATAAAATTACATATTTATCTATTATTTATATATTTTTAAAAAAAAACCTGAACTAAATCTGATGAATGAGGTCGATTCGATTAGAATATTGCTAACACAGTTAAATTTTCTTATAATAAATACTTACATTTAAAAAAAATAGTGTAAAAATCATTAATCATTAATAAAATTAATTTGGAAAAGAGTGAGACACTTAAAAAATATCTTGTAGTAAGACTCAAGCTATCATCACCTAACTAAAAAATCTCAATGAAAATGATAAATGTTTTGGGCAAGACACATATTAAGTGTCTTGTCATTATATAAAACCTATATATTTATAAATTAAATTGAAAAAAAGTTACATGATTGACGTATATAAAAATTACACTTTTATCTATATTTTTAAATTTATAAAATGACGTCTAAAATATGTCCAACGGATGTGATTCATTCGTTAGGGTGTTAATTTTAATTATTGACATAGCCAACACATTCCAAACTACTTATAATTGATCATTAATAATATCTGTTTCAAAAAAATTAAGATTAAAAATAATAATAAATATAAATTTTATAAAGGGTAAGTCACTCAAATAGCGTCTTACCCAATAACGTCTTGCCCCAAGCCACGTATGATTACCCTTCCTAATATGATTAAAGTGTTTTGAGTGCATTTATCCAGACAAACGAAGAAACCCATCATTTTCCCCATTCTGTGTCTGTCTCTCAGTACCAGGGAGTGCATGGGAAGCAGAATGGAGTCGCTGGAGAGATCCCTTCAGAAATGGTGTCTTGAACAAAACCCCCGCTGCAACACCAAGGACGGGGAAGGCCATTCAACGTCCCAAATATCCCTCCCCCACCATTGGGAGCAATGCCTCAATTTTAAGGTCCTTTCTTTCTTTCCTTCCTTCTTCTACCATGCACAATATAATCATTTCTAGCATTAATTGAAGTTCACTTCAATTTCTTCTCTCAATCTCAATAAATAATGCCTCCTATCTAGTATTATTACCTGCATTCAATGTTTGCTCTCTTCAATTCAATCCTCTATGCCTCCCATCCCATCCCATTCATCGAATAAGAATAAGCATCACAAACCCTAATTATTCTCACGCTCTCCCTCATAGTATGAACCCCTTAATTTCATTTCTGTTTCTGATCCTATACCTATATGGATTTGTTCTATCATGCATATATAGTAATTACTTCTTCGAAATCATTGGTCTTTTTTTGTAAGTCAAAGTTACCTTGGATCTTTTTCAACACTCATGATAGATTAATTATATCCCCCATAGACAGGGGAGATGTGTTACATAAACTGGAGCAATGGGATGAAAGTTAGAGAAGATCCGAGAACAACGACAGCAGGTTACAACGGAGACTATGATTCAGAGGAGGTAGATGAAGATGAAGAAGAAGAAGAAGAGTTGAAGGAGTACAAGAAGAGTGGTAGTAGTGAAGGATGGTGGAAGGAATCATATCCATGTTCAAAGCTGAATTCATCAGTGAGGAAAGTGGGGACATTGGGAGGAAAATATTGGAGGTATCAAGAAATAAGACAAGACTCCATTCTAGTGGTGGCAGGTTGTAACAGCTGCTTAATGTACCACATGGTGGCCAGAAATCTTGACTCATGCCCCAAATGTTCTGCTCAACTTTTTCACTTCCCTCCCACCCTTGCATCCTCCCCCTCCCCTTAGCTACTCTAGTCTTTCTTATTATGTTATTCTCCTTTTTTTCCCCCTCCCTATTTGTCCTTAGAATATATATTGAGATTTTCAAAATTTTCAATTATTTTCTTTTCTTTTTATTTATTTTTTCGGTGGGTGGTTTTCTGTTATTAAGTACATATGATCCCTCGTTCTTATTTTATCTATCATTTATCAAATGTTTCATGGTCTACAATGTCTTTTTTTGCTGACAATTTAATTATTAAACATTCTATAAAAAAAACTACTATATTATCCACGTGTAGTATTTTTTAAATTGTTCTGAATCTAATCATTGGACTTTTGTGTGATAGAAGGCTATACTATACATGTATGTTAGAGAAACTAATAGCAAAAGTTTTTAAATTCTAATTAATGTGTAGATGAAGCTAACAAATTAGCGGAAAAGAGTAGTATAACAAAGACATATCATTTTCATATTTCAGTAAGTGAGTACGTCAATGATGTGCACATTCCATAATCATCGTTTGACAGATTATTATTACATTGACTTTAAACGCACACTCAATTACTGAACATGCCTTGCTTTGAAATTTCTTGCATGAAGCTTTGGAAAATGATTGAAAACAGGATCTGTTGTGCCCTCTTCTCATCTTCTGGCAGAAACTTGTAAAAGATTCCTAGAGAGTCGATTATTACTACTAGTTGATTAACAGCATTATTATCCAAATGGCAAAACTAGTTGCCTTATATTAAAAACTCTTGGTCCGTACACATGGCCCATGAAAACAAGGATCCATGGCGATGACATTGACTCATTGAACCGTACAAATATATGGCCCGCATGAATGGACCACCGGATACAACAAAGAGTTGGCATTTGGAGCTTACTATAGCAGAGGAGAAATAAGAGAACGTGCAGTAAGCTGGAGGGGATGGTGACAAGAGCCCCTAAACAGAGCGTGACCCTTCATCACTTGGGAATCCGAGTGCAGATTTAGATGTATAATTTTCTCCAGAAACAAAGTAGATACAGCTGTTGTACCTTCAAAGTTTTCATGTTTGTTTTCATGTTGATATATGATAAAGCCCTGCATGATCAGTATAGTAATCACTAATCTCCATACAGTACATATATAATGGTGATCAGCAGGGGCTCCTAGAAGCACAAATGCTGGGACAAGAAATATGTCTGAGACTGAGAGATGGAAAGAGAATCTGCTTTATCTGTTGAATCAGGGATGTGTGGGGTTATTACTTTCCATTATTCATCTGTCTCCACAGTCAAGTCATCATCTCTGACAAAAATACTTGTTTTTGTTCAACACCTCCCTCCCCTCCCAACTTTCATTTGTTAGTCGTGATGTATTTGATAACCTCCCATTTCCCCTTCCCTCTTCGTTCGATATCTTCCTCATAGTTATCCCCACTACTTTTCCATAATGACACTTTCCTGCAATGACAAAAAACACTTATTTGTCTATGTCCTTCTAAAGAAGATTAATATTTACTACCCGGCTTACAATACTTGTAATTTTAACTAACTTTTCTTATTCGACATCATTGGTCACTTTACAATGCTTAATCACTACTTGTGAAGTTAGTTATGCAAGTGATTAGAGTTTGTTATGTAAACCAGCTCTGCAACGGCTTTCTCTTTATATATATAGAAAAATTGGATTCTAATAACTCTTACTTTCACCAATTGTATAACAATAATTCGTACCTTCATTTTGAATTCTGGCGGTCCAAAAAAATAATAATAAAATTGGATTCTAGTGGTACCAAATCCACCTTCAAATTCTTTTTATTTTTTTCATTCCTATCTAACATTGTTTTTGTTTTTTTCGTTCCTACCCCCACAAAGGTAATGAAGTGTAGTTACTAAAACAATTTTTAAATTTTTTTTGAGACTCTGAGAAATTATTATGATTTTTTAAAAGAAATAAAAGTGAAAAAAATCGTAAAGAAATTCAAAGAAATCGGAAGAAACGCTGTAAATTCATTAAAAATTATGGTAAAGTGTTATACTAAGTTTTGAATCAAACGCAACACAAAATCTATGATATTTAGGGTATACTCTCGATGATGTTCCACTACAATCCAATTATATTTTTTTTTGGACCAACAAAATCCAAATTGATAGTAGGGATTATTGTTGTCCAATCGTGAAAGTAGGGATTATTAAAATCCAATTCCTATATATACATATATATATATATATATATATATATATATATATAATTTTAAAATTCTACCATAGTTGAAAAAAATTTCAAATATGATAGTTGAAAATTCATAATCATCAATTTATAAAAATAAACCACATATATTAAAAAGATTTATATTTCACTAAATAGGATTAATTGTTGTAATAAGTTACTTTGGTCGATATATTTTAATTTTGATTTTTTAATGGTAGAGTTGATACTTATACTTTCAATTATAATAGTTGAAAAAAATCAATTTTGATAGAATAACCTTCAATTCAAATATTAAATTTTGTAAAGAATCATATCTCAATAAATGAGACTACTTATTGTAACAAGTTCTTTAGTCAATATATATTAGTTCCGATTTTTTTATAGGTATATTTTAAGTAACTATACATTTTAACTACCATAGTTTAAAAAAATTTCAACTATAGTAGAATCTCCCTATGTAATCTACCCTGTATCTTCCAACATATAATACAAATTACAGAAAATTTCCCAATTCTATTTCTATGATAGCATGTGGAACAATGTTAACCAAAAACTTAAGCTAATGGTTGAAAAACCCCAAGAATGATTTTATACTCTAACAGGTAGTTTTCATGATTTTCCCTAAACATCTAAAATGACATCTATTATTGAACGGAGATAGTATATATTTACTTAAGGGCCTGCCACTTTGATGAGTAACTCCAATTTACCAAAATCTACCAATTTTTGCTAAATTTACCAAACTTTACCAAACATAAAAAAACATAACAACATTAATTTTGATATATTGACATAAATTTGACAAAAATTACCAGAATTTATCAAAAATTACCAAAATTTAACTTTTACCCAACTATTTTTTACACATGAATTTGAGAGGCCCATTAATACCGTGACAGTTAGCTCAAATGCTCAATTCATGTATCCGCAAAGATGCTTCATGTCATCATGTGGGAGGTGTAACTGGTTTCTGGATTGTAGTAATTCAGCATAAAAGGAAAAAGAAAATGTAAACAATTAATTTGACATATAATTAAAACACCTAGAAAAGATTTAGTCTTAAACAACTAAGAATGCATCACATGCATTGTTGAAAAATATTTAGATATACCCATGTTTATACATATATAGCAAGACAGACATGATGGGAATCCATTACATTATTCAGATACATGTACATATATATTTACACATAGCAAGGCTAAACAAGGGACGAACAACATAGAAGAAACTAAAAGGCTGATCATTTGGCAACAAAATCAAAGATAAACTGCACAAGAATAAGAGAAAGCTAAGCTAAAATGCTGCGGATATAAACAAGAAAGTAGGTGAGATGAGTAAATTAAGAGAAGCTAGGGGGCTGATGGAGCGTGAGGCCCATGTTGAGCGGCTCTAAACGCAGTGAGGGTCTCAAAGAGATGGTGGGTGGCCTTGTCGAAGTTGACAAAACCCATGAACCAGAACTCGTGGTTGTCCACTGTGGTGATCTGAATGTACTTCTCCTCTGGATTGCCTGTCATACTGATGGGGTTGATTGTGCTTATTAGTGCCATCGGTATATTCACCTGCTCCATCACAAATTGTAAAACTGAATACATACTATATCCTTGGGCAGTGGTAATTAACAATTGGATTAGTAGTGTAGGTAGGTAGGTAGGTACCTTGTAATAGGTCCAGGCCTCCTGGCCAGAAGGCGCACGGAAGGAGAGAGGACGGTCGCTGCAAAAGGCAACCCTTTGGTTGGAGAGGTAGAGTGTCCCAGCGACAGGTCCGGTGGTGGTGGAAAGGTAGCAGGCAAAGCTCTTCTTCAGCTTCTCATCAGGCTGCGTCTCGAATATCTGCTTGAAAATCGCCTCAAAACCCCCCTCTGACAGTGCCTTGGCTGTCAGATTGATCTTGCCCCATGCTGTCTCCACCATCGATGGCCCCGTTTTCACTGCATCCATGAGTTAAACAATCGATTAGCTAGATAGATGAATTGATGGATATATAGAAAGAAATAGAGATGCATACAGTTGTGCCAGATGTTACGGGCGAGGGTCTCAGCCTTGTGGCTCCAGGTGTTGAAGGCCTGAATCACAGGCTCCAGGGGGTTGTTGCTTGGGGGCTTCTCAAGGGGAGAGTACACCAAGTACGGCTGGTCGTGGTAGTACTGCTGCTGATGTTCCTCTGCTTTCCAAAGAGCCGCCTGCTGATTGTCCGGGTGGGCTGTGGGGTCAGCCGGCGCCCCCATAACGTGAGTCCCCCACTTCTTTTTCTCCTCCTCTCCCATTCCAGTTGCCTGCTGCTGTTTCTCACCTTTGCCTGTGTCCGTCATCCTATGATCACTAGCTTAATCAATTGCCACTGGAATTCAATCAAAGTGATCAATGTTGAGTATAAAAATGGACAGAGGATGTAATTTTTATAATTAAGGTTAGCTTATGGAAGAAGCCAATCAAAGCCAAAATCCAAGAGGAGTTGTTCCAAATTAGATAGAGTCAGCAGGAAGGATTTATTATTTGATTTACTTCCTTATCTATTAAGCAATCTGCATATAAATCGATCAGCATTAAGTAATAGGAGGGCATGTCCAGTGATGACCACAGATTTCCAGAAACGCGGTGGGTTGGAGTCACACTGCCGAAACCGACAGCGATAGCCGTCGTTCGTTAGTGTGATTGTATGTATCTAATTCTAGATTCTTCTTCTTCACTTTAAAACATTATTGTTGTCAGGTATTTTGACCGAAACCTGAAAAAGCCCAGGCCCAATCTTTCGGGTAAGTCAAGCCCATAAGGCTGGGTCATGAATTGTGGACCTAGTTGCCATATCTTCTAGGGCTTTCGGCCTCATGGAATGATCTATCAAACAAGTAAGTAGATCACAAATTTTCAAGTAAGACTATGAGTTTTTAATTTGTGATAAATATAAGTTTTATTCTTTTTCTTATGTTTTTGTTGGATAAACTAAGTGTCTGTTAGGCCTAATTTTTAAAAGAGTGTTTTTGCTTCTTATAAACAGTTTTTATAAAAGCTATTTTTGGAGAGACTGTGAAGTGTTTGGCCTAACTTATCGCATAAGTGATTTTACTAAATTAAAGTGTTTGACCTAACTTATGATATTTTTTAAAAATTATCATGTGTTTTTTTGGAGTAAAATTATCATATGATTATTTACATTTTCTTTTTTATTCATTTTTCAACATATTATCAAATTTTAATTTTAACAATAATTATAATCGCGTAGTTATTATTATTATTATTATTATTATTATTATTATTATTATTATTATTATTATACATGGTCTTACTTAACTATACAATTCTTCAAATTAAATATTTATATATCAAAAATTTACTAATACCATATTTGCAAAGGAATTAGATAATAAAAATGTCCAACATAATATTAAAGGTTTTAAGATAATATTAAAATATCTAAATCATATCTTTATAAGAATCAGAATATTTATTTAAAATTATGGAACCTAATCACAAGAGAATCTCGTAGATTGAGCAATGATTAGTTTATAAGAAGTATAGCAATTTTATCGCATTTTGGGTTATTTTTTGGCCAAAATCTGCTTTTTGGAAATGCTTATTAGCTTCTACAAAAAGCACTGTTTGGCCTAATTTGTGCTTTTTAACTCCAAAAATACTCTCAAAAGCTAGACCAAACAAGCACTAAGTTAGCAATTTGCTCAGTAATATGAAACAAAAAACATAAAAAAAAATTTTGATTAGAACTAGTTATCCCCTGAGGTCAATAACCCTATTATCTAGAGGAGCCAATCCTACACGGACTATATATCCATTATCAATACTCTTGTGAGAAAGTTACTATAATTTATTAGAACTAGTCAGAAATATGCGTGTAATAAGCACAGTAAATATACTAAGTACTACAATATTATAACAAAAAGATAATAAAGGGAAAAAGTCATCTCGCATAAATTTCAATATGACAAATACCATTTAGATAGTATGCTCTAAAACATGATGTATGCTCACTGAAATAGTTGAAACAAAGCCATAAACTTCAATCCGGCAAATATAATAAGTAATTACAATTAAACTAAAACTTAGAAGCAAAGCATTATGTTTCTGCCCACAAATTAAATCTCAATTGACCTAATCATACTTTTAGCCACGTTACTTCAATTCCATGTAGAGACGAAGCCAGCCCTTAAGGTCAAGGGGGGCGAAACATTAACTAAATATATTGAAGGATATGAAGGGGTTGGAAAAATAAAATTTAATGAAATAATGATAAATTGGTAATGTGAAACAACAAACTATGAAAACAAAAATTTTAAAAGTAAGAAAGTAAGAGTATCCAATAGATATGGAAGGATATGATTCTATTTATATTAGGTAAAAAAAACCAAAGAAAATTAACACATCAAAATTTGAACACAAGATCTTTGGCTTGGTGAGATATAATCTTGCCAATTTGACTATTAATCACATGTCTAATTTATCTCAAAATATATACAAAAATTTATCAAAGTCTGGGGGGGGCAGTTGCCCCCTCTTGCCGAAGGGGCCCTCCGTCCCTGTTTCCATGTGTGTAGTTGCTCCAAGACTCCAAAAGAAAGACAAAACAATATCATTGGCCTAAACTACAAGAAAAAAAAAAGGACAAAAGAATAGTGTAGAACCCCCTCAACGGAGACAAGGTCCTTAGCCAAATCAACCAAGGCTTCCTCAAGACCACACTACCACAACGACCTCACATCTCAACTCTCCGAGGACCTCTGAAGAGTTTTGTTGTGAAAGCAACAAAATCGCAACCCGACTAGGGAAGTATCTTAAATCCAAATCTTTTCCCAATCTCAATTATTCGCTTGATACATTAATCCTTGCCCAAATAAATCCTTGCAGAATATTCCATGAAGATTGTTTGGAAAACCTCACTAAATCCGTCAATAATCAAAGAACCTGAGAAGGGCGGAATCCGGATGATAGAGAATTGAGTAATAAGGAAATCAAGGCCCTGTTTGACAACCAGCTGATAGCTGGTAGCTGTTAGCTGTTAGCTGTTTGGATTAGCTGTTTGACTTTAGCTGTTTGGGTTAGCTTATTGTAGGAAAAGTGTTTGGTAAAGTAGCTTTTTGTGAAAAGCTACATCAAAAAGTTTCACCAACTAGTTTTTTGAAAACTAGCTTATTGGGTCCAAAAAGCTAATATAAAAAGCTACTTACCAAACACCTCAAGTAGTTTTTTCACCTTAGTTAAAAAGCTAAAAGCTATCCAAAAAGGTAAAAGTTGTCCAAAAAGCTGAGTAGCCAAACACCTCCCAAATCAAGCTTATAGTCGTTAACTATACATAAGAAAGGAAATCAGCGAGAAAGACTATAAAGCAACTTATCATGAAGTTGACGCAGAAAAGTATTCGATTCCAAGGTCAAGAAATCGAAGTGTAGTAGGAAATTTTGGAGAAGAAAATTTATGAGTTGTAACCAAAAAGTGTTTTGGTAAGATTGCTTGTAGCCAGAGAGTGTTCTGGTGAGAATTCGATTTTCTATAGCTGCAAAACAATTATCAGTTCTTCTGTGAGTGCAGATCTCATCAAGTTTACTTCGTGAAGGCTGAGTGTATTGAGATCACATCTATCAGAGCAGTGATCTCCTTAGTGTAAGCAGCTTCAAGGACATCAGTTTCCTAAGCTGTCGAGTATTTTTAGTTTGAAATTATTTATGTAATGTCCTCATCTCTGTTATTTCAATAAAAGTTAAAGCTTTCTCTATAATGTGTTGTTGAATCTTAATGGAAGTCAAGATTAGAATTTAACATACTCATTACCAAGTGTGCAGATTCCTCAATAACCCTATTCACCCACTCTAGGATTCTTTCAAATTGTAAGTTGTAAGCTATATTCCGCAAAACAATGGAAACATGCCCTATCCATTTGTATACAAATTCAAATATAGTTGATTCCTCCATAACCTTGCTTTTATCCCATTTGAGGGCTCTGATATCCATTGTGGTTGCAACATACCACTCGTATATTGTAATAATCATATCCTAACCCCGTATAATTAAGCTAATTGATAAATGCATGATTTGCCTTGATTTTTAGGGAGCTTTGATAGTAGATTAGGGAAGTTTTAGATTGAAAATGTATATATATTCCCCTATTTTTCTATTATGCTTGGTTCTTGTTGTTTTTGGTGACAACTTGAAGATTTGGAAGCAAAACACTAGTATTTCCCATAGTTTGTGCAAGACCAAGGGCTCCACGGACCTCCACCACGGATGATCAAGTCGTGGTACAAATTTCAGGAGCAACGGAGCGGAGAGAAGCAAGGCAGTGGCCACCACGGTATGCCCATGGTGGAGACCACGTGCCGTGGTGGTCTGTTTTTTGTGCGCCACAACCGTTTTCCTAGACAGTAAAAGAAAAGAAAAAGAGTTTGCTTGGGGGGTTGATTCGTTTTTCATCAAAAGAGAGGCAGTTCTTAAGAGGTTGATCTCTTCACTCATAATATTCCATACTCCATCTACCTCTCCTCTATATCAAATCAAGAGAAACAAAAGGCGAGATCGAAGAGGAATTTTGACGCGTTTGTGAAGGAAATTCCACCGGGATGGAAAGGCTCAACGAAACTCTCTTCGAAAATCACTCCATCTTTTTCATCTTCTCTTTGTTTCAAGGTTTGAATATAATGTTTGGAACGTATTTCATGCTTTAATTTCAATGATTATAAGTGAGTAGATTTTAGTTTTCAAGGTATTTGCAAACCGAAACAATGGTGTTTGATTAGAATTTTCATAGTTATGCTTGAAATTTTATTTTGAATTAATGAAAAGTTGTGTTCTTCATATTTATAAGTGTTTTAAGGCCTTGAATACTTATAATTGAGATTAATCTGAGAAGTACTGAAATGTGAATTAGAATAATCCAACTACCAACTTTTCTACCTAGTTTGCGAAATTTGAGAAAAGACTAGTAAATTAGGGAAGCAATTTGATATTCTTATTATTTAAGACCTTCAACTTTGATTAACTTGAAAAGCATAAGAAAGTTGTTAGGTTAATTAGAGTAATTCTATTAAGCATCGAAAGAGTAATGAAATTCTTGTAACTATTGATTCTTGATTCGATTGAAAGAATAAATTGCACAAACTAGGTTTTGACAATCAAATTTGTTGCTATGATTAGAGTAATTCTATTAAGCATCATATCCCTTGATGTTTCTCCCTATTGATTAAACCCTAGAT
Source organism: Portulaca oleracea (assembly GCA_029582165.1). NCBI lineage: Eukaryota > Viridiplantae > Streptophyta > Magnoliopsida > Caryophyllales > Portulacaceae > Portulaca > Portulaca oleracea. The sequence continues at coordinate 21,632,931 of CM055879.1, forward strand.
TTATTTCCTTGTTTTTATAGTCTTAATTAGTTACTAAAAGCAAACTAAATCCAAAACCCGATTAACTTAGAAATCAAATAGAGGGTTAGTTCACTGCGTTGCTAGATTGAGTCCCAGTGAGATCGACCTTGACTGCTACATCGTACCCATACGCTTGCGGATCTTTCACTAACTACTGGTTTTAATTAATTAAATCATGCATTTCAATTCATTTACTCGTTTATGTTTTTGCAGGACTCGAGTAGTATGACGACCGACATACGACATTTTATTATTTTATATATTATTTATGATACAATCAAACAAGTCTCACTAATATCGAAATTTCCGAGACATTTAATTTAGCTAAAATTTCGATAAATTTGAATGAATTATAATTATTATCTTTGTCATCATCATTATTATTATTATTATTATTATTATTATTATTATTATTATTAGAGTTTTTGGATGTTAATATACTGAACTTTTGGGATATTAGACAATAATGCACTGGACTTTGACCATAGACAATAATACACTGTACTTCGGGGGGGGGGGGGGGTTGAATAATAAAACACTCAGAAAGACTTTGATAGTGACTGACTTGATGGCAATCCTACGTAGCACGTAGAGGAGATGAATTGATCCAAAAATATTTAAATTTATGACATGTCAGCTAATTCACACATAAGCAAATAGAATCAACTTTGAAAGGAGTAAAAAAAACATAAAATCACATTTGTTTAAATGTGTTTCCGTCATGAGAATGTTGCTGTAGTTGTATAAAATCAACTTTGCTTATGTAAATTAGCTGAAATATCATAAATTTAGATATTATTTAACATATTCATCTTCTCGGTCTACCACATAAGATCAATCGCCATTAAGTCAGTCACCGTTGAAATTGTTTCGAGTGCATCATTATCCAACACCCCTCGAAGTTCAGTATATTATTGTCTAATACCCCAAAAGTTCAGTACATTAGCATCCAAAAATCCTTATTATTATTATTATTATTATTGTTGTTGTTGTTGTTGTTGTTATTGTAACACCCCCAGGTTACTAACCACTAGATTAAGCTAAAGATGCACCTAACCCAATGATTAGCAGCGGATAAACACCTGGGAGTATTACCACCGTCCACGGAGGTGGACAAGGCTAAGACTAAAACCTAATAAAACATAAACTGATTTCGAACATGCCTCATCAAGACATAACTTAACTTAAACCACCTCAAAACAACATAACACAACCCAATAAAACTTATACAAGCCAAAATATCACAAATTTCTCCAACGTCTTTCATAAAGAGTCTTTAACCACCTTCAATCTCCGTAAGAAGCTCTAGGGTTTCGTCCTTCCGGGGCTTTTCCTTCTCCTTTGTCAAGATTCCTAAAACGAAAACATAAAACTTCGAAAAGTGAGTTAAACTCAGTACATACACCCCTAATCACGTAAGAATATGTTCGTAATTCGTTTTAGTTATTTAGCGCGGTTCCAAAACTTTAAAAACAATATAAATAACAAACAAGCATTAAGGCTCTTCTTGGAAGGGGAGTAAAAATGGAGAGTAGGAGTTCATAAGAGTAAAGGAGGGTGAGAGTATGGGAGGGTTCATAAGGGTAAACTACTTACCCCTGCTTGAGAGAACAATTTGGAGAGTTCATAAGAGTAAAATGTAATTGACATATTTACCCTTTCATTTTATATGTAATTCAATTAGGGTTAATGGTATTATAGTCATTTTCCATTGTAGGTATATTATAACTTAATTAAACAAGTTAAAAGGGATAAAGGAGTGTAAACCTCACTCCCTCTTACCTTCCCTTACCCTCTATCACTCTCTTCCCAAGCGGGGGTAATGAAGAGTAAGGACACTCCTTTACCCCTCCTAACCCCCTTTACCCCTCTCCCAAGCAGGCCCTAAAAGGGTAACATAACTTACATAGATTGACCATACTTAACCTGTACATGGGAAATATAACTTAACCTGAACTTAAATCTCAACTTAACTGTAAATACTTTTGAGTTCTTCCTTGTAAAAGTAAAACACATAACCATAACCTTAGAAATAATACAACATTAAAAGTAATATAACATAGTTTCAAAAGAACTTAAAAGGTCTCCTAGTTGCGATCATCGGCTAAGCCTCCGTATGCGCATACCCCGATTGATCGGGAGATCCGGATGGTGATAAAGTCCTACATTGGCCATATTTCCATGGGATGCACTTTAGGCACTATATCTATATGTTTTCCCTGGTGTGCACGAGGCACGGTTATAAACTCTTACCGTATTCTTTATACTGCTTGACTACCCCTAATTTTATCATATATTTTTTCCTCAAGACCTAAAGAAATCCCAAAGGTGTTTCTCCAAGTTTGTTTCGCTCTGATACCACAACTGTAACGCCCCCAGGTTACCAACCACTAGATTAAGCTAAAGATGCACCTAACCCAATGATTAGCAGCGGATACACACCGGGGAGTATTACCGCCGTCCACGGAGGTGGACAAGGCTAAGACTAAAACCTAACAAAACATAAAGTAACTTCGAACATGCCTCATAAAGACATAACTTAACTTAAACCACCTCAAAACAACATAACACAACCCAATAAAATGTATATAAGCCAAAATATCACAAATTTCTCCCACATCTTTCATAAAGAGTCTTTAACCACCTTCAATCTCCATAAGAAGCTCTAGAGTTTCTTCCTACCAGGGCGTTTCCTTCTCCTTTGCCGAGATTCCTAAAATGAAAACATAAAACTTCGAAAAGTGAGTTAAACTCAGTACGTATACCCCTAATCACGTAAGAATATGTTCGTAATTCGTTTTAGTTATTTAGCGCGGTTTCAAAACATTAAAAACAATATAAATAACAAACAAACATTAAAAGGTTAGCATAACTTACATAGCTTGACAATACTTAACCTGTACATGGGAAATATGACTTAACCTGAACTTAAATCACAACTTAACTGTAAATACTTTTGAGTTCTTCCTTGTAAAAGTAAAACACATAACCATAACCTTAGAAATAATATGGCATTAAAAATAATATAACATAGTTTCAAAAGAACTTAAAAGGTCTCCTAGTTGCGATCATCGGCTAAGCCTCCGTATGCGCATACGCCGACCGATCGGGAGATCCGGATGGTGGATAAAGTCCTATATTGGCCAGATTTCCGTGGGGTGCACTTTAGGCACTATATCTATATGTTTTCCCCGGTGTGCACGAGGCACGGTCATAAACTCTTACCGTATTCTTTATACTGCTTGACTACCCCTAATTTTATCATATACTTTTTCCTCAAGACCTAAAGAAATCCCAAAGGTGTTTCTCCAAGTTTGTTTTGCTCTGATACCACAACTGTATCGCCCCCAGGTTACTAACCACTAGATTAAGCTAAAGATGCACCTAACACAATGATTAGCAGCGGATAAACACCGGGGAGTGTTATCGCCGTCCACGGAGGTGGACAAGGCTAAGACTAAAACCTAACAAAACATAAAGTAACTTCGAACATGCCTCATAAAGACATAACTTAACTTAAACCACCTCAAAACAACATAACACAACCCAATAAAATGTATATAAGCCAAAATATCACAAATTTCTCCCACATCTTTCATAAAGAGTCTTTAACCACCTTCAATCTCCATAAGAAGCTCTAGAGTTTCTTCCTACCAGGGCGTTTCCTTCTCCTTTGCCGAGATTCCTAAAATGAAAACATAAAACTTCGAAAAGTGAGTTAAACTCAGTACGTATACCCCTAATCACGTAAGAATATGTTCGTAATTCGTTTTAGTTATTTAACGCGGTTCCAAAACATTAAAAATAATATAAATAACAAACAAACATTAAAAGGGTAGCATAACTTACATAGCTTGACCATACTTAACCTGTACATGGGAAATATAACTTAACCTGAACTTAAATCACAACTTAACTGTAAATACTTTTGAGTTCTTCCTTGTAAAAGTAACACAGATAACCATAACCTTGAAAATAATACAACGTTAAAAGTAATATAACATAGTTTCAAAAGTAACACACGAACCATTCCATAAACATGTCTTTAAACTTCTAGAAAACGAGACTTAAAACCCTTGAAAGGCCACTTGTAAAACCATACTTTCTCTCCCTCTCTCTTAGAAAATTAGAGTACATAAAACTTAGTTGTCATATTATTATCTTGAAGGTCTCCTACTTGCGATCATCGGCTAAGCCTCCGTATGCGCATACCCGGACCGATCGGGAGATCCGGATGGTGGACAAGGTCCTACACTGGCAATATTTCCATGGGGTGCACTTTAGGCACTATATCTATATATTTTCCCTGGTGTGCACGAGACACGGTTATCCTGGTGTGCACCACGGCACAGTTAACATGGTGTGTTCCAAGGCACGGGTTCCCTGGTGTGCTATAAGGCACGATTAAACTTATGTGGGGCCTTTATTAATCTTATAACACTTGAAAACTTAGACCTTGATACATTGACCTTGGATTCTTAATAGAACCGAATCCTAAAACCACCTTTTTAGTCATAGTTTAAAATATAAACTTATAATCTCCTTGAATAAGAATTGACTCATAAAGAAAGTTAATTCATGAAATAACCTAATCTCCAAGGTATGGAATTATCGTAAAAGTTTTTCACATAAAGGGTACGTAACATAAATACTTAGAAATAACTGTAAAATTATCCTACAAAATTGACCTTAAATACTTAAAAATTCATGAGAACTTGCATATATTTTTTAAAAACATAACTCATGATACTTTACATCTAAACATGATTAATACAATATAAATTTAGAACTTAACACAAAAGATTAATTCATAATATTACGCATAAAAGGTCAGACGATATACGTACCTGAAGACTTAAAAATACGTACTGGATGGGCAGAGACTTGAACAGTAGTGCAACGATATCTTGGAGGGACTTTAAAAGAAAAGAAGTCATGAATTAAGACTTAACTTAGGTGGAAACATGGAGGAATAACTTGAATAAAATAACGCGACTTGCTAACGAATTTAATTTCTTAAGTCGCTATGAAAAGGTCGTAACTATCACTATAGACATCGTATCAATACACAAGGGGACTTTTCGGAAAGCTTGAAACACGCTTTACAGCTTTGTAGTTAACCTTGAATACCAAAGACATGATTATGAAGGTCAAAATTCTTATTTCCCTAATCTGCCCAGAAAATAAAAACGTCAACCAAACTTTTTCGAAAGGTCATAACTCGAGTTATACTAATCGGTTTTGGGCCCGCAAGATGTCTATGGAAAGCTCATGATTCATCTCCAAATTTGATTTTCATCACCACCTGATTTAAGCTTGGGAAGAGGTCGATTCTCAGCCTAGAACAGGTGCAGCCACAACAACATAATTTCTGAAAAAACTCAAATTTGTGTGCTTCAATTAGAAGCTTATAACTCTGTCTCCTGACATCCTATGAATACATAACATACCATTCTGGAAAGCTCAGAATGCCCTCTAAAACTTTTATGTTAAACCCTCAAATCATAGCAACCTCTAACTAATCAAAAAACACCCATCTTTGAACTGATGACAGAATTTCTCAGATTCGCGCGACTCTACGATTTTGGCCATAAAACCTAATATACTTATCGAAACGACGAATCGTAAAAACTGGGTGTTAGCTAACACTCTACACTACCTAATAATGCCATAAAATGAGTTAAAATCATATTTCAAATCCTCTGGAAATTTCATAAACCGACCAGACTACTACATTACTCACAAAACTTCTGCATGCATGATTAAAAACTTCCTGATTTACTCTAATCTCCTCCTAAATTATATCTTTCAACCATAGATGAAATTTCTAGAATTGTAATCATCAAGAACACCGCTACTTTGAGTCTAAATTAGGTGCATGCAAGGCAAAACCTCATGTATTTTAACTCTCCCTCCGAAAATCCAACATGTATTCATGTAAAAATTCACTAACTCCATCAGTTTACCAATTTAAACCTAATCTACTCACATGCAACTACCCTTAAATCAAAATTTTCATCCATTCATAGGACTTTAATCTCCGAAACTCCATGCATGACATATTCTAGCAAGATAATAGTCATTCAAGTTATAAAACATTAATTTCTTCCACATACTTACCAAATATCTTCTTGATTGAATTAATCCACACTAATCTCTACTTGAAGACCTTAAAGCTCTTGATTTGATTCTGGAAAAACATGAGAATAACAAAAACAAACTTAGAATATAATCTTGACAATTCTTAAAAGAGAAGAGAGGAAGATGGAGTGTGATACCCTTTGACATGGAAGGAAAGAGAGAGAAGTGAGATGATGAGGGTGGAACGGTGGTGGCATGGAGGTGGTGCGGCGACCGGAACGACGCTGGCGGCGGCTGGGAAGGGCAGCCGGCAGTGGAGAGGTGGAGGGATAAGGGAGCAAGAGAGCATTGAGAGGGAGAGCTTGAGAGTCTTTGGGTAAATATCTTCCAATTGCATTGAGAGGTGGAGGGACAAGGGTTCAAGTTCTATAAAACACACACTTAGTTAGGAGAACAAAAATTTTGGAACACGCACTTTAATTATTCGTGGTTTATCGTTAACCTTGATTATTTACACTAATAAGTACGTATTAAAGGGCGATTTTCTTCGGGTTGTTACAATTATTATTATTATAATCATCATCATCATAATTTTATCCTTTCAATAAGTTAGATTTAAAATTTATTTCACTTTCCTAATTTATTTTACACTACTTTATATTATTATTTTTTTTGGTCATACGAAAAAAATTCTCTTTTTATCGCGGGACCATGATAAGTTTTTATTAATTGGATTATAATAGAGAAGTTTGTAATTAAAGAAGGGGAGCAAGGATGAGTTAGTATAGTTGTATTTGGGTTTTAGTAATATAATGAAAATGACCTCCTTTAATTTTAATTCCTTCCATTCAAACGGTTGTTCCAGATCAGAAAACAACAGAAGGACTTTGGCCCTCTACCTTGCGCCGACTGCTGGACCACCAACCCTCCGATCCGGCCCGCGTCGACCAGCGTCATTGCCGGCAGCCACTGACGAGTCCTAGCCTCCCTCCTTTCCCTATGTGATGTATTTTGGCCCACGCCAAATACATCAAAGGAGGCCCATGATGGTGAACTACTCAACCTAGTTCTCACCTTTGGGGACCATAGGTTCATAGAAGGAGATGGAGGCTCACATAGCCATGGGCTTGCTTTTGGAGACCCAAGATTCATGGAAGATGATGGAAACCTATTCATGGCAAGTCCAAGTCCACAACTAAAGGCCCAAGTACAAAGCCTAAGTTGAACTTCACAGTTTGGACCATTTCAAGATGAAGTTCACATTTCTGATCATTTTGAGATGAACTTCACATTTCTGACCATTTCAAGAAGAAGTTCACAGTTTTGGCCTTTTGGTGTATTTCTTTACATTTCTAGGGTTTTATTTACATTTCCAGTTGTGTGAGGTGCCAAGTAATATATATAAACACACACCAAGTCGTAGGAGTCTAGATTAATCTAGAATAGTCTAGAATGTTCTAGAATGATCTAGAAGGTGTGTGTGTGTGTGTGTGTGTGATAGGCGTGTGGTGTGCTAGATTAGGTGCCAAGCTATGTAGTCCTAGATAAGGTTGGCTTATTTTGTAACTAATCCATCTTGGATTAGGAAAGCCAAGTCCTAAAAGGATTATTATCTCTTGTAACCAACTCCCCTTAGGATAAGGAGTCCTAATCCAATGAGGAGATGGAGTAGATGGCGCTAGTATTAGGAGTCCTTGGCTTGCATGCCAAGTAATAGAGTCCTAGTAGGAGAAGATGGCTTGCACGCCAATCTTGAGAGTCCTAGGAGGTTTAGGACTTTAGTAGTATAAATAGCTAGGCTTGTAGCCTCTCAAAGGCAACCAACTTTGAATTATGAAAATAGTTAAGCTTTTAGCTTTCTCTCGAGTGTTTGGATAAACTCTCACCCCCTTTCTTCTATTGTATCTTGGCATGGCACCCAAGTGGTTAGGAAGAGCTTGATCCTAGGTTACGGTCTAGATCAAGTTAGCCCTAGGTTGTCTTTCTTGTGGATTCAAGCTAGAAACCTAGAACTATCCGTTCTTATCTTTCTGTCAATACAGTTAAGATAATTACTTCTTTTATCTTTCTATCAATATAGTTAAGATAAATCTTTCTCTTCGTTTTCTTTCTTTCTAGTTTGATTAAATCAAAATCCAAAAACAAGTCTTTTCTTTTCATAAAAACCAAAAAACCCAAAATATCTTAGTTCTCTCTTTCTCTCAATCTCACGCCACTCTCTCTCAAAATATCTCTCATGCATTCATCCCCTCTTTCGCTCTCTCAAAACGTCTCCTCCAATTTCTCTCTCACACCCTAATCTCTCCCTCACTCTTACTCTCTCAAACATCCTTCTCTCAAATCTCTCATCCATACTCTCTCCTCCCTCACAAAAGACCTCACGTCAATCCCAAAGTCCTCCCCTATTTTCCGTCAATCTCTCATCTCTCAAACTCCACAAAGATCTCATCTTTCTCGATCTCAATTCTCTCCAAGACTCCATCTTTCCCTCATGAAGCACCCTACCTTTTACCCTAATTCACTTGAAGCGTCCCATGTTGAGATTGGTTGCACGTCTCCCTTGATGTGTAATTGATCAAGATACAATCTTTGATCCCATTATACATCATAATTTTGGTATCAGAGCTCTAGGTTGTTTCGAGTGCAACCCTAGCCCCACAAAACAGCCCAAACACAATCCCCTCCATACCTGAATCACAAAAACCCCAACCGTCCATCACCATGGCTCACGAGATGTTCCTTATGAGGAGAGTTCTTAGTAACTCAATTGTTTCTGAAAATCAACAACAATGAGAGGCCATCTTTCAATCTCATTGCACAATCAAGGGAAAAGTTTGTTCGTTGATCATTGATGGTGGAAGCAGCACTAATGTGGCATCAACTACTATGGTGGACAAACTTCAGCTGGAAACGAGTCCCCATCCAAAGCTCTACACCATCCACTGGCTCAATCAGGGTGAAGATCTACAAGTGACTCAAAGATGTTTGGTAAGCTTTTCCATTGGCAAATCCTTTAAAGAATCTTTATGGTTGATGTTTTGCCTATGGATGCTTGTCATATTATACTTGGAAGACCATGGTTATTTGACAGGAGTGTGATCCACAATGGAAGAGCTAATACCTACACTCTTGTGATGAACAACAAGAGAATAAACCTAACTCCACTCCAAATAACCCAACCGTCCCCACCTAAGGAAGATGATCCAAACCCCATCATTTCTATGACCACTGAACGCCCTGAGTTTAGTGAGCATAAGGAGATCACTCCCTTAGACCTAAACACAAACCCTAGCCACAAAGAGCCAACCAATGATGAAGAACCTAGTCACGACAACCCTCCTCTCGTCACCCCCCTTAGAGAACAACACCCTCATGTGTTCCTAGACGAGAGACTACCCCAACGTGAAGTCCAAACTGATCCCATTCCTAGATCAGTTGTGCATCATGAACCAATAACTCACGTGAACCCTAGTGACACTCAAGAGGTTCAAGGGCAAGATGAAGATCTTCAAGCAAAGGGTATGATTAGGGAAAGTCTCAGTCCATGCGCCATCCCTACCCTTTTGGTCCCAAAGGAAGGAAGCCAAAGTCTGTGCACCAACAAGGTTACTACCAAGTACAGGTTTCCTAGAAGTGAAGATCTAGTGGGTGAGCTACTTGGCATCCACGACATCCCAAAGGTCAATCCAAGAAGTGGGTCTGCCAGTCAAATTCAAGAAGGGGACACTGTCAAAACCAAAGGAGGTCTCTATGAATGGTTAGTCACACTTGTGGTCTAACTAATGCTCATTCTTTGTTATGAGACTAATGAATCAGGTTTTGAAGCCCCTTATTATTAGCAAGTGTATTGTTATCTACTTTGATGATATACTTGTGAATAACAAGAGTGAGAAAGGTCACATCTTTCACCTCCAATATGTTTTGGGGACCTTAGCTCACATGAATCTACATCATAATCCACCCAAGTATGGCGTCTTCATCAACAACATATTCTCTCTTGGCTATGCTCTTTCGCCTGAAGTGCTCAAGGTTGATGAAGAAAGAGTCAAAGCTATCAAGGAGTGGTCTACCCCAACTAGAACTCATGATGATCGAAGCTTCCCCGGCTTGGCCTCTCTCTATCGGAGATCTGTGAAGAATTTCAATACTATTTTATCTCCTATGACCGAGCTATGGAAATCCAAGGAGTTCTCATGGACTCAAGCTACCCAGCAAACACTCGAATTCATCAACAGTAAACTCTGCACCGCACCAGTCCTAGTCCTACCAAACTTTGATAAGAAGTTTGAGGTTGAGTGTGATGCTTCTGGAGTTGATGTTGGAGCAGTCCAACTTGTTCTATCTCAAGAGGACTGCCCCAAAATTCATTACATGAAGAAGTTTGGTGATCCTAGATTCATGGAAGATAATGGAGGCCAGCCCCGCTCAACCAACAAGGAGAACTCATTCCTCCCATCAAGTTTGAGGACAAACTTTTTCCAACAAGGGGGGAATGATGTATTTTGGCCCACGCCAAATACATCAAAGGAGGCCCATGATGGTGAACTACTCAACCTAGTTCTCACCTTTGGGGACCATAGGTTCATAGAAGGAGATGGAGGCTCACATAGCCATGGGCTTGCTGTTGGAGACCCAAGATTCATGGAAGATGATGGAAACCTATCCATGGCAAGTCCAAGTCCACAACTAAAGGCCCAAGTACAAAGCCTAAGTTGAACTTCACAGTTTGGACCATTTCAAGATGAAGTTCACATTTCTGATCATTTTGAGATGAACTTCACATTTCTGATCATTTCAAGAAGAAGTTCACAGTTTTGGCCTTTTGGTGTATTTCTTTACATTTCTAGGGTTTTATTTACATTTCCAGTTGTGTGAGGTGCCAAGTAATATATATAAACACACACCAAGTCGTAGGAGTCTAGATTAATCTAGAATAGTCTAGAATGTTCTAGAATGATCTAGAAGGTGTGTGTGTGTGTGTGTGATAGGCGTGTGGTGTGCTAGATTAGGTGCCAAGCTATGTAGTCCTAGATAAGGTTGGCTTATTTTGTAACTAATCCATCTTGGATTAGGAAAGCCAAGTCCTAAAAGGATTATTATCTCTTGTAACCAACTCCCCTTAGGATAAGGAGTCCTAATCCAATGAGGAGATGGAGTAGATGGCGTCTAGTATTAGGAGTCCTTGGCTTGCATGCCAAGTAATAGAGTCCTAGTAGGAGAAGATGGCTTGCACGCCAATCTTGAGAGTCCTAGGAGGTTTAGGACTTTAGTAGTATAAATAGCTAGGCTTGTAGCCTCTCAAAGGCAACCAACTTTGAATTATGAAAATAGTTAAGCTTTTAGCTTTCTCTCGAGTGTTTGGATAAACTCTCACCCCCTTTCTTCTATTGTATCTTGGCATGGCACCCAAGTGGTTAGGAAGAGCTTGATCCTAGGTTGCGGTCTAGATCAAGTTAGCCCTAGGTTGTCTTTCTTGTGGATTCAAGTTAGAAACCTAGAACTATCCGTTCTTATCTTTCTGTCAATACAGTCAAGATAATTATTTCTTTTATCTTTCTATCAATATAGTTAAGATAAATCTTTCTCTTCGTTTTCTTTCTTTCTAGTTTGATTAAATCAAAATCCAAAAACAAGTCTTTTCTTTTCATAAAAACCAAAAAACCCAAAATATCTTAGTTCTCTCTTTCTCTCAATCTCACGCCACTCTCTCTCAAAATATCTCTCATGCATTCATCCTCTCTTTCCCTCTCTCAAAACGTCTCCTCCAATTTCTCTCCCATACCCTAATCTCTCCCTCACTCTTACACTCTCAAACATCCTTCTCTCAAATCTCTCATCCATACTCTCTCCTCCCTCACAAAAGACCTCACGTCAATCCCAAAGTCCTCCCCTATTTTCCGTCCATCTCTCATCTCTCAAACTCCACAAAGATCTCATCTTTCTCCATCTCAATTCTCTCCAAGACTCCATCTTTCCCTCATGAAGCACCCTACCTTTTACCCTAATTCACTTTAAGCGTCCCATGTTGGGATTGGTTGCACGCCTCCCTTGATGTGTAATTGATCAAGATACAATCTTTGATCCCATTATACATCACTATGTCTCTCACATATGTCTCTCGCTCCTTTGTCTCTCTCTAGCCTTCCCCGTGCTGCCCGACCATGTGACTAGAACGGCAGCCGCCGCACCACCTTCGGGCGTCGTTGTCCCTGCCTAAATTTTTTTACTTCCTTTTCTACTTGTTTACAAATTAAAATAAAATTCGCGAAATAAAATGAATTGACTAAATTTGTTTAGCTATATAGGGGCATGCGTATAGAGTTTCGACTCATTTGCGAAAAAATTTTATGTTTTCTTTTAGGTATCGAGTGCTTCTAGTGGTGGTAAACCGATCACCGGCAAGCAATTGGGTTAAATTGAGAACTATGAAGCATTCCTTTTGTTGTAGTCAAGCCAACCACTTTCACTTTTTGTTGTTGTGGATCGTTGTACTTATGAATCTTGGAAGTTGATTATAATTTCTTATCTTGGTTATGTAACTTTCAGTCCAAGGGTCTAGTTGGTTTATTTTATGGTCATGATAAATGTAAGTTCTACCTTACAGTTATGTGTGGTGTTAAGTTTTGATTTGGGATTATGTGTCGTGTCCGGTGTTTTGTTTGGTTTGGCAACCCTAGTCCTTGCTATGGACAACGTCAAGAATTAGGTGTTGCGCTCTTTTGTGATGACTACATCATGGAGTTCAACAAGATCATGAGTGGAGCAGCTAACCGGGATCTCCATTTAGAGTCCACTGTCTTGCGTATCCTCAAGAATTGTTATGCCTTCAAGAAGAGCGGGGTGGTTAGCATGGAGATAGCATGGCTTTTGGAAGACATTTACTATGGGGGTCCGATGAGGGCAGATCTTCTCCAACACGGAGACTATGATCCATGAGGATTAAGGGGGTACTTAAGACCTCACTAGTCTAATGGATCAATCCCGAGATTTTCAAAAGCCTTGGGGAATTTGGTCTCTAATCGAAGAAGTCTCGTGGTGAACCGACTAATTTTTTTTAACAGTCAAGCCCGAAAAATCACCCATGAAGGAGCTAGTAGATTTAATGCCAAGCCAGAGGAGTAAAGTTGGGGTTAGAATCCAACCAATAGGGTTTTGGTCATTCCATAAGCGTCAGGATGGAACCCCGGAGCATCAAGTCAAGCCCGAAAAACCAACCCCAAAGAGGCTAGGAAGATGTAATGAGGGAACAAGACCAAGCCAAGAGAAGTAAGTTGAAGAATATCATGGTTTTTGGCAAAATGGGGCAACAAGAAAAGACATGTCTTCACTCTTTTGATTATATCTCCTTGAATATAGCTCTGATGACCATCAAATTAGACAAACTTATAGTACCAATTGAGATCTTTCTGTCGATATATTATACGTCCAAATAAGAGTTAAAACGAAGAAGTTATGTGCGTAGAAAGTCAGCATACACTACTAGGCGCTGGCTGCGTCTCTTAGGCACTGGCTGTGCTAGGTAGGCGCCAGCCACCCCTCGCCTTTTTTCCCCATTGCACCTCTCTAGGTTAGGTGCTAGATGTGCCTCAAGAGACACCAACCGCGCCTAACCGTGACTCGTGTGTTTTCTTAGATTTTTTCGGTTGTTTCTTCCTCCCCTCCCCCTATATTGTGTTGGCTTTCTGTGGAAGACACTTAGTCATTTTGAATGAACATTTGAAACACTTTTAGAAATGAAAATATTTTTGGGTATTTGAAAACCCTCCTCAAATCTTCCTCTTTTTTATCCATTAATGGTGGTGATTGTGAGTGGCTCCATTAGGAATTAGTTGGTGTTTCTTTATGCTAATCTTGGTGAAGTCTATTGGTTCTCTTTTTGGCTTGTTGGTGGTTCTCCTTGATCCATGAAGATCAAGGGGGTACTTAGGGCCTCACTAGCCTAATGGCCCAATCTTGGAATTTTCAAATGCCTTGGGGAATTTGGTCTCTGATAAAAGAAGTCTCATGGTGAAGTGACTAATTTTTCAATACTCAAGCCCAAAAAATCACCCATGAAGACAAGAACTGAGCTAATAGATTCAATGCCAAGCCGAAGAGTAAAGTCGAGGTCAGAATCTAGCCAAGGGGCATTTTTGTCATTACATAAGGGTCGAGATGGAACCATGGAGCATCAAGTCAAGCCTAGAAAACCTACCCTTAGGAGGCTAGGAAGAAGTCATGAGTGAACAAGACCAAGCCAAGAGGAGCAAGTTGAAGAATATCATGTTTTTTGGCAAAATTGGGCAACAAAAAAAGACATGTCTTCACTCTTTTTTTCATAACTCCTCCAATACAACTCTCATGATTACAAAATTTAGCAAGCTTATAGAACACATCGAGATCTTTCCATCAATATATTATACTACCAAATCAAAGTTAAAACGAAAAAGTTATGCGCGTTGGAAGTCAGCCAATGCCGGTAGATGCTGGGTGCACCCCTGTAGGCGCTGGCTATGCCTCCTGGACACTGGTTAGCCAAAGTGGTGCCAAACACGCCTCACCCCACTTCTCCATCCTAGTTCTCTGGGTTAGGCGTTGGCTGTGCCTCAAAGGCGCCCCCCGCGCTTAACCTTGACGTGTGTTTTGTTTCCTCAGTTTTTCGCTGTTGTCTTTCTCCCTTCCCGTTTATATTGGCTTTCTTTGGAAAACTTAGACAGTTTTTGAATGAACAATTGTAAACACTTAAAGATGAATTCTTCTTGGGTATTTGAAAACCCTCCCCTAAAATCTTCATTCTTGGTTTATCCATTTCAATGGTGGTGCAAGTGGAGTATTCTCTTTAGAGGTTGTGTGGTGTTTTCTTTATCACAATCTTGGTAAGTTCTTTGGGTCTATCTTTGGGTGTTGATGGTTCTCCTTTATACATCCATGGATGGTCCTAGTTCAAGGTGGTGAGAATCTTTATCCTTGTTCATATCTTCTTTATTCTTGTTATTGTTCTTGTTTAACCATCCAAAACCAAAAAAATGGTGGAAGTTTATGAGTTTTAAGTTGGGGTTTTCTTAAACCCTAAGTTGATTGTTGGTCCTTGGGTATTTAATATATCTTTTCTAATAATTTCACTGATCATTTGGTATCAGAGTAAGGATTAGAACTCATGTTTAGGGCACTACAAGAAAGACATTCAATAACGAAGGGGGGTCCGGTCGTAAAAGGTGCCAAATCCCGTCGTAAAAGAACATCTACGACGGGTGTAGCACCCGTCGTAGCCCGTCGTAGAAACCCTCGCCGTAAATGATCTTTTACGACGAACCCGTCGTAGATGTAGTCTGGTACAATTACGACGGGTACTTTATCCCGTCGTAAATGTAATCTAGAGCAATTACGACGAGTAATTTATCCCGTCCTAAATGTAGCAATTACGACAGGTAGCTTATCCCGTCGTAGATATTGTGTCATCTACGACGAGTGTTAACCCCAGTCGTAGAAGCTAATTAAGACAGAGATGTCTCTGTTATATATTTATGTCAGTGCATGTATCCCTTCATGGGTCTATATTATAGATTAAAATGGATAACAATAATGTAGTTTTCCCATCCATCTTAATCATTAAGACTTGTACTTATGAGTATTTTGGACATACCTGTATAATTAAATCAATACTATAATTCCATTAACACTACTAGAAGTTTGTCCGTTTGTGAAACATCTCCATTTTATAGATATGTACATATGAAAATCTGAAAGTGATGTTTACATAGCTAAATTGCACTGTAATATAACCAAACAGATGAAAAAAATCAATAAATCCTGTACCCTAAAAGACATCCTAGATTCCTAGATATATGAAACATCTAACAACCAGTCCTCATCCTATTAATAATATCCATAAAGCCAAATACCTTATGTACCCCAAAAAAATTCCTAGATATAAGAAGCAATCGGCAACCAAAGTTCATATCTACTCCTCACACATACCTGCAAATATGAAAACAATAAGAGCTTTTAATTTGGTGTCCGAATTAAAATTTCTGAATTGTTTCATTTCAATTTATTGGAGATATGAAAGATACATATATGAATAAATTCACTAGAGTAATTTGTAGTTGGCAACAAGCATCCCTACATAATCCATAAGTCAAGATTACAAATACTGTATGTGTAAAAACATACTTTAGCCACTTTATGTCATTAAAGATCCAACATTATTAGGTCTAACATTCAAGGAATTTAAGAAGCCTTCCAAAGGGAAGTGTACAAGTGTGACTGAGTGAAAATGTGATTTTGAAGCCAATGGAGTCAGTAAAAACATTTAACAAGAGTGCTAGACACAGGTTTGACAATATTGTGCTGCTAAAACAGAGGCATTTGGCCAACAAAAGATGGAGCACCTATATATTAAGACTAGTATAGTTCCAAAACTAGAAATTTGGATAGAACCATCTTAGCAACTTTGATGTTTTCACTTTAACCTAAAAACAACTATTCATACCAAGTCTTCATAGATGATTTGTCGAATTGGTTTGCTACCCATACGGGATTGTATGGTTAAATTAGCTCTATTTTCAGAATTTCTAACACTCAGTATCTGCAAATTGCCAGCATTTATTAGGTCATTAAAATAGCGCCCCCAAAGAGACAAATTATACAAATAAATGGTCCATTATGTAAGATACACAATAAAAACTAACCCTTGATGATGGAGATTGTTCCAAACCAAAATTCATAAGGGATTCTACAACCAAAAGTATCAGGAATGTTGAGAGTAGTTGCCCCTGCCTTAATCACTTTCCCTAGAATCTGATAACGAAACTCCCTATATCGATGCGTGATCAAATGGAAATTGTTCCAAACCAAAAAAAAAGAAAAAGAAAAACGAGGTGAATAGTCAATCAGAATGCCACAATAAGCAGCCTTTTCATCAAAATAGAATACACAAACATGAACCACAAGTTCAACTTTTTTGTCATGGATATATTCATCATATATTTGTTATACAAAAATAAAACATATCAAAATGCACCACCAACCATTGAAACACACCTCACAGCAAAGCAGAACCTTTGCAATAAGAATATTTAAACTAACAGCTCCAAATTGGTCCTCAATTACACATCAAAATAGGGGGCGCCAAATAAGAACAAGACCCCAAGCAGCTACAGATTTGAAGGCAAAATTTCACCCCTGTGGATTATCATTTCATAAACTTTGTAACAAAACTTATGGCAAGACTCAAGATGCATAACACTAGCAAGTGCATATTCTTCACTCCAGTTGAGGAAAACAAGAAAACTACTTTCTAAAGTACCAACTCATACCTTCTGAATTGAGAAGGTCATAAAGACTATCCTTCTGTTTCACTTCAAACTCCAAATCAGTATACTTGGCCCTATTCTTTAGGTGGGTTGGTACGAACAAGCTGAGCAGACAGATTTAGAATGGTATCTTTTTCTTCGTATGTAAACAAAATTGGAACCAAACAATTTCATCTACTTAAACGAGCAGTAAAACAAGAATAAAAATCTGAAAAAGACAAGAGAATCACGAAATTTCTTCTAAAACAACACAAGAATATCAGTATGAGATGAAATTTCGATCATAATCAGAGCAGACAGATTTCAAAAACAAAAGCATCGAATAGTTCAAATCCAGTAATTTAGAGAACAACAAATAACCAAAATATTGGCAGAATGAGTATATTGAAAGACAAGGTAGAAGGATTACCTCCTTGCGATCTTCCATGAGAGAAGCCAGAAATCTGCATTGGAGAGAGTTTTTGTGGCTTGGACGAAGAATATCAGTCTGAGATGCTAAATTCCGGCAAAATTTCGGGTTCTGTTTGCAAAGAGTTGTTGCAGATGAGACTTGGACGAAGCAAAGTAGCAGCAGACGAACCTGGTGAGAAGCACGAAGCAAAATTTCGGTGATGAGAATGGACCTAGGGCAGACGAGAAGAGATCGGCGCACACTCAGGTGAGAGAGAGAATGGACCTAGGGCAGATGAGAGAGAATAGAGAATGAATGAAGCAAAGTAGCGAGCATATGTTTTTTTTAGTTTTAATTTTGGTAGTCAGATCAAAAATTGCCCGCTTGTTGGAAAATTTGAAAGCCCGCTTCATTTTTGTTGGAAAATTTGAAAGCCCGCTTCATTTTTCATTTTACAACGGAGACGGGTACTGGACATCAATTACGACAGGATTTAACACCCGTGTTAAAAGTAAAACATTCGAGATGGTATAAAATCCCGTCGTAATTGTAGAATCATCTAAGACGGGTTTTAGAGCCCGTCGTTGCCAAGTGGTCGTAAATAGAGCCATTTCTAGTAGTGGGGGGACAAATTTCCAGATTTTTTTTGGGTTTAAGTTCTTGAATTTTTGGGTTTGTTCTTGTTGATTGTGGATGCAAAATTGA
Source organism: Portulaca oleracea (assembly GCA_029582165.1). Classification (NCBI taxonomy): domain Eukaryota; kingdom Viridiplantae; phylum Streptophyta; class Magnoliopsida; order Caryophyllales; family Portulacaceae; genus Portulaca; species Portulaca oleracea. The sequence continues at coordinate 21,651,423 of CM055879.1, forward strand.
TGCTTGATGAATGGTATTGGTCTCTTGCTGTGTTAGTAGTGTTGGGATGTAATTTTTATGGTATAGCCATTTCTAGTAGTGGCAGGAATGAGAGGCCTGCCATTTGGATGAGATGAAATACACGCAGGGGCAGGGGAATTCGAAGGCAGGGTAGAAGCATACAAAGACTTCAACTCACAAAGGATTTCCAAAATAAACTTGGATCTTTCAAAGATGGCGAAGGGGGGACAAACATTGTCTTTCTCAACAATGTAACAAGACAAAGATTTCAAGTCACATTGTAAAGCACTATACCTTCTTAAAAGAGGAGATGAAGTGACATGAGTTGAAATCGAGTAATTCATGACCACCAGCCTATGCTCAAACATTGGCAAAGAAGATCGGCATCCTAATCAAAGGAAAAACAGCACCACGAGACAATCTTTCAAAATAAAGCCACATAAAACTTCAAAAGCAAACTATAAAAATACTGCCCATCGATGTCGGGAACCAAAAAAGGACATAAAACAAATAAAGGGAGAAGGGAAAAGTCTGAGAAATAAGGTGATGAAGAAAAAGGCAAACAAGAATGGGTTGAGGAGAAGAACTAACGACTGAGGAGAAGGTTGGTGAGGAAAGGAGAATCCATTGTTGGTGCCATTAACAGCCAAATCCAAAAATGGCGAGACCCAGGGGAAAGGTGGAGTGACCCTGAGAGAGCAAACTAGGGTTTGGGACAATTGGCTTTGAGTCGTTTTCCTCTTTCCCGTTTTCTAACAAACAAACAAAATTTTGAACTACAAAAAAATGAGTTCCCGAGACCATGTGCAGATGTGTTGTGCCATTGAACATTGAACGTTTAAAAATGTGAAAACTGATGTGTATTTATTTGTTCCTTAAACATGCCATTAATAATTTAGTTTTAATCTCTACTTAATCGAGAATAGCAGGTCGTTGTTGAAAAAAACATATTTAAATTGGTGTAGTGATATGTGCCATATTGTTGATGTAAAAGAGGGTACAGGATGGGAATTACTTAGGCACCGTTCTTTGTGCGTTGCGTTGCGTTGCGGTAGATTGCGGTAAGTTGCGGTGGAAATAGTAAAAAGGTAATGATAATTTGCGGTAGGTTGCGGTAATTTACGTTGCGGTTAGTTGCGTTAACGCAGAAAAGAACGGTGCCTTAGACAACCAAGAGAGTCGTAGGCATACCTATTCTCCTTTGACTTATATACCAATCGTGTATAGTGGCAGGATAAAGCTCTTGTCTTATAGGGGTGAGACTTATCAAACTCTCTTACCAAACTTAAGGAGTGTTGCAATCACAACGTAAGAGAGGGTGTTTAGGGAGCAATGAATCCCAAATGAATGATGCATATGACACTCCTATTTATAGTGCAAGGAAATGCTCTTGGATAGGGTGGATAGGATTGATGATTTAACATGGATAAGGTAGTTAGGATATCCTAACTAACTATATTTGCATGAAAAACATGTGTATAATAACTTGGTTGAACACATGAAAAGCATGCAAACAGGCAAAACCACACCAACTCATTGACACGGACTATGTCAAGGTGGCACAGACCGTGGCAAGGCTTGACATACCCATGTCAAGCCATGACATGTCAATGTCAGTTGTGTAGTACCCAAAATCTTATGCTTCGACGCTTGTCACTCCCGTATTAGACCATGACATGCCAGTGACAAGCATTCTATACACAATTTGGGCAACTTCGAGGCCTATCACTCCCGTGTTAATCCATGACACCCCTGTGACGGGTACTCTGCACCCATATTTGGGCCTTTTGGACGTGAGAAGTCATCTAATGACTTCCTTTGATCTTTTACCTTACCTTATACTTATATTTAGTTTTTCTTGCCTTTTAAATTTACCAAAGATACACATACACTTGAAAAACTCCAACTCATGATCATATTGTTATTGAACATTTACAAATATGTGAAATGGACACAGTGTTTATTTTTTTGCTCGAAATGCCATTAAAATTAAGGTCTTTGGATTTAAATAATCTGAACATTGGGTCGCAAAAGTCTCAATAATTTGAACTTCAAAACAAGTGGAATAATCTAGACTTCCTCGGGTTGAAATAGCATGCCACCGAATTTTTGTAACAAAACTCGGCAAAGTACGGATTATTTAAATCCAAAAAACCTCTATATGCATCATAATGATCCAAGAGTCTTGAAGTCTAGATTGTTCCACGATATTTTTAAAGTTCAAATTATTGAGATTTTCGTGGCCTAAGATTCATTTTATTTAAATCCAAAAACCCTTAAAAGTTAACCATCTAAATTAGACAAGACCTATATGTGTAATTTGGTCACTGTGTAATATACATGTTCAGTTACGTTATAATTCAGTCACTTATTTTGTCACTTATTTTGGTCGTTTTACTTTTACAATTACTAATATTCACTAACTTAGCCACTGTGTAACTTATTTGGTCAAATACTTTATGCAACACTTACTTTTCGTCTACGAAATCAACTGAAATCACTAGTCTCGTACATACTCCATTTCCTCACATCTTGAAATAGTTCTTGAAGATTTTGTGCGTTCCTTAGAAACTCTCCTAAGTCCTCTAGAGATTGTAGCGCTATGATGAACTTAACAATACTCATAGCCATTCCTCTCTATACTTTTTCGTCCATTGAAATCAACTGAAGAGAAGTCGTCTAAACCCGTTAGATATTTTTTTTTGGTGTAAACAACACTTTTATTCAACCATTTACTTTAGATTGGCTAGCTTCCTGATACATCCAGTGTCGGGTCTTTGAGAAATTGACATCTCCTGGCTCCCCTTGATCAGTTACTCCTTTCCTCACCCATACTTGTCTTCATCTTCGGGTGGTCGATTCTTTGCTTCTAAGATAACTAACCCCGATTCTATGACCTTTAATAATTCTTTGGCTGAGTTGTTGTATACTGCTCCCTACATCCTCTCTCTTGAAGAAATGTACAAAAATTAAACCTGGGTTGCATATTCTAGCTTTCTCCATGTATTATATGTGTTCCTTACCTTCCCAACCTTCTAAAAGTTCCTTTCAACCCATATTTATCAAGATCGTTAAGGAGATTACCAACAAAGATTGCAAAACTTCTATCTTCCCCAAGTTCAAACTCTTTCCTCCCCTGTTCTCCATTTTATTATTGTACATACCACAACCTTGTCAAACTCAAATTCTTGCTTCATCACTCTCTCTCAATATATACCCATGCACCTCTTGACCAAAATTAAGTGATTAATGATTTGATTGCATGTTTAAGGAAAAAATAATCCCACTAACAGTTTTCATCATTTTGAAAAGTATAAGGGCAATAACACTGGTTTTAACAATGTTTTTCAAATTAACTTGCTATTCTCGAGTAGGTGGGAACCAAAATGACATACTTGACCAAAATTAGATTATTAATCACATATTTGGCCAAAAAGGATATGATTTAGAAAATGCTTTTAATAGGGTACCCAAGGAAGTATTGAGGGAGTGTCTTGAGGCTAAGGGGTTATAGTATCCTTATGATTAAGTAATTAGAGACATGTATGACAATGTTAGAACCTTTGTTAGAACTATAATGAGATATACAAAAGAGTTTCCTGTAGATACCAAGCATCATTAAGGGTAAACTCTTAGTCTGTTTCTGTTTAGTGTGGTCAGGGATGATCTAATTGAGGACATCCAGGATAAGTTATCGGTGTGTATATATATTTTTGCAGATGATATAGTTCTAAGTCGCGGTTCGTGTGAGAGGTTGAACGATAAGGTTGAGCTTTGGTGTGATACATTGGAATCTAAGAATTTTAGATTGACTGGGTCAAAGGCGAAGTATATGAGGTATCCTTTTAGCAGGGTTGACAGGGTAGACAATAATCTAGATTATAACAGGGGGAGGGGGATGGTTTTTCCTAAGATAGAGATGTTTTGGTACTTAGGATATATTTTACAGAGTTATGAAGATACTAATGAGGATATAATGCATCAGATTAAGGTGGGTTGGCACAAGTGAAAGGAGACTTCAGGAGTGTTGTTTGATAAGATGATTCCGCTTAAACTTAAAGTTAAGGTTTATCGTGTTGTAATTAGACCAACAATGTTACATGGTACATATAAAATGTTGGGCTGAAATGAAGGCACATATCAAAGAGTGATCCGACAAATTTGTGTGCTCACCAAGTTTGATAGGATTAGGAATAATGTTTGTCATGATAAGTTAGAGGTGACATCTATTAGGCTAAGTTGGGTGAGAATAGACTGGAAAGGTTTGGTCATGTGTGTAGAAGTAGTGTGAATGTTCTCATTCGGATATATGAACATATTACACTTCCCCCAATGCGTTATAGCCGTGAGAGATCTAGGAAGTCTGCGAAGGACATGATTAGATGTTATTTGAAGCATATAGGCTTAGTGGAGAACATGATACTTGATAGGGGTATTTGGCGAGCTAAGACTAAGGTAGACGGGTGAGGGGTGAAAGGTTACTACTAAGAGGTCTTGTTGTGAGTTTGCTATTTCTTGTGTTTGTGTCCGTGTTTTCAAGTTAGCATGATACTTTGGCTTAACTACTCATTGTATAGAGTAAATATGTATGAAATTTCTTCCTCCCAACTTATGTTGCTCCTTTGAATTCCAAACTTTTATTATTGTCATTATTATTATTAAAAACAATTTTTTTAGTTCACTAGAATTAACCTCTTCATGCACTTCTGTACTGTAAACACAAATTTCAAGTCTAAAATAAAAAAAGATAGAAAATTGAGAAACAAATTAATTTGTATTGATATTTGAATGTATGCGGGTACAATCTCTGTATTAAATACAATAAGGTAGTCCTCTATTTCGATCTCCTGAAATTTGGGTGACCCAAAGGCGCGAGCGCTTGATCTCGATCTCGAACGCAGGTTTAGCTGAAGAATTCTTGCAGTAGTTCTTGAGCTGAAGGTCTTGAGCGTTAATCCCCTTAGTGCGTAGCTGGAGTCTGCTTAAAGTTTAACCGTCTGAAGGTTGACTGTTGGTTGTAGTTCTCCTGGTTCTTGGATGCGAGGGCTTAGTGCTTAATCTCGATCGATGAACCAGACGGGGAAGACGACTGCAGTCTATGATGTGAGGGACAGAAGTTGTTGAACCAGCCGACGTTGGCCCTTGGTGCTTGGTAGCTGGAGGGCGTCTGTAGTCCGATCTTCTGAAGGCTTTGCAGATCTTGCTGAAGAACTCTGAAGCAGTTCTTGATCTTGACGCAGTAGAGGCTTGAAGACTCGGTCTTGAGATTTGCAGACTTCGATCCTAGGCGCTTGGTAGCTGGAGACTGCTGGCAGTATGATCTTCTGAAGCCTCTGGAGTACAGAATGCCGAATGCCGTCGGAGTAGACTGCCGAGTGTCTTGCCGAAGAACTCTAGTGTCGTTCTTGATCAAGACATGTCGAAGACTTGGAGACTTGATTTTGATCTTCTGCCGACTATGATCCTTGGCGCTTGGTAGCTGGATGTCGCTGGCAGTTTGATCTCTTGGAGACTCTGGATGCTGACTGTTGAATCTCCGGGGGGTTTAAAATGAGGGGGATGAGCTCTATTTATAGGGTTTGGAGACATAGGGTTGCCTAGGGTTTTCGGACTTTGGGCTTGGGCCCAAATTAATTAATTATCCATTTATTTTTAAAATAAAGAAATAATTATTATTTTCTGCATTATATTGACACGTGTCAGGATATTATTGGCCACGATACATTTCCATTTAAAATTTAATTAAATGGGCCGCCATAATTAATTTTACACATGGCGGATTATAATTGGCCAAATAAATTTAATTTATTTTCCACGCGTTATTTTTTAATTGGTCGACAAATTTTTGCCTCCTACAGATGCCCCCTTCGAGAGTCAGTCGCTGACACAAGTTTTAAGTGTCTAGAGTGATTGGGTCTCGAAACTTTTTACAAATACCAAGAATATGGTTAAAGGGCGCGTTGTGACACAACTGTGGCTAATTTACCCAGTATTTAATCTCTGTGAATTTTGGATAAATTAGTAATGTATTATTTTAGTCAACAATCTCCAAAAATATGTATCTTGTGATGAGGTTGCGTCAATGTAATGACTTGATCAAGCCTTTGATAAATAATTATGGAATACCATGAATTTTTTAGACAATAAAATTTTGAGATTCTTGTTGGACCTCTCCCTTCGAAATGCTTAATGGGCTTCGTTCAGTAATTATCTTGAAGAGTTAGGCTTTAAACCTAATTAGCCTTGCACCCTCCACTTAGTATTATATAAAATACTGTCAGTTTGTTCACGCTTGACAGGAGCCGCCACACCGCCAGATCTTGAGTTCAAAGGGTGCATCCATAACCTCCTGTAGACTCGTCGGGGATGGAAGTCGAAACACGATCCTCGCCCTCCCCTAGCCCTTTCAACTCGTCCGTGAAATCTCAGTCGTCGATTCCTCATGGTGTCGGTTGAACAATCAGCCTTACGGTGAGACCACCGACCGGCTCCGACGAACATGAGGACACGTTGAGTGACTGGCCTCCCCGATAGTAAATTGTTCGGAAAGTTTGCTGGACGTAGATCCTCCTCGGAGAGCGACTCAGATTGTTGCGATCTTAGCTATCGCCTTTCACCGCTCCGCATCCGCTCATCAAGAAGATGAAGAGAAGATGAGACTGAGATCCAGTTGCTCCTGCTCCATCTTTTATCTATTTTGCCGCCGCTCCCAAATCACCTCTGTCGGCCTTTCAGTTCTCAAATTTTATCGATCTTCTCAGGTTTGGTGATGGGTTTGGGAGCATCTTGGCCAGTAGTGCGGTAGTTGTACCGGCACACCGACAATTTAACCCAGTAAACCAGACCCGAATCTTGCAAGCGGTGCACCGATTTGGGCTTGGTGGTGTATTGAGATGTGGGACTGTTTGAGCAATTTTCATGGAGAGGGTATTGATGTGCGATTTTCGTCAATGAAGTATATCTCCATCAATTCCATGTACAATACAATATCCATGGGTTACTGGTTGTACAATGGGATTTCCGAAGAAGACAAAAGCCAAATTAAGGCCTTTTATTGAGCCTTCACGTGAAAGCAGCTTTTCCACCCATCATCAATTCATCATGCTTTCTTTTTTCTTTTTGTTTTCTTTTGTGCATTTTATTCACATAATATAATAATATTTCTTTTCCCTTTTTTTGTTTTTTTATTTCACATGGCATTTTTTTCTTTTTTTTGTGTTGGCTTTTTTTTTTTTTGCTATCTTTCTGATACAGGGATCTGAGATTAATTGTCACCGTGTGCTTGAAGTTTTCTTTCGTCATCACCAGTATTTTGTCTATTCCTCAACGTGCTGACGTAGAGTAGTCCTAGACTACTCTCTTCAAGACTATTTAGGTCGAAAGTATCGTCATTTCACTGCTGCGGATTACTCCTCCGCATACTAACGTAGGGTAGTCCTAGACTACTCTCTTCAGGACTGTATGGGTTGACAGTATCGTCATTTTTGCCTTTATGGACTATTCCTCAACGTACTGACGTAGGGTAGTCCTAGACTACTCTCTTCAGGACTGTCTGGGTCGACAGTGTCGTCATCTTCGCTTCTGCGGATTACTCCTCAGCATACTAACGTAGGGTAGTCATGGACTGCCCTCTTTAGGACTGTCTGGGTCGACAGTGTCATCTCTTTGCCTTAACTGACGTGGGTTACTTCCCAGTGTACTGACGTAGAGTTGTCCTAGACGATTCTCTCAAAAACGGCAGGTACAGTCTGGGTCGACTGAGTCATCACTTTGCTTTAGGTTGATTACTCCCTTGGCTGCTGGCGTAGAGTTGTTCGAGAAAACTCTCTCAAAAACGACAGTACAGCTAGGGTCGACTGAGTCGTGATCTCACTACAAGTGGAATACTCCTCAACTTACTGGCGTAGAGTTGTCCTAGACAACTCTCTCAAAAACGGCAGTAGAGTTTGGGTCGACAGAATCACCACTTCACCTTAGCTTCCGTGGATTACTCCGCCTGGACTTTCTGCCGTCTACGTGCTATGAAAAGCGAACTTGAATTTTCTATCGGGCCATGATGAGTCAACCGAACTTTCTTCTGAAGATCCACGATAAGCCACCTAATCTGCTCTCGGCTAAAGTGTCATCGATTGACAGAAAGGGCATCGCCAACTGGCTTGCCCCCACATTGCATGCTTGAAGGAAGTTGTCAGCATGAGTATTTCATTAATGGTGCAGGCTTGAAGCCAACCAATGACATGAAGATCTTGGCAAGCTAGAGTGTGGCTTGAAAGCCTACAATCATAATGACTTGAAAGTCGGTCTATTTCTTGTACTTTTGACTTGAGAGTCTTCATTGTGATGACGTAAAAGTCTTTAAAATTTGATTTTGACGACTTGGTAGTATGAAATTTGGCTGACTTGGAAGTCTTTAAATTTTGATGACTTAGAAGTCGGTGGGTTTGATGACTTAAGAGTCTTAAAGTTTGTTGACTTGAAAGTCTTTAGATTTGCTGACTTGGGAGTCGTAAGCATTGTTGACATGGAAATCTCGAACTTTATTGACTTGGGAGTCGTGGTTTTTTTCCTTGACTTGTGAGTCCTTATGTTTTGTTGATTTGAATTTGGTTGACTTGTAAGTCTTTCATTTTATCGACTTAGGAGTCAGGAGACTTGTTGATGCGAGATTTGACTGACTTGGAAGTCTTTGTCTTGGTGTTGAATTGGCAGTCAATGGACCTGGTGACTTAAGAGTCTTGAAGTTTGTTGATTTAAAAGTCTTGATTTTTTTTTTTGACTTGGAAATCTTTAGGTTTTGTTGACTTGAAAGTCGGTGAATCTGGTGACTTGAGAGTCTTTTATTTGATTGACTTGGGAGTCCTTGACTTGAAAGTCTTCAGTTTCGACTTGGGAGTCTTTAACTTAGGTGACTTAAGAGTCTTCGACTTGAAAGTTTTGAACTTTGACTTGTGAGTCTTGAATTTGCTAAATTGTAAGTCCTTAAAGTTTGTTGACTTGAAAGTCTTGGAGTTTGTTGACCAGGAAGGTCTTCAAAGTTTGATGACCTGGGATGAATTTTTTTTTCTTTGGATATGACTGTATTTGGGCCTCGACCCCAATTGCCTACGTACCTTAAGGGATAGAATAGCCATAAGGATCAAGCCAAACATAGTTCAAATTTAAAGATGGAGAAATGAAATTTTTATTTATTAATTTAGTCGTACACAGTTTATACTCTTGCTGGCCAGGAGTATTACAATGATAAAACTGAAAGGAACTAAAATGCAAATGAACTTTTTTTTTGTGAACAGTTTAGGCTCTTGTTCGGGAGCTACATCTTCATTTTCCTAGATTTTGACTTTGGCAGAAGAAAACGTCTCCTCTCGCTCAAGCCCTTCGTCGATGTTGTTTTTGCTTTGATGACCGGTGAGAATCACAGTGCGTCTCTTCACTCTCAGGGATCCTTCAGTCTTGACCTCCAATGTTGAACAACGCTTCATGCGAGATGTGATGGAGCTTTGAACTTCATTGATGACCTCAAGGCGGTAAATGCGGAGCTCTGTTCCTGGTGGGGTTGTGAGCTTGACACCTCTTCAACTTGTTTGATCCTTGACAATATAACAGACTTTGATCTCGAACCATTCTTGATCCTGCTGAAGACCGAGGCTTTGCGCTTCCCTCGACACCCTATTCGCTGAAAGACAAATGCTTGTTTGCGGGAAGCTGGCTGTCCCAACCTATCGAACACGGAGAGCTTTGACTTAGGTTGATACTCCATCCTCCAGCATGACAGGAACACAAGGGCCTCGCTCAAGCAAGTCAGTTGAACTAGCTTCTTGTTTCTCGGTGACTACAAGTTTCTTCCTCTCCGTTGAAAGTTGCAGGTTGTTTCTTCTCCTTTGTTGCTTTCTTCGACAGGGAGGTGGTTTACGGACTTCACTTTGCCCCCTAGTCTTCCTTCGAGTTGCCAAGTTCCTTCCTCCATCTTCGTTGGAAACTTTTGATACTTGCTCAGGTTGAGACTCATCTCGAGAGGCATGAACTAGCATAGGAAGGAGAACTGGCTTTTGACGTCCAAACTGAATCATCAAGAATTCCTTCCTTTCGGCCAGAATCGGTTGTGCTGAAACATAATTAGCCTCGACGTTGTCATCCAAGTCTAGTATAATCTGCCCATCTTCAGCTAGTCTCATGATACGTTCCTTGAGTGTGATACACTTCTCTAGAGGGTGACTGACTACCCTATGATAACGATAGTATCTTGGATCGGTAGTTCTCCCCACTTCTTCCGGCCTCTTTGGTTGTGGAAGTTCGATAACTCTCATCTCTAACAGGTTATCGAGCATTCCTGACAAATCGGAGTCTGGAAATGGGTACTTCTTTTCTTGAAGCTCCTTCAATGTAGGGCGCTTCCTTTCAGCATCTTTCGAAGAAGTGACTTTCTCCCCTTTGGGTTTAGGTTTAGCAGAGATTCTCACTGGTTCACACATTGAAATCGCCATGGACTCCTTTGTTGAAGTCTTCGGTTACTTGCCATTCTTCTTATACCAATTAGCACCGTTCCTTGATTCGGATGAAGATGAAATCCTTTCCCGTTGACTTGCTATGGTGATCTCCATATCATGTGCCTTGGTCGCCAACTCCTGAAAGGTTTTAGGCTTGACCATCTTGAGGACGTAGAGTAAATCCTAGTGCATACCTTGAGCGCACATATCGACAACTAAAGCTTCGGTGAGGCGATCCTTGCATTTAAGACTAAGAGCCCTCTAATGATGGATGTAGTCAAGGACTGGCTCGCCTTCCCACTATTTTGTGTTTGTCAGTTCTGCCATACTGACGACCCGTTGAGCGCAATAGAACCTATTGAGAAACTCTTGCTCCATTTCCTCCCAACTATTGATAGATTCAGGCTCTAAGTCTGTATACCAGTCGAATGCGATACCTTTCAAAGAATGGACGAATTGTTTAACTAGCCGATCTCCTTCCGTGCTGACATTGCTACAAGTTTCGATGAAGTAAGCGATGTGCTGCTTAGGATTACCCTTCCCATCAAATTGATTAAACTTTGGGGGTTGATATCCTTGCGGCATTTGAAGGGCATTGATCCTCTTCGTGTACGGCTTCGTGTACAAGTGAGTCATGTTTGATCTCTCTCCGAGTTGAGCCCGTACTGCATTTGCTACCAAGTTTTGAATCTACTCTACAGTCAGCGATTCTGAAACTGAGTTACTCTTCTTGTCTTCCCAATCGCCATCACCCGAAGACTCTTTGTCAGATTCTTCTTTGTCTGAATCTTCGTAGGAGTCTTGATAAGGACGCTTCTCTATCTTCTTCATCAGTTTTTGATATGCTCTCTTAGTTCGCTGATCTTCTTGTCTTTCTCTTCACTTTCCCTGGCGAGCCTATTTAACATAGCCTCAAGTTCAGCTATCTTTCCTTCCATGTTGACGGCCTTCACGTTGCTTGAATCAAAGGTCGAATTTGACTTCTTGGAGAAAGAGATGAGAGGCAGAGATGTCCCACCGGGCGTGCCAAATTTGTAAACACAAATTTCGAGTCTAAAATAAATAAAGACAGAAAATTGAGAAATAAATTAATTTGTATTGATATTTGAATGTATGCGGGTACAATCTCTGTATTAAATACAATAAGGTAGTCCTCTGATTCGATCTCTTGAAACTTGAGTGAGCCGAGGGCGCGAGCTCTTAATCTCGATCTCGAACGTAGGTTTAGCTGAAGAATTCTTGCAGTAGTTCTTGAGCTGAAGTTCTCGAGTATTGATCCCCTTAGTGCGTAGCTGGAGTCTGCTTGAAGTTTAGCCATCTGAAGGTTGACTGTTGGTTGTAGTTCTCCTGGTTCTTGGATGCGAGGGCTTAGTGCTTAATCTCGATCGATGAACCAGATGGGGAAGATGACTGCAGTCTTTGATGTGAGGGACAGAAGCTGTTGAACTAGCCGACGTTGGCCCTTGGTGCTTGGTAGCTGGAGGGTGTCTGTAGTCCGATCTTCTGAAGGCTTTGCAGATCTTGCTGAAGAACTTTGAAGCAATTCTTGATCTTGAATTTAGCAAACTTCGATCCTAGGTGCTTGGTAGCTGGAGACTGCTGGCAGTATGATCTTCTGAAGCCTCTGGAGTACAGAATGCCAAATGCCGTCGGAGTAGACTGCCGAGTGTCTTGCCAAAGAACTCTAGTGTCGTTCTTGATCAAGACATGTCGAAGACTTGGAGACTTGATTTTGATCTTCTGCCGACTTCGATCCTTGGCGCTTGGTAGCTGGATGTCGCTGGCAGTTTGATCTCTTGGAGACTCTGGATGCTGACTATTGAATCTCCGGGGGGTTTAAAATGAAGGGGGATGACCTCTATTTATAGGATTTAGAGACATAGGCTTGCCTAGGGTTTTCGGACTTTGGGCTTGGGCCCAAACTAATTAATTATCCCTTTATTTTTAAAATAAATAAATAATTACTATTTTCTGCATTATATTGACACGTGTCAGGATATTATTGGTCATGATACATTTCCATTTAAAATTTAATTAAATGGGCCGCCGTAATTAATTTTACACATAGCGGATTATAATTGGCCAAATAAGTTTAATTTATTTTCCACACGTCATTTTTTAATTGGTCGACAAATTTTTGCCTCCTACATGTACATAGACAGAACATTACCTACATTTAGATAAGCGCAGACCTCACGTTAATTTCATATTTGATCTTTCATTTTTTCATTTAATATATCTAAACAGTTTAATTAACGAATCCAATAGGTATTTTAGAGTAGAAACTTAATTTTAATTTAAAACTGTTCTGTTTAATTAAATAAAGTAAACGCGTTCACCAACTTAAGAAAAGGGGTTAAAACCTCCTCCTAAATTACAAATCCATGTCGTGATTGATTATTAGTTGATTAATTAATCTTAATAGGGTGAACAATAATTGACACGTGTGGCATGACTCTAGAAAGCTTTTATGTATGCATCACAATTCACATTTAAGGCACGGAAAGTTTATGTCAAGAACAACCTATTGAGATGAAGCAATCTACATGACCTAGTTTAATGCGTGTTGTACTGTTTTTTGTGTCCCCATTTTATTTTAGGGCTTATTTTATAGCCATGTGTTCCTTAAATCAATTGATAACAGCAACATTATTGTTTCTAGTAAAGTATATTTAGAACATCAATTGCAACTTTTAAGGTATTCTAATAAAAGATTTAGTGGTTTCATTGGATTGGAAATAAATCAGGGAAGTATATAGAAAAGACAGTTCTTTTTTATTATATTAGTATTTTCTATTAGATTAGTGATTGTTAGTGATCCCGGCTCAGTGAGTCCCTTCTTCCGTGATGAACTGTTGGCGCCAGCCCTACATTTTGTCTCTGTGGACCGAGGAGAAGGGGGGCTCGTTGGGAAGAGGATTGTACAATGAGACAAGCAAGGAGGTCAACCTCTTTCAAATATATATATACAACACGGATTTTGACAATGCAATGTAGTTAGACTCTCAAAAATAGTAGACTAATGAGTGTATATCGGTTGAGATAGTAAATAGCGGTTGCATTTTAGTGAATACTTGATAACTATTTAAATATTTGTTTATAAAGCATATAGTCAGTAAAATTAGTAACTGAATTGGCTCACGAGTAGAAAATAATTACAAAGGACGTCGCTATTATTTTTTTTTTGAAAATTATTATTATTATTATTGTTATTGTGATTATTATTATTATTATTAAAACTCTAAATCAAACTGAAAGCATAAAAATAACAACTCGATCTCCGATCCAATAAATTTCAACACCTTCAAATTGAATATCAAACAGGCAAAATCACTAACATAATTTTAATAATCAAAATACAAATTTATAAATATAATAAGGTAGCTACTTTCCTCTCTTCTTCGATACTTAAAAATAATAATATGGAGGTAAGGGGAGCAGTATATATGGGTTTTTGGTAGAGACGGAAAAATATGTTGCAGAATGAATGCAACACTGCTTTATATATCAGTGGCAATAACTGTAATATGCAAACACGTTAAGGGCAAGTTTGGAAATTGATGTACTAAATAATGCTTCATTTCCTCAAATATTATCGTGTTTAATGTTTCAAATTTTTTAGCAAATATTAGTTAAAATTATAACTGCTAATTTAAAACACTAACTTACTACAGAATGAATGAACCACTGCTTTATGTATCAGTGACAACAACTGTGATATGCAGAAATGTTGAGGGAAATTCTGGAAATTGATATACTAAACGATGCTTGATTCCCTCAAATGTTAACGTTTCAAACTTTTTAGCAAATGCTAATTAAAATTCTATCCGTTAATTTAAAATGTTGACTTACAGAACATCTAAAATTTATAAAACACAGTTTTAGTTCAACCAAAAAATTGACCCTTACTCTAAACATTTGTTGCCAAACAACACTTATGTCAATTTGTTAGCTTCACGAGCTCATTTGAGGGGAAGCTTAAGATACCTAGGCTTAAAAGAATCTCAAACATACTGGGACTCAAGCCCAACTCCTTCATAAGTGAGCTAAAGTTCTAAACCAAGCTTACAATATTAGCTTGTGAAGGTCGTAAGGTTTTATGTGTAAAGTTTGATTTATGTTATAACTCCTAAACACAAAATGATGTTTAATATAATTTTAAATATGAGAGGTTTTTTTTTTTGTTTTTTATTGAATCACTATTTTATGCATTCTGTGTCAACAACCCACAATTATAACTATTCATTACTACATAAGATTTCATTTTTAACCTCAACTTGTTCGTTCATGTTAAATAATTATCAATCTTACATCATTATTTAATCACGCAACCAATTCTTTGTTCCTTCATTTTAAATGATTTTTAATGTTGCATCGTTATTTGACTATGTCACAACCTCTTTGTTATTTATTATAATTTTTAATTTGAAAGCTCACATGGACTTTATCATTTTACATGTTAGAAAAAGTTAGTGAAAATTAACAAAGTATGGACGTTAAAATTTGCGATGGCACGTGAGCTTAAGTGAGCCAAACCTTATTCCTATATTTTAGGCATGACAAGTTGTTAAACGAAGCCAAATGAAGCCAAACATAGAGAATCATTCACAAGCCAAGCCTCAAACAAGTCAAGCTGGGCTCAATTTAACTCATATCTACGTCCAAGTACAGTGATAATTGGAATAGATTCCTTAATTCTCAATTTGAATTATTAAAACAAAATGGAAAAAAATAAAATCTCTCCCTCTCCAATCCTCAATTATCATTACCTTATCAAAACTTTCTTTTACGTTTCTCTCAACTTAACATAGAATATCAATCAAATTCTCTAAAATATTTGGTTCTAATTACTATTTCTTCTTTTTTTTTGCCAAATAAAACTAGAATTCTATATAAATATTATAGTAATTACTCTGATTTACATTAAAGTTGAAAACAAAGTATGGAAACTAATGTATGAGAAAATTACATTGATTTTTTTGAGGAAAAATCGAACTAAACTTTTACATTGATAACATATCCATTAGCATATAAGTCTTAGCTTGATTAGGACATGCCCCTAATTAAATATGATCTTTCTCGATCAAGTCAATTTTAACTAGCCGGTGAATCACCATATTACCATCCCCTTTTACATATAAGGATGCGTTTGGTTGGTCAATAACTCTGGGGAAATAGTCATTTTTTCCGGGTTGATTTATTTTCTCCATGTTTGGATACGGGTTGACTTCGGGAAAATTTTCACGATGGACTCACCATTTTTTCTATTTTCCTAAAGAAAATTTCCCTTGAAAAAGATTTCCTTGGGATTCCTACCAAATACTCCCTAAGGTAAATGAAACAATTACTCATTTGAAGGGCCATGAAAATCTTTTATATTTTATTTTCTTTTTCTCATATTGCCATATCCACTTTATTATTCTGTCACCAAGATTCTGTTCAGATTCCAGTTTTAATAGCCAACAAAAAAATAAATAAAAACTGGGTGGAGATTCAAATATAGAATCATTAATCAACTTCTTTTTTGCAACTGAATTTGAGATGGGAGTTTGTGTCTCCATCATTGGTGCATCTCATAATTATATATGGACCGCTTTAGTAATTTTAATTAAACAAGTTATGAGTTTCGATTCAACACACTATTCTAGCTTACTCCAACAAGCAATACTTACAAACTTCTTGAGAAGGAAGACTTTGAAATAAAAATTTCTATCAATCCTTCGTGGAAAAGTGGGTTTCATAAGCTAAGGTAGATATTGCTGCTCATCTGCTTATGACGTTTACATGTATGTTTATTTTGTCAGTAATATACGTTTCTTTTCTCAAGAACAACCTTACTCTTTCTAATTTTATTTTTTTTAAAAGGACCATGATAACCATCTTGACTCAAGATGGTTCTTAACCATCTTGAATTGTTCATATTTCATATTTTTGTAACTTTTATTAATATTTTCTTTAATAATTATATATATTTATCAATTATAATAATATAATACTTATTAGCTAGGTGAAAAAATATAATTATAGCCTAATTTTATCAATCATAGTAGAAAATCCACATTTTATACATAGTTTTATATTTATGAAATAAATATAAATAAATAATTATTTTTAAATTGTTTATAAGGTTTAATAACCCTAAAAATAATGAAACGTACCTTTAAAATGATTTAAATACACTTACATTTCATTTTATTAGTGATTTAGAAGAAATGTAAGATAGTTAAGAGCCATCTTGTGTCAAGATGTTTATCATTTTCGTTTTTTAAAATTTCATGAAAAATTAAATTGGATTCTACTAATTTCTGCTTTGAGGGAACGGTAATAATATACGTTTATTTTTTCAAGAACAACCTTACTATTTTTTTAATTTTTATGAAAAGTTGGACTCTAATAACAATCTCTACTTTCAACGATGGAACAATAATAATTTGAACTTTAAAAATGTACGCCAACGCCCAAGGATCTCGAATTTCAACAAAATGTGTCTTTTTGGAATACAATTGACTACATACCGTAAATATCGAGGATTTTGGCTTGCGTTAGTATAATACCTCCCCACGATTTTTTTAGCGAATTAACAATCTTTGTCCCAAACTTTTTTATATTTTCCTAACATTTATTATATCTCCCTTTATTCCTTAAATTATCATAATAACTATTTCGATTTTCCAAACAAAATATAAAAATGCTTTTGATAACTACACTTCTAACCCTTCCAAGAAACAACAAAAATTAGAACCCCAAAGTAAAAACATAGAGTTGAATTTTATACTAAAAGATACAATTTTGTCGAAATTTAAATCTACTAGCATATATTTTTACAGTTAGGATTATTATTCTTCAATCATTCAAAATAAAGATTATTAAAATCCAAATTTTTATTCTATTTTTTGGTTCCTAGGAGTCATAAAGAACAATATAAATGCGAAGTATAACACAATTATTATATGTAGCTACAGTGATATATATACGTGAAAACCAAACTTGAAACCTAATATTAGTCAGGGCTAATTTTTGTCATAACCACAAATTGACAGCCACAATCAAATATATATGAAATAAAATCATATAATAGATTCTACCATAGATGAAATTTTTTTCAACTTTTATAGTTAAAAAGTATATCTAACTTTTAAAAAATAAAATAAATATACATTAATAAAAGTAAATTATTGCAACAAATAATGTAATTTATTGATACATATTTATAAATTTTATTGTTTTTAAGAAGATTCAAGCATAATTGAACAATTTTCAACTATCATATATAGTTAAAAAGTACAACATTCTCTTGACTCTACCTTAAATAAGTGAAATCATTGTATATTGATTAAAATAACTTGTTGCAATAGTTAATAATATTTATTTTGAAAAATTAAATATTGTTGACATATAAGATTTATATTAGATAAATTAACAGTAAAAAATTTTCAACTGCCATAAGTGAAAAAATTATAATTTTTATTTTTTTATGTATATTTTCAGATGCACTTTTCATTTAAGTATGCTCCAATGATAAATATGACGTGCATTTTTACAGTTCTCATTTCTCAAACAATGGTTCTTTGTCAAGACTCTTATTATTTTCATATTTCTAAAGTGCGAGTACACTAAAGGTTTAGGAGAATCTTCTTGTAAAATATTTTCTTGGACGATCCTCAAGAAACTTACAATGGAATTCAGGAGCTGAGAATGAAGAATATGACACACGAGAACATAGTTAAAAAGAATTCCCTGATTTTATTAAACAGCCAACTCATAATACGATCCCCAAGAAACTTACCATGGAGTAGTAAAATAAAACTCTTAATTTTATGTACATTTATGCATTAATTAGGTAGCCACCCCACCCCATATAATACTCCTCAACTACAGTAAACTTAACTTGTATAACTTCACCTTAATCAAGCTAGCTGGCTTATCTCTAAACCCAAAACCTGCCATGCATACCCCAAATCACATAACTTTGTTCTTACCCATAAGCCAACTTCATCCCCCAATTATGATCCCTTCCCACCCAAAAAAAAAAAAAATAAATAAATATAAAAAACAACACCCAACTTCAATACTCATCTATAAATACCCCCTCTTTCCCCTTGATCACCATTCATACAACCCTTAGCCAAAACACAACACAAACACACCAAGCAAACAAGCACCAAAAATGGGTCATAGTTACAAGTCCATATGGCTAGTTTCTCTAGCCCTAGCCATGATGATCATTGGGGTCGCGAATGCTTTGGAGATCCAAGAGAAGGATCTAGAATCGGAGGAGAACCTGTGGAACCTGTACGAGAGGTGGAGGGCCCACCACACAGTGACGAGGAGCATAGAAGAGAAGCAGAAGAGGTTCAATGTGTTCAAGGAGAATGTAAAGCATGTCCACAAGGTGAACCAAATGGACAGGCCTTACAAGCTCAAGTTGAACAAGTTTGCCGACCTCACTAACCATGAGTTCCGGAGCATCTATGCTAGCTCCAAGATCCGCCACCATAGAATGCTACATGGCCAAAGGACCAATGGAAGCTTCACGTACGAGCATGTTGATCGTGTCCCTACATCCATCGATTGGAGGAGCAAGGGCGCGGTTACACCTATCAAGGACCAAGGCCAATGTGGTAAGAATAACTTCATCCTCCCAACCTTTGATTGCGTTTTGGTGAATTTGTCTTAGTATAAAAACCATAAATGTCTAACAACAAGATACGTCAACTACTGTGAAATCATTTCAACTAAAAGGTTAAGCTAACATTGAAGGTTTGAAAATGATTTTATACGTCCTTTGAGCATGAGGCGCGAGATGCTGCAAAGGGTGCCTTAGCTTTGCGCAAACGAACACAAGCTAGACTACTAAGATTTGCATTGAAAACCTATCACTTAGCTTAATACTATGTCAAACTATATTAACAAAAAGCTTAAACTAGTGATGGTGTCCTAATAATAATTTTATATTCTTACATAAACAACTATTGTTGGGAAATAAGATGTACAACCTAAACTCCTCATTTTACTCCCTAGATAAAGTTAACCCATGTAACAAGATTTTCCTTACTTTGAACATAACTAATCAAGCTAGCAAAACATATCATTTAAGAAACATAAGTTTACACTCCATCATCTATATGGTCCTTCAAGTCAGACTTGCCTCTCTGAAAACTACATCAAAGCAGTTTAGATGAGTCAATCAGAATAAAAGGTGTCATTTTCTTGTGACGAAATTAAAGTGATTTTTGTGCTACCTTTTTCCTTCCTAGATTGACCAAAGTTGCTCTGTTTGCAGGTAGTTGCTGGGCATTTTCAACAGTAGCAGCAGTTGAGGGCATCAACCAGATAAAAACAAAGAAGTTAGTGTCTTTGTCAGAGCAGGAGCTTGTGGATTGTGACACATCTGAAAACCAAGGATGCAATGGAGGACTCATGGAGTTGGCATTCGAGTTCATCAAGAAAAATGGAGGTATAACCACCGAGGAAAACTACCCTTACACGGCTACTGATGGCACATGTAATGTATCCAAGGTATATTACATTACATCTACTGCCCATTACTCCCTCTCTTTCACAATACTTTTTGCTTTCACTTTTTTTACAGTTTCTCATGCACTATTTTGATAAAAAAAAGAAAAAGAAAATGATATTAGTCTTAGCCTAAGATGTTGCCTTAGTGTAAAAACTATTTATTGTTAAATATTAAATTATTAAAAAAAATGATATAATTAAATTATATAGGAGTAATAATACCACATGTACGTAAATTGTATGAAACTATATTTTTATTCAAAATTATTGAAATTAACAAAATCATAAAATATACCTGATAAATGTGATTAATTTACTGTAGTATCATTTATTATGGTTGGTGTAGCGATAAAAAGCTAAGCTCCTTGTAATTGGTAACTAATCTTAATTCGGAACTATATAAAAAAAAAAAGGATCATGATAAACATCTTGACTCAAGATGATTCTTAACCATCTTAAATTTTCATATTTCATATTTTTATAACTTTTATTAATATTTTCTTTAATAATATGTTTATCAATTATGATAATATAATACTTATTAGCTAGGTCAAAAAATATAATAATAGCCTAATTTTATTAATCATAGTAGAAAATGTATATTTTATACATAGTTTTATAGTTATGAAATAAATATAAATAAATAATTATTTTTAAATTATTTATAAGTTGTAGTAACCCTAAAAATAATGAAACATACCTTTAGAATGATTTAAATACACTTACATTTAATTTTATTAGTGATTTAGAAAAAATGCAAGATGTCGTCAAGATGTTTATCATTTTGCTAAAAAAAAATAGCATAAAAATACTAATTTAACGAAAAAATATTAAAAACACGTACATTGCGTACCGAAATTCGTATCACAATCTATATTTCAAACATAACATATGTTTAACCAAAACTTGCACAATTGTACTTCTATTATTAAGCTTATTTTCACAACGATAAAACTTATAGCAAAAGTTTTTAACTTTGATTATCCATGTATTATATATATGAGCCAAAAATATTATAAACTTAATTATAGTGCTAATTGGGTAGCTTTCTGAATAAGCAAGTAACGATCAACGACGGTATTATGCTAAGCATTGATGTATGTATACTTTAGGATTTGACACTGCTTTTTGATTGGGAAAATTGTGAAAAATGGCAGAAAAATTCTCGAGTAGTGTCAATCGATGGATATGAGAAGGTACCCGAGAACAACGAGAACGCATTGCTGAAAGCTGTTGCAAATCAACCAGTTTCAGTTTCCATCGATGCAGGTGGCATGGACTTCCAGTTTTACTCCGAGGTATAATCCAATCAAACTCTACCAAAACCAACACATAACTCATTTAGGCACGCTGGGTTGGTCAATAATTTCGGGGAAATTGTCAATTTTTTTGGGTTGACTTATTTTCCCCATGTTTAGATGTGAGTTGACAATGGGAAAATTTTCACGGTGGACCCACCATATTTTCTATTTTCCTAAGCGAAATTTCCCTTCCTACCAAACGCACCCTTATCTAATCTTAAAACCCCGGCTGCTAACTATGCTTAACATGAATGCCAAAACAGGGGGTATTCACAGGGCAATGTGGGACAGATTTGGACCACGGAGTTGCAGCAGTGGGATACGGAACCACACAGGACGGCACCAAGTACTGGATAGTCAAGAACTCCTGGGGCGAAGAGTGGGGCGAAAAAGGTTACATCAGGATGCAGCGTGGTGTTAGAGCTAAGGAGGGTTTATGTGGGATTGCAATGGATGCTTCCTACCCTATCAAGAAATCCTCCTCCAATCCTTCGTCGGAGGATATTTGGCTCTCCACCAAGGACGAGCTTTGAATCCAAGAAGATCGACAGAGCGTGTATTCTGTCTTCAGTTTCTGTGATTGATTCATATTCTTCAAAGGTTGATCAGCATTGTGAGGTTCATATATAGCTCCATTGTTGGAAACCATTTATTATGTGATTGTCTTAATTTACGCTTCTTTATTGGGTTATTGTCAAGTTAATATGTGATTGTGCTCACTACAATAAAATGAAGTTCTTATTGTTTGAAGGCTTGTGATTCTTTGATATTTTTATGTTGCGCATCAGTTGCCATTTGTCTACTTGTTTGTTTCAGTCTTTCAGATCAGAGTTTCACGGAAAAACACGCGTCCTGTTCAATGTAATTATTATATGATCAACTGTGATGTACATACATTATTTATATTATTAAATTTATTAAACAAATTTATCAATCTTAATTATAAAATTCATCATAAATTTAGCAAAATTATTACAAAATTCATCAATATTTTCTAAAGTCATCAAATTTTTATAAAATTTCATCATATAAAAAGTTGATATTAGCTTAGGCCCTGTTCTTTTTTACGGTATTTTGCAGTATGGTATGGTGTGGTGTGGTGGAATTGTGGTGGGGTGGTGGAATTGTGGTAGATTATTGATATGTGGGGTAGCTGAGGAGAGAGAATGTAAAAAGTAGAGGAGAAAAGTGAGGAGAGAGAAAAGTAATGATTTGTGGTAAAGTGTGGTGAGTTGTGACAAATTGCGGTATGCTGTGGTACCGCAGTTTGCCAACCGCAGAAAAGAACAGGGCCTTAATTTATGTAGTGCATCAACGCCACGAAAGATGGTAATTTGCCCGTTTGATCATGAGGACATCCGCATAATGATTTGGTTTCATTTGGATGATTTGTTGCCCTGCGATGCTTTGCATGGTGAATTGGTGATAAATGGTTAGGATGGCTTACATCATAACAAGATCTCATACGTTCAAATGCAGGCTATAGAAGAAGCACAATCAAAAAGTACACTATATACAAACAAAGCTTAGCTCAAACAAAATCTCATACATGCAAATTAGGGGTACGTGAGCACAAGAATGGGGGTTTTTTTGCATTTTGGACCCCGAATTTTAGGGGTATTTACATTCTGAACCCTTAGTTTTCAACTTTAACTTTTTGGATCCTAAAGTTTGTAGGCTGGAAAAAAGGACCCTAAAGTTTGTGAGGTGAAAAAAAGCTCGTTTCCCGTTTTTCTTTTTCATTCCATGTTTGAATTTCTCTCCCGATTGTCATCAAATTTCAAGGCTAAGGTTAAAACCGATATTAAAGTTATAATAAACCTCTTTTATTCATGTTGGAGTTACTTAAAACCATGTACTCAAGGGTCTAAGTAGCCTCGACACGAATAAGAGAGGTGTATTATAGCTTCAATATTAGTTTTAACCATAGTCCTAAAGTTTGACGTCAATCGGGAGATAAATTTAAACATGGGAGGAAAATAAAAAATGAGACAGGGGCCTTTTTCTTCAGTCCATAAACTTTAAGGTCCTTTTTTATTCAGCTTACAAACTTTAGGGTCCAAAATGTTAAAGTTGAAAACCAAAGGTTTAGAATGTAAATACCCCTAAAATTCGGGGTCCAAAATGCAAAAAACCCCAAGAATGGGTACTCATATATTCAAATACAGAATACCTAGGATCTAGTGGAAGTGGAACTAGATCTGGGTCCTTTTTAACTCGATCTGAAAGTTAAGATCCACAAAAAAATGGATTTGATACTAGATCCTAACATCCATGATCCAAAACCGTATGCAAGATCTAGCATTCAACTAAATAGATTAAGATTGTTAAAAAAAAAAATGAATGTAAATCACTTTAAGCCTGAACTTTGAATCCAATGCCAAGAATCCAAGCCTATCTTCTGTAAGTCTCACAATTATATATTTCTCTTTGTTAAAACTTAAAACTCTAACCACCTCGTGCTTAATTCTCATTTTATTACGTTTCAACTTTGAAATTGGTGACAAACAGTTAAGAATTGGAGCACCAACTCTCTCTTTCACTCTTGATAATATGATTTTTGGCTTTTCAAATAGATTTGGATGAATGAGGTATTATCATTTATTAGTGTAGTTTATTACTTTAATTTTTTTCATAAAGAAATGACATTGTGTGAATTTTGAATTGGACTCGAGATTGGATCCTAATTTCAAGATCCGATTTGAATTGGATCTGTGACTAAATCCCAATTTCAAAATCCCGCGCCAACTGGATCCGGGATTGGATCCTTAAATTTAATCGGATACCCAACCGTATTCATCCCTAGTGCAAATGCAAGCCTCGAGCCTGTAGAGAAATTATTCAAAATCTTTGACTCAATCTCCTCTAACTGATTTTAGTTAGTTTGGTTTCCTACATTTCTGGTTTGTTAGGTTGTTGCTTTTCTTTAGGCGCAAGATTAGCTGAATGAGTGGAGTAGTGGGTTAATTAATCCAGTTTTTCTGATTTGTTAGTTTCAGCTAAACCTATAAATTTAGGTGGATGTAGCTGTTTATTTTATTAGTTTTTCAAGTCAAGTCAAGTATTCTGAAGTTAATAAAAGCACAACAACTTTCTTTCCTATTTTCTCTGTTTTTTTCTTTTATTCACAACAAACTGGTATCAGAGCTAAGTTAGAATACCAGACATAGTGAGGCAAACACAATTCGAGTGAAAGCAATGGCAAGCAATGGTTCCAATTCCTCAGCCCAGCCACTAATTCCCATATTCAAAGGGGAAAAATATCATCTCTGGAGCCTCAAGATGACAACTATGTTCAAGTCTCAAGAGTTGTGGGACTTGGTGTCAACTGGGTACAATGAGCCTACTCCTGCACCGGCTCAACCTGACCAGGCTCTTAGAGAGCTTCGCAAGAAGGATGCCAAGGCTCTTTTCCTCATCCAATCTGCACTAGATGATGAGATTTTTCCGAGAATTGCAGCAGCAACAACTTCTAAACAGGCATGGGAAATTTTGAAGCAAGATTTTTTAGGCGACAAAAAGGTGAAAGGGGAGACATCTGGAAATTCTGGTCGTGGCCGTGGTCGCAATGGATACCGTGGCAAAGGTCGCGGTAGATGTTCAAATAGAGGTCGAGGTAAGGGAGGCTCCACCGATGACAGGCAGAACAGAAAGTTTCTGTGTAATTATTATAAAAAGCCTGGTCACATCGAAGCATACTGTTGGCAGAAGCAGAAGGACGAAGCCAACCAAGCCAATTTTGCAGAGAAAATAGAGGAGGAAAGTAAGCTTTTCATGGCCGTTTTTTCTGAGAATGATAAGTCTAATTGTGTTTGGTTCTTGGACAGCGGGTGTTCCAATCACATGACTGGAATAAGATCATTATTCAAGGAGCTAGATGAGTCTAAAAAATCAACAGTCACACTAGGGGACAGAAAGGTTGTTCAAGTGGAAGGAAGAGGTACATTTAATATTACAACCTGTAATGGAAATGCTAAGCTTTTACATGATGTTATGCTTGTCCCTAGTCTGTCCCCTCATAATTTGCTTAGTGTTGGGCAGTTAATGATGAGTGGCTATTCCATTTTATTTGATGATGGGGATTGTGTTATTGTTGAGAAAAACTCAGGCCATACTGTTGCTAAGGTTCCAATGACAAACAATAGAATGTTTCCACTTGAAGTCTCTATGGTCAAACGGTATGCTATGATGGCCAATGATGAAGGTGATACTAGATTGTGGCATTTACATTATGGGCATCTCAATATTAATGGGTTGAAACTGTTTAGTCGGAAAGAGATGGTGTTTGGGCTGCCAAAACTTGATGGCCTTGTTTTTTGTGAAAGTTGTGTTTATGGTAAGCAAAGCAAAAAATCTTTTCCTGTAGGAAAGTCTTGGAGGGCTTCTACTTGTCTTGAGTTAGTACACACTGATTTGTGTGGTCCAATGAGCATTGAATCACTTGGTAGAAGTTTGTATTTTCTATTGTTTACTGATGACTACAGTCGCATGAGTTAGGTCTACTTCTTGAAGCACAAATCAGAAACATTTGAATTTTTCAAGAAATTCAAGGCACTTGTGGAGAAGCAAAGCGGTCAGCCTATAAAAGTTCTTCGCTCAGATAGAGGTGGTGAGTTGACATCAACTGATTTTAACACTTTTTGTGAGGAGAATAGCATTCGCAGGGAATTGACTGCACCCTGGACACCGGAGCAAAATGGAGTTGCTGAGCGAAAGAACCAAACGGTTGTTGAAATGGCTCGCAGTATGATGAATGCAGTAAGTCTTCCGAAGAAGTTTTGGGCAGAAGCCCTAACAACAGCTGTTTATATTTGCAATTTATCTCCTACAAGAGCTGTTCGGAATAGGACTCCATATGAATCATGGTCAGGCAGAAAGCCAACAGTAAGCCACTTAAAAGTTTTCTGGTGTCTAGCTTATGCTTTGGTCAAATCATACTCTCGGAAGTTTGATGACAAATCTGAGAAATTTATTTTTATTGGTTATTCATCTGAATCCAAAGCATATAAGTTGTATAACCCTATAAGTGGCAAGATATCTATAAGCAGGGATGTTGTGTTCAATGAGGAAGCAACCCGGATCGAGTGGCGGCAAGATAACAAAATATCTCTATTGAACTGCATTCTGATGGCAGCCATGAGCCTTCTGCAAATGCCACAAACCCTTCACCAACTCCAATGACATCATGTAACGATGAAGAGCCTTCGCAATCTTCCCCGCAACTACGAAGATCAACAAGAGAGAGAAGGCCTAACCCGAGATATGCCGCTAATGTTTATACATTCTCCACTTTTGCGTTGCTTGTTTCAGATCCTACCTACTTCGGAGACGCAGCACGCGAATCTATATGGTGCAAGGCTATGGAGGAAGAGATGAAGGCCATTCAGAAAAATCAAACTTGGGATTTGGTCGCCTTGCCGGAGGGAAAGAAGGCTATTGGGCTTAAATGGGTGTTTAGAACCAAATATCATTCTGATGGGAGCATCCAGAAGCATAAAGCAAGGCTTGTTGTGAAGGGATACTTGCAACAAGAAGGTATTGATTATGAAGAAACTTTCTCTCCTGTTGCTCGCTTTGAAACTGTAAGAACCTTTTTAGCACTTGCTGCTCAATTATCTTGGCCTGTGCATCAGTTCGATGTTAAATCTGTATTTTTGAATGGTGATTTGGAGGAGGAGTTTATGTCTCTCAGCCTGAAGGTTTTGTGGTTCATGGTCAAGAAGACAAACATATTAAAGAAGGCTCTATACGGCCTAAAACAAGCCCAACGAGCTTGGTATTTCAAAATCGATTCTTACTTTCAGGAGAATGGTTTTGAAAGAAGTAAAAATGAGCCTACTTTATACTTCAAGAGAGAAGGTGATCAGAATGATATTTTAGTGGTTGCCTTTATGTTGATGATATAATTTACATGGGTTCTAGTAAATCTATCGTTGCTGAGTTCAAAGCTTGTATGGTGAAGAAATTTGAGATGTCAGATTTGGGTCTGTTGCATTATTTTCTTGGTCTTGAAGTGAAACAATGCGCAGATGGAATTTTTATTTCCCAAAGAAAATATGCATTGGACCTCTTGAAGAAATTTAACATGGTGAATTGCAAGATTGCTAGTAAACCGATGAATGTCAATGAGAAGCTGTGTCGTGAAGATGGGGCTGAAATGGCTGATGCTACACACTTTAGAAGACTTGTTGGTGGTTTGAACTATTTATCTCATACAAGGCCAGATATTACATTCTCTGTTGGAGTTGTATCCAGGTTTATGCATAATCCAAGCAAGCTTCACCTTGGAGCTGCAAAAAGGATTTTAAGGTATGTGGCGGGTACAACTGATCATGGAATTTGGTACTCAAGAGTGTCAAGTTTCAAGTTAACTGGCTTTACAGACAGTGATTGGGCTGGAGATATTGATGATAGAAAGAGCACATCAAGTTATGTATTCAACCTTGGGTCTGGTGTAATTTCATGGTGTTCAAAAAAACAGGAAGTGATTGCCTTATCAACATCCGAGGCAGAGTATATTGCTGCAACTGCAGCAACTTGTCAGGCTATTTGGTTAAGAAGACTCCTCTCTGATCTAATGCAGAAGCAAAACAGTGCTACTAAAATTTTTTATGACAACAGATCAACAATTGCTATGGCCAAGAATCCCACTTTTCATGGCAGAACTAAGCACATCGACATTCGTTATCACTTCATTCGAAGTCAAGTTTCTGCAGGAAATGTTGTTTTGAAGGCATGTGATACAACAGAGCAAGTTGCAGATATCTTAACAAAGTCGCTTCCGCAAGCTCAACATGAATTTCTGAAAATGCAGCTTAGAGTATGTCGTTTTGAATCAAGGGGGAGTGTTGAGAAATGATTCAAAATCTTTGACTCAATCTCCTCTAACTGATTTTTAGTTAGTTTGGTTTCCTAGATTTCTGGTTTGTTAGGTTGTTGCTTTTCTTTAGGCGCAAGATTAGCTGAGTGAGTGGAGTAGTGGGTTAATTAATCCAGTTTTTCTGATTTGTTAGTTTCAGCTAAACCTATAAATTTAGGTGGATGTAGTTTATTTTATTAGTTTTTCAAGTCAAGTATTCTGAAGTTAATAAAAGCACAACAACTTTCTTTCCTATTTTCTCTGTTTTTTCTATGCTCAGGCTTGGTTCGAACTCATTTCCACTGTTACTAAATGCAAATTCATTCAACATATATATATATATATATAAAGATGAAAAATATACATTGAAATCCGCATTTTTGCACTAAGACCAGCAAGGACTAAGGCATACGTTTTAGCGAGTCGCTAAAGTCACGTAGGCCCATCAATGTTAAACCAACGCATGAAAGGCTGATGCCTGATGGACAGTCCAATATTCCCCATAGCTTCTGGTTGATTTTTCCTGCTACAAGTAAATTATTAATTAGCCCAAACCCCAAGTACTATTAGAGAGTGCGTATAACAATTTGTACAATGGTTAGGGTGAGTATGGCTCGGTGTGATTATAAAGAGAGGGTGAGTCTTCAATGGTGGGGGAGAAAAGAGGTGGGTTGGGATAAGGTGAGTCTTCTCATACTCACCCACACAAGGTGAATGAAGGTGGAAGAGAGGAGAGGAGGAGAAAGAAAGAGGATAAGTATGGTCATGTAATACTCACCATCATAAATAATATCTAATTTCTAGTCGTACTCACTTATAAATATAATATTTTAATAGATGATGCTAGTAATAACATTTGCAAATTGCAACCACGAATTTTGTGAGCTCGATCTTGGATCAGATGTGAGTGGCTGCCCACACAACAATAACATTCACTCAAAATCAGTTCAGTATTTTTCTATTTTACCCGTGTAGGACTATATTTTAAGCTGCAACGTCAGATTTGGATAAGCCCAAAGGCTTGTTATCTCAACCTCCGTACGTCTTAGCCTAGTGATAAGCCCAAATGTGATCCCACTCATACCGAGCCATTTTTCGTTCAGCAGGCAAAGTCTTTTTCCAGCCCTGTTATAAGGTTTTGACTGATTGATACAAATTACAAAGTAACTTGATAGCACCACCAACCAAATCGCACCAACTCTTCAATTATTTGTCCCCAATGGGTGGTACGCAAAGACAATTGACATGACTGCCAAATTTTAACTCAGAAAAGCTACAAAAATAGAATGAAACTCATATTATTACTGCTATTATTATTGATTATCACATTTCAACAACCCTCCTCTCTATCAACTACAACATGAAGGGGAAACAAATATATACAACTACCTTGGCTATATATATATATATATATATATATATATATATATATACACTACACTACAAGTAGCAGTACATGAATATCACAACTTGGTAGGTACAGTTTGGAGAAGATGGACAGTGAGCAGTGGCCACACACACCTCAAGAAAAGGCAAGGCATGGATGAGAATTGATGAGAGAAAGTGTGGGAAGGGTCACTTGTCTTTCAGCAGTTTTGGGGAAAGGCACTCTCCTTTGGGCAAAAGACAGGACATGGTTTTGGCCAAAACAACCTTCTTGGCAAGTAGTTTCCACTTAGCATCATCCTTCCTTTTCCCACCCTGCATTTCCATCTTGAATTGCCTGTCCAAGTTTAATACATGATGTCATCTTCACAACCCAATCACATTCGATATCCCTTCAATCACGCATCTAATTTCCATACCAACTGCTAATATTGTGGTTCACAGCAATTTGTAGTCGCACTCAATAAGTTTGAGATAATACGTTTTGGCATTCATTAAATGTGTATCGATGTGAACCCGCCTTATCATTGGGGTGCATGAGTATACAGCTATCAGGGATGAATATATGACACAATATTTTCCTTCTTTTGAAGGAAAAATCTGATGCATAAATAATATTACAAACTCTAATCCTTGTTCTTTTGTATGCAATCTCAAGTTTGTCACAAGATCTTGATAGCTAGAAGACATTTACATTTAGAGCATGAAAAGGTTTCTGTATAAGATTACAACCCCCCCCCCCCCCCCCCCTTTTTTCTTTCACTTGTTGAAGCCTTGTTTATCAGTAAACAGGAAAAAAAAAGAGGGGGAAAAAACCATTAAGCAAATGTCATGTTTTTCAGTTAACACTTAACAGTAAAAAAAAACTTGTAACTAACAGAGACGGATAGTGGATTAGCAGACATGTCTATGGATATTTATGTAAGTTGATTTGTAAAATAGATTAACTGGTGATATCCAACATTACTACAGTAGGTCCATACAATGAATGATGAGTGTCCATCCAGAAACACGTACAATCAATCATGAATGTTACTCAACTGAGGAACCTAATGAATCAGCACATGAGATTATTGAACTAGCAACAAAAATTCTACAGATCGAATCTCACTATTGGGACCCCAACTAGTGACACAGGATTACAGCCGTGATCGAAAGTAAGGCTTATGAAGATACAAGACTGGCAACTTACCCGACAAGCTAAAAAGATGTGGTCCTCATACAGAATCTAAAACTAAGTTTATGGAAAAGGTCAAATGATCGAATTTAGTTTGGTCCGTCTAGACCACACAAAAAGTTCATCATCGCTGTCAACTTTCCATTGTGGCAGATCTAAGTCCTTGAATTAGGGTGACCAATGCATTACTATACTTATTTGGCAAACATATCCTTCATAATTTTTATCTGAAACTATACTAATTTTTTTTTTTTTTTGGGTTAAGAGTGGTCGTGGCCACTCCCACCCCGAATGCAGATCTGCCCATGTCTCCAAGAACAAAATGAAACAGCAGCAATAACATTCTCAGTATGGATCCTACCAAAACTATATGTATCACAACTAGCTTCAAATTAGAAGGGTAAAGATGAGAAATTAGGTTACCTGCACAGGGGAACCCTGCAGGAAGAAACGTCGGGATGGTCACAGAGGAAAGCATGAAGCTTAAGAAGCTGCCACATGCGCTTGCATCTGGTGCACCCATGGCCGACTCTCTTCGTGCAAGTAGCAAAATGTCTGATGAGGAGTTGTAGGCCTTGGCAGGTAGAGAACCTCTTACAGGGTTCCTTCTTCTTTGTTGGCTCCATGTCATGGGGCCCCACACTGGTGCACCCTTCTGTACAGATGTGCACCAAACACTCCATTGCTTCGCTTAGCTGTAAATACATCCTCTGCTCCTCTTTTTGCTTCTTTGACCGCTTCTTCCTCTGCACTTTTTCTTTAAAGTGTTATCCGATGTTCGATTGTAAGCATACAAGAGATGGCATGATGTTTCTTCAACAAATACAAGATGGTCCTTTTCCTAGTTATTTACTAATAATAAATCTCTGCACTTCAAAGGGTGAATGCATCTAACATCTCTTATGTCATACATGACGATATACCTAGATAAGTGAAATTGATTATTGAACAGTTTAATGTCAAGTTAATTCTAGGCTTGCTAGATGTTAACAGAAACAATATGCAATCTATTAGGGTAACACTAGTACACTACTATACAACTTAGATCTAATCACAAAAGCACATGTTTAACTAGGGTTAATATTGCATAAGCGATAAACATCATGTTTAATGATGAGGGTATAACCTAATAAAAGTTACATTGCAATTTTTTTAATGAAATCTTAATTTGTCCTTCCTAATTTTCTTTTATAGAAACCAAACACAATAAGTTCTTCATTTGGATGTAAGATCCATGAAATCTTAATTTGTCCTTAATTTTCTTTTAATGAAACCAAACAAACAATTAGTACTTAATTTAGAGGTAAGCGTAACATGGATTTCCAAATCTTCATCGATTCAATGGTATTGAACTACATGAAGCATTAGCTTCTGCAACAAGTGAACGTCTACAAGATTCTATGAGGACAACTATCACATGAATAAGCTAGAAGATAGCAATCCATGTGGGGAACAGCACAGGAGCCTTCTGGTTTACTTAACTCCATACAAAATTAGCATAGAAATTTGTCCACAGCATCATTTGAAATAATTGGCAAGAAATGAACAAGATAGACAGCTTGAAAGGAAAGTTCAAATGTCTAGTCCATGAGCACTTCTCATATGTATCATACAATAGAATTCCAGGTCACGTGGTAATTTGTCACTTATGACCAGTTGCATGAAGATGCCACAATTTTAAACCAAGACATAATTAAGGCAGCGACAAAACATATGTTTTGTACATAATGTCTAACTTTTAATTCATCCAAATTTTACAATTATTTTCATCTAGTTGAATACAATTACAAATACAAATAGAAAGTTTTGGATTATAATTCCAGATTTAAATGAAATATCTTAAATCCTTCGAATTATTTAAATAACTACATTGCTAATCTAATCTATTAACAGTAAAATTAGCCAAAAGCGAAAAAAAATGGCTTTTGTATCCTTCATTAAGTCATAGATTATAGTCATTGTTCACTACCAAGCATACCAACAATTGCCATAAATGGATTAATAGGCAAGATTCGCATACCAGTTCATCTTCCTCAATGAACTGCAAGATGTGGAGCTCAAACCACGGATCATGCTTCTGAATAAACTTCCAACCCTCTGTTTTTTCAACAGCCCTGAATTTGCCCGCCACCAACTTCATTCCCCTGAGGAAAAGATCGGATGCATCGCAAAGCCTAGCTAACTGAAGAATGTCTACAACATTCTCAACCGCTAGCGTTTCGGCCAACCCCTTTGTGCATCTCTGCTTCAAGTTTGGCACTGAGAATACATGGGACAGTACCAGAAGATGAATCCCATGTTTCTTCATCTCTTCTTCCGTGCAACTGAGCATTGCGATCAAATGCTACCATCAGAAACAAATTGACCAAATGACTGTGTGCCTAATTTCTTGCTCATGTGTTAGACGTGTAACAAATCAGATACAATCACAGAGACCACCATTAAGTAGTATCTAATAAACATGATAAACATGTTTATATTAGCCATAAGTGTCCATAAGTAATTGTCACACTACTTGTTAAACCATTTACACTACAATATCCTTAACTTTTAACAAATCAGAACATATTCATGTTGGTTTTCAGATAACAGATCGCCTGGAAAATTTGATCAAAACGAGACCAATTCATATATTCTCAAAGTTCAGTTCACAACGAGCTCATTGCTAACAATAACGACAAAATGAAAGAAATGGAGATTCAACAAATCAGAACAAACTCAATACTATTTAAAACTCTTATCTTATGTAATTGAGACTTTATAGGACATATTTTTAACATTTGTCTACATATCTGCCACAGAAAACATTTATACCTAATTAAATTAATTCACAAATTTCTAAAAGTATTTTTCAGTGACGTCGCTTATTTCGTCAGTTGAAGATTTTTAGCTAGTACTATTTCTTTAGAAATTAAACCGCCACTAATCTCGTCACAAATGAGAATATTTCATTTGGAATTACGCTAAGATTTTTCTTAATTTTATTTGATCAAACCGACAGAGACCTTTAAATAAATTATTTTAAGAAAAATCAGGACTCTATGACCATTGTTTCGTCTTCGATGAAATCGGACCGTCAAAGGCAAGTCATGCCAAAATCACAGATAGGGAGAAGAGAGAGAATAATAACCTGGACGAGTAAAGAAAGCGGACGAAGGCAGAAACAGCTTCGGACGGAACTCCGAGAATCGGAATCGCTTTCTCCCCGGTCTTCCGGATCCTCTTCGGTCTTTCCAGAAGCTTCTCGATCACCGGCGACGCCATTCCCTTTCAATTCGAGTTCGATCAACTCCACAAAATCAAAAAACGCACCGAACAACAAATTCCCGCACTCACACAAGAAAAAACCAAGAATCACTTGAAATTGAAGATCGGAGTTTACCAGAACGTGAGAATGAGCCGGTAGTCGATGGCCGCCGGAGGTTATGACGTAGACGTCGGGGTCTGGCATGTCGCCGGCGAAGTGATCGGGGATCATCGGAGCTGAGAATGATTTTCCGATCATTTCGTCGGCGAAGAAGGCCGGTGATTGCGATTGGCTGGCGAGGTGCGCGTTCGATTGGAGAGAAGTATCCGTGAGGAGCAGAGCTGGGATGAGTTGGTAAGGGTTTTATATAGGCGGGGACAAAGTTGGCGGGGAGTTGAGTGAACCGGGGACGGGTTTATCTAGTAAGCCTTTTTGGCGTTATTGGGATTGGAATCAACTTAATAATTTGTACGTTCTACTGTATATTATTTGTGATATACGGCGTGTTTGGATTGTGCAAGATAAGTGGAAATAAAAAAAATGGAGTATGAGAATGTTTTCATTGTTTAGATTGAAAAATGTTAATGAAAAAATATTGTTGGAAAAGTGTACGAAGGATTTGGGATAAGAAAAAATAAAAAAGTTTCCCTTAAAAAATGAGAGACAAGTGAAAATCTTTTGAATATAAAGGCCAGTCTTTTTCTCCTTCATTATCTCGCGACTCTCTCTCTCAATTTTCTCTCTCGCTCTGTCCCTTCTTGACTTAGCAGACCTCCTAAGGTACTTTCCTTTCTTGGCCTTTGAAACAATCTTTTGTAAGCCTTGTTAGAAGCAATCAAGTGCTTCTCACCTGCTATAAGCATCTCCTGCAGCTTTAAGAAGCTATACTCACGCCCATATATGATGTAATCCATCATGAAAGACGAGAATCCACCGTACAACGAGCTCAGGATGATGTCAACAGTTGAGGTTGAGTAAAATAAAAAGCCTAGCTAGCTCGAGTTGTTGAAGTGAATGATCATCTTCAACACATGTGGCCCAACAGGTCCGCTGACCTCCAGTTTCGATTTGAAGATCTGGTTAGTAGTCTCGTGTCTTTCCTCGAAAATCTGCTTCATGTAAAGAGATTCACAGAGAGCGGTAATCTTGAAACATGCCCCAAAAATACTTTTGGAGTAACGAAGACATACTATTCAAGATCACCTTAGCCACTTAGGTATCGTCATCGCAATGACGTTTCCACTTGGTTTTCTCAACTTCCGAGGCATTATTGGTTGGGGGGTCGCCCTTAGGAATGTCAAAAACATATTCTTTCTGCTATGCTTGAGAACATTTCTCAGGTACTTGACCCAATTCAAATAATTGGATCCAGTGAGCTTCTCCTTCTCAAGGAGGTAATGATGTTAAGGGAGATCAGCAACA
The DNA here is from genome assembly GCA_029582165.1 of Portulaca oleracea. Lineage (NCBI taxonomy): Eukaryota > Viridiplantae > Streptophyta > Magnoliopsida > Caryophyllales > Portulacaceae > Portulaca > Portulaca oleracea. The sequence goes on from CM055879.1 coordinate 21,686,818, forward strand.
GACATTATGAATCTACAAGCCAAAACGATTCAATTAGGATTTAAACATCAATACACTATAGATTAAACCAATTTTAATTTCATCATTAAAACACACTTAACTCTCATTAGTGTTTTATGTGACAAAGACCCAACAGGCACAAAGCGACATCGAGTGGGTTTTGGCCCAAACAAACTTTACGTCCGATTGCCTAAGGTAGATCATCTCATGATCAATCGTTCTAAACAATTATTAAAACGAGAGTGTGTGAATCTCATACGACACCTCTCTTTGTTGCTCATGACTCTAAACTCTCTAGCCTACCATTATGGACAGACTTGACTTCCACCCAACTTGTTACCGATCCATGGATGACTTGCTTTAGCAATGACCGCGCCATGATCCAAGGGGTGGTCGCTAGAGTGAGCAATCATATGTCCACATTTTAGAGAGTACAGATTTATTATCTTAAGCATGCGATTCTAGGTAAAACTTGTGAATCAAGCATGAAAAGCATAATAAACAATAAAATATGCTAAGAACAATTCAAAGCATAAAATTAAAACCCCTAGTATAGTTTCTTAATCTTAACTAAACAAATTTAATTAAAATAAGCTAGTCTTTAAGAACTCTTTCTTGAAACTTCAAGAATTCCAACTTGAACGATTCAAGGATTCTCTTTATTGGCACTCCAAGAACATCTTCTCGAACGCTTTCAAGAACTCCTTGAAACATCGCAACATACATGAGAGCTCCCACTTAAACCGACATCCATGTTGCATTGGGCTCCCACTCAACCACATGTCTCCACATTACAAGGTTTACAAGTGGGTCTCATCAAATGAGATTACATCAATTTCAAATATAAATTACAAATTTAATCAAATTAAATTTAAAATAAACTCAAAATTGACTGCACTCATGTCATGTTTCACCTAACCCGACTCGCATGTCGGTAAAACCAGACTAGCTAAGGTCATACTAAGGGCACATGCGGTCAATTAATTTATTTTGCCAACATTGCAACACGACATATCAACATATGTCAAGACCTGCTTCAATAACAATTATAGAAGGCATCAAACTTGCAACTATCAACCAAAATCAAGGGATATAGCCAAAACAAATTCAGTATCAAACAAATCCCAAACAAATAGCAGGAATAACCATATGCAAACTTAATAAAATCCAATTTTATTAAGCGAACATCTCCAGCCCAAAACAATTTTACGCGAGATAGAAAACCCCTTTCCTTCTTGAAATTCCAAATTTCAAGGCTAGATACATACTCATTTTGCTCAATTTCCGAAATTGAACAAATATACTCAGCAGATTCCAAATCCATGTTGAGGATCATTTCATAGAATATCAACTAGAATCACCCAGCTACCAACCTACAAAACGATCTATTTATGCCCAACTGATCAATTGATGGTTGATTTCCAAAATCAACTCTTCCCACAATGCAGTACTTGAATGGAATCACCCAGCTCAATCTCATAGGTTAAATCTAATTTAACCGAGAAGTTATAGAAAACGAGATTTCAAGTCTAAACATTTTAGACTCAAACATTGGATTCCTTAAGTTTGATGTTTGAAGAAAACATGAGGTGACACTAGTTATGAGTGCGACATCATATGTCACACACATAAAACTATACCCAACCTCATTGTTTCCAATACGATCACAAGATCCATTGCGAGTACGGTGTCATGCAACAATTACTGGAGATGCTCAAAATGAGAGAGGAAAGGCTATAACTTTTACCAAAATCTCGAGTAACACACCTAGTGTTGTGCTCGAGATTCCTTATCAAATAAGGGGTGAAGGCTCAAAAGCAAACTGATGGTTATGGCAACAATTGCCATGACCAAGGCTTTTCCCATCTCATACCGAAAACCCACATGTGATCGTAAAGGGGAAAAATAAAAGAAACATCCAAACCCAATTGTAGATACTAAAATAAATCAAAATAGTGTCAAAAGTTAAAATAAATTAAGTTGATTATTTTGGTCGGTCCAAATTAATTAATTTAATTTATTTGAGTGAAATTCGCTCAAGCTGACTATCAAGTCAAAGCTCAAGTCAGAATCAAATCAACTACCAAGTCAAGACCCAAGTGACTACCAAGTTAAAGTCAAATGGACTGTCAAGTCAACCCATACCCAAGGCCCGATCAACGGCCTAAGAAGACTAACAAGTCACCCAGTAGAGGGATTCTCTCCTCTATAAATAGAACTACTCACACTCATTTAAGGAGATAGAAAAATCAACTCTAAAGAAGACTATCTAAAACAAAACAATAAACATTTCAATAAGTGTAGTCTGTTCTAGAGATTGAAACACAAACTTGATCCAGATTCAAGCCGCGTCGGCTTTCCTTCAAGAAAATGACAGAGATTGGATAAGAGGATTTTTATTTGTTTATCTTGTAACAAATATTATAGAGATTGTGCCCAAATCTTTGAAATTAATACAAATTTTATTTGTCCATCTTTCTTGTCTTTATTTATTTTAGACTCGAAAATTTGTGGTTACAATCTTTGGCATGCCCGGTGGTACAATCTCTACCTCTCATTTCCATCTCTGAAATCAAGACTTTCAAGAACCTCTTCACGAATAAGACAGGGCTACGAAGATATATGTCAACCAATCTACCCTCTGGGAAGAATGTCGATTCTCTGTCGCGAAGATCCAAGAAAAGTGCTACTAACTCTGGTAAATCAAACATTAGAGTGGTGACAAGAAGCAAGGCAAGAGCCAATAAAGTTACTACTCATGGAGCACTAGCAACCTTAGAGTGTCATGCCACACAAAGCCTTCATTCCACCATGCTTGATGGTGTTGATCAAACCCCCAATATGGTCCCTCCTAAGGAAGATCTCGCAACAAAGGTGAAGATGAAGTACGAGGTCACTAGCACGGCAAGGGAAATTCAAGGTAGAACAAGATCATCTGATGTTGTTACCATGTCAATCATGACTACAGGAGTTATGACTATAGAAGAAGAAACGGCTAACATAAAAGTCACATTACAGAAACTCACTCAATAGAGCAAAGATAAGGACGTGAAAATCAAGCATCAAGATAGAAAGAGTGCCATGTTGGAGAAGAAATTAAAGCAACGACCAGCAAAATCCTCAATAAATATTCATACATTGAGGGAGAAAATGAATCTAGCAAAAGTGAGGCTGAGAGTGACATGTCTAAGAAGGGCGACAAACCATCATCATCGACAAGCTCAATGATTGCGGAACAAATACAAAATTTGATCGCAAAGGCACTCAAGGATCAACTAGGACAAGCTTCACAAAGAACTCACAGGTACACTAGGCCATACACTAAGCAGCATGTCACCATAATTGTAAAGTGACATTGAACCGTGTGGGATCGATTCACTTTTGGTAAGTCTATGGTCACCGGCTCGCTTTAAGCCGCCCTCTCCTCTCCTCAAATCAAACCCAGTTTCAATATTCATTTTATGGTGGATACGGGTCCTTGGAGGGTCCATATGGCCATCAAGGAGCGGTGTTTCATTCTACGAAGACCCGGGACATAGGATGACATCTTGGGTCTTTATTAGACCATTCTCGAGCCTTCTAAGGGGCTTTAGGACCATCAGCAAGAATAACAAGGCGGAATCAACCTCAGAGGCTAGAAAAAGGGCATGCATTCATTCTTCCTACCATAACTGAACCGTGTGGGATCAGTTCGCTTTTTGTTTCGCCTACGGTTCCCGGTTTGCTACAAGTCACCCTCTCCTTTCCTCGAAACTAACCCGGTTTCAACATCCATTTCATGGTGGATATGGGTCCTTTGAGGGCCAGTATGGCCACTAAGAGAGCGGTGTTTCATTCTACAAAGACCCCGGGCCATAGAATGTCATCTACGGACTCAATGGAACCATTCCCGAGCCTTCTAAGGGGCTTCGGAACCATCGGCAAGAATAAACACATGGCGGTGAATGAATTCAAAGATATTCAAATGGCGTGCCTTCACGCTTTTGATTATAACTCCTTCAATATAACTTCGATAGGTCTCAAATTTTGAGAGCTTAAAGTACACACTAAGAGCTTTTCAAGATATCTTACGGGCCTAAAACGGAGTCCGGATGAAGAAGTTAAGCGCGTTTGAAGTCGGCTGGGAAAAGCTGCCCAAAAGACTGACTCGCCCGAGCCAGCTGGTGGCTAGCCCGAGCCAGCTTTCTGTCGCGCCCGCGACCCCTCTTGGACAGTGACAGGCTATGGCGGAGAGTCGACTCGCCGAGCCGATGACTCGCTCGAGTCACCCCTCTGCGACACGAGTGCTGTTTCATTTTTTCCGCTGAGTTTTGTTATTTTTTTCCCCATTTCCTATATATGCCCCCTTAGCTTATTTCCAACATAGATTATGTTGATGAATGATTAGGATCTAGACTCAAGAAAAATCCTCTCAATTGGAGAGTGTTGTAATTGTGGGTTTTCAAACCCTAATCAATGAAGCTAATCCTTTGGGTGGAAATTGCTTGGTGATTTCTCTTCCTTGTGAGTGGGTGTCTTACCTCCACTCTTAGTGAGATTTCTTTGGTGACTCAAGACTCTTGCTTGTGGGTGATCCTTGTGCTAGATATTGAACATCTTAGTTCAATTTGGTGAGATTTCTGTCTCTAGAATTGTTCATATGTTTTACTTTCATGTTTTTTTCTCCCTTAATCCAAAACCCCAAAAAAATTGGTTTGTTGTGTTTATGAGTTCTATAGGTGGATTTCCATCATCCACATGCTTATTTAGACTCTAGGTCCCGATTCTCTCCATTTGGTATCAGAGCAAGGCATAAAACTCATAGTTTGTTGGAGATTTCTTGTTTGTGCCCGGAATTGTTCTTATGATTTTTGATGTTCTTGATGTGTTGTATTTAAATATTGGTGTTCCCCATCCCTTGTGCATCCAAGTGTGGTTGAGAATCTTGTATTGTATTGTGTTGTGTTTGTTGATTTTGATGCATATGGGAGCTTTGAGGTGAAGTTGGAAATTAGTGCACGGAAGGTGTTCGATGAAATGTCTAAGTGAGAAAAACACAAAGAACCCTTAACCAAACACTAGCCAACTACAAGAAAACCCCCAAACTCGACAAATTTTCCCCAAACATAATCCGTCACTTCATCCATTATTTTTGGGTGTTACTATTGTTCTTAATTGTTGATTGTATGGTTGGAAGTAGTATTGGGTTGTGTTGAAATTTATTTGTTGGATTTTGTTGAGTTGGTGGTTGTGTTAGTGGTTATTTTGTTGGTGGTGGTTGTGTGCCCATCCGGGTTTGTTCTTCTTGCTACATTCCCCTTGCCGGATTCACCCCATTTTCCTCCACAAAATTAGCCTTGCAAAAACCCCTTCAAAATTTCCTAGCTACAAAGAACCCAAGCCTCCATCCGCTCAAATCATACACCCCACAAGAAAACCAAGCTCCACAAATGGCCTCCATGTCCTATGCTTTGGGCAAACATGATGTCCCTTTTCCCCCTAAACCCAAACCAACCTTCGAGGAGACTCTTCAACGTATCAAAGAGAAGGTTCTAGAAGTGCAACGTCGAATGAGTATAATACTCCGCGCTACGACCCCTACGCAACTAGAGTCCTCGAAATGGGATCGTGGTATTTCAACTAGGGCTCCTAGGACACACCATAGTGATTATTCGAGGTATTTTGATGATTATCGACATGGTGGTTCTCGAGGTAGGAGAATGGAGGAGAAGGTTACTTCATGGCCTTCTAGGAAGGGTAGTGCTCACTCTTAGAGAACGACTTCATCCAAGGGAAGTCGAACTTCCAAGCTACCCAAACCATCATCCCGAGCTCAGAAGGAAAGTGTGGAATATCTTTGGAAACTCAAGGGTAGAAAATGCTTTACATGTCGGGTTTATGGTCACTACCAAGCCCAATGCCCCACGAAGATGGTTGAGAGTTCCAAAGTAAGTGAGGTAGCCACACCGGAGGCTCCAAAGACTAGTGTTGAGGTTCGCGCGCAAGAAGGGGAGAGTTCGACTCCTAGGCGATCCTTTATCTTAACCAAGGATTCCCGGGATAACTCTCAACGGGAGAATATCTTCCGAACTCAGTTCACCATCAGCGAGAAGGCAGATAAGGTCATCATCGATGGTGGGAGTTGCACCAACTTGGCCTCTACCTACATAGTTGAGAAACTCCAATTGCCGATCTCGGCTCATCCTCAACCGTATAGCTTGCAAGGGCTAAAAGATGGCGGCGACTTTGAGGTAACCCAACAAGTCTTCATTTCTTTCTCCGCTTGGTCTTATGAGGATAGTGTTCTTTGTGATGTTGTCCCCATGGATGCTTTTCATTTACTACTTGGTAGACCTTGGCAATTTGATCGGCATGCTATCCACGACGGCCGGAAGAACACCTACACCTTCTCAATGGGAGAAAAGAAAATCAAACTCATTCCTTTACCCCCTTTTGAAGCCGATATACCACAATCCGGGGTGGGAAGTGAGAAGAGAAACCTCCAAAAGAGTGAGACACGGGATGAGAGTGCTTCGAGCAAAGGAAAGCCACATCGGGCTTTACTTTTGCGAAAAAGCGACCTTAGTGAGGTTGAGCGAACCTTAGCTCCACAAAAATTTCCAACCTTCCTCCCTTATCCCTCACCCTTGCCCATAACTACTACCGAGCTCCGCATAGAGTCTCCAAGTGTTGAGCCGAGCCATGCTCAATCACTCCCGAGCCTCGCCATGGAGTTGAGCAGCATGAGTCCACGTCCATGACTACTCACCCGAGTTCCATTACTTCCACATCGAGATTGAATGAGGAAAAGGTTATTTCAATTGGCCCTGACCCCGAGCTCTCATGTGACGAATTCCTTGTTGCTTTCAATAAGTTGATGGGTGCTAGCCGTGTTCGAGTCCTTCGTGATGTCGACTTAGCCCCTACTTTCCGCCGGAATTGCTACATTTTTTAGAAGGACGGGTTGATGAGCGTCACTCTACTTCGGTTGTTGGAGTACATGCTCTTGGGTCTACATGGGTACCCGGTAATTTTGAACCACCAAGAGTTGAGGACAACTCTTTTCAAAGAAGGGGAGAATGAACCGTGTGGGATCGGTTCACTTTTTGTTTCACCTACGGTTCCCGGTTTGCTACAAGTCACCCTCTCCTTTCCTCGAAACTAACCCGGTTTCAACATCCATTTTATGGTGGATACGGGTCCTTTGAGGGCCATTATGGCCACTAATAGAGCGGTGTTTCATTCTACAAAGACCCTGGGCCATAGGATGTCATCTAGGGTCTCAATAGGATTATTCCCGAGCCTTCTAAGGGGCTTCGGAACCATCGGCAAAAATAAACACATGGCGGTGAATGAATTCAAAGACATTCAAATGCCGTGCCTTCACGCTTTTGATTATAACTCCTTCAATATAACTCTGATAGGTCTCAAATTTTGGGAGCTTAAAGTACACACTAAGAGCTTTCCAATGTTATCTTACGGGCCTAAAACAGAGTCCGGATGAAGAAGTTATGCGTGTTTGAAGTCGGCAGGGAAAAGCTGCCCAGAAGACTGACTCGCCCGAGCCAGCTGGTGGCTCGCCCGAGCCAGCTTTCTGTCGCGCCCGCGACCCCTCTTGGACAGTGACAGGCTATGGCGGACAGAGAGCTGACTCACCCGAGCCAGCCAGTGACTCGCCCGAGTCACCCCTCTGCGACACGCGTGCTGTTTCGTTTTTTCCGCTGAGTTTTGTTAATTTTTTTCCCATTTCCTATATATACCCCCTTAGCTTATTTCCAACATAGATTATGTTGATGAATGATTAGGAGCTAACTCAAGAAAAGTCCTCTCAATTGGAGAGTGTTGTAATTATGGGTTTTCAAAACTTAATCAATGAAGCTAATCCTTTGGGTGGAAATTGCTTGATGATTTCTCTTCCTTGTGAGTGGGTGTCCTACCTCCACTCTTAGTGAGATTTCTTTGGTGATTCAAGACTCTTGCTTGTGGGTGATCCTTGTGCTAGATATTGAACATCTTAGTTCAATTTGGTGAGATTTCTGTCTCTAGAATTGTTCATATGTTTTAATTTCATGTTTTTTTCTCCCTTAATCCAAAAACCCCAAAAAAATTGGTTTGTTGTGTTTATGAGTTCTATGGGTGGATTTCCATCATCCACATGCTTATTTAGACCCTAGGTCCCGATTCTCTCCAATAACTCCTTCAATACAACTCCGATAGATTTAAATTTTGGGAGCTTAAAGTAAACATCGAGAGCTTTCCATCGATATATTATTGGCTTAAAACAGAGTCCGAATGAAGAAGTTATGTGAGTGTTCGGTTGTAATTTTTGTGGTTTTATGAGTTAAGGGTTGTCGATCACATGGATGAGTGTTAGGCTTGATATGGAAATCGGTTCGTGTAAGGGTTTTTCACAAGTGTGGAAAGCGGTAAATTATGTAAAGGGAAAGCAATTAAACTAACCTAGACATGAATCAAAAAAGCAATAAAAAGCATGAAATCAAATAGAGCAAATAAAGCAAGGAATGAAACTAGAATGAACAATGAAATTAGAGACAAGAAATTATACCTTTGATGACCAAATTCTTCTAATCTTCAATCTACCTTTGCAATTTCACCCGAACAAACAAGAAATTGTGGATTGGATTACCAAGGATCTCCCAAATTCTCACTAGGAAGTAGAATTGGAATTCCTTGACCCTCCTCCCCACTAAAAGTGGATTTGTGGCTATCACTAGAAAGTTTTTAAATCAACATCAATGGCAATTAGGAAGGAAAGAGAGAGAAAGAGAGAGAGAGAGAGAGAGAGAGAGAAGGCTTGTAAAACACTTCAATGGAGACTAGAGAAAGCTTGAAAGAGATTGAGAATTGAAAATTGAGAATTGAAATTGCAAGAAAACTTTGAAGAACAATGAAGAACCCTTAAGAACTTGAAGAACAATTAGAGAGAGATTAAAGCAAATAAAGGAAAGCAATAAATCTAATCTAATCTAATTCTACTCCTAAACTACCTAGGCTAATTTCATATAGTGCTGAATACAAGTGGGTATTTATAGAAGAAGTAAAAATACAACCTAAACCGTAGGATTTTAATCGCAGCACGCGCGCAGCATTTCTGCAGAGCACCGTGACTCGGGCGAGTCGGACATTGGCGCGGGCGAGTCCAGCCTCTGGTCGACCGTCAATTGTCGCTGCCCAGCATAGGTAGCAGGCGTTACCCACTTGGTCGCGGGCGCGACAGTTGCTTGGCTCGGGCGAGTCACGATGGTCTCGGGTGAGTCGGCATTCTGTCATTCGTCATCCATTGCTCGAGCATCAGACATCGCGGGCGTTACCTTGTCGGTCGCGAGCGCAACAGGGGCATTACTCGGGCGAGTCACAGATGTCGCGGCCGAGTCTAGCGTCTGGCTGATCGTCAATTGTCGCTGCCCAGCGTAGGTCGCGGGCGCGACATCTTGGGTCGCGGGCGCGACCCTTTGGTCAGTGGCTTGACTCGAGCGTGATCAGCGTGACTCGGGCGTGACTTGAGTCTGTTCCATTTCCCTGTTTTGCACCAAACTAGATATGAGCTTCCGGGTCGGTTTTGCCTCGGTTCTCGGCTCGGGTTGACTCGGGATTCCCTAAAAAGCCACAAGTAAGCCCAAACTTCTTCTAACTCCTTATTTTCCTACAAAACACCAAATCATTATATCTAATATATATGCAAGGCAAAAATAAACACAAACACCCTATAAAAGAGATAAAATTCGGCTCGGAACGAGACCGAACAACACTCCAACACAAGGGTTTGTTCGCTCCGAGCAAACTAAAAACAAAGATAAAAACAGAGAAGAAGAATCTAAAACCCTAACTCACTTTCGCAGGAACCGCGGATGCATTTAGCACATGCATCAAGCCCTTTAAACCCCCCGGTAGTCCGGGTGGACGAGGTAGGTCTCGTGAGGGTTTATAGCAACTATACCCACAAAAGCCATAGAAAAGGAGAGAGGGAAAGTGAAAGACAAAACAAGTTTGAAAAGAAAGAAAAGAAAACTGCTCGTTTCATGAATCAAGTTGTTTCAACCAAGAAAACGATATTAATCCTCCAAAAGGAACCGTTATGAGCATCTCATATACACCTAACCCAAACAACTGCAAATCTTAGGGGTTTTCGATCCCTTACACCTCATGTAAAGTTAAATCCCACTTGCGTAAAAATTTAGAAAGTTCTAACTGATTTCAAACGACCCCAAAGACTCACGCCCGAGCTTGAAACAAACGAACAACAGAAAATAAACAAAGAATTGTCCTCCCCCGCATTTGGTCGTCCTTGGCTTGGTGAGGGCCGCAGGTGATGCAAGGAAAGACCCCTCACTTTATTAACACTTCAAGCTTTCTTTTTGGTTTGGGTATTCCCAACAAATTTTCTTTCTTTTTTTACTTTTTAATGGTCGGTATTAGCCTTATTTTCGGGAATTGGACGGCCCAAAATGGGGTTTACCCTCCCAATACAGTCTTTTCCATTCACCTCTTCATCGCGAACGATATAGAAGGAGGTTTAAGGGGTATTAGCGTCGTACCGCTAATACCGGGCCCGTGTAGGTTAGCTAAGTGTATGGTGGTTGATGTCGTAAAGCCAACACGCCCCACTTAATCAATTTATTTAATTTTGCTTCCTTTTTCTTTCTTTTGCTTTTACTTTTGACTTTGCTTTTGGTTTTGCTATTTAGAAAAACAAGCTCGGACACAAATCCCTAGAATCTCCCGGTTTCAACCAGAACGTGAAAGGAATCGAGGATCTCGATAGACACTCAATGAAGGAAATCTAAATAAAGTGAGTCATGACAATCGCTCGAGATAGGGTCGAAAATGCTCAAACCGGTTTCTTTTAAAGAAGATTAAGAACGACTTCCCAATTTTGACAACGAAATCCAAGAAACGAAGCAAAAACAAAACAAAACAGAAAACAAAAACTTTTAAGGTTTTTCACTCCCTTTTTTCTCCTTTTTCACACAAACTTTTTAGACACAAACTAAGCAAAACAAAAGACTCAAAAACTAGGTGGTCTACCCATGACAAATAGAAAATAGCACCCCCACTCCAACACAAGACATCACAATGTCTCCATCGTGATAAGGGTGTATCAATCAAGGTAGAAAACCAAGAAAAACATATATACAAAACACTTATCACATAAAAAGCGGTGGCGACCCGAGCCTACACGACTCCAACAACAAAATATACCCAACAATCACACTCAAGGGGTTCGCCACCAAAAAGAAGAAATCAAGCATGCCACATGGATCATTGATATATTCACATAAAGAGAGTGGAAAGAAGTTACCTCGAAGTCTTCAATCAAGCATAACCAATCCACGATCCAAAGAACATCACACCATAGGTTAGAAATAAACAAGATAATCATACTATGTGTGATGGTTCACATGCAAGATCAAAAGGAAAAACAAACTATACAAGACACTAGGGACTAATGAACTAAAGAAAACAAACTAAAATATTTACAAAATGACTCTTACTTTTTTTCTTTTTTTTCTTGGACTCAAAAGATCGGACTGCATACTACCCTCCCACTCCCATACAAAGATGCTGTCATGTCCTCTAAGAAAACAGAAGTAGGTAAGCAAGCACCCTAAAAGGAAGGAAAAAAAACACACAAAAAGAAAACAAAAGAAGAAAAGAAAACTAACTTGCTAACTTTATTTACAAGAGAAGGGAACGATATTACCTGGTTGGGTATTGAATATACCCAAACAATGAAATCTCAGAATAATCAACTATCCATGGAGCCTCAGCCACTCCATCTCACCTCAAGACATCGGGCGCCATGTCAGAACCATTCAACGCCCGGAGTAACAAGTTATGCATCCGTGAATGCATCTCAGAATGGTGGTGGTAAGAGCACACTCGCAAAATTACATCAACAAACATTAGTGCTCTTAACAATTTATCAAAGGCCTTAGAAAAGTCAAAGAAATGATGAAATACAGAAGTGTACACAACTTTTCTAGGCATGGTGACGTGAGACATGACAAATGAGTCCTCCCATTGACTCGTAAATGGAGATTGGGTATACAAATCAACGGAAGGAGGCAATACAACACAATCCCTAACATGCTCATGTAAAGACTTGGATGCAAATAATGATTCACACTCAATATCCATGCAATTTTCATCAAACACAAATTCCAAATCACCACTCTCACCCAAACAATCATTATAATCATCCATGGGTGAAGCAGGGTTAGACCACATCATAACACTCTCAAAATCACAAACAGACATATCTTCATCTTCATCAATATCAGACTCACTAGAAGAACTATCAACATCAAAAGACAAAGGTGCATCATTTAAAACAACATCAAAGGTAAAAATGGAAGGTTCAGGGTCATAACTCATCGTGAATGACTCATAAAGCATATCATCGTTACAAACATCTAATAGGCCGCAAGTGCACGGGTGAAATTGTAGCATAAATCAAGGTCGTTCCCACAGGGACTTTTCCTTTCAATGCACTGAACTAGCCTCCTAGTTGATCGCTAAGTCGATCCGGTTTTTGTTTTGAATCAACTAAATCTAATTCTAATCACAATCAAGGTCTAAACAAACGAATATTCACAAAACTATTCGAATTTAATCAAGGGAAACAGGCGTTCAGGGGATGAAACCTAAGTCAAATAACGAATCAACGATGTGGATTGAACTCTCATTTCATTAATTTGCACAATCAAGGTTCGATAATCGCATATAGTACTTCGCAATGAGATTTTGCCACTAGAGCGAATTGCCAAGACTAACCAAGCACCTACTTTCGTGGTTATTTCGATTTAGTCAAGGTTAAAGATCAAATTATCTCAAGAACCCTAGTTAAAACTTCTATGTCTAGATACTTTTAACTAGTTCAACCTTGTTTTTGGGGTAATCAAACTTCTCCTTTCGTACTTCATTCAACAACCTATTAACATGCAATTGGTGATCAAGCAAAGCAATAACAATTCGATTCAAAGACCAAATAGATTGAAACAAACTAAATTCATAATAATTCAATCCAACAAAGTCAATTCATCAAGCAACTTCAAAGGTTCATCCCCTAAACTAAAAGAACTACTCACAACTCATGTTTAAAACTACAAAGCAATTGAAATCTAGTCTAGAAAGCATATGAAATCTATGAGAGATTGAGAAATAAACCCAGTGAAGAACAAACTTGCTAGGAACAACAATGGAGGACTTTTGCTCCTCCACTTCAAAGTATGCGAGTTGCTCTTGATCTTCAATCTTCTCTCAATCTTCAATGATCGAATGGAATATGGATGATGAATGATATGATTAGGGCATGAAATGGATGATGTTGTAGTGATGATCCTCCAAACTACGCCGGAAATAAGCATAATATAGGCAAATATCAACTCAAAACCGCCGAAAATGAAAAGACAGGAGAGGCACGGACCGTGCCAGGGGTGACACGGACCGTGCTCATAGTGACACGGACCGTGCCCCCTAGGCACTACCCGTCGCTTCACGCACACAATTCTTCACGTTACGGTCATAGGCACTACCGTGCCACTACTGACACCACTGTGCCTTCGTCTTTTCAGGCCTAGGAGTATTTTGGGCCATTGTTTGGGCCTTGGGTGATCCAACACCTCACTTCTTGGTCCTTTAAGCTCATAACTTGGATCTACACTTGCTTTTTGGGCTCGGTTTACATCGATTCTTCACAAATTCCCTACAAAACTCACCAAACTCCAAACCAAGTGTAATATGGGAAATTCGGGTATAAAATAACACAATCAAATCAAATATTTCCCAAATTCCAATCAAAACAACCAAGTATTCATATATACAAGAAGCACGTATCAAAATCCCCCATGCTTAGTCCTTGCTTGTCCCTAAGCAAGTCCAAACTCAAAAGAAAAGGCAAAGAAAGAAAATAAAAGAAAACGGGACAAAATGACTCAAAGAACTCAAGCAAAAGTAAAAAGACTCAAAAGTAAAAATTAACAAAAACGAAAAATTTTTATATAATTACAACTCTTAAGGATGGCAAAGATAGAACATGCAATCAACCCAATCTAATCTAAAGTACAACCCAAGAGTGAAAAAGAAGCCAATTTACACAAGTAAATGAAGACAAATTATTCAAGAATGGTACTCATCAAGTTCAACCAATCACCCTTAATCACCGAATGAGATAAGAAGGCACATGTTAAGCATGAAACTAGGTAAGAATGAAGAGCAAACTCACTTTCTGGGAATGTGGAAGCACTCCTCTCATGTGTTTAAATATGAAAAATCATTGAAAGTTCGCTCAAATACTCAAACCAAAGCCACAACCAACCACGTACTTGCTAAGAATCTCAACTCTCCACCGCAATTTGCAAAGCAACAATGACAATCAAGAGGACTTTCAAGGGTTGTAACGGGGCTAGGGTTAAGGGTAAGGAGTGGATAATATTTGGGAATCGTGGAGCTAAAAGCCAAAGCTTGAAATTATTTCGCACCAAGTCGACATACATACACTCTCACCACTTAAAATCAATCCGATTCAACCCCACAAACAATTGGAAACTTGCCTCAAAACAAAAGAAACATAATGTCAAACACTTTATTCTCTTTTTCTTCTTTTTTCCGGAATTCTCCGATTTTTTTCTTTTTCGCTTTTTTCTGTTTTTTTCTTCTGATTTTTCCCCTTTTTTTCTTTCTTCTTGCTTCTTGAATGAAACATACACACTTATAAACAACACACACTAGGCAAGCTACCAATTCCAACCAACAACCTCAATGCACATAATTGGGGAATCAAATCAATATTTACAACTCAACCCAATCCCCATCACAAATCAAACCACCAAAGTAACCATAATCAACCCAACTTCATACTCAACTCATTCCAAGCAATGGCTTAAGGGTAGGAAATATATAATCGGCCAAGGCTCATAATATGGGTTCAAGAAAAGAAAAAGTCAAGGCAAGAAAGGGCTAACTAAGGATTTCTGATGTAAACGGGTGGTCAAGGCTTGCGGGTTCAAATCCTAATGCCTCTATCATCATGTCAATGTACAACGCATAGCAGTTTCAAGGAGATGCAAAGCAAATGAAGGAGGATGCCACAATGGTGAGTCACTCATGAAAATTAGACTAATAAAAATGATTAGTCTTTTCTTTTAGGCTTATGTGGACTCACGGGTAGCGCTCAACAATCATTACCTAGTTTAAAAAGATATGCATACGCACAACTCACTCTTACAATAGAAACAAAGGCAATCGGTCTTACTTAGCACAATTCTCACAACAATTAGCTTCACAACTCATGTCAATTCACAGTCTTTCACAGACGGGCTATACAAGATCAAATCAAGTCAAAAGAAAACTATCACGCCAAACCTTATATCAATCAATTTTTTTTTTAATTTTCTGATTTTTTTTCAATTTTTTTTTAAAAACTTTTTACATGAAAATAAGAAAATAAGAAAACGAAAACGGACTACGAAAAGAGGAAATTAAAACTACAAGCAAATCTAGAAAACAAAGAAAATAAAAACAAAACAAAGGAAAAAGACTCAAAACACACATATCCACAAAAAGGTTACACAAATCCCCCCATGCTTGAACCGAGCATTGTCCGCAATGCGAAACATCACCCGAGAAGCAAGGAAGAAAACACAAATCTAGAAAAATCAAAAATAAAAAGAAGAAAAATAAGGAAAAATTTTAGAAAATCCTAAAAAAAATAAAATAAAATAAAATCGAAAAAGCTTGGGTTGCCTCCCAAGAAGCGCTTGTTTAATGTCCTAAGCTAGACAAGGTACCTCTCAACCGGGCGAATAGTCCATAACTCCATAGCCAAGGGCTTTAGGAGCTCCATCTTGTAAAGTACCTTCAAACATCTTCAAATTGACCCCATAGCTTGGGTCAAACTCATCACCTCCTTAAAAAATGGAGGGATCTCCATCATCAAACCTGAAAATCTTATCCAATGTACCCTTGTTAATAGCATAAGGCACGTTCTTGATGATGTTAGGTGGAAGCAAAATTTCTTTTATTCCCACCCTTGCATCGCCAAGTTCATGACCTTTATCAATAAATAAACCACAAGAATTTGCAACAAAATGGTCACGAGATTTCTCAAGCTTTTCACTCTCCAGTACATGCACACAATCATCTTTCTTTTCACAAATCATACCATCAACATTCTTATCCTTCTCATCAAACACATCAACACCAAAACAAGGGGAAACGTCACGTGGCAAAACATCACGGAATAAATCAAACTCAAGTTCATGTTCCCCTATCCTAAACTTCATCTTTCCACATTGTACATCTATGACACACCCTACAGTAGCAAGAAAAGGTCTCCCCAAAATGATTTGGGTACGAGAATCTTCGGGCATATCAAGGATGACAAAATCAATCGGCACATAGCAATCACCCACCTTAAGGGGAAAATCCTCCAAAATACCCTTAGGGTACTTGATAGAACGATCCGCCATTTGCAATGACATGGTAGTTGGTCTCAACTCTCCTAGGTTCAACCGTTCATACAAAGAATAGGGCATTAAGCTTACACTAGAACCCACATCACACAAAGCTCGGTCAACGGTTAAGCTACCTAGGCCACATGGAATACTAAAGCTTCCTGGGTCCTTAAGCTTAGGAGTAAGCCTGTTAAGAACCACGGAACTACATTCTTCAGTCAAAGCGACTTCCTCAATTTCATCAATTTTCCTCTTTTTAGAGAGGATTTCTTTCAAAAACTTTGCATACAAAGGCATTTGAGATAAAACATCCAAAAACGGCACATTCACATTCAATTGCTTTAACATATTAAAGAACTTGCCGAATTTTGCATCAAATTTAGCCTTAGCATATCTTTGAGGAAAGGGTAACGGTGGTTTGTAAACTCTAGGTGGAGATGAAGGTCGGGTTTCGGTGTTCTCTTTTGAATGCTCACTCTCAAGCCTCTTTCTCTCTTTGAAAACCAACAACATTCTCACTAGGCTTCTCAACCTCTTTCTCAACCACTACTCCCCCATGCTTAGCATTTGGCACGCTAGGTCCCTCATATTGTGTCCCACTCCTCAAAATAATGGCATTACATTGCTCCTTAGGGTTAGGTTCGGGCTTTCCGGGAAGCATTCCCGGAGGGGTAGTGGAGGTACCAGCTTGAATGGCAATTTGATTCTCAAGCATTTGAGTGTGGGTGCTCATAAGGTCAACTTTAGTAGCTAAGGCCTTAATCACCTCATCTTGTCTTTGTTGATGCTCAAGTTGCCGTTGTTGATGATGTTGTTGAGACAACATCAAAGCTTGTATCATAGCCTCTAGGTTAGGCTTTTGGGGAGCTTGTGGTGGAGGTGCTTGGGGTTGTCTTTGTCCTTGGGGTTGATCCATTTGGTTATTATTCCGGTAAGAAAAGTTCGGGTGAAACCTAAAACCGGGATTGTAAGTATTGGAAAAAGGGTCAAAGTTTTGCCTATTAGAAGGGTTACCAACATAGTTAACCACTTCGGTCGATTCATTGCTAACCAACCCACTAGGACAATTCAAGGTCTCATGCTCATATGATTGACACGACGCACATGGTTGGGGAGGGGGAGCATTCACATTCAACAAATCCATCTTCTTAGTCATGGCATCCAACTTAGCATTCAACATAGAAATAGCATCATCTTCATACTTACCTCCCGTCCTCTTGGAACGGGGCTTTGACCACTGGTAGCTATTGATCGCCATCTCCTCAATCAAAGTTTGGAGTTCCGCCACTGTCTTGGACATGATGTTGCCTCCCGCCGCCGCCAAGATGTTGGCCCTCAAGTTGTCATCCACCCCGTTGTAGAAGGCTTGGATCGGGACCCATGGTTCTAAACCATGGTGGGGGCATTGACGTAAGAGGTCCTTGAACCTCTCCCACGCTTCATAGAGGGACTCATCCGGCTCTTGGACAAATGTTGAGATTTGATTCCGGAGGCTCGTCAACTTGCTAGGAGGAAAGTACTTCGCCAAGAATAGGCTAGCAAGTTGGTCAAAAGTGGTGATGGCAGAGCTTGATGGAAGAGCATCCAACCACTCCCAAGCCTTCCCTTCAAGTGAGAAGGGAAACAATCGCAGCTTGATTGCATCGGGCGTTGCACCATTTGCCTTAAAAGTCTCACATGCTTGGTTGAATAGGCGAAGGTGCCGGTTGGGATCTTCATTGGGGAGGCCATGGAATGGGTTGGCTTTCACCAAATTGATGAGTGAACTCCTCAGCTCGAAATCGTCAGCGGCCACTCTTGGAGGATTAATGGCGGAGGGTTGATTTGTGACATTTAGCATCACATAGGAGCCAAGCGTGATTCTAGGCCCTCCACCGCCGTCACCGCCGGACATGGTGTTCTTTCGCTTGGAGTTCTCTTCTTGTCTTCTCCGGGCGTGCTCTAACTTTTGCTTCTTTCGCCTGGAGCGAAAGGTTCTTTCGATTTCAGGATCAAGCTCAAAGAGTGGAGCTTTTTGCATGCACGTAGAGTAAACCTCGCAAGACAAAAACCAAAACACCAAGGAAAATCAAAACAGAAAATAAATGACTTAGGCAACCTTAGGGTATTCGTTCAGTGGCTGGCTAGGGACAAAGTCCCCGGCAACGGCGCCAAAAACTTGATAGGCCGCAAGTGCACGGGTGAAATTGTAGCATAAATCAAGGTCGTTCCCACAGGGACTTTTCCTTTCAACGCACTGAACTAGCCTCCTAGTTGATCGCTAAGTCGATCCGGTTTTTGTTTTGAATCAACTAAATCTAATTCTAATCACAATCAAGGTCTAAACAAACGAATATTCACAAAACTATTCGAATTTAATCAAGGGAAACAGGCGTTCAGGGGATGAAACCTAAGTCAAATAACGAATCAACGATGTGGATTGAACTCTCATTTCATTAATTTGCACAATCAAGGTTCGATAATCGCATATAGTACTTCGCAATGAGATTTTGCCACTAGAGCGAATTGCCAAGACTAACCAAGCACCTACTTTCGTGGTTATTTCGATTTAGTCAAGGTTAAAGATCAAATTATCTCAAGAACCCTAGTTAAAACTTCTATGTCTAGATACTTTTAACTAGTTCAACCTAGGTTTTCGGGTAATCAAACTTCTCCTTTCGGTACTTCATTCAACAACCTATTAACATGCAATTGGTGATCAAGCAAAAGCAATAACAATTCGATTCAAAGACCAAATAGATTGAAACAAACTAAATTCATAATAATTCAATCCAACAAAGTCAATTCATCAAGCAACTTCAAAGGTTCATCCCCTAAACTAAAAGAACTACTCACAACTCATGTTTAAAACTACAAAGCAATTGAAATCTAGTCTAGAAAGCATATGGAAATCTATGAGAGATTGAGAAATAAACCCAAGTGAAGAACAAACTTGCTAGGGAACAACAATGGAGGACTTTTGCTCCTCCACTTCAAAGTATGCCCGAGTTGCTCTTCGATCTTCAATCTTCTCTCAATCTTCAATGATCGAATGGAATATGGATGATGAATGATATGATTAGGGCATGAAATGGATGATGGTGGAGTGATGATCCTCCAAACTACGCCGGAAATAAGCATAATATAGGCAAATATCAACTCAAAACCGCCGAAAATGAAAAGCCAGGAGAGGCACGGACCGTGCCAGGGGTGACACGGACCGTGCTCATAGTGACACGGACCGTGCCCCCCTAGGCACTACCCGTGTCGCTTCACTGCACACAATTCTTCACGTTCTGGTCATAGGCACTACCCGTGCCACTACAGACACCACCTGTGCCACTGTCTTTTTCAGGCCTAGGAGTATTTTGGGCCATTGTTTGGGCCTTGGGTGATCCAACACCTCACTTCTTGGTCCTTTAAGCTCATAACTTGGATCTACACTTGCTTTTTGGGCTCGGTTTACATCGATTCTTCACAAATTCCCTACAAAATTCACCAAACTCCAAACCAAGTGTAATATGGGAAATTTGGGTATAAAATAACACAATCAAATCAAATATTTCCCAAATTCCAATCAAAACAACCAAGTATTCATATATACAAGAAGCACTTATCAGCATCATCGTCACAAACCAAGTTCAAACAATCACGATTATTCCCCAAAGAATTATGCTCATCATCACAAGCATGCTCATCAATGGACTCACATACAAGGGTAGCTAATGCCTCACTAATACAATGATTCTCAATGAAAGTGAATAAATCGGTTTCAAGCACACATTCAATCACAAAAGATTCAATTTCACTCTCAACAAAATCATGCTCAATTACATCACAAGCATCACAAGCATCACGACATTCAAATAACTCAACCTTTTCTTCATACACAAGCATGGATAATGGTGTGGACAATGGTTCATCATCAAGCATGTAGTCATCAAGATCATCACACACAGAATCAATAATTTCCTCATGCTCACTAGGTGGGGCTAGAGCTAAGGAATCACTAGTCCTCCTTACAAAACTATGTCCATTACAGTCGTCATCATCATAATCATAATCATACACAGAAGAATCATCATGCATTTCAGGACTCAAAGATGACGAATGATCCACTTCAACATTCAAATCAACCATTTGTGAAGAAGGAGTTTCTACCCTATGATTACTTTCATGGAAAAATTCTCGCATATACTCAATCATCGTCGCACATGATTTTTCCGCTTCCGCAATGGTAGCTTTCAAATAAGATTCAGAACTATGGTACGGTGAATCACAGAGGAAGCACACAGGATGAGACTCAACATCGGCACATTGGGGAAGATCATAACAATTTTCCACATAAACCCCACTATAAGATTGATCATCAACATACATAGGGTATTCACATGATTGTTCAGGCAAAGTCCCAGAGGGTGGTGCATAAGGAGGTTGGAAGCTAGGACTAACATTTTTATGTGCAAGCTCATAAGTATCCCTAGACAACCATTCAATAAAATCCCAAGCAACATCTTCACCTAAATTAGAAAACCCATAAAAATTGAAGAGATTACGAGTTTCATAATTTATACCCTCATAAACATTTCCCAACATATCCAATGTATCATAAAAGATACCATATAGTTCACATTGAGCACGATAATCATGTAATCTAGCAAAATATTTCCAAAATGCTTCATGCTCAAATTGGGGGAATTGGGGACTATCCATAACTTTTTTTCTATCTTTTTTTCTATTTTTCTATTTTTTTTCTCTTTTTTTCGATATTCAAAAATTTTTTTGTGCTACATTTTTCTAGCATAATCAAGAAAGCAATAAACTATTTACATACAAGCCAATAGCCTAATCTACCAAATAACGCTATCCCCGACAACGGCGCCATTGTTCGGTTGTAGATTTTGTGGTTTTATGAGTTAAGGTTGTCGGTCCACAGAGATGGGTGTTAGGCTTGATTAAGGTAATCGGTTTGCATTGGGGTTTTTCTCAAGTGCGGAAAGCGGTAAATTATGTAAAGGGAAAACAATTAAACTAACCTAGACATGAATCAAGAAAGCAATAAAAAGCATGAAATCAAATAAGCATGAAATCAAATAGAGGAAATAAAGCAAGGAATGAAACTAGAATGAACAATGAAATTAGAGACAAGAAATTATACCTTTGATGACCAAATTCTTCTAATCTTCAATCCACCTTTGCAATTTCCCCCGAACAAACAAGAAATTGTGGATTGGATTACCAAGGATTTCCCAAATTCTCACTAGGAAGTAGAATTGGAATTCCTTGACCCTCCTCCCCACTAAAAGTGGATTTGTGGCTATCACTAGAAAGCTTTTAAATCAACATTAATGGCAATTAGAAAGAGAGAGAGAAAGAGAAAGAGAGAGAAAGCTTGAAAACTTCAATGGAGATTTTCTTGAATTAGGAAAGCTTGAAGAAAGTTGAATACAATTGCAAGAAATCAATTAAAGCTTGAAGAACAAGAAAGAAGATTTGAAGAACAATAAAGAAAGCAATTAAATCTAATCTAATCCTACTCCTAAAACTTAAATAAAAGCTAAGCTAAACATCATCCTTAAGTCTGAATTACAATGGGTATTTATAGAAGAAGGAAATTATAACCCCTAAACCCTAAGATTTTAATCGCAGCACGCGCGTTGACTCTGGGCGAGCAACTATCGGTAGCGGCGAAGTCGGGCCATCGCCTAGCGTCAACTATAGCTCAAACATCAGACGTCGCGGGCGTTACCTTCTTGGTCGCGGGCGCGACAGGGGCATTACTCTGGCGAGTCACAGATGTCGCGGCCGAGTCTAGCGTCTGGCTGATCGTCAATTGTCGCTGCCTAGCATAGGTCGCAGGCTCGACATCTTGGGACGCGGGCGCGACCCTTTGGTCAGCGGCTTGACTCGGGCGTGACTTGAGTCTGTTCCGTTTCCCTGTTTTGCGCTAAACTAGAAATGACTTCCGTGTCGGTTTTGCCTCGAATCTCGGCTCGGGTTGACTCGGGAAATCGCTCGGGATTCCCTAAAAAGCCACAATTATGCCCAAACTTCTTCTAACTCCTTATTTTCCTACAAAACACCAAATCATTATATCTAATATATATGCAAGGGCTAAAATAAACAAAAACACCCTATAAAAGAGATAAAATTCGGCTCGGAACGAGACCGAACAGTGAGTTTGAAGTCGACAAAAAATTGCGCAGAAACGTCGCGCCCGCGACGCCTAGTGCGCCCGCAACGTCCTGGGCGAGTTGAAGCCGGCAGAGAACTTCCCAGAAGGGTCGCACCCGCGACGCGCAGTGTGGCGCCTGCCACACTCTTCGGGTCCAGTGACCCCTTCCGCAAGAAAGAGACGTAACGCTCGCGACGCCATGTGTAGCTCCCGCGACGGCCCTGTTTCGGGCTTAAATTTCGCTATTTTTCCCCTTTTCTATAAATACCCTCATGTTAAATGTAAGGGACTCGGACAAAACTTTTAGATTTAGACTAAAGAAAATTTCTCTCAATTGGAGAGTTTGTAATTGTGGGTTTTCAAATCCTATTACAATGAAAATTAATCCTTTGGGTGGAAATGGCTTGTGATTTCTCTTCTTTGTGAGTTGGTGTTCTACCTCCACTCTTTGTCAGATTTCTTGGGTGTTTCAAGACTCTTTGCTTGTGGAAGGTCCTTATGCAAGTGCTTGAACATCTTAGTTCAATTGAGTGAGTGTTTATTCTTTAAAATCGTCCATATCATTTATTTTTATGTTCATCTCCTTAAATCCAAAAAACCTAAAAATTAGTTTGGTGTGTTTATGAGTTCTGTGGGTTGATTTCCATCATCACGTGATTTTTCTAAAGACCCTAGGTTCCGAAACTCTCCATTTGGTATCAGAGCTAGGCATAGAACTCATAGTTTTGTTGAAGATTTCTTGTTTGTGTTGGAATTGTTCTTATTGTTGTTTGGTGGTGATTTTTGGTGTTCTTGGTGTTGTTGATATTGTTGAGCAATTTGGGTACCCCCATTCCCCGTGTTCTCATTGTTGTTGGGTGTTATTGTTGTTCTTGATTGTTGTTGAATGGTTGGAAGTAGTGTTGGGTTGTGTTAAAATTTAATTGTTGGATTTTGTTGAGATTGGTGGTTGTGTTGGTAGTTGTTTTGTCGATGGATATTGTTGGTGGTGGTTGTGTGCCCATCCGGGTTTGTTCGTCATTGTGCAATCTCCTTGCCGGTTTCACCCCATTTCCCTCCACAAAACTTCACAAAACTCCTCAAAATTTTCTAGCTACAAAGAACCCAAACCTCCATCCGATCAAATTATACACCCCACAAGAAAACCAAACTCCACAAATGGCCTCCATGTCCTATACTTCAGGCAAACTTGATTTTCCACTTTCCCCTATTCCCCAACCTAAACGAACCTTCGAAGAGAATCTTCAACGAATCAAAGAGAAAGTACGAGAAGTGCAACGTCGAGTGGGTGACTTACTCCACGCCATGACACCTATGCAACTAGAGTCCTTGAAAAGGGATCGTGGTATTTCAACTTGGGCTCCTGGAACTCACCATAGTGGTTATTCGAAGTATTTTGATGATTATCAACATGGTGGTTCTCCAGGAAGGAGAATGGAGGAGAAGGTTACTTCAAGGCCTTCTAGGAATGGAAGTGCTCAATCTTGGAGTAAGGCTTCATCCAAGGGAAGTTGAACTTCCAAGCTACCCAAACCATCTTCCCGAGATCATATGGAAAGTGTGGAATATCTTCGGAAGCTCAATGGTAGAAAATGTTTCACATGTCGGGTTATGGTCACTACCAAGCCCAATGCCCTATGAAGATGGTTGAAAGTTCCAAAACAAGTGAGGTAGCCACACCGAAGGCTCTAAAGGCTAGTGTTGAGGTCCGTGCGCAAGAAGGGGAGAGTTTGATTCCTAGGCGATCCTTTATCATGAACAAGGATTCCCGGGATAACTCTCAACAGGAGAACATCTTCCGAACTCGGTTCACCATCGGCGAAAAGGCATGCAAGGTCATCATTGACGGTGGGAGCTGCACCAGCTTGGCCTCTACCTACATGGTTGAGAAGCTCTAACTGCCGGTCTCGGTTCATCCTCAACCGTATAGCTTGCGAGGGCTAAAAGATGGCGGTGACATCGAGGTAACCCAGCAAGCTTTGGTCTCTGTCTCCATTGGCCTTTATGAGGATAGTATTTTTTGTGATGTTGCTTCCATGGATGCTTGCCATTTACTACTTGGTAGACCTTGGCAATTTGATCGGCATGCTATCCACGATGGCCGGAAGAACACTTACACTTTCTTTATGGGAGAAAAAAACTCAAACTCGTTCCCTTACCCCCATCCGAAACCGACACACCACAAACTGGGGTGGGAAGTGAGAAGAGAAACCTCCAAAAGAGTGAAACATGGGATGAGAGTGCTTTGAGCAAAGAAAAGCCACATCGTGCTTTATCTTGTGAAGAAGCTGCCTTAGTGAGGTGGAGCGATCCTTAACTCCACAAAAATCTCCAACCTTCCTCCCTTGTCCCTCACCCTTACCTACAACCCCTACCGAGCTCCGTATAGAGTTTTTGAGTGTTGATCCATGCTCAAGCCTCGCCATGGAGTTGAGTTGCTTGACGACACGTCCATGACTACCCATCCAAGCTCCATTACATCTACAACGAGGTTGTACGAGGAAAAGGTTGTTTCCATTAGCCTTGACCCCAATCTTCCATGTGACGAATTCCTTATTGCTTTCAACAAGTTGATGGGTGCTAGAGGTGTTCGGGTCCTTTGTGATGTCGACTTAGCCCCTCCTTTCCGCCAGAATTTCTACATTTTTGTGAAGGACGGGTCGATGAGCGTCACTCTACTCCGACTGTTGGAGTACGTACTTTTGGGTCTGAACAGGTATGCAGTTAATTTTGAACCTCCAAGAGTTGAGGACAACTCTTTTTGAAGAAAGAGAGGATGAACCGTATGGGATCGGTTCACTTTTGATTAGACTATGGTCACCGACTCGCTTCAAGTCACCCTCTCCTCTCCTCCAATCAAACCTAGTTTAAATATCCATTTCATGGTAAATACAGGTCATTGGAAGATAAATATACCCATCAAGGAGAGAAGTGTTTCATTCTACGAAGACCTCGGGCCATAGGATGACATATTGGGTCTTTATCAGACCATTCCCGAGCCTCCTGAGGAGCTCCGAGACAATCGGCAAGAATAACGAGGCAGAATCAACCTCAGAGGCTAGAAAAGGGGCACGCATTCACTCTTCCTACCATAGCTCCTTGAATATAACTTCGATGGACTTTAAATTTTAGGATCTTAAAGTAGGCAACGAGAGCTTTTCATCGATATATTATGAGCCTAAAGCGGAGTCAGGATGAAGAAGTTATGTAAGTTTGAAGTCGGCAGAAAATTACGCTGAAAGGTCACGCCCGCGACAGGGCGCGACGCCTAGTGTCACGCCCGCGACGTCCTAGACGAGTTGAAGCCGGAAGAGAACTGCCCAGAAGGGTCCCGCCCGCAACGCACAGTGTCACACCCGCCACGCCCTTTGGGTCGAGTGACCCCTTCCGCAAGAAAGAGACGTAGCGTTTGCGACGCCATGAGTAGCGCCCGCAACGACCTTGTTTCGGGCCTAATTTCGCTATTTTTCCCCCTTTCTATAAATACCCTAATGTTATATTTTGTAAGGGACTTGGATGAAACTTTTAGATTTAGACCAAAGAAATTTCTCTCAATTGGAGAGTTAGTAATTGTGGGTTTTAGAACTGACTAATAAGTCAGGTCGAGTCGGGTTCGTGTTCGTATTAAATTTGAACGGGTTTAAAAATTCTCCAACCTGAACCTAACTCATTTATTAAATGGGTCGAAAATTGAAACCGTTTACCGTTTAAATTTTAAACAGGTTGACCTTATTTTGACATGTTTACCCATTTAAGTAAGCGTGTTAGAATAAAGTTACCAATTTACCGATGTGACCATTAACTAATTTATACAAAACAACTCCTTGTGGGATTGAAATAATGACATATCATGCTCAATCATTTGCGTGGTAATATAATTTGAGTTATATATAAGGAGATGCCTTTTAATTCATAGTCAAAGATAAATATAAGTTAAAATTACAATCCTTACGTATATTTCAAAGAGTATTAACTGTAACTTTCACCTAACTTTATTGATAAACGGTATAATTGGGTAACAATTATTGAGCAAATGACTTGACCCCATTTAACATACCTAATTAAACGGGTTAAGTAGGTGTTTTTTCGTGTCGAAAATCCTGACCTAAACCTAAGCCATTTAATTAAACGAATTTACCGTGTCAACCCATTTAATTAAACGGGTTGAAAATTTTTACCTAATCCCGCTTAATATCGTGTTCGGTTCATGTCGGTAATCGTGTCGGATCAACTTTTCCTAGCTCTACTGGGTTTTCAAACCCTATTGCAATGGAAGCTAATCCTTTGGGTGGAAATGACTTGTGATTTCTCTTCTTTGTGAGTGGGTGTTCTACCTCCATG
Organism: Portulaca oleracea; assembly: GCA_029582165.1. Lineage (NCBI taxonomy): Eukaryota > Viridiplantae > Streptophyta > Magnoliopsida > Caryophyllales > Portulacaceae > Portulaca > Portulaca oleracea. Next base: position 21,713,767 of record CM055879.1, read on the forward strand.
CTTTGTGAGATTTCTTGGGTGTTTCAAGACTCTTTGCTTATGGAAGGTCCTTGTGCAAGTGATTGAACATCTTAGTTCAATTGGGTGAGTGTTTACTCTTTAAAATTGTCCATATCATTTAATTTCATGTTCATCTCCTTAAATCCAAAAAACCTAAAAATTAGTTTGGTGTGTTTATGAGTTATATGGGTGGATTTCCATCATTTACATGATTTTTCTATAGACCCTAGGTTCCGAAATTCCTAGACACCCTTCATGACAGGGCCAACAGTTGGGCTATGCCAACAATCGTGTCGCTGTCATTTTCAATGTATTGCAAGTTCGCACCAATATTGTGTTAGCCCGACAATTGCGTCACCGTCATTGTCGGCCTAACACAATACTGGCGCGAACTTGCAATACATCGACAATGACAGCGACACGATTGTTGGCATAGCCCAACTGTTGGCCCTGACATGAAGGGTGTCTGGGGAGTTTTGGAACCAATATTGTGAATGCATTCACGCCACCTACGCGTCCCCAAGCTTATTATAACTGATAATTAATACTTACTATTAAAAAAATAATCTCAAAAATAATAAAAAATACCAATTTGGTGAAAGATAAGGCACATAAAATATGTTTTAGGGCAGAACTCGTATCATCACCATTTTCTAAAATAGGGATAAATAAAACTTCACCATGGCCACTCAAATGAGATAAAATAAAAGTTAAAAACATATTAACGTGTAAAAGACACATGTAATCTCATCTTATTTCCATTCTTAGGCCATTGTGAATTGTGATATGCTTATTTGTAAATCATCTGATAATCTTATCATATAACAACAAATTAAATAGTAAGTTTATTCATGGTGGACCAACCAAAGCTTAGCAAGTAATGACTATCAAATCGATATATTTTTCTTTCAAGATCACCTCCGAAGAAAATAAAAAGAAAAATAAAAATGCATGGTAGGTAGGTGTTTGAGCCAAATATTTAGGAGAATTCAAATCAATCAAATTGGACTATTATCTTTCAATCTTTCTTTTTCTTTGTTTCGTTACTCCATTGAAAAACTATAACAGTATTAACAGCTGTTTGATGTTAATATATGCATCCTTGTTCTTTGAATTTAGACGTGGTACAACATGATAAGAGTAAAAATATCCTTAGCTATATTGCTGGAGTTGTTGATGGGAAATTTTAACTAAGGCACATATCGACCCTAAAGTACATGAAATTTGAGCTGACGCTAACTAGGTAGGGCCTAAATTTGTATGACACTAGGTTAAGTTACGAAATAAGTACCTGACCAATTAATATATTCTGATACTGACAATACATCGTGTACACACAGCATTTGATCATATGTGATCAATATTTTTCTTATAATAAGGGTAAATAAATAAACTATATTAGAATTTTTTTTTTTAAGGTTCTTTCAAGAACAACCTTATAAATAATTACTGATAAAGACCTATAAATACTGGTATGAAAAAATACAATTAATTGAAAGGAGAGTCCAAATTTTGCCAACCAATCAGTAGCCCTATTCAATTAGTGAAAATATGTGAAACATTCGCTTATCAACACTAATGAGAACTAAGTTATCCTCCTCCAAAATAATATTCATATGTCCGACAAGCACATCCTTGGATGTGATCAATGTAGATTCTAAGTGATATATGTTTCAAAGTCATTATACCATAATGTATAACACTATAAGAGGATAACAGCATAATCCATGGAGATACATGACAGGAAAATTTGTAAATGGCCCGGTTTAGGTGTATGATATTAAAAATTTAATCTGGATCTTTTTGAGTTGGTATTTACTTCCCCTAACTTTTTGAATCAAATATATTTAGCAATTTTTCCGATGCATTTAACAACTTAAATGTGTGATTTGTAATTAAATTTGTTCGTTGAACAACGACAATTTTAGTAAATAGATTTCATCAAAATCACAACTCCACTGGAAAAGTTGTTAACTTAAATATGTTCTAATGTTTAAGAGAGGTAAATATTAACTTAAAAATGTCAGAGTTAAATTTATAAATATTAGGAGGGTATATGCAAATTTTCAATATATGACGACTTAAAGGGCTTTCAGAACCTGAATTGGACAAATGGATAGATTTCAGAACTTGAACTAGATAGAAACTGAGGTTTCTAAATTAAAATTCAGGATCTTACCAAATGGGTAAGGGTAAGGTAACCAAAACTATTACCCTGAATCAAAACTTGGAACCTATCAAATAGGTTCTAGGTTAAATGGCGTGTTTAAATGCTAGCTTGTTAAGAATAGGGATGCTAGTCAGTGTTGTACCCGCCCCATACACGCCTAGGACTGTTCATATTTCAGTCCGGACAAGTTGCCCAAAAAACGGACCGAAAACCCGGACCGAATGATAATCGGTCCGGTCTTCAGTTCAAGTGTTTTTTTTATATGTTTTCGGGTTCCGGTCCAAGTTGGTCTAAACCCGGAAAAACCCAACCCAGACCGGAAGCCTATTATTATAAAATTTAAATCTATTCGAAAAAGATATTCATGATATTATAGGCGCTAAACACGCATATCAAAATATTATCACCTAAAAAAATATTATATCCTAATTCAACGGGTCCTCCTCTTAAAATTAGAAAGATAAATATTTTGACATGTATTCATCCTAGTCTAACTTTGTATAAATTCACGTAAATGGTAAATAAATTTAACCAACTTTGTATGTATTTATGTGTGATTACGAATTATCATATTGTTATATATTCTACCATATTATTATATCATTTTAAATTTTTATCATTCATTACTTTCTAAAATTTTCCATCATAATTCCATAAACAATAACTTGAAATACAAAAAAATGTAGTTTCTAACAAAACGACATACATTAATTAACTAATCAATCATTTTACAAATTTTAATAGAAAATTTATAGAAAAAAACATCTCAACTGGTCCAAACCGGTCTGGGTTGGTCCGGTCCAAATCCTAATTGGATTGGTCTGGGTTGGGATTGGTTGTTTCCGATCTGGTTTTTGGTCCAAAGTTTAGGCTATTTCAGGTTCTTGTGCAGTCTGCTCTGGTCCGGGTTTGATCCAATGAACACCTCTATACACGCTGAACTTGTCCCATTCAGTCTAGTCTGGGTCTTAGTCTAGACTTGGACCTACAGACTCGATTCACGGACGCATGAAAATACATAAATTAATGATGTGAAAAATCAAAAAACTTAAAATCTGAAAAACAATGAACTTTGTTTTTGTTTTTTTTTTTTGCCCTTCAAGTTTCATAAATTACTTGATATCTATAATATTTTTATCTTCGATTTTGTTTATACATTTAACTTAGTAGTTAGTAGATTATGGTGATGCTTACTTGTTTTTATTGTGTTGAAAACAATTGCGTTTAGACAGAACTCTCAGTATTATACAAGTGTACACGTAGAAATTAGCCCGAAAAGTTGGTAAAATTGATAAAAAAAATTGTATTAGAATGTTGGGTCCATTAAGGACTCACTAAGGACTTGTGGACCATCGGACCAAATGAGTCTGGCTCTGGGCATGATATTTTTAGTTCAGTCGGGTGGGTCTAGGGTAGATTTGGGTACCGAAAAATTTGACGAGTTTGGGTGGGTCCAGCTAGACTCGCACCAGACCGCCTCATTACCATCCCTAGCTGTGAAGTTCACGTTCCAAGTTGATCAAAAGTCCAACCAATGTGTTATGTGACAGATGCTAGCTATTTGTTGCATGGACTTGTAATTTTTAGTAAAGCTTTTGATAGTTTTTTGTAATAACTTGTTAGAATCTTTTAAGACTATTTTTATAGTATTGTAAGATGTTGTATGACCTAGGTTTAAATTCTTCTATTTCTATGAATAGTGCTGCCTAAAAACATGTTTGACATATTTTGCAGTGGTTGAAATTAAGTGTTTGGTAGAAAAATTAGTGCCTTTTGTTTTTAAAAAAAAATTATGGAAAAAATTTAAAAATATATACAATAAGCATGTACCCTGGAACTAAAGCCAAAACTACAGCTAAGATTCCTATTTTTGTGGTAGGACATTCGGAAATGATTGGTCATATTAAACATATGTTTCATATATGGTTATAATTAAATTTTTAGGACTAAGAAGTTAACTCCTGAAACTGTGCTACCTTTTGGTTGGCTAGACAACCATCTCCTATCTTGTACATCAACCTGAGTTCAATGCTTGATGTGAACACATCTTCTTCCTTGGAAGAATTGTTAGTATTAAGATTTAAATCACAAATAACAGTAAGAAAGATAACAAGAAAGAAAATTAGAACAATACAGTAAGTTTAACATAAAAAAAACGCTCCAAATCGCTGCACTATGAAATTTGAAGATTACAATTTGTTTCTTCTTGTGGTTGTTCTATCGAACTTATCAATTTTTGTATTATGAACACCAATGAAAAATCAAATTAAGGATGACAATAAGTCTGAACCCGATTTCACTTGTCTAAACCCGACATGAAAAATATGGGTTTGGTGATGAAATTGTGTAAAAAAAACAAAAGGTGTAAGGTTAGGGTGATATTAAAAGGATTATTGGATGATATAATACACTGAACTTTAGGGATATTGGACAATAATACACTAAACTTTTTTTTTGGACTCTAATACACTAAATTTTGGAGGTATTGGACAATAATGTACTCAGACCAATTCAGCTGGTGGTTGACGCGGTGATTGTCTTACTTTGAGGTGTCGTTTTTCTATTTTTTTTCAAAAAAAATATATTAGTCATTCTGCTTATATGTACTTTCTTACACGGCAACAAAAAAATTCTGAAAAAAATAGAAAAACGACACCTCAAAGTAGGACAACCACCACGTCAAGCACCAGCTGAATTGGTCTGAGTGCATTATTGTCCAATATCCTCAAAGTTCAGTGTATTAGAGTCCAAAAAAAAAGGTCAGTGCATTATTGTCCAATACCCCTAAAGTTTAGTGTATTGTCATCCAATAATCCATATTAAAATGTGTGCGGGTTAAGGTACGGGGATGAGTTTGTCCATCCCGTACTACCCTATCTGTATCAGACCCAAATAGAGAAAAACTCAATTATTATCATTACTATTATTGTTGTTGTTGTTGATTTTCTTTTACACAATGAACAAGACTACTATTATAATTAATTTTTAAATTACTTATTCTTGTTGTTATTTGTTTCCACATGGCTAGTTGAAGTTGCAATATCAACAAACATTAGCAACAACTACCGGAAAAAAACATTCATTTACACATATAGATATGAAACAGGGGGTATAATATAATCTTCAATTATACACGAAGAATACCTGTTATACCCATAATACACGATGAGTATGAGCGTGAGTATTCATATTTGGTACCCGCTAGAAATAGGTAAGGGTGACGACAAAGGTGGTGATTCCAAAAATGGGTTATAGCCTTATAGGTAAGGGTATGACACCACCTGCCTCAAACACAATCCATTGTCGTCCCTAGTCAAATGCCATACCCCAAACACAGTCACCGATGCTACTGTGTTGGCAAGCTTGGCTACCAATACGAATAGGGTCGAGATTCTAGACTACTTGTCCCTCAACACGACCAAAACACATCTTGTGTTGTTTTTCCTTGCCACAAATCTTAACCTCTGCTTATTTTCAGAATTGGTCACAACTCTAAGCAGCAAACACCTTGAGATTGAGATAAACAAAGCTCCAAATCCAATGGGCCCCACATGAAAGATTAAGTGTGTTAATGTGGAGGTGAGCCCATGTTTATGGGATTTGGTATCCCCTTGCCTTATCTAAAATCCATTCAATTTATAGTTTTATACCTTGTAATAAGAGGCTTGATAAGTGGACTAGCTTATTTTAATAAATAATAATATTATTATTAAATAAATAAATAAATAAATAAATGAATGAATAAAAGGACAAAGAAGTTATATGCACGAAAGGGACTTGAATGCCTGTAAGCTAGAGAGGCTCAAGTGACTCGAGGCTACGTTATATAGATATGTATCCATCCTACTATGGATCAAATTCTAGTCAACACAGTTGCTATATGAAAATTAATGGTACTTGTAGCGGCTTCTTATAGATCTATTTTTAAAGTTAGGTCTCTCTTGGGCAAAAAATAGAAAATGATTAAAAGACTTTTATATTTTGATAAAATTATTTTAAATGTTGTATATTTTGACAAATAATTATGGGTTGATAATCAACGTGCTCTGATCCAGCTGTCAAATCAACTTTCTCAGATTGAAAGTTCTATTTTATCTTAGTCAAAGTAAATAGGTAAAAAAGTTGAGCACATTCACAACTAAAAAGTCACTTTATTTAGATATATGCGTGTGTTTATGTATTTATGTACGTATGTAAGATAAAGGAATAAATTAATAATTAAATAATAATAATTGTAATACTATTAGTAGCCATAATATTATTTTCAAGATATGAATTTTATAATATTATTTTAATTTTAATAATTTAAAAAGAATTAATGTCCATGTATGAGAAGATTAATTTAAAAAATTAATACTTAAAATATAATTTTGTGCAGTAAAAGCTCTACAACTAGTAAAATCATTACATTCTTTATTAAAATGGTAACAAAAAAGTATAAAAAAAAATTAACAGTTAAAACAAAAACGTGAATAGTATTCTATATTTTCAATTTCTTTTTAACCACATCAAAAAAAAAAAAAGAAAATTCACTATAATAGCGTGCGTACATTTTTAAAAGTAAATATATTAGATTCCTTTCCATTTAAAATAAAAATTGTGGGGTATATGTTATTTTTTCTTCCTTTTATTTTGATTAAAGTCAAATCCTGGACAGCTTTGATAAATCAAGGTTACAATATTTATTTCAATATCTAAAACACTAACAGATTAAGGCCCCGTTTTTTTTATTTCAATATTTATTTTGATAAATCAAGCTTTGATAAATCAAGGTTACTTCACTGGAAAAGGCGAGCAAAAAAAGTAAATGGGGTAAAAATAAAAATACATCTCAAAAAGGTAAATGCGCAATATTTATATGATTAAGGCCCCATTTTTTTATATGGCTGGCTGCGGTATGACGCGGTGCGGTGTGGTGGAATTATAATGAATTATGGTAGGTTTGGAAAAATTGTGGTGGATTGCGGTGGGTTGTGGAAAGTTGTGGTGATTTTTTGTTTTAATAATTGTAAATGTGTTGGAAAATATGAAATTGCGGTGGGTTGTATAAAGTTTAGTTTTAAACAAAAAGATAAATTAAATTAGAAAAAGTAGATTGTGGTAGGTTATGGTAGATTGTGGTGGATTGCAATGGATTGTGGTGAAATATGGCAAGTTACGGTGAGATGTGGCACCGCAGCCAGCCAGCCGCATAAAAGAACGGGGCCTAAGAATACCTAAATCAAATATTATATAAAAAACAGTTGTTTATCATAATTAAAGAGTTTAATCCTAAAACTCCACCTCTTCATATGGTAGTCACCATATACCGTATGTACTTAGCTCCATTCTTTTATATGGATAGTGCGGTGTGGTAATGATACGGTGCAGTAAAATTTGAAAAAGTGTGGTGAGTTGTGGTGAGTTATGGTGAGTTGTAGTAAAAATTATAGTAAGTGGAGTAGGTGAGAAACGAGAATGTGAAAAATAGAGGAGAAAAGTGAGAAGAAAGAAAAGTAAAGAGATATATTGATAATGATTGTAGTGTAATATAGTGTGGTGAAGTGTTGTAAAAATTAAAGAGTGCGATACGATATAATACTGCATGCAACCTACTATATAAAAGAATGAAGTCTTATTACCTATTGGTAAGGAAGCAGAATCCGATCCTCAGTCGAGCTTTATTTTCACAAGGCTCAAGGTTTAATGCAATGATAATTGATAAGGACTTATCTAACTCTTCTTTTTTTATTAATTTTGTGGGCCATAGTACTAACCTAAGGCCCTATTCTTTTATGCGATAACTTGTGGTGTGATACCGCACCACACCATACTAGTCAATATTCTACCATACTTCACCACACTCTACCATACTTTACTACAATTATTATCAAAATATTTTCTTACATTTCTCTATCCTCACTTTTCTCCTCTACTTTGTACATTCTCTTTCCTCACCTACCCTACCTACCACAACTTCCACCACAACTCATCACACTTCACCACATTATTTTAAATTCTATCGCACCGCACCATTACCACATCGCATCGTACCGTATAAAAGAATGAAGCCTAACTTGTGTTGATTTATTGATGAGTGTACTTTGGTTATATGTATGCAAGTTAAAACGTTAAATGGAGTGAATGACAAATTTTGAAACTTCATATAATTAATTACTAATTGATTTGCTTCATGAAAATTGGATTATTTTTTCTAGAGTATGCATCTATTTAATTATAAAACTAATTTTATGAGGATATGTGTATAATTTTATGAGTATAAATATATAATTTATGAGCATATAATTTTCCTTCTTTGATAAGATACACATTTGTAATTTGAGGTCATAATTTATAAATGATGATAACTTTGTAATTTTATCAATTTTCATTTTTTGAGTATTTATACATTTGTTAATTAATTTAATAAGTATAATCATAAATTTATCCATGTGTGTTCATTATATTGCACACACATATATATTGTTAAAATTATATATTGGAAATGTAGGAACATGGTATTCTCAAAACTATAATCCTAATTTTATTTTCTTTATTATTGGTCGATGTAAAAGTTAAACACTCGCATTGCTTCAAAACGATAAGGAAGATGGGAGTGTAAGTCTTATATACTCTCCTTTCCTCAATATTTGTTGTCTAAACTTTTAAAATTTTTGAATTTGAATTTAAATTTCCCAATATAAATAATGATTTATTATGTGAAACTAGCATCATTATATTCATAGTAAAATATTTTCATTAAAGTATAATTTTACAATTTTTTGAAAACATATTGTTAAGAAATGCTCCCTCCGTTTTCTTTTATCTGTCATTCACGCTTTAGGTCCGTCTTTGATCAATAATTTCACACATAATATTTTTATAAAAAAATATAATATTATACTTTTTCAATATAATTTTTTTATTAGAATCTAATGATATCCATTTTATTTGATGAATCATTATAGAAATTAAGATGTAATGGTCAAAGTTTTTGACACAATTATATAGGCGACACTTAAATAAAAAGGAAGGTAGTAATAGTCGATGTTTTATATGAAAGATCGTGAAAAATAAAAAATGAGAAGTATTAAGAAATGAAAAGAGTATTATTTACCTTCATTGATTACTAACTATAACTCAAATAATTTGTAATATAATAATACATGAGTAGATTAATTTATGTTCGGCTGTGCGTTATTCGATTCTGAATCGACCTAACCGATTTTTGTTCGGTTCGATTTTCGGTTTGAACTTTAGACCTTATTCGTTTTCTGTTTAATCGATTTGTTCGGTTTGACTCAATTTCGATGAAAAATCCATATAAATATGTGCATTATTCGATTTTGAACCGACTAAACTGAGAATTGAACCGATTTTATTCGGTTGGATTTTCGGTGTATGTAACGAAGGGACTATATGGATAGGTTAATTGATTGAGTCATTGACTCTTAAAGCTTCGCAAGGACGGATGTCCAAAGAGAGTGCCACGGTGGCACCCTAGTACCTTAGATATTTTATTTGAAAGAGATGCTTACGTGTATGAAAATATCAGAATCCAATTAGTGAGTGGTGAGGAAGGAATGAGAGGTCAGGCGGCGAGCAGGAGCATCAGATATTTATGCACTAAACAACAGCTTAACAAATTACCAATCCAAAATAAATGCCCTACTATATCTGTCTCATTATCTGTATTATTATGTTAATCTCGGCCGTTAATCATTGACAATTTACACCTCATTCTTTTTCATAGAAACATGAGCGAAAAATATCCTTGCTTTGGATAAGGTCCATCATAACTTTTGTAGGCCCTTTTATCACTTCACTGAATTTAAAATAATACCCTAATTTGATTGAGATTAGATTACCTTTCACAGTATCAACTTAAGTACACGCATAATAATAAGAATCAAATATATTACTCCATCCGTTCCATATTAATTGTCATAGTTTTGACTTTCATGGTCTCCAATGTCATTCTTTAATTGATTATTCCTTACATAATATGTTATTAACAATTGCAATATTATACTTTTATGATAGTATTTTTCGTTACGAATCTAATGGTGTTAATTTTATATAGCAACTCATTGTATATATTAAGAAATTTATAGTCAAAATTTTTGAAATTTAACTGCACAATTTCCAAAGACGACAATTCATATGGAACGGAAGGAGTAGATAAAGTCACTATTCTTTTCGGATTAACATTAAAGAAAAGCCAATTGCTGGGTCGTTAATATAGGAGGATCACGAATATGGCATAGAGCGTATATTACAGAAGTTTTTGATAGAGTAACAACTAAACGTATATTTCAATTACAGGGTTTTTTGCATTTTGGACCCTGAATTTTAGAGGTATTTACATTCTTAACCCTTAGTTTTCAACTTTAACTTTTTGGACCCTAAAATTTTGTATGAGGACAAGTTGTGCTGGGGAGATCAAAAAATAGGTGTGTATATAGTTAAATCTTGGTATAGAGCTTTTGTAAAGGTTAACGGTTTGTTCTCGAATACACTACTTGAAGAAAAAGAATGATTGTGACGAAGATTTTGGAGGAGTAATCTACCATAATAGATATTTATTTGGAAGTGTACTAATTAACAATGCCCTGCCACTGGGAGCAAATAGAGAAGTAAAAGGGCTCTTGGAGGACAATCATTGTTGGCATGATACAAATATTGAGTCTATATTACATTTATTTAGAGAATGTGACATTGTTAGACATTTGTAAAAAGTTAGCCCTCTTGGTCTAAAGGATATAGGCACTGACTTGGAGTGGCAACAATGACTCGAGGACTGGCTACGATACCTAATGAAAACTAACAACGATGGCATGACTAGATTACAGATATTTACAGCAGTGATCTGGACAATTTGGAAACTAAGGAATTTAGCGAAAATTCAAAGATGGAGATCACACAGAATATTCACCATCTTTGAATTTTCGCTAAGAGGTTATTCACGAATACATCGGAAACTAAGGAATTTAGCTAAAATACGGGGGACAATCTTTTTTTGCTCTTTCGGCAATCCAAGCAGAATTGCAGGCAACCCATTTAGCTTTAAAAGTAGCTGGAGACGTGACATACAATGCAGTAGAAATTGTAACGGATACAAAGTTGGTCATAAAATTTTTGGAAAAAACAGACGAGAGCTATTATATATCAATGTTTGACATTAGAGCTAATGTAATATAGTGTCCTGGAAACTTTTAGATGTATAGGATACATAAAGTATCAAGAAGTGTAGGGTATAGGCCTTATCTAAAAGGATATTGAAACAATCTACTGTTTTGTAATGTTTTCTTGTTAATAATAAAGAGATGACTTTTGACGAAAAAAAATATTTTGAAAAAAAAAACAAACAAATAGGTAGCATAAATAAAGATGATCATCATTTAGTTCTCAATGAATCTTCTTAATTATTACAACAAGAAAATTCACTTTGGGCAATAAAAAAAATTGTTGCTCTAGTCCAATTTTTGTTGCCCTTTAATATGGTGTTACAAAAACAAATTGTCACGATTTGGTAGTCTTATTCTCGAAGCACAAAGTCCATACTACAAATTAGTAAAAATGGTAGCATAAGTTAGTTGTGTTGTGCAACCAAACCTTTTTGTTGCCTTAGTAACTTTTGGCAACCATTTTTTAAAAAAAAATTGCTGCCTAATCCATATCAATTGCAACAAAAAAAGTTTTGTTGCCACATATAATGTATTCAGCCACAAAATTATTTGGTTGCCCTATTTTAAATTAATGCAATAATAATTTTTTTGTTGCCCAAATTAGTCAAAATTTGTTGTCCAAACATATTTTTTTTGTTGTGATAACTACTTCTCAGTCATCTCTGTATTAGTTAGTAACCTTTAAGTCCCGTTGATTTCAAGTTTCCAACATTGCATAGTGTGCGCCAACAAAGATCTAATATTTGATTGCATTGGAGCAACCAAGGCCGCTTTTGAAACGAATTTGGATTTCCAACACTGAAGTTTATTCATCAGGCAATTAATAAGATCTGTGAAAGAGGACCTTGAAGGTCAACCTTTAGAAATAGGATAACCTAAAAACTTCCCTACCTAGACTATATATCATTTCTATGAATATTAAAAAAATCTTGAGAGAACATATTTTCAGGAGGATTTATGAAAATTAATGAGTTGTCAGGACAGAAAGCTGAATCTTGAGAGAACTATTTTCAGGGATGTTGTAGCAGAAGAGTTAGCTTTGTAGAAAAGGAGATCGTCATCTACAAACAGTAACAAGCGATGGGTTAGGATTTTTTGTTTGGGGGGAAAGGTTGGGGGTGATCGAGCTTTAAGCCAATGCTGAGACGAGGAAGAGAACCAAAGATTCTCAAATATCAAGTAAGCACCTCCATACAGATAATGAAGTGGTAAGGGGAGAGGGGGTTGCCTTGGCAAATGCCCCTAGAAGGTTTGAAAAACCACAAACTTCATTATTAATAATGACGGAGCATGAAACAATGGTAACAAATTCCTGAATCCGGGAAATCCATTTGGGGTGAAAACCAAGTTCCTTCAAAGTTTGAAACAGGAAGTCTCATTCAATGTGGTCAAAAGTTGTTTCAACGTTAAGCTTCAGAGCTACCCAACCATTTTTTTTCCTTTCATGCTTTTAAATTTGTGCATTACCTCATGGGCAACCAAGTGATATATCGTCATGAATAGAACAGCCAAGAATGAAAGCAAACTAGACAGGGTCTATAATTTTATCTAAGATAGGACAAAATCTATTAGCCACACTTTTAGAAATAATTTTGTAATTATTGTCACTAAGGCTAGAGGCCGAAATTAGGAGGGGGAGGGGAAGAAATTTTCAACCTTAGGGATAAATGTGATAAGCGAACGATTAATTAATTTAGTTTAAGTGTTTGTCGTCACTGAAAAAGGACTTAACAACTTCACAAATGTCTTTTCTGAAAAAATTCTAGTGAGTTTGGTAAAACGTGATTCTAAAACCATCATGTCCTGAAGCCTTATATTTGTCTTGCTGGAAAACAACCTATTCAAGTTCAGCATTCGTAATTTCTTTAGTGAGATGCTCAATGTCAAGATCTGAGATGCGGGGGGAAAGATCGAGGCCCAGATTGCAACCTGGATCAACTTTAGATTTGTAACGTTTGGTGAAATCATTTGTGAAAATACTTTTAATTTCATCAAAGTCATTAGTTCAGGGGTGTCGAGATCATTTTTGATGCTAGAAATATTAGTTCTAGCCTTAGTTGATTTCATAGCTAAGTCAAAAATCTAAAGTTGCAATCGCCATTGATTAGCCAGTCTTTACGGTTTAGGGAACTGGGAGTTTTTTTTAAAATGAAAACGTGAAATCGTTCACCCTATTTAAGAGGGCGAAAACATCAGTTGTTTAACCCGACACTATTGGGATTAGCAATAAGCCAACCTACTGGAGCAAGTTAGAGTTTTTCTGTAACTTGTTTTTATGTTTAACCCGACACTATTGGATGAGATTCATCATAGGAGCTCCAGGAAAGAGCTTGTAGCTAGATGATCCATACAAAAAAAGCAGGAGAAAATGCAACAAGTATATATATATTATCAAACGGCCGGTTAGAGTAATCTAAAGGCGGCAGATTATATGTAGATGATATTCAGATTACAAGCGAGAAAAGTAGACTCCAAATCCAACAGTAACGCCAAACAAAATGATCAAGATCCCTAAGAAGTTGAGAAGGAGAGCTTCGTGGGTGCGTTGGAGGTTCAAGAAGATGAATTTCTCGGCCAAACCCATCAAAGCAGTGCATATTGTCAGCGTAAAAATGGCTATCCCCAGGAATACATGCCACGGTGCCACCCTCGCTCTTGCTGCTGTTCTTGAATGCGGGATTGCAAACACCAGGAATGAGTACACCCACTGTCATACATACATTCAACCCAAAACATGCATTAATTACCTCAATTTTCTAATTGTATATTGTACCCTAACAAACCCTAGCAAAAACTCATGAGAACCCTATCTACTAACCATGTTGCCATCAGCATAGTTTGAATGAGTAAATAGGTAGGTACCTGTAAAGCGTAGAGGGAGATGGTGAGGATACCGAGCCAGGAATGGAGAGTGTAAATATGGGGTATGTTGAGCTCCTGGTGGAACTTGAATACTGCATATATCCCAATGCCTCCCATCAACACTGCCAGGAAATGTAGGATGAAATGGGCCTTCTTTCGCACCCTTTTTTCTCCTGGGACTGTCTTGTATGCCATTATGGCTGTTTCCCAAACAATTAACCAAATTCAAGTTATGATTATTAGATTAGTTTAATTATCAAATCTATATATACATGTAGTATTCAATTCCTCCATCTATTTACATTGCTATTGATTACGGCCGCATTCCACATTAGCATTTGGGGTGGTGTTTAACATATGACCATGCCAGTGCGGGTAGGGGGACAGTGTATTTCAAATATCCCTTAATTGATCATTTATTATGAAATTTATAATTGATAATGATGAATTTTTTAAAAATCTGAATACACATAGTGAAGCATATAACAATTGTCATTGTGAAAATATACAAATATGAATGTACGATGCTGATTAAATATAGTACGATAATTTGAATTATGAGAATAGCTTTTGGGCTGGTGATCACAGGCCCATAGTCACCTACACGGGACATTGAGCCCTTTTTCTGATTTGGTCATGGGCTGGTTACGGTTAAATTTGAAGGGTTTAACAGAGTGATGGGCCAGAATACTATGGCCCAAGAAGGTAGGGCCCATCATGAAAGAAGATTGTGTCTTATTCTGATGATTGATGGGAGTATTTAATTAGGCTATTGAAAAAAATGCAAGGATTATGGACCCTGGACCCACACAGATTTGGACCACCTTAATTGTGACCTCCTGCTATTAAGGAATCTTATGATCAAAATGATTTTATTTTTCAAAATCCGTTATCAATCTAGTGCATCAATGTTTACTACTCCGTTCTACACCAATTATACTTTTGAAATCTTCAATATAATATTATGACCATTATTTATAAGCAAAAATTTATAGTGAAAAAGGCTATAAAGTGTGTTTGTATGAATGCATTTTTACAACAAATTTAATAAAGATAAAGTATATAATATATATTTAGATAAACTATTGGTCAAACATTTAAACTTTTAACAGAAAACGTCGACAACAATGACAATTATTGTAAACAAAAGGTTTACAAATTAAACTAAACCGTATATAATGATTTATGTTGATTTAAAAAAAAAAAAAACCATCTCTCTATTTTAATGGTTAATTTTCTGTTTGACAAAAAGAAAAACAAACTTTCTCCTTGTCATATATTATTGAGCAATATCTATATCATGCTCCTAGTAGTATGTGCCCTACCAAGTCTTATTCAAAATTTTACGTATAATAAATAGATATGAAATAAATAAAATATTTGAAAAATACATAAATATATAATTTAGAAGTCATGTCATTTACACATAAAAAATCAACATAAAATAAATAAATATTTAAGTATATACATATAGAATTTAATATTGAAAACAAAATAAATAAATATTTGAAAAGTGTATCAATATAAAATCTAGAAATTATGTCAATAAATAAAACATACAAGAAGTAATATATATTACATACATGTTTAAAAAAGACATTTATAATAACGAAGTACCTAACAAATTGTCGTTGTCAAGTTTTCTACCTCATATTGATGGTATAGTTTCTTTCGGCATGCAGTACAAGGATTGGGAAAACACGAATTTTTCAATTGGTGTCGCACAATCCCTCGTTAGAGAAACAAACAGAATGACATGCAGTACAAGGATTGGGAAAACACGAATTTTTCAACTGGTGTCGCACAGTCCCACGTTAGAGAAACAAACAAAAACAGAAGCAAGACTACAGCTATCCAATTAACGTTGAGTAACAAATGGGACGATGTTATTCAGAAAGCAGTGGAAAGAAGATAGGATGTTAATTTGAAGGATAAATCTTAATTGTTGTTTAATTTACTGTTGTTTTTGTTTTGTTTTAGTAAACCTTATTTATTTTGCTGTCTTGTTGTTTATATGTAATTTGTTGTCAAACCTTTAGCCTTTCTGGACCAAGAAAAAATAAATGCAATAACCATCTTATGAAATTTGAGAGCAATAAAAAACAAAAATTTGGATGTAATAATAAGTATTACCTTCTCCCCCAGTGAGAATCATCCCAAGAATCATTAGTAGCGGATGTATCTACAAAATCACACCACATAAATTTCCTATTAATTAAGTTGAGTTTATTGATCATTTTTCATCAAGACAAACAGAATTAAGGTATTCCTTTATGTCGGACTTTGTAGTAATTAAGTACTAGCAACACTGTTTTATTTTTCAAAAATATTTCAAATTAAATAACTAACGAAGAATCCAGAATAAGTTCTAACAATAGCAAAACACAAAGTAGCTAACTACATGCTCATAGTGATCAATTGTTGCACGGATAAATTATCATGAGCTCCACCATAACAATCATGAATTCTTTTTTTAGAAAAAAATTGTTAAATCCTATATAACTCTCATTTTTTTATTAATTAACATAACTGGAAAAAAAAAAAAGTGTGAATGACTACCTTGTCAAATACTTGGTAGATAGAAAGTATCTGAGAATAACTCTTACATTCTTTTTTTCATGTTAAAGCTAAACAAATTTTAAAATTCTTAATTAATACACCCTTAGTTCTATATTAGTTGTCCCAATATTTTTACTTTACTAAAAATTTCTCATGACATATTTTATCATAACATTACATTCTTATGATAATTTCTGTGATAAATCCAATAACAGTATTTTCTTACACTAGAACATCGTATATGCTAAGAAACTACTCCCTCTGTCCCAAAATATTTGTCCCTTTGATTTAGCGCGCATTTTTAGGAAAATCAACAAATTAGTCTCCATTAGTAATAAAATATTAATAATACCCTTAGTTTTAAATTCAAAACTATTATTTATACTTTCCCTCTCATATTTAAATTCTTTTAAAATTCAAATTAAGGGTATTTTAGTAATTTCAAGCAAATAAAAGTTTCCATTTTAGAAAAGTGGACATAATTTTGGGACATCCAGAAATGGAATAGTGGACAAATAATTTGGGACGGAGGTAGTAATAAATCATAATTATAAAACAAAGGAAGTAGAAACTTACGTTGAAAATCTTGCCTTTGGATTGGGACCTAAAAGCGAGCCCCTCCCGGAAGTGTAGCAACCAAACGAGCGTCAAAGCCAAGACGGCAACCGCCAACAAGTGGGCAAAGGCGGTGGCGGCCACTGGGCGAGGTCTAGAACTTCCCTTCAT
Organism: Portulaca oleracea; assembly: GCA_029582165.1. NCBI lineage: Eukaryota > Viridiplantae > Streptophyta > Magnoliopsida > Caryophyllales > Portulacaceae > Portulaca > Portulaca oleracea. The sequence continues at coordinate 21,731,251 of CM055879.1, forward strand.
AGCCACCGGAGAAGACTTCACTTCACTTTATCTTCTTTCTTGTTTTTGGGAGCTCTTCTATCTTTCTATCTTTCTGTGCCTTTGTTTTTATGCTCCTTTTGGTCCAAGACGTGTGCTTTGGGGGGTGATGTTTGAGGTCCAAATTAATAGCCTCAGCAATCTCATGGAAGATTCTCCTTTTTCTGGCTCGAAGTGGGGATTTTATATTTGTCCATGCTTCCCCTTGTACTCCGTCTATTTCATGTTAATTGTCGTTTTTGAAAATCGTGCTTTAAAATTTTAAATTTTGATTATAAATTTTGAAAATATATACAATGAGTTGTTATATAAAATTACTGATTCGTAATAAAAAATACTATCATAAAAGTATAATATTGTAATTGTTAATAAAATATTATATTAAAAATTATCAATTAAAAGGTGACATTGAAAATCATAAAAATGAAAATGATGACAATTGATATAAAACAGAAAAAATAATTATGTAACCACTAGTTTGTTGGATGTCATATTCTAGAATTTAATACAAACAATAACTTTCTCCTCCATTCCTGTATTTTCAGCAAGTAATGTCAATAAATGGGCTGGATTTTTGGAGCTTCCATTAAAATACTACCATAATATTAAATCCCACTTGGGCGTAGGAAGAAAAAGTATAGGTTTAGATACCTACGTGTATTGATCTTTCTATTTCTATTTGTCAAAATAAAAAACCACAAAATACTAAAAAAGACAAAATGCAACCAATAAGCAATAGAGTCATCAATTAAATTGCTTTTGAAACTCAACAAATTACACTACAAGGCTCCCTTAGAATTAATGTTAATTTTTATTCCTTCAAATTTTTTCAATACTCCAGTGGTCAATTGGTCGCTATTGCCCTTTCATCTAAACGTAACGTATATGTTAATGTTAATATTTTAGGTATAATGATGAATTTTCATCTCTATTTACTTTGTAAAATTAGTAGAATATATATAATCAAGAAGGGGTGATCGGGTTGGTCATGCTAAAGATTAAAAAAAAATTAAGAAAAGTATTTTTCGCTCTAATTAATTCAAAGGCAAATGTGAATGACTGAAAATAATCTAAATTTATTTTTTGACTGAAAATATGTCAAACTTTTACCATATTTATTCTGACTAAACTAGAATCGAATTCCAACAGTCGGAAAGCTCACTTGGTACCTTTGAAAAGTTCAAAGATGCATTAGGTTAATACCTAACTTAGTCAGTTTATGTTATTTTTAGTAAGTTTTGAACTTTTCAAGGATGTCGAGTCAGCTTCCTAAAGTTAGAATTATGATTTAGTAGGAGTAAATATGTTAAACGTTTGACATATTTTCAGCCAAAAAATCAATTTAAATTATTTTCAGTAATTTGTATTTGATTTTGGATTATTGAAAGCCAAAAACCCTTAAAAAAGATATATAGTGTAAATTGGTCCTCTTGAATTAGCTGCAAGTGATTTATTTATTTTTTTTGGATATGGAGTAAATGAGTGAAAAAATACTACTGTATAAATAAATTGACCCTTTTTTAAGTAGACAACCCAGTACATCATAGCTGAGTTATTTGATCATAAGACTATATGAGTATTTAGTAGTTTAGGTACATAGATCGACAGGATGACGCAATGATGAGAATACATTGACGTAGGTGAGTATGAAAATGACTGTGGTCTGTAGAGGGATCTGGAACATGAATTCCCCTTTCGGATATGATTGTGGAAGCAAAATTATGAGATACTGAAAATGACAAGGTAAAAAAAAAAGCAAGACTAGAACATGCTAGACCACTGTAAAATGTGATCTGGAATATTATCTTTAACTTAATTAAGTACCTTTTGCAGTGACATCATTGTATATCAAAATTCAAAAATGTGTTGGGTTAGGTTGTGTTAATTTAATCAGACCCTCTTCTAGTGAATGAGATTCAAATTAGTTTCCATTGCTTTATTTTTTGGATATCCATTAAGTTTGCCTAACTTGCAAAAATCAACGATTGTAGTAAAATGAACTTATTATTTTCAATTGAGACTCGTTGCAAGTAACTAGGGTTGAGTCCAGATATGGTTTCAGGCTACTTGAATCACATCATTGAGGTTGGATCGGTCCTGACGAATCTAAAACCATCTCCAATAATGAGTTTAAATTTAATTTACTACTGACATAGAATAAGATGAGAACAGAATGAGGCTGTGTAGAACATTGCAGCTGTGAGAATGAGACTCGTCTAAAGGAGACCTTCGCCCTCAATCTCTCAAGACGAGTTTACAAGCGAATTTAACACACTAATAGTTTAATCATACTTTTCTCTCTCTCCTCCTCCACCTCTTTTTTTATCAATATAACCAAATTAATTATATTATTAAGTAGGGAAATTGGACTCTAATAGTACAAACTTTTGGCCATATAAGACTTAATAATATGAACTTCGATTCAGTGATGAATAATACGGACTTTGACCCCCTGTTGCCCCCCAATAATACGCCACCGTATTAAGATTAACTTTGACCTTGTCATGCCATCAGTTGACCTTAAAAAAAATGTCAACTCACCCTTTTATTTTTTTCCCTTTTATTTTTTCAACCCCCTCTCTCTTTCTCTCTCCTCTCTCTACATTTCCCCCATTTTTTCCAGCATATGCTCAGCAATGCCCAACCACCACAATCTCACCTCCTCCTCCGACGATCCCAACCTCCAACCTTCAACCTCCAACCTCCTCCCTCCTCCGGCGCCGATTCGTCTCCTCCGCCGCCCACTTCCAACGAATGCAATTTAGTCTTCGACATCTCCGGCAAGAATTTGACATAAAATTGACCAGCGCGAATCCCCCACATCCCCCCCTTCTCAACCAATTCTACTCACCAGTAAATTGTTGTTTGGCTGGTTCAAATTGCAGGATTTTGGGCAACATAAATTTTGATGTTCATTCGTATACATCCAAACAAAACCAAGAAGAAGAAGAAGCAAAAAAAAAAAAAACAGAAAAAATAAAGAATTGTAGTGAGTAGATTCAACAGTAAAGTGTTGTTTGGGGGGTTCAAATTGCAGGATTCTAAGCACCAATTAATCCTGTCGTTTGTTGTTGTTCTTCTTCTTCTTCTTGTTCGGTCTCATTTTGAGCCGAATTAAGACCATAAATTGAGTATTTTTTGTTGCGATTTTTTCAATTGATTGGAAAATTAGTGTGACTTGCAGATCTTAATCCAAATGCATAGAGAAGTGGAAAAAAAATGGAGAAAAGATGAAAATTTAAGAGAGAATTGGAGAATTGAAAAGAAGAATTAAAAGAAGCGGCCCAATCGTGTGAGATCCGGCCCAAGAATGAGCGGAAGACAAAAACGCTGGCTACGTTTTTAAAACGCAGGCAGCGCCTGAGACAGAAAGTGACAAAAGTCGAGTAATACAAAACACTGGTTGCGTTTATAAAACGCTGGCTGCGTTTTTCACTCACTACTTATAAAAAGGCCTAGCCGCCGCGAGAGAGAAATATATTTATTATCATAGTTGCTATTTTAGGTTTACTCGTTCTTAGCATTATTTTTTTAGGGTTTAGTTCATCGTTTTTCTTGCTTTTGCTACCGTTATATTCTTCGATTGTAATTCACTCGTTCAATCTTTAATGCAATTCAAGTTTTTAATTCTCGTTTTTCTCGCTTTTTGTTTCTTGTCTTGTTACTTCGAGTTATTAGTATTAGTTCACAACCAAATTTCAATTTTTAGTGAAAGAGGAGGATTAAGGGTTCACAAATTCTCCTTCCAAGTGAGGATTTGGGGAATTCTTAGTAATCCAAATCACGCCTTTCTTGTTTGTTCGGGAGAAAGATCGGTGATTCAAGATTCAAGATTAGAATTCAGTACAATGCATTCCAGGTTAATGTTTTCATTCTTTAAATTCAGTATTAGATTTAGTTTTTATATTCATCATTATTAATTGCTTTTAATTGCTTTTTTAGTTAGAAATTTACTTTCCTGTTAAATTAGGTTTAGTTCATCTTTAAATTCTTGCTTTCTTGATTTATTGTTATTTATTGCTTTCTTGAATGTGCTCTTGATTTCTAGTTTAATTTCTTGTTCTTGTTCTATTAAGTTAGGTTTTGTTTCCAAATTCATGTTTTCTTTAGTTTTCAATGCATAATTAGTTTAGTTAAATTATTTACTGCTTCCTGCAATTTGAAACCTTACAAAACCAATTTTCTATAACATGACACACCATCCCTGTGGATACGACTACCTGTACTTTTTATACTCAAATTTCTACAACCGAACAATGGCACCGTTGCCGGGGATGACGTTATTTGGTAGATTAGGTTATTGGTTTGTGTGTAAATAGTTTATTTCTTTCTAGGTTCTTTCAAAAAAGTAATGTAGTTACAAAAATTGAAAAAAAAGAAGAAAATTAAAAATTAAAAATTAAAAAAAAAATTAATAAAAAAAGAGTTATGACTGATGTTAAGGTTCCACAATTTGAGAAAAAATATTTTGGAGATATTTTGCTAGATTACAGGATTATGTTGCTCAATGTGAATTATATGGTATCTCACATGATACACTAGATATCTTGGGTATTGTGTATGAGGGTGTAAATTATGAAACTCGTAATCTCTTAGAATATTATGGGTTTTATAATTTAGGAGAAGAGGCATTTGAATTTCTTGAATGGTTGTCTAGGGATACTTATGAATCTGAACAACAAAATTCTCCCTATGACTCCCATATTTCAAATTTCGCACCACCCTCTGAGACCCTAACTAAACAATCATGTGATTATCCCTTATATTTTGATGATCAATCTTGTGGTAGGGATATTGTAGAAGACTCTTATGATCATCCCCCGTGTGACGTTGTTGAGTCTCATCCTTTGTGCTCATATTGTGATTCGCCGTGCCATAGTTCTGATTCTTGTTTGAAAGCTGAAATGGATGATTTTCGAGCTAACATGTGTGCGAAGATGAATGATATGTGTGCGAAAATGACTGAATACACGCGTGCATTTTTACATGAGACTAGTTCTAGGGTAGAAACTTCTTCTTCATCAGTGGTTGATTCAATATTTGAAGTAGGATATTCATCATCTTTGAGTCCTGAAATGCATAATAGTTATTCTTTGTATAATTATGATGAGGATGATGACTACTATAGCAGACCTAGTTTTGCATGCATCGAGTTTAGGAAATCCTTAACTCTAGCTACATCTAGTGAGCATGAGAAACATGATAACCTCGTGTGTGATGATGTAGAACTTGATGAAAACATGTTATATGATGAATCATTGTCCACACTGTTATCCATGTTTTTATGTGAAGAGAAGGTTGAGTCCAATGAATGCGATGATACTTGTGATGTAACTGAACATGATCTTGTTGAGAGTGAAATCGAATCTTTTGTGATTGAATGTGTGCTTGATACTGAATTGTTCACTTTCATTAAGGATCATTGTATTGATGAGGCATTATCTACCCTTTCCTGTGAATCCATTGAAAATAATGTGAAATCTTATGATGATGAACTTGAGTCTTTGGGGATTGATCCTAAGTGTTTGAACTTGGTTTGTGACAATGATATTTTTGATGGTGATACGCTTTATGAGTCGTTGTTTGCATCCAAGTCTGTGCATGAGAAGGTTAAGGAGTGTATTGTATTGCCCCCTCCCGTTGATTTGTATACCCAATCTCCATTTACAAGTCAATGGGAGGAATCATTTGTCATGTCTCCTTTTAAGGTGCCTAGGAAAGTTGTGTACATTCCTGTAGTCCGTCAATTCTGTGACTTTTCTAAGGCTTTTGATAAACTGTTGAAAGCACTAACGTTTGTTGATGTACCTTTGAGATTGTGCTCTTATGTTCACCACTCTGAGATGCATTCAAGAATGCATGACTTGTTACTACGGGCGTTGAATGGTTCTGAGATGATACCCAATATCTTGAGGTGAGATGGAGTGGCTGATGCTCCATAGATGGTTTTATTATTTTGAGACTTCATTGTTTGGGTATATTCAATACCCAACCAGGTAATATCCTTCCTTATCTTTCTTTTTTTTTTTTCTTTTGGTGTGTTTCTTTTTCTTTCCTTTTTGTGTGCTTGCTTATCTCTATTTCTGTTTCCAATGAGGATATTGTTAGCCTTTTTGTGTGGGAATGGGGATGGCATGCATGCCGGCTTGTGTTTTTCCTTTTTTTTGAGTGTTTTTTTCTTTTGTGTGGTGTCGCCTTATTCACAATGAGGACATTGTAGAGTTTTTGTGTGAGAGTGGGGTGTCACAAGTGCCTTACTAGTTTTCGGAGAGAAACAACTTCAGTTATCATTGAAATTAGGCGAAATTTTTTATTTTTTTTATTGATTAGGATTAGCTTGTCCGGAACATCTTCTGTGATGATTTGTAAACCGATTAGACTTTCAGTTTTTCTTACTTCACCTTGAAAAGTTTGGTTGAGAACTTAAAAGTTTTTGAAACTGAATTTGCAAATCTTCTGATTTTGAGTCAAGTAATGAATAGTGTGTTTAACTGCTTTGACTATCTTAGTAAGTGTAAATATGCGTGCCGTAAATCTTTGGGCTAGGTTTAGTTGAATGAGCCCTATCCCGTGAGTCCACATAGCCTAAAAGTATGAATTGATCACTTTTATCAATTCTTTTATTTCCTGAGTGACTCCACCACTTGTTGCACCTCTAGAACTTGTTTTGCATCTTGCTTGAAACTGTATCTTTGCATTACATACTGTGAGAATATGATTGAGGCATTCTTTTCTTTATTAATTAAACTACATAGCCAAACAACCTCCCTAACAATATTATTACAGTTCTTTAGCCCCGCGTAGCCTTTGATTACCTTTCTTTTTGTGATGAAACCCTGACAATATAAGCCATGGCCTTTATTAATTCTTATCCTTTGCCTTGCTTGGATGTGTGAGAATTCATTATTTCGGGAGTAAAAATTGGTTCGGTGTTGCTGTGAATGGAATTGAGATATTGGGGGTGTAATTTGATTTTAATTGAATTGGGACACATTACATATCCCAATTAATATGAGTTGACCAATTGGTTATGATGTTCTTTTGACATATATTGAGGTTAAAGCTATATTTTATGTTTTTCTTCTCCCTTGATCACCGACCAAAAAAAAAAAAGTAGAAAAGTAGGAAAGAAAAAAAAGAAAAAAAGAAAAGGGTGATTAGGGAGATTCAATTGAAACTTCTGAAAGTCTTTGACCCATCTGAAGAAATTTGATGAGGTGTTCGATATTAATGAGGGAGAATTGAGTTCCTTGCTCAAATTTAGCAAGAAGGTGAGTTGAGAGTGATATTTTTATTGAAAATCAATCCAAGCATGGCTCTTTAAACTCCTCATACCCAAATATTACCACTCCTTTCCCCTAACCTAAACCTCATTACAACCTTAAAAAGTCCTCTTGATTGTCACTTGTGTATTTGCATACTAGCAGTGGAGAGCGAGATTCTTACCAAGCCTATGGTAGGTTGTTTCCTTTGGTCTGAGTATGAGAAAAACTCACATACACATTCAAATTTGAGTGTTTGAGCGTTCAATTTTTATCCTAAAGTGAGGTTTGCTCTTTTGACTGGCCTACGTCCATAACCAACCGCGCATATTTGCATTCATCTTAAGTCTGTTAGCGGATTTTCGCATCTAAAGTACTTGTTCTCTCTACTTAATTTCGAAAACTTCATTCTATCTATTTTGCACCGATTTTGTTCTCTTCCAGATTGATCTTGGTATTTGCTTGATGGATTGATGTGTTTGATTGGTTAGCCTGAGGGGGTGTTTAATTGTATTTGTAACCCTAGCGCTAACTCTTTTTATTTCTTTTATTTCTTCTTTTTTCTTTTTCTTTCTTGAGTCTATTCCTTTTTAATCCGGGTGTACCTTTTCTTTTCTTTTTCTTTGGCTTTTGTGGGTATAGTTGCTATAAACCCTCACGAGACCTTCCTCGTCCACTTGGGCTGTCAAGGGGTTTAAAGGGCTTGTTGCATACGCTAAATGCAGCCGTGATTCCTACGAAAGTGAGTTAGGATAGTTTAGTTTTATTTTCTTTCTTTGTTATAGTTTGCTCGGGGCGAGCAAACCTTTGTGTGGGAGTGTTGTTCGGTCTCATTTTGAGCCGAATTAAGACCATAAATTGAGTATTTTTTGTTGCGATTTCTTCACTTGATTGGAAAATTAGTGTGACTTGCAGATCTTAATCCAAATGCATAGAGAAGTGGAAAAAAAAGTGGAGAAAAGATGAAAATTTAAGAGAGAATTGGAGAATTGAAAAGAAGAATTAAAAGAAGCGGCCCAATCGCGCGAGATCCGGCCCAAGAATGAGCGGAAGACAAAAACGTTGGCTGCGTTTTTAAAACGCAGGCAGCGCCTGAAACAGAAAGTAAGAAAAGTCGAGTAATACAAAACGCTGGCTGCGTTTTTCTACGGAAAACTCAAAGATGGAATACAAAACGCTGGCTGCGTTTTTCACTAACTGCTTATAAAAAGGCCTAGCCGCCGTGAGAGAGAAATATATTTATTATCATAGTTGCTTTTTTAGGTTTACTCGTTCTTAGCATTATTGTTTTAGGGTTTAGTTCATCGTTTTTCTTGCTTTTGCTACCGTTATTCTTCGATTGTAATTCACTCGTTCAATCTTTAATGCAATTCAAGTTTTTAATTCTCGTTTTTCTCGCTTTTTGTTTCTTGTCTTGTTACTTCGAGTTATTAGTATTAGTTCACAACCAAATTCCAATTTTTAGTGAAAGAGGAGGATTAAGAGTTCACAAATTCTCCTTCCAAGTGAGAATTTAGGGAATTCTTAGTAATATAAATCACGCCTTTCTTATTTGTTCGGGAGAAAGATCGGTGATTCAAGATTCAAGATTAGAATTCAGTACAATACATTCCAGGTTAATGTTTTCATTCTTTAAATTCAGTATTAGATTTAGTTTTTATATTCATCGTTATTAATTGCTTTTAATAGCTTTTTTAGTTAGAAATTTACTTTCCTGTTAAATTAGGTTTAGTTCATCTTTAAATTCTTGCTTTCTTGATTTATTGTTATTTATTGCTTTCTTGAATGTGCTCTTGATTTCTAGTTTAATTTCTTGTTCTATTAAGTTAGGTTTTGTTTCCAAATTCATGTTTTCTTTAGTTTTCAATGTATAATTAGTTTAGTTAAATTATTTACTGCTTCCTGCAATTTGAAACCTTACAAAACCAATTTCCTATAACATGACACACCATCCCTGTGGATACGACTATCCCTACTTTTTATACCCAAATTTCTACAACGAACATTCTTCTTCTTCTTCTTCTTCTTCTTCTTCTTCTTCTTCTTCTTCTTATTATTATTATTATTATTATTATTATTATTATTATTATTATTATTATTATTATTATTATTATTATGCTTCTTTTGCTGCTTCGATTGGAACAGAAACCCTAGAAATGGCGGAATCGAGCAATAACTAATTCTGACTTCAATTTGATCTCAAACTTGAGTTTCTGCATTGCTGAATTTTAGTGGGTCTTTGTTTTTCTTGCTTGAATTTGTTGCTCACCTGCCTTCTTTTTCCTCGCACAACAACTGGATAGACATTGTGATTTTTGATTTTCAATTTCTGGGTAATATCATCGGCAATCCAAAACTATGGGCTTCATCAAATTCTTGCGTAGAAGGTTTGGTGGGGGAGTTTTTTGGGTTAGGAATTTTTTCGAATTCAGGAAGATGAAGAAAATGATGATGATGATGGTGATGGGGATGATGGGGATGATTCATCTGAAGATCTGTGTGTGAAGATCAGACTGATTGGGGGGATTTGAGAACGGAAGAAATGAAAAGGGTTAGGAATGAATGAATCAATTTGGAAGAACAGGAATGTAGAATGTGTACAGAGAATTTGAAAGGGATGAGTGGGGAAGAAGAGAACGATGAAGAAGAAGATGAAGTTGTTCTTCTTTTTCTTTTTCTTTTTAAAATTCCAGCAGAAAGAATGGTGGTTAAAAATATAAAAGGGAAAAAAAATAAAATAGGTTTTTTTTTTTTTTTTTGCTAGAAACGACAGTACAACATACAAATAAAACTAACACATACATAAATAGAACTGAACTAAAACAAACATAAAAAAAACACCCATTAACGAGCCGTCTACGCTTCGCTTGACTTGTTTCGCCAAGTCTTGCGCTGGTAGAACCTCATCACGGGCCCTTTTTTTGAATAATACCCTTTACCAAACTGTGACAATCTTCTGGTTGCTCCCAAGATACCTGCTGGTCCCTTGCTTGCTGATCTCCTTGGTGGAGCCGTTTCTTCAGAGGCACATGAGCTCCCCAGGCTAGACTTTCCTCCTGCATCTTCCTCTTAGTACCTGCAACACAGACATCTTGGCACCTAGCAGACCATCGAGCTTTCTTACATGTTCGGTGGCGTCTCCTTGAAGCCTTGTATCTTCTTCTTGATGCAGCAAACTTGAAAAAACCATCTTGTTGCTATGACTGTGTGATCACTTCTCCAAGTTGATCCAGCACCTCTGAGGAATCCACATCCTTAATGATTATGTCTCTCAGAGAATTCGATTTTTACCCCACAGGAGTTGATACAACCTCATCCACTATCATGTCCTCCCCACCCCTGCAAAGGTTGGTGGCAACTCTCATTGTCATAAAGCTCATACTCCTTGGATCATAAAAGTTCATTGTCTTTTTTCACAACACCTCCTCAAACGTATTTTCCAATATGGATAAAAGATCGCCCCTTATGCCTTTCTTAAGAAATTTTTTAAGAGATTTATCAACTGCTCTGTCCTTCTTGACTGAATTGAAAGTCGGAGATTGTGTAGGATTTGGACAAGCCATATCCTCCACGCATAGCATTGAGATTTTTCTAGATGGAGGGGATGAGGTCTCCTCATACCCTCCCCCCCTACAAATCCACTCTCCTGTACCTTGGAGTAACTTCCCTGTACTCCACATTCCCTAACTACCTTTTGTTTCTTTAGCCGCCTACTCGACAGCGTAGTCCCAATCCCTGCACCCCATTGATACTAATTGTTGAATCACCTTGCGAATCACTTATCGGAGCTGGTTGTTCATTCTTGTCGTTCTCCGAAAAGATGGATGTCTTTTGTACCTTAGTGGACGCTGCCACCTTCTCTAGTTCTTTCTTAGCCTCTACAATTAAAGGTAGGGTTGTTCATCGGTTTAAAACCGAACAAAATCGGGCCGAACCGAATAAACCGAAAAAAGGGCAAAGTCCAAACCGAAAACCGAACCGAATAAAGTCAGTTCGGTTTCAGTGTTCGGTTTATTCGGTTTCGAACCGAAAAATACACACTTTTTATGGGTTTTCACCGGAACGAAATTAACCGAAAACCGAATAAGGCCTAAAGTCCAAACCGAAAACCGAACCGATTAAAAATCGGTTCGGTTTGGACCGGTTCAATTTGATTCGGCATTCGGTTCAAAATCGAATAATGCACACCCCTAATTAAAGGGTCTAACTCCAAAGCTCGAGTAAGCGCCATCTTTGCTTCATCCAAGCTCCCTAACTCAGCATAAGCAACACCACTGCGGTACAAAGCCTTAGCATTGCTTGGTTCAAACTTTAACACAAACTTACATGCTTCAATGACCCTTGAAAACTCACCCAACTTCAATTCACAGGCAGCAAGATTCAACTTGGTCGACACAGCCAATTCCCACAGCAACAATAAATTCGATTCAGACCTTGGATCGCTAACACAAACAAATTGAAGACATTTCCCATACAAATGGACAACACTGTCATACCGCCCTGTTCTGAATAATTGATTACCATCCTCTTTAAACTTCTTTGCCGCAAAGATGGCCTAACTAGGATGTTCCATCTTCCCTAACAGGTTTAATACATCCCCATCAAAATCATTCTCCCAGGTTGCCAAAACTTTCCTCCAAGGATTATTTACTTTCATCCTGAAACAAGATTCACTGAACTGACAGCACCTCACACCCAACGGTGAGACCACAAACCAGCCCAAGTCTACCTTAGGAAGCCAAAAAGATACTACCAAGACCACCGCAGATTACACCTCCACGTACAAAAAACCAAGAAAACAGGACAACTCCAACGCCCCAACCACACAAAAAAGTCACCCACTTATCATGAATAACGGGAACCCAGCTCCTAACCCCAAAAACTAAAGACTCAAGGAAAAGCTCAACACTAACTAAGGTCAAGACCCCCAAACCACCAGCTACAACACGAAGTGACCAACTTAAACGAGCAGCAAAAGCGAAAGGAAAAGCCTAAGAGGGGCACCTGAGACTTTTAAGATGTCGCACCCGGGACCTTAAAGGATTAGCAAACCCGACGATGGCTTCTCTCACAGGGAATTCCTTCATGTGCAGCCTCGCCGGGAAACCGTTGCCCCCTGGTGACCGACTACTGTCAGGAAACGATCTTCGAGAAGTACAAAAGGTCGTCAACTACCTGGTCCAAACATAGTGCCCAACCGTCTCGACCTCTCACCGCCGACACACACAAGACACCACACTTCAGAGCCCAGCCTAAAACTTAATACTGATTTAAGGAACGGACGGATCAGAGAGAGGTGGTGCCGGGGACGACCTTTACCCGGCCATCATCGGCACCGGTGAGTCGCTTTGAATGTGGAAGGAAATGGTGGTTGGGAAGTTGGAGAGAGAGCAGAGTTTGGTCAACCGGCTCAAATTTTCTAAAAAAGCAAACACAATATTAAAGAAAGAGGAGAAAAAAAAATAGGTGTGCTGGCATTTTTTTAAGTCATTGGATGACATGGCAAGGTCAAAATACAAGCCTCTGTCGCCAGTTAGGATCGCCACCGAGTTAAGTTAATCTTAACTCGGTGGCGTGTTATTGGGGGCAACAGGAGGTCAAGTTCGTATTATTCATCACTGAATCGAAAGTTCGTATTATTAAGTCTTATATGGCCAAAAGTTCGTATTATTAGAATCCAATTTCCCTATTAAGTAAGATTCATTTACTTTTTTTTAATTGGGTCAAACTCATACTCACTATTAGAAAACTAGTTAAATAAAGAAATCGATTTTAACTTTTTTTAATAAGGGTCCACAGATTTCACCTCATCCAATGAACCAAACTTAAATTCACTGTTACGAGTGATCTGAGGTTGAGTCCTTTTCATCTTATCATTTTAAGAAAAAATTTGTAAAATTAAGTTCAAAATAAATTCAGTTACTTAGTTAAAAAAAAATGAATTATGAATAAGTTCTAAATAATTTGTGAACAAGTTCTAAAAGTTAATTTAAAATAAATATCAATCAAATTAATTCAAGAACAAGTGAGCTCTAGTTTTACGGATTAGAAGAGGTAAAATGTTGAGGAACGCACTACTATAATCTCAGGGCGTTTTTTGCAGCACAAACAATAATAAAGACTAAAATTAAAATAAAGATTGACACAAAGGATTAAAATGAAAAAACTCAAACAATGAGAAAATCACGAACAATGTACTAACGGTGTTTATTAGAGATTCCTAGATATGCAAATCGATCTCTCTAACAACTTAAGAACTCAACACACACGGTTGATTTGCCTCGCATAGCTCTCTTTGAAACATAGAAGTTACAGATCAACTTATTGTAAAACAAATGAATCACAATACTCAATTGCACGAGTAATATATCTAACACCAAGGTCTATTATATAGTAGAAGATTAATAACAATAAATAATGAGGGTTAATGATATGATTCCCACGAGCCTCGGTCTCCAAGCAACACAAAAATGGCTGAGAACGAATTAGGGTAAAAGACCATGCGCCTAGCGCCAAGAAAAACATATCGACCGATGTTGAAAAAATGTTTGCCATGGTCCTTAGGAAGCACTATGGACTGGTCGTGGCAGCCGCTTCCTGCTTCGCTGCTTCACCTCTTCCCGTATCCACCTTTTGCCCTAACTTTGATCAAAGCCCCATCATGCTATTTCCAACGACCGATCCAAGACTCAAACTTAAGCTCCACATCATTTCAACCTAACACACACTTCTCTTATTTTTATTTTATTTTTACAGAGGAGATAAAAAATAAACACAGAAAAGATGACTATTCTAGGTTTTTCTTTATGGTTCCAACCAAAGATGAAACATCTTGACCCTCAATCCTCCCTCGTCTTTCCGATTTCTAGTGTCTTTGAATTTTTTTATGTTATTGTTCTCCAATTTTGGTTCTCCAATTCTCACGTCATAATGTTATAATATATAATGTTGATTTAATTTAAATAAAACTGAGACTTCAATCAAATAAAAAGCTAACTCGTATATGTTCAAATTTATCTTGATGTTTTCTGTAGCTTGTGGTATTACCGCCCTTAATCATGCCTGCAATTTGTCTGCGCTTACCCTGGATGACTTTCATCCGTTCCAAATGCTTGGTGTTGAAGGGCTATAGGGGGTCCCCAAGCCCAAATCCAAACTAGGCCCAAAGGGTGATAGGATCAATCTAATTGTCCGTGCTTCCGGCTAGCAAAGTTCAAAAGGTTGGTAATCGTTAGGCTATCGGCTTTGGCTCCTTCCATGACACTCCACGGATAAGCTGGACACTGATTGTATGCCGCTCTACACCGCAAGGTCCATAAATTCCATAGTAGGGCTAGGAAGTTTGTAATTGAACCCCTCCTGCTTTGTTGTCTTTGCCTAGGTAGAGTAGCCATCCTTTCACTAGCCCATTCGTTGATTGGAATTATGGATACTCGATCACTTCTAATCCCCAACTTACTCACGAACCAAGCCTCCTTGGCTACAGTACAACTTTTGAAGAGATGTCCGACGGTCTCCTCTTCCGCCCCACACAAGGGGCATTTAGTATCCTAGTCAGGTATCCAACATTTACAATTCCCTAATATTGGTAAAGCATTGTGGTAGATTTTCCACACCAGCTCTATCTATTTCTCTGGGGCTTGTATGGACCATAATTTTTTCCAAAATTTCTTATATGTTATAGCTAACCAGAGTTTCCCATTTTCTCTCCCATTCACTTCTTCTTCCTTCATTTTCAACTGCCAAACAAAGAAATAACCCAATCTAATCTTGAACGACCCATCCAGCGAGCCTTTCCAGATCAAGGAGTCTTCTTTGTCCAACCTCCTAAGGGGGGTGGCCAGAATTCTTTTGGCAGATCTTCATTGGAAATTGCCCTTGATCAAGTCGTACTTCTACCATTTCTGTTCGTGGTCTATCACACCGACCAACCTTTTCTTCCACATTAGGGGGTCTTGGTTGTCCTTAATTTTGATATGGTCATCTGCCCATTCATCTTCCAGAATTCTATTGGCTCTTCCATTGCCAACCTTTCATGAGAAGTTAGGCCCCGTTTCTTCAAAAACCCTATAAAGTCCTCTCCATCCATAATAACCATTTGCTCTATATCTTCCATCCGCCAGAATAGCAGAGTGACTCTTATACCTGGCGCAGTAGAATTTATTGATGAGTATATTAGGGTTGTTATGGATACACCAAGCCTATTTGGCCAAGAGGGCATTGTTCATCCATCTTGATTTCCTAGTCCTCATACCTCTCATTCCTTTCGAGGTGAACAACAACTCTTTATTGACCCAATGCTTGGCGCTCTTCCCCGCGCTTGTCCACCTAAGAAGTTGTCACTTCGTTGTCAACTTTTTTGGCTAGGGTTATTGGCACTTGTAAACCGATAGGATGTGTTGGTTTAGCGGAGACAACACCGCATTTATCAAGATGATCGCACTGCTTGACGAAAGTAGGGAAAACTTCCACCCCTATAACTTCTTGACTATATTGTCATACATGAACCCTAGCTGGGTCGTTCTGTGTTTGTGGACAGTTGGGGGGACGCCCAGATATATTTTGAACGCTTCTTCCTGCTCATATCCAAACAATACCTTAATGTCCTCTTTCTCTTCGGCTGTGTTATTAAGGGGAGGTCATTATCTGCGACTAGGCAACATTGATGACCTACCCTAAAGTAGCACAAAATTTGTCTCTACAATTCATCAAGTTTAGACAAGCATCCCCTGAGGCTTTAATTTAGTGAAAAAGAGGGAATCATCCGCAAAGAAGAGATGCATTACCTCAGGTCCTCCCCTTGCTACCTTCATCCCCCTCATGCTCTTCCTCTCTCGCTCCCTTGAAAGGTTCTCCCCAAGTACATCGAGACATAGAATAAATAGATATGGGGAGAGAGGATCTCCCTGTCGAAAAAGACCCGCCTCCATACTGAATGCTGGTGAGGGATTCCCATTCACAAGGACTGAGTACTTCACCGTCGTGACACATCTCATCAGTAGTTTGATCCACCTCATTGGGAATTGTGGTTTCCAAAGGACTGCCTCCAAAAAAATCCCAGCTAATACAGTCATAGGCCTTATTCATATAGACTTTGATCACGCTAATTTTAAACCTTACCTGTTGCCTTTGAGGTAGTTTAGGATTTCATGGGCTATTAAACAATTGTCAGTGATCAAACACCCTTGTAAAAACGCATTTTGGCAGGGATCAATCAATGACTTTAGTATACCTCTCAACCTATTGACCAAACATTTGGAGATAATCTTATAGAGTACTTTGCACAGACTAATAGGTCGAAAACCTGTCATGGTTTTTGGATTATCCTTCTCGAGGATAAGGGTGATGAGCGTGTGATTGATTTCCCCGAGGAAGGTGCCTGAATTCAAAGCTTGTGTCACTCCCTCTGGCACCTCATGACCAACTGTGTCCCAACATTCCTGGTAGAACAGTGTTGGGATTCCTTCAGGTCCAAGAGCCTTCGTTATCCCCATTTGGACCACTGCCCTTTTCACCTCCTCTGTGATGAAGGAGGCTTGGATGAGGGCAATGTCTACGTCTGAGAGTGATTTATTATAGTTACTCAACACCTCATCAGTTACCCATCTTTTTGAGGCCCTCACTTGCATTGTTTCGGAAAAGGTCCTGGAAGTAGTGAATAGGTTCTAGAGTTATCTCCTCCTCTGAGCGGGTCCAATGACCTGCCCTGTTCTTAATACCTCTGATTTGAGTGAAGGACATCTTGTAGTGTCGGAAGAAGATTTGGTCGCTTTATCACCATCAAACGAGCCACTTAACTGTGGCTAAACGTAGGAGTGAAATGAAATGGTACGAGTGAAATGAATATGAACAGTTATAGGAATTCTTAGAAACAAGATCTGAAGACAAGGAATCAAATAGAGAGGCTACCAATCTGGATTCAATTCCCCCTGCCCTGAACAAATAGGAGGCGTGGGCCACAGGTCGCACATAAGCCGCCGGGTCGCACGACAGAAGAACACCCAACATAAAGATGCACACTCCTCCATGTGAAATATTCATCGAGAATTTCCACCTTGTTGAAGATCTAGTGGTGCTACCCAAAGACTTAAATGAATAGCCATCGCTGTTAAGAACAACCAAGATCCAGATAAAAAATTTATTATTTGTGAGAGAAAAGGCAGCTTGTCTAATATCACTCCTCCGTTAGTTGATACTTTAAGGGGGTTTTGCCTGGAATGAAAGAACAAAAATGGATTCATGAAGGTTTGATTACTGAATCACTTCCTAATGGGATGTTCCGGGTTCGTTTAGATAATGAAGATATGATTCTAGGTTATGTTTCAGGAAAGATACGACGTAGTTTTATACGGATCCTGCCGGGAGATAGGGTTAAGATTGAAGTAAGCCGTTTAAGTTAAAAATTCGCCTCGCTGTAATATATCTTCAAAGTTATTGAAATTAAATTATTATTCTCTCATCACATATAATTTGAATTATTAGAATCCAAGTTTCCTTTGTTAAATTATTAGAATCCAAGTTTGCTGTGTTAAACAAAATTTTGTAAACCAAATCAGAACATTAACTAGTTACCAAATGGCTTGACTTGATTAGCTTATTCTTAGAAACACTCATGTTTTTCGCGTGACTGATCTTCTTACCAAAAGGCAGTAAATAAATAAAAAGAAAAGAAGTAAATTCCTATATTCTTGACCATGACTCCATGATGAGGGTCAAAAGTCAAATGGGTCCCCGGATTTACGACATCCAACTGTCCAAGAATTACGGGGTAATTTGAGATTTGAGAATTACGGGAGAGTAGCTTCCATTTACAAATACAGAATTATATATCTAAAATTTAAAACGAGAATATATGAATTTTGAGGCCATATATATATTAATTATCTTATTCTATCATTTAAAATATTATTATTATATTAAAATGAAATTAAGTGATGTGATTGAATTTTATAACTATAATATTTCTCATAGATTACATAAAGTTATACTTTTATCCATTATTTTTTATATTTCAAAAAAAAATGTTTAAAATAAGTTTAACAGAAAGAGTTTATTCGATTAAAGTATCGTTTGTGCTCATTGACGCAACTTACGCATCCCAAATTTTTTATAATTGATAATTAATATTTTCTATTAAAAAAAAGTGTAAAAACCTTTTTAAAAAATTATCAATTTCTCAAGAGTAAGACATATAAAAAGTGTCTTGGGGCAAGACTCATATCATCAAGCAACTTAAAAAGAATAATGATGCATTGCTTGGGATAAGAAGTTGTTTAAATATCTTCCTTTTCATAAAATTAATATTTATTTTCGTTTTTGACACATTTTTTTTGCGAAATATTGTTAATTATAAGAAGTTTGGAATGTGTAGGCTACATTAATAGTGACAAATGACACCCTAATCGAGTGAACCCCACCCCTTAGATGCATTTTAGACATTATTTTGTAAAATTTTAAAAGTATAGACAAAAGTACATTTTTTACAATTTGTAGTTATAGAAATTAGCCGTATCATATATTTTTTTTCAAATTAATGTATAAATATAGGTCTTATATCGAGACAAGAAACTTAAAATATGTCTTACCCTAAGACTCATATCATTTTCAAATTTAAAAATGAGTATGTATGTTGCCTTGGCCCTTGTCACCATTGTATACTTCTTTTAAATCCTAATAAAACAATTTCATTAATAAATCATCAAATAGTATTTAAAATTAAAATTGAAAAATGTAGATCTAAAATACAAATAAAAAACTCAACATATGAATAATTAATACAAATGTTATTGACGTACAACTCTAAAATTATGACAATCTTATCATAATCTTTTTTTGGATAACCTTGCATCTTTCTCACTGATGGACCTCACAATCCATACTATAGAGATTTGGAAATCAATCTTTATCCAATGTATTAGACCACACCAATATAATAAACTTAAAAAAAATAAATTAAATCCCTAGCCTATATAAGAGCAAAAACATTTTTTTTCAAATTAAAAGACAATTTTTATCCATAAAATTTAAAATTATATTAAAAAGTAACAATTAAAATTGAAAAAAAAATTGAAAAAATAAGTTTACACAAAGGGAACATTTGATAGGAATTCGAGGGAAATTTTTGCCGGAAAATCCCTCCCTAAGGGAAATTTTCCCTAGGAAAATGTAGGGAATAAAGGGCCCACCGTAAAATTCTTCCCTAGGTCAACCTACATCCAAACATTGGAAAAATAAGTCAACCCGAAAAAATTGACCATTTTCTAGGGGGTTTTGACCAACCAAACACACCTACGCACCCTAAGTCCCGTTCTTCTATGCGGTAGGTTGCGGTGCGTTAAGTTGCGGTGGATTGCGGTTATAAGTTGCGGTGGAAATAATAAATGGGTGTTGAAATGGTAATGGTAATAATAAAAAGATAAATGGTAATGTGTGGTGGATTATGGTGGATTGCGGTAAGTTGCGGTAAGTTGCAGTGCGGTAACTTACGGTACCGCATAAAAAAAAGGACCCTAAATGAAAATAAATTAAAATGATAACAAATTCAGTCTAAAATATATCAATACTCTTATTTATAGTTGGAGTTTTGTCCCCATTAATATGAACTCAGATTAGAAATAACAAACTTGATTAATTAGTTTAATGAATGCATGGGCTTTGATTCCAGGATGAAGCTATGATTGATTGTTAGACTCATCAACCTACGTACATTTGGGTTGGGTGCATGGTCAAAGAATATAGATAGTAGTATGTTGGTTGGTTGGGAATAGCTATTAGCTTCATTATTAAAAGAAGATACATCTACGTACCTAATACCTATTACTAGCTCAAACATTTGATTATTCCACCACCCTCTAGTCTTAATTCAAATCCATCTAGAAATAATATAGCCTGGTCTGGTCTCTCCTCTAATTCAAATTTAGAAATGTAGCCTCTCAATCAAATTCAGCCATTCTTGGACCCATGCCACACGACAATTTGCATTCTATATTTTAAATGTGGAAATCTAGTTATTTGTTAAAGTCATGTGGAAAATTAGTTTCAATCAACTTTTGAGGTCAACTTACTATTGTAAAGAAAGAAAGAAACATCCTACTTCCTTTTTATGGACCTTATTCAATTATAAATTGGCCTTTGAATGTCTTTACTCCCTCTCTTTCGTATTAATTATCGTCTTTGAAAATTGTACAGTTAAACTTTTTAAAATTTTGATCATAAATTTCTTAATATCTTTTTTTTTTAAAAAAAAAACAGGTGAACGGTCCAACTCATTGGACCCATATCTCAAAGTATAATCCAACGGGCCCGTAGCAGACTGGGTACGAGGGTGCCAATGGCCAAAAGCTAGATCCTATTCATACCCGCAATATCCTCCGAATTGGTAAGGGAGACACGTCTCCCCCATGATCCGGACCTTAGAGGACAGGGGTAGAAGGTGGACTTCTTGGCTTCTTGCTACTCAGGTAAGAGGTGATTAACATAAATTTATCAATATATATAATGAATTGTTATATAAAATTACTATCATTAGATTCATAATGAAAATTACTATCCTAAAATATAATATTGCAATTGTTAGTAAATATTGCCAATCAAATAGCGGTATTGTAGTAATATAAAACAGACGAGTATCTTTCTACATGTTGTCTTTCATATTCAATGTACTATTGGTAATAAGTATTATGGTATGCATGGGAAGTCCTTTTTAAATTATAAAAGAGTAAACAAAAGTATATTTCTAATTTATATATTTTCCTTTTTCTGTTATAGATAATATATATACTCACACATTCACAATCTATCAAAACTTTCACGGGAGGGAGGGAGGGAGAGAGATCTCACAACATTACATGGAAAAATGGATGGGTAAATTCATCAAATTAGCTATTACATATGTTATAATGTCATTAATCTCTTTCTTACATCATATCTCAAATTGAAGTGTTGGGAAATAAAAGTAACACAAAGTAGGAAGAGGTAAACCTTACTCCACCTCAGCCTCTCCCCAAACAAGAATAAAGAAGAGTAAGAGACCCTTAACCTCCCTAGCACCTCCTTACCCCACCTCCCAAACAGAACCTTAGAGTATAATTGGTTGACATTCAATTATTAGTCTATGTTGTTGATTGAGTCTATAAGGTATTGCATAATAAAATATCAAGTATTGTTTATGATTACAGGGTACAAAGACGGAGAGAAAAACTATAAGACCGTGGTAAATATCATGAATACAAGTATGAAAAGGGCGAAATACATTATTTACTAGTACTATATCAACACTTCTGCATTTGTTAAACTCATACCCTCAGCCCCTTACAAGTTACAAGTAGTTGGGAGTTGGGAATAGAGTAACAGGCGGAGGTTGTAAACACCAAAAACACAAAATGAACACATCCAAAAACATACTCAAAAAGGAAACCAAACAAAACCAAAAAGAAAAATAATGGGAGGGAAGAACCATATAATTGGGCCTGTTCTTCCTCTGCATGATTTTTTTTCTCCATGGAGAGACTACTAGCTAGTTAATTAATTGAAGTTGAATTAAACTTCAGTTAAAATAAAAATAGTTAATTAATGGAAGTGGGGTGATAAATATGAGTATTGATGATCAGCAAGGAGCACCCTTCCTGCAGCGAAGTACACCAGCAGCAGAAGTGATGGCGCCGACTACAGAGGATGGCTTAGCACCCAAGCTAGATGCCTTGGCATAGCTTGATGAGGCTCCAGCTCCGGAAGGCGTAAAAAATGCACCGTTGAGCATTAAATCACGGTCAGATCTCCAGTTCCAGTGCCTCCATTCGCTCTCTGGGGCATCTTCATGTTTAGTCACCTGAAATCAAAGTAACAACCCATGCTGATAAATTTGTCACCATCTTCATTTTTAAGGAGTTTTGGTTATCAAAGGTTTCCACTGTGGTGTGTCTACCTAGTCACACAGGCGTACTCATTTTTATAAAACAATTCATTGATGTTAATTAGAAAATTCGGCGTAAATTTATCAATATTATTACAAAATTCATCATATCAAATTTTTACAAAAAGTTATCCCATAAAAATTAATATATTTCAATATAAGTGGTGTATCTAAGTAGATTACGATAGACGGTATAATTTGTAACAGTTAAGTGCCTAGTTTACTTTTCTAAAATTTACTCCACAATGATGTCAACTAAGGCCCAAGACTATGCAATATACCTTGATCCAGACCAACAAAAAAATGCAATGTACATGGCATTTGAAAGTGCTTCTTTCTCTATTTTAGAGTTATCGGGAATGTTGTATACGCATGAAACCCGCATTTCGAAGTCAAAATTAGACTAAAT
Organism: Portulaca oleracea; assembly: GCA_029582165.1. Taxonomy (NCBI): domain Eukaryota; kingdom Viridiplantae; phylum Streptophyta; class Magnoliopsida; order Caryophyllales; family Portulacaceae; genus Portulaca; species Portulaca oleracea. The sequence continues at coordinate 21,753,851 of CM055879.1, forward strand.
TTATGTAAACATTAATGACCCGCATTCTAGAACTAACGACCCGAGAAACGTTCCTAGTAACTATGTCTATTCATAGCACTCTTCAATAAAATTATCCACATAAGTGTTATTCCCATTCCCCCTCTTTCATCTCTGTTTTTGCGAAAACTAGTTGGCCCATCAAAACAAATGAAAAGGTATAAGGACTTAATAATAAGGAAAGAGTTAACTTAAGAAGAATACCTCTTTCTTGAATCTGTCATCAGGAGCAAGAAATCTGTTGCCTTGACTGTTGATGGTTGGGTTGGCACTTCCACCAATGGCATACATTTCCCAATGGGTATAGTCATTGTTCACCACATGGAAGTTTCCATGTCTACATCTGCAGTTTTGTATTAACCAAATAAGCATAACAAACTTTACCCACCTTAATTACATTCCTCAACTTAGTTTTTACTTTTTTCAATCTTAATTATAAACAAAGGTTTGAAAATCTAAAAAGGAATGTTGTCGTTGATATATGTTTGTCATCATACCCAAGCCAGCACCTGTTCGTTGATGTCCGTATCAAACAAAAAGTGCTCCAAAAATCAGATATGACAACCCCACCCATACCTCCTTTATTTCTTTTACTTTGTATAGTTTGAGTACATTTCTATTCTAAAATATTCAACAAAAGCATCCCTTTTAATTTCAAATATCCAACTGCTTTCCAAACAGAGAATTTGTCAAAATATTGACATTCTTATGTGTTTGGGAGGGAAGTTTAAATGTACTACTCCATCTAAGAATTTGAAACATTAATGTCAATGATTTCAATGTTCAAAAAGATGAGCATTGTCAACATATCCACTAGCTTACATGTTGAAGACATCAATAACAAAATAAAAAAAAGTGATAAACAATGAGTTGAGATAAACTATTTTATATGGATTTGGTCATATTCATGTTAAAAAATCAAACAGTCATACGTTATGTGAAGGATTTTGTACATGTTTTATCTAAACAAATTATCCAAAGTCGATATCCAAGTGTTAAATATACGGGTAATTGAGACATAAATTAAGATCAGTCCGAGTAACAAATTCATAATGAAGGATTGGTTGATAGAAATAATGTACCTTGGCATTCTTTGAACAAGGCCTTCACCAAAATGGTTAAAGGCAATGGTGACTTGCATGTTCTTGTCTGGGGTGTAAGAATCACTATGCCCCAAGAGCATCACCTTGTCATGATGGGTCATGTAATTGTTCGAAATAGTTATCGCGGTGGACCCCATGATGGCGTCGATCAACCCGTCCTTGCAGTTGGACAAGGAGCAATGGTCGACCCAGATGTGGCTAGCCCCGAAGATGGAGACACCATCACCGTCGGATATAGTCCTCCACCCGTAGTGCCGTGGGGAGCTCCGCACCATAGCATTCCCTCCCTGCTTGCAGTCGTGAATGTGTATCCCATGGATGATGATGTTTGTGACATACTGTATGGTGATGCAGGGTCCACCGGCAATGTGGACGCTAGCTCCCCTGCCATCGATCGTCTTGTAGGAGTTCATGATGAGCTCTTCCTTGAGCTTGATCACCATGTCTCTTTGGAATATGATCCACAAGGGCTCGTCCTGGATCACTGCATGCCTCAGGGTCCCGGGTTTCGGGGTAACCGGGTCATCATCACCCGGGTCAGTCACCACGTAAATCCGGCCGTGTTTGCCACCAATGGCATTCTTCCCGAACCCAATCCCGCAATCCGCCAACCGTTGCCGGTTGTGCTCCCAATTCGGGTCACATCTCCAGCAGTCGTCGATTGGGTTACCTGTCCCGCAAGATAGGTAACCCAGGTTCCTCCGTGCCATCGACTCATTGATACTCCTACAATTCAAATAATACTCTATTATATCCTAAATGTGCTTAAATAGCCTTAATAATGTCACACATTTTACCACATTGTGTGTAAGAAAAAAAGACCCCCAAGTAAAATGCACTTAAGTTACATATCCTGCATGTCACACATTAATTTGACAATACCATGTACACTTTTAACAGGCTTTAGACAATAGTTAAGTGAATCCAACACTTAAAGTGACTTGACATGCAATACCATATATGTTCTTACAAACTTTAGACAATAAGTGAATTTGACAATATCATGCATCTAGGTCAACTTCGAATCATATTAATTCACAGGTAAGACTACTATATCGAACCCCAATGTCGTTTTTTATGATAGAATTGTACCGTACCTGTGTACTTCGTGTATGACACGATCAGGGTCTGGGACAGCAGCAGAAGAGAGAACAATAGTTGGGACAAAGAGAGAGAGCAAAACACACAGTAAGGCTGAAAGTGTTGCCATTTGGCACTTGAATATCTCAATGTTATTTGTTAACAACCCAAGTTTGTTGGGGTTGGGAAGAGGTTCAAGTGTGTTTGACAGTGCCTTGTTTGGGGGGAAATATGGGGGGGATTTATAAAGGGGATAAAAAGCCGGGTTAAATGGCGTGATTAAATTATGACCTAAAAAAAGGGAGGGGGGTCCCATGCATTATTCTTCGTGATTACTGGTTTTACGGGATTCCCCTGTACTCCTGTTGACAGTTTTAGTCGTTAACCACTTTGTCTTTAAACCAAAAAATAACACTTTCACATATCATGTATTCACACCATCCCAGATATTATCCTCTTCTTTCATCGATCTATACCCTTTACCTTTCTTTAATTACTGTGTTTTTCTAGTATTCACGTTTTTCCAGGGCAAGAAATCACGCATGTTAGTCTCTGGTTATGGGATTATATGACATTATAATTACAGTGTTCCATGCATGCCTTTGGAACGTAGTCTATCCTCCTTGATTCAAGGGTTTTACCAACTTGGCTCAAAGTACGTTACACAATTTTGCTAATTATTTGGTTGGATTTACCCTTCTTCATGTTGTCATACTTAAGCAACCGGCCTCTAACCCATTATAATTATGCTAAAGCGACATTCTTTTCTGATATATATAGGAAAAATAGGGAGCTAGAACTAGAAAAAAGGGGAAAAAAGAAATCATAGTTATTGGATCTACCTTACTGAATAGACTAGGATCTACGTTAAAATAATTTTCGTATGGTATTCCTCCTATCAAAGAAGCAAATATTTTAGAATTGGCATCGTAATTCTAGATATTTTTTTTCTATAGAATAGTAGATATTGACTATTAATCCCCAGTTAATTGAAACCAGTCTATCCATGCATTTGTTGCAGGAAGAGTACTTCTGAGGTATGATTTTGGATTTTTGGACTTGTATTAATGTTTGATTCTCTTGAAGAATGAGCTTATGAATGCTTTTACACAATAGATTAAGACATGAAAAATGGATTGAAATCAAAATTTGTTTGTTAACCTGAGAGATTCAAGTAGCTAGCTAGGTCAAGCAGCAGTTACAATTACCAAGGCATGGTCAATGAATAAAACATGCACCAAGAACAAGAGATTCTGACTCATGACACGAATCAAGATGTCAGTGCATACAAGTTTAATTTTTCCCTCTATAATTTCATGATGGACCTAAGTGAAGAAAGGAAAAAACAACTTAATACTACTTCATAACAAAAGAATTATAATTTCATGATGGCCCTAAAGAGATGCTGACTCATGACAAAAATAAATAAAGCATGGTGACATTAATTTGACAGATTTCCTATCAACATGCATGCTCCAGTTAAGTGGCTTCCAAGTAAAATTTGACATCATAATTATAATGAGTGAAATCAAGTGAATCATTAAGGATCAAAGATAGAGCAGGAATGATAATGCAAGATTATGTTACAAATTTCTTTTTGAAATATTAATCCAGAGTACATTGACAGTAACCTTGCTTCCTTCTTATGAGTTATGACTGATATACCTATTAATGATTGTTAAGTGGCTGTTTTTCAGGCGTCAAACACTTGCCTCCTGTTGGACTAGAGCTGAACTAGAGTGAAGATAAAGAGCTGGTACAAAGGACAAAGGAATAATGTGTAGTAAATATAGCATAATTATTAGGAATGCCTCTCAATTTGCTCAGGATGTGTTTTCCCACAAATTCCATTGAAGCTTCATTGGCTGTGAAAATTGGATTGTACTCCCAGAATGAGTTTTACGGGTGTGCGTGTATTATTTTATGAGCATATATGTATAAATTTATGATCATATAATTTTTGTTCTTTAATCATATACATATTTGTAATTTTAGTTTATGATTTATAGATAACCATACATATTTGGCAAGTGCATATACTTGTTGATTTTATGAGTCTGTTCGTAAATTTACACGTGTGCTCATAAATTTATACACATGCTCATTAAACTCATTCCAAAAGTACTAGAGCATGGTACTCCCGGAAGTATAATCTTATTTCTGCATTGGCTAGCTATGCGTCAGGAGCTGCATCGATCTTGTCTAGTCTTCATCCCATAAAAAACCTTAAAATATAATTACTTTTGAAATATATCCATGAAAGTAAAACTCAAAAAAGTTGGATGGTGGATACCCTTATCCAATATTTCTTACTTTGCCACTAAAATTTAAGGCAAGGATAATATAAAGCTAGTGTGCAAGAATCTTTCAATCAAAAGTTTAAGTCGATGGTTAAAGACCCATAAATAATTTTATGAGGGTTGTTGAAGTTTGAACCTTAGACCTTTTGCTAAAAAAGTTCTTATATTATATGTGAGAACTAACTCAACTAAAAGGTAAAGCTTAAGCTAATTGTCCCAGGCCCAAAAATGATTTTTAGCTTTCTATACTCTAACTACTACAAGTTAATTGTAAGCATAGAATCATTTTAGGAGAAACAGGAGTATCAAAGAACCAACTCAATTATAACGTAAAAGTTTAAGCTGATAGTTGAATGCACAAGAATGATTTCTAGCTATCTATACTCCAACTGTCTACAAGAAATTGTACGCATAAAACGATTCTAGGAGAAACAGGGCAACATAGAACAGAGAAGAAACCTAGGAGCTTAAAGCTTACACCGTCTTTATGAAAAAAGAGCAAGATCCCACAAAGATAGAGAAATTGAACACAAGGTGGAGAATCACATGGGGAGGATCATATAGCAGATTTGTTGGATTAATAATGTAATGAATGAGAATAATCAAGGGGGTCCTGGGTGATTCTTTTTGGCAATGAGGAAGACAGTAAAAAAGATGGTGTACTAATATCTCTTATTTTGTGTGAATTATGAACCAGATTATGCTAAACCATTAAAAAATTCCATTAATTAACTAGCTAGAAAGGAAATTAGGTCCCATGTAAAAAAGAAATGCACTTGCCAAGCACTTATGAAGCAACATAGATTTTTGGGCCCAATCTAGATTACCAAAGTTCATTTGATGATTCTGAGATTTTTCAATTGTTATGTTATGTACATTCTTCAGTAACTAGTAAGGTGATTTGATGATAGGGAATAAGGTAAGGGGAGGAGATTAAGATTATCACTAGTACCTTGCGCATCAAATGAGTTCACATTAGTGGATGACAAGAAAAAAGAGAAGAAAAGACAAAAAAGAGCTAAAAGACATCCAAATTATACAGTGAAAAAAGGAAAACGAAAAAAGCGTACTTAAAAGCAGTTTAAAGTTCTAGTCTTTTGTTTGGTAAATAAGGTTGAGTAAAATTAAGTAAGATTGGGCAAATTCGATCGAATTAGGTAGATTATCATATAGATAATGTATAAGTTGGTTAAAATATAATGTGTAAATTAAAATGTTGTGGACAATGTAAATAATGGTTTTTTCTTATTATTATGTTTCTACTTTCTAGTTATAGAATTAGAAAATTTACGTAATAACGACCTCTCAGAAAAAATACATTTGTGTATGGTACGAGGATCCAAATGTAGGCACTCTTACCCACATGAATTGAAATTCATGGAGAGATTGCTTCCCCCAGATCCTTGGAGGGGGAGGGGGGGTTGGGGTAGGGGGGACTTTTCATAAACCACTTTGGATACCAAAAGGGATACTAAAAGAAACTCAGTCAAAAAACCTTTAGAAAAACCGAAAGAAATGTCAAGAAACCAAGAAGCTTGCTAAGGTAAGAAATAAGAAATGTTAAGAAACCAACAAACTAACTCTAAACACAGTACCCTTCCTCATCCTACAAATAATAGCCTGCCAATGCCCCCTATCTAGTGTCATGTCTTCCACTAAGCTTAGATGTCTTACGTCTTCTCTTTTTATCTTTCTCACGAAGCTTTTAGGTCTCCCACGCGGCCACGCCTCTGACACCCAAGGGGTATCCCAATCCTATCGTACCTCGTAACAAGGACATCTTCACTTCTCCCAATTAAGGACATGGTCAAACGAACTCAATCTAATCTCTTTCAACTTATCCCCGATGGACACTACCCTTAGTTTAGGTCGGCACACAACATTGATAATCCTATATAGGAATTCTGTATCCCTTTCGCCTCCAAGCACTCTCACTCCCACGTCACTTCCCTAGGTACCCTATCATAGGTTTTTTCCAAATTTATAAATACCATGTGAAAATCCTTTCTCCTTTCCTTATAATATTCCATAAGACCATGTAACAAGTGAACAGCTTCTATGGTCGACCTACCAGGCATAAAGCCAAACCAGTTCTTAGACAAGTGCACCATTTCTCTCAGCCTCTTCTCAATCATCGGTTCCCAAATTTTCTTTGTGTGACTCAAGAGATTACTCCCTTCAAACCTAACCCAGAACCACCACGTCAGCCACCACAGCCCCACCATCACCAAGTACCAACGAAAAGAACAGGGCATAACTCCGCCAATAAACTTCAATTCTACTCCTATTTCAAAGTGGCAGGAGTTAATGTAACTGATATCTTCGCTCTACTGATAAAGTTCTTCTGAATTCTAAGCCATCAACATAATGTTTAGTCACATCTCATGGTCATATACATGCATGCATTATGATCTCTATACCATTTCATAAACTCCAAATTAATGAACATGTCTAGCTAATTCTAAGTCAAATTTTAAGAATGAGAGATATTAGGCAACCATTAACCCACAATTTAACTATGATTCACTACAATTGATCAAGTTGGGTGAATGAGGAAACCAGCTAACACTAATGTGATAGAATTGCCAATATCCTAATGGAGTGTTCCGCAATCCCTAAGATACTGTCCCTCCAACAAAGCAATGATAACGTGAAAGATTAAACAAAACAATTGAAGAATCTCTCAACATTAGTCAATATTGGCAAAATTATTCCCCAATTTCCCATGACACAAACACATGATTTTGCACCCAAAATCAACCCTGAGATGCTTCCACTGTGAAAATCATCAATTGGACCCTCCTAATCATCAACCTATTTTCCCCATCTGATCTTTTTTCTATTGTTTAATTAATAGCACTTGGTGTTAAAGAAGGGGTAACTTAGCCGATTACTATTCTTATCTTCCAAGATATCCTTGCCACTAAACTTATCGATACTACTCTCTCTATTCCATATTAATTGTCACCTTAACTTACATGTCAATCAAATTTTGAAAACTTTAACCACAACTTCTCAATATATGCAATAATTCTATTGTATGAAAGTAATATATATCATTAGATACGTATTGAAAAGTGTAATCATGAGATTATAATGTTGTAATTTTTAGATAAAATATGTTATAAGAAATTCTCAGTCAAAAAAAGACATTAAAAATCATGTAACATTTATTAAGTGACAATTAATATGGAACAAAGGTAGTAGTACTAATTGCATGTTTGGTTGGAAAACTTTTCTAAATGGGTTTTTGGATGTTAATATATTGAACTTGTGGGGTATTGGACAATAATAGACTGAACTTTAACCTTAATACACTGTACTTTGAGGGGTGTTAAACAATAATGCACTCAAAACGATTTCGTTAGTGGCTGACTCGGTGATAATCCTACGTACCAGTGAAGGAGATGAATTGGCCAAAAAATATTTAAGTTTATGTCATGTCAGCTAATTCACGCATAAGCAAAAGGAATTTACTTTGAAAAGGGTAGAAATTAAAAAACATAAAATCACATTAGCTTAAAAGTGTTTTCAGTGAGAGATTGTTGTTGTAGTTGTGTAAAATCATCTTTGATTGTGTAGATTGGCTGACATGTCATAAATTTAGATATTATTTAGTCAATTTATCTTCTCAGCCTACCACGTCACCAAGTCGACCACTGTCGAAATTGTTCCGAGTGCATTATTATCCAACACCCCTCAAAGTTCAGTGCATTATTATCCAAGGTCAAAGTTCAGTACATTATTGTCCAATACCCCAAAAGTTCAATATATTAACATCCAAAAATCCTTTCTAAATTGACAAATTTCTCATATTTGTTGTACTTTGTGAATGGGAAACTTTGATACGAACTCACTATTTCACTGTTAAACTTAATAAACATTTTACCAAGAAAGATTAGGGAAAGTTTTACACGTAAAAGAATAAACTATCAAACGGACCCTAGATTTTTTTTCCCCATGATAGCATTTGAGGTGTAATACATTAGTGTAGTAGAGGAGACGGTATCTAGGCCCGATAAAGCCAAAGTTTGGAAATTTCTGGCCTGATTTCATGGTAGATTTCACATGCTCCTCCATTTCCTTAAGCCAATGCAACTCTATTATTATTAACCGACACCATGATTTGCCATTTTTCTTTCTTGATTTTCTCCTTTTTGCCTCTTTCATATTCAAGAAGGCTTTGCATTCTGGATAACATACAGTACGTGACACAATACGTGCATATGATATTATGATTATCATACCGTTGCCAATATGGACTTCTTTCTAAGCGAGAGACATGCAAAGACAAAGGCAAGACGCCTTCCTAGCCCTACGCACATCAACCACATTGACATATACTTTACACCCAACTTCAAAATAATGCATGCATACCCTCTATCTAAACACTGGAGCATGAACACCAATTTGCGATGCAGATGACACGATAAATCGAAATGTGAATTTTCAAAAGTTTCAAATTAACTCATTTTTTAGCATTGGCTCTATGTTTGGTGCCCGAAAACAATAGCACTTGATTCATAATGAGCATTATATACGACTACTAATAACAAAAACATATTTATTTATGTGATTTGTATGTTTGTCATGCATTTGAGAGTGCAATTTATTACATGTTAATTGGAATATGTGTTTCGAATATGGTCATCGTTCACTTACATGTACTAGGTTGTCACTTTCAATAATATAATTATTCACTTACATATACCCGAAGCATATGCATGTAATACGTTTTGGTTTGAGAGTAGGACTAGGAGGCAGTACCAAACTCTCAATCTTGAAACGAGGACACAACCGAAAAAAGAAAGGAAATTAGAAAAAAAATTGACAAAGAGTCACAAGAACAGAATTGAGTCCCAAGAAGAACGCAAATCTTGCAAACTTTTGGAATTTGTGGCATTTAGTTTTTGGCATTGTCAATTTGGCAGCACATTGAGTTATAAGGCTTTTACTTTCGGACAAGATATAAAAGACAGACAGCCGTTATGAAGCCCACAAAATGCCAAATCCTGGAAACAGCTTAATTTAAGGAAGATTAGAAAGTTAATTACTATGGGTAAAATTGTTAAAAGTAATATTGGGAGTGTTAAATGACAGATAGTTAGGAACCAAAAATTGTCAAATGGACAATAATTAGGGACGGGAGAGTAATGAAAGATCTCGCCAAACAAATTATCAAATACTGTACTACTAACTCCATCATATATTGTTTGTCCATCCAACTATATTTAAAAGTCCAATGATTATGGGAAATGTGGTGAAAAATGTGTAATGTACCAGAATTGCCCTTACTTTTCTCATGTGAAGAAAAATAAAAAAGAAACAAAAGAGTATTTATTAGGGATATAATAGGAATTACAATCATTAGAATTATAAAATGGACAAACATTTTGGGATAAGGGAGTTAGGTAGATAGACAAACAATTTGGGACGGAGGTAGTACCATTTATGACTTCCTCTGACCTGAATCTACTGAGGCACTAAATAAATACTACCTCCGTCCCATATTGTTTGTCCATTCAACTACATTTAAAAATCCAATGGTCATGGGAAATGGGGTAAAAAATGTGTAATGTACCAGAATTGCCCTTACTTTTCTCATATGAAGAAAAATAAAAAAGAAACAAAAGAGTATTTATTAGGGGTATAATAAGAATTACAATCATTGGAATTATAAAATGGACAAACATTTTGGGACAAGGGAGTTAGGTAGATGGACAAACAATTTGGGACGGAGGTAGTAGTGCTTGCACCCTTAAACTTTGTTTGCCTTTACTTAAGAGGCTTATTATTGGTTTTGATGTGAACATTTATCAATCCTTATCAAAATAAATGTACCTTATTTTCCTTTTCTGTGAGGAGCACCATTGATTACTCTAAGCTCCAATAATTCTCACTTGGTAACATCATCTGCATGGAAACGTAACAAAATCTTCCAAAGGATTCCTGGAGATTGATGGCAAAAACATGAGCTTGAACAATCTTACATGATAGGAAAAAAAAAAACAAAACAAGAATGACAGTTCAAGATATCAGGTAATCGAAACTAATATGCTGGGTTTCAGACTAAGGCCTATCTTAGTATCTTTCTGGCCAGTTGGTCATTACGCCGAGCACAGTCATGAACACAATTTTATTGGAATAATCCCATATCTAACCCATGTAAGTCATCTGACCCTTCATTCGACATTGCCAAATCCAATACTTTAAAATCACGCCACCAGGCAAGGTAGGTTTGTTTGACCTAGCAGTCTTACCCCAAAATGTTGCAATTTAGAAAGACTGATTTTAATTGATCCAAAATTTAGCAAGATCCAAATGCATGTAACCTTAGTGTTTGTTAGCTATTACTCCTTAACTTCACATATAATATCATAAAGTATGGTCCTTGCCCTCTATTTCGCAACAACAAAAGTATGTGTCATCATTGGGTTTGAGGCACTTTATAAAGTCCATTGATAACATTTTGTGACATGTTAACACCCTCTCCTGTGCACCAAATAGAATTTTGAATAGCTAATGTTCTTTTTAGCATAAGTGTAAGGAAACTGGAAGGCTGGCAGTTAACTGCTACTTCATTGACTAAATCCCAACTGTATGTTATGCCTAAGCTACAAAGCAATCAGAGTCAAAGAATATGCAACTCTGTCAATAATGTAGCATGTTATGTATGCATGTTCAAATACAATACCCCAAAAGTCAATGGAGGAAATTGTCCTAATTTGTATGCATGTTACAAAGCAAAGTAAATTAATCCTAAGCGGTATGAACATTACTGAGAAGTTTATGATTCCTTGTGAAAAGCCACAAGATAAGCATATACTTTAAGGTGAAAAGAGCATTAATCCATAACACCAACAACCAAGTGAATATGTCAAAGAAACACCACAATTGATGGAGGAAATTGTCCTAATTTGTGGTTCATTTTGTTAATCCCAATGAGATTCAAACTAATGAAGTTATTGTACTCCCAACACTTCACGATATCTATCACTTTCGATTTTTTACGGCCTCTAATACTTTATATTGACTATCATTTTCTACTATAAAATTATATTTAAATGAAATAGGTATTTCCATAAATCTGACCGTGGTAGTTTAGTCACTTTTGAATGATATATCATTATACATGTGAAACTGTCTCAACCAAAAGTTTAAGCTGATGTTGCAAAGGTCACCTTCTGCGCAAATAAATATGGGGGATGCTGAGATTCAAACCTGAGACCTCTAATACCATGTGGAACCAACTCAAACAAAAGATTAAACTAATAATCATAGGCCCAATGATGATTTTATGGGGGTGCTGAGATTGGGACCTGAGAACTTTTGTTTATACTCTAACAGTATATTTATGAGAAATTAATGGTCAAAATTTTCAAAAGTTAACGGGTGTAAATTTTATATAATGGGATCTAACTTGGAATGGAGGGAATGCTCAATAGGGGAAGACTGGAGAGGAAGAAGAAACGTAGAATGAAACGCAATGATCCAATCATGTGTGATGCATAAACATAAAACATGAATGATAACCAAATATTCAGTTAGTCAAGGTTGATCTCATGTCTTATCTGTAGAAAATAATGACATTAAAGCATTTCAATGAGTACTGTGGGTGTGGGCAAAGGAGCCTTGAGTCTAAAGTCAAACACACACAATGATTATGTACATTCCTTTTTTTCCCCTCCAATTTACCCTCCCATTCTTTCAAAGGTGACAACTGTAATTGCATTTCTGATGTGATGTGAAAAAGAATACAACTGTAGAAAACTTGAAGAAATCATGTAACTTATTCGGTGCAACCAACAGCTCCAACTACAAAACTCACTACCCAATGGAACCCTGGTTACTGGCAGCCTAGATATGACAATTCAGATACACAAACTCTAGGGCAATAGACCTAAGGAATGTTTTGCTATAGCTAATAAAATGATACTAATAATGCGTTTAGCTGTCTTTCGGGAAAGACTTTCGTAGAAAAAAAATTTTTTAGAAAAGACTTTTTCTAGGCCCTCTAAGGAAATTGTTTACTGAAATTGTAAGGGAAACAATGAGTGTCACATCAAAAGTTTCCTATATATTATAGAGAACCAAATATGGAAAATTTTGTCAACTTGAAAAAATTGACCAACTTTCCCGAAAAAGTTTATAATCAAACGCTCCCTAAAATGACTTTTTAATATGAATATGACTAAGACTTTGTTCTTTTCTGTGGTAGATAAAGTGTGGTAATACGTAATGGTATGGTATAGTAAAAATGTGGATAGTGTGATATGATGTGGTATGGTATGGTATGGTATGGTAAAATTTGTGATAAGAATGGTTGGTATGAAATAGGTGAGGAGAGAGAAAAGTGAAAAGTAATGAGAAAAATGAAAAGTGAGGAGAATAAAGTTATTGTTGTTCTGGTAAAGTATGATATGATATGGTAATATGTGATGGTTTGTGGTTAGAGTAGTAAATTGTAGCAGGTGTCGTATGGTATCACCACAAGATTTACCAAGTCAAGATTTTCATCAAAGTCAACCCAAACATATTCGTAAAAATCACCACAAGATTTACATGTTACAATAAATTTATGGTGAGACGGTTTCGCATAATACCTGCTCTCAGATATGTCATGTAAAAATATATAACTTGGACGATAAAGGCTGCCTGTGAAGGGATTTCTAGTGACTGAATAAAAAAGCCCCCATGCTCCTTCAATGCTACTTCATCATTGAGACTTTATGCCCCAATATATATTCCCTATTTAACACCAACAATTACTACATGGCAAACCATGGCTTCATGAACTTCACCTTAAAGGACAATAATGAACCTGCTCATGAGAGAATTCAGGGCAGATTGAGGTAGCTAAGGTGCAGTACGTAAGCCTCGGGAGAATAGAAAATTAAGCTGAATTACGTCACTCGGACTCAGCCATTAGTTGTATTACCCAAATGATTGAGGAAAGCTTGGTGGATTTTCTTTTCATTCCTACTTTCTTGTTTTTGCTGAATTGTAAAACAAAAGGTCAAAATGAGGAGTAGGATGAACGAGGCCAACACAATTGGGCTGGTCTGTAGTCAATGAGCTGTGTTCGCCTCGTTCATGGGCCAAATTGAACTAAACAGAAAAATCAAGGGGATATGAGAGTTAAACCGTTATCTCAGGCTGGTCTCAAGTTGAGCATCAGAAAGATTTCAGTACTTCATTATTAGGCTCGACATCATTGCTTCTCAGCAGACTGCAATGACAATCTAATGAATCTATGTAATAAATTGCAGAATCTATGTGTAGTCTTCATCAAATTACCTGATATATATGTTTTTTCTTTGAAAGGTGTAACTTATCCAAAAAATTCTATATAAAGGATTTACAGGCGATATCTTGAATGCTTAAGCATGTGGAATGACGTATGCCAACGAAATCCATGCTTCATCAGAAGAAAAAACTGTATACGTAGTACAAAATGCGCGGTGAGAAGCATATTAGTTGCCATTCCTAATGCCATGCATTATAAACCGCTATTTCAACATACCAGTTCCCTGCTTCATGATTACAGATCTTAATCATGCAATAAGCACATACAGACTGTAGTCGCCAAGTAAATTCTGCCTCCTTCATTGGTTCATCCTCTGTTTTTTGGGTAGCAGTAGCGATCAGCAATAGTGTTGTTTGGTCATTGTATAACGGAAACATATGAGTAACATGAAAGAGAGCTAGATCTCCAAGATGGCAAAAACTTCACCGTCAAATTGGCTTCTAAACTATGCCCAAGTCCCAAAACGTATAATACCCTTTAGATGTCTTAGAATATGAATTGTGTTTCTGTACATAGTAATCTAGTATTCAAACTCTGCTACAAAAGTTCCACATAGATGTATGTCCAACTCTCAAACTCATTCAGAAAAGTAAGCAAAGCTAGGCCCTAATAAAGATAATTTTCTCAAAATTACATTAGTAAACACGATGAGCTTAATACTGAAGACCGTAAAAAGTTCAAAGTTACAAACTAACAGATATTGTGAAACAAAGAGAGTACGTGATTGTTTAAAGGTATTGATCCTACAGAAAAGACATTGGAAGATGTGCCAAGTTGGCATTTGGCTACTCACAGCCTAATTGTGTGCCTAAACTTGTACAATATGCAATCTTATATGATCAAGGCATTTCGAAGTACGAGTCATTATCATAATATATATGTCAACCATAAATCGATCGAACCAAAACAAATATTGAAAAGCAGGCATCCATAGCAGTTGGCAAGAACGTAGACAGAATGAAAAGACGTATTTTAGTCCAGAAATCATCACCTTATCGTAATGGCTTTAAACAATATCAAGATTCCTCGGCAACCATCCATCCAACCCAAAGGTAATGTAGACAGCTGCTCTGCAAGGACCATTGCAACCCTCTCTAATAGGAAAAATATCGAAAGAAGCATGTGGGATGAAGATTTCATCATTTTACAAGTCACCATCACACTAAGTGCTCGATCGCGACGCATTATCTGCTTCTGTGGCCTTCAACTTCAAGTCTTCAACATACCATTCCTCATAGTCTACCAAGAAACATCAGTACTCATGCTGTTGCTCCCAAACATAGTTACTAGGAACGTTTCCTGCGTCGTCAGTCCAGGAACGCGGGTCACTAATTTTTATACAAATTTAGTTTAGTTTTGACTTCAGAACATTTGTTTCCGGAACGCAGGTGGCAAGCATATGTGGTGTTCCCGGTAACTATGCTCCCAAGATCTTGGGTCATGGTTGTCAATAGTCAACTCCATCATACTTGAACAGAACAGTTTCTATTCTCCTACATACATCCTTAAACTGCCTCAAAGCCACCAGTAAACACAAACCCAGTGGCTCAAATGCCTTACATTTCAACCACCAGCTATGCAGAACACAGTAGAGTGTTATGACAACCCAAACAATCAATTAACAGAAGCCTTAGAAACCAACATTAGTGAGTAGTCACTAACCAACCAATAAACCCATAAATGTAACATCAGTCCATCTTTGTAGGGGGGGAATAACAGATTATCTACAGCAAAGTCACCCGCATTACAAAGGAGACTACCCAGCAAGTACTACAAACACCCAGGTCATTACAACTCTCAGAGGAAATTCATCGAACAGTTGACGTGCATATGTAAAACATCAACAATCACCAGGAATATAGCCAGCTTCCAAGAAAATTGACACAAGTTTGTTGATGGATTCCTCAAAGGGTTGCCTTCAGTTGCGCACTGAACCCAGCCACACAGGCCCAGTATCCAATTCATCATTTTTGAAGCTCATCATTCATTAATGGGTAGCTAGTAGCCACCATTGAATAATAGTTTCTGAGTCACACACATTGTAGAGGTGCTTAATAGCATGATTTTTTAAAGGCCCAAAATGTGGTCCAATTGGAAATTGCCTTGACCAAATGGTCCAACAATAGTGGGTACTATGAGACTATCATTGACATTGCTTTTGGGTTCCACACTTCCACTTAACAAAGGGTCAAATGATTCAAGTATGGCAAATTTTTTCTTATAATACAACATTTCCTAGAATCTGAGGAAAATTTTTAAATTTTTAAAATTATGTAGTATGTCCATTATTTTTATTTATATGTCGTTTAGAAAAATTGTATTGAAAACTTTGATCAATAACGGAGGAAGTATCAAAAAAGTATAATTTTAAATTTTTTATAAAAGTTTTATATTAAAATCGTAAATAACAAATAAAAAATAATGGAGGTGGTATAATTTTTAGTTTACATTGTAAAACTTTTTCTCTTAAATCTCATTGAGAAAAGTTCCCAAAGTTATATTGTAAAATTATAGGCCGTGTTCTTTTCTGCGATTGGCAAACTGCAGTGCCACAGCCTACCGCAATTTGCCACATTTTACTGCAAATCATTGCAATTTGCCACATTTTACTGCAAATCATTACTTTTCTCTCTCCTCACTTTTCTCCACTGCCTTTTACATTCTCTCTCCTCACCTATCTCACATACCAATAACCTACCACAATTCCACCACACCCCACCACAATTCCATTTCCACCACACCTCACCACAACATTCCGCAAAATACCGCATAAAAGAACAGGATGTGTTTCATGTAAAATATTTCCCACTAGTAAAAAGTAATCAAATATGGAAAAATTGGTCAATTAATTAGGAAAATATGAGCAATTTTGTTAGGAAAATTATGCAACCAAACACTCTCTAATAAGATCTTCAGGTTCGTATTTCTGTGTATAAAATTTAAACCAATTAATAAATTTATATATATTGATAATTTTTACAAGAATAATGATGTTATGATGAATTTTGCAGTAAATATTGATGGACTTTTTTGAATAATAATTTAGGTAAATATTCTACAAAATAACATATAAATTGAATAATTATCTGCAGTGAGGTATGTGTTCTGTTTGGTTGCATGAGAAGATATATAGAATGACATCAAACATCACCTACCTCCACTTCTAACATACTCCCTCCTTAATTATAAGTAATTAACTTATAATTGATGTTTAATTCCTTAGGTTAGGTTTGTGAGGGAGGAAGTATTTAATTAACCAACCATATTTTATGGGTCAAAAAAAAAAAAAAAACAAAAAAACTAAAAATGCCACCTCCGAAACTCACATACCTCTCCCGGAGTAGCTCGAAAGTAATCTGGGTAGTATATTAGTAGCAGTATTATTGTGTGGTAACTTCTCCATTGGGCTTGTGAAGGGGTGGTTCAACATCCAGGCATGACCTACCAGGTCTCCTGGGCAGAACCGGGACATCGATCATCATGCAGTTGCATTGCATCTACATCTTGTAATGCCAGGAGACCTGGGAAGCCATGCATGGTTGTTGCGTATCCCCATTCTACCAATCACTTTCATTATTGTTGGCTTCACTGGACATTTTTGGGGGTATTTATAGTCATTTTTTAGGATTGGTTAATTCCACATTTACGTTTAAGGTCATGTTCTTTTATGCGGTATTTTGCGGAATGGTATGGTGAGGTGTGGTGGAATTGTGGTAGGTTATTAGTATCTGGGGTAGGAGAGGAGAGAGAATATAAAAAGTAGAGGAGAAAAGTGAGGAGAGAGAAAAGTAATGATTTGCGGTAAAATGTAGTGGGTTGTGGCAATGCAGATTACATGTGCCACAACCACGTAAAAACAACATGCCCTAAATAAATATCGGTATACATTTGAGAAAATTATGATCTATAGAATCTTTAATTTTAATTACTAAAATGGCATATAATATGGATCGTACATGGTAAGAACTATATATGTAAACATAATATATATTTCCCAAATCACTTTGATTTTCTAGTAAATCAAATAATTAAAATTTGAGCAATTACTTAACAAATATAATAACGTATTATATAACACTTTATCATTAGCGGGATTATTATATTGCCAATACTGGAGACTGGAGTCTATTGTCCTTTTTGTTATATAGAATCTAAAATTTATAATTATTTATCGGTTTTGCTTATCGTCGCCCTGGGGCGATGGTTAACAAAGAATGTTATCCACTTTTTTATTTTGTAAATCTTATATTTATATATACATATATCATAAACCATACTTATATCTAATCAAATCTACATAAATCTTATCATTACCTAATATAACAATTTTTAAATTTTTTTAAAATGTAAATTTGGAAATACCAAATAAAGTTGATTATATTGTGTTTTCTAAAATCAAGCCATTAATAATTATACAAAGGAGTTGCCAAAGAATGTGCAGAGGGACTTTTGCTAATTGCCGCAAATCAACCGCATTAATCAAACATGCATAACTTTCGTATTTTCATAGCCAGTATATCTAATTAAATCAAACCACCATTTCATTGTATTTAATTAGATATGTACGTAATGGCAATTGATTTGATTAAAATATTTTGATTTAATCAAATCAACTTTATGAGTGATTTAATCAAATCAAAAAAAATATATATTTTGATAATATTTTGATGCAAGATGGTTAATGATCATCTTATATTTTATCTAAATCACTCATAAAATTAAAGAATAGTTGTGATTGTTCATTCCAAATATTTTGATAATATTTTGATGCAAGATGAAATGCATGATGAAATATAATGAAATGACATCATGCATTTCATCTAAATCACTCATAAAGTTAAAGTAAGTTAAAAAATATTTTGATACAATGAAAATACGATGTATGTAATGGCAGTTGATTTGATTAAATACAATGAAATGGTGGTTTGATTTAATTAGATATACTGGCTATGAAAATACGAAAGTTATGCAAGTTTGATTAATCCGGTTGATTTGGGGCAATTAGCAAAAGTCCCTCTACAAATTCTTTCGCAACTCCTTTGTATGTAATTATTAATGGCTTTGATTTTAGAAAACACAATATAATCAACTTTATTTGGTATTTCCAAATTTACATTTTAAAAAAATTAAAAATGTTAATTAAGTAATGATAAGATTTATATAGATTTGATTAGATATAAGTATGGTTTATGATATATGCATATATAAATATAAGATTTACAAATAAAAAAAGTGGATAAGATTCTGTGTTAATCATCGCCCCCAAGGCGATGATTAGCAAACCGTTAAAAATATCATCATATTAATCAACCATTTTAATTTTTGGTGAAATTTAGAGCATGTTCGGTAATAACATTTTCACTAGTGTTTAGAGTTTCCACTCATTCCAAACTCTATTATTCTAACTTTTACTGTTTAGTAAATTAGCATTTTATAAGAGCTTATAGTGATTTAGTAAGATTTTTGTAAACGTTACCTAAACTAACGTCTACACCCAAAAACAGTGTTTACTAGAAGTCATGACTAAAATGTCCTTTATTCTCATGGGCATTGCCTTTGATTGATTTCATATAAAAAAGGACAAAATTTACCTAATTCATTTACTAAATGTGAAAAGATCCATTATTATTAATTGGATCAAAGGCAATTAAGCCATAGGAAGAAATGAAGGAAAGGAGGAGAAGAGATGGAACAAGAGAAGAAAATAGGAAGATGTATTATTCTGCTTGGTCATAGCCGAGGAAAACCATAGCTATATAAATACAATGTGCAAGGCAAACAAAACAGAAGAAAAAGAAAGAAGCAAGATGTCAGCTCAGCTAACTAACAAACCAGAAATAACTAACATCAATTCCTAACACCCTCCCCCTCAAATTGGAGGGTGTCTTCACTCCCAATTTGCTAAGGATCTGGCGACGTTGAGTTCCTGGCAGTGATTTAGTAAGAATATATGCCAACTGTTCTTTAGAAGAGACATGATTCAAGGTTATCAACCCTTCTGCCAGCTTTTGCCTCACAAAGTGGCAATCAATTTCTATGTGTTTGGTTCTCTCATGGAAAACAGGGTTCTTTGCAATGTATATGGCAACTTGGCTGTCACATTTAGCTGGAATGGGTGTTATTGAGTATACCTGAAGTTCCCCAAGCAACCTGCTTAGCCATGCTAATTCTGCAACGAGCTTTCTTAAACTTCTATACTCAGCTTCTGCTGAGGAAAGTGAAACTGTTGGCTGTTTCTTGCTTTTCCAGGAAATCAAAGTCTTCCCTAAGAAAACTAGGAATCCACTTATAGACCTTCTAGAGTGTTTACAAGCCCCCCAATCAGAATCACTGTAGGCTTGTAGAGAGAAATTATCATCCTTGTGAAGCAGTATCCCAAGATCTGGCTTGTTTTTTATGTATCTCAAAACATGTAAGGCAGCCTCCCAATGTAAGTCTGTTGGATTCTGTAGAAACTGACTAAGATGTTGGCTTGTGAAGGCTATATCCGGCCTAGTGTAGGAAATTCAATTTCCCAATTAACTATCTATAAGGTGTGGGATTAGTTAAAGGGGTTCCAGCATCAGGCAGGAGCTTTGTGGTGAGATCCATTGGACTAACTGTAGGCTTAAGCTCTTCAATGTTGAACTCTGTCAATAGATCTCTGGTGAATTTTCTTTGGGTAAGGACTAAACCTTCTGAGGTTTTAACAACCTCAAGCCCAAGAAAGTAATGCACCTCACCCAAGTCTTTAATCTTGAAGACATGATCTAGATGGTCTTTTAGAGATCTAATTTCACCATCATCATCTCCAATTATCATGATGTCATCAACATAGACAGCCAGGTAAACCGAGTCTATGGTTGTTTTCTTATAGAAGAGTGAATAATCATTTGCTGAGTGTTGATACCCCCCTTTTATAGAGGACATCAGTCAGCTTAGCATACCATTGTCTAGAGGCTTGCTTCAGACTATACAATGACTTTTTCAATCTGCAAACCCCATTTATAACTTCAGACTGTACTCCCTGTGGTATCTTCATATGGATCTCTTCATGGAGGTCTCCATGGAGGAAAGCATTGTTGACATCAAGTTGTTCTAATTTCCAGTTCTTCTTGACTGCTACAGACATAAGAGCCTTACTGGTGAGAAGGTTTCTCCATAGTCAACTCCTGCTTTTTGTGTATATCCTTTCACCACTAATCTTGCCTTAAACCTCTCAATACTTCCATCAGCTTTCTACTTTAATTACTTTATAGACCCACTTGCTGTCTATTGGTCTTCTTCCTTCTGGCAAGGGAACTATTTCCCAAGTGTTGGTTTGAGAGAGGGCTTCTAGCTCTTTGTTCATTGCTTCCCTCTATCCCTCATGCATGACAGCTTCTTCATAAGTCTGGGGCTCATCATAATCTGAATGCACTGATTCTGTAGGAGAAAAAGAGGAAGGGCAGCAAACATGATTTTTTGGAGAAATATGCAAATTTGTAACACATGAGAAGCAAGTTTCATAGTCTTCTTAATATGTAGGGGTCTTATGGACCCTAGTTGACCTACTTAGAGGAACCACAGGGTCAGAAAGGGGATTTTGAGTAGGTTCATTTTGCATAGGGTCTCCTACTTCAGGAAAGGATGGGGAAAGGTCATCAAAATCCTCTACTGAGGTATGAGGAATCATATTATTCTGGTTTTTGTTGCTAGTATCCCCTTGAAAAGGAAAAACATTCTCATGGAAAATCACATCTCTTGAAATAATAAACTTATGTGTTTTTAAAGAGAATAATTTGTAAGTTTTTCTTCCCTGAGGGTAACCTACAAAAACACACTGCTCAGCTCTTTCTTGAAATTTATGTCTATCATGTTTCAATGTACTAGCATAACATAGACAACCAAAGACTCTTAGGTGATTATAGGTTGGGGAATTTCTGAAAAGGAGTTCATAAGGTGTTTTATTTCTTAACAAAGGAGTTGACATTCTATTAATTAGATAAGTTGCTGTCAGAACACTTTCCCCCATAATTTTAAAGGCAGACCAGATTGAAACATTAATGCCCTATCCACCTCAAGTAAGTGTCTATGTTTCCTCCCAACCACCCCATTCTGTTGAGGTTTTTGAGTACAACTGGTTTCATGTAAAATCACATTATCCCTGAAGTACTTAATAGCCTCAATGCTTTTTCCTATCTCTAGAGCATTGTCAGATCTAATCCTTCTGACAGTGCTTCCAAGCTGAGTCTTAGCCATAGTCACAAAAGACTGCAGCAACTCAAAAGCCTCATTCTTAGTGGTCATTAAATATGTCCATGTTGCTCTGGTGAAGTCATCAACTATAGTAACAAAATATCTATGCCCTGAGTGTGTCTTAACATAGAATGGCCCCCATGTATCCACATGTATCAAGGTAAAGGGTTCAGTAGTTGAAATAGAACTCAACTGAAAAGAAAGGCATTTCTGTTTGGCTCTTGGGCAAACATCACAATTTTCATATTGAATGGACTGATCAAAGGAAATAGGTAGCATTTTCATTCTTGAAATAGACATATGTCCAAGCCTTTTGTGCCACAGGTTTGAATTTACAACAGAAGAGGAAACCTTATTACATGAAATGACATTTATCCTAGAATCTAAAGATTGCATTCCAAGGATTTGTTGACAAAATCTGTCTTCCAAGATATAGAGCCCATTAGTTTCCTTACCAAGGACTATTTTCACAGTAGGGTCCTGCAAAAGACATTTTTCTTTAGTGAAAATAGCATGACAATTCAATTGATCACACAGTTTCTTGATTCAAATCAAATTAAACTTGAAATAAGGAACATGAAGCACATCACTTAGTATAATTTTTTCTGAGATTTGTAATTTTCCAATTTCAGATATAGTTATGTTACTCCCATCTGGTAAAAGGATCTCAACAGGCTTAGGTAGAGTTTTCAGAGAATGTAAAAGGTCTTTATCATTGCACATATGATCTGATGCTCCAGAATCTAAAATCCATGAGTTTTTGGGCAAGAAGCATGTCATACTGATGGCATTTGAGACTAAACTAATGACAGAAAAGGGTATATTACCAGACATGTTGTCGTTGTTGCCTCTAGAAGAATTGTTGTCTTGTGATGTAAGGCTGTTCAAGAGTTATTGGAGAAGATTCTTGGTCTGATCATGACTGAAGTTGAAAGAAGGTGTGGGAGAAGTCCATCTCCATTGTCAGCCTGATGTTCAGTGCCTTGTGCAGCAGCATTTGCCATTCTTCTTGCTCCTTGTTGTTCACTCTGACCTTGCTGCCTAGGTGGAAATTGTTTGTTTTGATTCTTAGGAGGGTAGCCATGTATCTTGAAACACTTGTCAATGGTGTGACCTATACGTTTGCAGTAATCACAAAATAATGTCGATTTCTTGGATTCTGGTTTTCTTTGATCATTTCTCTGATTATTCTTGTTTGCATACAAGGAGACAGAATCAACTAGAATCTGTGTGTCATCTCTAACCTGCCTTTGCTTCTCTTTTTAAGAAAGTAAGGCATAGACTTGTCCCAACGAAGGAAGAGGAGACATCATTAAGATATTTCCCCGGATTGCAGTGTAGCTATTGTTCAGTCCCATCAAGAACTGGAGAAGTCTTTGCTCTTCAAGGTACAAGTCCATTTGTTGGTTGATATTCTGGGGCAGGCATTTGCACTTTCCACAAGTGCATCTTGGTATGTTTGTCACAGAAGCTATTTCATCCCATAGTTTCTTTGATTTAATAGCTGGCTATGTCTAAAGAACCCTGGGACAGCTTGGAGATCTCTTGTTGAATGGAATACAGCTTAGCCTTGTTGGACTGGCCAAATCTTTCTGTGAGTTCTTTCCAAAGGCTTCGTGCATTAGTTGAATAAAGGACACTCCCACGAATGTCTTTGTGAAGGGAATTCAAGATCCATGACAATACCATGTCATTCCCTCTTTTCCAATATGGAAAGAGGGGATCACTCTCAGTAGGAACTTCAAGAGAGCCATCAACAAATCCCATCTTGAACTTTGCATTGAGTGAGATTATTGCTGACCTTCTCCATGTGTCAAAATCCTCACCAGAAAAACGCTCTGAAACAAGGGACATTCCAGGCTGCTCAGATAGGTGGATGAATAAGGGATCGCATGGATCTGTTATGGGAAGACTTCTGGCTGTTTTCTTGGGTGTTTCTTCTGTCATGGTTGCTGATTAGGATGGAAGAGGATCGTAACAAATTGAATGGTTGAATAGTATCAGTAGCCTCTAGGCTCTGATACCATGAACAGATCCAATATTATTAATTGGATCAAAGGCAATTAAGCCATAGGAAGAAATGAAGAAAAGGAGAAGAAGAGATGGAACAAGAGAAGAAAATAGGAAGATGTATTTTGCTTGGTCATAGCCAAGGAAAACCACAGCTATATAAATACAATGTGCAAGGCAAACAAAACAGAAGAAAAAGAAAGAAGCAAAATGCCAGCTCAGCTAACTAACAAACCAGAAATAACTAACATCAATTCCTAACAAAATGTTTAATCATCATGATGAAAATTAGTGCTTAATGGGGAAAGAAATAATGATGATCATCGGAGTGAATTTTTGTCATTAAGATATATATTTTTTAAATTTTTAGTTTGTTTAATGATGATCCATTTAATTTTGATTTTTAATTTAATAATATAGTAATGTGTGATTAAAAATGATTTGAAAGTCAATAATAATAATAAATATATATATATAATAATAATAATAATAATAATAATAATAATAAATCATATTGAACACATGACAGTGTACATGACAATGTAATAATAATGGGCCGAGATTAATGATAATATTTTAATTAATTAATCTGGGTTAGTCCGATTAATTAATTATATTTATTAGGCCCAAATGACCAACAAGTCAACGGCCCAACTTTAGGGTCAACCGGTCAACACGAAGACTCTCAAGTCAACCGTTCAATTTATCAACTCCAATGGACTACCTAGTCAACTCTAACTGCAGGTCCGATCAACGGTTCGGGAAGACTCACAAGTTAAAGGCCTAATTACAAGAGACTATTGTCTATAAATAGGGAGAGACCCGTCCATTAAAGGGGTCAGAAAATTAATCACAAAAAATATATTCTATCTAGACTCCAAAAACAAACACATCAAGGTGTCGTTGTTCTAGAGATTAAATTCACAAGTCTCAGTGAAGATTGAAGTTGTTCCTATCTTTATCAAGTCATACATTTGAAGATCGAATTAGAGGAGTTCATTTTTTTTGTTCCGTTGTAACAAAATATAAAGATTATACCTATTCTTTGAATATAAATGCAAAAATGAAATTTGTTCCATTTTTCTTGTCTTAATTAATTTTAGAATCGAAAATTTGTGGTTACAAGCAGCAATATAAATTAAAACAGGTAATTCTTTGCATTGCATTTTCTCCATGAAGTGCATATTTTGATTCTGGAAAATTGTGCATTTTAACTTAAATTTCTTTTACATTATAATTCATTATAATTAATGACCTAGATTTTTAAATATTTTACTAGCCTTTATTATATTTTTCAATTTACGAAAATGATTAATATTTTTTAATGGTGTCCATTTTATACTATGATTGTTGTACTATTTTAATCATATAAGAGTCCATTAATATTTAATACGAGTGAAGACTGAAGCAATGTTAAATAGGTTACTGTTTATTTATTATTTTCTCATCGTCTAATCTTGGATACTCATATATTAACCATGTAATAATATTATAATTTATTTATTATATATCATTATCATCGCTATATGGTGTATCTAATTATTTCCTGTCATCATCCCAAACTTTTTTTTATTGTTAACATATATATATATATATATATAAACAAAAAAAATCCATTTAAATTGTTTAGGAATATTTGTAACATAAAAAAAAATGAATTTTTTATGCTCGTATCTTCAATTAAACTTTAAAGAAATGTATCATGTAAAAAGTATGATAGAATAGAAAATTAGAAAAGTCTCCTGAAATTAACTTGTACAATTGCCTGGAATGTGAACATGTCATTATCCTTATACTGAGAAAATACATGACAGAATACGAGCATTGGCAGACTATCCTGCAACTTGGTCACTCTTAAATTCTTTACAGGCAGGATCAACACAACTTTTGACGATTTTGACTCTCATACATAGAAAAAAATGCAGGTAGACCTGAATTCTGCTCTCAAACCCTGACAATTTTGAGTTAGAAAGCATGTCATTCTAGCCGCACTGTTAGGATCAAGAAGTACATTATTTTCATTGCTCAGTTTCCCAATTTTGTACAATGTATAACTATAAAATTACAAATAAAAATGAATGTACAATACATTGTGCTTCAAAGTTTACATTTTAAATGGATGGATAGATAGATAGACAAACAAGTACAGGCTTGTTAGGTTTTAGGTTATCTATTTCCTAAACAAATACAAATTAATTGGCAGAATATTCATAACAATTATAAAACAATTAATCACAACAATTGCAGAGGCTTTAGTAATTATACCTGATCGCTAATCCGGCTGATGAAGAGGTTGACCTTCGAGATTCTAATGCTGAAATCCTCTACGGAAAGTCCACGCAGCACTTCGGGAACCCGACTGCTAGATCGACCCGATCGAGACGAATCTCAATCTAAGATGTATGTGAGATTGTTTCGGAAATAAATAATGTTTCCTGAAACTGGAACTGCAAAACTAAAAGAGAGAGGAACTCAGGAAATCACCCTGGTATCTCTCTAAGAGTCTCAGGCAGTTGGTGTCGAATAATCTCTCTCAGAGATCCCTTTATATAGTGTTTAGAAAACCCAGGGAGAGGATTCAAAACCCTAAAGGGCCGACTTAACGCAACGGCGCGCTTCTCAGGCCCAACACGGTCCGTGTTGAAACAACACGGTCCGTGTTGGACTTCAGAAGGTCCATTAATTCGGCCCATGGACACCATGGACCGTGGTGTCTCAACACGGACCGTGTTGGGTCAACACGGTCTGTGTTGAGCCCAATTTCGGTCCGTGTTGGGCTGATTTCTCACAGAAATCAGTTTCCAACTTTTCTAAACATAATACAATATTACTTAGGTTACATACATTGTTCCAAGGCACTGACTTGTGTGACCCAGTAGGACCAAATAATATAGTTGTTATTAAACATATTTAATTACTAATTATAGAGGTCTTTAGCAAGACATATAATTACTATATTACTTTGGTTTAATCTCCGTGTATATCGAACATTGTCGGGACATTCCCAACAATCTCCCACTTGTCCACAAGTGTTCGATTCTTTGAATTTCCTTGTCACTTACTGTCTCATGTTCGGATAAGGTAAGATGATGTCATCCTTATATAAGACCCGAAACGTTCCTCGATCTCCGAGTTTAGACTTTGAAAAAATAGATGATCAACTATTGATTCAACTGAGCTCGGCCAAGCATTTTCAGTCCAATCTCACCGAGTGGCCAAAAAGACAACTGTCCCTAATAGGGAGGACAATGCCATCTTGTTCAGACACACATTCTCACATGATCCAACTGTAACCCAGACACCGCCTTTATAGCCTACTGTTACGAAAGGTGTTTGATGCGCTCCAAAGTCACAGCAGATCATGCAGTCTGTATAGTGAACTCAGGATTCAAGAATTTTGAGTGGTGAGAACTCCTATGACAATTCCCAACTTAAAGAGCTCCCACTGCGGGTCAGTTCGGTAGTTATTCTCAACAATTCCCATGTGATTGATTTATGATGGCATCACATCACTATGATCACGAAACTTGATCATCACCTCAATCCTACATGCTAATTGTGTTGGTATTATCACTGTTCCTACATGATAATACAATTAGGAAATAGGTCGACTATCGACCATGATTAGCATCATCAAGTTCACTAATGGGGTTTCAGAAATCAGACCTCATCCGATTTCCCATTTTGAATTCGCTAACCCTTTTGGACATTTACATAATTCTAAACCACAATTTATGTAAAGTTTGAATTTATTTATAAATGATGAATAAATAACTATTACAAGCCATGAGCCATCTAATGTTCAAAAATGTAATTTAATAACATCATTCAAGATGTCTAATTCCTACTGCATGAGTAAGACCTTCATACTTCGCTTGCGACAGGGGTTTAGTAAGCGGATCGGCGACATTCTCATCCATATGAACCTTGCACACATTAATATCACCTTCTTCGATGATCTTTCGAATGATGTGATATTTTCTGGACACATGCTTAGGTTTGCTATGTGCTCTAGGTTCCTTTGCTTGAGCAATGGCCCCACTGTTGTCACAGTATAGGTCCACGCCTTCCGCAATACTAGGCACAACTCCAAGCTCCTCGATGAACTTCTTCACCCACATTGCCTCCTTCGCAGCTTCAGATGCTGCGATGTATTCTGCCTCAGTTGTAGAATCAGCGACAATGTTTTGCTTGGAACTCTTCCAGCTCACTGCTCCACCATTTAGACAAAAGACGTATCCAGATTGACTACTGTAGTCATCTTTATCCGTCATAAAACTTGCATCAGTGTAACCTTTTACACTTAGCTGTCTCTCACCTCCATAGACCAAGGACAGCTCCTTAGTTCTATTCAGATACTTAAGTATGTTTTTCACAGCAATCCAGTGTTTCTCACTAGGGTTGGCTTGAAACCTGTTGCACATACTTAAAGCAAAAGCTATGTCTGACCTTGTACATCTCATAGCATACATTATAGACCCTACAGCCGAGGCATAAGGTATATTTTTCATCTTTTCCTGGTCTTCAGATGTCTGAGGACAATCTGTTTTACCAAGTGATGTGCTATGAACCATGGGAATGAATCCCTTCTTGGAATTCTGCATGTTGAACCGATTCAACACCTTATCAATATAAGTTGTTTGATTCAATTCAATCAAACGCTTTGATCTATCTCTATAGATCTTTACCCCAAGAATGTACTGGGCCTCACCGAGATCCTTCATTTGGAAATTCTTCCTAAGCCAAGTCTTACAAGACTCTAGCATAGAAATGTCGTTTCCAATGAGGAGTATATCATCCACATACAGAACCAGAAAGACTATTTTGCTCCCACTGAGTTTTCTATAAACACAAGGCTCTTCTTCATTTTTCAAGAAACCAAACTCTTTGATTACTTGATTAAACCGTTGATTCCAACTCCTTGAAGCTTGCTTGAGGCCATAAATGGCCCTCTGCAGCTTACAAACCTTCCCAAAACCTTTGGGATCTTCAAAACCCTCAGGTTGTATCATATACACTTCCTCTTCCAGAATCTCATTCAAGAATGCAATCTTGACGTCCATTTGCCATATTTCATAGTCATACCATGCAGCTATGGCAAGGAGTATCCTGATAGATTCAAAAGCCGCTACTGGGGAGACGGTCTCTTCATAGTCAATACCATGAATTTGAGTGAAACCTTTTGCCACCAGCCGTGCTTTGTAAACACTAGGTTTACCATCCATGTCGGTTTTCACTTTGAAGACCCACTTGTTTCTGATGGCTCTAGCGCCTTCAGGCAAGTCAACCAAGGTCCAAACCTTGTTTTCGTACATGGAGTCTATCTCGGATTTCATGGCTTCGAGCCATTTCTTGGAATCTGGGCTCGCTAAAGCTTGTTTGTAGGTCTCGGGATCATCATACTCTACAAGGAATATGTTGATCTCCGATGTCATGAGATAACCGTATCTCTCAGGAGGGAGAATGTCCCTACTGGACCTACGAAGGGGTATGTCCACATTCCCTACTTCTTCATCTACCTGTCCCCCGACTACCTGTTCATCATCCCTTTCTTGTTGAGGATCAACAGAGATTGGAATGCAAGTAGTGGTGACGGGGTATGGGATAAGATTCGAAGTGGTTTGTGGCTCTTGAACTTCACCTAGTTCAATTTCTCTCCCACTCTTTCTCTTAGAGACAAAATCGTTCTCTAAGAAGAAAGCATTTCGAGACACAAACACTTTGTTCTCGGAACGGTTGTAGAAGTAATACCCTTTGGTTTCCTTAGGGTAGCCCACAAAGAAAACCTTTTCAGATCTGGGTGCAAGTTTGCTGACAAGTAAAACCTTAACATAGGCTTCACATCCCCAAATCTTTAGAAAAGACAGACTGGGAACTCTTCCTCTCCATATCTCATATGGTGTCTTTTCAGTAGCTTTAGTCGGAGTCCTATTTAGAATGAGCGATGCGGTTTCAAGAGCATGCCCCCAAAAGCTAAGTGGTAATTTTGACTCTGCCATCATTGAGCGTACCATATCTGATAGGGTGCGATTTTTCCTTTCAGATACTCCATTGTGTTGTGGGGTTCCTGGAGGAGATAGTTGTGAGACAATCCCACAAGCTTTTAGATGGTTAATGAATTCTTGGCTCAAATATTCTCCACCTCGATTTGATCGAAGAGTTTTTATTGTTTTGCCAAGTTGGTTTTGTACTTCATTTTGGAATTCTTTGAACTTTTCAAAAGATTCAGATTTATGACGCATTAAGTAGATATACCCGTATCTACTAAAGTCATCGGTAAAAGTAATGAAATAGTAGAATCCTCCCCTAGCATTAATGCTCATTGGTCCGCATACATCAGTATGTATGAGCCCTAATAAGTCGTTGGCCCGTTCACCAGTTCCATTAAAAGGTGACTTAGTCATTTTTCCCATCAAACATGCCTCACAAACTTCAAACTTTTCAAAGTTTAGATTTTCCAGAATTCCTGTACTTTGCAGTTTCTGGATACGATTCTGATTAATATGACCTAGCCTACAACGACAAAGGTATGTTTCATTTGAGTCTTTTGTTTTAGCCTTTTTCGATTCGATGTGACAGATTTGTTTATCTAAATCTAATATGTAGAGGCCATTCATACGAATGCCCGCTCCATGAAAGACTCCATTCTTTGTAAATGAAAAACGACCATTCGTAATATTAAAAGAATAACCTTCAATCTCAAGTACAGCTACTGAAATTAAATTCTGACTAATAGCGGGAACAAAATAACAATTATTTAGTTCTAATATAAGTCCTGAAGGTAAAGATAAACTATAAGTTCCTATGAAGACAACCGCAACTCTTTGCCCGTTTCCTGTGCGTAGGTTTACTTCATTCTTGCTGACTCGTCTACTTCTGCTTAGGGCCTGTACATTTCCACAAATGTGAGCTTCACAACCGGTATCTAATACCCATAAAGTAGAAACAGTAAGATTTATATCGATCAAATCTATACCTGGCTTGACGACCTTTCCAGTCTTCAGATCATCCAAGTAGGTGGGGCAGTTTCTTTTCCAGTGTCCTTTGCCTTTACAATAAAAGCACTCTTCATCTGGTTTGGGTCCTGCTTTAGGTTTGGCTGGGACAACAGTTTTGTTCTTGCCTTTCTTACTTGCAGGTCCTTTCTTGCTCTTGTTAGCCTTCTTGAACTTGTCTTTCCCCTTACTGACCACTAGGACATTTGAGTTAGCCTTATGGGCTATCTTAATGTCCTTCTCCGCCGTGACCAACATCGCATGAAGATCCATTAGATACTTCTTATGCCCTTGCATGTTGTAGTTCAGTTTGAAGGTGCTGAACCCTTCATGTAATGAGCTAAGAAGAATGTCAGTAGCTAACTCTGGAGTATAGGGGAACCCTAGTCACTCCATGGACTCAAAAAGACCAATCATCTTCAGCACATGGGGCCCAACGGGCTTGCCAATCTCAAGACGAGTGCGAACAATTTGCTCATTGATCTGACATCTCTCAATTCGAGCATGTTCTTGAAACATGCTTTTCAGTTGAATGATTGTTTCATGTGCCTTCTTGTTTTCAAACTGTCTTTGAAGCTCAGGAGTCATAGTGGCCAACATGATACAGCTGACTTGGACATTATCATCAGAATGACGCTGCCACTTATCTTTTTCAGCTTGAGTCGCATTTTCTTTGGGCTTGTTCTTTAAGGCTCTTTCTAGAACATATTCTTTCTGCTCTGCCTAAGGACAATCCTCAGGTTTCGGTGCCAATCAAGGAAATTGGTCCCGATGAGTTTCTCTTTTTCCAAAAGAGAACAGAGGTTAACTGTGTTGTTGGTGGGTATGTTAGACATCTTTGATTCTGACAAGACATAAAGGTTCAATTTTAGTTATTAATCATCAAAGAAATTAAACTAATTTTAACTTCAAATCAAAACACTTTATCAACTCTCATTTAGAGAGCGTTTGGTAGAAACCCTAGGGAAATTTTTCCCGGAGAAAATTTTCCATGGAAAGTCTTCCATGGGAAAGATTTCCCCGGGAAAAATTTCCCTTAGGCCCTTCTAAGGGAAATTTTCCCTAGGAAATTGTAGGAAATGGTGGGCCTGCCGTAAAATTTTTCCCATAGTCAACCTATTTCCAAACATGGGGAAATTAAGTCAACCCGGGAAAATTGACCATTTCCCCGGGGTTTTTGACCAACCAAACACATTAGTGTTTTAATTTATCAAGGCCCACAACACTCATGGGCTCAAGTGGACTTTGGCCCAACGAAACTCGATCCCATGTTATCTTTGGTGGATCATCTTATGATCGATCATTCAAAATGACTCTTGGCAAGAAATTTGTATCGAATACAATATTTTCTCTTCCTCTGCTCTTGGCCCAAAACTATTTTGATAGCCAATTTGAATTGACCTAGCTCCCACCCTACTTACTAATGATGGACAAATAATTCGCTTTGGCTTTCTTTATTTATCCATCTAAGTGGTGTTTCGATAGGTTGAGCAATAATTCATTTTGAGAGTATGTTTTATTATCCTAAGCATGCAATTCTAGGTGAACTCTTTCGAAAAGCATAAAAGGCATAATAAAATATGCAATAACGAATTTGAAGCATAAATAAAACCCCTAGTATGGCCACCTAGACTTAATCAATTAATTTAACTAGGCCTTGACAGTCTTCAAGAAAATCTTCTTGGGTTTTGCAACTTCCTTGGATGGGCTCCCACTCAAATCACCATCTCCATTGTTGTTGGGCTCCCACTTGATTTGATGTCTCCAATTACAACAAATTTACAAAGTGGACCTCAAAATTGAGGCCTTACATGAATTAAAATAACTTAACTGAAAAATTTAAATTTAAATCAATTCAACGACGGCACACAGGCCGTATTTCACCCAACCCGGTACGCAGACCGGTAAAACCGACTATCTAATTATATCAAATATAACACATGCTTAAATAACAAATTATAAAGGCATACATAATTGCAATATAACACATATAAGGAAACAAATACTAAATATGGTTTCCTAAAAGATTGCATGATAAAATAAACAAAATTCCAAATTTTATCTTAATTCCCTAAATAGATTTAGGATTTTATACCTATACATACAAAATACTTGACTTTCCTAAAATCAAGGAGTCTAAAAGATACTATATCTCTCAAAGATATTATAAGTTTCCTAAACTTTACAAAATAATAGATTTTATGCCCATTATCTGATTTAGTAGTAATAGGATTTAATAATTAATTTCTAAAATTAATTACAAACCCTAAAATACACAAATTCACCAAAACTGCTGGCAACACGGTCCGTGTTGGATCAACACGGTCCGTGTTGCTTCCCAGTTTCGGTTAATTTCGTGAATGAAAAATTTAAATAAAAAATATCATAACTTATCGAATTTAATAATTTCATATTATAGTGTTATCCAATAACCCAATATGAACATTTTTCAGAATTTTAACAATTTTCAAAAGATTGTAAAATTTTAGGGAATTAAAAATTTTAATTCTTCGTTTAAGAGGAAAATAAATAATAATAGTCCGATAAGTTTAAAAAAAAATCAAATTTTATAATTTTCCCACACAGTAGATTCATCCAATATGCTACTGTAAAATTTTCAGATTTTTATCAAATTTCTAAAATTAGAATAAAAATCAGAGAAGTAAACAATTTTACTTTTATGTTAATCTGTAAATTAAAGGAAAATTAGTTAACGATTTCGAAAATTCACGAAAAATTTATCCATAACAGAATGGTTACCTACTGTAAAATTTTCAGAAAATTTGCAAATTTCTATAAATTTACAAAATTCAAAGAAGCAACAAATTTATTTCTCTCAGATCTGAAGATCTAAATTAAAAAATATAATTTGAACGAATAAGTTAACGGAAATTTTTTTCCTAAAAGTATGGTTACCTAATAACCTACTGTAAAATTTTCAAAAGTTTTAGAAATTTCTACAAATTTATAAAATTCAGATAATAAACGAATTTTATTTCTCTTTAGATCTGAAAACTCAATTAAAAATCTATTTTAATTGGGAAAAATCTACAAAAATTATGGAAAGTCCAAAACAATTCCAGACACCTCCAGTAAAAATTTCAGAAATGTTCGAATTCGTTTGATATTTTATTTCTATTTTTCATATTTACCGTAAATAAACTAAATCAGAAAATAATTCTACAAAACCCTATTTTGCGAATTTTGACCTATTTCATGTATTGCCTACTTTTTAACAATATTAACCAAGATTGTTTCTAAAACATTCAAAATTGAATCAAGTTTATGTTATATTTAACGATTAAACAAACATAAAATCGATTAAATAAAGGCAATAAGAAATAAATAATAACAAAGCATGAAATTTTACAATAAAATTCCAGATTTACTATCATGAATAGTAAAGATTAAAATTTTCATAAAGATTCAAAATTTTAGGCATAAATCTACTCTAGCATATTCATAATATAATTCAACTATTGACAAAATTACTTATGAATACAAGTACAATACTTTAGCATGCAATTGGTGGCTCTGATACCACTGTTAGGTTTTAGGTTATCTATTTCCTAAACAAATACAAATTAATTGGCAGAATATTCATAACAATTATAAAACAATTAATCACAACAATTGCAGAGGCTTTAGTAATTATACCTGATCGCTAATCCGGCTGATGAAGAGGTTGACCTTCGAGATTCTAATGCTGAAATCCTCTACGGAAAGTCCACGCAGCACTTCGGGAACCCGACTGCTAGATCGACCCGATCGAGACGAATCTCAATCTAAGATGTATGTGAGATTGTTTCGGAAATAAATAATGTTTCCTGAAACTGGAACTGCAAAACTAAAAGAGAGAGGAACTCAGGAAATCACCCTGGTATCTCTCTAAGAGTCTCAGGCAGTTGGTGTCGAATAATCTCTCTCAGAGATCCCTTTATATAGTGTTTAGAAAACCCAGGGAGAGGATTCAAAACCCTAAAGGGCCGACTTAACGCATGGCGCTTCTCGAGCCCAACACGGTCCGTGTTGAAACAACACGATCCGTGTTGGACTTCGAAAGGTCCATTAATTCGGCCCATGGACACCATGGACCGTGGTGTCTCAACACGGACCGTGTTGGGTCAACACGGTCTGTGTTGAGCCCAATTTCGGTCCGTGTTGGGCTGATTTCTCACAGAAATCAGTTTCCAACTTTTCTAAACATAATACAATATTACTTAGGTTACATACATTGTTCCAAGGCACTGACTTGTGTGACCCAGTAGGACCAAATAATATAGTTGTTATTAAACATATTTAATTACTAATTATAGAGGTCTTTAGCAAGACATATAATTACTATATTACTTTGGTTTAATCTCCGTGTATATCGAACATTGTCGGGACATTCCCAACAATCTCCCACTTGTCCACAAGTGTTCGATTCTTTGAATTTCCTTGTCACTTACTGTCTCATGTTCGGATAAGGTAAGATGATGTCATCCTTATATAAGACCCGAAACGTTCCTCGATCTCCGAGTTTAGACTTTGAAAAAATAGATGATCAACTATTGATTCAACTGAGCTCGGCCAAGCATTTTCAGTCCAATCTCACCGAGTGGCCAAAAAGACAACTGTCCCTAATAGGGAGGACAATGCCATCTTGTTCAGACACACATTCTCACATGATCCAATCAGAACCTGCATAATCGCCTTTATAGCCTACTGTTACGAAAGGTGTTTGATGCGCTCCAAAGTCACAGCAGATCATGCAGTCTGTATAGTGAACTCAGGATTCAAGAATTTTGAGTGGTGAGAACTCCTATGACAATTCCCAACTTAAAGAGCTCCCACTGGGTCAGTTCGGTAGTTATTCTCAACAATTCCCATGTGATTGATTTATGATGGCATCACATCACTATTATCACGTAACTTGATCATCACCTCAATCCTACATGCTTATTGTGTTGGTATTATCACCGTCCTACATGATAATACAATTAGGAAATAGGTCGACTATCGACCATGATTAGCATCATCAAGTTCACTAATGGGGTTTCAGAAATCAGACCTCATCCGATTTCCCATTTTGAATTCGCTAACCCTTTTGGACATTTACATAATTCTAAACCACAATTTATGTAAAGTTTGAATTTATTTATAAATGATGAATAAATAACTATTACAAGCCATGAGCCATCTAATGTTCAAAAATGTAATTTAATAACATCATTCAAGATGTCTAATTCCCTCTTGCATGAGTAAGACCTTCATACTTCGCCATGCATGGGTTTAGTAAGCGGATCGGCGACATTCTCATCCATATGAACCTTGCACACATTAATATCACCTTCTTCGATGATCTTTCGAATGATGTGATATTTTCTGGACACATGCTTAGGTTTGCTATGTGCTCTAGGTTCCTTTGCTTGAGCAATGGCCCCACTGTTGTCACAGTATAGGTCCACGCCTTCCGCAATACTAGGCACAACTCCAAGCTCCTCGATGAACTTCTTCACCCACATTGCCTCCTTCGCAGACGATCTTTGCGATGTATTCTGCCTCAGTTGTAGAATCAGCGACAATGTTTTGCTTGGAACTCTTCCAGCTCACTGCTCCACCATTTAGACAAAAGACGTATCCAGATTGACTACTGTAGTCATCTTTATCCGTCATAAAACTTGCATCAGTGTAACCTTTTACACTTAGCTGTCTCTCACCTCCATAGACCAAGGACAGCTCCTTAGTTCTATTCAGATACTTAAGTATGTTTTTCACGAATCCGGTTTCTCACTAGGGTTGGCTTGAAACCTGTTGCACATACTTAAAGCAAAAGCTATGTCTGACCTTGTACATCTCATAGCATACATTATAGACCCTACAGCCGAGGCATAAGGTATATTTTTCATCTTTTCCTGGTCTTCAGATGTCTGAGGACAACTGCTTTACCAAGTGATGCTATGAACCATGGGAATGAATCCCTTCTTGGAATTCTGCATGTTGAACCGATTCAACACCTTATCAATATAAGTTGTTTGATTCAATTCAATCAAACGCTTTGATCTATCTCTATAGATCTTTACCCCAAGAATGTACTGGGCCTCACCGAGATCCTTCATTTGGAAATTCTTCCTAAGCCAAGTCTTACAAGACTCTAGCATAGAAATGTCGTTTCCAATGAGGAGTATATCATCCACATACAGAACCAGAAAGACTATTTTGCTCCCACTGAGTTTTCTATAAACACAAGGCTCTTCTTCATTTTTCAAGAAACCAAACTCTTTGATTACTTGATTAAACCGTTGATTCCAACTCCTTGAAGCTTGCTTGAGGCCATAAATGGCCCTCTGCGGCTCTGAACCTTCCCAAAACCTTTGGGATCTTCAAAACCCTCAGGTTGTATCATATACACTTCCTCTTCCAGAATCTCATTCAAGAATGCAATCTTGACGTCCATTTGCCATATTTCATAGTCATACCATGCAGCTATGGCAAGGAGTATCCTGATAGATTCAAAAGCCGCTACTGGGGAGACGGTCTCTTCATAGTCAATACCATGAATTTGAGTGAAACCTTTTGCCACCAGCCGTGCTTTGTAAACACTAGGTTTACCATCCATGTCGGTTTTCACTTTGAAGACCCACTTGTTTCTGATGGCTCTAGCGCCTTCAGGCAAGTCAACCAAGGTCCAAACCTTGTTTTCGTACATGGAGTCTATCTCGGATTTCATGGCTTCGAGCCATTTCTTGGAATCTGGGCTCGCTAAAGCTTGTTTGTAGGTCTCGGGATCATCATACTCTACAAGGAATATGTTGATCTCCGATGTCATGAGATAACCGTATCTCTCAGGAGGGAGAATGTCCCTCTTTGGACCTCTGAAGGGTATGTCCACATTCCCTACTTCTTCATCTACCTGTCCCCCGACTACCTGTTCATCATCCCTTTCTTGTTGAGGATCAACAGAGATTGGAATGCAAGTAGTGGTGACGGGGTATGGGATAAGATTCGAAGT
This sequence comes from Portulaca oleracea, assembly GCA_029582165.1. NCBI lineage: Eukaryota > Viridiplantae > Streptophyta > Magnoliopsida > Caryophyllales > Portulacaceae > Portulaca > Portulaca oleracea. The sequence continues at coordinate 21,791,875 of CM055879.1, forward strand.
GGTTTGTGGCTCTTGAACTTCACCTAGTCAATTCTCAGTTCATCTCCTTAATTATTTGGTGCCTACCATTTGGAATTTCCCAAAAGATAATCATGGTCGCGCCAACATACTAATAAGCCCCTCAATGGCATTGAGGCCAGACTAGTCAATTCTCAGTTCATCTCCTTAATTATTTATGCGCTTCATGAATGATGTCCACGATAGAGATTATTCAATAGTGTGATGTTCAAGTTATCATGATAAGAGGAGGAAGGGGGACATATGTAAGTCACAGTATTACAAAACTACAGAGAGAGGAGAGGATGCCTATAGAAGAAAGAAATTAAGTAGAACAATAGCCAAGAAAGAAAGCAGAACAATAACCAAGTTGACAGGCAAGCTAACATATGAGTGCTTGCTCAACTGCCCTTTTGAGCTTTCTACATTTAATCATCAGACATTTCACATTCATAGCTTCATGAATGTGATATTAATCATATTACACAACTCTTTGTATAAAACTGATAAATTAAGGTGAGAATTGCAGACATAACAAAACCTCTTTAACCTACAAAACACTACTACACATTTACTGACCCATTTTACATGTGCTTCATATCAATGCATCTGTTTCTTTTTATACAACATCCAATGAGCTCTTTCCCGTTCCAAGCTGACCACATATGTATACATCATTATTCATTTAGCATTTCATACCCACAAAATATTCCAATCAAATATAGACCACCAGCAATCACAAGCTCTATCCTTTTTTGTTTTTGGAAAGCTGCATCCATGTTTCATCATGCGTTAAATCCCATCATTTTTTTTTTCTTTTTTCTTTTGGTTGGACAAAGAAAAAGGGGGGTTCAGAAAGTCCCACATCGAAGAATGCAGGTATTGCTGAAATATTTATAAAGATCGTAGAATATTGAACAATTGCCGAGCTGGGTAACGTCAGCTTGTAACTCAAGTGGGGGCATTAAGGTGATGGGACTTGATCCAGATGCACATGGTAGGGTCATGGGCTGCAGTTGACTGGCTTGCCCATTCCAAGCTGTGCGTGGGTTGGGCGAAGGCCTGGCCCAAACAGTCCCAAAAGTGGAGGGCACAGCGCCAGGCTGGCTTCACAGAGCAGCGAATACCTCCCTCTATTGGCAGTGGGAGGATAACAGGCCGGGGCGCCCTTGACTCATAATTACCATGTGGGCTGAGCTCAGTGGACCATCACTTTTTTTTTTAGTTAACTCTCAAGGATGGCCCAAGAAAATATGTGGGGATTACAAAGGTTGATGTGGTATAATTTTTTTTAAAAAGATTAATTTCTTTTTTTTTTTCCTGAGCTTTGCTGTAAAGTTTATGTTAAAAAAGTTGTCATGGATTATTCAAATTGTAATTATGTGGATTACTAGAGTTGTAATTGTGGTTTCAGACTGAGTGCACCTATCAATTATTCAAGCACGACATAATTTCAACAACGGTGGTACTCCCCTCCATATCCATTTTTAGTCATTGCTCTCCCATCAATTTATTCTCATCAATAAATCAAATAAAAAAACAGGCTCCATTATTATTTTAAACCAAAGGAGAAAAATTACATATGGAGTTTGTTTTGAAATTTCAAACATATGTATTTAGAAAGCAAGAGTTGGACTAGCATTTGGGAGCACCTGCAGATGAATTGACAATTGTGAATAGTTCACTTGGACCAGCCACATGGGCTCTTCATTCCATAGCTCAAGAAATCACATCGAAAATTCAACATTTCAAAGGAGGAGGTGAATAGTTGACCTTTTATTCTAAACTAAACACAAAACGATTACAGGACACCAATCCTAATGACAGTACCCCTCCCTAAAATACTCGCCGCTTGAAATTACAAAACAAATACTTAATGTAATTTTTCTCCTTTTTGGTTGAAAATAATAATGAATTTTGTTCTTTTTGTTGGTTTTATTGATGAGAATGAATTGATAGGAGAGTTAGGACGGAAAATGGATATAGAGGGGAGCACCACCATTGTTAAAAGTATGTCATGCTTGAATAATTAATGAGTGTACTCAGTGTCAAACCATAGTTACAACTTTAGTAATTGAGTAAACCATGGTTACAACTTGAATAATCCATGACAATTTTTTTAGTGTAAAATTTCCAGGACAACTCAAAATAAAATAAAATAAAATAAAATAAAAAATAATTTTCTTAAAGAAATTAAAAAAAAATCATGTCATGTCAACCTTAGTAATCCGTAATCCCCACATATTTTATAATTTGGGACCTCATTGTCCTCCTAGAACTTTATGATCAATTTGCTTCTTGCGCCATCCTTTAGAGGCAATAACCCTTTTTATTAATTCTCAATAGGATTATTGAACGATAATACACTGAACTTTAGGAGTATTGGACAATAATGCACTGAACTTTTTTTTTTGGACTCTGATACACTGAACTTTGAGAGTATTGGACAATAATGCACTAAGACCAATTCAGCTGGTAGTTGACGCGGTGGCTGTCCTACTTTGAGGTGTCGTTTTTCTATTTTTTTCCAAAAAAATATATTAGTCATCATGTTTATGTGTACTTTCTTACACGACAAAAAAATTTCTGAAAAAATAGAAAAACAACACCTCAAAGTAGGACAGTCACCGCGTCAACCACCAGCTGAATTGGTCTAAGTGCATTATTGTCCAATACCCTCAAAGTTCAGTGTATTAGAGTCCAAAAAAAAGTTTAGTACATTATTGTCCAATACCCCTAAAGTTCAATATATTATCATCTAATAATCCTTCACAATACAATCAATATTCTATTGCTTGGGCTTTGCACTCAACAAGAAGGTTATGATAATATGAGCAAAGACAATTATAATGATTACACTTACGTATAGTTGCATATTTTGAACTAATTTTTTCTTATTTTTGTAAAAATATTAGAAAACTATATTTACAAATTTGCTATCATTTATAGTCTATAAGCAATATTTTTAATAATACGTGTGATTTATTTGTATCCCATATAACGTATGTGTAACGCATGGGTCTAATGAGTAGTATCTTAAATAGTCAAGTACCACAAGATTACCCATCCATACCCTCCACTGAACATATGCACTATACATTTGCCCATTTAGTTGTTAGTCTAAGTTTAGAACTCTTGCAAAGACATCATCCATAATTTACTTGTCTGTACAAATTTCATAAAACAAGCAGAACATAAAATATCTCAATAGTATGCTGCGGCTAATTACTATTATCTCTAGTGATAACATTATTATATGAGTTAATTAATACTATACATCTCTCCATATTGATTAACTCTTCGCTTATAAGACCCCCTTCCAACTTTTTAGTTGTCTCAGTGTAACATTCTCCAAAGGCTCGTGTATGTCTCCAAGAATAGGGTCCCTTCACTTTGTGTTGGGTTATTCAACACCAGCTTAGAAACGTCCTCCCATTCTGGACGAACGCCTTGTACGTATTTGTGAACTCATTTATTGCCCAACACCTCTTTGAATTGCAATTTGGTATATTTTATGTTCAATATGTGTAAATCGTGTTGCCTCCAAGATATGGAGGACGATGGTAAAAAACAATCTTTCCTTAATTGTCAGGCTTGTTGTATCCATACCATAAGTCTTCCACGACTTAGATGAGTTGGATAGGATCGAAATATTTGCGTTTACGTTAGCAAATATCCTTGTCGTCATAAGAAACATCAAACTCAACGTCCTTTGACCCCGAAGTGACATTATCATACCCGTAAAGATGTAGCCATGGATCCTTGTTGTCTGCTTTGGTAGGATCAGGCTCATCGCGACCTTTTCAAAATAGTATAGCATGTAGGTCCTCTTTTCACATTATGTAAGTGATATGTAAGGTCTGTTTCCACAATAAAGGCAGGTGATGAATTATAAAAGGGGATATGTTATGTGTTAATGGTAAGTCGTAAAACAACAAAAATAATAAGGATAATTAACCCAAAGGATGACCCATTAAGTGGACATAAAATTCTAAGAAAGACTATCTCAAGTTTCAATTTGTGATAGATAAGGGGCCAACAAATGTTGATGTGGCCAAAAATAAAAGGATTTTTTATTTTATTTTATTTTTATTTCAGGCTACCCATAAAAAATAAAAAATAAAAAATAAAAAATAAAAGTGAAATGTTTAATACTCCTGCTATGTGAGTACTTATGGGTCCCTCATTTACCACACATTAGAACCTCATGGTATTCCTTAGGATTTCATGGTCCATTTGCTTAATGGGCTTTTCTTTGTGGTCAACTATCCAAATAGTAAAACATGTTGAAAGATAGACCCTTCCATGGTAAATTTCCGTTTGGCAACATAGCTTTTTAGAAGTCACATTTGGCAACATAGCTTTTTGGAGCAAAAAGATATTTTTGAGGCTAATTAGTATTTTTGACCAGTCAAAATGGTTAACATAGTGTTTGGTAAATAATTTTTAAGTTAGCAATTTGAACTCAAATTCGTTTTTCAAAAGCTATTCCAAATAGCTTTTTAACAATAATTATTTCTAAAACAGCTAACTTTACCAAACACAATTACTGCAAACAGCTAATCTAAACTGCTAAGTCAAACAACTAATTCAAAAAGCTAACTGCTAATAGCTAATGCAAATAGCTAACAGCTGATTGCCACATAGGGCCTAAGGCCATGTTTGGCAGAACAACTTTTTTTTCCGAACTTTGCAGGGCATTAGCCCACTTCATTACCAAGTGCCAAATGGGCACAACAAAGCCACAATGGGCAGCCAAAATCTATCCCAGCCAGGCCACAATTGAAAATTGGCCCAACTGAATTGACAACCCAACCAAAAAACAATAATCTAAGTCTTACAATTATACCCTATTACACTTCAAAAATCAGAAAATAGAATCACATAGCCAACCACAAATCGTCATCTTCCTCCTTCTATTGCACATAAACTTTCTTCCATATCCATCCTCCATGCTTGCTCCTTGTTCCTTGTTTCTTGTATCAATCAAACAATTTGGGTATTTCATGAAATTGCCTTGCCAAAGTATCCACTGAGTATGGAATTCTGCCCTTCCAAGTTGATGCCCATAAGGCCACCCTGCTCCTTATTAATTCCTCAACCAGATCTAGATTTGGCTGCTGCTCATCAAATACTACTTCATTTCTATGTTTCCATATAGTCCACAAGGCTGCAAATATGGATGCCATCCATAGCCTTCTTCTCAACTTGTTGGTAAATGTTGAATCCATCCAAGCCTTGAAAAAATTTGTCAGTGTTGTAGTCTGGACTGTATATCCAAGGAGCATCCATAATTCTCTTCCATATCTGCTGTGCAAAAACACAACTCACAAATAAGTGATCCATTTCATCTTCAAAATTTCTGCACATTGGATACTCTGAGGCAGACACTTAATTCTACTCAGCCTCCTCCTTGTGTTCATCTATCCCGACAAAGCCATCCAGACCATTATCTCAACTCTTGGGGGTGCAAGCTTGATCCAAGCTTTGCTTACAACTGTGTCAATTGGTACCATGTTCCACTACAAGAAAATGTGTATTTAGCTGCACATATTTTCCCACACATAATTAAGTGTGTTTGTCTAAATAGCTACCTTTTAATGTCCAAAAAATTACTCAGAGGTGCCATACATTCTCTAAAACTGACTACTTGGGGACCACATTATTTTCTTTTACTCTTTGGGGACCAGATTGTTGTCAAAACTTACTGGTTGGGTCTTTTCCGGCCAAAACAACCGAAAGCAATAAAAAGTCGAGAATACCCCTTGACTATTGATTGAAAAGTCCAATTTGTCCCTTTTATTTCTCGTCAATCGGCATTGCTCTGTTTTCTGCCCTCCTCCACACCAACTACCTCTTCTTCATCTTCTCCCTCCAAAATGCAACGTGGTCAGCGTCTTCTTCCTCCACACCCAACACTATCGCCGTATTCCTCAACCTCTGCCGCGGCGCCACCACCACCTCCACCGCCGCTTCCTCCCTCTTGTTTCTCTCCTCCTACTCTTCCTCTTCTTCTTCTCCTTTCTCTCTCCTCCTCTCCCCGAACACCCCTCCTTTCCCTGCCGCTCCTTATCCTCCCCGGTAAAACCTCACTTTCTATCTCAACTTTTATTTGATTATGCTGCAGCAATGCCTCCAAAGATTTTCAATAATTCCTCTTTCTCTTTTTCTCCCTCTATTTTAGTTCTCCTTATCCATCATACAGAAAAGGGAAATTGATGAATGAAGTTGATAGAAATCATGGGTCCAATCCAACCCAGCTACAGTTCTCCTTATTTTAGTTCTCCTCACCAAATTCCTCACCAATTCAACCCAAACTGATGAATTGACACAAGATTACTCTTTTAAACTACACTTAATAAGGAAAGATAACAAATTTTGAAATTGATAATTAAGAATCTGATTTGAGGGATTTTAGGGTTCACCTTGAACGGGAGATAGGAAGAGTCAGTGCATGACAATGGCGAGGAAGGTGGCGGCGACGGCCGCCTTGGTGGCTATCACACGGTGTTGTTGATTGCCGTAAAGAGGCGGGGATAAAAGGGGAGCTCGTGGGTGATGTAGCGAAGGAGATAAAGAGGAACAAAAGCAGTGGTGAAAGTCTGCTGGCGGCGTCATGATGGTCTTCTGTGGCGTAGGTGGCGGCTGGCGCCTGGCGATCAACAGAGGCAGGCACACCCACGGGAAGGAGAAGCAGAGAGATGGGGTTTGAGAGAAAAAGAAAGGGAGGAGAGAGAGAAAAAAATTGGAGCCAAATAGGGGTATTCTTGTCAATCCATATATCTAAATTCATTTTATGTTGACTCCGGCTGAATTCATCGGATTTTCATAACTTTTGGCCGGAAAAGACCCAACCAGTAAGTTTTGACAACAATCTGGTCCCCAAAGAGTAAAAAAAATGTGGTCCCCAAATAGTCAGTTTTAGAGAATGTATGGCACCTCTGAGCAATTTTTTGTTTATTGTCCCCACACTTATATATGTGGCAAGTGATAATTGGCGTATCACCACATATACTAAGAGCGGGGAAGTATTCAAACTGCTTCCCTACACATAACAAGTGGAGCATATATAAGAAAATGTTTAATAATAAATTTAACTTTTTGTCGTACAGGGACTAAAATACTGGAGGGGAAAATAGTGAACTAAAATTTATTGGGGCGGGGCTTTCAAAATTTGGTGAAAATGCGAGAGAGAAATGTGAAAGTTGCTGAAAAATTAAGCGAGCCTCCAAAATAAAGCGCCCAGTAGTAGACTTCCACACTAACCACCCTTACTCTCCCCTACATTCTATCGAAACCGAGCAGATGACCTTACTCTTCTTCTCCTCTCTCTCCCCTCAACCAAAACCCTAATTTGTGTCTCCGACCTCCGACCTGCGACAGTGGCCCGACCTGTGACGGCGGCCTGACTGCAACGGCGTCCCGACCTGCGTCGGCATTCCAACTTCCAGGTATTACGACGGCGTCCCGACTTGCGTCGGGGTTTCAATTTCTAGGTATTTACCCCTTCTCACGTCGGCATTCCAATCTGTGTCTCACTTTTGTAAGTTCTAAGCCCTGAAATAATAACAAATCTTTGTTGATATAATCTAACGGAATTGAAAGTGGGGGCCTCCAAAATAACAAATCTGATGCTGTAACTTCTGTAACATGTATGTTAGTTTGTTACCAATACTACACTACAAAACACAGATCAATGTTCATTTTAATCGAATGGGCATTTTTTGTTTCTCCATTTCACCATTTTTTTTTTTATAAATGCTAACTAAGAGCTTCCGATTATTGCTGAAAATGGGGGTATTTGTGCTCAATCTTTTCAGCGTCTGAATTTGTGAACTGGGTCGTCTTTTATTTTCCAGCTCCACGCTTTCTTTGATTTGAGCATGCCTAATTTTCTAAACTTTTGACAGGAGCTTCTGAGTATTACTGAAAATGTGGTCATTCTTGCTATATTCTGTCTTTAGAGTAAGTGTAAACAGTGAGTCAGCTTCTTGGAAAGCAATTCTTTTACCATTGTTTAGGCTCTATATTATATATTATATTCTTTCACAAGAAACCTAGATAAGGGAATTCTTTTACCTGGGTCTGTAAGTTGGGGTATGTGATTGTCTTAAATTCTTTATTATGTTTTCAGAGTAAGTGTAAACCCAGACTTCTAATCAAATGCAAGTCTTGTTTCTGTTTAAATTATTCTAATAAATTTGTTGTTTCTGCTTTGCCTTTCTCCAATGTCGTCCCTCTCAGGTCTATCTATCTCTCTCTGTCTCTCTGCAATGAAAAATCGTATAATTGATACCCACATTATAATATCTATGGATAGACCGCTATTTTCCCAAGTTATTGTTGATTTTCTAATTCATTTGGATTTATGTTTGCATAATGTTTGAGCAGCGGAAAGGCTATGGCAATTCCAATCAAAGTATTTTTTTGTTGCGTTCACTCCATCCTTCCTCTACAAAAGTCAGCCCCATTAGATTTCAATGACACATCTCATATTTAATCAAGTGTTAACCTATTAGCTTGTTAACCCAAATGGAGAGTATATTTCTTGGACATTGTAATTAAGACACTCTTATGTCATGTTCCAGCCTAGCCCTTTCTTTCCTGAGCAGTTGATGGCATTTGAAGTTTGGCTTGACCATGGATCTGACAATAAGAAGCCCCTGGAGCAGCTGCCTACTGTGCTTCAGGTATTTAGAAAACATTTCTTACAAGTACAACTTCTAGTTCTCCTTCTTTTTCTGTGTGTCTATGTCTGTGTGTGTTGGGGGCACCTTGGGTGTGTGTGTGTGTGTTGGGGGGGGGGGGGGGGGGATGCGTGTTAACTTTAAAGTATTTCATTTGGAGGGTCATCGAATGGTCTTAAACTTGTTCTCTTGGTTTATTCATCAATTAGCACTAGTGATCTCTTACACACCTTAATCTTAGCAAACCTTGCCAGCTGCAGGACAATACATTTGAATTGACCTTGGTGTTGTCATCTGTTTGTATGTTCATTAGTGCATGGACTATACAGAGAAGAGTCTAAATTGCTTAACATGCCTGATTTTAATGTAATGGAGCAGAGTGTAAATTCCTTAAAAAAATGTAATGGATGTGGATTTGAATCTTTGCAGCAAAGTGATTTGTACATATTTCACTCATTTTAATTTCCTAGATAATCTGTGCTGTTAAGCTAGATGGTATATATGATAATGTTGGTTGATTAATGGCTGTTCTGAATCATGCTCACTTATCTTTCAGCGAGCACAAGGTTTCGGATACCTAGCCAATAAATAATACTTCCTCTGTTTTTATTTGTTTGTCGCCATGAGATTCGTGTCAAATACTCTAGCGGTAAATTTCTTGATTTATGCAATTATTCATCATATAAAATTCACATCAAAAGGTTCGTAATGATAAATACTATTAGAAAAGTATAAACATGTATTGTGGTAAAATATCGGGTGAGAAATTATTAATAAGATAACTTAAGAAAACGTGAACGACAATTATTTTTGGATGGAGGAAGTATTTAAAACCATACAAGACTGATCTATTTAATTTGGAGCTCTTATGTGCTGCCTGATGCAAGTCAAAATCTTCCTGTAGGGAAGAAGATCCATGTCAATGATGTCATATATTTAGCTACATTTTTAGCCTTTTTATTTGCTTGCCTATGATACTTCTCCTCTGTGATTACACTTTGGCCGAAAATGAGCTTGAATATATTAGGGACTTTGGGGATGATTTACTTGAAAGAACTAGATGAGATTTAGAGAGTTATACGATACACTTCTACTCACAATAGGAATAATGCTTGAAAGAACTAGATGAGATTTTCTGTGCAAATAAAATGCAATTTTCTGTGCAGAAAATGCAATTTCCTGTGCAAAATGAGATTTTACTATTAGACCTAATACGGAGGTTATCAAGGAAGGGAATGACACCAAAGATGCGCTTCAATACAAGAAAGCAAACCATCAAAGGTTAGGCAATAAGAAAATAAGAATTTACTAGCTATTAAGTATTAAGTTGTGTATATTTTCTTGAAAGGTTTACTATATATATTTTCTTGAAAGCCTAGTCTGACTGGAAAGATTATAAGTTGTGTATATTTTGTGAATATGTATTTAGATTACGAGCGTGTGGCTTGTAATATACTCCGGCGTGTGACCATTGAGTTTGTTTAAAAGAAATTTGTGTTTTTTGTTTTTTTATGAACAGAAATTTAAGACATTAAGACTTGAAAATAGTGAAGTTACAGAGGAGATTATGCCGAATTTTTTTCAAAAAGTTCTTTAACATATTATATTCATGTACAACTATCGCATTTTGAGGTGGAAAAAGTGGTTGATACTTTGATCAAATTTCACCTTGTGGACGTTTGAAGATATCGATCTCCAATGAAAAAAGGAGAAAGTTTGCTCTTCCTTGTAGGAGTGGTATATAATAAAATTATTATCCTTTTCCACACTTAAGTTTTCCTTTCATGTTGTCTTTAACATATACCTTGTGCTTGCAGGCTACGGGACTTTGTAAAAATAAGGTTCATTAAAATGTATTGAGGGATGTTCTTAAGCAAAAACTTGATAGAGCTATACTTGTAAGAATATCTTGCCCTCAATAAATGTATCTCATTTACGATTTTTTGTTGTTGTGTAAAAGTTAATGTAAGATGGTTTAATGATAATTTTAGGTATCCAACAACAATGCGGAACAAGGGATGGACGATGGTATTCTTGAAGAGTGATGATGCTGAGTTTTTCAATTATTACATATCTAATTAACTTTAAGTTTTACTTTTGCTTAGACAAATTTGTTGATATACTATGAATTTTTGACAAATATTTGACTTTGTAATGACAAATATTTGGCTTGACTTTGTTAGGTTCCAACTTTATATTATTTTGAAGTTGACTTTTTTGGTACACATCAATGTTACATGATACGCATTTTACAATAATTTTAATGTAAGGTTGAAGAGTTTTTTTTTGAAGTTGAAGATTGTTCATACTTTGCGTAATATTAATATATATATATATATATATATATATATATATATATATATATATATATATATATATAAAGTGATTACATTAACATAGAAATTAACATTAAATAATAAAATAATTATTTATAATTTTAAAGAGGTAAACTTCCCCACACATATATGTACAAGCAACTACCCACACATGCAAGTGCAGTGAATTAATGTATTCCCTTTACATATATGTGTGGCTAATGTAAGTGCTTACCCACTCATAGTAAGTGTGGCTAAATTTTCCCCACAGTCTCTAACAGCACACTTAGTTAAGTGTGGGGAGTAGTTTTAGCTGCATTTATAGGTGAGGCTAACAACCATTTTAAGTGTGGTTGAACACATCTTTTCTTGTAGTGTTCGGTCTTATTCCGAGTTTAATTTTGTCTCTTTTATAGGGTGTTTGTGTTTATTTTAGCTCTTGTTTATATATTAGATATAGTGATTTTGTGTTTTGTAGGAAAATAAGGAGTTAGAAGAAGTTTGGGCTTAATTGAGGGTTTTTAGGGAATCCCGAGCGATTTCCCGAGTAAAACCAAGTCGACCCGAGCCGAGACCCAAGATGAAACCGAGCCGAAATTCTATCTCAAGTCTGACGCAAAACAGGGCAATCTGGGCAGACCTATGTCACGCCCGAGTCACAACTACTTGCGCCTGCGACGTACTGCGGAGGGAAGGAAAAGCTACAGACAGAAGGGCAACTCGCCCGTGACTGGCAATGACTCGCCCAAGTCATGTCCTTGTCGCGCCCAGCTGCAGAATGAACAATGGATGTCGACGGCCAGAAGCGCTACTCGCCCGCGACCAATGCCGACTCGCCCGAGTCAGGTCCGTGTAGCGCCTGCGACGATTGGGAATGAGCGACAGTTGACGATCAGCCAGAAGGCCGACTCGCCCGTGACCCTGCTGACTCGCTCGAGTCACTGTCGGAGCTGCGGAAATGATGCGCGCCTCTGCTGCGTTTCTTTTAGGGTTTTGGGTGTTGTTTTCTTTCTTCTATAAATACCCAATTGCAATAACAAGAATATTTCGAGTGGACCATCTTTCACAATCTTTTATCTTAGTTTTTAGCTAGTTTTTAGCTTAGCTTTTATTTAAGTTTTATGAGTAGGATTAGAGTATATTTAATTGTTATCCTTTAATTGCTTTCTTTAATCTTTCGTCAAGCTTTCACTTGTTCTTCAAGCTTTCTTTGATTCTAGCATTTGTATTCAAACTTTCTTCAAGCTTTCTCAATTCAAGCAAGTTTCCATTGAAGTTTTACAAGCTTTCTCTCTCTCTCTCTCTCTCTCTCTCTCTCTCTCTCTTGATTGCCATTGTTGACTTATTTTCCAAGCTTTCTAGTGTTAGCCACAATCAAATCCAATTTTAGTGAGGAGGAGGGATAAGGGTCACAAATTCCACTCTCAAGTGGGGGTTTGGGGATTCTTAGTAATCTAATTCACGATTTCTTGTTTATTCGGGAGAAATCCAAGTAGATTGAAGATTAGTGAAGATTCTGGTCATCAAAGGTATATTTTCTTGCCCTTAATTTCATTGTTCATTTTAGTTTTTAATTCATGCTTTAATTGCTTTATTTGATTTCATGCCTTTAGGCTCCGTTCTTTTATGCGTTAACGCACCCAAACGCAATGCAACTTATCGCAACTCTACCGTAACATAACGCAAATTACCATTACTTTTTAACTATTTCCACCGCAACTTAACGCAGCGCAAACGCAACGCAAACACAACGCCCAAAAGAACGGATTGCTTTCTTTGATTCATGCCTAGGTTAGATTTATTGCTTTCCTTTACATAATTTACCGCTTCCCGCATTGTGAAAAACCCCTTACGCAAATCGATTGCCCAAATTAGGCCTAAACACCCATCCTCGTGGACCGACAACCCTAACTTATAAAAACCACAAAAAAAAATTACAACCGAACAATGGCGCCGTTGCCGAGGATGGCGTTATTTGGTAGATTAGGCTATTGGTTTGCGTGTATATAGTTTATCGCTTCCTTGATTATGTTAGAAAAATATAGCACAAAAATTTGAATATCGAAAAAAAAGAAAAAAGAAAAAGAAATAGAAAAAGAAAGTTATGGATAGTCCCCAATTCCCCCAATTTGAGCATGAAATATTTTGGAGGTATTTTGCTAGATTGCTTGATTATCGTGCTCAATGTGAATTATATGGCATTTTTTATGATACAGTGAATTTGTTGGGAATTGTGAATGAGAGTGTGAATTATGAGACCCGAAACCTTTTAGATTATTACGGGTTTCCTAGTTTAGGTGAAGAACAAGCATGGGAGTTACTTGAATGGTTGTCTAGGGATTCCTATGAATTTGAGCAACAAAGTGTTAGTCCTAGCTTCCAACCTCCTTATGCACCACCCTCAGGGACCGAAATGGAACAATCATGTGAATACCCCGTGTATGTTGATGGTCAATCTTATAGTGGGGATTATGTGGAAAACTGTTATGATCTTTCCCAATGTGCTGATGTTGAGTCTCATCCATTGTGTTTATTTTGTGATTCGCCGTGCCATAGTTCTGCTTCTTGTTGAAAGCTAAAATGGAAGCTACCTTGAGTGAGGGAATGGATGAATTATGTGCAAAAATGACTGAGTGCATGCGTGGATTTTTCCATGAGATTAATCATTGGTGAAAGAACCCTAGAGGGAGGTGAATAGGGTTATGAAAATTTCTGCACAAATACTCACTGGTAAAGGACGTTAGAGTTTCTTAATCTTTTCAGATTAAGTGTAACACCCTGTGGTCCTTGAAAGCAGTCAGCGGTCCTTGAAGCTGACTGGCCCCACAAATCACCACGAGTCTTTCCAGCGTGCGTCGTCCTCGCTCACACGCTGCCTGGGAAAACTTTCCAGGAGGTCACCCATCCTTTAACTACTCCTAGCCAAGCACGCTTAACTGTGGAGTTCCCAACGGATGAGCTACCATAAAAGAAGGTGCACCTTAGTGATATAAGTAGTCATTTCAATCCTTTTAAGCCACACTTAACCATATACCCGGGGTGTTACAGTCTGGTTTGGATTGATTCGGATTGACTTCGGGTGAGGATCTTTCAGGTGGAGCCGATTCAGTTCGAGTATAGTTCGGTCAGTTTAAGTTTGGATAATGGTTGCGGATCTATTATGGTTGCTGATCTATTTTGGCTCATGTGTACATTATGTTGGGTTTCATTCGGGTCGGGTAGTGTTTGAATCAAGTTGCATTTAGGTAGGGTAACATCGGGTATTTGGACCTAAACACTCAAAGATCTTGAGTCAAAATCTTAAATATAAACAAAATGACAATGACAAAATTGAATATCCAACCCATGTCTAAACTGGCAAAAAGTTTGACCCTTGATTTATTAATCACCTAATTAATTGATTTACATGATTATACAAGGATGAGAGAAATCTGACCCATGATTTATGAGTGTCCTAGCAAACCAAAATTTTACTGATCCTGAACACTTTGAAAATACTCAATTTTTTGCCGATAAATATTTTATATATCAAGAAATATATTAAGAACCTATGAAACATATAGTCGTGGAGCAAAACGTTCAGGAATATGAAATGCAAACAAAGGGTAAACATACGAAGAAAATGAATTTAGAGTTGACATTAATATTTTTTTTCTAGAGTAATTATTTTGTGTGTACCGCTTACTATTGTTTAGGTGAAAACGCGAAATTCTAACGTCAACCATATATATATATATATATATATATATATATATATATATATATATATATATATATGGATAGTATTACTATTATCACACTGAATTAAGATTAGATTATCATTTGCATATTTATATCTATAGACTGTAATGCAAAATACATTAATAAGAAATTTTAGCATTTTATTTGGGATTGCATGGATTATGTTTGGACTGTTTGATAGTTCTCATGGTTAGCTTGTATCACTTTAGGCATATTTTATTACTGTTATATCAATTCACATTAAGGATAACTTTAAATGCGCGCAGAATGCTAAACATAGGATAGTTTTCGTGTTGCTGCTGAAACCCTCTCGGCTACCCAACCTACCCAGACCCCTCGGCTTCTCAGCTTCCCAACCTTCTCGACCACCGTCCCTGGTCGTCAGAGGGTTCATCGACCTCCCGGGAGGTCGGTGCTCCGGTTGCCGGGCTGCGTGCCGCCCCTCCTCGCCTCCTCGAGGCATCCTGTAAACCCTAGCTTTGTAAATCGACCGGCCGCAACCTTCGCTGCCCCGACCGCTTGGCTTAGGTCATCGTTGTTCCTGATCGGTGGGTTTCGTCGGCCTCTGGGTGGTCCGCTGGTGTGGGTGTGCGTCGATGCTTCGGTGGCTTTTGGGGAACATTTGCTCATTTTTCAGGTTACGTCTTGGTTTTTTTCTCTTGAGTTTAAATCTCTGGGTGTGGTTTTTGGTGTTGTTTAGTGGGTTTAATACCTCTTGCTGTGGTTATAGCTTTAAGTAGTAAATTTCTTGACAAGTTTAAGGTGTTGAAAATTGAGCTTGAGTGTCTTGTTTCCTCCATTTCTTTGGAGAATTTTTATTCAAATGTTGTGTGTCGGGCCTTCTTGAATAGAGCTTGTGAAATTATTGTTATTTTGAGAGAGTTAGGGGATGTTCATGGAGGGTTGTTGATTTCTCCTCCTGCTCAGAATCATTCGCTTAGTGACTCTTGTGATGTTGCCATTGACTTACCTCTCAATGTTCACTCTGTTGTGTCTAATATTCCTTCAAAGGATAAGCGTGTGTACTCCCTTTTTATTGATAATCTACCTATCAACATGGGGAGCTTGAGGTTGAAAAGTTTATTTAGCAAGTTTGGAGGTGTCGTTGATGCATACATCCTCGCTTAAGTCGGAAAGAATGGTAGAAAATTTGGTTTTGTGAGATTTGCGAATAGGGATGAGGGGTGTAAATCCATTAATGAGATGAACCTTAGAACTGTCGATCGCAGGAAGCTTTTTGTCTCGTGGGCCAAATTCAATAAAAAACATGTTGTTAAACCTTCTGCGAATGGAAAATTTAGCCAGAAGTGGATTCCTAAGAAGAATATAGGTGGTGCTCTTATTTCGAATGGTGCACACCTTGTCCCCTTGTGTGGTTAACAATGGGTTGAGGAATTTTGGGAAAGAAGACACGGTTGTGCCCAACTCTCTTGAGGCTCCTAATTGTGATGGGTCTGTGGATGCTTCTAACAAAACCATTACGGACCCTATTAAGGTTGGATTGGAGAGCAAAAAGCATGCAAGCAGGTTATCTTATAAAGATGCTCTCTTAAGTGGTTCCAAAATCAATCGGTTGACCTCTAGGGTTCCGGAGGCCGACGCTGACGGTGATCGCACTCGTAGCAACTCGTTTGATTCCTTTGATGGTATGGTTGAGCATGACATAATTGCAGATTTTGAAGATTTTATCCTTGAAGCATCGAAGGGTAAAGGCAGGAGTAAGAGAAAGTTGAACATGTTGATTAAATCTAAGTGGCAGTTTGTTAGAGATGCAACTTGTAGAGTTGCTCGTGGACAAAAGAGTGGTCAGAAGGTTATGATGAATAAGCGTGCAATTTTTTCAGAGAATGATAGTCTTGATGAGATTAAAGCTGAGATTGAACGAAGGAAGAAGATTATTGGCAACACAATTGGTGTGCGAGTCCTTGATGACCCAAGAAGTTAACTTCATTGATCTTCTTCTTTTTGCGGTGTTTTGGTTTTGTTTGGCTTAGCGCATGCTAAAATCCTTGTTGTGTTATCTTATTTAGTGTTTGGTTGTAACATTTTTCTTTTGGTGGTGGTTGTTTGATGTTTTGTAAGCTGGTTGTTGTACTTTTTGAACTTTTAGCCTTGTGGCTTCTAATAATCGAAAAAAAAAGAATAACTTTAAATTGATTCAAAGTAAAGCTTGGTTCATTGAAGTTTAGGTTGGATCATTCTGGTTAAGGGTTGGTCCGAGTATGAATTGGATTGATTCAAAATCGTGTATGGTCGGTTCGGATTTGGGTTATCCAGTTCGACTACCTTTAATGAGGGTCATTTCCGATGTGGATCGTTTCAGTCCATAATAGGTATCAAGTTCGATTCGATTTTGGGTCGGATCATTTCAGATGTTTCGTTTATAATCGATTCATCTCACTTCGGATGTCAGTTCGGGTATGGGCTCGGGTCAATCGGTTCAGATAACGGGGTTCGGATCAGTTTTCAACCTATATATGTTTAACCCAACTAAATAACATGACCAAAATATATTTATGATAAATTCAAAAAAAAAATGTTACACAAGCATCATTTAACGGATGCACACAAATTTCAACTAAAAGTCAAATTACCTGGGTATCAAATTATCACCCATCACTAATCAATCAACATCCTATTGCTTGAACCATAGCTTGAACAGAATTACCCATGTTTAAACATAGATTTAGCAACTAAAATGAAGCTGGATTGGAGGAATGTGTTCCCTTGGTTTGATTTAAGTGGCTCAATTTGAGAGATTGTCAAATGGCGTAGGTGTCACGGACTGTTGTGTTTGTGTAATTGTGTTTGGCACCAAAACTGGGAAATTTTAATTTATGATGATGTTAACTTAAATTAAAATTGCACATCTTTACATAAGAAATCAGAATCCTAAGGTCTAGTGTAGTACTACATTACTAGGAGTAGATCCTCTTTATTGTAGAAGGTGAAAATCTTTGCCCATCTTTTTCTCCTCAATATCTGGGTCAATTGTTTTGGGTAATGGTTTGATTTCAGTGTTCCCTAAATACTATAATTACATAGACCTTTGTGTGTGTGTGTGTTTGGGTAGGGGGTGGTCACCGTCCTCCAAATTTATTGTAGTACCTCTATTCCTTTTTAATTGTCCAATTAATTAATTCCTCTATCCCTTTTTATTTATCCAATTACCTAACTTTTACATTTCCAATAACTATAATTCTCATTCTATCCCTTATAAGTATACTTTTTTGCACCTTTCTTATGATATTTTCAAGGACATTTTGGCCAATGTACAAAATTTTTACCCAATTTCCTATATTTCTTGGTCTCATAAAAGTAGTTTCAAGGACAATTAATTAGGGACGGAGGTAGTAGTAATATAATTATACATTTCATTTTAAGGAGCGTTTGGTAAAATCTCTAGAAAAAATTTTCTCCGGAAAAATTTTCATGGAAAGTTTTTCTTAGTCATCTCTAAGGGAAATTTTACCTAGGAAAACCTTGGAAATGGTGGGCTCTTTATAAAAATTTTCCCAAGATCAATGTACAATCAAATATGAGGAAAATAAATCAACTCGTGAAAATTGAACATTTCCCAAAATTTTTAACCAACCAAACACACTCTTAAATTATTTCATTTTTTGTTATTTTTGTTTGATTTTTTAATTATTATTTTCCATTTCGTGTTATCTATCAATTTATAATTTTAATAATAGATTAATTATTATTTTTATAATTGTACCTTTATAATATTAAATAAGCCTCAAAAGTTTATTTAACTAAAAATATATACTCCCTGCGTCCCTTTTTTAATGACAAATTAACTAATTCTTGAAACCCAATGCATATTGGAAAAATAGCAAAAAGTTTGAGAATGGACAAAAATAACCTTCCACTCCTTTTGTCAATAATTTTGATGAAGAGAGAAAAATAAAAGAAAATTTTTAAAAATAAAATCAAATCAAATGCATTAATTAAGGCTAATTTGGATATTTTAATTATTGAAATTGTAAAATTGACAAATAAAAAGGGACAAGGTAGTTAGAATATTTGACATTCATTTAGGGACGGAGGGAGTAATTAATTTTCTTATTAACTGTCACATAATTTTTTGTGATATTAATTTTCTCCCATCCCTTTTAAAAGACAAATAAAAAATAGAGGTAGTATTTTTTAAATAGTTATTTCAACTCTTGGACATTCACAAATTCTTATTATTACGTCTTTCATGTTTATTTTAAGCCTCCCTCAACCTTTCCCATGCTCGAGCAGGATAAGTTATGGAGTTGTGTCTCTCGATATGGTTCTATAGTGTGTCTCTCTCTCTATATCGAGTTCAGAAAATGTTAACCAACGAGATTTTTTTAAGATATTCTACCGGATGAAAGAAGACATTAGGCCTAATGTAAGTGATGGTTGTCTTTTTTCATTGAGGGGAGAGAAAGAGATGTGCTCTTCCCATGAAGAGATCAAGCGATTCCAGGAAAGTTTGTTAGAGCGCTTTTCTTTTAGGCATTGGGCAGGAATTTCATAAGTAAATTCTATTAGAGTTGTACGAGCCATTAAAGCTAGCGCTACTAGAAAATTGGGTTTAATTGGATTCGGACCGGTCAATTTTAAAATTCAAACGAAAAATTGATGATTGTTGTATTCAATAATGTTACCCCACTCCATTTTTTTATTGCGTCTTTCATGTTTATCTTAAACCCCCTCTTCCTGGATCTCTTGGCGTCCCCCCCCCCCCCCCACCCCACACGCGTTGGATGCTATGGGGATTAGTTTTGATGACGCCAAATCCTCTTTTAGAGCTTCCAATAGCTTCATCATTCGTGATTGGCGTGGTCAGCTCATCTCAGGGTTCTCTTTTAATCTTGGTCATGCCTCAATCTTGGTAGTTGGAGTTATGCCAATACGAAATGATATCTGATGAGCGATCAGGCGAGAATTCACCAACATCATTGTTGAAGGGGACAACAAAGTTGTGACGTGGTTCATGGATCTTGTGACACTCCTTGATCAATCAGAAAGCTTGTAGAAGATATCAGAACCTACTGAAAAATTGCACTTTTTATCGTATCCAAAATATTTTAAAGTAGCCAATAGAGTCGCTGATTGGCTAGCTAAGGTTGACCTTAATGTAGATAATTTGGTATGTTGAAGAGATAGGATATACATTGAGCTGAATTGTATTATCTACGAGATAGGCATGGGTAGAACTCTAGAGAAAAGAGCCACTTAACACTTTCCGGTTACCTTGTTAAAAAAAGCATCCCTCTGCCTTTCCTATGCTCGAGCGGGTTAACTAGCATTGTTAGAAAATCAGGTCTAAATCAAGTTTGGACCGGTCAGCTTTAAAATTCAAACGATAAATTGATGATTGTTAATATACTTTTTTTTCCGGTCAGGCCTAATCGGAGAATTCAAACAAATATATATTCGAGTCAAAATCGAATAGAAATATAAGAAATATTGTGTTTAATTTTCGCTTAAATCAATAAATGCTAATATCTATGATAAAAAATTTATTCAAATTTAAGACTCTATTATTTTATGCGGTAGGTTGTGATGCGGTACCACACCGCACCGTATTCTTTAATTTCCACCACACTTCACCACACCACGCCACAATCATTAATTACAGATGTACCTCTTCACTTTTTTCTCTTCACATTTCTCTTATACTTTTCGCATTCTCTTTTCACTTACTTCACATATCACAATTCTCACCGGTCACCACAACTCACCACATTTCACAATATTTTTTTTAATTCCACCACATCACACCATTACCACATGTCACTAACCATATAAAAGAAGAGAGCTTAAATATTTAAATCGGACAACATTTTGATAGCTCGAGAGTTACATCCGAGCAACGAAACCGACATTACCCTCTAAACATAACCACTCAAGCAAGTAGCAACAATCAAATTCAGCTTTCATTTTGGACAACCAAAAAAAATAAGAAAATAAAAAGAACCAAAGAGAGGAAGAATAATCAATGAATTTGGTGAGGAGCCAATGAAGCAAGGGTATCCAAGTTGGCGGTATGGGAATAGAACTTGAGAGTTGAGACCAACATCTTCATGTTTTTTTTTTGCAAGGGTAAGAAATGGAAATAAATGAGAAGGGAAGGGCAAAAGTGGAAGAAGGGGAGTTTGTGCTGGCAATAGAGGATACAGAGATTTGCAGGCTATGTATGCTAAGACTAGGCCTAGAGGGTAGAGTTAGAGGCCTACTCCTTTGAAAAGAAAAACAAGTCCAACCTATCATAATGTAGATTGCAGGGGTATAATCTATACTTTTTTTTTTTACCCCCACCCCCTAATTTAGCATAATTTATCTTTTACCCCCCCTCCCTTTAATTATTTTACCACCTTCTTTCTTCGAGCTTCTTTCTTCGAGTAGACATTTAGGGCACCGAGAGGGACTCAACGCCAACGGTGGGGAGAGAGGGTAGAAAGATGGATGGCTTTTTTTACTTTTTAGCCGGGGGACCTCCGGCAAAAGGCGTGTAATAAAATACATAGGTCGCCCAAATTTTTTGTCAGTTAAATTTAATTTATCAAAACTTAACGCAATTCTTTAAAAAAAGTTCACTCTTAAAATACAATTTTTTAAAAAAAATCTTAATTTATCTTAATTTAACTATTTTAATCCAAAGAATAGAGCCACTATTAGGGTCACTGTCACCAGCGATGGCATGATGTGTTGGTTATTTGCTTTGCACAGGTTGCCCGTTGCTCCACCGTGTTGTTCAAAGTACACCCACCTCCTCAAAAGCTGCTTTTTTAGTGTGATGGCACCGCCCTCTCTTTAAATTCTTACAAACTTATCGATGGTTATTCTTATAATGACCGGCCGCATTAGGAGCCCATGAATCATCCTTCCCCAACCCCAAAGGTGGTCCTCATAATATCATGAATCCTTGTATCAATCAATGTCAGCTACCCCAGCATCACCTCATCACTTGCACTTGCATGCCAGATTCTCATCAATCTCCCAATATCATATTTTTCTTCCGTTTTATGTAAAAACTTAGGTAAAACAAAACAACATTGCCTTATAATTTCTAACCTCAACTCAAATTTTCCTCATTGATAAAATCATTGTTAGCCCTAAATATGATTTCATTGATTTATGTCACCAACTCACCATTCTTGCAAATTGTTATTGTTCATTTGTAGTATTCCTGCTTTTTATTATCTTTCATTCTACATATGTAGTCAAGTTTTAAAAATTATTAGTTAATGACTCTGTTCTCTAGATTGGATAAAATGAGGTTTGAAATTGTGTTTTTAGAGATGATTTTTTTTGGAAATTATGTGAGGTTTGAATTGAATTGGATTGAAAAGTGCTACCAATCCAAATACAAAAAATTGCTAGAGGGTGCCACATATCCTTTTCAACTGACTCGCGGGTCACAACTTTTTTTTAATGCATTCTCGGGTGACATTAAACTTACTTAAGTGGCTGGGGGGTGACATTCCGGCTACTTTGGCTGAAATCCGACGAATTATGTTGAAAAAGACGAAAATGCCCTTATTTTTCTATCTAATTTAACTTTGTCTACCCTTCATCCCTCTTCCTCTCTTTCCCCCACCCTCTTCCCCTGTAATTCTCCTCTTCATAATCTGCGTCGTCCCTGGGAAGCTCAAATAGGCAAACTGGGCAAGAATTTCGAGCAGATAACCACGGCACAATGCAATCCCCGTGGTATCCATGTCCATAGGGCATCTCCTTTAAAAATTCCCCCACGTTGACCCCATCTTCACATATGGCGCAAACGTAGCTTTCTTCATCTGGTTTGATTTCCACCATTCGTAGATCTCAACTGCCGATTTCGATGTCGATGGAGCCCCTCTTCTTCCCTCCGCCTCGGCCGAATTCTGCAGCAAAGCCTCGTTCTCCGCCGCGTCGACATAATCGTCGGGATTTCCGATGAATCGATCAGTCTTCGGCATCTCAAATCGGAATTTGACATAAGATGATTTAAGTTAGATGCCCAGGTTAGAATGAATAGACGCCGGAAAAGGGCGCTGGAGAGCCGCCGGTGGACGGCGGAGGTGGGAAGCGGGCAATCTGGAGGAGGTGGGAAAGGGGCTGGGGGAACGAAGAGGAGAGAGAAACTGAGGGCTTAAGCGTGTTTTCAATTTGGAAGGGTAAAAGGACATTTTATTCAATTTTTCACAAGAAATACTTTTTCCTTATTCCGCCAAAACAAGTCGAATATCACCCCACCATTAAAGTAAGTTTAATGTCGAGAATACATTAAAAAAGTTGTGGCCATGAGTCGATTAAAAAGATGTGTAGTCTCAAAGAATTTTTGATCCAAATAACAGGGCCTAAATTTCATATTATATATAATAATTTAAAATGTAAAATAAAATTATTAAAATTCATCATAAAAACTAGTATTTAAATATATATGACACTGGAAGAAGGAGAGAGCAGAGACGGCAAACCGAGCACGTGACCTCCTCAGGGAAAAGGTCCCTACGCCCTCCATGGGGTTTTATTTGTTACTTTATTCTCACTGTTTTTATTTATTTATTTTTATTTTAAATTCTCACTGTTTTTTAATCATAATAAAACAAATGAAAATCTAAATACAAGTGGCATGCATGAGAAACGACCAGTGCCGATGTCTTCGGTCCCTAAACGCGTGACTGCCAATTCTAGTATTATCTTCCTTAATTAACTTACAGCTAAATTGATGCCTAATGTGCGTACAACACAAATTGCTTTGCTAAAAAAAATGGAAATATTGAATCATAGTGTACTCAATCTATTGTATTGTGGCAAGAGGAACTTGAAAATTGTATCACAATTAATTAAGTAAAATTATTGTACTACTAGTACAATGCATTGTCATGAGTTGGGTGAGAATACAATTTTAATTTTTCTTAATTACTGTAGCTATAAAATAACTTTTTAATATTACATAAATTTATCTGATGCGATGAATAATTCTTGAAAGAAATAAATACCATGATAAAACTGTACGAGCTTCAATTATTGAGTTTGTTTTTGAAGAAAATTAACAATATCCATATAATCTTATCAAATAAATATTTTCATATTTACAAGATTCGCTTCAAGATGAAAATGAAACTTGCTTGGATGGAGAGAAATATAGCTCATAATGGGCAAGAAATCAAATAAATAAATAAACTCTCTCACAATGAAGAATAAATTTATTGAAATAACAATCAATATATTTACTACTAGACTAAGCAACATTTAGGCCCTGTTTTTTTTTTCTGCGGTTGGCAAACTGCGTTGTCACAGCCTACCGCAATTTGCCACAACCCACTACATTTTACCGCAAATCATTACTTTTCCCTCTCCTCACTTTTCTCCTCTAATTTTTACATTCTCTCTCCTCACCTACCACACATATCAATAACCTACCACAATTCCATCACACCCCACCACAATTCAACCACACCTCACCACACCATTTCGCAAAATACCGCATAAAAGAACAAGGCCTTATAAAGACTAAAAAATGACCCATAAAAAAAAGACTAAAAAATGAGAATTACCACCAACAGTTATAACTGATGACATTTCTTAATATTTTTTTCTATTAAAGAGGAGAAAAAAGGTAATTAACTAATTAAAGTCCTACAAGACCCTGTTCTTTTCTGCGGTATGGTGTGGTGAGGTGTGGTGGAATTGTGATGGGTGTGATGAAATTGTGGTAGGTTATTGGTATGTGGGGTATGTGAGGAGAGAGAATGTAAAAAGTAGAGGAGAAAAGTGAGAAGAGAGAAAAATGAGGAGAGAGAAAAGTAATGATTTGTGATAAAGTGTGGTGAGTTGTAGTATCATTGTAAATCATGGATGTCATGATTTGCCACAACCGCAGAAAAGAAGAGGGCTAAAATTGATGACCATGAAAATATATTTTGAATTGTAAAATACACTTGAACTATAGCACATTCCACGAGAAACTTTTATTTGCATGACAAATAGGGTAGGAAATAAGATAAATTAAATAAATTTATAAATATATTTGCATTCTAAAATACTCTCTCCGTCTCAAATAATTTGTCCCAGTTTGACTAATGAGGTCAAACTTTATAAAGTTTGACCGTTAATTTATCAAATAATATGTTAAGTTATCGTGTAAAACTATTCTTATTAGATCTGTGACGAAAAATACTTTCATTTAAACAAAATATTATAAGTTTTGCTAAGGTAAAACGTAAAATATTTATAGTTAAAGTATAATATTGAAGACCGTAAAAAAGTATAATGAACAATTTATTTAGGACGGAGGGAGTACAAATATACATGTCGGTCTATAGAGAATTACCTTTGTGGTAAACAAAATGAGAAGCGACCTAGCCATAGAGAAGGGATCCAAATCTTTGCACGAAATTATAGATTACAATTTAAGCTTTGTTTTTCTTGCTTTCTAAAAAGCAAAAGAAGAGGATTATAAAACAAGGAACCAATGAAAGGAGATTAAGCACTGAACCTTAGGATTAGCATAATGACCATCATCATCTCATTATATAAAAGTTGGCCTTGGCCCCCCTACTAAAGTAACTAAAGCTAGTAATGCATGCCATGCAGGATAATCAAAATGTCAGTCCAAATTAATTATGCCAAATAATTACTTCCTTCAAAATATTTGTCCCCTTTAATTTAGCACGTATTTTAAGAAAAATTAATAAATTAATTTCAATTAGCAATAAAATACTAATAATACCCTTAAATATTAGAAAGGGGACTATATTACCTATGTAATAAGAAGGAATCTTATCCATTAAATATTAGAAAGTTTACCTATGTAATAAAAATATAACTATATTACCTCTTTTTTAGATTCTAACTATTTTATCAAATCCATAAAATCTTATGTTCTTTTTGTTATGGAAAAAATAAAAACCTCAATATTCTTATCACTGCAATTGAATCTTTTTTTTATATATATTAGAAATGGTTGATATTAATTGTGGTAGGATATGAGAATGAAAAAACTCCAACGTCAAGTTTTTCCTATTATCAATTATGGCATTAGAGTTCCATTCCTACTTTCTAATCACATAGTATAATCACACAATATGCTTTCTAGATCAGAGTTCCAAAAAAAAAAGTATACTTATATCTAAACAAATTGGACTTATGCGGCTTAAATTTTTCAATGCTTGAGTTTGGCAACAGATATAGTCCATCCTCCATCGACACATTCAAAATCAAAGATCATGCATGTCTGAACTAATATAACATTTGACACCTCATTTTACTCCGTTTAGGCCCCGTTCTTTGATACGGTTAGTTCCGGTATGGTAATAGTGCGATGTGGAGAACTTTGAAAAAGTGTGGTGAATTGTGGTGAGGAGATTATGGTAAGTGGGGTAGGTGAGGAGAGAAAATATGAAAAGTAGAAGAGAAAAGTGATGAGAGAAAAAAATGAAAAAATATATTGGTAATGATTGCGGTGAAGTGTGCGTGGTTGAAATGAAAAAGTTGTCTTTACGGTGTGATGCACTGCAATCTCTGCATGTTAAAAAGAGCGGTCTTTCTATTACAGCAAATTACATACAATACAAGAACTCAGTGACATTAATTCAAAAATTCATCAAATGATTAGTAAAATACTTCACCAGTAAAGAGAGGTTCTCTAAACCTCTTGCATTAATTTTTTCATGGTCTTTAACGTTTACAAAATCATTTGCTACTTGAACTGATTATTTCATAGTAGAATCTAGTTGGACTCTTGTTTTTGAGTAAAAAGGAATGAAAATATTCAAAAGAAATTTCTCAAAAGAAAAAGAAAATATTCAAAGTAATTAAGAAAATATACTTTCCATAAACATTATCTACGTCATTTTTTTGGTTAAAGAAAGTATTCATAATTATTAAATATAAATATATAAGATCTTTACGGATTTGATTAAGTAATTGATTACATAGAATCTAAAAGAGATAATATAGATATTTTTTTATCATATATAGATAAAATTTATAATATTTAATAGATAAGATTCCTTTTTATTTATCGCCCCTAGGGCGACATTTAGCAAAACTGTAGTTCTAAATTCAAAATTACTATTTATACTTTCCCTCTCATATTTAAATACTTTTAAATTACAAATTAAGGGTATTTCAATAATTTCAATAAAATAAAAGTTTTCATTTTAGAAAAGTGGACATAATTTTGGGACAACAAAAAATAAAATAGTGGACAAATAATTTGGGACGGAGGGAGTATAATTAGGACCAATTTTAATTAATCCTAAAAGAGGTGTTGGCACGCGCCCACAACACGCGTGGAACTTGCTGGTCCCCAAATACTTACACTTTTCTGCTAAGCACACAAAAAATGCCAAACTAACTGAAACTGTCAGCCTCTGAAATTACAGTTCTGCCCTCAGCAGTCATCTTTCTCTCCTCCCTGTTTGCTTGCAGAATCTATCTGGGATAGAAATTACCATCTGCAAACTGCAATGCAATGTCATTTCATTGCTTCATTTCTCACTTTCCAAACGACCTTTTTACTCATTTTTTTCCTTGGGTTTGTTTGGGTTGAACACTGTGTTCTGATCTCAGAAGTTGCATTTATTTCTCCACTGTGTAATCCAAGCCAAACACACATTAATTCTTTCCCGTAATTTTCTTGCTGTTTGATCCCATCAGCAAGGTGGGTAATGCTATACTGATTTCCCGTGTTTTTTTCTGGTTAAGTTTAACCATTGAAGACAAACAGAGCCCTGTTTTTGTGGGGTTCTACTAGTTCTAGGGTTGGTGTTTTCTCTGTTTCATCTTCTCCACCTCGTGAACTACAATTCAAACGGCTTAGAATTTCAATGCCAATGTCCATGGTCTACTAATTTTTATTTTTGGGAGGTGGGTATTTATTTTGATTTTTATTTCCTGGGTTCAATTTACTATACTGTTTATTTTATTAAATGATCCTTAGATTCCTTGGCCCCCGCATTTTATTTCTCCTTAGCTCTGCATTGACTGTCTCTTTCCTCTTGTAGTTTTCCCCTCTGTTGATGAATGAATACAAATTGTTCTGCTGAAAATGTTGCGGATTTTCTAACGTGGGTATTCACATTTTCTTCTTTTTTGGTGTATTTTTCTTGTTTGTATCAGTTGTTGAAAAGAAGGAAGAAGATTGCTGTGCTTTGCTTGTGCAAAAGGTACTTGGAATAGTGGAGAGTTTTTACCCCTTTGCACTTCCCTATTGTTTCCGTTTTTGTGTCTCGTGATTCTTCTGCTTTTGGTAAGGTAATGCTAATCATTCTTGTGATGAGAAAAAGTGGGTCTTTGTTCTGTTGCATTTTTCTCTATTGTTGTTATTTGATCCTGTCTTTGCTGCTGTTGTATCTGGGATGCGATTTCTCTCATGCCCTTTTGTTTTCTCATCTATATTTTCCCTTGTTCTTCATTGTCTTGGAGGAAGGGTGTTTGAGTAGAAAGTGGGTTTTAGTTCATTTGCTTACTTCTGCTATTTGCCGCACTTTGTGTGCTCCATGTAGACTTGTCAATTCGAGCGGGTCGGGTTGGGTTCGGTATGCCCCATACTGGGTTTGTTATATTTCAACAGGGTCGGGTCATCTTTTGCCAGGACAGGTGAGTTTTAGAAGGGTAAAGGGGGTTTCAGACTTCAGGATAGGCGGTGGGTTTGTTTTGGTTTATTTGCTAACTTCTGCTATCATTGCAACTTGTTTGTGATTTATGATCCATTTTAGGTTTGGGTTTTTAGTACATTGTTTTGTGTTGTAGGCTTGTAGGTTGTAGTGATCTTTGAAGGAAGGATGGACGGCCGGCGGCACTCTGTGGATGTACCCATATCGAAAGCCCTTGTGGCACTCAGAAGAGTGAGGTCACTTAGGGACCCTTCGACTAATTCGATGAGCAAATTCTCGAATTTGATTGATAATTTGAATTGGGACACCAATTCCTGTAATGGGATTTCTCTGAGGTTTGGGAGTGGTTGTCAAGAGGGTGTTGCAGGTAATAATGGGTGGGATTTGAGTAAAATATTAGGTACTTGTGGAGAAGAAGAAGAAACTGCAAAGGATGCAGAATCACATGAGTGTTCTCCTAAACCTAGTCCTAAGTCTAACTTAAGGAAGAATGTT